>CM042689.1:188923177-190389888 GCA_023614405.1 Avena insularis | reverse complement strand
GTCGTCTTCTCCCACATCACCCTCGACACCTTCAATCTTCCCACATTCGAGTTATTTTCATCATTCCATGATGATCTCGAATTCTAGGAGCAAAATTGCACTATAAGTTTTGTGCTCAATGGGCAATTCCGCAGCCTCACCTTTTTTGAATTTTGTGATTTTTTCGGGTTCTCCTATGCACTCGTAATTAATGATAGTGTGCATGCGGAGGCTATGAAATCCTGGGATAAGATTTCTGTCCACAGGAACATTGACTTCTTGCGCAAAAACAGTGCAACCATTCAGAATCCCACTATCCATTTTTTCACACTTTCTTAGTGAATTCTATTTTTGGGAATGGAGATGTTGGGGCAATGGCAGGCACCAAAATGAGAATAATTCATATGGACCCGCGCCCCGAGATAGAGCTCAAGGTAAACATGGGTGATTTACTCATCCAGCAGTTTCGTCGCCAACGTGTTGCTTCCACTAGAGACATCCGCTGTGGAGGCTTGATCACTCAGATCACCTACATAAGTGGTTTTTTCATGCCATAGGAAAGTGTTGTAGGTGGTAGTAAAACGTTGGATGATATTCACATGGCTAGCACCAGATTTATGGGGGTCTATAGACCCCAACGCTCCCTTCGTGCTTATCAATTTTATTTTGAGCCTAACAGTGATATCCACCATGTTTTTCTTCCTTTTGTCCAAGCTTTTGGTTTGCTAGGTAAACAAAGTTAGGTCCTCATAGAGGAGGAGTTCCAGTAGGCATTGATCCTCTCAGTGCGGATTACACCGCCAGGAGGTCATCCCAATTGGGAAGATCTAGCTGGCCAACAACAAGGGCAGGGAGGAGAGGAGTGGAACGCAGGAGGCTGGAATGATTATGGCCAGCACCACCACCACAATCTAGCTTTCCCTAAGCAGCAACAAGGTATGCCTCAACCAGATCCGGGATTCAACTATGTCCCGAGGAGTGATTTTGACAAGGTGGTACATTTCATTGAAAACATTGAAAATACATTGGAAGATGCGAATTCCAACATAGTTGATCTCACTCAGAATTTCACCTCATTTATGACTGTTTTTTCAAACCACTACCCAAACTTCCCGTACCAATAGCCGCCACCCGTCAAAATGTAGGGTCTAAAATTCCGAGTTTGGAGGACTTGTATTTTTTGTCGTCTCTGTCCAATCAACAAACGCAATCGGCAAGTATTTGGGACTTGATTGCTGTTCGTGACTTGTACTCGATGTCGAAAGCTGCAAGCTCTATTCCCCACTTTGTGACACGTCCTATGGCTTCACGGTTGTTGATTATATATCGCAGGGGAGCAGTACTTACCACTGTGATCTTGTGCTCTTGAAACTAGTGTTGTAGCTTTCTGGAGGTGAAGAACACTCCATAGAGCCGCACCTTTATGGTGGGGATACCGTTGTTTCGATTCTGTCAGGACCTCGCTCAGGTAGTATGTTGGATGCTGCACCTTATGCTCATACCTTCTTCCTCGCGCTCCACTAATGTTACCACACTTATGACTTTGTTAGTCACTGCGATGTAAAGTAACATAGGCTCCTGAGCCTCTAGTGCCACGAGAATTGGTGGGTTCGAAAGTATATCTTTCAAACTTTGTAGAGCAGCGTCGGACTCCTGGGTCCAAACAAATTTGTCGGTTTTCTTTAAGAGTTTGTATAAAGGTGCGGCTCTTTCTCCGAATCGGCTGACGAACCGACTCACTGCTGCAATGCAACCAGTGAGACGTTGCATGTCCTTCACGCGAGTCGGCCTAGTAATGTTAAGTATAGCTTTAATTTTTTCCCGGTTCACCTCTATGCCTATTTCAGACACGATGAAACGTAAAAAAATTCTGGCTAGAATTCCAAAGAAACACTTCTTCGGATTTAGCATTATGTTAAATTTTCCTAGGATAGCAAATGTTTCCTCTAGGTCGGAAATAAGTGTTTCCTTCTTTTTGGACATCACTGCTATATGATCTATGTATACATCAACATTGCGTCCAATTTGATCGTTAAGGCAACACTACATTGTGCATTGGTATGTAGCTCCTGCGTTCTTTAAGCCAAAAGGCATAGTTTTGTAGCAGAAGGTTCCGAAAGGTGTGATGAAAGACGTCTTCAGTTGATCTGATTCTTTTATCAGTATTTGGTGATATCCGGAATATGCATCTCGAAAATAGATTAGTTCCAACCCTGCCTTTGAGTTGATAACTTGATCAATTCTGGTCAAAGGGAACAGATCTTTAGGGCAAGCCTTATTCAAGGCAGAGTATTCAATGCACATCCTTAAATCAATAGTGTCCTTTTTAGGGATGAGTACAGGATTTGCCACACACTCAGCATAGATGACCTCTGTGATAAATCCGGCTAATTCTAGTCGGGCTAATTCCTTAGGTATAGATTTGTGCTTTTCATCACCAAACCGTTGTAAGGACTGTTTGATGGATTTAGCATCAGGGTACACATTAAGAGAGTGCTCAGAAAGTTCCCTAGGTACTCCAGTCATGTCAGAAGGCTGCCATGCAAAGATATCACTGTTAGCTTTGAGGAACTCGACGAGCATGCTTTCCTATGCATGGTCTAAGCCTACCCCTACACTCGTCGTCTTGGAGGGATCGTCTTACTTCAGCGACGTCTTCTTCGTCTCTTCCGATGCCTTGAACTACATGCTTGGCTTCAGCACCTCGTTCTTCGTGGTAGGCATCTCGGACGGGTCGATGGTCTTCTTGATCTCCTGGTACTCCTGGTCGTGCAGCACGGCTTCAGCAAAGGCGACAGATCCTTCCTCGTAGTCTCTCGCTTTCTTCAGATTTCCCCTGATGTTGATGATGCCCTTTTGACCTGGAATTTTTATCATGTTGTAAATGTAACAGGGATGAGCCATGAACACCCAGTAAGCAGGACATCCGAAGATGGTGTGGTAAGCACTTTTGAATGGTACCACCTCAAAAGAGAGTGGCTTGGTCTGATATTTATCTTGGGTTCCGAATGTCACGTCCAGTGTGATCTCACCCAGAGAATCCGCCTGTCTCTCTAGTACAATGCCATGAAAAATTACACTGTTGTAACTCAACTGGCTTTCATGGATTTTCATGCGGTGGAGCGTTTCTATGTAGAGGATGTTGATGCTGCTTCCACTGTCCATGAGTGTTTTAGAGAACTCATAGCCATCAATAAGAGGATTGACGACCAAAGGGTACTTTCTCGGACGATGTGTTTTCCTCGAGTGATATGTGCGGTCAAAGGTGATGGTTATATCCGACCAATCCAGGAATTGGGGGACAGCCGGAACCGTGGCATTGAGCTCACGGAGAACAGCCGTTTTGACCTTAGCCGGATGAGTTCCAAGGAAGCATACATATGTGTTTTTCTTTTGGGATAGTCCTTCCTTCCATCTGACTTGGGCTGTGCAGCGTCCGCTTCTTCCATGTCGGAATCTTTCTTGGGATCCTAGCCTTTCTCGGATTTTTTCTTTCCTTTTTGTCGCTTGGCCTGTAGCAAGTGGATTCGTATTTTTTGATGTTGTCATTGAAACGACACTCTGCATTTGTGTGGGTAGAGCCTCTGTTACTGTCCAGGTGATGAACACATGGATTGTTGGCAATGTCAGCCCAGGTATAGGTTATTCCGGTTTGCTGATCTCCTTTGCCCTGGACTCGGGAAGTTCCGTGGCCTCATCCCCGGCCGCCTCCGCGCACTCCTCGTCCTCGGAATCCGAATGTTGCGTTAACCACCATTGTCCAGAGCCGGTTTATCTTCTGAGGTATTCTTGCGCTTCTGAGTTTGTTGCTTCTGCTGCTTGGCCGCATTTGGATTGGCCAGAATATTTAGCAGTCCTTCTGAATCTTCATCGGTGTTGGCATATTTGCTGATCATTTCTATCATCTCTCCCAAATCTATGTCATGGTCATGCTTTAGTCTGTGACACAAAAGTCCGACTGGGAGTCCTGCAATGAAAGCTTCAATTGCACTTTGTTCGTTTACTCCCTCACAAGAGTTTTCCGTGTCGATCCAATGTCCGAGGTAATCCCGGCTGGTTTCTCCGGGTCTCTGAGAGCAACGCTGCAAGTCTCCGACTATGCAGGGCCTCCTGTATGTTCCTTCAAAGTTTGAAAACAACACACTTTGCATATCATAATATTTGTGAATTGAAATCTCTGGTAGCTCATTGAGCCATGATCGAGGCGTCTTCCACAACATAAGTGGGAGATATCAGACTGCAACCAGGCTGTTTCCTCCTTTGGTGATGCAGCAAGCCTAGAAAAAATCTTGAAGCCAAGTATCTGGTTGAGCTGCACTATCGTAGTCTTGAATGTGCTTGGAAATGCCAAAGTCAACCGGAAATTTTGTTCGACGGATACACGGGACAAAGCATTTAGGTCCCACATATACGTCTTCTTCCTCGTACCGATGAGCCTCTATGTTTGACTCAATGCGATGATGAGCATCGTTTGGCGAGAGAGATCTGCGCTTTGAAGGCTCGCGGCATCTGCCGGTGAAGTCAGATTCCTGCTTCTTCTTTTACCATTTACACCTCCACCCATGCGGCTTACATGGCTGCTACGAGATCTCTCGTGGTCGCTGTCCAGAGGCGATGGTGGTCCTGGTGGGTTATTTATGGTTGGATGACGTGGTGGTGGTGGTGGAGCCTCATTATGCTGACCCAAGGTTGATTTCTTTGATCCCTATCCCTACTTGATTCAGGATGGTCCGGATCATCTCTTCGTCCAGCGATACCAGCCGGACGGCTTGAGGGTGGAATTCTTATCCGATCCTGTTTTCGCTGGCGCTGCACCTCTGGATCTTCTCTATGGAGAATGTTCTGCCGACGATGGCCGTGATGAGGCACCAATGCCCTGATGGTGTCTTCGGACGCAGCCGGAATAACTCTTGACCATTCGCGCACGGGCCTGCGAAGATGACCGTTTGATCCGGTCCTTGAATTTTCTTCCTCTCCCCGAGGACTATAGGGTTGATCCATTTGATGCGGGGTCTTTCATCGGCACTTTGGTCTGCGCCATTGTGGCAAAATTCCGACTTTGAGGCCAGCTTGCCACTAAATGACGCGGCCATCTTCTGTTGTTTTAATCCTTTGTCCAGCAACGCTATGCATTGTCGGACCTGCTCTAGAGACGGATTATTGGCGAGGATAGCCCGAGCAGCTATAGCATTCTCCACTAGCGTGCTATAAACTTGGATCTTCTCTCTAGATTTAATGTCAAATAAATCTATGTGGACATCCGGATTCCTCTTAACAAGAATCAGACCTCCCCTTGTCTTGTTTGGTAGTCGCTTGAATTCTGACTGATACTGGGAAGGATTGTTGTCTAACTGTTGTCTGAGCTCGACGATGTGTGTAGCCTCCTCGAGCAAAAACAAGCGGTGTTTTTCCAAGTCCTCAGACCTTTTCTCCAGCGCATCCAGAGTAAGATCCGAAGTAGTTGGGATTGGTATCGTGAGAGCATCTCCATAAATTTCACGTGCACCCTTGGTGACAACATTCCCATCCACAGGAGGGTCAATCGGTGTGGGATTAATAGGATCTCTGTCCCGATTCTCCATCTCGATCTCTTCATCAACTTTTTCTTCATTGGTTTCCTCGACCTCGGGCTCTGCCGGTGTAGGATTCTTGTTCTTCTTCTTTTTCTTTGACCGCCCAGTAGCCTTAACGTTCGTACTGGTGGCAAAGACGGCGTTCGGTCCGGTAACGGGAGATAAACTTCTGTCGGTACTTTCTGTAGTAGTTGGCTTCTGGACCTCGGACGAATCCCCGGTGTCCATGTCATCTTGCATGGTGTAATCTTCTTGCATGCTATCGTATGAACTCAGAGGGGTCTCCGGCTCACCTTGTGATGGTTTGGAGGCGTATTCTTCTTCATATGCCTCCATCTCTTTCTCGAAGTCTCGAAGTTCCTGCGACGTTATTGACTCCTGAGGGGAATCAGGTAAGTCGACACTTTCTTCGATTGCATGAAGAGCTGAATCGTTTCCAGCTCTAGAATCGACAGAGTCAGATCCAGAGCTCACGTAGCATACGAAGAAATTCTTCTTGTTGTTCATGGTCTAAAGGTAGCAGCACAACTGGGTTTCCGCCTCTGCCATCTCAAAGCTCTGCTTGATCTCGGTGATTGCTTTGTAATCGATGTAGGGGCTCTTCATCATCTGCTTTATCATATTCCTCAAGAGTTTTTTTTGATCTGACATCGGTAGAACCGGATCCAAGGCGAATATAATCCTCATCCGTGTATCCGATATCAATGGGGAGATCAGATCCAAATTTTTCTTCCACCAGTTCTTCCACTATGGGAGCGGGCTGGGTGGGTTCAGGTTTTTCTGGGACCTAGAACTCTTCCGCCTCTACGGACAGAGAATATCCGGATTTTTCTTCCGCCGAGGTCATCACCTCAAGGGTGGGTTGGGCGGGTTCAGCGAAATCTAGATAGATATCAATATCCCCGATTGACATGATCATGTAGGTTGTCATGGGTTCCCTAGACGGAATCCAGGTCTCGTCTAGAAGGATGAGAGGGATATATCTGGCGTACACCACGCGACCCATAGCATTGTTTTGCCGATTCCTGCATGCGCAGATTCCGCCTAGAACTAAAGTCCGAAGGTGATGGGCCCCGTGGTGGGCGCGAACTTTCATAAGATTGATGACAAGTACGCCATAGGGGGTCCTATCTGTGTTGATAAGAATGGGTGTGAGCCGTACAGTTTTTTAAGAGCGGTGAGCACAAGTTTACCTTGGTTCAGATCCGACTGCGGTGATCGGATCCTACTCCTGCTAGCAACCCAGTAATATATCGGCGAGGGCCGGATGTTACAGTGGATTACAAGAGAGGTTCTCCTCTGCGAGTTGGTTGTGGTTGATCTATGATCTGGTGCCCTAAAGGCTCTCATAGGTCCAGTTTATATAGTCACCCAGGCCTAGGGTTACAGGAGAAACCTATCCGGCTACGTTACAGAGTCGGTAACTAGATACAGCTTGGAGTACAAGTAATACTACATGCCTAAGTCGGTAAATCTTCTGGGTCTTGTCGTAGCCGGATTGGACTCTGTCTTCTTTCCCTGACTAGGCCGCCCTGAAGCAAATATCTAACCCGTTCGTGGGCCACCCTAGTCAGTGAGTCCTGTGGGTATACCCGGAAAGTATATCCCCAACACCTCTCATGTATGAGTAGATCCCCATAGGCATGGGAGATGTAGGGAATTGGTGAGATGTGGTGTGCCTCCTTTTTATCCATCCATTTGTGATTCTTGTAGTGATTATTAATCCGTGAGAATGATTATCTATATTTTCCTAATGCTTGTTATCTAATTTAAGGCCCAGGTAACATGACTAAAGATATCATATGTATGAACTTGTGTGCTAACAAATCGGCAACCCCCGAGTGACACGGACGATATCAATGAGGAGTTAACATCACTCGAGGATAACATGGAACCATCAATATTAAAGACTTGATCTAGTCGCAAGACCTTAAATGATGTGCTGACCTTTTCCATGGTAACAGACAGATGGGTCATTGAGACTAGGAAGAATTGGCCATGAGGACTCCTAGTCGTTATATGGCTTTCTTTCCTACTCACTTACAAATAAAAAATATCACAATTACTTATTCCGCTTTATCCATTTGGCATGTTCACTATCACCATGAACCATTTCTCTCTACGCCTAATTTCTCATTTGCAGGAACTCCATACTCATTTCTAGTCTTTACTTTTATGCAATTTACTCCTTATTTATTTCCTATGCAACGTTTCTCTATCTTTTACTCACAAACCTCCACCATAAACAATTGTGGTTAATTCACTCAAGACTTGTGACACCTTGGGTGTGACAGAAATGCTGCCTAAAAATTACTTGCCGAAGCTCCTTGTTAGGATTGATATAAAAACTGGAATTAATACTTCCACGAAATTATTCTCTAACGAACTTGTGCACTTGCAGGCCATCATTCCGCCATAGCATGCGGGCGTCTCTGGGCGGAACTTGTGCGGCCAGACCACATGGCGAAGCCCCTTGGTGAGGGCGAGGCCACCGTTAGCCTGCACCGCCTTACCGTTGGCGAGGGATGCACGGTTCTGCTTACCCGCAGCAGCGAATTCTTCGGCGAGATTGTCTTCACGCCCGCGCGGCTATGCTTTGGCCGCGGGGGCGAGACGATCTGGTAGTTGTTCGCCTCAGGTGGGGTGACCCGGTCGGTCTTGGAGGCCCCTTTACAGCGTTGGGCCGAGAGCGAGCCCCCATCCCCCAGCGCACGATTATCATCCCGAGCCCCGGGCCCTTCCGGAGAGAGGGTGGCGATGTCGACGAGCTTGGTGATCCGGTCACACCACCTCACTTTCCCTGGTTCAGCTGGTGGGTAATCTAGGAGCTCATGCACCATGCGCTTGGCGGCTTTTGGCGTGAGGCTCTCGGCGTATCCGTGCGAGGACGCGGTGCGGGAGAGCGAGGTAGCACCGTGCATGGAGGACGGGGGCTCTCTTGATGGGTTGTAAGAAGAGCCTTCGTCGTCCTCTATCCATAGGGTCCTGCTCAGAGGAGGTGCGCCACAGAGTCGGCTTAGTCTAAGCCTTGATCGCCGGTCATCATAGGGCGCGCTCAGCGGGGTCTCGGTGCAAGCCGACATGTCGCTGAGGTTGGTGAAGTTCTTGAAAGCGCGCCTCAGCCCCATACCTAGCATGCCAAATGTCGGAGATATGTCCCATGAAGGAAACTAGGGTCCAACGCTCCCTTGGTTCGAGAGGGTGTTGAAAAACGTAGTTCCATGGAGTCTCGGTAATGGTGGCAACGACAGAGCAAGCGCATGATAAAGTGGTGACATGGGGTATTTGTAGCATCCCAATTGTCTAAAAATTGTAATGCTACTTTCCTAGTCTATAAGTGCTACTTCCTACGTATGATTCATTGCATTATCATTATATTATGCTCATGTCACCATGCCACATTGCATTTGAACATCATATTAAATCCCTTTTCATTTGGTTCTTCTCCTCATATTGCATTTGTCTTACTAATTATATTTGCTTCTTGATATGTTGTAGTTCGTTCTTGATATAATGTTACATCCCCAAATTCAGTTGGCGCATATATCTCTTTAAATACTTCTATCCACTAACATGAAATATTCCATCTTGCCATATTAATCCACCATGAATATATATATTAATCCACCATGAAATATTCTTGATATATTGTAGTTCGTTCTTGATATTCCATCTTATTATGGGCCCTTATTTGGTATTTCTCTAATTCTTGCCCATTTGTACTATGCATGGATCCAAGTTTCATATGCCACTCCTTGTGTTTTTGCACTTCTACACATGTCCTTGATCATATGCCATCTTTGTTTAATAGTTTGACTATATTTCATTCCACATGCAACAGTAGCCAAAACCCATCTTCCTCTTACTTCTACATGTTTTATTGTGTCTTGATGCTTCAATTTGAATCGCATGTTGTGATTGAATCTAAATCAGTCAGACCTACTCCAATCACTACCCAAATATACAAAAAAAAACCCTATATCCCTCTCTATCTAGCTAGTGTTCTACATACTAGCTAAAATAATATCTAGCTACAACGAGTGTGTATCCATGCGTGCATACAAGTGTGTAGATGCATGTATGATGCATGAGCAGAACCAAACCTATGCTCTTGTTTTCCATTGGATATTACCTCCTTACTCTTAATCTGAATCAAACCAACACCTGGTTGCAACCTCGTGTGTCTCATCCCATCCTCCCCACTCTCTGTCTGTTGCAGCACAAATCCGTCGACACCGACAACCCGTTCCTATTTTTCTTCCCTGCAAGACCACGTGATCAACTAGCCCACACCTGACCTGCCCAACTCAGCCTGTAAGTGGGCACACCCATGGGCACCCACCAGCTGATCACTTCTGTTTGCTTAACTAAAATGGGACGATCAGGTGTGTCTATTTAAACCTGGGAGATAAAGTGGACGTCCATCTACCCACCTATACCCGCCAAATAATCAAGTTGTATTCCGGTTCTGTACACAAATACACAGACGAGCTAGCTTTTTTGAGAGAAAGGAGGGCCTTAGCTTTAACACGGAAGTATCAGAACATATTCCATCTATTATTCCGACAGCCTAAAACATTGCAAAAATACCAGATTACCCGCAACCGATTCAGATCGAAATTACAACACAACTTCTTCGTTGCCGATCACGACCCTCCCCATGCCTCCTTCACCGACCCCTCGCTCTGGCTATCTCCAAGCGCTCGCGCAGCACCTCGCTCGGGCCACCTCCTCACCTGCCACCAGGGGAGAAGGCCAGCGAGAGAGCAACTCACCGGCAACCAAGAGAGAAGGCCAGCGGAGCAACTCTTCCCCAGGCCGCGTCTCTTCACCCAGCAACCATGTTCCTCACCTCCATTGATCAATAGAACCACAGGGGTACCTCTGGGCTCGGTGCTCCTCGCCAGCTCCATCTCCTCCGCCCCAGCAATAGCAGATCTGCAAGACATGGTTCTTCGCGACCTGAATTTTAGTCCACCTGAAGAAGATCATAATACAGTCTAAGAAACAGAGGAACAGGTAGCTGTATTTCAGAACAATGTAGAAACAACACACATATATATATATATATATATATAGTTCATATAGATATATACTGGAGTAGTCTATTGACAGCAGCAATTGACAGTAGCAAATAAACTAGAGCTGCTAACATGTGCCAGGCTTGCTCATAGCTCATTGTTGATCTTTTCAACTATGGAATCTGATCCACTCCTCAAAGTATCTATGTTGTAGCCTGCAGAAAACATGGTTGTTTATTTCTACTTTAGTTCATCTACTCCCACAAATTAAGCAAGTTCATTGAACACATACAAATATATATTCAGTGCTCCAGAATAAATGGAGTACATTCAGTTTATCCAGAGTGTTGACTTGTGATATTGAAGATCAAACGGCACATGCTGTCCTCTGTCACATAGTAGGAGGTCCAAGTAAATTATTCCTTGTCTTCATTTTGCTTCCTTTTCTGCATCTGAATGCTCCACGAGTAATGCTTCTTACTAACATCAATCATATCTCACCACATTAACTCATACTCCGGCTGCATGCTAGTTCAAGTTGAGTCATTTTGCCTCTGGTTCCCGTTTGATTGTATTGTGTTCTTGCAGGCCAGCTGCTTGTGATTTTGGCAAAGCAACATCCCTTATGGTTCTTGAAGAATGTAGTCCACATACCAGATTATAATACAAGTACCATCAATGTTGCAAGGCATACCAGTACAAATGCCAATGGTAAATAGACATGGCAATATAATCCCATAGAGTGACGAAAAGTATTGACGATGATGCACTTTGTATGATGGTAACAGTAATCAATAGTCGTTCCTGCATACCATGGAAAAGAAGTAGTGGGACTTCTCTGAATCAATTTCTGATTGTAGCATACTAGAGTACCATTCAGTCATTCGTCTGAATTTATTTTTAAAAGGTGAAAATACTTGATCTGGAAAAATTAGATTGGTTTAATCAGCTTGAACGTACCGAGGTAGTCGCCGAGGTAGAACGTCTTGGTGGCAGCGAAGGAGAAGGAGTTGCCCGACGTGGTGTTGCTGGTCGCGTTGAAGAACTATCCATCGGCGTCCCCAACCGTCTGGTTCTCCCCACCGATCCCGCCGGCCGCCGGCTGCTGCCCACAGATCTCGCCGGAGATTTGCCGCTTGAGTGATTGGATGAACCTGACTGGGGAGTAGGAGTAGAGAGGAGGGGCTGAGTGATGGATCTCGATAACATTGGCATGGAGCCTCGATGCGGTGGGGAAGAGCGAAGGGGGCGCACTTTCCCTAGCCATGGCGACTCGTGGCGGTGTGGCGGCGGTAGCGGACGGGTGGTGGGTGTCTATCATATTTTTTGGCTAAGCCGTGGGTATCCAGTTAACAAAAAAAAGTGGGATGGGCTGGCGGCGCCGTGGGCAGCCCAGCCCCACTTACAGGTTGACCTGGAAGTGAACTGGAGGGGTGCTTGAAGTGGGCCGGTGACTGGGACACGAGGAAGCAGTAGCAGCAACTCGACGCCGACGCCGTCCCCGTGCACCCAGCACTCACCGTCGTCGCCCGTCACCTCTTCTTGATCACCACCGCCCTCTCCGACCCCTCCTCGGTGAGCTGTCGCCTCGCCCCTCCTCCCTCTGGCTCACGTCATCCGTGCCTCACCGCGCGGCGACAGGCAGTCCCGTGCGTCTGCAGCCACTCGAGCGACAACAACATTAACACAGACATCGTCGCATGCCTCTATTCTCGGCCTTCCCACAGCCTGCGAAGTTCATCTCCGGAGCTGTTCTTTGCACCCTCGTATACTCGGCAGAACCAACATTCTGTTCCTTCAAACCGCGCTCAAATCGGAGCTCGGGCGTGATCGGAAACATCTCACAAAGTTGGGAAAACCTCATTGTCCTGGTGTGTCCACGTTCGAATCAGTTTCGTCAATTTTTCTGTGTGAGTTTTGTCTCTGATATTCGCCGTTTACCGACCGTTGCAGCCTTCCTCCGGATAAACACACTGAAAAAAAGTTGTAGACCTAGGTCCTCCTTAAGATTTTTGTTTTTGAGGTATCGCGTTATTCTCAGGGGTTTAGTCGTTATATTCGTCGCAAGATCGGGTCAGCTAGCTGTTCTTGCGAATCTTCTTCAACTTCATTGGAGACCTATCTATATGGTTTTCTAAAAAGGCCCCTGTGGAGTTTTCAGACTCAACCCGCACTCTCTGATCCTGCCATGTGTCACAGCCGCATTGCCCGTGCATAACATGGACTCGCCCCTCTTGACCCTACCTGATCTGCGACAGTGGGTAGAATCCACATGAGTGAGAAAAGTCCTGCGCTTTTGTAAGTAAAATATAAATGCACATAACTTAAATAATTCATATCTTTTGTTTTAGTTTGAATTTAAAATGAAATACAAATGTTTTTCAAATGTGAATTCATATCTAAATTCAAACTCCCTGACTTAAAGTCATAAATTCAAATAATAAAAATGATATATGCTTTTGAATCAAAAAAATGCTAGGAATATGAATATGATATTTATAATATCTTTTGAGCAATTTAAAATTTTTGAATTAATAAATGTTCATAAATCCCTATTTCTTGAACATTGCATAACTTAAAACAATAACTCCGAATTCGACAAATAATATGTCTAAATAAATTAGCTCAACGAGCCCGTTCCATCTATATATTCCATGATATAAATTTGAGCATGCATCATATAAATATTAACTATATAGCAATGTTTATGGGAGCAAAAAATGACTAAAAACTTAATAAACTTTCATCTTGTACCCCACACGTCACCCATGCCATGTTATGCTATGCCATGTAAATTGTGCATAATTCCATCATGGCATGCTTGTTTGATTGTTGCATATGATTTATTTGATTGTGCTTTGTATTTATTCGGCCCCTTGTGTGTTTGGTTTTTATCCTGATAGATGTTGAGCAAGGAGAATATCAGTAGCCTCAAGAGTATTACCCGGATCCATCATATTCTGCAACTGAGCTTCCAGGCAAGCATCTTGCACTACATATAATACCTATTGCATCTATCTTATTCTTGCATAATTGAGTCGTGATCCGAATTAAATAGAATACCAACTATTTCATAGCCTTTACTTTTAAACCCCACTGAAGCTTGTTCCCTCCATCCTACGAGCCACTACTACAAGAGTTGTTTGAGCCATGCGAGTTGTATAATTGCATGTGTACTGTTTGTGGGTGTCTTTAAATTATGAGGTACCTAAACAACTGAATTGAGTAGTAATGGGATAACTAATAAAAGAGGCACTGGTAGACATTATCTACTATTTGGTTCTTTAAGCCCACTTGTGTCCCATAGGATCCCGAGTACTTGATTCTTGTTCCTTGGACTATCACACTATCCACATGTGGGACCATGAATCCCCTTAATCCTAGCCTGAGTCATATTTAATTTCTTGGGGCCACCAGTAGTTTGGGGCGTTATTACTAGCATGTACTTATGCCATGCTTTACTGATCATTTACTATTGTTGCTTGAGGAGCGTTTACTACTGTACTATTTTGAAAAGTGGAATGTTTTCATGGTATCGACAAGCCAAATCACACTTTCGGATTCCTAGTCGTTTACAGCCATGGACATAAACCGCTGGGTCCGTGTCGGAGTCGGCAAACTCTGTCGCGAGTTGCTTAGTGGGGTGGCCGTCTAAAATCAACTATGAATCTTGTGAATACTTTGTCATGATGCCTCATTGGGTTTTCATTTGGTTTTTCCAAGGTTGATCATGTGTGTGTTGATATTTATGCATCCCTGCAGGGTAAATCTTTTTGAAAGCCGTGTCCACGGTTATGGAAGACTTAGAGCATAGTTTCTCGATCATAGACAAGCATAACTAAAGTACCGCTTTTAAATTAACTAAAACTTGACTAGTAATAGTGCAATATTCAAGAAATGATTAATAAAACTGCCTATGGATGGGATGTTCTTCCGCCTTCTCATTCGAGAAACGGGGAGGTGGGCGAGCGATGTTTATTTACGTTGATATATATCTATTGGGTAATTAAATGTTGTTTAATTAATGAGCCTCCACCTATCATTGGTTAGGCGGATGTTGTAGCGTCTCTATAGAACTGTTAGGCTTTATTTTCGATGCAATTGTATCACCCTCAGGTTGTTCCCTTTAGATGTATAAAGACTTGCTGAGTCCCTTAGGTTCTCACACGATAAAATATTGGTTCAGATGGACAGGTATATCCAAAGGAAGGCTACAGGGTCACGGAGACCGATGATGGTGGCAACGATCGTTCGTTGTAGAGATTCCGGGGGTGGAGATCCGTGAGATATGTGGGCGGGATGTGCTTATTTTTAGGGCGTTTTATGCTAATTTGCTTCTTATCCATACTCGGATATTATCTTCTGCTTCCGCTTGATACTCTAATGTGTGAGGTATGAGGATGTATCCTAAAATATTAGAACTATCTAGTAATTTCGATCTTGTCGTATGGCATTAAATATTTCTATTTCTTTCAGATGGTTTGGCTCTAATGTACTCTTGTATGTCCTTGGCATACATACTCATTTGTGCATGCTTGAATCGCACTCCAGTCGGCTACATCTCTCGCACTTGAAGTTATAACTACAAGAAGTGGGTAGGGTGGTTGGCCGATACCGTCCCCTGCTCCGCTTAGACGGGCCTGCATGTGGGTGGCCTTTGGGCCTCCATGGTAGCACCACCTTATGCACTTTTGGGTTATACCGGCTTGTGATTTAGAGAATAGGGTCCAGGGGATTACATCTGGTATTAGAGCCATTCCGCCCTTCATGGTCTCAGCCAAGATGGTCGTTGTCAGTCTAGCAAATATGTTGGTAGTTATGCATATTAGGGAAAAACTAAACGTAAGAGAAGGACTTCTTCCATTTTTATTATTACCCTCCCACACACCCAATTCTGGTAAGGAAGTGTAACGTTTATAAAGCATCTTCTAAAAATTGAAACTAGGATTCACGTTTTCTGGGTTTTCGTAGTACCATAGGTTGTTTGTGTCAAATCGTTTTGTGTATCTTTTGCATCCAACCTATTATCGTATTCTTCCTTTGGTTATCAACTACTGGTACATTCCATACTAACAGGCTTTGTCAAACCGGCGCGATCTATTTGATTCCTTGTAAACCGACGGTCTTGTTAAGGGTGTTCATCCTACTTGCATACTTTCATAGAATGTGGAGTTGTTAATCTCTATCTGACAAGTTTTTTTCGCATCTGTTGGTATTTTAATGCCGAAAAATGCATGAAAATTTTCTATGATGCATTTGTGTTTTCACACTCCTTTCTAGTCGTGTGTGATACACTTTTCATCTTCTTTTTGTCGGCATGTCAGGCTAACTTTATCTTTTGCTATCAGTGCTTCAATCTGGAGTTTTTACTTCATATGTGAATTCTTTTGGGTTAACTACATAATGTGTGTCTATCTGATGCTCGTGATTGTAATTGGTTCTCCATATAGCTTTGTGACACTTATCATGAGTGGAATATGGGCAATGCTATCAATTGTATCCTCGGGATGACTATCGTTACCTCTTGTGATTTTGAGTTATATCGTGAGCATGTCTACTTCAGATTCAAGTATCTTTCGCAATCCAGAGGTTTCTTAAGGCACCATGGTGGATTATCACCCGCTTAGCATGTTTCACATCTTTTTCTACTCAATATCTGCAAGGCTCTCTTTGTTATGGGAAAAATCTCTTTCGTTCATCTATGATAACTTTGCTTAAATGTACGAGTATCAATACCTCTTTATACAAGATCTCTTTACCTTTGCAACTGGTGGTCCGATCAACTTTGTGAACAAGTTGGTATCTTCTTTCTTTCTCGAACGGCCAGTTAATCTATTCTTCCAATGAATCCTCCTAAACACCAATCTTTGATCTTCTTGTTGATATTTCGTGGTGGTATATATTGAAGATATTCTCGCCTATTTTATATCAATGGAAGAACATGAAGAATATCTTCTTCTTTTCTCTCGATCTTCGTGAACACCGCATGTGTGCAAAGTTCTCAAAGTGTAAATCCCGACTTTGAAAGTCACCTATCTCGACCATGTCCCTCTACTAAAGGCATTGCTAAATCCAAGAATCATCAAAATCATTTGTTAATTCTCACCAGTCATCAGACTCCAACCAAATCTGGAGTTCTCCTTTGTTTGGAAAGTTATCATCGTCGTTCTACTAAAGATTTCCTCAAGACGGCTAAATCTCTATCAAATTCTTTTGGTCTTCCGCTCATCAGGAAACCTTTTGAAACCCTCTCTCTTTATATTCTATCCTTAATCCGCCAGATGCCACGAAGAGTTTCCAGATATTTCACAATTCCCCAATTCAAAGTTTGGAGTGCTATCCTTAAACTACACGTCGAAACCTTCATCTATTTCTTTGATCTTCCTTATTACCTGTCTGATGGCTTGGTACTTCCTAGACAACGACAATATCATGACCTTCATCTACTTTCAATCCAACGAAGTGTTGCATAAAATCTTTGTTTCTTACGGAGCTTCATGAGTTCTTCTTATCAAGATCTTTAGTCCAAAATTCAAGAGTAAGATTGCATGATTTTCTTATTAATGTGTGCAGAGTAATGCTTTGGGTGCAGGATGGAGTAGCTACCGTGCCACTACTCTTATTGTTCGCTCTTGTATATTGAAATGGTTGATCAATGCGATTTTTACTAATTCCATGGAAGTTATAAGTGTCCTTTATCCCTCGATACTTTTACTTCCTTTCTTGTTTTGCTGGAGTGTTTTCTTAAAATGTAATCCATAATCTCTTGTTGTTGGTCTCGTCTATTTCAAGATGGAACAAAATCTTCAAGGATATGGTGGAAACAAATGCAAATCTTCCCCTCATACCTTTTATTATACCAGAGCCCGACATCATCAAACAAGATGGATGGATGATATCTCTGACTTCAATTTATCAATTTTTCCCCTTGGTAAAGAAAATTATGGGTGATGCCATGAATCGCAAAATCTATTGCAATAACCTCATGGTTAAGAAAATCAATAAGCATCTCTGCAATAACTCCAGATCGTCAATCTGTCTTCAGGATCCCACCATACACTGGTGTCACTCTTTCTCGAGGAGATAAATCTAAAAATTCGTTTGCATGATCCTTTGGTCCTAACCGGCGTCAAGAAGAATCTAATTCGAGTATTCAGGAACCCAAATTTTTCTGTCGATATCAAGTAACTCTATTGTTTGAAGGCAATGTTGTTTTACAGACTTCATCCCTTATGATGGGGATATGCCGAATGGGGTATGCCTAGCAGGACGTTCCCTACTAGATCTGAGTCCCAGTGAGTGGGCCTGCAGGACGGCGACTGGATCACGACCCAAGAAGAAGCCTGGCGACTGGAAGCTGGAGGCCCAAGAGTGTAGCTAGGCCCATTGCGATTAGGTCAAACCTCTGAGTCCTTAACTAACTCCGTTGTATATCTATAAACCCTAGCGAGGTACCCCTATATAAACCTCCCTAAGGCACTCCTAGACTCGTGTTCCATCATAAACCCCATCGACTCGCTGCCGAGCTCGCCACCCTTGTAATCTCTTAATAATACAATTTAGCAGGAGTGGGTATTTACCCTCCAGGGGCCGAACCTAGGTAAATCCTTGTGTTTCCGCCCTCATATCGCACCGCAGATGGATGGCCGCCCTTGCCCTTCCTACTACTACTCCCTGCCAGTCGTAGCATCTGCTGTGGCCATTCCCACAACAGTGGCGCCCACCTTGGGGCCTGGCCGGTCCGGCCTGAGTTCTGCGGCGAGACCCTGCTTACCAATCAACCGGTCAATCGCCATCGGCTGCATGATCACGTGCGTCAAGATCCTCCAGGTCTTGCCCAACAGCTACATCCCGGCGTCATGCCCTGTCACTCGCAGCGTCATGTTGCCAGTCGACACCATCAACCTCTTCATTGGCTTCACGGACGTCATCGTGTCTGAGGACACGACGCTCATCGGCAATTCACCACCATGCGACCGGCTCTCTAAGAGTTAGGTTCGTACCATCCACCTCCTAGCCTCTGAGTACGACTCGGCCAACAACAATGTGGCCGAGACCGACGCGTCCCTCCGTGATGACGCCGACTCGGCGACCCCCGCCTTAGCCGCCGGGTCCATTATCGCCGCTTCACCGAAAGGCTCCATCACGTGAGTCTCCAATGCGGAGGATTTCGAGGATTCCTCCATCCTCGAGATATTCAACTCCGACTCTGGGTCGGAAATTTCCAGCGATCTCCACGTCGGATCCAGTTGCTTCATCGCGACCTATATGGCAAGCGGCATGAGCGCCCTGCCGGACCCCTTCTCCATGCTAATCCCACCGACCACTACGATGGCGGAGGTCGAGGAGGCCCGCCTATGGCTGGAGGAGGCGACACACAAGGAGCAGGCCGAACACGAGAAGTTCCGCCTCAAGCAAGCAACAGCGCAGGAGCTATCGCTCTACCACCAACACCGCATCAGGACACGCCCGAACTCCAGTGTTCAGGGCCGCACCCTGAACTTCGATGAAGACAACGACCCTACTCACACGGTCGAGCGTGTGATCTGCGAGAACGTGCCGCCCGGCTTCAGCGCCCGCCCACCACTAGGAGCACCAGCGAGTGGAGCACCCTCGCCGCTGCCCAGCCGCACGCCTCCGCCCAACCACCCGAGAATCCTCATCTCTCCACAAGAGCGGGACACGAATGGCCTCTCGCTGTACTCCATGCCGATGGACAACGTCATCGTGGGGCAGGCCTCAGTCACCAACCTCAACATCACGGGCGAAGGTGCCCTGCAATTCAAGTATGCCTAGGCCCTACTCGCCAAGGCCGTTGAGCAACAGGCCGTGGGAGCTGACTCGCGGGAGAGGATGTACTCCCGCTCGTCTAGGAGCAGGGCGGCCTCGAGCGGCCTCCCAACGACATCCAACACTCTCAACTTCGCTCCACCTGAGCCCCTGTAGCATCAGCCATGGGTCGCACACCCAACGCTCTCCACCAACGACCCGTGACCACCGAACAACACGGTCGCTGCCAATGCGCAGTCGATTGATGCGCGTACCCACATCATCAACAACCAAGCTTGGAATGCACGCCAGACCAATGACTTGAGGCACACCCTCACTAACCGTAGCAATGGCGAGCCAAGTGGCTCCCTCAGCTGAGTCGGCCCCTAGTACTTTGGGCCCATGATCCGAGGCAAAAAGTAACCGGCCAATTTCAAAGCGCCAAAGGAGATCGAGAAGTGCGATCCCACTTACGACCCAGTTGTGTGGCTGGACACATACCTCATGGAGATGGGAATCGCTGGCCACACTGACCTCCTCACCACTCGCTACCTCCCCCTGATGATGGAGGGTGCGACTCGGCAATGGATCAAGACCCTCCCTCTAGACAGCATCGACTCATGGGAGGACATGCGCAAGGTTTTTGTCAGGCACTTCGAGGGCTCCTACACCCTCTCTACCACCATCGAGGACCTGCAGCAATGCGTCCAGGGACCACGCGAGTTAACCCGCCACTGGGTCCAACGGTGGTAGGACCTATGGATCAACGCCGCCGGCATCCACCTAGACACGGTGATCCATTGCTTCAAGAACTCGTGCCGGTATGAACCACTGGTCGCCAATATCAAGAGGGTGTACAAGACACTCTACAATATCCCCGACCTCCTAGAGATCGCCAAGTGCTACGCGGATTAAGACCCGAACCAAGAAACCGACGATGAGTCGGGGGGAAATCGCCGCCCAAGCGGCCACGACAATGAAAGACAGCACGAACTGCTCTATAGCAACACTCACCTCACCGGCAAGCGCCGCGGTGACGGTCGAGTCGACTTCGTCGAGAACGCCGGCTACGTGCCATGTGAGCCGAAGAACTTCCGCCACGATGGAGGAAACTACCAAGACAGCGGAAACTACCGTGTGTGGCCGAAATTCGACCCCGCAGCTCTCCTCAACCGGCCCTGTATCTATAACAGCAGGGAGGGGAAGCCTGCCACCCACACCACCGCCGACTGCCACTCCCTGAAGGAGATCGAGGAAGTAAGGTGTGCAAGGGAAGACCCCAAAAGCAACCCAACAAATGTCGGGGAATTTGGAAACAATGTTGGCTTGTTGCACACCTTCACCGGGCTCGGCACCAAGCGCAAGAAGAAGGTGCTTGCCCGCACGATGTCCATCAATGCGGTCTCGCAAGTTCATGTCCCCTGCTTCCTCAACTGGTCCGAGCAACGCATCACATGGAGCCGCGAGAACCACTCGCCATAGATCGAATACACCGGGCGAGTCGCCCTAGTAGTCAAACCCAAAGTGGGCGACTACTGGATCCCCAAGTCATTGATGGATGGCGGGAGCTCCATCAGCATCTTCTACCTGGATACATTCAGCCAGCTGCAGCTCCCACAGTCGATGATCGAGACAACTCTCACCACCTTCCACACCATCGTCCCTGGTCGGAAGGCATACCCGATCGGAAAGGTGACGTTGTTAGTCACCTTCGGCACACGTGCCAACTTCCGCACCGAGTGGATCGTCTTCGAGCTGGTGAACTTCAAAATCCCCTACAACTGCGTCCTGGGGCAACAAGTGTTCGCCAAATTAATGGCAGCGCCGCACTATGTGTACAACATGAGGAAGCTCCTAGTACCATGCGACATCGTCACAGTCCACGGCGACCCTGATATGGTCGTGGAATGCGAGGAAAAAGGCGCCAAACTCACTGACGACGTCATCGCTGCGGAGACCAATGTAACACCCCTGTTTTAGTTAATATATAATTAGGGTTTGATTGTGCATCGCATGAGCATCATATTTTAAATTGTGCATCAGAGAAATAAATCAAAGCCTCAAACCCTAATATTCTCCCCCTCTTTGTAACTATTTCAAATGGTTTCAAATAGTTTGAAAATGGTCAAAAGTTGTGAAGCCCAAAATGTTACAAGGGCCTCACATTATTTTAAATGTTTTACAAAAATATAAGGCATTTTTGAAATGCCCAAAATAGTTTTGTATATGAAATTACAAAGAGAAAACAAATCTCAGAAAAAGGAAAAAGATTTGATAAAAAAAAGGAGAACAGCAGCCCCAGCCATCCGGCCCAGTTTCCTTCTCTCCTCTTCCTGTCGCCACATGCAGCACCCTTGCAGCCCACCTCGGCCCAAGCCGGCCCGTACCGCTTCTCCCTCTTTTCCTTTATTCTTCCTAAGCCAGAAGGACGCCGACAACCACCTGCGTGTCCCGCCGTCGACCGTCGATCCCCCGCGCGCTATGATGCTCGCTGCCCCTGGAGTGGAGGATAAGACCGCCCGGATGCCCTCTCTCTCCCCATATCCTTATCCCTTCCCCTCTCGCTCTCCATCGCGAGCTCCCCCAAGCTCACGAACCCTAGCTAACGGCCGCCATGTAGCGCCGTTGTTCAGGACCTCCCCACGCTCGATTGAGGGTGCCATCGGCTCCGCCACCTCGTCCTAGACCTCCTCCGCGAAGCACGCTTGCCGGGATGGTCTGCAGCACCGGAATCAGACTCGTCTTTCTCAAGGCCGACGACCATCGCCGCCGTCCGTACCATCGTTTCCGTCCACCCCTCTCCTCGCCGAACGCTCTGTGAGCTTCACGGTGAGATGGTGATTCTCCTAGTACCTTCCCCTCCCTCGATTGCTTCATGTAACGAGCTTTCGCCGGTTCCGTCGTGCGCCGCCGTAGAGCCTCGCTGTGCCTCATGTTCCGGTGACCAAACGCGAGCGACGCCGCCCTCTTTAGGTTCGTAGTGAAGCCCCGGTTCGAGTAGGCCTAGTCGCAAGCCCTAGCTCGCCC
The DNA here is from genome assembly GCA_023614405.1 of Avena insularis. Taxonomy (NCBI): domain Eukaryota; kingdom Viridiplantae; phylum Streptophyta; class Magnoliopsida; order Poales; family Poaceae; genus Avena; species Avena insularis. The sequence goes on along the minus strand of CM042689.1, from coordinate 190,367,519 downwards.
TTCTCCGTCGCCCCTGGTGCCATTCCGACGCGCACTCCGGTGAGCTTAGGTGGCGCTTGCGTGTCGCCGACGTGGCGCCACCGTGGCGTCCATGTGTTGCTGACGTGGGCCCAGACCAAGCCTCGCCAGCGTGGCCTGCCGACCTAGCCCAGGCCCCCATCAGATGGTGACTGGGGCTAGCCTCAGCCCCAGTACGAATGTCCCCCACCCGTGTGATGTCAGCCTCTGTCAGCATGACGCAATAAAATAATTAAATTGTTTATTAATTTTTGAAATTGGTATAATATTGTAAATTCAATAACTTTTAATCTGTAATTCAGAAAAATACAAATAATATATCAAAATGTTCAGAAAAATGAGGTCTATCTATTTAAGCTATAATTATGCATTGTTCAACAACTTTCAAGAAAAGTTTAATTAGAAGAACTTAGTAACTCCTCTCATATACATCAGGAGTTTCCCCGAGTTAGGGATTTCACCCCTCGAAACCCCGATTAATTTGTCGAGCATGCCTTAGGGTTACTTTTCAATACAAATTAACTTGTCATATCATCATACTTGTTTGATCACTGCATCGATGCCATGTGTTGATTGTTTCCATCTCTTTCCGGTGTTTGGTTCTTCCCGGTAGAATACGTTATCGAGATCGAAGACCGAGATCAACACCGTCGAAGATTGAAGATCGACGAACAATACTTGACCAACTATAATTAAGTCAAGTACAAGACTCCCGAAGATCTGCTTATTCGTTATCAACAGGCAAAGGCAAGCATAGCCCCACCATGTTATAATCCTATGATTTCGAAAGCATTTCAATTCCTGCCATGATGCATACGATTCTACTGTTGTCTTTTATCAATAGATAAAGTATCCTATCTATTGCATTACTCCCTTTGAGCTTATATTAGCTGATCCACTACTCCTAGCATAACTAGGTTTGGCTTATGTGCAATGCTAGAGCTTATATCTGTGTCTTGCTTAGCCATGCATAGCTATCAGTTCTGGTCCATCCAGATGATGTATCAGATGCAGAGAATCTAGTATGATAGGAGAACGTGATGAGATGAAATCATATGTGATATGAGTTAAACATGCTAAGGCTTGTATGGGAGGCCACGGTGGGATGTGATTTTTCTAGTCCCATGCTCGCCACCACTAGGACCTGAGTTCTTGCCTTTGGAACCGAGACGAGCGTACAACTACACGGGGCCTGGAAAACCTCACGAGCAACTAACTTGCCTAGTAGATTCCATGAGTCACATAGTTCGGGCGTTCCATTAGACATACGCATTGAAAATGTTTTCGGAAGAGGGGGTGAAGGAGGTGCATTCATGTAGGTAGGGAAGCGTGGACCGGGTTGCTTGGGGTTGATGGCGCCCCTGGTAAACCAACATCGCCTCACATATTTAAGTACCGGCTTCGGGATTTGACCCGTTACGGCAGAACCATACTTATTGCGTGACTCATTATCTCGCGAAAGCAAGGTAAAGGTCGTGTCTAACCACCCTCTGCCGGCCTTCCAAGGAAGAGGGCTTATCTAGGGGCATTAAGAGAAGGTTAGTACGTGTGGGTTATAACCTAATCATAAAACTTGGCAGATCAACGTGTGCTTAAGGATGCTTCCTCATGGGTACGAGGGGGTGATACTAGTTAGGGTTCAGATGATGATTTGGTGGATATCAAAAGATGATGAGCAATACTTTGGAGATGGCGCTCTCTTATCCCCTTTTAAAATACTCTGATTTGATGAGCTTCTTCTCTCTCTTGTTTTATAAACAAAAGTGGCTTTATGCAAAATAACTCCACCAGCCATAAGTCTTGCGGAGTACACCTTGTACTCACTGTTGCTTTTTTGATACTTCTGGGAGAGTAAGTGTTCTTTGGTACTACATCGACATTGACGAGTAGCTTGGGGTTCCCGGCCGGCAGCCTGGAATCTATGGGCTGGGATGTCATCGTTATGCTTTAGGCCTCTTAGGCCATTTGTTAAGTTTGCTATACTTAATAGCATAATTTGCCTTCCGTTGTTTGATGTTTGTTGCAGTGACCTCTGCTTGTAATAATTTGGTTCTCTGATCAGTTATGAGCTTGCTGTAATAATTTTTGTGTCGTAGGGTCACTACTGTGTTATCAATTCTTCACTGGATATTCTCGAGATCAAGGTTAAGCTTATGTCAGACGGAGGTCTGGGATTTGTTTAGCCCTGATCCCGGGGGTGTCACAGTTCTTGGTATCAGAGCAGTACCAACCGTATGAAAACCTTGCTATTGGTCAATGTTGAGTCTAGTGATTGTGAAAACTATTTTAAAAGCTGAAAAGTATTTGCGAAAACTCTGGTATGCTTCTTTTTCTCCTTATCCAGTTTCACTCTAACTCTGGGTTATCTTATCTTGCGTTGGCTTTGAAAAGTTTTGATATCTCTTCTAGTCTTTCAAAGCTTAGGTGCCTTTTTAGGCATGCCGTTTCTAAGCCAGTTGACCTAGTGTTGAGTTCTCCAGAGTTGTGTGTGTTAATAATTCCTTATTACCCTTTGCTCTGCTTCATCTGAGAGATTCCTTTCTATCATGATCTCTCTATATTTTGGACCCACAATATTATATTGTTGGATCTACAGTATTCTGTTCTAGGCTTCGAGGTTTCCTTTCGCCTCGCGTGCCTCCTTTTAGTTGTTTGGGTACTTCAGAAGTCTTATCTTCTTTTGGAAGCCACCTCATGATTACTATCATGCAGTGTACATTGTGTCACTCAAGTAGTAGTTACTCCTTTCTCGGGTTTTAACCCTTGGACTTGAGATCCATGATTGCGCTAGATTCTGGTGTTGTGAATCTTGTACATGACGTTGATCTTTAACCCAAGATCCGTTCCTTTGACCCTTGTTGGTAATGTTCACAAATTACCTCAGGATGGCTGGTACTACAATTCTAGTCTTCAAGCTTGTGGTCTTTGTCGCGATTGAATTGTGACAATGAAGGAATTCCCCTACCACATGCGATGGTAGATGTTCTTTAATGGAACCAAATAGATCACGACAAGAGTACTCCTCGAGAGTCTCGCATCTATACTCGTGACTCTGCCACACCTTACCCCTTCTCTGCATTGGTTTTTGGAAAGTTGTTGACTTATGCATCCACATCTTGGGATTCTAACATAAGCATGTTCATTTTCCTTTGTCGTTTTCTGACCTTTGTTTACCAGTTGGTGGCCAAGTAGTAAATGTGCATCAGTGTCTTTCGATGCAAGATACTCTTGTGGTCTGTCAAGAAAAACCATTTCGGTATGTCTAGGAGAAACAAACTCCAGTACCTCGTCATATCCAAGACCAGGTCAAAGTGTTGTAATCTGCAGATTAAGAGGCGTTGATAAGCTTCTGTTTGTTCTTACTTAAAGTATCACACCCTTTTATACTAAAGAGGTTGTGCTGAGTTTCATGACCCCTTAATGAAGTGATGCTTTCACACATCTTTATCCACCCTCCTCGAGATTTCGTGCTCGTGAGTGATGCATGTGCAGAATAATGTGGTCATATGAGATTCTTAGCAATTATTATTGTTTTGAACTCTAAGGACATTTGTGTCATTCTTAGCGTGATTAGTTAACCCTATCACTAAGCGAAGTTTGACTGTGCTACCAAGTTTGTTATTCTGGTACATTCTCTTTGGTCAAAGAGTTTGGCTTGTGCCGACGGTCTGAGACTATGTCTGCTTGCCTTACCAAGCAAGTTTCCTCTCGAACTAAGTGACATATCGGTGGTTCATGATGTTCTGGACATCTTTCTAGAAGTATCGCCATGTTGCCACATGACCGTGTTGTCAGGTTCTTGAGAAAGCAAGTTTTCTGAACTGCTCTTTTCTCCAAGGATCTGCACTAGATACCCCTGAACTAGTTGGTTGAGCTTAAACAACAACTTGGAGAGTTGTAAGACAAAAGTTCTACTCGACTCTGTTCCTTTATAAAGGGATGTCTAGTTTTTCTTGTGCTGAAGAAAGATAGTATCCTCTTTGTGGATATGTTATCTTCCCCTATCTTTGATTTGATTTGGGTTATCGTCAAATCAAACTCAGTTCCAAGGACTATCTTGATAATGTTTCTTCTTTTGATGTTTCACTGGGATACATCTTCATGTCCTTTGGTCTGACTAGTATTTTTGTCTTGTTCACGCAACATATGAGTCCATCTTCTTGGAGTGTCTTGATAAGTTTGTTGTTGAGCCAATCGATGACATCCTTATCTTCTTCATGCTATATTTGATTCATATGGAACATTTGGCATTAATGTTGGAAAAATTCGAGAACCATCTTCGAGTCATCTCGAAGTATGTGTTCTGGATGTTAGATGTGACCTTCTCTAGTTCTCATGCAAACGTTGAAAGATGTCGCCGTGGATTCGAGTAGAGTTAGCTCCGTTCCCTAAGGACACATGTGTGTTTTGTTGTTAGCACCTTATGTGTGTGCAGTTGTCTCTCGACAAGTTGCTAATACATGGGTACAACAATTTAGCTCAGTCTTTTGGAGCTTTACACTGTAGTCCATATCTTGAGAATCTAGTAACTTTACCTTTGCGGTAAATGTTGCAAACTATCTATTCGCACATGCTGAGTCTGAAGTATCATTCCACTTAACCAAAGTTGAATCCCAAGCAGCAAGGATGGTTGGTGTTCCTCAAGGTTTATACATAGGTCTCTTTGTAAGTTTGGCAAGATTGATGTAATGGTTGACACACTTAGCCAGAAAGACCTATTGTCATATTCTCTTGATTCAGCAATATCAACCACCCTTCATGAGACTTCCTCTATAATTTGATTATGGATTTATGCTTATGGTTTCCTTCTGTATCCGAAATCCGACCTTTCACTTGATGTTTGATTTCTCGAACATCAAGGAGAACATTTAAAGTAGTGTTGCTAAATGTCTCTCGGTCAATGTTCCAGACCCTTTATGTTAGCAAGCGTCTTGTTGTGCCAAGTAATCGAAGTCTGAGAATGAAGTTTCTTTCTTCTCGTGTCATCAGGAATCTTCTTATCTATTCATCTAGTGGTGAAAAGTGATATCATGATCTTTGGTAAAGATTCTGATAAACCTAGATGAATAAAGACTTTCCTTCGTTTTCTGAACCATGTTTTAAGAGTGACTATGATTTTGGTAATCTGTAGTTTCTCTTGATACATGTTCCTCGTGACTCTTATGAGTCCTCCCCGCAAAAAACCTTTCTGTCTTAAGCCTTCTGTTGAATGAAAAAGTGACTTTTCTGTCTCAGAAGTAGTTCAATAGCTTGGTTTTGTTGATCCATATCTTTGCAACCTAAAATATCTACGTAAGCCGTTTAGTAGAGGTTCCCTATCGAAGTCTCCGGTCATGTTCTTTCTGTTGGGAGCTTTCTTCTTCAGAAGCTTCAAAACCTCCTGTAAGTTCCATGGTCTCAATCCTTATGAAGACCATCTATCTAACACTTGAAACCTTCTCCTCTTGTTTCCTCCGTTACCTTGACGTGTTTCATGTTGTCATCTCAAAGCTGTTCCTGAACATTCCGTCCATGAGTTGACCATGAGATACTCTGCATGTTGTTTAGTGTGTTTCCCTCTTATCCTTAGAATGGCCCTGTTTCATTCTCTCCCTGTCTCTTTTCCTACCTTTGGAATCTCGGGACGAGATTCTCGTAAGGGGGATAGAGCTGTAACACCCCTGTTTTAGTTAATCTATAATTATGGTTTGATTGTGCATTGCATGAGCATCATATTTTAAATTGTGCATCAGAGAAATAAATCAAAGCCTCAAACCCTAATATTCTCCCCCTCTTTGTAACTATTTCAAATGGTTTCATATAGTTTGAAATGGTCAAAAGTTGTGAAGCCCAAAATGTTACAAGGGCCTCACATTATTGTAAATGTTTTACAAAAATATAAGGCATTTTTGAAATGCCCAAAATAGTTTTGTATATGAAATTACAAAGAGAAAACAAATCTCAGAAAAAGGAAAAAGATTTGCTAAAAAAAGGAGAATAGCAGCCCCAGCCAGCCGGCCCAGTTTCCTTCTCTCCTCTTCCTGTCGCCACATGCAGCACCCCGCAGCCCACCTCGGCCCAAGCCGGCCCGTACCGCTTCGCCCTCTTTTCCTTTCTTCTTCCTCAGCCAGAAGGACGCCGACAACCACCCGCGTGTCCCGCCATCGGCCGTCGATCCCCCCCGCGCTACAATGCCCGCCGCCGCCCCTGGAGTGGAGGATAAGACCGCCCAGATGCCCTCTCTCTCTCCCCATACCCTTATACCTTCCCCTCTCGCTCTCCATCGTGATCTCCCCCAACCTTCCTAACCCTAGCTAACGGCCGTCGTGTAGCGCCGTTGTTCAGGACCTCCCCGTGCTCGATTGAGGGTGCCATCGGCTCCGCCACCTTGTCCTAGACCTCCTCTGTGTAGCACCCTTGCCGGGATGGTCTGCAGCGCTAGAATCGGACTCGTCTTTCTCAAGGCCGATGACCACCGCCGCCATACGTACCGTCATTTCCGTCCACCCCTCTCCTCGCCGACCGCTCTGTGAGCTTCACGGTGAGCTGGTGATTCTCCTAGTACCATCCCCTCCCTCGATTGCTTCCTGTAACGATCTTTCGCCGCGTTCCGTCGTGCGCCGTCGTAGAGCCTCGTCGTGCCTCGTGTTCAGGTGACCAAACACGAGTGACGCCGCCCTCTTTAGGTTCGTAGTGAAGCCCCGGTTTGAGTAGGCCTAGTTGCAAGCCCTAGCTCGCCCTTCTTCGTCGCCCCTGGTGCCATTCCGACACGCACTCCAGCGAGCCTAGGTGGTGCTTGCGTTTCGCCGACATGGCGCCACCGTGGCATCCATGTGCCGCTGACGTGGGCGCTGACCAAGCCTCGCCAGCGTGGCTGCCGACCTAGCCCAGGGCCCCACGATTCAGTGACTGGGTCTAGCCTCAGCCCCAGTACGAATGTCCCCCACCCGTGTGATGTTATCCTCTGTCAGCATGATGAAATAAAACTATTAAATTGTTTAATAATTTTGAAATTGGTATAATATTGTAAATTCAATAACTTTTAATCTGTAATTCAAAAAAATACAAATAATATATCAAAATGTTCAGAAAAATGAGCTATATCTATTTAAGCTATAAGTATGCATTGTTCAACAACTTTCAAGAAAAGTTTAATTAGAAGAACTCCCTCTCATATACATCCGGAGTTTCCCCGAGTTAGGGTTTTCACCCCTCGGAACCCAAATTAATTTGTCGAGCATGCCTTAGGGTTACTTTTCAATACAAATTAACTTGTCATATCATCATACTTGTTTGATCACTGCATCGATGCCATGTGTTGATTGTTTCCCTCTCTTTCCGATGTTTGGTTCTTCCCGGTAGAATACGATATCGACAATGATATCGAAGACCGAGATCAACACTGTCAAAGATCGAAGATCAACGAACAATACTTGACCAACTATAATCAAGTCAAGTACAAGATTCCCGAAGATCTGCTTATTCGTTATCAACAGGCAAAGGCAAGCATAGCCCCACCATGTTATAATCCTATGATTTTGAAAGCATTTCAATTCCTGCCATGATACATACGATTGTACTGTTGTCTTTTATCGATAGATAAAGTATCCTATCTATTGCATTACTCCCTTTGAGCTTATATTACCTGATCCACTGCTCCTAGCATAACTAGGTTTGGCTTATGTGCAATGCTAGAGATTATATCTGTGTCTTGCTTAGCCATGCATAGCTGTCAGTTCTGGTCCATCCAGATGATGTATCAGATCCAGAGAATCTAGTATGATAGGAGAACGTGATGAGATGAAATCAGATGTGATATGAGTTAAACATGCTAAGGCTTGTATGGGAGGCCACGGTGGGATGTGGTTTTTATAGTCCCATGCTCGCCACCACTAGGTCATGAGTTCTTGCCTTTGGAACTGAGACGAGCATACAACCACACGGGGCCTAGAAAACCTCACGAGCAACTAACTTGCCTAGTATATTCCATGAGTCACATAGTTCGGGCGTTCCATTTGACATACACATTGAAAATGTTTTCGAAAGGGGAGGTGAAGGAGGTGCATTCATACAGGTAGGGAAGCGTGGACCGGGTTGCTTGGGGTTGATGGCGCCCGTGGTAAACCAACCTCGCCTCACATCTTTAAGTACCGGCCTCAGGATTTGACCCGTTACGGCGGAACCATACTTATTGTGTGACTCATGGTCTCGGCAAAAGCAAGGTAAATGTCGTGTCTAACCACCCTCTGCCGGCCTTCCAAGGAAGAGGGCTTATCTAGCGGCATTAAGAGAAGGTTAGTACGTGTTGGTAAAGTTGTACACCCCTGCGGGGTTAAATCTTTTCTAAAATCCGTGTTCACGGTTATGAACGCTTGGTGACCAGATTCTAAGATCATAGAGAACTATAACCTAATCGTAAAACTTGGCAGATCAACGTGTGCTTAAGGTTGCTTCCTCATGGGTATGAGGGGGTGATCCTAGTTAGGGTTCAGATGATGATTTGGCGGATATCAAAATATGATCATCAATACTTTGGAGATGTCGCTCTCTTATCCCCTTTTAAAATACTCTGATTTGATGAGCTTCTTCTCTCTCTTGTTTTATAAACAAAAGTGGCTTTATGCAAAATAACTCCACCAGCCATAAGTCTTGCGGAGTACACCCTGTACTCACCCTTGCTTTGTTGATACTTCTGGCAGAGTAAGTTCTCCCTTGAAGATCAGTTTGGTACTTCATCGACATCGACGAGTAGCTTGGGGTTCCCGGCCGACAGCCTGGAATATATGGGCTGGGACGTCATCGTTATGCTTCAGGCCTCTTACGCCATTTGTTAAGTTTGCTATACTTAATAGCATAATTTGCCTTCCGTTGTCTGATGTTTGTGATCACTGACCTCTACTTGTAATAATTTGGTTCTCTGCTCAGTTATGAAATCGCTGTAATAATTTTTGTGTCGTACGGTCACTGCTGTGTTATCAATTCTTCACTGGATATTCTCGAGCTCAAGGTTATGCTTATGTCAGACTGAGGTCTGGGATTTGTTTAGCCCTAATCCAGGGGGTGTCACAACCAACCACGCCGAGGAGCTCGCCAGATACGCGAGTGGAGTCGACAAAGACGACCCCACAATCCTGAAGAAGCCCAACATAGAGAACGCCGACTCGACAGCATTCGAGGCCACCACGCACACCCGCACCGCCGAGCTGGTCCCAGGCTTCTTCAGCCAGATGGTCACCATCGGGGCCAGCATGAGCCCCGCATAGGAAAGCACGCTCATCGATTTCCTCCATGAGAATCACGACATCTTCACATGGAAGCCATCCGACATGCCAGGTGTCCCAAGGGAACTCACTGATCAAATACTCAACGCCGACCCCAAAGCGCGACCTGTCAAGCAGTCACTACGGCCCTTCAATGAAGAGCGCTGCCGAGCAATCGCCGAACAAGTGCAGCGTCTACTCGCTGCAGGCTTCGTCCGGCCAATCAAGTACTCCAAGTGGCTGGCAATCCCAGTCCTGTTCCTGAAGAAGAACAAGACCTGGAGAATGTGCATCGACTACACTAACCTCAACAGCGCCTTCCCAAAGGAGCAGTTCGTCCTCCCACGAATCAACCAGATCGTCGATTCAACCGCGAGTTCGGAGTGGCTGTGCTTCCTCGTACCATAGGTGCATGCAGGTGTGCCTTGCGAGCCAAATTGGCAGAAAATACTCGTATACATCGATGACGTGGTGGTCAAGTCCAACCGCCAGAGCTACCTACTCGCCGACCTGGCCGAGACCTTTGCAAATCTGCGCAGGTACAAGATCAAGCTCAACCCAGGGAAGTGCACCTTCGGCGTGCGCACCGGATAGCTCTTGGGGGTAGTATCCAAGCGAGGCATCAAGGAGAACCCCACAAAGATCGACACAATCGCATGGCTCGGGAAACCCTAGTGCCTCCGTGACGTCTAGAAACTGGCCGGGTGAGTCGCGGCTCTCAATCGCTTCATCCCCCGGCTAGGCGAGAAGGCAATGCCTCTCTACCGCCTGATGCGCAAGAACCCCATGTTCCAATGGGACAAGGAGGAGAATGACACGCTAAACACACTCAAAGAAGTGCAACTAGCCGCACCACTACTTGCCACCCCCGTCGACAAGGAGCTGATGCTCGTCTACATCGTGGCGTCTGCGCGAGTTGTCAGCGCCGTCATGGTCATCAAGCGACCGGAAGAGGGGAAGGAGCGCCCCATAAAATGCCCGGTCTACTAAATCAGCGAGGTCCTCACGGACTCACGGTAGCGCTACCCGCAGTACCAGAAACTGGTATACGCAGTCTTTAGAGCCCAACGACGGCTACCACACTACTTCCAGGAGCACCCAATCACGGTTGTCTCCTCCGCGCCACTGCAGGACATCATCTGCAACTACAAGGGGACCGGGCGGGTCGCCAAGGGGGCCGTCGAAATCGGCATCCACAACATCAAGTACGAGTCGTGCAAGCGATCAAGTCGAAGGCTCTAGCAGATTTCCTCACCAAATGGGAGGAGGCACAGCATCCAGACAAGCTGACCTACCTCCACTACTGGTCGCTCCACTTCGACAGGTCCAAGAACGCGGACGGTGCAGGAGCAGGGATCATACTCACCTCCCCCAAAGGCGACAAGATCCGCTACCTGCTATACCTCGACTTCACGCCCTTCACCAACAACATGGCCGAATACAAAGCCCTCCTCCATGGCATGTGGGCTGCCAAGGAGATGAACATCAATCGCCTATGGTGCTATGGTAACTCCGACCTCATCGCCGCACAAGTCGCCGGTACCTGCGACGTTGTTTCCCCCACCATGGCAGCATATCACCAAGCAGTGGACCAGCTGGGGGGCCACTTCGCCGGCTACTCCGTCTAGTGGATCAACAAGCACAAGAACGAGGAGGCCGATGCACTCTCCCGCATCGGGTCGGGTCGGCAAACCCCACCCGCAGGCGTCTTCCTCAACACCATCCACAAGCCGTCTGTCTCCCCTCTAAAGGAGATCGACCTCGGGATCCCGCTCCAACCCGAGCCCGCCTTGGTCACCATGGTCGTGGAACCAAGCAACTGGACTGCACCATACCTCGCCTACCTCGAGAGTGGGACCCTCCCAGCAGACAATACTAAAGCCCGCATGATCGTGCGGCGCTTCAAATCCTTCGTCATCATCAACGGCGAGCTCCACAAGCGCAGCGTTACCGGCGTGTTCCAACGTTGTGTGTAACCTAGGGAAGGGCTCAAGATCCTCCAAGACATCCATGCCGGTGACTGCGGCCACCATGCTAGCGCCCGGTACCTAGTCTCCATGGCCCTACGACATGGATTCTACTGGCTCACCATGCACACCGACGCCGTCGACATCATCCAGCGCTGGTGCCAGAAGTACGCCAAGCAGACGCACATCACGAGCTCAGCCCTCAAGATGACCCCCATCACCTGGCCATTCGCTGTATGGGGCATGGACATGGTGGGACCCTTCAAAAAGGGACCTTCCGGATACACCCACCTCTTGGTCGTAGTTGACAAGTTCACCAAATGGATCCAGGCCAAGCCAGTCAAATTCCTTCGCGAGCTCATCTACTGCTAAGGATTCCTGCATAGCATCATCACGTACAACGACACCAACTTTGCAAAGGGCGCCATGGCCGAATTCTGCGAGGAGCACAACATATGGCTCGACCTCGCCTCAGTCGCCCACTCGGAAACCAATGGCCAGGCGGAATGCGCCAATCAAAGCATACTCTGTGGCCTCAAGATGCGACTACTAGTCCCTCTCGAGCGAACACCGGGGTGCTGGGTCGAAGAGCTGCCCTACATCATATGGGGCATCCGCACCTCCATCAATCGGTCAACAGGATTCACGCCATTCTTCATGGTATAAGGTGCCGAGGCCATCATGCCAACTGACCTGGAACACGACTCGCCTTGGGTCGACCAGCTCAACGAAGCACGCGACCTGACTTGCTCCCGCACCGCCATCTACCAGCAAGGACTCTGCCACTACCACAACCACCAAGTCCGGACTCGCACCTTCCAGGAAGGCGACCTGGTCCTGCGGCTGATCCACGACAAGAAGGGCATGCATAAGCTCTCTCCTCCATGGGAGGGACAATTCGCCATAGGGCGTGTCCTAGGAAACGATGCCTACTACCTCATCGACGTTCGAGGCGATGGTTAACTTGACGTCAAGCGGTCGTGGAACATAAATATCCTAAGTAAGTTCTATACATAGAACTCCGACCTGTACTCCCCCCGCCATGCAATATAATACATCCGACTCTCACAAATTGTTCTTACTCTCCAAGTCTTGTGCCAATCGCACTCATAATTACAGCAATACGCTACCCATGGGAGTCAACCCTTGGCTGAGCGACCGACATGGCAAACTAGTGCGGCACAAGGGCAGCAAAAGTATACGGGCCTTGTGTCATTCATGAAAACTATCGTGGGAATGGCCACAGCAGATGTTGTGATTGGAAGCGACTAGTAGAACAAGGAGCAAGGGCGGCTAGCCATCTGCAGTGCGAGATGAGGGCAAAGACACAGGGTTTTACCCAGTTTCGGCCCCCCGGAGGGTAAAGACCTACTCCTGCTAGATTGTACTGATGAGAGAGTAAATGGGCGATCTCGGCGGCTAGGCGACGAGTCGAAGGGGTGTATGATGGAACGTAAGTTCTATGCGTACCCTATGGAGGTTTATATAGAGTCACCTCGCTAGGGTTTATAGATCTACAACCGAGTTGGATAAGGACTTGGAGGGTTTTGACCTAATCTGACTGGGCCTAGCTACGCTTCTGGGCCTCCAGCATCCAGTTGCCTGGTTTCCTCTTGGGTCGCGGTCTAGTCGCCATCCTACAGGCCCACTCGCTTGGACTATGATCAGTAGGGAACGTCCTGCTGTGTATACCCCACTCGACATATCCCCATCAGTCATCCCCGAGGCCATCGTTAATTCATCACAGGTGTTCTTTGGCATTCATAGTATCTGGGTCCAATTTGGACGCCCAGTCGAATCGGCGATGGACTCCTTTAATGAAAGAAAGAATCTTCGGCATGCATCATCAGTCGCAATAACGGCGAAAAGTTGAATCGCCAATTTGGAGAGTAGACGAGTCACAGCTATGGCAAATGGGTTAGCGAGTCTAGTAGACGAAGTTGGACCATTAGCCTGGTCAAACTAGCCATTGGGTAATCCAATGGTAATATCGGCGTAATCACCGCGTGGTAATTGCTCCCCGAAATTGGCGGGTACCAACCACTATATAAGGAGAGTGACGGGTGATGAGCGAACATTCCCCACATTTCTTCCGACTCCGTGCGTCCCTCAATCTTCCATTACCTCCAGAGTGACTCAGAGCGATCCAGCGATCCCAGAGCAATCTTGCGATCCTAGACCCTCGAATCGATAGCGCAATTGAAAGAATTGTGGGGGAGATCCAAGTGCACCAAGGTGCTGCTGATGTCCTTCGAAGACGCGGGGATCCTCTGCGCCGGGAGATGGCGAATCCCTGTGGCCGGAGAGGTGGAGCCAAATCCGCGCGCCGGGGAATTCATCTGCTTCACCAGCCATCTCGAGAGGGGGCTCGGCTTCCCCACCTCGATCTTCTTCCGCCGATTATGTTCATACTATGGCATCCAACCTTCGGATCTAGGGCCGCATAGCATCGAGCAGCTCGCCATTTTTTTGGCGTTCTGCGAGTGTTATTTGGGCTGCCTCCCATATTTCCCCATGTGGCAGGAGCTATTCCATGGGCGGGTTGGTCGCAAAGGGGCAGGAGGCTCGATGCTGGCAGCGGGAGGCCTTACCTTCCAATTGAAGTCCAAGGCCTCCTTCCTCGACCTCATGTTTCCGAAGAAGGCGGCAAACAAGTGTAAGAAGCACTGCTTTTACGTCAGCGAGTCGACTCCATATGGCGAGGTGGCGCTCCTGATGTATTCCGCCGAGCGGCTCGAGCCGCGGCGGCTCCAAGTTGCCAGGCTTCCGCAAGACCAGCGAATGGTGGTCGACGATATGCTGACGATGATTCGCCAGCTAAAGAAATATGGGCTCGAGATCATCAATTTGTGCAATTGCTGGCTCGGGCGGCGACTGGTACCCCTGGCCAGCTGTGCTCACTGGATCTACAAGTACACTGGCAAGGACTGTGCGACCAAGGCCTACACCGCCGAGTGGAAGGCCGACGATTATGCCGTCGCAGTGAAGAAAATAACTGATGTAGAATACCGCGACCCGAAGGCCAGGATGCCCCCATACACCTTGAAGCAGAAGGCGCCACAGGTAAGTCTATCTTTCCTTGTCTATTTCACAGTCGTAGAAATCCAGTCGCGGCTTATTAACCATGTGTTGTTTGTGCAGCTGTTCCAAGGGGTGGAAGGTTGGCTCCCTCCCGCCGACGATGACAGCTCGGACGAGTCCGCCGAGGACCAGAGTGAATCCTCCTCTGACAAGGAGAATGTCAGAGGCGATGACGACGACGATGATGATGATGACGACGAGGCCGTAGATGTCACCACACCCGTGCTTCGGAAAACTCACGGGGAACGGTAGCACGATCTCGAGGCCAGCAAGAGCCTCGAAGCTCACGACGGGAGAGAAGACGAAGCCCTCGAACATACTTCACAGTGTGCAGCCATGCCATCGAAGAAGAAGTCACCAAAGAAGAAGAAGGAGGTGCCAAAAGCAGTGGTGCCGCCTCGGTCACCGACCAGCTCCGAGGCGACTAGCGGGGCTGATGGAGCCGGGGCTGGAGCGTCGGCGAAGGCGGCCGAGGCAACCAGTGCTGCCATGGTGGAAGATGAGGTGCCACTGGTGTCGCTTCCGCCATCGTTCTTAGCAGTCACGGGAGGCACCCATGTCGATCAAAGGGGAGTTTCCTGCCGCAACCTCGTCCTCGAAGAAGGCTTCCATGTCGTGGGATCCGACCCTGTTCGAAACGGGCATCAGCTGGAAGCTGGGCCCATAACTGGAGAAGTCAGCGCACATCCGCACCGGCCTGCGCTACATCCCGTTGCTAGGTGAGTGTATTGCCGTGTCGACTTGAACCACTGATCCCTTAAAGAAGAGGAAGGGCGATGACGCCAAGGCGCCTGCTGAGGGCATGAAGAAGATAAAGGGCAACGAGGTCGTCACAATATCAGACGATCCGGTCGACACCCCAAGTGGAGCTCCAACTGGAGCGAATGCGACCATGAAGGCCTTCATGGACGCAGGGTCGCAGTAGATAGACCATGCAGCACTAGTCGGGGCGTCAAGCCCTTCGACGAGTGCAGCGGAAGCGGCGGTGGCGATCTTCCCTCGCTTTATGGCGAGGGCCTCCACCGCGAGTGTGTCGGCGTAGTCGGCCCAAGCGCCCGAAGTTTTGAGCTCGGAGATCGAGCAACCTCGCGGGCGCACGCTTCTTGTTCTGCCTTCAGTGGACGCGGTCGAGTTATACAACATGCTGGGCGCGGCCATTCAGGTATGTCCATTCCCCGAGGATCTGGTCGCTGAATTTCAGCGGGCAGATTCTTATTGTTTTTACTATCCAGTCCCCGAGTGGCTAGTCGCTGAATTTCAGTGGCTAGGCACTTAGGAATTTCTTTGATGTCCGCTTATGTTTATTCGTGTCTGTGCAGGGCCTCCAATGTTAATAGGCGGAGCGACTGGCCGCCAAAGAGCATCTGTAGAAACACCTCCGTTCCGTGTAGGAGGTGAACAAACAGCTACAAGCGACTGCATGTAGGTTTTCGAGGTTCCCTTTTCCATAGCTGTCTTGTTTCTGATTTTGGTCTCACGCTTGAGTTGCTGCAGAGGGGCATTAGGCTGCGGTGTTGAAGGCTCGCGAGGGTTTGGTCCCCGCTAGCGAGTTGACGGTTGCCCAGTCGTCGTTGACCGTCGTGGAGAAGCGAGTGGCCGAGCTGGAACGAGTGCTCAAGGCCACAAAGGCGGAGGCGAGCTCAGTAGAGGAGAGGGCTAAGGCAGCTGTCACTGCCATAGATGAAGAGCACAAGGTGTCGGATGCTCTCGTCGCATGGCTGCAGACTGATTTGTCGGGTCTTCAAGAGTTCATTACAGGGCGCTACCGTTCCTGATTGGTGAGTTCCTTCGTCTTGTGTTTTATTGTATTAGAGATTCCCCAAGCATGCGGGTCGCTGTTGTCATTGTGCCCCGAGGGGGTGGGTTTGAATTGTGCATCCTTCTGACATTGAGTTACTTGTGATTCTGCAGGGAAAATTCTTGATGACGATCCCGAGGCGCAGTCGTACGACGCGAGGCAGTGCGTCACGATGCTGGTGGATTCTGCCGCCCTATCGGCGACCTGCATTCGCACGTACCTCCAGGAGATATCCCTGACGGAGGTGATCCCCAGCGAACTCACTAAGGTATGGCGCCACCTGGAGAGGGCTCTAGTGGTTGTGGAGTACATGTCGCGGTCGGCCTTCCGTCGTGGAGCTGCGACTACGCTGAGCCTTGGGCTCGCCCATTTCCCTAATGACTTCGACCTCGATGACATCACTAGCGGGTATCCCTCGTCGACTATCTCGGTCGAGATATCCGATGTGCTAAAGTTGACCAACCAGGCCATGGTCTACTCCGAGCTGGTGCTAGCGATGGGCAATCTTCTGTCGTATCAGGAGACGATCGTCGCTCCGAACGACCCCGAGCCGGCGCAACGCGACTTCAAGGTGGAGCAGCCGTTTCGATCGGTGATAGCAGGCACCTTGACGATGTACCTGTCGAACCCGTGGGTCCCATTTATCTGCGTTCACGGTAGCGATGGCGCATCGTCTTCGAAACCTGCAGAGTAAATGACTTTGCCGACTGGCGTAAGCTGTAAGAAATGTATGCCTGCCCTTGTAAGCGAATTTTTTTTGCCATAAGGAATGCATGTATGCTTTTCTCAGCTTTGAGTTGTGTTTAGATTATTTTGTTGTGCGAGTCCCTGAGCGCGTCCGACCTTTTATGGGGTTTACCTCGTGTTTGTGTACATATGTTTGCTTTTATACTATTAGTTAGTTAAGGTCGACTCACCGTGGCTTGGGAAGCCAGTCGCTTGGCGACCCCGAGGGGTGCTCTGTACTTAGCTGTTTTCCCGGAAGCGAACGAGGTCGGTAGGGCGAGTCCCCGAGCGTGGTACTTAGCCGTTCTAGTCGCATGCCCAAGGTAGGTGAGGATGGGGCACATTGTGCTTGGTGCATCGCTCCACCTGACTCGGAGAACCAGTCGCGTGGCGAGTCTAGGGCGCGCTCTCATACTTGGTGTTTTCCCTAGCCGCGTGGGTTTGGACTAGCGTCAGTCCCCGAGCGTGGTACTTGACCGTTCGAGTCGCTGCGCCGAGGATGTGGAGGATTGGGTCGCTATGAGAAGAGAATGCCGTTGTCTTGGCCCGGTAGGCCAGTCGAGCGAGGCGACTCTGATGGGGCTCCGGGTTGGCGTTTTCGTAGACGACACAAGGCCCAAATTTTATCGGTGCCCTTGTGCCGCACTACTTAGCTGTGCCAGTCACGTGACCAAGGTTTGACTTCCGTGATTAGCATAACGTTGTTTTTACGCGTGCGAGTGGCACAAGAATTGGAGAGTAGACACAATTTGTGCTGGTCGATAATCTTTATTGCATGGTGTGGGAGTACATGTCAGAGTTCTATGTGTAGAACTTCCTTAGGAGGTTTACATTCCATGGCCACTTGACTTCGAGTTGTCCGTCGCCTTGGACATCGATGAGGTAGTAGGCGTCATTGCCTAGGACTCGCCCTATGGAGAATGGTCCCTCCCACGGGGGAGAAAGCTAGTGCATGCCCTTCTTTTCCTGGATCAGTTGCAGGACCAGGTCGCCTTCCTAGAAGGTGCGAGTCCGGACTCGGTGGCTGTGGTAGGGGCGGAGTCCTTGCTGGTAGATGGCGGTGCGGGAGCGAGCTATTTCACGTGCTTCGTCGAGCAGGTCGAACCCGTCCTGGCGTGCGAGCTCGTTGTCGGCCTCTGCGTAGTTGACGACACGAGGCGAATCGTGCTTAAGGTCGGTCAGCATGACGGCTTTGGTGCCGGACCTGTTGATGGTGGTTCGGATGCCCGAGAGGACGAAGGGTAGCTCCTCGACCTAGCACCCAAAGTTCGCTCGAGGGAAACTTGAAGTCGCAGCTTCAGGCCCTGGAGGATTCTTTGGTTGGCGTGTTCCGCATGGCCGTTAGACTCCGGGTGGGCGACTAAGGCGAGGTCGAGCCGTATATTGTGCTCCTCGCAGTACTTGGCCATGGCGCCTTTGGCAAAGTTGGTGCCGTTGTCCGTGATGATGCTGTGCGGGAATCCATAGCGGTAGATGATCTCGCGTAGGAACTTGGTGGCGGTCTTCCCATCGCACTTGCGGACTGGCTTGGCCTCCACCCACTTGGTGAATTTGTCGACTGCGACCAGGAGGTGAGTGTAGCCGGAGGGGGCCTTCTTTAAGCGTCCCAACAAGTCCATGCCCCACACAGAAAATGGCCAGGTGATGGGGATGGTCTTGAGAGCCGAGCTTGGTACGTGCATTTGATTGGCGTACTTTTGACACCCGACGCAACGTTGGACGATGTCGACCGCATCGGTGTGTGTGGTGAGCCAGAAGAAGTCATGTCGCATGGCCTTGGAAACTAGAGACCGGGCGCCAGTGTGGTGGCTAAAGTTGCCGGCGTGGATGTCTAGGAGGATCTTGCGATCTTCCACAGGCTGCATGCAGCGTTGGAACATATAGGTCACGCTGCGCCTATGGAGCTCGCCGTTGATGATGACAAAGGACTTGCAGCGGCACACGATCATGCGAGCCTCCGTCTCGTCTTCTGGTAGGGTCCCTCCCTAGAGGTAGGCGACATATGGCGTGGTTTAGTCGCTTGGTTTCGCGAGCATGGTGACCAGGGCTGGTTCTGGTTGTAGTGGTATCCCGAGGTCGATCTCCCTCGGGGGAGAGATAGAGGGCTTGGTGATGGTGTCGAGGAAGACACCGGCGGGTGGCGCGTGGAGAGCCGATCCGATGCAAGAGAGGGCGTCGGCCTCTTCGTTCTTGCCCCGGTCGATCCATTCGATGGAGTATCCGGCGAAGTGGCCTCCCAACTGGTCCACTGCTTGGCGGTGTGCCGCCATGGTGGAGAGACGGCGTCGCAGGTGCCGGCGACTTGCACGGCGATGAGGTTGGAGTCGTCTTAGCACCGTAGGCGATTGATGTTCATCTCCTTGGCGGCTCTAATGCCGTGAAGGAGGGCCTCATACTCACCCATGTTGTTCATGCAGGGGGTGAAGTCGAGGTACAATATGTAGCGCAGGGTGGTGAGCACGATCCCTGCCCCTGCGCCGTCTGCATTCTTGGACCCTTCGAAGTGGTGTGACCAGTAATGGAGGTACAACAGCTTCTCCGGCAGCTGCGTGTAACACCCTCAGAATCGGCCCTATGCAAGTTTCAGCGCTTCACGCCAAACCCGCATAGAAACGATTCAAAGGTGCCCACCAGGCACTTGCGTGCGGGTGGAAAACGAAGTAATAACATTACACAACAGTCCTCGATGGGACCCACAGAACAGATATATACAACAGCAACTCAAAGAGTCAAGAATACAGATATACAATACCAAGATCCAAATCACCTTTAAGACGATATAGCGTCCGAGTACGGACAAGATGCAAATTGAGCTAAGAGCCCTGAAGAATAACCAATGGCATCCATAACCCTTCCCAGGCCAAGCCGGAAGGGTAACCCTACTAACGACGTCGATCTCAAAGCCTGCTTAAACAAAAGGGGTGCCGACAAAGGGCAAAGGAAAAAGAGAGAGCGGTCAGTACTGAGGCCAGTACACGGCGAGGCTAGAATTCGGCGGTCCTCGCCTACATAGGTATGGTGGATCGAAGCGGCGCAGCATGCACTAAACAACCTATAGAGACTGGATATAACTGTCGGCTATCAGAGAGGGATAAGAAAGACCTATTCGGAACCAACCTGATGCTACCACCAAACATACCCATCCTGGTATTTCCCCCTCGAGACCAAACGAGGAAGTCAACCGAGGAACTCACACAGTTGGCAGTTTTATTTATTCAGTTATCGTTGCAGCAATTACTAGTCAGGTATAGATAGTCATCCTGATAGAATAAGCAGTGGTCAGTTTTAGTTAACCATTCCGTTGTGGTTGCAACACTTACTAGTCAGATACAATTAGCATGAGATATCCCAAACCCAGCAGTTGTTGGTACTTTTATTTAGCCATTCCGTTGTAGTTGAGCTGATTACTAGTCACATCGGATACAAGTCAAATTATAACAGTAAACTTTAGTTATAGTTGTCTATGATCGAGAACTGTGCTCCAAGTCGTCCATAACCGCGGACACGGCTTTTCGAAAAGATTTAACCCTGCAGGGGTGCACCAAAGTATCCACACGCACTTCGACCCTTTTTGCCAGATCAGTTAACATACACCCATCGGTATGTCGGCGGGGCCTAAGTCATGACGTTTCCCAGACCCAAAGCAAGTACATGGGGGCCACCCCACTAAGTCTACCCGCAACAAAGTCGGCCGGTCTCCGAGACGGACTCAGGGTTTGGGTGGACGGCTGTAAACGACTGGGAACCCAAAAAGATGACTGGGCTTGTCGATACAGCGAAAACGTGTCCCGATCCTAAACAGTACAGGTGCAGTACATCGCACAATTTAAATAAAGCAGTAAAGCATGGCATAAGTACAGAATAGTAAATAAAACCTCAAACTAGTTGTGGCCCCCGGTACAATACTTTGAAATCAGGTACTAATCGATGGGGTGCCCACACATCCCACATGTGGTTAGCGCGCTCGATCTCGGAACAGGTGTCAAGAACTCGGGGTCCTACGGGACACCAGTGAGCGGTCGGAAACCAAATATTGTCTATCACCCACCGGTGCCTCTGCATTACCTACTTCAATTTTAGTTATTAAACAGTAATTAAAGTCTTGATCAACTCCAACATTAAACACGCGGCATTACTCCAACAACTGTGGTACTTGACGACACGCAAGAGCACTTGAGCAAGCGACTACGACGCGCAAGTCCAACTATCTACCAATCAACAGGTAATAGGATGTGTACAAGGCAATATAAGGCTGCAAGGGATATCACGGGCACGAAAAACTAGAGCATCGCAACCCAGATAGCAATAGATCAACAGGAGGGAAATAAATACTATAAAAGTAAGATAGGTAGAAAGGGGGAGATGCTCGCCTGACAACATTGCCGAAGGTTTATCCGAAGATCGGATCGACACTCGCATCAACTCAACGGCCTTATCCGCGAAGATCCAAAACACTAGAAGAAACACCGGATGCACTATTTATTACTATGGCAAAAGATCGGGCATGATGTATGATGTATGACATGGCAGGCATGCGATGCAATTAGGCCATATTAAGCGGAACCGGGGTTCCGACATTTAATTAGGCGGTTCATGTTATTTAGATACCCCGCAAATTAAATGTTGGATTAGCAAGACAAAACATGGCTTCGGTTCGCTATGCCAATTTAAATGGAGTCCGGAATAAGACAAAGATATCCCGCAGATGGACTCCATGTTTAATGTAGGTGAATCGCCTAAATACCCCCAACAACCACAATATGTATGCGAGTATGAACAATTTAATATGCAACAGTTGATAATGTCATATTATAAAAATAATGGGGTCTCGGATAGGGAATCACATTAG
Source organism: Avena insularis (assembly GCA_023614405.1). Lineage (NCBI taxonomy): Eukaryota > Viridiplantae > Streptophyta > Magnoliopsida > Poales > Poaceae > Avena > Avena insularis. The sequence goes on along the minus strand of CM042689.1, from coordinate 190,345,841 downwards.
GGTTCGGCGAACTTGGGCTCCGAGGGGTTCGGGGTCGGGTCTCAGGGTCCGGATCTGGGGTTCGGTCTCGGCGGAATCGTTCTCGGATAACAGAGTAGATCTTGGCGTTCCGCGAAGAAGGACTTAGTTCGGCGTCGGGGGCACATCAGATCCGCCCTGGTCGGTGTCGATCTTGACGTCACGAAGATCTTGTCGGGTCCTCGTATCGGTTCGGTCTTGGCGTTCGGGATGAAGAACTTGGCGTCCTCGAGGCAGTATTTGTCGTATCCATGAAGAAGATCATGTCGGTCCACGGGGTCGGGCTTCGAAGCCAGGAAGGAGTACTTGGCGTTGCCGAGCGGAAGTCTTGATGGTCCTCGGGTCCGAGAAGATCTTGTCGCACGTTGTCCGGGTAGGCGAACTTGTCAGTTCCGCGGTTTCGATTGTCGGTGTCGGACTCGGTTCTCGGCACTGGGAGATCTTGGTGTTCCGTGACGGAGAACTTGGTTTTTGGGGGTAGGCGATCTTGCCGGCAAAGGCGATCTTATATCCGCACCGGTGGTTCTCGGATTGGGTCGATGGTGAACTTGGGGATTAACGCCGAGGTCGTCGAGATCTTCTTGGTCCATGCAGCAGATCTTGCGTGTCTTCTCGAAACCCCTTGGATACAGGCGGTCTTGGGGGACACCGTGTTCGGTCCGACTTTCTCTTTGGCCAGCAGCAGATCTTGGCGAAGGCACGCTCGTATTTGGGTACCACACGGAGATCTTGACGGATACGGAGCCATCCCTAAGACAGAGAGGCTCAAGAGGGCACAGATAGACCAACGTGACACCAAACAAAAATTACAGCATCTGCGCTTATGCGCAACCAGAGCATCATCAACCCGTCGGTACCAAGCGTGCACACAGAGCATAGGCGGCCGGAGCTTCCAGGGACCACGGTGGCAGCGACAAATGGCGACAAGAGGCCGGCGGAAGGGCGCCCGAGCTTGTTCCAGCGTGGCGGCGCGCGACGCGGAAGGGAGCGAGGAGGCGGGAAGGCGCCGGTGCAGAGGAGATCCAGGGTGACAGGGTCCGTGCGAGGGCGGACGGGGCCTGCAGGGTGTCGACGGCGGGATCTGGTGGGGCTCGGCGAGGTCGGGCGGCGGGGCAAGGCGGGGGGCGAGGCGCTGGAGGCGGCGGCCGCTGGCGAGCGCTCCTGGCGGCGGAAGAGGAGATCGAGGGGAGGGTTGCGAGGTGGTTGGGCGAGCGACGGGGGTTGCGGGTCGGGGAGGAGTCGCGGCCGGCGAGGGGAGCGGCGCGGGCCTAGGAGAGGATCCTACGGCGGCGCGGCCGTAGAGGCGGCGGAATCTGGAAGGTGGGGAACGACGACGGCGAGCGGGGGCGGAGGAGGCTCGAGGAGGTCGTGGTCGACGCGGCCGGCGACGGGCTCGCAGAGGAGGCGGAGGCGACGCGGTGGCTTGAGGAGAAGGGTCGTGGCCGACGGCGCAGCAAGGGTGGGCGGAGGACTGCGGGCGGCCGGAGGATGGGTCACACGGAGAGGAAGGTGGAGGCGGGGAGCGGGCACGGGCAGGGAGTGGAGCGGGCGCGTGGCGCTTATGCGTGGGACGCGGACCTGGTGGGCCAGGGGGAGAGAGAGAGAGAGGGGGGTGGGGCAGGGTGTCCACCGCGTGGTGGTGGGGGCCAGGCGCTGGGACCGGGTGGGTGGTCGGGCTGGCTGGGTGTTGGAACCGGGCGGGGGAGTGCGTGTCCAGGAGCGGGTGCGGGTGGGTTGAGGGAGTGGTGGGGCTGGGGGTTGGACTGGTGGTGTAGGGGCGTGTGTGGCTGTGTGTGTGTGCGCACAGGTGAGGGAGTGGGGTGGGTCCGGCTGGCTGATGTGGCGGCAGGTGATAGGAGGGAGTGATGTGGCTGGGGGCTGGGTAGGTTAGGGTTAGGTAGGAAAAGGGTCCGTTAGTCTGGTTTTGTACTGGGGGTGGCCGACTGGGTCGGATCGGCCCGGTACGGCTGCCCCCTAAAAATAATTAAACATTTTATTTATTTCAAACGGGGCTTTTGCAAACCGTGTTTAGACAAAACGAAATAATCCGGAGAACCAGGTTTTGGATTTGAAATAAAGGCGGGGTATTTAGAGAACAAAAATATGTTTTTCGAAAATAGTTTTCAGACAAACAAATGCATGAGGATGACGATGCTCAAATGCAATGCGGCATGATGACATGAGCATGCGGTCATGATGATGCAATGCACAAAAATAACGCGATTTTCTAGTAGTGGTTTTTGCGGGGCGCCACAATTCGACACCACTAACAATGGATCTCGCCCTCGAGATCCGCCTCATGGTACCGGAAGGAAGGCGGCGATCTGCGTCTTCTCGCTTCGTGTAGATCCTCGCGACACCACTAACAAGAGGTCGTTGTCCGTGATCGTCGAGAGAACACTCCGGGAAACAAAGGGCGAAGGTAGAGGTATCAACAAATAAAGCCACCTCTAGCTTCGATAGAAAGAGGGAACCGATGCATTCTCATCCACTTCAATGTACAAAAGCGAATAGAAGGGGTAGTCGGCATGGGGGCCAATCCATCACGCACCCAAACTATTACTCTGCCCAATCAGTAGAAAAGCGTGCAACCATTCTCGGAATCGATCAAGATCTCGATAATCGAGGTTCAGAAACAAAGGAGTGATGCAGACTCTGCATCGGATCTAGCGTAGATGATGTCGTCGCGTCGAAAAACAACGGAAGGCACAAACAAGGAACAAAGAATGGTACCACAGAAGACGGAATCCTCAGATATCATGAACACCGGATGATAGAACACCGTCATCAAAGGAGGAAGCGAAACCCTGAAGGTACGACGGAACCCAACCACGAGAAATCCTGGACTTGAAGAAAGGTAAGAGAGTGGATTCAAAACACGCAGAGGTAAGAGGAGAATAGCAGAGGGGTAAGGAGTAAAATCAGACCTAATCAGAACTATCCAACCGATTTTTGCAAAAATAGTTTTGGACACTCTACTTCGGCCGTTAGCTAGGTTATCCTACAGGCTGGACTTGTGGGGTATCGCAACTGCTGGGCTCTGATACCACTCTGTAACACCCTCAGAATCGGCCCTATGCAAGTTTCAGCGCTTCACGCCAAACCCGCATAGAAACGATTCAAAGGTTCCCACCAGGCACTTGCGTGCGGGTGGAAAACGAAGTAATAACATTACACAACAGTCCTCGATGGGACCCACAGAACAGATATATACAACAGCGACTCAAAGAGTCAAGAATACAGATATACAATACCAAGATCCAAATCACCTTTAAGACGATATAGCGTCCGAGTACGGACAAGATGCAAATTGAGCTAAGAGCCCTGAAGAATAACCAATGGCGTCCATAACCCTGCCCAGGCCAAGCCGGAAGGGTAACCCTACTAACGACGTCGATCTCAAAGCCTGCTTAAACAAAAGGGGTGCCGACAAAGGGCAAAGGAAAAAGAGAGAGAGGTCAAGATCGAGGCCAAGACACGGCGAGGCTAGAATTCGTCCTCGCCACATAGGTATGGTGGATCAAGCGGCAGCGCAACATGCACTAAACAACCTATAGAGACTCGATATAACCGCTGCCATCGAGAGGGATAAGAAAGACCTATTCGAACCAACCTGATGCTACCACCAAACATACCCATCCTGGTATTTCCTTGAGGCCAAACGAGGAAGTCAATCGAGAAACTCACAGTTGGCGCTTTATTTATTCAGTTATCGTTGCAGCAATTACTAGTCAGGTATAGATAGTCATCCTGATAGAATAAGCAGTGGTCAGTTTTAGTTAACCATTCCGTTGTGGTTGCAACACTTACTAGTCAGATACAATTAGCATGAGATATCCCAAACCCAGCAGTTGTTGGTACTTTTATTTAGCCATTCCGCTAGTTGAGCTGATTATTAGTCACATCGGATACAAGTCAAATTATAACAAGAAACTTTAGTTATAGTTGTCTATGATCGAGAACTGTGCTCCAAGTCGCCCATAACCGCGACACGGCTTTTCGAAAAGATTTAACCCTGCAGGGGTGCACCAAAGTATCCACACGCACTTCGACCCTTTTTGCCAGATCAATTAACATACACCCATCGGTATGTCGGCGGGGCCTAAGTCATGACGTTTCCCAGACCCAAAGCAAGTACATGGGGGCCACCCCACTAAGTCTACCCGCAACAAAGTCGGCTGGTCTCCGAGACGGACTCACGGTTTGGGTGGACGGTCAGAACGATCGGGAACCCAAAAGATGATCGGCTTGTCGATACAGCGAAAACGTGTCCCGATCCTAAACAGTACAGGTGCAGTACATCGCACAATTTAAATAAAGCAGTAAAGCATGGCATAAGTACAGAATAGTAAATAAAACCTCAAACTAGTTGTGGCCTCCGGTACAATACTTTGAAATCAGGTACTAATCGATGGGGTGCCCACACATCCCACATGTGGTTAGCGCGCTCGATCTCGGAACAGGTGTCAAGAACTCGGGGTCCTACGGGACACCAGTGAGCGGTCGGAAACCAAATATTGTCTATCACCCACCGGTGCCTCTGCATTACCTACTTCAATTTTAGTTATTAAACAGTAATTAAAGTCTTGATCAACTCCAACATTAAACACGCGACATTACTCCAACAACTGTGGTACTTGACGACACGCAAGAGCACTTGAGCAAGCGACTACGACGCGCAAGTCCAACTATCTACCAATCATTAGGTAATAGGATGTGTACAAGGCAATATAAGGCTGCAAGGGATATCACGGGCACGAAAAACTAGAGCATCGCAACCCAGATAGCAATAGATCAACAGGAGGGAAATAAATACTATAAAAGTAAGATAGGTAGAAAGGGGGAGATGCTCGCCTGACAACATTGCCGAAGGTTTATCCGAAGATCGGATCGACACTCGCATCAACTCAACGGCCTTATCCGCGAAGATCCAAAACACTAGAAGAAACACCGGATGCACTATTTATTACTATGGCAAAAGATCGGGCATGATGCATGTATGATGTATGACATGGCAGGCATGCGATGCAATTAGGCCATATTAAGCGGAACCGGGGTTCCGACATTTAATTAGGCGGTTCATGTTATTTAGATACCCCGCAAATTAAATGTTGGATTAGCAAGACAAAACATGGCTTCGGTTCGCTATGCCAATTTATATGGAGTCCGGAATAAGACAAAGATATCCCGCAGATGGACTCCATGTTTAATGTAGGTGAATCGCCTAAATACCCCCAATAACCACAATATGTATGCGAGTATGAACAATTTAATATGCAACAGTTGATAATGTCATATTATAAAAATAATGGGGTCTCGGATAGGGAATCACATTAGGGTTCGGCGAACTTGTGCTCCGAGGGGTTCGGGGTCGGGTCTCAGGGTCCGGATCTGGGGTTCGGTCTCGGCGGAATCGTTCTCAGATAACAGAGTAGATCTTGGCGTTCCGCGAAGAAGGACTTGGTTCGGCGTCGGGGGCACATCGGATCCGCCCTGGTCGGTGTCGATCTTGACGTCACGAAGATCTTGTCGGGTACTCGTATCGGTTCGGTCTTGGCGTTCGGGATGAATAACTTGGCGTCCTCGAGGCAGTACTTGTCGTATCCGTGAAGAAGATCATGTCGGTCCACGGGGTCGGGCTTCGAAGCCAGGAAGGAGTACTTGGCGTTGCCGAGCGGAAGTCTTGATGGTCCTCGGGTCCGAGAAGATCTTGTCGCACGGTGTCCGGGTAGGCGAACTTGTCGGTTCCGCGGTTTTGATTGTCGGTGTCGGACTCGGTTCTCGGCACTGGGAGATCTTGGTGTTCCGTGACGGAGAACTTGGTTTTCGGGGTAGGCGATCTTGCCGGCAAAGGCGATCTTATATCCGCACCGGTGGTTCTCGGATTGGGTCGATGGTGAACTTGGGGATTAACGCCGAGGTCGTCGAGATCTTCTTGGTCCATGCAGCAGATCTTGCGTGTCTTCTCGAAACCCCTTGGATACAGGCGGTCTTGGGGGACACCGTGTTCGGTCCGACTTTCTCTTTGGCCAGCAGCAGATCTTGGCGAAGGCACGCTCGTATTTGGGTACCACACGGAGATCTTGACGGATACGGAGCCATCCCTAAGACAGAGAGGCTCAAGAGGGCACAGATAGACCAACATGACACCAAACAAAAATTACAGCATCTGCGCTTGTGTGCAACCAGAGCATCATCAACCCGTCGGTACCAAGCGTGCACACAGAGCATAGGCGGCCGGAGCTTCCAGGGACCGCGGTGGCAGCGACAAAGGGCGACAAGAGGCTGGGCGCCGAGGCGGAGGACGTTGGCGGAGCCGCGCGACGCGGAAGGGAGCGAGGAGGCGGGAAGGCACCGGTGCAGAGGAGATCCAGGGTGACGGGGTCCGTGCAAGGGCGGACGGGGCCTGCAGGGCGTCGACGGCGGGATCTGGTGGGGCTCGGCGAGGTCGGGCGGCGGGGCAAGGCGGGGGGCGAGGCGCTGGAGGCGGCGGCCGCTGGCGAGCGCTCCTGGCGGCGGCAGAGGAGATCGAGGGGAGGGTTGCGAGGTGGTTGGGCGAGCGACGGGGGTTGCGGGTCGGGGAGGAGTCGCGGCCGGCGAGGGGAGCGGTGCGGGCCGAGGAGAGGATCCCACGGCGGCGCGGCCGGGCCAGAGAGGCGGCGGAACTGCGAAGGCGGTGGGGAACGACGACGGCGAGCGGGGGCGGAGGAGGCTCGAGGAGGTCGCGGTCGACGCGGCCGGCGACGGGCTCGCAGAGGAGGCGGAGGCGACGCGGTGGCTTGAGGAGAAGGGTCGTGGCCGACGGCGCAGCGAGGGTGGGCGGAGGACTGCGGGCGGCCGGAGGACAGGGTCGCGCGCCGGAGAGGAAGGTGGAGGCGGGGGGAGCGGGGCACGGGGCAGGGAGTGGATCGGGGCGTGCGTGGCGTTTGCGTGTGGGACGCGGACATGGTGGGCCAGGGGGAGAGAGAGAGGGGGTTGGGGCAGGGTGTCCACCGCGTGTGGTGGTGGGGCCAGGGCGCGGGGACCGGGGTGGGTGGTCGGGGCTGGCTGGGAGTTGGAACCGGGCGGGGGAGTGCGTGTCCAGGAGCGGGTGCGGGGTGGGTTGAGGGAGTGGTGGGGCTGGGGGTTGGACTGGTGGTGTAGGGGCGTGTGTGGCTGTGTGTGTGTGCGCACAGGTGAGGGAGTGGGGTGGGTCCGGCTGGCTGATGTGGCGGCAGGTGATAGGAGGGAGTGATGTGGCTGGGGGCTGGGTAGGTTAGGGTTAGGTAGGAAAAGGGTCTGGTTAGTCTGGTTTTGTACTGGGGGTGGCCGACTGGGTCGGATCGGCCCGGTACGGCTGCCCTCTAAAAATAATTAAACATTTTATTTATTTCAAACAGGGCTTTTGCAAACCGTGTTTAGACAAAACGAAATAATCCGGAGAACCGGGTTTTGGATTTGAAATAAAGGCGGGGTATTTAGAGAACAAAAATATGTTTTTCGAAAATAGTTTTCAGACAAACAAATGCATGAGGATGACGATGCTCAAATGCAATGCGGCATGATGACATGAGCATGCGGTCATGATGATGCAATGCACAAAAATAACGCGATTTTCTAGTAGTGGTTTTTGCGGGGCGCCACACTGCGCCTCCTCCCAGTCGGCGAGGAAGTCTGCCAGGGCCTGCCCCTTGATTGCCTTGCATGGCTCGTACTTGATATTGTGGACGCCGATCCCGACAACCCACTTGGCGACTCACCCAGTCGCTTCGCGGTTGCGGATGATGTCCTGCAACGGCGCTGAGGAGACGACTATGATTGGTTGCTCCTGGATGTAGTGCGGCAGTCGCCGCTAGGCTCGGAAGACCGCGTATACGGGTAGCGCTGTCGTGACTCGGTGAGGACTTCTCTGATGTAGTAGATAGGTCGCTGCACGGGGCGCTACTTTCCCTCTTCTAGTCGTTCGCCGACCATGACGGTGCTGACGACTCGCTCGGATGCCGCGACGTAGACGAGCATTGGCTCCTTGTAGGTGGGGGCGGCGAGCAACGGAGCCGTGAGTAACATTTCTTTGAGCGTGTGGAGCGCGTCGTCCGCCTCCTTGTCCGACTGGAACGTGGGGTTATTGCGCATTAGGAGGTAGAGAGGCATTTCCTTCTCGCCTAGCCAGGGGATGAAGCGGCTAAGAGCCGCGACTCGCCCGGCCAACTTCTGGACATCGTGGAGGCACTCAGGTTTGCCGAGCCGGGCGGTCGTGTTGATCTTGGTGGGATTTGCCTCGATGCCTCGCTTGGAGACTACATACCCCAGTAGTTGTCCAGTATGTACACCGAAGGTGCACTTTCCTGGGTTGAGTTTGATCTTGTACCTCCGCAGGTTTGCGAAGGTTTTGGCCATGTCGGTGAGTAGATCGCTCTGGCAAGTGGATTTCACCACCATGTCGTCGATGTAGACGTGGATGTTGCGGTAAATTTGGCTCGCAAGGCCCTCCTGCATGCACCTCTGGTAGGTCGCTCCGGCGTTCTGGAGGCCGAACATCATAGCGGTATAGCAGAAGGCACCGAATGGCATGATGAACGCCGTCTTCTCCTCGTCTTTAACTTCCATTTTGATCTGGTTGTAACCAAAGTAGGTGTCAAGGAAACACAGCGACACCGAGCCCGCGGTCAAGTCGATGATTTGATCGATTCACGGGAGGACGAACTGCTCCCTTCGGCAGGTGCTGTTGAGGTTTGTGTAGTCGATACACATTCTCCAGGTCCCATTCTTCTTTTCGACTAGGACTGGGTTTGCCAGCCACTTGGAGTATTTGATAGGCCGTATGAAGACTGCAGCGAGTAGACGCTGCACCTCCTCGGCGATTGCTCGGCGGTGCTCTTCATTGAAGGGCCACGACGACTACTTGACAGGTCACGCTTTGGGGTCGGCGTTGAGTTTGTGCTCGGCGAGTTCCCTCGGGACACCTGGCATGTCGGATGGCTTCCATGCGAAGATGTCGCGATTCTCATAGAGGAACTCGATGAGCACGCTTTCCTATGCGGGGCTCATGCTTGTCCCGATCGTCACCGTCTAGCTGGAGTCACATGGGACCAGCTCGATGGAGCATGTGTGCGTGGTGGTCTCGAACGCGGTCGAGCCACCGTTCTCCAAGTTGGGATTCTTCAGTATTGTGGGGTCGTCATTGTCGACCCCGCTTGTGTATCTGGCGTGCTCCTCGGCGTGGTTAGCCTTCGCAGCGATGACAGTGTCGGCGAGCTTGCCGCCCTTTGCCTCGCACTCCGCGGCCATGTCGGGTTTGCCGTGGACGGTGATGATGTCGCACGGCCCTGGGAGCTTTTCACCCCAAGACACAATGGTAGGGGCTATTGAAGGGCACGAGCTCGAAGATGATCTGCTTGGTGCGGAAATTTGCTGGTGTGCCAAAGGTGACTGGTGGCGTCACTTTCCCGATCGGTTACGCCTTTCGCCCGGGAACAATGTCGTCGAAGGTGGTGTAGGTCGTCTCGATCATCGACTGCGGGAGCCGCAGCCGCCTGAATGTGTCTAGGCAGAGTATGTTGATGGATCTCCCGCCATCCATCAATGTCTTGGGGAGCCAGTAGTCGCCCACTTTCGGCTTGACCACCAGGGCGACTCGCCCCGGATATTCGATCCGTGGTGAGTGGTCCTCGCGGCTCCACGTGATGGGCTGTTCGGACCAGTTGAGGAAGCGGGGGACATCGACATGGGACACCGCATTGACGGAGACGGAACAGGCGATGACCTTCTTCTCGTGCTTGGTGCTGAACCCGGTGAAGGTGTGGAGCGACCCGACGTCGTTGCCGAACGCCCCGCCATTCGACGGGTGGTTGTTGGGGTCCTCCCGTGCCTGTCATGCCTTCTCGATCTCCTTCAGGGAGTGGAACTCGGAGGTCGTGTGTGTGGCGGGATTCACCTCCCTTCTGTGGAACACACAGGGCTGGTTAAGGAGAGCCACGGGGTCGAATTTCGTCCTCGCCTTGTAGTTTCCGCTGTCGCGATGCTGGCCTCCATTGCGGCGGAAGCTCTTGGGGTCGCGTGGCACGTAGCCCGCGTTGGCGACGAAATCTACTCGCCCGTCACCATGGCGCTTGCCGGTGAGGCGAGTGTTGCTGTAGCATAGTTCGGGTCGCCTCCCGTAGTCGTGGCCGCTTGGGCGGCGATTTCCAGCCGACTCGTTGTCGGTTTCTTGGTTCGGGTCCTCCTCCGTGTACCGCTTGGTGATCTCGAGGAGGTCTGGGATGTTGTCGAGTGTTTTGTACACCCGCTTGAGTTTGGCGACTAGTGGTTCATAGCGGCATAAAGTTTTGAAGCAGTGGATCACCGTCTCTAGGTGGATGCCAGCCGCGTTGAACCACAGATCTTGCCACCTTTGGAGCCAGTTGCGGGTCGACTCGTGGGGCCCCTGGACGCATCACTCCAGGTCCTCGATGCTGGTGGAGCGAGTGTAGGAACCCTCGAAGTGCCTGATGAAGGCGTCGCGCATGTCCTCCCAGGAATCGATGTTATCCGCTGGGAGGGTGTTGATCCATTGACGAGTCGCTCCCTCCATCATCACAGGGAGGTAGCGAGCGGCGAGTAGGTCGGTGTGGCCGGCGATTCTCATCGCCATGAGGTATGTGTCAAGCCATAGGGACGGATCGTACGAGGGATCATACTTTTCTATCTCCTTTCGCTCTTTTATTTTTCGCCTCGGATCATTGGTCTAAAGCACTAGGGAATACTCAGCTGAGCGAGCCCCTTGGCTCGCCGTCGCAGCGGTTGGTGAGGGTGTACCTCAAGTTGTCGGGATGGCGTGCGCGCCAGCTTTTGTTGTTGACGATGTGGGTCCACGCGTTGACTGGCTGGCCGTTGGCGGCGACCATGTTGTTCGTCGGTCGCGGGTCGTTGGTGGAGACTGCCGCGTGCGTGGTTCGTGGCTGGAGCTGCAGGGGCTTAGGTGGTGGGAAATTGAGAGTGTTTGCCATTGTTGGGTGGCCGCTCGAGGCCACCCTGCTTCCTGAGGAGAGGGAGTACATGAGCCCCCACGAGTTGGCTCCTGCGACTTGCTGCTCGACTTCCTTGGCGAGTAGGGCCTTGGCATACTGCATCTGCAGCGCGCCTTCCCCCATCACGTTGAGGTTGGTGACCGCGGCTCGACTCGTGATGACGTTGTCCACCGGAGTGGAGAATAGCAGGAGGCCATTTGCGTCCCGCTCTTGCGGGGAGATCATGATCCTTGGCTGATCTGGAGGGGTGTGCGACCGGGCGGTGGGGGGAGCATCGTTCCCTGTTGCGCCTGGCGGTGGCCGGGCACTTCCTCCTGGTGGCGCGTTCTCACCTATCGCGCGATCGGCCATGCGAGCCGGGACATTTTCTTCGTCGAAGTTCAGAGCACGACCCTGAACTATGGGGTTCAGGCGTGACCTGATGCGGTGCTGGTGGTAGAGCGAGAAATCCTGCACTGTCGCCTGCTCGAGGCGAAACTTTTCACGCTCGGCGTGTTCGTTGCGAACTGCCTCCTCTAGGCACAGGCAGAGTTCCTCACCATCGCGGTTGGAGGGATCAGCGTGGAGAAGGGGTCTGGTAGGGCGCTCGCGCCGCCCGCCATGTAGGCCATGACAAAGCAACCGGATCCGGCGTGGAGGTCGCCGGAGTTCTCCGATCCAGTATCGGAGTCGAAGATCCCGAGGATAGATGGATCCTCGAAAACCCCGACATTGGAGACTTGGGTGATGGAGTCGGCTGGCGACGCGGCGGTGATGGATCCGACGACTGAGGCCGGGGTCGTCGAGTCGGCAGCATTGTTGAGGGCCACGTCGTTCGCGGCCACGCTGGTATCAGCCACGTTGTTGTTGGTTGAGCCGTACTCGGAGGCGAGGCGGTGGATGGTGCGAACCTGACTCTTAGAGATCCGACCACGCGGTGGCGACTCGCGAATGCGTGCCGAGTCCGCTGAGACGATGACGTCGGTGAAGCCAACGAAGAGGCTGATCGTGCCGACCGGCATCATCACGCTGTGCGTGACTGGGCATGCCGCCGGGACGTCGTTGCTCGGCAATATCTGGAGTATCTTACCGATGGCGATCATGCCGCCGGTGGCGATCGTCTGGTTGATTAGCAAGTAGGGTCTCGCCGCAGAACACAGGCCTGACCGTCTAGGCCCCACGATGGGCGCCACTGTCGTGGGAATGGCCACGACAGATGCTGCAATTGGCAGCGAGTAGTAAAATGAGGGGTAAGGGCGGCCAGCCATCTGCGGTGCGAGATGAGGGCAAAGACACACGGTTTTACCTAGGTTCGGCCCCCGGAGTGTAAAGACCTACTCCTGCTGGATTGTATTGATGAGAGAGTACAATGGGCGAGCTCGGCGGCTATGGGGCGAGTCGAAGGGGTGTATGATGGAACGTAAGTTCTATGTACCCTAGGGAGGTTTATATAAAGTCACCACGCTAGGGTTTACAGATCTACAACCAAGTTGGATAAGAACTCAGAGGGTTTTGACCTAATCCGATTGGCCTAGCTACCCTTCTCGGCCTCCAGCATCTAGTCTCCTGGTTTTCTCTTGGGTCACGGTCTAGTCGCCGTCCTGCAGGCCCACTCACTGGGAGTATGATCAGTAGGGAACGTCCTGCTGGGTATACCCCACTTGGCATATCCCCATAAAAACGCTAACCCGGAGCCCCCATCGGAGTCGCCTCACTTGACTGGCCCACCGGGCCAACACAACCATAAAACGCTTCTTACAGTGACCTATCCTACACATCCTTGGCACGGCTACTCGAACGGTTAAGTACCACGCTTGGGGACTCGCCCAAGTCCAACCCATGTGGCTCGGTGATGTGGACATCCCTTCTATTGATACAACCGTTGTACCTACAACAACACACATACAAGGACCCATCACAAGATCTCGTGCCAAACAACTTAACTATCAGGTACTTTCGTTTCTTGGAACTATTCCTCACATACATGAGAATATGATGCTGCCTAAATCAGATGTATTTCTTACTCTTAGGAATGATGGACCAAGCATCGATGAGAGGGACAAGCATTGGAGCATGGCCATGCATGGAGATGGCAGCAAGCATGTGATGATCCAAGAGAAGGCCACGGATGAAGATTTCAGAACTTTGAGGCCACCATAATGAAGAAAGAAGGCTTGGACGAAATATTCAAGATCAATACTTTACGAATACGTCCATAGCTTAATATGGTGCTGTGACACCTTTTATTTTGGGCCAGGCCCATGTAATTTTCGCAGGATTTTAATTAGCCACTTTTTAGAGTCCGTATTTGAGGGAAAAAGGACTTTTAGGGTTGGATTCGGCCACCACTTCCATGGCTGGCCGAAACCCCACATTTTCGCCCTTAAATACTCCCCATAGCCGACCCCCTAGACTCGGATTTTGTTTAGACATTAAGTTAGCCATAGTCGCAACTTTGCCAAGGCTCGAGCGTCGCAGAGGCCTCTTGTACTTCGCACCTATTCAGGATCCCACCTCTTCAATAAAGCTTTCCTCTCAATCCGCAATATCTTGATTGCAATATTGGTTCTTACTTGTTCTCGATTTCAGGTAGGAATTAAGACCCTCGCTGGTCAGGCTGATCGTGTTCCCGCAGGATCGGTAACCTCCAGGAGATTGGCCTAGCGATTGCATTGGCGCTCGTGCTCGCACGTGTAGTCGGATCGTCAAGCCCGAACTCCACCAAATGGATTATCATCATCTCATCGAAAGATTGGACACCTTTGCCCTATCACTCGGGAACACACCAAGTATGAGAGCATGCCCTGGACTTGCCACGCGACTGGCTCTCCGAGCCAGGTGGAGTGACGTGTTACAAACAACGTACTACGTCCTCACCTACCTTGGGCATGCGACTAGAACGGCTAACTACCATGCTCGGGGACTCTCCTAACTGACCCCCCTTGCGTCCGGGATAACAGCCAAGTATAGAGCACCCTTTGGGGTCGCCAAGCGACTAGCTTTCCGACCCACAGCGATTCGACTCTAACTAACTAATAGTTTAAAACAAACGAACATACAAAAAACGTGAGGTAAACCCCATTAAAGGGAGGATGCGCTCGGGGATTCGCTCAACAAACAAAATCACAAATAAAATTGAACCAATTGAACATTCTTTAATTCCTTCAGCAGCAAAACACATTGTTCGCGATCAAGGATTCATACAAAATCTACACCAGGCTACTAATACAAAAGGCCCAACGGCAATCTCTTATTCTGCAGACCTCGAAGTTGACGCACTGCCATCACCGCAGACCCAGATGAAGGGCTCCCACGGATTTTTCGAGTAGGTCATTAAGCTCTTCGCCATCTCCGACCAGAAGGGCCGCTCCGACTTGAGGTTGCGATGATTCGGCTCAGGGTCGTTCGGTGCCACCACCGTCTCTTGGTACGGCAGTAGGTCGCCCATCGACAGCACCCGCTCGGAGTAAGCGGCCGCCTTCGCGGCCAGCTTCAACATCTCCGAAATCTCCACCGAGCCGGTCGCCGACGGATATCCGCTGGTGATGTTGTCGAGGTCGAAGTCGCCGAGGAATTGCGCAAGCCCGAGGCTCAGCGCAGTCGCGACTCCGCGGCGGAAGGCCGACCGTGCCTTCCAGTCAACCACAGCCGATGCCTCATCCAGGTAGCACCACACCTCCTTCAGCTCGTTGGGGATCACTTAAGTTGGTGAGATCACCTAGATAATGGCGCGGATGCACGTCACCGAGAGGTTGGCCGAGTCCACCATCATCGACACACACTTTTTGGCGTCGTATGACTACACCTTAGGGTCCCCACCGCAGATCTTCCCTACAAAAAAAACCAAGTCAGAATCAAGAAGAGCACAGATCCACAGCCTAACCCGCTCGTGGACTCGCCGGCGTAGCGACTCGCCCGCTTGGGGACTCACCTGCTACTACGAGAAAGAACCCGACGAACTGCTTACCAAGAAGTGGACGGCAGAGACCTGTGGTGAAGTCCTGTAGGGCCGTCAACTGGTCCTGTAGACCAGCAACAAGCGCGTCGGAGACCTTCCGCTCGTCTGCTGCCGCAACCATAGCATCCTTGGCCCTCTCCTCTGATGAAGTCGCCTCCGCCTTCGCGGCCTTGAGCTCCTTCTCCAGCGCAGTGATCCACCCCTCCGTAGTGATCAACGAAGACTTTGCAGTCTCCAGCTCAGAAACCGGGACGAACCCCTCGCGGGCCCTAGCAATCGCGGCGGAGTGGTCCTCTACAAAGAAAAATCAAAGTGAAACGCCACACGACAAAGCAAGGAAATCACCCAACACTCGAATACTTACCCGCAGTCGCCTAAAGCTGCCGGTTAACCGCCTGTGCGGATCGGAGGTTGCTCTCTAAGCGCTCCTTCGTGGCCTGCTGCTCCGACGATTCACGATGAAAGCCGTGCAAATAGAAAATACACATAAGAAAACAACAAAAATTCCTATGTTCCTAGCCACTGAAATTCAGCGACTAGCCACTCGGGGACTAGACAACAAAAATACCTCAAAGCCTAGCCGCAGAAATTCAGCGAATAGACACTCGAGGACTGGACATCGAAAGAAATAAGAATCTAGCCTTTGAAATTCAGCGACTAGATCCTCGGGGACTGGACATACCTGGATGGCTGCGCCTAACATGATGTGCAGCTCGATAGCATCCACTGACGGCAGCACGAACGACGTCCGCCCGTGTCGTTGCCAGACGTCTACGTCCAAGACTTCAGGCACCTGAGGCGACTGCGTCCCCGCCACCACAGCGGAGGCCTTCGCCATGAAGCGGGGAAAGGTCGCTGCCGTCACCACCGGGGTGCTAGTCGCGGGCTTAGATGCCCCAACCAACCCGATTGACTCGCCTAGCTGCGACGCCGCAACCACGTCGGTCTCCACGGACGCGACGACTTCGACCGGAGCCTCAGCTGGCGCGTTGGATGGCTCTTCCAAAACTATGATAGAATCGTCGCCCTTATTCTTCTTCGCGCCCTTGGCGGGCGCCTCGGCTTCATCACTCTTCCTATTCTAGGAAGGGTCGACTTCGCTTCCAGTGGCTACTACCAGCACTTTGACCACCAAAGGGTGACCGATATTGTTGACGCCAATCCTGCAAAAAGGAGCAATCTGTACTTCAATCAAGAACCACAAAATTACTCGAAATCTACTCAGTAAGAACTTACTTGGCAACCGGAATGAAGCGTAGACCATTGCGGATGTGCGCCGGCTTCTCCAACTCCGGGCCTATGATACATTGTAAACATATCTATAATTTTTGATGCTCCATGCTTGTTTTGTATCAACTGGGCCGCTAGCCTAAGCCATGCCAAATCATGGTGGAAACTTGCAGCATCACCATAATAACATCTATGAAGCTTTCTTCTTATAAAAAAAGAGACATATTGAAAAGAGGAAAGAGAGAAAAAAGCACCATATTCCCATGGTAAATAAGAAGATTGCCGAGATGCTCATTGTCTGCTTCCCTTGTCATTTTGATGATGGGATAGCTCTTGTATCATGTGCAAGGGGTACCCCGTTGGCGGTTCTCTATGATACACATTTACTTACTATGACAAGAACTTACAGGTGACTAAAGTTGAGTAGCATGAGGTGCGGCCCTCATATTCAAGGGACATGAGATTGTCAACTTAAACTTTGTCAAGCATATACTCCATAGTTTATTCACTTTAACCTTAATCATTTCAAGATGCTTATGATAGGGGCAATGAGAGATGAAAGCTAATAAGTACCATAATTTTTGGAACCTCTTTTTGAGACTTGAAATCCCTGCTTCCCTTATGAAGGGCCTTTCTTCCACTATATTGAGTCTTCACCTTCTATCCTTAGGCACCAGTTAAGAGAGCATAGTTGTCATTCTTAGCTCTATGTGCATTGTCCCAAAACTTATTGATTGATGCATATTGTTGATATTACTTGTTCTTGAACTATTTGTATCTAGTCACTCTTGTGAACTTTGAAGGTGTCATATGCATCTATTTTCTACTCCATGAGGGACAAGCTAATGCCACTATGCTATGTTTTCTATATGTGAAACAAACAAACGTCTTTCAACGCATTGTTATTCATGAATATTTGTTTGTATCTTTTCATGTTGCAACATAGTTGCTATGTCTTATTGTTAGAGCTACATCTTTCATGCTCATGTTTAGAGTACTTTGATCCCAGCTTTCAATGCTTTACAATGGTTTGATCTTGATTATGATGGTGCATGTCACCTCAAAAATTATTCTTTTTATCACTTACCTACTCGAGGACGAGTAGGAGTTAAGCTTGGGGATGCTTGATACGTCGTAAACGTATCTATAATTTTTGATGCTTCATGCTTGTTTTGTATCAACTTTATTATGTTTTGTCTACACTTTGAGGTATTTTTATACACTTTCTGGAACTAACCTATTGACAAGATGCCATAGTGCCAGTTGCATATTTTCTGCTATTTTTAGTTTCAGGAAGCTAAAAAATGAATATTCTCGGAATTGGACGGGACAAAAGCCAATATTCCTATTTTTTCCCGGAGCAACACGGAACCATAATGCAGAGGTGGAGGAGGACACTAGGGTGGCCGCACCCCCCTAGGCGCAGGCCAGTCCTGTTGGCGCCCACAAGGGGGTGTGGGCCCCCTGGCCCTCCATCGACCTTGCCTCCTTCGCCTATAAGAAGCCACCGACAAAAAAACCCTAGAGAATCGAGAAGAAATCCACGAAAACCTCTGTAGCGCTGCCGCCACTGAAGGGGAGATTCGGGGGACATAAAGTATCTGTTCTGGCACCCTGCCGGGACGAGGAAGTGCCCCCGGAGCCATCTCCATAGATCTCCACCACCATATCCATCACTTTTGCTGCTTCCCATGACGAGGAGGGAGTATTTCTTCCTCGAGGCTAAGGGCTCTACCGGTAGCTATGTGTTCATCTCTCTCTCTCTCTATGCATGATCTTGTTGTGGTCATGATCTTTGTAATCAAGTAGATCTACCTTGCTACTCAAGTGCTAATAGATCTCTGCTCTCCCCATGCATGTGAAAGTGACAGTGTGCACAACATGGTGCACTTAGGCTAGAGGTCACATAAATACTCATCGTGCTTTAATAGATCTATGCTTTTACCCATGTGTTTGTGAAAGTGGCAGTGTGCACGCCGTGTGTGGTACTTAAGATAGACTACATATATATTTGTTATGAGTTATATTTGGAGTTGGATGTCTTAATGAAATTGTGGTGTTTGTTGGAACCATCTAGCACTTAAGGTGATAATGTGGGGTTATCTAGATTGGGAAAGGCGGACTTTGAGGAGTGTTGTTATAGCCTTACCATGGATTAGAGTGTCCAACCGGAGAGTAGTTTAGGGTAGTATCATGAAGAGAATATATTTATTGTGAGTGTTCACTAATGAAAGTATGATCCCTAGGCCTTGTTTCTAAGCATTGAAACACCGATTGCATCTAGATCTGTTGCATGTTTGCTTACTTCCATCTTTTTGCCTTTAGTATTTTCCTCACCGTCAAGCTCTTTTATGGCACCATTACCACTTGTATCTCACTATCTCTTCGTCGAACTAGTGCACCTATACACCTGACAAGTGTATTGGGTGTGTTGGGGACACAAGAGACTTCTTGTATCTTGATTGCAGGGTTGCTTGAGAGGGATACCTTTGACCACTTCCTCCCTGAGTTCGATAAACCTTGGGTGATCCACTTAAGGGATACTTGCAGCTGTTCTACAAACCTCTGCACTTGGAGGCCCAACAACTGTCTACAAGAATAGAAGTGCGTAGACATCAGCCTAGTTTGCGACCGAGGCCCGTATCGAACACGGTCTAATACCATGACACTGAAGGCTTCTTCGACGACGAGGACGCAACCACGGGAACCTCTGGCCCAGTCAGCGCCTGCGCTTACTTTAACGGAGAAGTCTCCATGGCCAGAGCGGCCCCCAGCCCTGGAACCGCCGAGAATGGTGACAGGATCGCCGCGAGGGGGACCTCACCTTCCACCACGTCCCCAGCTCGTGGATCCGTCACCTCCGGAACCTGACTCAAAGCTTCGGCCTTCGTGTCATCGGCCTCGCTGTCCGACTCGAAGTTGGCCGCCGACCTGGGCGGTGACGGCGCCATGGGTACTTTCTTCTTCGTGGGTGACTTCACCTTGCAAGTGGTCTTCTCCTTAGAGGTCTCTTCATCGGCAGGAGGAAGCCAACCCTCCAAGACCTGAAACAACTAAAAGAGATAGATAACGTTAGAAAATCGCGACTGCACTTCTGTGACTGCGAAATCAAGAAAGGATAAAACTCACCATTGGCGCTTGGCGCTTCCCTATGGCAGTATACGTGGCGAGCCCGACCTTCGGTTTGATGTACTATGCGTCAATAATCTTTTTTAGTGAGGCGGCATAGTCGTCGGCGCTCCACTCGTACATCCAGTGGGATCGGCTAGCCAGCGGCACCAATCGCCGTCTTCCTAGCCAGCAGTTATACAGATTGATGGTCTCCAGACCCTCCTTCTTGAATGACCGGATTTGTGTCAGCATCTCGTCCACGACCATCCTCTGGTCGTGGGGAAGTTTGGTCATCAACAGCCGACATGGCTCGCTCCTTTCGGCGGTGAATGTTGGCAGCGACATCTCACCGTCTAGTGTCGACTCGCAGACGTAGAACCGACACTTCTTCCATTCTCTGGCATCCTTCTTCGGCAACATGAGGTCGAGGAAGCGGGCCTTGGCCTTCTGCTGGAAGGTGAGGCCGCCTGCAACCAGCATCGGGCTGTCAGCCCCTTTGCGACTGAGGCGCCCATGGAACAGCTCCTGCCATAGGGGAAGTAGGGGCGACACCCCTGATAGCACTCGCATAATGCCACGAAGATGGCGAGCTGCTCGATACTATGGGGCCCCCAATCCGAGGTCTTGATTGAATAGTAGGAGCAGAACCGCCAAAAGAAGATCAACGTGGGAAAACCAAGCCCCCTCTCTAGGTGGTTGGTGAAGCAGATGAATTTGCCAGGGCAAGGGTCTGGCTCCGTCTCCCCGGCCGGGGGATCTACCATTTCCCCTTGCAGAGGATCCACGCATCTTGAAACGATTTCAGCGACGCTGTGGTGCACTTGGATTTGCCCCATCGGTCCTTCGGAGGTGCCATCAGAGAGTGGATCCGGATTCACTCGCTCGCTCTGGAAACTCTAGATCGGAAGGGAATGGAAAACTGAGGAATGCGCGGGGTCGGAGGAAATGCAAGGAAGATTCGCAACTCCCCCACGTCACTCTCCTTATATAGCGGTTGCTTCCTGCCAATCTCGGAGGAGCCGTTACCCCGCGGTAATTACGCCAATATTACCGTTGGATTACCCAGCGGTGAAAATGACGGTACAACTTCGTCTACTCAACTCGCCGACCCATTCGCCAGAGATGCGATTCGACTATTCGCCAATGCTATGATTCGACTGGTCGCTGATATCGTGACTGGAGAAATATACTGAGGAGTCCTTCCTTCATTGAGGGAGTCCAAATTGGACCTATATACAAAGAACACCCGCAACGAATTAACGACGGCCTCGGGAACTACTGATGGGGATATGCCGAATGGGGTATGCCCAGCAGGACTTTCTCTACTAGATTTGACTCCCAGCGAGTGGGCCTGCTAGACGACGACTGGATCAAGACCCAAGGAGCCTCGCAACTAGAAACTGGAGGCCCAAGAGCGTAGCTAGGCCAAGTCAGATTAGGTCAAACCTCTGAGTCCTTAATTAACTCGGTTGTATATCTGTAAACCCTAGCGAGGTGCCCCTATATAAACCTCCCTAAGGTACTCTCTAGACTCACGTTCCATCATACACCCCATCGACTCGCTGCCTAGGCGCCAAGCTCACCACCCTTGTAATCTCTCAATAATACAATCTACCAGGCGTAGGTCTTTACCCTCCGGGGGCCGAACCTGGGTAAACCCTTATGTCTCCGCCCTCATCTCGCACCGCAGATGGCCTGCCGCCCTTTCCCTTCCTGCTACTACTTGCTGCTAGTCGCAGCATCTGTCGTGGCCATTCCCACGACACCTTAGATCCGAGGGAAGAAACAATTCTATTTTCATAGTGGTTGATCAATTCTCCAAAATCATTCTTTTCTTCCGGCGAAATAAAGAATCACCATCACATGCATCTATTGATCTTTAATCCTACTGATGTGTTTTTCCTTTCTCGATTCATCGTATTCTCAAGTTCTTTCAAGAAATGGTTCTTTACTTTATCGTGTTCCTCGAGATCATCTAAGCCATGTCCATCCTACCTTCTTCTCAATACAATCCTTCAATTCTTCAAGTCCAAGGTTTTCAAGAAGAAAAACGCAAGATGCGCAACAAGTCTAGCAACTTTTGCAAGGTGTAGTGGTTATACCATTCCGTTGAGAAATCATCTGGGAACATGAGGATCACCTTCATTCCGAATAGCCACTTCTCCTTGGTCTTTTTATTTTCCTAGGAATCTCGGGGCGAGATAATTCTTTAGTGGGGGAGAGTTGTAGCATCCTAATTGTCTAACAATTATAGTGCTACTTGCTTGGTCTATATAGTGCTACTTCCTACAGATCATTCATTGCATCATCATTATATCATGTTCATGTCATCATGCCACATTGCATTTGAGCATCATATTAAAACCCTTTTCATTTGGTTCTTCTCCTCATATTGCATTTTCCTTACTAATTGTATTTGCTTCTTAATATCTTGTAGTTGGTTCTTGATATAATGTTACATGCCCATATTGAGTTGGGCATATCTCTGTAAATCCTTCTATCCACTAACATGACATATTCCATCTTTCCATATTAATCTACCATGCATATATATATGTGGGACCTTATTTGGTTTTTATCTAATTCTTGCTCATGTGTACTATGCATGGATCAAAGTTTCATATGCCATCTATCAACTCCTTGTGTTTTTACACTTCTACACATGTACTTGAGTTGGGCCACGTAGAGATAAAAAAAACTTTTGCATGTAACATGGTGATACCAAGATCTAGCTGAGGTAGAAGGCCACGAGGATTACCACTAGACGCATGGTTGCGGATTACTGATGAAGCGCGTTTGTTGATGAAGTGCAGTCCTTGCGATCTTGATCGAATCAACGATCATCTTGGTGCTGATCATACATCACCTCTGCTGGTATCCACATGTACAAGGCGGAGCACCGTCGGTGAACTTCTAGGTTCAGTGCGGTGGCTGGACTGCTGTGGAGCTAGGGTTTCCAACTCATGGAATGACCTAACCGCTAACCCTTCTGGATTTCTGCCCTACTATATATAGGGAGTGAACATGGGCTCCACTCACTCGTGTCCCATTCACTAAAGCCCGTATAATATTAGTCACTATGAGTCTGACTCACTGAATCAGTCCAAAATCCAGCTCGGGTCCAACCCCACCAGATTTCTAGTTTAGATCCTTTCCGAACTTGCTCCTGCTCTTAACTTTGTGACCCCGCAGGCTCATGGCAACTTGGAGACGATTGGAGTCCAACTCTCAATCGATCAATCGGTAGCGGCTCCTAGCAGAACGTGTCGACTCCCAAGTATCAAAGAGTCTTGACGACATGCCTTTCTAATGCAACTTGCCTATACCTTGTCAGACTATAGGCGAATAATTGTCATCCCTTAAATCGTCCGTATCTCTTCTCGATCCAAGATAAGTGATTCATCAGACTAACTCTTAGTCAATCGCCTCGGTTAACACTTAACTGAGTCGTGTATGGCCATACTTTCCAAATCATATCATCCGAGAGGTCCTAGAGAATATCTCTCCAAGTGGAGGGGCAAAATCCCATCTTGATTATTCACGTCACGCAGCTTGATTCTCAGTCGACCAGAACTCTGCCTTTATAACTACCCAATTACGGATCAGCGTTTGACAGAACCTAAGTCGGTGATCCTCAAATCGGACTGTGCAACACCCTTTGGTCTAAGGATTACATTGATTGAGATATACAAATGACAACTTGTTCGTTGTACCTCAATATGGGTCAATCTGACTCGCTAAACTCTTTAGCCGAATCTGTGTAAGTCGGAATAGCATCTCCATGAACATGACAAGCAGAACCGAGTCATCAGCCGACTTTCACATTGGTCTAAGTTGTGTGTCCAGCACAACCTCGATGACCAAGGACATTTAGTGCAAACAACATGAATGTATAGTTCGTTGGGGATATACTTTCCAGGTATATGCACAGGACGCGCTGACCAGGGTGGCCCACCAAAGGGTTAGAGCTTTGCTTCATGGGTGGCCTAGTCAGAGAAAGAGGATGATCCAGTTCCGGCTACGACAAGGCCCAGAAGAGTTACCGACTTAGGCATGTAGTATTGCTTATAGTCCAAGCTGTATCTAGTTACCGACTCTGTAACGTAGCTGGATAGGTCTCTCCTATAACCCTAGGACCTGGTATCTATATAAACCAGCCTATGGGAGCCTTTAGGGCACAACCAATCTTACTACCACAATCACAACTCGCACAGGCGAACCTCTCTTGTAATCCTCTGTAACATCTGACTTACGCTGATATATTACTGGGTTGCTAGCAGGAGTAGGATCCAATCACCGCAGTCAGATTTGAACCTGAGTAAACTTGTGCTCACCGCTCCTGGAACATCCGACGTCTCACATCCCATCTTTCCAATGCCACTACGACCCCCTATGGTGTACTTGTCGAGAATCCGACGACAGTTGGCACCCACTGTGGGGCAGGTGACCTTTGGAGCTTCTTTCCAGGCGGAATCTGCGCGTGCAGGAATCAGCAAAACTATCGCCATGGGTCACATGGTCTACGCCAGTGATGTCCCTCTCATTCTTCTCGACGAGACTTGCATTCGGTCTAGCAAACCGGTGATGACCTACCCTATCATGTCTATCAGCGAGATCGATATTTTATTCACTTTTTACATACTTGACTTTGTAGCCTTCGAAGCACTTGCCTATGTCGTCTACTTCGTCTTGATATGCCGCCATCATAGGGTTCCGCGTGTTCCAGGTGCCAGCCATAGATACGTTGGAAACGTATCTATAATTGTTGATGCTCCATGCTTGTTTTATATCCACTTTTCTTTTCTTAGTCTACACTTTGAGGTATTTTTATATATTTTTCTGGACTAACCTATTAACAAGATGCCACAGTGCCAGTTGCCTGTTTTCTTCTGTTTTTGGTTCCAGAAAAGGCAGAAAATCAATATTCTCAGAATTGGACGGGACAAAAGACAAAGTCATTATTTTCCCGGATCAACAAGGAAACACGAAGCAGAGACGGAGTAGGGCACCAGGGTGGCCACCCCCAGGCGCGGGCAAGGCCTGGTGGTGCCTACAGGGGGTGTGGGCCCCCCGGCCCTCCATCGAGCTTGCCTCCTTCGCCTATAAGAATCCCCCGAGGAGAAAACCATAAATCATCCCTCATACTTCCAGAAAAAAGTTCTGCAGCGCCACCGCCACCGAAGCAGAGATTCGAGGGATAGAAAGTCTCTATTCCGGCACCCTGCCGGGACGGGGAAGTGCCCCCGGATCCATCTCCATCGATCTCCACCACCATCTCCATCACCGTTGCTGATTCCCATGATGAGGAGGGAGTAGTTCTTCCTCGAGGCTAAGGGCTCTACCGGTAGCTATGTGTTCATCTCTCTCTCTCTCTCTCTATGCATGATCTTGTTGTGGTCATGAGCTTTGTAATCAAGTAAATTTACTATGTTACTCAAGTGCTTCATTAGATGTCTGCTCTCCCCATGTGTGTGAAAGTGACAGGGTGCATACCATGGTGGCACTTAGGCTAGAGTCTACATAAATACTCATTGTGCTTTAATAGATCTATGCTTTTCCCCACATGTGTGAAAGTGACAGCGTGCGCGCCGTGTGTGGCACTTAAGCTAGACTACATATATATTTTTTATGAGTTATATTTGGAGTTGCATGTCTTTATGAAATTGTGGTATTTGTTGGAACCATCTAGCGCTCAAGTTAACAGTGTGGGGTTATCTAGATTGGGAAAGGCGGACTTTTAGGAGTGCTGTTATAGCCCTACCAATGATTATAGTGTCCAACCGGAGAGTAGTTCAGGGTAGTATCATGAAGAGAAGATATTTATATGAGAGAGTGTTCACTAGTGAAAGTATGATCCCTAGGCCTTGTTTCTAAACATTGATCTGTTGCATGTTTGCTTGCTTTAGTCGTTACCCCACGTCAACAAAAAGTCAGAAGCTATTTTCTGGCACTGTTACCACTTGTATTTCACTATCTCTTCGCCAAACTAGTGCACCTATACACCTGAAAAGTGTATTGGGTTTGTTGGGGACACGAGAGACTTCGTGTATCTTGATTTCAGGGTTGCTTGAGAGGGATAGCCTTGACCACTTCCTCCCCGAGTTCGATAAAACTTGGGTAATCCACTTAAGGGAAACTTGCTGCTGTTCTACAAACCTCTGCACTTGGTGGCCCAACAACTGTCTACAAGAATAGAAGTGCGTAGACATCAAGATATTTTCTGGTGCCGTTGCCGGGGAGGTTTTGGTCCTTTTACCTTTCCTCCACGTCAAGCTCCATCAAAAGTATTTTCTGGCGCCGTTGTCGGGGAGGTAAGGTAAAAGGTACTCACATCCTCTTGGTGTCTGAGTGCTCGAAGTTATTTCCTTTCGATTCTGCAATTGTGTCTTTTTGTTTCTTGTTTTCACTAGTTGGGCTTAATATAAAACAACAACAAAAATTAGAGAGCTTTATAGTATTTATCTTGAGTTAGGACATGAAGTGTTTGAAGAGAAAATTAAAAAACCTATGGAACTTTATTTGCATGCTAATAGCGATGTTATTAGTATTAATTCTTTGGACACCATTATTGCTAATGCTATGGAAACGTCTAAGCTTGGGGAATCTAGTTTTTATGAAAATGATCTTTTTATTTCCCTACCTTTGGAAGATAGCTATTCTATTGCTTATAATGATACCAAACCTCAAATTTATTATTATTATAGTGATGAGTATGATATTTTCAGTCCACCTACTATTGAGGAGACAATTAATTTTGATTACAATATGCCTCCTATATTTTATGATTATGGTGATGAGAATAATAATAATAGTTATTTTGTTGAATTTGCTCCCACTATGATTAATAAGAATGACTATCCTTATGTGGAGAGTAATAATTATTTTATGCATGTGGCTCTGATAAGTATGTTTTATGTGATAGTTATATTGTTTATTTTATTCATGTTGCTACTGAAAGTTATTATGAGAGAGGGAAACATGGATTTATGCATCTCAAAAATATTAAGTTTCCCCTCTTTATGTTGAATTTTTTGAAGTTGCACTTGTTTTTCTTTCCTATGCTTGTTGCTTTGTGCTTTCATGACTTGTTTCTTTACAAGATTCCTATGCATAGGAAGTGGGTTAGACTTAAATATCTTTTGAATTTGCTTCTTGATGCTCTCTTTTACTTTAATTCATATTTCTTATGTGAGCATCTTCTCAAACTATCAAGCCTAACTTAAAGGCGTTAAAGAAAAGTACTTGTTGGGAGATAACCCAAGAGTTTTCTTGAGTCTTGGAAGTTATTACTTTAGTAATGACATCTCCTTATCCTTTTTGTTTGCTTTTTGTGCCAAGAATGGCCTCTCTTGAGAGGGAAGTAAGATTTCGGGAGTTGCTGTGCCGAAACAGATTTTTGTGCTCCACCGTAAAATTCGTGAGGAATCTCTGTAAGTCGGATTGAGCTGATATTTTACGAATAAATCCCCCAATATGTTAGCTAACTTTCATAAGTTCAACACTTTTTTATTTGATCGACATAAGGTCTTCGAAAAAAATCGGTTTCTACCTGCTAGTCTATTTTGATAGATTTCTGTCATTATTTGCATTTTCTTCTTATTGATTCCTTTTTGGTTTTTTTTTAGAAATTGAGCTTTTTGAGGGAATTGCTACAGTACCTAGTGTTTTTAGTGAAAGTTTTGCTGTTATAAAGATAAACCCAAGGGTCTATTATCTTTTGAATACACTAATGTTGTTAATGAAGATTGTGTGAAGTTTTATATGAAGGAAAATTTTAAGGTGTAGCGAAAGAATGATGTAATGAGATGAAGAATGGAAAAAAGATCAAGCTTGGGTATGCCACCCCAATAAATATTCAAGAGGTACAAGCGTCAAAGCTTGGGGATGCCCAAGGCATCCCCTTCTTCATCAATAAAAATCTCAGGTCTTTCTAGACACTTTTTTTATTGTTTCATGCACAGTTATGTTGTTCTTGGAGCGTCTTTGTTTTTGTTTTTAGTTTTATTTTGTTTATTTTGCTTGAGTAAGTTGCTTGGATTACAGCACACTTTTTTGGAGAGAGAAACTTTGTTTTCTTTGCCTAGAACACTCTAGTTTTCACTCTTATTGTTCTGTGAGTGTTCACTTTTGCTAGCACTGCGTTTAGCCTTAGTTTTCTTATGCTTTCTGCTTAGAAATTTTTAGTTCTTGTTTATGGATTTGTGAGACAACCTCACTGGTCTTTATTGATTATTATCCTTGTGAGTTGTTTCAAATAAGTTGATTGGTGTTGGAAAGGAGTAGAAAGTTATTTCTTGAGTAGTACAAGAGGAGCTTGCTTTGACTGTGACTTAGACTTTAGCATGTCATGATAGGTGTTCTTTTAACCTTATGCTTAGTGATTATTGCTGTAGCATGACTTGCTCCAAAGAATTGGGATTGCTTAATGTGCCTTGAAAGAATCATGCGTTAAGCTTAGTACTATGGTATTCTCCTTTGATGGTTTGTTTGGGTTGACTTGGCACATGCTCACACCATGTTATGACTATGAACAAGTCACCATAGCCTGTATGATCATTTAGTCCTTGACTTGTAGTACCACTCTATTCTTTTATTAGTAATGTTTTATCGCTCTGCATGATTATGGCCATTAATGCTCACTTAGTTGGTTACTCACAGTCTTTGGCTAGCCTCCACTCACTACAAGGAATCTGGCATTATATGACCCTCTATTTTCGTCACAAAATCGTCACAATAGTCCGTTTATGACGATTCTATGACGATTTTGAGATCGTCGAAAGCTGGGCGTCGCTAATGAACTATAACGACGATTTTATTGAAATCGTCATAAGATACCATGATGATTTGAGATCGTCATAACCTCTATGACGTTCCAAAATCGTCATGTGCAACCACCCCACGCCACGTGGACGATCCGACGTGGCAGAACTTTGTGACGAAATGAAAACGTCTTAATGTGAATTTTAGCCTGGTCCATACTGATTATTATATGGGCCAGCCCATTAATTTGGTCCATTATGAATTATTATTCTGGAATTTTTTTTCGAGTTATTGGGCCAAACAGATGTGTTTTTAGGGTTCTCTATATTCTGGCTACTGGCCTTTTTAGTGTCGGGCTTACATTTGTGCCATGGCCTTACTTAGTATATTAGCTTATATTTCAGTTTTTTTTCTAAAAGAAAGTCCATTTACACTTTCTTTTGGGTCAAGGCCTTTTATTCCAGTCCAGATTACTTTGGCTATGGCCATTTCATTACTTTGGGTTGTGGCCTATTTACTAAGGCCACTATTTCATTCAGCACAAACTAAATAGACAGGAAATCAACATTTGAAATTCAAAACCAATATTTCAATACATCATGTAGCATTTCAAACACTAAATTAACATCATGTAGCATCGGGCATCATTTCAAATAACATCAGGTTCACAGTCACCAGGTATCATTTCATGTGACATCATCATGTAGGATCAGGTTCAGTCATCAGGTACATCAGGTTCACAGCCAAAACGACAGCAAGATACTCATAGCAAGGTACTCAAATAACAGCAAGATGTTCATCGCCAAAAAAATAGTAATAAGATGCCCATCGCCCAGCAAGATACCCATTGACCAACTAAAGCCATCATGTGATTTTGGCTCCAAATAAAGCCATCATGTGAGCAAGCTTCTCATCATGATCTTGCGCCCTCTTCACCAGCACCTGGTACTCCTGATCCCGTTGAGCTTGTGCAGCTTCTGCCTCTTGCGCCGCCTTCTTGATTGCAGCCAATTCTTCAGACATCTCTTCACTTCGCTGCTCCGACTTCTGCAACTTCTCTTGCAGGTCACGGACATGAGCGGATACAGCCGCATGTGAACTGTTCATCTTGTTCTTGGAGCCCGTCTGGAGGCCAACATTCTTCAAGAATGTGCTTGACGGCGCCTCATTGGTGAGAACTTGGGCAACCACCTCCACAGAAGACTTTGGCTGTTCACCTTCTGGTACCGGCTTAGCCATCTCAGCTTCCATTTTGCTCTGCCATTTGGAATCAATTGCTCAAAGATGTTAGGAAACATTAGCATAGGAGCAGAATCGCAGAAAAATAAGGTAATCCACTAGGAGCAAAAGCAAAGAAATATGAAATGGATAGTATCATAAGTTCTTAAAGTAGACAAGAACTACAGTATACTTGGAGAGCAACCTTCCGGTAAGAAATGAAAATAACATGCCTACCAAACAACTATAGACCATTTCCAACACTAATAAGCTTATCAGGTAGACCATTAAATAAACCTAGGAAGAACTAAACAAGTCCACACACAGATTTAATCACAACCAGGAAAGGACTGACTCACTATAGCATCTTGAACTGCGACAGAGAAACCAGCGTTCTTGCTATTGTGGGTGACCTTAAACATGTCAATGGCATTAAGCTCTTCACCCTGACGTTCCTCCCTCTGAAATGATTTCCAACATTATTAAGAACACAGGCTTATAAGGACACAAGTTAATTATGCCTAAATAAAAATGTAAGTGTATCTTACAGCTGCATAAAGATGACCTAGATAGCACTGCGAACCGGTCTTCTGCTGAAACTTGACTAGTCCTCGATTGGTCCTGTTCTTTTGGCACGTGTCCTACATATGGGAGCATTTTTATAAGAACATTTCCAACAATCTGCATACTAGAATATAAACTAATTCATGAGACTTGACCAGATTATGTATCATATCAAGCAACAAAATGAGCATGTATCCTATCACATATAGCATCAGATAAAATAAAGTAGTTCACTTGACTTGAATGTTCCTTCAACATTCAAACTTCAAAAAACAGTAGTTGACAGCATATAAAACTATAGTACATGGTAATTACAGAATGTAAAGGTCAAGCAATGCAAAATACCATGTGTTTCGGGTTTATCCACAGCTTGAGCAGCGCTTGCCATTCCTCATCAGAGATGTATGAAATAGGGGACTTGATGCTGAGTTCAGCTGCTGGTACTTGATCGAAAAAATTCTTCTTGACCAAATGTCGTCTTTGTTTTGAAACATTCTTCAAGATATCAGTGCAGGATACCTTAACTTCCTTTGCATCAGTGTCCATCTCAGAATTTGCCTACAAACACATTAAATAAAGCAATGATAAGATAAGTAACCAAATGATAAAAAATAGTAGAAAAAACAGATCAGGTAAGGACTCATGAGCTTACAGCAACTTTTCCTATATAGTCTTTCACCATAGCCTTGTCCTTTTTGTATTCCTTGAAGTGTGGAAGAATGGGTGTTTGGCTTCTTGCAATCATCCCACCTTCTGATGCAAACTTTGCAGCTAGCACGGGTCTCTCAGGGCGTTTCATCCCTTCAGCAATTTCAATCCTCACTTTGCTTCCCAGACCCTTGGTCATCTTTTCCAGGCCTGTGCCTTTTCTCTTGCGGCTGACTACCACAAGTGATGTGCCTAAAATAGAAGCAAGCAGTACAATAACAGTAGAAATAGAAGCTACAACAGTAAAACATTACAAAAAATTTTCCAAATATCAGTACAGTAGCAGTACAATAAATATATTTTAAATCAGATGTGCAAATAAATTACAGAAAATAGATTTGGGCGCTTGTTTAGTTTGGAAATACTGATATCCATGCACAACAATAATCTAAATTAATTAACTAGTAAAGGATTTGTGCTACTACTATTTCATACTTACCTTCATCACCCATAGGCTGCTCAGGTGCGGAATTGAATTCATCATTTCTGTCCACCGTAGGCGCAACAGGGCTGAGGTCCATACGGACGGTACTTCCTTCATCTATGGACATAGAACCATCATCCCATTGCATTGAGCTTCCACCATCCTTGCGAAGTAGGCCTCCTTCATTGTCTACATCAACCGCCTTTGCTTTCTTCCTTGTGACTCTAGCAGTAGCATGTTCATCAAGACACATCAACTTATCTGATCCTCCTGGTGATACCGCAAATACCCTTCCTGGAGCCATTGTTGTAGTTGTATCTGGGCTACTTGTACTCTTTCTCTTTCTCTTAGCACACTTCTTCCTCCTCCTAGGAACCTTCGGGACCTCGCATGAACAATATTAGACCACAAATCAAAAATAAAACAGTGTAAGCATAGAATGAAGGAAATCAAGGAAAAACACACAGCAAACAAATAAACCCCCCTCCAAACAAGTTAGAATTTGCACCTTTACAATCTTGTCCACTACAGTATCATCAACTTCTTCCTCAATAATATCTTCATCTCTAGGATTGTAGTACGAGCTCTCGCCTTGTGTTATGGAAGATGCGGAGGAGTCCTTAGCTATTATTGCACTACCATTTGATTTTCTAATCATTGAGGCTATTCGGGAGCACGGTTGTTCCTCATCATTGTCCTAGCCCTAATCTTCTCAAGTTCAGTGAGGGGCTCTTCTTTACATGGATAAGAAAATATGCATTAGATGGATGGTTGAAATGCATATGGGAGCAAGACAACTCAAACAACCAATGTATCTTATCAGGTTTTAGTTTCATTAAATCTAGTAGATTAACAAGAAATTTCTATATTGAAAATATAAACCAGTACGTGGACCAGGGAACCCATGAAGCATTTGATGACAAGGTGTGAACCAGCAGCAGCAGAATAAGTACATGGACAATCAAACAGATTATAGCAGCAGAAATTATAACACATACAAGCTTACAAGCAAGATTATAGCAGCAAAAAATTTAGCACATCAAAGCTTACAAGCAAGATTATAGCAGCAAAAATTACAGTACATGGACAACTCAACAGATTACAAGCTTAGCACATCCAATCACAACATTTATAGCATCAAGCATATACATGAGGAGCAATTTGCATACTAGCAGGCTGCGTCTTCCTTGTCATTCTTCCCATTGCTGATCTCAAAATCCTGAGCAACATCAAGTAAAAGTCAGACCGAGTGTTGTCAATAGATGCTTCCACAAAGATCAGATAGACATACACAGGTATACAAAGGTCCAGTTATAAAATCTGCGCGTTAACTACAAAGTTACACTAAGCATTACACATAAACTTGGTATAGTCTTAGAGAACTCAAAATAAACATACACACATAGCCAGCTACCATCTACACCCTGAAACTTCAGGGACACAACCATCTGCCACAGCACTACACACATCAGTACCTTGCTCCAACATTTACCTAGAATAGGGGCAAACAGAGTGCTCACTAAATCAATAGGAGCTTTAGCAAAACGAGCCAATTTCAGCCTAGGACACATTTAATTCGAAGGCCAGAATGAGCATCAGTAAAAATAAACCCTAAGATCATCATCAATAGATAAAAGCTACATCAGATCAGACTAATCTAAGATCATCATCAATAGATAAA
Source organism: Avena insularis (assembly GCA_023614405.1). Taxonomy (NCBI): domain Eukaryota; kingdom Viridiplantae; phylum Streptophyta; class Magnoliopsida; order Poales; family Poaceae; genus Avena; species Avena insularis. The sequence continues at coordinate 190,313,205 of CM042689.1, read as the reverse complement.
AGCTACATCAGATCAACAATTGCAATCAACCACCAAACGAGCTCCATCCATCATAGTCAGTATAGATCTTGAAACCCAAAAAAATCACTGAACCAATTTATAGTCAGTACAGATCATAGTCAGAAAAAAAGAAGAGAGGATCCCTATCTTCTGAACATGGACATGGACAATACACCTCCCTATCAGATCAAAGTCTAACCTAAACCTAACCCTAGACACGCCATGGAAGCCAAAATCTAACCCTAGACACGCCATGGTAGCCAAAACCTAACCCTAGACATGCCATGGGAGCCAAACCCTAACCCTAGACACGCCAAGAGACAAACCCTAACCCTAGAAAGCAGGAAGTAGGAGGAGCTAGGGAGATAGCCAGGAGACTCACCTGCTCTGGCCATCGTGGGACGTCGTGGGAGATGGAGGGAGGGGTGGGTCGTGGAGCGAGCGCTGCCGATGGAGGGAGATGGAGGCAGCGAGCGCTGCCGATGGAGGGAGATGGAGGGAGGGGTGGGTCGCATGGCCGTCGGGAGCGAGTGCGCAGGGACGCCGTCGCCGCTCGCGTCATGAGATGGGGGTGGGTGGATATGGGGATGGGTTGAGAGGGAATGGATGGAGTGGCCGAGTGGGGATGGGTGGGTCGGTCGATGACTCGGAGGGGATGGACCGAGTCCAATTGTCCAAATTACCCCTGCCGAAATTTGTGGGCGGGAGACGTCGGCGGGAGAGGCGGGAGAGGGGGAAATTTTGGGTTTTGGCGGAAGAATTTTGGGTTTGGGTTTATACAAGGGTTTTTATGCTATATATGTCACATAAAATGATGCAGCATGAAAGTTTTTTCTTGGATGCTATGTCACATAAAATAATGCAATACGTTGGTATTTTTCCTTGCAACCATGTCGCATAAAATGACGCCACGCGAAAGATTTACATTGTTCGGACAGTTTTTGAATTTTCTACGCCATTTTCAAACTATGGTCAAAACGACGGGCATGAAGGTTCTTAGCTAGGGGATGAGTCATAAGGGGTGGCCCGATCTTCTCGTTGAGCACGTCGTAGATGATGGTGGAGGTAATGGAGATAACTTGTGGGATGCTGTGAATCACCGGCTGTTCCCCCGCTGCCAATGCAACAAATCTCAACCCAGATGGTATTCGCAACTTCACACACTTGCGCACATTGCCACTGACCACGAAGCGGTTTGCAATCTACCAATTCCCAATGGAGCAGCAAAAAACACGAAGACTTTCAGTAGAAAACTCCAGATCGCATCAAAGTGGAGATATGGTAGATAATCCTGCTGGAATCAAAGAGGAACATATAATTTCAGATGAATGCTTGAAGCAGTTCAACAAAACAAGTATTGGTTTAATCTAAGCGTGGTCTAACCCTAATTGTGACGGCTGCTGGGGTATATATGAGGGCTGGGGCATCCTCCCTCATAATTGGGCCTAAAAACAGCCATAACTTGGCCCAAACTGACTCGGTTCGACTCAAACTAATACATACCGACCCATAGATGGGTTCGTCCTAATTGGCACGCAGGCCAAACTTTGTGGAACACCTCAAACATGTATTCCTGGGTGCTCCTCATCCCTCTCTTGATCATACGTGATTTCCTCATTGTCTCCTAGTGCGCCTGCCTCCCTCTCCTCCCTCGCGCACTTGCTGATACTGGAAATTAGTGCTTGTTTTTCTTGTTGCAAATCTCCTTCTTCTCCACGTGCAACGCTTGTGTTATCAACAAACCTGATCATATAAAGATGCATAGACTTAGGCAATATAAAGTTCTCATCAATTAAAATATCAGATTCAATTAAGAGTGAATTCACCTGTTGGCCTAGTAGCTTTGCACGTGCCCTTGTCATTGGTCCAATTCTGATTTCATCGAACTTGTCTTGGGCAGCAACATCCTCATCATCATTGGGAGATAATGGTAAAGGACTAGAGATATCCTCATCATCCTCCCCCCTTCAAAAGGCGTCGACCTCGACGCTCCAAGGTCTTCTCCATCATATGGCATCAAATCAGTAACATTGAACGAATTATTGACGCCAAACTCATCAATAGGAAGATCAATCTTGTACACATTATCATTTATCTTGGCAAGCACTTTATATGGACCAGCACCTCGTGGCTGCAACTTGGACTTGCGCAGTTGTGGAAATCTGTCTTTGCGAAAATGCACCCATACCATGTCACCTGGCTAGAACAGCACCTCCTTTCTCTTCTTATTAACATGATCAGCGGTGTACTTGCCCTTCTTTTCAATTGCTTCTTTTGTCTTCTCATGTATCTTCTTCACAAAATCTGCCCTCTTGGATGCCTCCATGTTAACTCTCTCTTGAAGTGGAAGGGGCAGCAAATCAAGTGGTGTAATTGGTTTAAAACCATAGACCACCTCAAACGGACAAAGCTGCGTTGTTGAGTGGACCGCCCTGTTATATGCAAACTCCACATGCGGCAAACAGTCCTCCCACAGACGCAGGTTCTTCTTGATCATTGATCGCAACAACTTTGAAAGTGTGCGATTTACCACCTCCATTTGACCATCAGTTTGGGGAAATGGTACTGAATAGTAACTTTGTTCCCAGTTTTCCCCAAAGTGTCTTCCAGAAATAGCTCATAAACTTCACATCACGGTCAGAAACAATCATATTTGGTACTCCATGTAAGCGTATGATGTCCCTAAAAAACAGATTAGCAACATGCGACGCATCGTCGCTTTTGTGGCAGGCAATAAAATGTGCCATCTTAGAAAATCGATCAACTACCACAAAAACTGAATCATGTCCTCTCCTGGTTCGAGGTAGTCCTAACACAAAATCCATGCTTATATCTTCCCATGGTGTAGTAGGAGCAGGAAGAGGAGTATACAAACCGTGAGGCTTCAATTTTGATTTGGACTTGTTGCAAGTAATGCAACGCTTCACAAATCTGTCCACATCACGCCTCATCTTAGGCCAATAAAAGTGATCAGCGAGCATGAGAAAAGTCTTCTCTCGTCCAAAGTGACCCATTAAACCACCGGCATGTGATTCCTGCAACAATAGCAAACGCACGGACGATTCTGGAACACATAGTTTGTTAGCTCGAAACAAAAAGCCATCATGTATATGGTATTTTTCCCATGCTTTCCCATTAGTACACAAACCATATGGTGCTGCAAAATCATGATCGGTAGCATATAAAGCACGCAAACTCTCTAAACCATGAACCTTTACATCTAAGTGTGTCAACAACATATTTTTCCTAGATAGAGCATCAGCAACAACATTATCTTTACCCTTCTTATGCTTAATGATGTATGGGAAAGACTCAATGAATTCAACTCACTTAGCAAGACGTCTATGCAAGTTGGATTGAGCTTTTAAATATTTCAAAGCCTCATGATCAGAATGTATGATAAATTCTTTTGGCCACAAATAATGTTGCCAAACCTCAAGAACTCTAACAAGTGCATACAATTCTTTGTCATAAACAGGATAATTTAACCGTGCACCACTCAATTTCTCAGAAAAATATGCAATTGGTTTACCCTCTTGCATCAGCACACCTCCAATACCAATTCCACTAGCATCACATTCAATCTCAAAGTGTTTATTAAAATCAGGAAGTGCAAGTAATGGTGCAGTAGTTAACAAACGTTTCAGTTCAACAAAAGCATGATCTTGGGCTGGGCCCCAAACAAATTCAACACCTTTCTTAGTAAGTTCATTCAAAGGGGCCGCAATAGTACTAAAATCTATCACAAAACGCCTATAGAAACCAGAAAGACCGTGAAAGCTTCGTACTTGACTAACATTCATAGGAGTAGGCCAATTTTGTATAGCTTCAATTTTAGATGCATCTACCTCAACTCCATTTTTAGAAACAACATATCCATAAATATGACCTTATATTTGCAAAATGTGCACTTATCAATATTGCCATAAAGCTTATTATCACGCAACACTTGCAAAACTTGTCGGATATGTGCACTATGTTCAGATTCATTGAAGCTGTAAATTAATATATCATCAAAGTACACAACCACAAACTTGCCAATGAAATGCCTTAAAACATGGTTCATGAATCGCATGAAAGTACTAGGTGCATTAGTTAACCCAAATGGCATTAATAACCACTCATATAATCCGAACTTAGTTTTAAAGGTTGTTTTCCACTCATCTCCTTCTTTCATCCTAATTTGATGATAACCACTACGCAAATCAATTTTAGAGAAAATAGCAGCACCACTCAGTTCATCCAACATATCCTCTAAGCGTGGAATAGGATGGCGATAACGAATAGTGATGTTATTAATAGCTCTACAATCTACACACATGCGCCATGTACCATCGTTCTTAGGAACTAAAATAACAGGAACAGCACAAGGACTTAGGCTCACACAAATATACCCTTTGTCGAGAAGTTCTTGCACTTGCTTCTGAATTTCCTTAGTTTCTTCGGGGTTGGTGCGGTAGGGGGCTCGATTAGGCAACGATGCTCCTGGTATAAAATCAAGTTGATGCTTAGTACCTCACACTGGTGGCAAACCTGCAGGTACCTCGCTTGGAAACATGTCGCTGAATTCCTGTAATACATCAGAAACACCAAGAGAGAGGGGGGTCATGTCGTTAGAAACTAAAATTTCACCCTTGTACATAAGCACAAGTGGAACAATAGTAGGATCCTCACGAAACTCTCTCAGATAAGATTTGGTGGCTAACATTACTAAGGAATGCACTCCCTCACCTTTCTTTTTACCACTCATATTTGTCTTTTGGCTCTCACTCACCGAAGGTGTAGTATCTCGTCTATCTACTCTCTCAGTTTCTTTCTCAAGATTCACTTCAATCTTTTGACGAGATTCATTTATAATATGTTGTGGTGTCATGGGCCGCAAAGTAATGTCTCTACCATTCCAATTCAATTGATATGTGTTGGCTCTCCCATTGTGTTGCACATTGCGATCATATTGCCATGGACGGCCTAACAAAAAATGACACACGGTCATAGGAACCACATCAAATTCAATGGTATCTTTATATGGTCCAATCTGAAATTCCACACGCATCATGTAGCTAACCTTCATCTCTCCATTATCACTCAACCACTGAATATAATATGGATTGGGGTGCGGTAAATACTTAAGTTTCAGCTTTGCACAAAGCTCTTTACTAGCCAAATTGCGACAACTACCACCATCAACTATCACTTTGCACGCCTTGCCAGGACCAACAATAGCCTTTGTTTGGAACAAATTGCATCGCTGATTTTCAGAGCTAGGCGTAACATTCAGAACTTTCTGTGAGCAAACAATGGTGGGATAGTGAGTCGCATATGCATCAATAGGACCATCACTTGAATAACCTTCATCATCCAAAGCTTCAGTCTTAGGGTCAGCATCATCACCGGTTTCATACTCATTGTCCTCATTAATCAACATCACTTTCTTGTTAGGACAATCCTTCCTAAGGTGACCCAAGCCACCACATGTGTGACAAGCCATGTCCCAGTTTCTTGCGGTAGATGAAGATGAACCAGTACCACTAGCTGCAGGTTGTGCTGCTTTCTTTGCATTCGAAACAACAGTATCTGACCTGTTCGATGACGAAGCACGAAAACCTGAATTGGTACTTTGCGGGGGTACGCTACCAGCTGGTCGTGGTGTGAAACGACCACTAGCTGGAGAAGAACGAGCTTTATATTTGGATTCTTCAGCCAACTGAGCTTCAGCTTCACGTGCATGATGTAATAGATCACTCATATCATGATATTGGTGATGCTGAACCGTGCGCTTGATATTATACGTCAAACCTGAGAGGAAACGCTGCAAGGTTTGTTCAGGCTCTTCATGTACTCTAGCACGCTGCATAATCAACTCCATCTCCTGATAATAATCATCAACACTCTTCGTGCCTTGCTTCAAATTCTGCAGTTTATCATAGAGAGAACAAATGTAGTTGCACGGAATAAATCTATCACGCATCACTTGCCTCATAGTTCTCCTTGTAATAATTGGGGGGTCACCTTCTTCTTGCCTTGTACGCACAAGATTATCCCACCAACACAAAGCAAACCCATCAAATTCAGAAGATGCTAACTTAATTTTTCTATTCTCGGTGTATTCATGCAAATGCCATAATTTCTCTATCTTCAGCTCCCATATAAGATACTCTTCAACATCATTAGAGCCCTCAAACTTGGGAAGAGAAAATTTTGGTTTCCCTAGCCCATCCTCTTGCTGAACCTCAGGATTAGCAACATTAGGACGTGCACTGAAAGGAGCAAAACCACGGCCATGAGGTATAACAGCACCTCTTCCTCCATTGCCACGGCCTCCATTGCCACGGCCTCCAGGATGTGCAGCAGGAGCAACTGCATCATCATCAAAATTTCCATGATTGTCACCATGAATACTTGCATCACCCTCTTCCTCCTCAGCATTTTGTTGCTGATTGTGCTGAAGATCAACAGTTGCTTGCAACATAGTCACAGCTCGTGTTAAATCAGTGATAGAACGCTGAATTGCAGTCATGGTGTCTTGAGTGGTGGCAGCTGTTTCTTTTGCCTCTTTAAGTTCTAAATCAATAACACGCACATCTTCATGTATATTGGTAATAGCAACATCTATCTGACGTGTCAAGTGATCTCGCAAGGCTTCATATTCATTCCAATGCACCACAGCAGTAGGATCCTTTTTCATCTGCACATTAACACTCTCAGACATGATTAGTAGGTTAGTGCAAACAAAAATAGGTGTATGGTGGAACTCTCACAACTCACTCGAAACTGAAAGAAAACAATGTATCTTACCGTTCCAATGTGAATTAGGATAGCTTACCAACTTGTATGAGCAGAACGTGCACGGATGTGACGAAGCGAATATCGAGGGAAAGATTATCACACGACAACTAGGGGTATATAGTGGAGCTTGGTATGGATACCTAACAACACTAATTCATAAATCCTAGTGCTGACCGTATGACAAAGACCCACGGAAACACACACAGTGGAGATAAATGGGGAAATTGCAACTCTGAAAAGGAGCTCAAAATTGAGGTATATCGGAGTAATGCTCGTGTTGCAATGCACAAGGAGAGACGCTAGCAATGACTCAACAAAACGGGCACCAGATTTGTAAACTAAGCAGCCTGAAGAGCACTAAGCACGCTAGTCTCGTAGGATAGTTCTAGACACCAAGAAAGGCTTACTAAGGCTCACAAAGATAGGAACGCTATGTGGACTCAGTAACAAAAAATAAAAAAAATAAAAAAATTGACCTGAAAAATAGTTACGGCAGAAAAAGGGGCCTAAATCCTGCCACGGCAGGACTAGAAAAATTCTCGTGCAACCACAGAACTGTCTGTGGTCTGGCATGAGAAAGTTTTTTTTGCTGCTGCTTGCTCACGCACGTACTAGCTGAGACGTGTCTCAGGTCTAGCGAGGAGCACCACCAATTTTTTTTGCTGCTACTCACTCACGCACGTACTAGCTCAGACGTTTCTGAGGTGAAGCGAGAGGTAGCTACGCGAGATTTTTTTTCAACGTGAGCTTTGCCTCACGTACAGATCGTATCGGAACTTTTGTTTTCTTTCTTTCTTCCTTCTAAAAATAGATCTAGCAACTCGAATTCAACAAAATAAAAACGAATCGACTAGATCTAAAGCTCTAGAACACGACGAATAGTTTAGAAACAGTCTAAAACTCCAACTATGAGACAAATCTATGCGGAAACTAGACAAAAACTAGTCAAAAAATACGACTCAGATTTAGAAAAAAGGCTACATAAAAAGACTATGATCAGCAACTATAACTCACAAATAGTGTTATCTAGGCTATGGCAATAAACTAAGAACCCTAATATTTTTGTGTGGCTTTTTCTGTATGGGACTAAAACAACTAATCTATGGATATGAATTGCTCACCGAGTAAACCTGAGAATCTGATACCAGATGATGAGGATATCTCTAGTACTTTACCATTATCTTCCAATGATGATGATGATGTTGCTGCACAAGACATATCCAATGAAATCAGAATTGGACCAATGACAAGGGCACATGCACAGCTACTAGGCCAACAGGTGAATTCACTCTTAATTGAATCTGATATTTTAATTGATGCAAACTTTATACTGCCTAAGTCTATGCATCTTTGTATGATCAAGTTTGTTGATAACACAAGCGTTGCACGTGGAGAAGAAGGAGATTTGCAATAAGAAAAACAAGCACTGATTTCAAGTATCAGCAAGTGCGCGAGGGAGGAGAGGGAGGCAGGCGCACTAGGAGACAATGAGGAAATCACGTATGATCAAGAGAGGGATGAGGAGCACCCAGAAATACATATTTGAGGTGTTCCACGACGTTGGGACTGCGTGCCAATTAGGCCGAACCCATCTATGGATAGGTATGTATCAGTTTGAGTCGAACCGAGTCAGTTTGGGCCAAGTTATGGCTGTTTTTAGGTTCAATTATGAGGCAGGACGCCCCAGCCCTCATATATACCCCAGCAGCCGTCGCAATTAGGGTTAGACCACGTTTAGATTAAACCAATACTTGTTTCGTTGAACTGCTGCAAGCATTCATATGAAATTATATGTTCCTCTTTGATTCGATCAGGAATATCTACCATATCTCCACTTTGATGCGATCTAGAGTTTGCTACTGAAAGTCTTCGTGTTTTCTCCTGTTTCATTGGGAATTGGTAGATTGCAAACCGCTTCGTGGTAAGCGGCTACGTGCGCAAGTGTGTGAAGTTGCGAATACCATCTGGATTGAGATCTGTTGCATTGGCAGCGAGGGAACAGCCGGTAATTCACAGCATCCCACAAGTTATCTCCATTACCTCCACCATCATCTACGACGTGCTCAACGAGAAGATCAGGCCACCCCTTATCAATGAGTATCGCCAAACTTGCATTGGATCTCTGATAAAACAGCATATTGTGAGTCTAAAAATGATTTTTGCAAAAAATCATGAGCATACGATAATGTACCTGTAGTTCAAATCGGCCCACTTCCTACCGATTCGGCAGACATTTGTGTTTTTCGCCAGGGGTGGACCGAAAGGTTTTAGATACCCCAGTTGGGACATTTGTAAATGTAAGGTGGTCTATCATTTTAGAAAAATGTGGTGCTGGCATTTTGAAACTTTCATTTGGTGGTTGATTCACAAAACGACACGTTTTTTGCGCTCGAAAAATAGAAAATGGTTTTTTGGTGCGACGATAAGGAAAACTTTCTGCTGCAACATTGTTCGCCATCCCAGGATGCACGTGCATGCACAATATGGGCACGTTATCAGAAACTATGCAACGATTCTTGCCATAACATTGGCCATTTGGACCGAAAGCTATGAAACCTCAAACATGATAGCTCATTATGAGAAGGACTTTTCGAGATGCAATCAATATACCAAGTTTGGTATTTTTCCTTGCAACCGTGTCACATAAAAAGACACCACGTTAAAGATTTACATTGTTCGGACAGTTTTTAAATTTTTTACGCCAGTTTCAAACTATGGTCAAAACGACGGGCATGAAGGTTCTTAGCTAGGGGATGAGTATCGCCAAACTTGCATTGGATCTCTAATAAAACAACATATTGTGAGTCTAAAAATGATTTTTGCAAAAAATCATGAGCATACGATAATGTACCTGTAATTCAAATCGGACCCACTTCCTATCGATTCGGCAGACATTTGTCTTTTTCGCCAGGGGTGGACCAAAAGGTTTTAGATACCCTAGTTGGGACATTTGTAAATGTAATGTGGTCTATCATTTTATAAAAATATGGTGCTGGCATTTCGAAACTTTCATTTGGTGGTTGATTCACAAAACGGCCCGTTTTTTGCGCTCGAAAAATAGAAAATGGTTTTTTGGTGCGACGATAAGGAAAACTTTCTCCTGCAACATTGTTCGCCATCCCAGGATACACGTGCGTGCACAATATGGGCACGTTATCACAAACTATGCAGCGATTCTTGCCATAACATTGGCCATTTGGACCGAAAGCCATGAAACCTCAAACATGATAGCTCATTTTGAGAAGGACTTTTCGAGATGCAATCAATATACCAAGTTTGGTATTTTTCCTTGCAACCGTGTCACATAAAATGATGCCACGCGAAATATTTACATTGTTGGGATAGTTTTTGAATTTTTTACGCCAGTTTCAAACTATGGTCAAAACGACGGGCATGAAGGTTCTTAGCTAGGGGATGAGTATCGCCAAACTTGCATTGGATCTCTAATAAAACAGCATATTGTGAGTCTAAAAATGATTTTTTTCAAAAACTCATGAGCAGACGATAATGTACCTGTAGTTCAAATCGGACACACTTCCTACCGATTCGGCAGACATTTGTCTTTTTCGCCAGGGGTGGACCGAAAGGTTTTAGATACCCTAGTTGGGACATTTGAAAATGTAAGGTGGTCTAGCATTTGATAAAAATGTGGTGCTAGCATTTCGAAACTTTCATTTGGTGGTTGATTCACAAAACGGCCCGTTTTTTTGCGCTCGAAAAATATAAAATGGTTTTTCGGTGCGACGATAAGGAAAACTTTTTCCTGCAACATTGTTCGCCATCCTAGGATACACATGCGTGCACAATATGGGCACGTTATCACAAACTATTCAGCGATTCTTGCCATAACATTGGCCATTTGGACCGAAAGCCATGAAACCTTAAACATGATAGCTCATTTTGAGAAGGACTTTTCGAGATGCAATCAATATACCAAGTTTGATATTTTTCCTTGCAACCGTATCACATAAAATGACGTCACGCGAAAGATTTACATTTTTCGTACAGTTTTTGAATTTTTTACGCCAATTTCGAACTATGGTCAAAACGACGGGCATGAAGGTTCTTAGCTAGGGGATGAGTATCGCCAAACTTGCAGTGGATCTCTAATAAAACAGCATATTGTGAGTCTAAAAATGATTTTTGCAAAAAATCATGAGCATACGATAATGTACCTGTAGTTCAAATGGGACCCACTTCCTACCGATTCGGCAGACCTTTGTCTTTTTTGCCAGGGGTGGACCGAAAGGTTTTAGATACCCCAGTTGGAACATTTGTAAATGTAAGGTGGTCTATCATTTTAGAAAAATGTGGTGCTGGCATTTCGAAACTTTCATTTGGTGGTTGATTCACAAAACGACCCTTTTTTGCGCTCGAAAAATAGAAAATGGTTTTTCGGTACGACGATAAGGAAAACTTTCTCCTGCAACATTGTTCGCCATCCCAGGATGCACATGCATGCACAATATGGGCACGTTATCACAAACTATGCAGCGATTCTTGCCATAACATTGGCCATTTGGACCGAAAGCCATGAAACCTCAAACATGATAGCTCATTTTGAGAAGGACTTTTCGAGATGCAATCAATATACAAAGTTTGGTATTTTTCCTTGCAACCGTGTCACATAAAATGACGCCACGCGAAAGATTTACATTGTTCGGACAGTTTTTGAATTTTTTACGCCAGTTTCAAACTATGGTCAAAACGACGGGCATGAAGGTTCTTAGCTTGGGGATGAGTATCGCCAAACTTGCATTGGATCTCTAATAAAACAGCATATTATGAGTCTAAAAATGATTTTTGCAAAAAATCATGAGCATACGATAATGTACCTGTAGTTCAAATCGGACCCACTTCCTACCGATTCGGCAGACATTTGTCTTTTTCGCCAGGGGTGGACCGAAAGGTTTTAGATACCCTAGTTGGGACATTTGTAAATGTAAGGTGGTCTAGCATTTTATAAAAATATGGTGCTGGCATTTCGAAACTTTCATTTGGTGGTTGATTCACAAAACGCCCCGTTTTTTGCGACGAATCTGACTCACTTACTACCGATTCAAATCTTATTTTATTCTAATAAAAAGTTGTTGCAAAATCTCACATATATAAAGAAAAGTTTTTTCAAAATCTCACATATATAAAAGAAAATTAAAATCTTATTCTAAATCTTATTTTATTTTTTAATGTGTTTTTTAATCTACTACCTTAACTCAATGCCATTTATTTAGCAGACTTAACGCCTCCCTCCCCCCGGACACGGCTCCCCTGACGTAGCCAATTCTGCCTTTGAGTCACTTACATGTGGGTCCCGCAGGGACTGGGTCCCACCTGTCAGCGACCGAAAGTCAGAGGATCTCTGTCCCCCTCCCCTCCGCCTCCTCGAGCCATTCGCCTCCCTTCCCCTCCCCTCCAAGTCCCCCGCAAGTCCCTCTCCCTCCCTTTCCCCGCAAGCCCCTCTCCCTCCCCCTTCCCTCCTCGAGCTCTCTGCCGATCTGCCTCCCTCTTCTCTCCCTCCTCGAGCACCACCAGTGAGCACCACCGGTAAGCCCCTCCCCTCCCCCGCAAGTCCCTCTCCCTCCCATTCCCCGCAAGCCCCTCTCCCTCCCCCTCCCTTACTCGAGCTCTCCGCTTGATCTTCCTTCCTCTGCTCCTCCTCCTCGAGCACCGCCAGTGAGAACCGCCGGTAAGCCCCTCCCCTCTCCCTCAAGCCCCTCTCCCTCCCATCCACCGCAAGCCCCTCTCCCTCCGCCTCCCCTCCTCGAGCTCCGCCGATCTGCCTCCCTCCGCCTCCCCTCCTCGAGCTCCGCCGGTAAGCCCCTCCGACGATGAGCCTGTGCTTGATCACTTGACGAGCCATTCCACTCGATCTGTTTCCCTTCCCCCTTCCACTCGATCGACCAAGCATGCCTTCTTTCTTATTACCTTAGATATCATATCAGTGTTCGTCAGTCGTTTCCTTGCTCTTTTTCTGGTTAGATATACCTGGGCCCCTTCTCTTTTCAAGCAATGCTAATGCTTTGTTAGTGTCTGGGAAACCTGTGATCTATACATAAATTGCTAGTGCTTTGTTAGTGTCTCTTTTCAAGTTGCTTAAATAATGTATCCGTTGCTAATCTAATGGCCAAGTTGCTAATCTAATGGCCAAGTTGCTAATCTAATGGCTTAAGTAATGTACCTGTTGCTAATCTAATGGCTTAAGTAATGTATCTGTTCCTGAAGTGATGTATCTGTTGCTAATCTAATGGCCAAGTTTGCTAGTACATGAATGAAATGAAGAAGATTGTATCTGCTTGAGTTTGCTAGTTGTCACTGTATCGATAATCATTCAAATTCTAGTTTTTTGCTAGTTGATACATTAGTTTGCTAGTTTGATAGTTGATTCATATTCTTATGATAACTGCCTGGTGCCAAGTTTTCTAGTTGATGCATGTATGATGGTAGTACGTGTACTGATGCATGTACTGTCACTGTATGATGGAAGTACATGCTATCTAGTTGATGTGGAGTGCTATCTAGTTTGCAACATTAGTTTGCTAGTTGATACATCAGTTTGCAACATTAGTTTGCTAGTTTGCTAGTTGATTCATATTCTTATGATAACTGCCTGGTGCCTAGTTTTCTAGTTGATGCATGTACTGATTCAGTTTTTTTTGTAGGTGACCATGGACTCTCAGGGGGTCATTGATCTTAGCTCGGATGACGAAGCTGTCATTGCTGCGGAAAGAGATGCTGCTCAGGATAAGAGAGCTGCTGCTCAGGCTAAGCGAAGTGCTAAGAAAGCTGTTGCGGAAGCCGCTGTCGCGGAAGCCGCCGCTGCCAACAAGATTATCATGTATCGAGGTAAAATCCTTTTCTGCCATTATTCCTTTTATTTATCTTTTACTTATGCAGTTTGCTGATTTGAAAATGTGCCTTTTCTTTGCATGTAGGTCCCAAGTCAAAGGAAAGTGTCAGTTTTGATAAGTGGTGTGTGTATGGCAACAAGATTTCTTTGAAACACACACATGTGTTGTTCATGAGGGAACTTTCAAAGAAGAAACCCACTCTACCAGTGTATGTATGCACTATGCAGCTAGCAAACACCGAGGAGCCAAAAGCTAAAATGGTAAAAAAAAAAATTGCACTATGTCCTTGCATTGCTGATTGCATTTTGCTAATTGCTGATTACATTGTTGATTGTATATTGCATTGTTGTTTGCATTGCAGTATTTCCCAAGGAACTTCACCAATGCCAACATCAGGCCGTACAAGGACTTCCCATCAAAGCTGAGGGTCTTCTGCGGAGGCCGTGATCCCATAATTGTCTCCCCCATCATGACCAAAGGGAAGGGTAAAGGAGCACAAATTACAACCCAATGGTCCCAGGTGGTGGCGGCGTCCAGGATGCATAAGGGTGATGTCTTCATGTTCCGTTTCTGCCGCAGCCCTACCGACAGACTTAAGCTGGAGGTTAAGAAGGTCATGTAATCAGCTGGTTGTGTTGGTTGCTGCTGTTTTGTAAAAATGTTCCTCTAGGTTGCTGGTTGTGTTGTTATCAGGGTGCTGTTGGTGCTACTTGTCCAGACTATGGAATGATCCTAGCTATCAGGTCCTAGCTATCAGGATGCTTTTGGTCCTATAATGTCCAAACTATGGATGGTCCTAGCTATGAGGTTGCTTTTGGTTGCTAGTACTAGTATCTATGAAATGATTCTCAAACCTACTAGTATCTATGAAATGATCCTTTGCTACTTGTATCTATGAAATGATCAGGTTGCATTGTGAAATGGTTGTGAAATGATCAGGTTGTGAAATGGTTGTGAAATGATCAGGTTGCATTGCTTTTAAATGGTCCTATGATCAATATACAATTCTACTTGTATCATGTGATCAGATACCTAACAAGATCACTTGTGCAGTGTGGTGGCAGTTGACACTGCAATAGTAGTAGGAGGTCGTGGGCTCGATCCCCAGGCCTCACCATTTTTCCTTTTTTGGACAGATTCAGAACTCACAATGATATGCACTCAAAGATTTAGAACTAAAATCACAATGATCATCCAGAATTCACAATGATATTCATAACTCATCCAGAAATTAAAATGACATGGTCATCCAGAAATAGTAGTACATGGTCAAGATTACAAGGCAACAATAGGAAGAAATCACAATGCTCATCCAACTAAAAGGATCTTGCTCCTCACTACCACTGCTCCTGATCTGATCTTGGTCCTCACCACCACTGCTCCTGATCTGATCTTGCTCCTCACCACCACTAGCATTTGCAACAAAGAATAGCAATTTCTAGTGAGCCACTAGCAATGAAATAAAAAAGAAAAGATAATGGAGGATAGAATTTACCTTGCATGTTGTTACTAATCATCATCGTCGAAATGCCTCTGTCTTTTATCCTCACCATCGCTACAGTACTGGAGGGCTGTGTCATCTACCATGTTTTAATCATCACATTCATGTCCCTCCATTACCTCCTTCCTTCTTTTCCTATTATTTTCTACGAATGAAGCATCAAGTAACACTCGTTCCCGTCTCCTTCGCAATCTAGTATGCACACCGGGTTCTTTCTCTTGCACTGGAACTTCCTCAGTGTTATCATCTTGGTATGTTAGACCACCACCACCATTGAGACCCTTCTCCATTTCAGTTTCTTTCACACTCCACAAATGTTTGTGCTGAAACTTTTGCACAACTTGCCAATTTCCATGCAAGTCGGTGTCTGGCACATAGAACACCTTTGTTGCTTGTGTCGTTAGAATAAATGGATCACTCTTATACCAGCACCTTCCAGTGTTAATGCTTTTGAAGTGTCCGTCATCTTGGATCCCTGTCTTCTTTCTGCCACCAAGATCAAACCAATCACAACGGAACAAGACGACCGATCAACGGTCGCCTCTACTGGAGTTGTACTAGAGCCTTATGCTTTTGAGCTGAGCATAGAAGTCCATCTCTTCACCATCACGTTATCCCTTAGCAACTATTCCACTGTTCTACGTGTTTCTATTTTTCTCGCGGTCAACTGTGTGGTAGTGGACAATGTCAACAATACATGCTGAATACAGGCTCACTCGCCTATCCGGCTCGCATGCCAAAGCAAAACGATCAGCACTAACCTTATTGTCCTCATGCAATTTTCCAATCTGCACAAATAAAGCAGGGTTAGTAACAAAAACACACACAAAAAAACATGTGGCAATTGATTCCAAGACTAAAGATCTCACATGATTCTTAAACCACTTAGGAAATCCCTTCGCGAGCAATCTATCAACATTGATGCGGCTACCTTGCTTATTCAACTCTGTTTTGCACAACGTGCAATGCCAACAAAAAGATAAAGTTAATTAAATCATCAGGCTTGCAAATGGGTCCCTTCCAACTCAATAAAAAAGATAAGGGTGCATGCACAAGAGATGACATACTCGATATAAGGTAGAACCTCAGGGCAACTCCTTAGCACATACCAATGCATCTTGTCATATTCATCACCAGCCATCGAGTACTCTGATCCTCCAAGAAGGTTTACACCATGGTTGAAAGCAGAGACATCACCAATGTGTGAATCATTCCGCTCTCTATTTCTGCCCGGCCTATTGAATCTTGTTTCCAGATCGTCAAAGTACCTCGAGCAAAATATAAGCCACTCATCAACAATATATGCCTCGGCAATCGACCCTTCGGGCCTGGCGGTGTTCCGTACATAACGCTTAAATGTAAGCATCCTTCTTTCGACAGGGTACATCCAGCTGTATTGTACGGGGCCTCTAAGTATTGCCTCTTTGGGTAAATGCACAGTCAAATGAACCATCACCGTGAAGAAGGCCGGAGGAAAGATCTTTTCAAGCTTGCAAAGGATAACTACGATTTATTTTTCGAGTCTTTCAAAAATAGATAGCTTCAGTGTTTTGGCGCACAACTCTCTGAAGAAATTCCCCAACTCAGCAACTACTTCATATATTTCTTTATCCAAAATTCCACGGAGTCTAGCCGGTAAAATCCTTTGAAGGAGGATGTGACAGTCATGAGTTTTGAGTCCCTGGAGCTTGCATCCATCAGGAGACATGCATTTTGCTAGGTTAGCGGCATACCCATCTGGAAATCTCACCGCTCTTATAAATTCACAGAATGCAAGCTTTTCTTCTTTAGTCATTGTATACCATGCTTCTGGCATCTCAAACGACTCTCCACCTTCAACAGGCTGAGGATGCAAATCTTTTCTTATGCCCAAGTCTTCCAAATCAAGCCTAGAGTTAACTGTATCCTTTGACTTCCCGTCGATGTTCATAAATGTGCCAAGCAGATTATCACATATGTTTTTCTCGATATGCATTACATCAAGGTTGTGCCTCAACTTGAGATCTGCCAAGTAAGGGAGGTCCGACAAAATAGCCCTCCGGTCCCAACATTGTCCATCCTCGGGATTCCTTTTCTTCTGATGTTTTCCAGGTCTCACATCTTTCACATTGTGAAGCTGTTGCTCGAGCTCTTCTTTAGTGAACTCCGCCGGCTGGTCACGGGTTTCAGTTTTTCCATTGAAATCTTTGCTTTTTCGCCAAGGATGGTGGCGGGGAAGAAAACGGCGCCCCCGGTCCAACATATCTTTTTCCTTATTCTTTCCGAGCACGGATCCTTGTCACAACGCACACATGCTTGATAACCAGACGTGAGCCTCCCCGACAAAGTGTGCAGCGCTGGGAAATCATGGATACACCATATTACCGCAGCACGGAGATCGAACTTATCAGGACTCAGGGCATCATAGGTACGGACACCCTTCCAGAGTTTGAGGAGATCTTCTACTAGGGCCTCCATAAAGACATCAAAATCCTTTCCTGGAGATTTTGGACCCGGGATTAGCAAAGCCATCATGAAGTTGGACTGCTCCATACATGCCCATGGTGGAAGATTGTACGACACAAAAAATATCGGCCACATGCTATATTTCGAGCTCATTCCAAATGGATTAAAGCCATCTGTGGCAAGGCCGAGTCTGATGTTCCTCGCATCAGCGGCAAAATCTTTATGTTTATCATCAAAATCTTTCCATGCCTTTCCATCGGCTGGATGGCTAAGTTCATTATCCACGGATTGCCGCTTTAGCTTGTGCCACTGTACATCCTCCGACTGTTGCTTCGAAATGAACATCCTCTGTAGCCTTGGAATCACAGGAAAGTACCTCAACACCTTCTCTGGTATCTGCTTCCTCCCATCCGCATCTTTCCACCTTGAGGCATCACATTTCAGGCACCTGTAATGCTTGGCATATGTGTTCCGAAACAATATACAGTTGTTCGGGCAGACATGGATTGAATCATAACCAAGCCCCAATCTACCGATTATACCCAATGCTTCTTCATAAGATTTGGGAATTGCACTTTTAGGGTATTGGATGGTCAAGATACGGAGTATTGCGTTGAAGGCAACATTGTTGATTCGGTAGAAGGACTTGACATGGAGTAACTTCACGGTAAAGAAAATCCAGACAATGTCCCACCATCACTAGCTGCGCGCTTGGCCTCCTCTATCAGCTCGGCATAGATTGTATGCTCTCCAGCACCTTGCGGTTCAGACTCGTACAAATCCCTAAACAAATCAGGGATTCTATCATCCTCATAGCCATCCTCTGCCTCCGAACCAACATACTCTTGCGAAACATCATCTTGTACAAACTCACCGCCATCATCAACATGATCCGCGCCTTCACCAGGTTCAGGTTCAGCTCCGGGTTCTGGATGTAAAGGCTCTCCATGATGGATCCACCTATCATACGTGCATGCCATCCCACGCATTAGTAGATGAGCCTCTACATTTGGTAGAGTTTGTTCAACACGATTCATACAGCTGGGGCATGGGCATAAAACTTGAGCATCATCGGGAACACTTTTGCGAACAAATCGCATGAACTTATCCACTCCCCTTAGATGCTCATAAGAAAGCCTTCTAACTCCTTTTGTTATCCAGCTTCTGTCCATCTGCAAAAGACCAAAAAATGTTGCAAGTTAGAATTGCACTGAAGTGTACACACTAGCTAGCAGAAATTAAACCAAAACCTAGATAAGCTCCAATAATATAGTTCTATGCCTACATCTAGCTAAGAAATTAAACCAAAACCTAGATAATCTCCAACAATATAGTTCTATGCCTACATCTAGCTAAAGGCAAAAAAGACCAGAAGGTTTGGGCTTGAATTGATTCTAAACATCATCTAAAAATATGGATTGTGAAACCCTAATGAAACCAGGCTCTAAAATTAACAGGGAAGTATATCAACAGGGGAGAGAGGAGAGGGTGCTAACCGATGTCGTTCATCCCCTCCGCCGGCCACCACCTCAGCCCCTCCGCCGGCAACCACCGCCTCAGCCCCTCCTCCGGTCTGCCATTCAGCGTCGCCCCCGCCACCGCTGGTCCGCCGTTCAGCGTTGCCCCGCCGCCGCCGGTCACAACTTGTTCGGTGTGGAGTTCTGTTCTGTTCGGTTCAGTGTGGTCAGTTCTGTCCTGTTCTGTTCGGTTATAGTAATAGTATAGATAGAGTTGTTTCTATATTATTTGCAACAACACAACTATATCATAGTGGTTATTATAGTAGCCTCACGTCGCTAGGTCGTGGGTTCAAGTCCCAGCTAGCCCAATCTTTTTTGCCTAACAATATTATCTAGGCCAAAGAAGGCATTGGGCACGACACGAAAGAATCGGCCCACCAGGCCGACCTAAAAATCCCCAAAGACACAACTAACACTAACAGCCCCTCTCCCCAAAAAAATACCACGTAAGAGCGACACGTGGATCACATTGAGGAGGTGACAGCACAGTCATCCTAGTGCTTAACATACTACGACGTTATTATAGCGTCATAAGTGACTATGATGATTTTATATCGTCGTAGTATGCTCCAAACAAGGCCCCAAATAGTACACACCAGCTTATGACGATTTCGTGTAAAGAATTTAAGACGTTTTTGGGCCAAATCGTCATGCATTTGCTATCCTTTGCCTCTCCCAAACAGCTCATGACCATCTGCAGCAAGATCGTCATAAATTTATGACGATTTCTTTCGGGGTCACTTTCAAAAGGTCATAGTATAGCACATTTCTTGTAGTGACTTGTATGAGTAAGCTCTACTCATGCTTCCAACTCCCAACAAACCAAGTTATCCCAAAGTGTCCACTATATACTCCTATGCATGGTGTGTTACACCATTCCATGTATATTCTTGTTTTTAGCTATCTTCCAATTAAAAAGTATTTTTTTATGTGAAAACTTAGTGATTAAAGCCCTCACAAACTTGATGGCACACTTTATATTCTTTGCCCCTAATAAATTTGAACCATTGTGTCATCTATGTTGTATATGCTTGCACTTATACGTTGGAATTAGCAAAACCATGCTGTCATAGGGAACATTTTCAACATTGCACTTGTACTTTGTACATAGTTGATATCATGCTCTTTTGTATATGGATGTCTCCGGTGTGAAATAAAGAGGAAGCTTGTAAGTCCATGGAGTTATGTATTTTGTGTTAGATAAACTCCTGGGCCGCTAGTCTAAACCATGCTTAATCATGGTGGAAACTTGCATAATCACCATAATGAGCTATCTGTGAAGCATCCTCAATAAAAAGCAATGCACATAGTAAATAAAAAGATCGCTGAGATGCTCATTTTCTGCTTGCCTTGTCATTTTGGTTATGGGATAGCTCATGTACCATGTGCAAGGGATACCCCGTTGGCGGTTCTCTATGATTTGCATGTACTTACTATGACAAGAACTTACAGGTGACTGAAGTTGAGTAGCATGAGGTGTGGCCCTCATATTCAAGGGACATGAGATTGCCAACTTATACTTTGTCAAGCATATACTCCATAGTTTGTTCACTTTAACCTTAATAACTTCAAGATGCTTATGATAGGGGCAATGAGGGCAGAAAGCTAACAAGTACCATAATTTTTGCAAGCTCTTAATGAAACTTGAAATCCCTCCTTTCCTTTATGAAGGGCCTTTCTTACACCATTATTTGAGTCTCCACCTTCTACCTTTAGGCACCATTAAGAGAGAACAGTTTCCATTCTGTGTGCAGTGTCCCAAAACTTATTGGTTAATGCATATTGTGATATTACTTGTTCTTGTGCTATTGGTAACTATGCACTCTTATGAATTTTGAAGGTGTCCTATGCATCTATTTGGTACTCCATGAGGGACAAGCTGAATGCCACTATGCTATGTTTTCTATATGTGAAGCAAACAAGAGTCTTTCAATGCATTGTTATTCATGATCTTTATTTGTAACCTTTCCTGTTGCATGCATAGTTACTTTGTCTTACTGTTAGAACTCCATCTTTCATGCTCATGTTTAGAGTACTTTGATCCCAGCTTTCAATGCTTGCAAATGGTTTGATCTTGGTTTTGATGGTGCATGTCACCTCAAAAATTATTCTTTTATCACTTACCTACTCGAGGACGACCAGGATTTAAGCTTGGGGATGCTTGATATGTCAGAAACGTATCTATAATTTTTGATGCTCCATGCTTGTTTTATATCCACTTTGCTTTGCTTTGCTTAGTGTACACTTTGAGGTATTTTTATATGTTTTTCTGGACTAACCTATTAACAAGATGCAACAGTTCCAGTTGCCTGTTTTCTTCTGTTTTTGGTTCCAGAAAAGGTAGAAAATCAATATTCTCGGAATTGGACGTGACAAAATCCAAAGTCATTATTTTCCCGGAGCAACACGGAACCATGAAGCAGAGACGGAGAAGGGCACCAGGGTGGCCACCCCCCCAGGCACGGGCAAGCCCTGGTGGCGCCTACAGGGGGTGTGGGCCCCTAGCCCTCCATCGACCTTGCCTCCTTCGCCTATAATAAGCCCCCGGGGAGAAAACCCAAAATCATCCATCATACTTCCAGAAAAAGTTCCGCAGCGCCGCCGCCGAAGGGGAGATTCGGGGGACATAAAGCCTCTATTCCGGCACCCTCTAGGGACGGGGAAGTGCCCCCGGAGACATCTCCATCGATCTCCACCACCATATCCATCACCGTTGCTAATTCCCATGATGAGGAGGGAGTAGTTCTTCCTCGAGGCTAAGGGCCCTACCGGTAGCTATGTATTCATCTCTCTCTATGCATGATCTTGTTGTGGTCATGAGCTTTGTAATCAAGTAGATCTACTCTGTTACTCAAATGCTTCATTATCTCTCTCCTCTCCCCATGTGTGTGAAAGTGATAGTGTGCATACCATGGTGGCACTTAGGCTAGAGTCTACATAAAAACTAATTGTGCTTTAATAGATCTATGCTTTCCCCCACGTGTGTGAAAGTGACAGCGTGCGCGCCGTGTGTGGCACTTAAGCTAGACTACATAGATATTTGTTATGAGTTATATTTGGAGTTGTATGTCTTTATGAAATTGTGGTACTTGTTGGAACCATCTAGCGCTCAAGGTGACAGTGTGGGGTTATCTATATTGGGAAAGGTGGGCTTTGAGGAGTGCTGTTATAGCCCTACCAATGATTAGAGTGTCCAACCGGAGAGTAGTTCAGGGTAGTATCATGAAGGGAAGATATTTATACGAGAGAGTGTTCACTAGTGAAAGTATGATCCCTAGGCCTTGATTCTAAACATTGAAACACCATTTGCATCTAGATTTGTTGCATGTTTGCTTGCTTTAGTCGTTACCCCACGTCAAAAACAAGTCAGAAGTTATTTTCTAGCACCGTTACCACTTGTATTTCACTATATCTTCGCCGAACTAGTGCACCTCTACACCTGACAAGTGTATTGGGTGTGTTGGGGACACAAGAGACTTCTTTTATATTGATTGCAGGGTTGCTTGAGAGGGATAGCTTTGACCACTTCCTCCCTGAATTCGATAAACCTTGGGTAATCTACTTAAGGGAAACTTGCTGCTGTTCTACAAACCTCTGCACTTGGAGGCCCAACAAATGTCTACAAGAATAGAAGTGCGTAGACATCACCCACCTGCTAGGAAACCAAGTCGAAATCTCCACAGCAAACTATGCGCTTGATGCCAATATCCTTGGCTACACGAAGTCCATGAATGAGTGCTTCATATTCTGCCATGTTATTTGTAGCCTCAAAGTGGATCTGCAAAACGTAGTGCAGTTTTTCCCCTGTTGGTGACTGCAGTAGCACACCATCCCCCAAGACGTTTAGTAGCTTTGATCCGTCAAAGTGCATCACCCAATATTATGGCTCTGGTACAGGGGTAGCATCTGGCATCTCCATCCAATCTGCAATAAAATCCGCCAATACTTGTGAATTTATAGCGTTGCGTTTCTTGTAGGTGATCTCGAAGGCGGCAAGCTCAATGCCCCACTTCACGACCCGTCTTGTAGCATCGTTGTTATTTATGATGTCGGACTGTGGAGCCTTGCTCACTACTGTGATAGGATGCTCCTAGAACTAGTGCCTTAACTTTAGAGAAGCAAGGAACACTCCATAAGCTAGCTTTTGGTATTGCGGGTACTGCAGCTTGGACTCCGTCAAGACCTCGCTTACATAGTAAAATGGTCGTTGTACTCTGTACTCATGCGTTGGTTCTTTCCTCTACACCATGACAGCGATGCTGATAACCCGGTTGGTGGCCGCCATGTAAATCAACATAGGCTCCATTGGCTCGGGTACAGCGAGTATAGGAGCCGAAGAAAGTATCCCTTTTAGTCCTTAAGCGCAGCATCTGCTTCGTCCGTCCATAGAAATTTGTCCGCCTTCTTCAGCAACTTGTATAGCGGCAGAGCCTTCTCTCCAAGTCGGCTGACGAACCAGCTTAATCCTACAACAGAGGTTGTGAGCCGTTAGATGTCCTTCAGGCATGTCAAACGGCTAATATTTAGGATGGCCTTGATCTTCTCCGGGTCGACCTCGATTCCATGTTGGGAAACGGTGAAGCCCAACAATTTGCCGTCTGGAATCCCGAAGACGCACTTCTTTGGGTTAAGCATCATGTTATATTTCCAGATATTATCAAAGGTTTCCTTTAAGTTGGAGATTAAGTTGTTTGACTTTTTAGAAATCACCGCGATATCATCCATGTAGGCATGAACATTCTGACCAATTTGGTCGTGTAGGAAACGCTGCATAGTCCGCTGGTACGTAGCACCTACGTTTTTAGCCCAAAGGGAATTGTGACGTAGCAAAACGTGCCATAAGGTGTGGTGAATGAAGTGGCCAATTGGTCCGACTTCCTCATCTTTATCTGGTGGTATCCCGAGTATGCGTCTAGAAAACACAAAAGTTCCAAGCCAGCCGTCGAGTCAATGACTTGGTCAATGTGAGGTAAAGCAAACGGATCCTTCGGACATGCTTTGTTCAAGCCGGTGTAATCAACGCATATTCTTAATTCTTTGGTTCCCTTTTTGGGGACAAGTACAGGATTGGCCACCCATCGGGTGTGAAGGACTTCTCGGATAAAACTAGCCTTAAGTAACCTAGTTATCTCTTTTCCTATGGCGCATCTCTTCTCGTCTCCGAAGCGTCGTAGAGGTTGTTTCACCGGTTTGCATTTTGGATCAATATTCAAGCTGTGATCGGCAAGTTCCCTAGGTACACCTTTCATGTCAATAGGTTTCCAGGCAAAGATGTCCCTATTCTCACGGAGGAACTCGACAACCGCGCTTTCCTATTTAGGGTCCAGGTTCGTCCCAATGGCGGTGACCTTGGAGGCTTTGCCTACCACAAGTTCCACCGACTTGGTATTGATGGCGGCCTTGAAAGTGGGATCGGAGTCAGAAACTGCTTCTTCGATGTCGGCATATCCGAGGCGTCGACCTTGCTCTGGATCTCCTTGAATTCTTCACTATAGAGGACATCTCCTGCAAAGGCTTCTTCTCCAATCTCGCAGTACCTTGCCTTCGAAAAGCTTCTGGATAAGGTGATGACACCGTTTGGTCCGGGTATGTTGAGCTTGTTGTAGACGAAGCATGGTTTGGCCATGAAGGAGTGGAAGATGTCGCATCCGAATATGACGTGGTACATGCTTTTGAAGGGGACCACTTCAAAGGTCCATCGTTCTTGGAGGTAATTGTTAACATCGCCAAAAATGATCTGAAGCGTGATGCACCCAAGGGACTGAGCCTCCCGACTAGGAACTACGCCATGGAATACATTGCTGGTCCGCCTTAGGTTGGTCTCCGTCAAGTTCAACTTGTGTAGTGTATCCAGGTACAAGATATTGATGCTTCCACTATCCACCATGCATTTGGTGAACTCATTGCCGTCAATCAAAGGATTGATGACCATGGCATATTCGTTCTCCGTTGGAACGAGGTATGGGTGATCCTTCCTGTTCCAAGTGATTGGAACTTCCGACCAGCGCAGGTATTGGGGAACTGGGGGTAGGGTGGCCATCAGTATCCTCAGTGAGGTTTTCTGTGCCCAGATAGTTAGGGTACCAAGGAAAGTGTGGTAGACGGGGGCCTTCTTCTCGAAGGGGTTCTTGCCTTTTCCATCACTCTTGTCAGCGTGCTTGGGGTCAACGTCCTCGTCCATATCACTTGAATTCTTGGAATCCTCTTCCTTCTTCGTCCCTTTTCCCTTGCCTCGTAGTCAGTTCTTCCAGCTTTGTTTGTAGCCGGACTCCGTGTCTTCTTTGAGATCGTTGAAGAACATGCAATGGAGATTGGTGTGGGTGGCTTTGCCATTGGTGTCGAGGTGTACAAGGCATGCCATATCACAGTATTCATCGTACGTTTGAGGAACGCGGGGCACTGCAGGGGTAGTTTCACTACCGCACTCCTGCCCACGACCAGCCCCCCGTCCTCGACCACGCTGTCCGCCATCACTTCTTTCTGCAAATGTCATTACGACCATGTCAGAGGTTGGCTTTTCTTCTTTCGGACACTTCCACTTAGTGTTGTTGTTCCTCTTAGCTTGGGTTGGAATGGCAATTGCCGGCAAAGAGCCGCAAGCATCATCGTCAGCAGCCGCGAACTCACCTACCAATGAGATCATCTGATTGAGATCTAGCCTGTGATTGTCCTGCATGCGCTTCAATTTATGCCGGAGCAACATACCTTTTCCAAGACATTGATGTAGGCAGCCATAGCTATTTGGTCGTGCACTCCTGCGCAGGAGTTTTTCATATCCAGCCAGCGGGAGAGGTAGGCCCGAGATGTCTCGTCTTTCTCTTGCATGAACCGTTGTAGATCGCCAATAGTGTAGGGAAGTTTGTATGTACCCTCAAAGTTTTTGGTAAATGCTTCTTGCACGTCCAACCAATTGCATATGGACTTCTCCAGCAAGTCGTCGATCCATTGGCGGGCCGTGCCCGTCAACATTAGTGGGAGTTACTTGACGGCAACATTGGGGTTTCCCCTGGCGATCTCCACCGCGTTGCCATAATCATGCAACCACGTAGCTGGCTTGGAGGTGCCGTGATAGGGCTTGATCATCTTGTCTATCCGGAAACCTTTGGGGTAAGTTGCGGTCCATATCACAGGTCGAAAGCAACGTGGTCCTAGGTATTGTCCTTATCGGGCCTCGTGAATCTTGTCCAAGCGTTAACATGTGTCGTATGGCTCCGGGCTTGCTTTTTTCTTCTTGCCGACAGGGGAGGGGCTACGTGACCGGAGCGTCCCTCCTCCACCATCGTGGCTGCTAGGTGGAGATGGAGGCAGAGGTGGTAGTGGGTTAGCCTTCTTGCTATTACCCTCTTGTAACTCCTCACGTCTATCGCGATTGCTTGTCGGACGCGGAGGGTCATGGTGTGACCTGCTCTTATGTCCTTGGTTGCCATTGCGCTCCCCGCCATGATGAGGCTGCTCCGCGTTGTCGCGAATGATGATGCCTCCCTAAGGGCACCTTGGCGGAGGCATGCTCGTACGATGGTGAGATCTTGGGTCTTCGTGATGTCATGGGGATCGGGACGGTGGAGATGGGAGATGAGGATGAGATTTACATTCGTGGTCGGAGGAGATCTCTCCCTTGGAGGCTTAGGATTGCTAGACTAGCAATATGATGGATCAGACTCAAGCGTCTGAGAGGTGGCCTTTTCCTGCTATTTGACAGCCTTGGCTACAAGGTCATAGACCTGTTCCACAGTTGCGGGTGATCTATCCTGCTCCAGTAGGGTTTTGGCGACGGCCAAGTTGATGTTAGGTGTGGGCATGACCTGCCTGCCCTCACTATCAATGTATGGCTTGGCATGTGGCGGCTTCGAGGGATCCCACCCTAGGTTGCTCCTTACGCTAGGGTAATTGGCAACATGAGCCAGAGCTTTCCTAGCCTTCTGCTGCTTGATCAAAGTCTTGTACTCGGCCTCCATGGCTCTAGTTGCTTCGATTGATTTTTGCGCCTTAGCCAGATCTCGATCTAAGTTTGCGCCTTGCTCTGTGATGGCCTGTGCTTCCTCCAGTAGCTACTGGCGCTTCTCATCGAGCTGGAATATGTTCCGTATATGGGCCACGGTCATGGGCTCGACGAGAAAATTGCCGTACATCACTCTATCAGCTGGAGTGACTTGGGAGGACGCAGACGTAGATGCTGGTGGCGGCGGATTTGCGGTGTTGGCGTTACTCGGACCGATGTTGAGTTCCTACGGCTGTTGCGCTGGGTTAGGATGAGGGGAATGGCCTTTGCACGATTATTGTCGGCAGCATCGGCTAGTCCCTTCCCCTTGTCCAACGGCTTAGGCGGAGCTTGTCCGGGTTGGTCTTATTCCATCACACTCCCAATGGCGATGAACATCTCTCGGGATGTGATGACCTTGTCGGCCTTCTCCTCATGCTTGATATCTTCCTCCATCTCCTGCATAGCTTAGTTGAGCTCCCCCGGGTTGATTTCCATCTCCTCCGAGTCCATGCTGATGTCGGTGTATAGCGTGTCTAGAATGGAGTCAAAGGGTGCGGGGGCTTCGGAGGATGATGCTGCGGCAGCAGGGATGTTGACTGGAGGAGGTGGCGGTGGTGGCTGAGGCAACGCTGGCCCGGGTATAGCAGCGATCTCAGCCTGAGCAGCTGCATCAGCGGCCGCGTAACTGTTGACGGTGCCGATCATGCTCTCAAAGGTGAGTAGACCCACGGCCTGTTGCCATCTTAGAGTATGCCAGAGAAGTGTATCGCGGTTCAGTCCTTCCACAAAGTGATAGATAGCATCATCACTGGGGTAGTGTTCCAGGTCGGCCCATATACGGAGCCATCTGGCAAGGTAATCGTGGGGGTTTTCACCCTCTCTCTGAAAGAATCACGCCAGATCGAGGATAGTCACCACACCGACGAAGTGCGATCTCTGCTTTCCAGATGGATGGGTGAAGCCGACGGATTTGCAGCGATCTTCCACCATTATTTCCTGTATAGGGGCGGTTTGGGTGGGCCTTGAATTTTTCCGATCTAAGTCGGCAAACTCCGGAGAGAGATTCAACTTTGATCCTTCCGCGAACGTATCCTGCCCGTAGGTGGTCTGTGCGGGCCTTGACGATCCTCCGGCTTCCAGGGAACTATTGCCCGAGTCGATTTCGCCGATGAAGAGGTGGATGTCCCCGATTGGGACGATCGAGCAACGGATGGGTTTCGTCTTCCCTGGGATCCAGAACTCATTAGGAGGGACGATCGGAACATTGCCGGAGAAGAGAACCCGACCAATGGCTACGGTTTTGCCGATTCCCGCGAAGAGCTTTGACCTCGCCCGTTGTAGAGCCTGAAGCGCCTCTTGCCCCATGGTGGGTGCCAACTGTCCTGGTATTGCCGATGAGTACGTCATGGAGGGGTCCTCACAGAGAGTGTTTAGAGACGTGGGGTAAGGCGTAAGGTTGGCAGGTACGAGTTGACATAGCTTACCCAGGTTTAGATCCATGACGGTGGCGGAATCCTATTCCTGCTATAAATCACTAAAACTGCAATACACCGGGTTGTAGGGATCGGTTTGTTGCGTGCGATATGAGTTGAGTTATGCCCTAAAGGCTCCACTAGGTCCGGCTTATATAGACGCCAGATCCTAGGGTTACCGGGAAAGTCCTAGCTGGACAGTTTATAGAGTCCTACACGGTATACAACTAGTCTAACGTGTCTTGCACTCTAAGGCTCCGGGTACACTAATGACTTCACCGTACCCTTCCTTCATCCGGCATGGGCCTCCCTTGTGGATCCATCTAACTGGGCCGCCCAGTAGGCCATAGGCCTTGCTACCAACTATGGGCCATCCGGGTTATCCGGATTAGAGACATGCAATGGTGATAACCATTTAGCATATCCCTGATACGCCCAATTTGCATCACCATTCTATATCACAATCTACCTCTATTCATTGATATTTGTCTTATTATGAGGTATTACTTATGTATTTTCCACTATTTATGCATGTTGGATGATTCTTGGAGGATGAACTGCCAGAGTCTGGATTCTGATGGAAAAGAAGGCGTTTTGATGCAATTTCGCGAAGATTAGAAAAATACCAGAAAAATATGGGAAAATATTATTTTTCCATAAGATTGAGGAAGACAAAACGAGGGACGAAGAAGGGTCGCAGAGAGCACACACCCCTAGACGCGGGCCCACCTGACCCCGCGCCTAGGGCAGGTGTGGCCCACCTGCCCGGCTCCCGACTCTGCCCCTTCGCCTATATCTTCCCTACGGAACCCTAAGGCTCGGGGAGCGACCACAGATAGATTTCCACCACCTCTGGGGGGCGGAAAACACAAATTTCTACCGGGGAAATTCCTTCCCGGAGATGGAAGATCGTCACCATCAACACCATTGTCAAGGTATGCTTCATCGGGATCATCATCATCCACACCATCATCTCCACCAGCACCATCATCACCACTCTGTCCCGCTATAACAATTATGTTGGATATTGCTTTAGTTCTTAGGGGAAACTTTCCCGGTGTTAATTACTATTGTAGTTGATGCTTGTGAGTGGAACCATTGGATTATTGTTTATGTTCAGATTGTTATTCATCACCATATCATCTTTGATCTTGATCCATATGATGTCTTTTGAGTAGTTCGTTTAGTTCTTGAGGACATGGGAGAAGTCATGTTGTTATTAGTGGATTTGTGTTGAGTTATTATTCAATGGTTTAGCATTTGAGTTGTGGTTCTATTCTTCTAGTGGTGTCATGTGAATGTTGACTACATGATACCTCACCATTTATGGGCCTAGAGGAATGCATTGTGTATTTGGCTACTAATTGTGGGGTTGCTGGAGTGACAGGAACCTGAACCCCCGTTAGGACACCTTTGCACAAGGGAGCATAGGATATCAGAGTTTAAGGATGTGGTTAGATTTATATCTGAATTACTTTCCTATAGTTACGGATGTTTGCAGGGGGTTTAATCACAAGTATGTATTAGTCCAAGTAAGGTCGGTACATTAGCATAGGTTCACCCACACAACACTTACAACACCAAAGAAGAGTACTCAGCTCTTTGAAGCGAAAGCACTTGACAGAATTCCAATGTGTCCTCGAGAATGTTTGGTCTTTATAAGTATTTACACCGGCTTGTCCTTTGCTAAGAAAGGATTGAGCCACTTGATGTGTTTGTTCTTTATTACTTACACTTCGTTTTGTTGCCTTGTCAGAAAATCACTAAAAATCCGTTTGCTAAGTATTTAGAGAGATTTCCTTCTCTATACCATTGTTTAGCACCTTCTTCTCCTCGTTGGGATCGACACTCCTATTTATCGAAAGTACTACGATACACCCCCTATACTTGTGGGTCATCAAGACTATTTTCTGGTGCCTTTGTCGAGGAGTGAAGCGCTATTTAAGAGTGGAACTAGTAAAGGAAAGTTCTACTGTGAGTATTGCTTTTGTTACTGCTTGTTACTTTGTTTCCAATATGGATAACCCACTTGGTTTTCTGTTTGGGAAAACTATTACCACTGTTAGGGTAGTAGATGAACCACCACTTGTTGAGATAGATCCTTTTAAGATACCTACAAGTATTGTTGATCGTGTTATGGATAATTATTATTTAGGGGATGGAATTGTCCATCCTGGTGATCATTTTCTTTTTAATCATGAATTATGTGGGTTGTTTAAGTGTGCATGTATCACAACTGAACAAGTGAAGAAGAAGTTACTCTCCATATCCTTGAAAGGGAGAGCTGAAGAATGGTATAAGCTGTTGAAGAATGGAAAATCAATGGAATGGGAGGAGATGGCATCTCTCTTTTCTTCTAAATTCTATCCTCCCAGTGAGATTCATAAGGATAGAAATCTGATATATAACTTTTGGCCTCGTGATGGAGAGAGTACAGCTCAAGCTTGGGGGATATTGAAGTTACTAATGCTTAAATGTCCTATTCATGAACTCCCTAACAATATTATCATCAATAACTTTTATGCTAGGCTTTATCTTCATGATAAAGATTTACTAGATGCTTCTTGTGCTGGATCATTCACACATATGAAGGAAGAAGCTAAATGGGATCTACTAGACTGTATTCAAGAGAACACTGAAGCTTGGGAGAATGACAAAGGAAGAAAGTCAGGTATAAACTATGAGTATGAATGCATTAAATCTTTTATGGGAACTGATGGCTTCCGTGATATTAGTAATGAGTTTGATCTTGATTCCCAAAGTATTGCCAACTATTTTAAGGCCTTTGCCTCTTACATAGAAATCCCAAAAAGAAGTGGAATAAGTACCATGCTCCTTATAAATATGTTGTTAGTCATGTTGCTGTTAGAAGTACTGAAGTTTTACTACTAATCATATTGTGCCTGAACCTCATGTTGAGAAAATTCCTTTCCTAGCTAAGGTAAAGGAGTATCCTATGATT
This sequence comes from Avena insularis, assembly GCA_023614405.1. Taxonomy (NCBI): domain Eukaryota; kingdom Viridiplantae; phylum Streptophyta; class Magnoliopsida; order Poales; family Poaceae; genus Avena; species Avena insularis. The sequence goes on along the minus strand of CM042689.1, from coordinate 190,281,690 downwards.
ATTAGTGCAAATAACAAAAGTACAAAGAAAACTGTGGAGCCTGATGGGCAATTGAATGTTGAGCCTTTGGTAGCAATTGTGAAAGATCTTGTCACTAGGAATATAGAGGATGAGCACATTGTCTTCTATGAACACGCTTCTAATATTATATCTCATCCTAGTGAAGCTAGAAAATCTAGTGTTCCTGTGCTTTTTATTAAAATTGGTGATCATTGATGTTGGAGATATGCCCAAGAGGCAATAATAAAGTGGTTATTATCATATCTTCATACTTATGATAAATGTTTACATACCATGCTATAATTGTATTAATAGGAAACATTAATACTTGTGTGATTTGTAAACATAAAAGAGTCCCTAGTAAAGCCTCTTGTTAAACTAGCTTGTTGGTTAATATATGAACATGGTTTCCTGATCATGAACATAGGGATGTTATTAACAACAGGGTCATATCATTCGGATAATGATGTGATGGACATACTCCTATAGATAAGCGTAGCATAAAGATCAAGTCATTTTAATAGTTCAATTGCTATATGCTTTCTGATACATAGTAACCTAATTCCTTCGACCATGAGATCATGCATATCACCTTTACCGGATGGATGCTTTGATGACATCAAACACCACACCGTAACTGGGTGGCTACAAAGGTGGCATTGAGTGTTCGGAAAGTATTGGTTGAGACACATGGATCAAGAGTGGGATTTGTCCATCCATATGACGGATAGATATACTCTGGGCCCTCCCGGTGAAATGTCATCCAATTAGCTTGCAAGCATGTGACTGACTCACAAGGATCACATACCACGGGAACAAGAAAAGAGTACTTATCGGTAACGAGGTTGAACTAGGTATGCAGAGATACCGACGATCAAAACCTCGGATAAGTAAACTATCGTGAGACAAAGGGAAATTGGTATCGTATGTAAGTGGTTCATTCGATCACAAAGTAATCGTAGAAATATGTGGGAGCCATATGAATTTCCAGATTCCTCTATTGGTTATTGATCGGAGAAGTGTCTCGATCATGTCCGCATAATTCATGAACCGTAGGGAGACACACTTAAGGATTCGACGTTCTTTGAATAGTTATGGAATGATGAGAAAGAGACCAAATGTTGTTCGGAGTCTCGGATGGGATCCGGGATATCACGAGGAGATCCGGAATGGTCTGGAGAATAAGATTCATATATGGAAAGTCCTATTTCGGAGTAGGGGAATGGTTCCGGTGTTTTCATCGGGAATGTTCTAGAAGGTTCCGGAATGTCTGGCACTCCGGAGGGGAAGGGTACATGAATGTGTTATATCAAGTTGGTATGATTGCATCATGTACTAAGTGTCATCGCTGAACAAAATAAAGGGTTTAATCAAATCCTAGTTTGAAAAAGTCAAACGCCAATTTGAAAGTCAAACGGCTATTTTGGGAAGTGGAGAGGGAGGTGGAAACCGAGTTGGGGAGGAGTCCCTCCTCCACCGCCGGCCCACTTGGGATCGAGTTGGGGAGGGATTCCCCTCCCCTTGGCTGGCGCCTCCCTCCTATAAGAGGAGGGGCAGGGCTCCCCTCCTAGCACACAAGATTGCCCCCTCTAAACCTAACCCTAGCCACCGCCTAGGGTTTCTCCCCTAGCCGCCGACTTGGGCACCTCCAAGCCCTAGCCGCCGGCCCAAGCACCCCCTCCTTGGTGTGTCTAAACCCTAGAACACCAAGGGCTCTCTCATAGTCCACCATACTCGCTCCGGCTTAAGGCGAAGCTGAGATCTCCTCTACTTCCGTACCACGCCGTCAGGTCACGGAATCGCGAGGAGAGTGCTACAACCTCCGCTGCCTCTGGAACAAGGAGAGGAAGGTCTTCGTCGAAATCTGGAACATGTGACCGATTGCGGGAGCGCTGCCTTAACGCAGCTGGAAGGATCGCTCACGCGATCTTGAGATCGGCAAGAGTACGACTACATCACCCACGAGAATCTGCTCTCGTTAACCGCTTTGGAATCTTCGAGGGTGAGTTCCTCCATCGACTCGTTGCTACAATCTAGTAGATAGATCTTGGCTTGTTTGTGTGCATGCGGTAGAATTTTTTTGTTTTCCATGCTACGAACCCCACAGGGTATCGAGCCGTGTCTATATGTAGATCTGTTGCCTGAGTAGAACACAATGGTCATTGGGCGTTGATGCTTTTGTTGTCGATTGCTTCTTGTGTACTTTGCATCTTGCGGGATGGTGGGATGAAGCGCGGCTAACCTTACATGACATCGTTCATGAGACTTGCTCCACGCTTGACATGCAACTTGTATTGCATAAGTGGCTTTATGGTGCCTATTTCTCCCAACATAGTTAAGATTCAATTTACAACGGGTGATTGACAATACTAGTATCAATGTTGTGGTTCTTGTTCGTAAGTTATAACGACACTTATTGAAAGCCCCAAACCACGTAAAATATGCAAAGAAAATTAGAGGCGTCTAACTTTGTTTTGCAGGGGTGTGCTGTGATGTGATATGGCCATGATTGTGATTATATTTGATGTATGCAATGTTCCTTATTGTAAGTTGGCAACCGGTAGGAGCCATATGGTTGTCTTTAATTTATGTTAAGACCCGCGTGTCTATTCAAAGTAGTTGTAATAGTTGAAGCCGGTGGACGACAACCATGGAGAAGCGTCATTGACCTTGATGCAATGCCGGTGATGATGGAGATCATGTTCGTGCTTGAAGATGGAGATCGGAAGCACAAAGAAGAAAGGCCATATCATATCACATATTATGAATTGCATGTGATGTTAATCCTTTATGCATCTTGTATTGCTTAGTAGACGACGGTAGCATTATAAGATGATCCCTCATGCACATGAATTTAAAATCATAAAGTGTTCACCCTTAGTTAGCACGGTTGCTAAAGCTTGTTGTTTCGAAGCACCACGTGATGATCGGGTGTGTTAGATTCTGCGAGTGTATACAACGTGAGCAAGCCAGATTTGCTCATGCGGAAGCTAAGGTTTGATCTTGACGAGCCTAGCATGTACAGACATGGTCTCGGAACACGGATCACCGAAAGGTAAAGCATGAGTCATATAGTAGATATGATGAACATGTTGATTGTTCGCCATTGAAGCTACATCAACTCTCGTGATGATCGGTTTTGATGTGGTGGATTTGGTTCGTGTGATCACTAAAACAATGTGAGGGATATTGTTTTGCGTGGGAGTTCAACGGCAATTGATTAAAAGTTGAACACTATTTATCATAAATTAAATCAAAGTGAATTTGCATAATTGTTGTAGTCATTGGCATCCGTTTACCACCTTGCGCTTAGTTATAATTGAGATGATAGAACTATAGAATTCTGGTTAGTTACTTTATGAACTGGTATCGTATTGTTTTGAAATGTTAATCTAAACTTTGAAAGTCCTATTGCAAACTTTCGGTAAGTTCCGGTTACTCCATGAAGTTTAATAATTGGTATTAAAACAAGAGTGACAATTCCAAGAGTTAGTGTATGAGTATCATGTTTGTCTCCATGATTCTTGATATTCACAGGATTGTCTTAATATCAAGGTTATCTAGGATCTGAAAGAGTTGTTTCAGAAACCATGATGTGTGGAAGATATTGTGATATCTGAAACGAAGTTTTGGTTACAACATGATAGAGTATAATATGGCAAAAGTCATGTTCTCATATTTGATGAGAATTTGCAAAAGGTTGGAGACACTAGTTGTCCTAATCCTCCAAAAGGTTTTGGAGAGCAATATTATACTCGCGATTCACCGCTATAAGCTAAAGTAGCTTGATCATGAATAATTCCATGATAAGGGTGAATATTTGATGTAGGTAAAATATTTACCACACCAAGAGATTACTAAAGAATGGAATTTGAAAGCACACCAAACATTTGATGATGGTGATCTACTTCAAAGTGCAAGTCCAAAGACATTGATATTTAATTATACACGCTTTGGACTATGTGTCATATGTATGACTCCACTGTTGATGTTGATAGACTCTTTCAAACAGAAAAGGAAATACTGAAAGAGAATCTCATAAATATATGGCAGAAAAGAAAAGACTAGAATTGTTCAGTTTAAGTATATAGATGATATACATGTTATGGCTATATTCTTTGCTTATTAAACAATGTGGTTCCTAAGTATTTGATACTGAATTTGTTGGTATGAATCGTCATACGAAACAACACAATTCATGAACTACAATGGCCTAAGTAACTAGCAAAAGAATATGTGATGATGTTCATCGAGAACAAATAAAGGGTTATTGTGTTGCTCGTTAAACATCAAAGCTTGCCTTCAGGATTTGTTTTATCAGGTATTATGAGAACAAAAGGGTTGTTCAAATAATTTCCGTAATCCATAAAAGATGGATGATTCACAAATCTCGTTGGAGAAATCACATCCATAAAACTAGTGCTAAAAATGTCGAAAGAAAAATTGATTGAAAGATCACTTCGGAAGTGACATCGCCGTTTAAATTATATTGGAAAGAAAACATGAAGAAACTCCATGTGGATGGAATTTTGGAGTCTTTTGATTTTTGATCAAATGACGCCAGAAACTTTCCTAAAGATAATTAAAACTTCGTTCATAGGCCAAAAGGGAATGAATGACTAGCTTATTGGAACTTATACATATTGTTGTACGAAGTCCATTATGTGTAGTCAAGAGCGATGGATTTCAACTTCATATGCTTTCTCCGAAAATTTGAGTGAATATATGAATATTTACTTAATAAGGATAAAGTATGAGACATTTGAAAAGTTCAAAGACTTTCAAGATGAAGTGCAAAATCATTGTAACAAGAGTATGAATAGTTTATGATAAGATCATAAAGGAAGATATTTGAGTTACAAGTTTAGCATAATACCTAAGATTTAAGGAATCGTTCCGTGGATTTGCATTTCCCGAAACACCATAAGAGTATGGAGCATTCGAGATATGTAATTAAACCTTGTTTGACATGGTAAGATCAAAGGTGTAATTCATAGAACTGTCATTATATTTTAAAGATTAAAAGCTCTAGAGACTACCGTTTTTCCACTAAAAAGAGCTCCATCATAATCCGTTGAAATGACACCATATAAAGTTATGGTTTGGGATAAAACCCAAGTTGTCCTTTCTTAAACATTGGTATGTTACGCATAAGAAATATGTTTGCAACCAAAGTCGGATGAACCTGTCTTTGTATGTTATTTCGAATAACTATTTAGTATTCCTCCATAACACCAAAGACAAAAAGTGTTTGTCGCTTAGAACGTCAAGTTTCTTTGAGAAGGAATTTTTTCGTGAAAAGTTAAGTGGGAGGACAATAGAACTTTGATAAGATTAAAATAACCTTAGCTATATGTGCAAAGTTGCGCAGGACCGAAAAGTGTTCCGGAGGCAGCAACAATGCTCATGGCTCACGTGCCTCAAAGGTTGTGGTCACGGAGGTCTAAGTTCCTATTGAAACAAGTAGGTCGGGTAAACAATCAAATACCAAGATTTGAGGGTTGAATCATTATTTGAAAATAATGAACCGACTACATGCAAAGAAGCGATGATGGACCCTGACTCCGTAAAATGGCTTGAAGCCATAAAATCCGTGATAGTTCCATACACGAGAAATCAAGTTTTGAACTTGAAGGACCCTCGAGAAAGGTGTAAGACCTTACAGTTGTGTTTGGATCTATAAATAAATAGACATGGATGTTGGACATCTATGAAATAGTCGACATGTTGGGAAGGAGTTCACAACAATGTTCAAAGATTGACTATGACAAGATTTGATCTTTTATAGCGATATTTAGTCTAGACAGATTAATGTAGCAACCACTACATATAATTTTGTTATGTGGTAGTTTAATAAACAAAACAAGTTCTTCTAATAGAATTGTTACCTAGGACATGTGCATAACACGGTCCATAGGGTTTTGTTAATTCAAAGGATGCTAAAAGCATATGCAAACTTCAATGGTTGAAGTGAGCATCGCGGAGTTGGAATCTTCACTATGATGAAACTGTTAAAAGAGTTTAATTTCATCAGAGGCTATGAAGATGCTTGCATTTGCAAGAAATTAAGTGGGAGCGCTAAGACATGTTTCTAATACATTATGTGGAAGACATATTGTTGATTGGAAATGATGTATATTTTATTAACACATGTTAAGAATTTCATCGCGATGAAAGACTTAGGCAAAACCCAAATGTTTGGCATCAATAGACGCCAATTTGGTTATGCCAGAAGTACATAGACGAGATATTGAATGAGTTCAATATAGAAACTACAAGAAAGGTTCTTGTCGCACAGAAAGGATTGAATGAGTTCAATATTGATGATGTATTCAAGTGTATTGACACTTGGTAAGTGAAACAAAGATTCAAGTATAGATTGATACTTGATGTATGAAATCACAAAGAGTATTTATATCAACCATATTGTGATATGTACAAATCCAGATATGTCCTATGCTACAAATAATATGAGCATATACCAGAATAATTCATAAGATGATCATTGGACAATAGTAAGGATATTCTTATGATCTTTTGGAAGAACTAAGAGTATATTATTTGTAGAAGTGACAAATAGATGGTTAGTTCATTGTAAAAGTACTACATTGATACTAGTTTTGTCACAAAGTACAAATTAAGTTTATCTCAATCTAAACTAAGGGTGGCACAATATAATGGAAAGTAAGTTCCATAATGGATTTGGATGAGTTCCAAAGTTAAGACATTGTGACAGATACTACAACAAAAGGGCTAAGTACATAACTGCTATTATAGCAGCTAAAGAGGGCATTTGTGTCCATTAGTTTGTTATCAAACTAGGTGTAGTTCACAGCGGGATAATACTATGAAGATATATTGTACGACAATGTTATCAACATGTTTTAAACCCCAAAGTACTAAAGGTCTCATCAAAGGACCAAATTTATACAAAGCCATCTCATTAGAGAATGAGTGATGCGTAGAGACACAAAGACATGCAATTACACACGGACCTCGAAGTGTCAGATCCGGAGATCAGTTGACCACTAGCAATCGTGTACATACAACATCGGAAAGCCATAGGTGTTGAATACACAAAAGTATGAAACTAGATTATTGACTCTAGTGCAAGTGGGAGACTGTTGGAGATATGCCCAAGAGGCAATAATAAAGTGGTTATTATCATATCTTCATACTTATGATAAATGTTTACATACCATGCTATAATTGTATTAATAGGAAACATTAATACTTGTGTGATTTGTAAACATAAAAGAGTCCCTAGTAAAGCCTCTTGTTAAACTAGCTTGTTGGTTAATATATGATCATGGTTTCCTGATCATGAACATAGGGATGTTATTAACAACAAGGTCATATCATTCGGAGAATCATGTGATGGACATACTCCTATAGATAAGCGTAGCATAAAGATCAAGTCATTTTAATAGTTCAATTGCTATATGCTTTCTGATACATAGTAACCTAATTCCTTCGACCATGAGATCATGCATATCACCTTTACCGGATGGATGCTTTGATGACATCAAACACCACACCGTAACTGGGTGGCTACAAAGGTGGCATTGAGTGTTCGGAAAGTATTGGTTGAGACACATGGATCAAGAGTGGGATTTGTCCATCCATATGACGGATAGATATACTTTGGGCCCTCCCGGTGAAATGTCATCCAATTAGCTTGCAAGCACGTGACTGGCTCACAAGGGATCACATACCACGGGAACGAGAAAAGAGTACTTATCGGTAACGAGGTTGAACTAGGTATGCAGAGATACCGATGATCAAAACCTCGGATAAGTAAAGTATCGTGAGACAAAGGGAAATTGGTATCGTATGTAAGTGGTTCATTCGATCGCAAAGTAATCGTAGAAATATGTGGGAGCCATATGAATTTCCAGATTCCTCTATTGGTTATTGATTGGAGAAGTGTCTCGATCATGTCCGCATAATTCACGAACCGTAGGGAGACACACTTAAGGATTCGACGTTGTTTGAATAGTTATGGAATGATAAGAAAGAGACCAAATGTTGTTTGGAGTCTCGGATGGGATCCGGGATATCACGAGGAGATCCGAAATGGTCCGGAGAATAAGATTCATATAAGGAAAGTCCTATTTCGGAGTAGGGGAATGGTTCCGGTGTTTTCGTCGGGAATGTTCTAGAAGGTTCCAGAATGTCTGGCACTCCGGAGGGGAAGGGTACATGAATGTGTTATATCAATTTGGTATGATTGCATCATGTACTAAGTGTCATCGCTGAACAAAATAAAGGGTTTAATCAAATCCTAGTTTGAAAAAGTCAAACGCCAATTTGAAAGTCAAACGGCTATTTTGGGAAGTGGAGAGGGAGGTGGAAACCGAGTTGGGGAGGAGTCCCTCCTCCACCGTCGGCCCACTTGGGATCCGAGTTGGGGAGGGATTCCCCTCCCCTTGGTCGGCGCCTCCCTCCTATAAGAGGAGGGGCAGGGCTCCCCTCCTAGCACACAAGATTGCCCCCTCTAAACCTAACCCTAGCCGCCGCTGCCCACCATAGCCGCCGCCGACTAGGTTTTCTCCCCTATCCGCCGGCCCAAGCACCCCCTCCTTGGTGTGTCTAAACCCTAGAACACCGAGGGCTCTCTCATAGTCCACCATACTCGCTCTGGCTTAAGGCGAAGCCTTGCGAGATCTCCCCTCTACTTCTGGTACCACGCCGTCGTGCTGCCGGAATCACGAGGAGAGTGCTACAACCTCCGCTGCCTGCTGGAACAAGGGAGAGGAAGGTCTTCGTCGAGTACCGAACGTGTGATCGACTGCGGGAGCGCTGCCGGAACGCAGCGCCGGAAGGATCGTCTACGCGATCTTGAGATCGGCAAGAGTACGACTACATCACCCACGAGAATCTGCTCTCGTTAACCGCTTTGGAATCTTCGAGGGTGAGTTCCTCCATCGACTCGTTGCTACAATCTAGTAGATAGATCTTGGCTTGTTTGTGTGCATGCGGTAGAAATTTTTTGTTTTCCATGCTACGAACCCCTACAATTGCTACTATGGTTTATGTGATATTGGTGCTAGTTCTAGTTCTATTCCTTATGAGATTTACAGGGAAATTATGCATGAGATTGTTCCTTGTGATCCTGAGGACATTGATGTGGTTATTCACCTTGCAAATAAGGAAACCATTTGCGCTATTGGTATCGTAAGAGATGTGGAGGTACTTTGTGGTAAGATTAAATATCTAGCTGATTTTCTAGTGCTTAATTCTGCAGCTAGCAAAAATTGTCCTATCATTTTTGGTAGACCTTTTTTGAACACTTGTGGAGCTATTATAGATTGTAATAAGGATAAATTTTTAACTAAGTTTGATGGAGATTCTTATAAGTTTAACTTCTCCAAATTTGCTAAAGCTCCTTGTGAAAACAACTTGCCTAATAAAGATTTCAGGATGGAACAACTTGCTTCTATTGATCCGGTTTATGACCTTGGACCTATTTTTGGTGACTATAAGTATGCTTACTCAAATGATAAAGTTGTTTCCAGTGACAGTTATATTTTCAACTTTATTCAAAGTGCTAATGAAATTTATTATGAGAGAGGGAAACACGGTTTTATGCATCTCAATAATGTTAAGTTTCCCCGTTTTATGTTGAAAGCTTTGAAGTTGCATTTGTTTTGTCTTCCCATGCTGGTGGCTTTTTTTTCAACAATTCGTTTTATCATGATACCCCCATGCATGGGAAGTGGGTTAGACTCAAATGTGTTGGTTATTTGCTTCTTGATGCTCTTTTTCACTCTAGATTTATATCTCCTTTGTGAGCATCTTTGCAAGTTTCAAGCCTAATTTAAAGGCATTAAAGAAAAGTACTTGTGGGGAGATAACCCAAGAGTTTGGTTGAGTCTTGGACGTTATTACTTCAGTAATAACCGCTCCTTATCCTTTTTTTGGTTTTTGTGTCAATTTCAACTACTTTTTTGAAGTAGAGGAGTTGTGAAAAGTGGCTGTCCTGGGACAGATTTTTGTGTTGCACCGTAAAAATTCGTGAGGAAGCTCAGTACGTCGGATGGATCTGTATTTTTCTGAGCTTGTTCTCCAAGTTATTACCCAACTTTCATTAGTTCTGCACTTTTTGATTTGAGCAACAGAAGGTTTTGACAGATTTCTGTTATCATTTGCATTTGCCTCTTATAGAAGATTTTGTTTTGATAGATTTCAGTTGAAGTTTGAACCTAAAGGTTTGTTGTTTTGCTTGAACTAATGTTTCCATTGAAGTTTGTGTATTTCCTTGTGAGGAAAGGAAACTTCCAAGAGAAGGAGAAAATGAGTCTGCAGAGTTCGTCTTTGACTAGGTAAAAGTGGTGAAAACAGAAGGTTCATGAAACCCCAACCTTTTTATATTATTGATGTTTTTAATACATAAGAGAAGATACGAGATGGAACCAAAGAGGAAAGAGAGTCTGGGGTGGAAAAACCCACCCTAGGCGCGGGCCCAGCATGGCCGTGCCTAGAGGGGGTGTGCCACCCCCGAACTCCGACTCCTCCTCGTTTCCATGTCAAAACCTTACTTAAGCTTTGAAACTTCGTAATATATAACCCCCCGGATCCCCTGAGGTTCATGCATCATGTTTTTGTTTCGATCTATTTCTGTCAGGAAAACTTCTCAAGTTTAGAGCACCATGGTCTCCGCCAACGACAAAGGCAAGAAGCCGGAGGAAGATGATCCTCACAAACCTAAGGAGGAGGAGATTTTGGTAGGTTATGATGGAGACATGGAGGAGGACAAGCAACTGGACACTCGCCCTACCGTCGCAAGCATTGGATTGGTGGTAAAACCTACCAAGCTTAAGAGGATAGCATAGATGTCTACAAGAGGGAAACCTCCACGTCATATCATCTCTCCACGGACACTTCCTCCTTGTACCACTCATTCTAACCTTCCAGGGAAGGAACACTCTAAGAAGGAAGAGTGGAGGAAGAATAATAAGGACTGGGATCCTCGGTCCGAATTGATCATGAGCTGCATTGAGCATAATTCGGAGTTGATTCGTACTCTGACCTTCGATATTGAGGATTTGAAGAAACTTATTGAGAAGCTTATCAAAAGAACACCACCACCACCAAAGGAGTAATTTGTCATCAGGTTTGGCATCTCCTTGGCTTGTCCCAAGCTTGGGGGAGTGCCGCGGTATCGCCACCATTATCTTTTATCTTTTACCTTTTTAGTGGATTCGTATCTTTGGTAGAGAGGTTATCTTATAGTTTGGTTTGCATGTGGAAGTATATCTCCCTTAGTTGGTTATCTATGTATCCCTTGGTGTGAGTGCCTTTATTGGAATATTAATGAGAAGTTTCATCTTTTACTTTTTGCACTTCTTATTTTAGTTTGCAATCTCTATTATATGATGGATCTTGTTGATCAGTATTGGCATTACTTTGGGAGCATCAAGTGGATCTAAATTGGTTTTGGAAAACCGAGTTCTGGTCAGTAGCAATACTTTTTGAGGTTTGAAATAAAAAGAGAAAAATCTTACAGGTATTTTGTATCATTTATCTTCTTTCTTGTTGGCTCATAAGCTTATTATTCTTTATTTAATATCTTTTGCGTCTTCAAGGAAGATTGCATGTTTGGCTTTATTACGTGTATGTTTGCTTGTTTATTTCAACTCTCTTGCTTGCTACCCAGCCTTGCTAGCCAAAAACCTGTTTTGACAAGGCATACTTCTCATGTTTCCAATCCCTTTGAACCAAAACCTTTGCCATTTGTGTCCACCATATCTACCTAGTAGCTTTTGCTATTCCAAGAAAATTCTCAAGCTTCATTTACCTTTCGAATTAAAAATAATTTTGTTATGAGAAAACTAGTTAGTAAAGCTCTCATGAACTTGATGGCACACCTTATTTTCTTGCCCCTAATAGACTTGAACCATTGTGCCATCGAAGTTGTATATGATTGCATCTATACGTTGGAATTAGCATAACCGTGCTGCCACGGGGAACGTTTCAACATTGCACGTGTACTTTCTACTCAGTTGATATCATGCTCTTTTGTCTATGGATGTCAATAGTGTGAAATAAAGAGGGAACCTATAAGTCAATAGTGTGAAATAAAGAGAAACGCCTGGGCCGCTAGACTAAGCCATGCCTAATCATGGTGGAAAATTGCAGCATCAACATAATGAGCTATCTATGAAGCATCCTCAATAAAAAGCTATACACATGGTAAATAAAAAGATTGATGAGATGCTCATTGTCTTCTTGCCTTGTCATTTTGGTTATAGGAAAGCTCATGTACCATGTGCAAGCGGTACCCCGTTGGCAGTTCTCTATGATACGCATATAATTACAATGACAAGAACTTACCGGTGACTAAAGTTGAGTAGCATGAGGAGTGGCCCTCATATTCAAGGGACATGAGATTGCCAACTTATATTTCGTCAAGCATATACTCCATCTTAGTGCACTTTAACCTTAATCATCTCAAGATGCCTATGATAGGGGCAATGAGGGCTCAAAGCTAGTAAGTACCATAATATTTTGGAACCTCTTTATGACCTGTAATCCCGGCTACCCTCTAAAAAGGGACCTTTCTCCTAGTTACCAAGTTGAGTCAGTAAACCTACTTCCTCTCTATCTCCAGCAAGCATTTGAGTTGCCGTGTTTCAAGTATTCATATGGTGATTTATTCAATCATGTTCTCTATCTTTCTTGTTTGCACAAGACTCTTATCTATTGAGTATTACTTTGAAAGCCTTCACTTGTGAAAAACCTTTTTGAGCAAAGAGTGCTCCTGTTGTAAAACTTCTACAAAAAGCTTTGCCAGGTGTTCTCTGACCAAGAACAAGTTTTCCAATTCCAATTATGATTTATCTTTATGCATCTCTATTGTGACTGTTGTACTTGGTTACAAGCTAAGTTATATAATGGTGAGTTGCTTTCTTCTATGAGTTGTGTAATGGTAAGTGTGATGCTTCTTGTGTGTATTCTTTTATCGACACTTCACTCCATAAACCTGTGGACATGTTTACTGAGCTCAGTTTTTGCTTGGGAACAAGCAAAGGTCTAAGCTTGGGGGAGTTGATACGCCAATTTGCATCACCATTCTATATCATAATCTACCTCTATTCATTGATATTTGTCTTATTATGAGGTATTACTTATGTCTTTTCCACTGTTTATGCATGTTGGATGATTCTTGGAGGATGAACTGCCGGAGTCTGGATTCTGGAGGAAAAGAAGGCATTTTGATGCAATTTCGCGAAGATCAGAAAAATACCAGAAAAATATGAAAATATTATTTTTCCAGAATATTGAGGAATCCATAAGGAGGGACGAAGAAGGGCCGCAGGGGGGCCACACCCCTAGGCGCGGGCCCACCTGACCCCGCGCCTAGGGCAGGTGTAGCCCACCTGCCCGGCTCCTGACTCCGCCCCTTCGCCTATATCTTCCCTACGGAACCCTAAGGCTCAGGGAGCAACCCTAGATAGATTTCTGCCGCCTCTGGGGGCAGAAAACACCGAGAGAGAAAGATCTCTCTGGCAGACAGATTTCTGCCGGGGGAATTCCTTCCCGGATAGGGGAGATCGTCGCCATCAACACCATCGTCAAGATAGGCTTCATCGGGATCATCATCATCATCCACACCATCATCTCCACCAGAACCATCATCATCACTCCGTCCCGCTGTAAAAATTGTGTTGGATATTGCTTTAGTTCTTAGGGGAAACTTTCCCAGTGTTAATTACTATTGTAGTTGATGCTTGTGAGTGGAACCATTGGATTATTGTTTATGTTCAGATTGTTATTCATCACCATATCATCTTTGATATTCATCCTTATGATGTCTTGTGAGTAGTTCGTTTAGTTCTTGAGGACATGGGAGAAGTCATGTTGTTATTAGTGGATTTGTGTTGAGTTATTATTCAATGGTTTAGGATTTAAGTTGTGGTGCTATTCTTCTAGTGGTGTCATGTGAACGTCGACTACATGATACTTCACCATTTATGGGGCTAGGGGAATTCATTGTGTATTTGGCTACTAATTGTGGGGTTGTCGGAGTGACAGAAACATGAACCCCCGTTAGGACACCTTTGCACAAGGGAGCGTAGGATCTTAGAGTTTAAGGCTGTGGTTAGATTTATATCTTAATTACTTTCCTATAGTTACGGATGTTTGCAGGGTGTTTAATCACAAGTATTTATTAGTCCAAGTAAGGTCGGTACATTAGCACAGGTTCACCCACACAACACTTACAACACCAAAGAAGAGTACTCAACTATTAGAACCGAAAGCACTTGACAGAATTCCCATGTGTCCTCGAGAACGTTTGGTCTTTATAAGTATTTCCACTGGCTTGTCCTTTGCTAAGAAAGGATTGGGCCACTTGCTGCATTTTTTCTTTATTACTTGCACTTTGTTTTGTTGCCTTATCATAAAACCACTAAAAATCCGTTTGCTAAGTATTTACAGAGAGTTCCTTCTTCATACCACTGTTCAACACCTTCTGCTCCTCGTTGGTATCGACACTCCTATTTATCGAAAGTACTACGATACAACCCCTATACTTGTGGGTCATCAATCCCCAATAATCGCATTATTATCAGTGGTTTAGTCGTCATCTTCGTCGTGAGACCAGGTTAGCAAGCTGTTCTTGTGACTCTTCTTCAGCTTCATCGGAGATCTATCCATATGGTTTTCTAAAAAGGACCCTATGGATTTTTCAGCCTCACCCCGCACTCCCTGTTCCTGCCACGTGTCATAGAACCATTTCCCGCGCGCGCCATTGACCTGCCGCTCTTGACCCCACCTAATATGTCAAATTGGGTAGAATCCACCGGATTGAGAAAAGTCCAGCGGTTTTGTAAGTCAAATATAAAGTCCATAAATTGCATATAACTTAAATATTCATATATTTTGTTTTAGTTTGAATTTGAGGGAACTTATAAAATTAAATATAAATGTTTTTCAAATGTGAATTCATATCTAAATTCAAACTTGACCAGAGTTGACTCTCTCTAGTCAAACCTTTGACTTTGACCCCTCTTAAAATTGTTTTGCATTTAAGTAGTGTTTTAAAGTCATAAATTCAAATTATACAACTGATATATGCTGTTGAATCAGTAAAATGCTAGGAATATGAATATGCTATTTTTTAATATCTTTTGAGCAGTTTAAAATTTTCGAATTAATAAATGATAATAAATGCCTATTTCTCGAATATTGCATAACTTTAAAACGGTAACTCCGAATTTGACAAATGATATGTATAAATCGATTAGATAAACAAGCATGTTCTATCTATGCATTCCATGATATAAATTAAAGCATCCATCATTAAATATTAACTATACATCAATGTTTATGGGAGAAAAACATGACTAAAAACTTAATAAAATGCTTTCATATTGTACCCCACACCTCACCCATGCCATGCTATGCTATGCCATGTAAATTGTCCATCATTCCATCATGGCATGCGTGTTTTATTGTTGCATATGATTTATGTGATTGTGCTATGTATTTATTTCGGCCCCCTGTGTGTTTGGTTTTTACCAAGATAGACACTGAGCATGGAGAATATCATGAGCCTTAGGAGTACTAACCAGATCCATCATATTCTGCAACTGAGCTTCCAGGCAAGCATTTCCCCATGCTTGCACTATAGATAGTACCTACTCCATCTATCTTATCCTTGCATCATTGAGCCGTGATCCGAATTATATTGAATCCCAAGTATTGCATAGCCTTTACTTTTAAACCCCACTGAAGCTAGTTCCCTCCATCCTAGGAGCCACTACTAAAGGAGTTTTTTTAGCCATGCGAGTTGTAGAATTGCAAGTGTATGGTTTGTGACTATCTTTGAATAATGAGGTACCTAAAAAACTGAATTGAGTAGTAATGGGATAACTAATGAAAGAGGCACCGGTGGGCATTATCTGCTATTTGGTTCTTCAAGCCCACTTGGGTCCCGTAGGACCCCGATTACTTGATTCTTGTTCGTTGACTATCGCATTATCCGCATGTGGGACCATTAATCCCCTTAATCCTAGCTTGAGTCATATTTAATTTCTTGGGGCCACAAGTAGTTTCGGGCGTTATTAATATCTTGTACTTATTCCATGCTTTACTGCTCATTTACTACTATTGCTCGAGGAGATTTTACTACTGTATTGTTTTGGAAAGTGGAATGTTTTCAGGGTATCGACAAGCGCAGTCACACTTTCGGGTTCTCAGTCGTTTACAGCCATTAACACAAACCTTTGGGTTCGTCTCGGAGCCGGCCAACTTCGTCGTGGGTTGCTTAGTGGGGTTTCTTCCTGAAATCAACTATGAATCTTGCTAATGCTTTATCGTGATGCCTCATTGGGTTTTCATTTGGTTATTCTGAGGTTGATCATGCGTGTGTTTCTATTTGTGCACCCCTGCAGGGTAAATCTTTCTAAAAGCCATGTCCACGATTATGGATGACTTGGAGCACAGTTTCTCGATCATAGACAAGCATAACTAAAGTACCACTTTAAAATTGACTAAAACTTGACTAGTAATAGTGCAATATTCATGGATTGATTAATAAAACTGCGAATGGATGGGATGTTCTTCCGCCTTCTCGTTCGGGAAATGGGGAGGTGGGCGAGTGATGTTTATTTACGTTGATATATATATATATGTTGGGTAATTTACTATTGTTTAATTAACAAGTGTTCGTTTATCATTGGTTAGGCAGATGTGGTAGCGTGTCTCTGTAGAACTGCTAGGCTTTATTTTTCCTGCAATTGCTTCACCCTCAGGTTGTTCCCTTTATATGCATAAAGGCTTTCTAAGTCCCTTAGGGTCTCACATGATAAAATATTGGTTCAGATAGACAGGTATATCCACATGAAGGCTACTGGGTCGAGGAGACCGATGATGGTGGAAACAATCGTCTAGTGTAGAATTTCTGGGGATGGAGAACCGTGAGATACGTGGGCAGGATGTGCTTATTTTCTGGGCATCTTACACCAATTTGATTCTTATCCGTACTCGGATCTTGTCTTCCACTTCTGCTTGATACCCTGATGTGTGATGTATGAGGATGTATCCTAAAGTATTAGAACTATCTAGTAATTTGGATCTTGTCGTATGGCGTTGAATATTTCTATTTTTTTTAGATGGTTTGGCTCTGATGTACTATTGTATGTTGTTGGAATACGTACTCATTTGTGTATGCTAGAGTCGCACTCCAACAGGCTACGTCTCTCGCACTTGAAGCTATAACCACGAGAAGTGGGTAGGCTGGTTGACCGGTACCGTTCCCTACTCCGCTTAGACGGGCCTACACGTGGGTGGACTTTGGTCCTCCGCGGTAGCACCACCTTATGCACTTTTTGGTTATACCGGCTTGTGATTTAGAGCGTAGGGTCCAGGGGATTACAGTTTTTTACCCAGGTTTGGGACCCTCGTGAGAAGGTAAAGGCCATACTCCTGGTTTGTTGTACTGCTCGCGTGCTTCACGAGGGTACAATGGTGGATGCATGTCAAGGGTTTTGATCGCCTAGGATCGACCTATTATAAGTTAGGAGAAGGGTCGCTTATATAGGCCGGCGTCGGGACTCTTCCCCTGTATTTGGGCGGGAAGGGCGTCAACAGTGCCGCTACTCGAGATCTTGGTCTAGGTTACTACTTTTGGTGGACTAAGTCTAGCACTCCGTGATCCACCCATTCTTCTATAAAGTGGAATCCTTTGCGTTGCTTGTCTTCATCCGACATTCTCACCTTTTCCTCCTTACACTGAAACGTCAATGGGAGGAGCCTTCCACCATGAGGTCATCCATCCACTTCCTACCGAAAGCGGGGTGGACTAAGCCTTGCTTTACCGAGGCGGACCGGAAGTGCTAGAGTGCTGCTCCACTTGTGAGGATCTAGTTCGTACCTTGCTTAGTGAAGTTACCGAATAGCCCCGGGACGCACTCCGAAGCATCCGAGGCTTCGGGATGCAACGAGGTGCAGCAGCAGGGTCTCCTCGGGAGGCATGCCCCCGGAGGTTTATCCCATCGCGAAGCGGGGGCCCTCGTGAGGTGCGCATGGCTAGGCCACCTCTAGAGGCGCTACTGCCTCACGAGAGGGGGTGTTATTCCTGGCATGGGATCCGTCAACCGTGGGGACGTGGCACCCCGGTTTCTAGGGCCCCAACAAAAACCTTGGATTATTGTGATGGTTTTCAGGTAATGAACACTTTTGGAATATCTAGGAGCATTTATGGGATAATTAAACTTGAAGAAGAAAATCTCCAATTTAAGCCCCTCTCATTAGAGGCGTCCAGGGTCCATAACGACCACTAGTACGGTCGGTATGCGCCCTTACCGTCCACCCATACGACCATCCATCGTCTTCGTTGTATCAATACAAGCAACTTTCGTGAAGGAGGGGGGACGAAAAACACAACACAGCCGCCGCAAAACAAGTCCAGAAGAGGGGAGATCAGATCTGAAGAAGGATAAGAACATCATATCATTCTTGAATGATCCCTAGCCTCTAAAACATTTACTCCACCATCATCCCCACTTGTATAGAGAGAGAGATATTGGCACTTGTAAGATTAGGGTTTGATACTTTAATATACCTTGGTTTGTATTTGATTTGATCCTCAAATGGTATTGTGTCTTGCTATGGTAAAGTTGAGATGATTTTTATTTGCAATATTATTAAGCCTTTGATCTATCTTCCTCTCATGTGTGAGTAAATCCCCATAGGCATGGGAGATGTAGGGGATTGGTAAGATGTGTTCTGCCTCCTTTGCTTCCATCCATTTGTGATTTTTGTCGTGATTACTATATTATGAGAATGAATATCTATGTTTTCCAAATGCTTGTTGTCCAATTTAAGTGCCCGAATAACATGATCCAGAGATCTCATACGTATGAACTAGTTTACTAGCGAATCGGTAACCCACGAGTGACACGGCTGATATCAATGAGGAGTTATTACTACTCGAGGATAACAAGGAACCATCAATATTAAAGCCTTCATCTGGTTGAAAGACCTTAATTAATGTGCTGACCATTACTATGGTAACAGGAAGATGGATCATTGGGCTAGGAAGAATTTACCAAGAAGCCTCCTAGTAAGTATATGGGTTGCGTGCCTGCTCACATATGAATAACAAGTATCACAATCACTTACTATTTTCCATTCACCTGGCACATTCACTACTACCATGAACCGTTTCTCTCTATGCCTAACTTCTCATCTGCAGGAACCCCGAACACTTCTCACTCCTACTTTTATGTTATTTACTTCTCACATTTTCATTTACTCAAGTTTCCTACATTATTCACTCACCCCATTCCACTTCCAACACTTGTAGTCAATTCACTCAAGACAACGTGACACATTGAGTGCAATAGACACGTCGCATAAAGACACTTACCTAGGCTCCTTATTAGGATCGATATAAAAACTGGAATTAATACTTCCACGAAATCGTGATCTCACGAACCTATGCACTTGCAGACCATCAGGGCCACTTGAGGGTAATACCCTCGAGGACCTCCATGCTTGCCTCTCGAGGAGGTGATTGTAGTGCTTGTACTTGTCCTGGGGTCTCCTCAAGGAGGCAACCTGTAGGCTCTGTACGTTCAGTTCCGTCTCGTAAGTTCCCCGTGGAGGATACTGTAGGACTTGTACTATCCCTGTTAAGTCCTCGGAGCAGTAGCCATAGGTTCTGTACAAAGATTTCCTTGTTGTTTTCTACGTGTACCATGCGAGGATATCAAGCACCAAGAACCGTGGGTGAGGTGACTTATCGCTGGAGCTAGTCCGCAAGTTTAAAGCTTGATACTTTAGGCCTTAGAGTTGACCGGGAGTGGCATTAGTGATAGGCACCATGCCTAGCCTCCGCTTGTATGATACACAAAGGGAATAACACAGAAGAAAGGAAAAAAGGGACCAGAAGGCAGCATCGAAGAAACAAAATAATAGGGGATTTTTCTTGAGTTCTTACGTACCAGAGGGTGGAGCTGTTTGTTACCGCTATTGCTGCAAGTAGAGCTTAGGGGTAAAATTTGCGTAGGTGTTGGATGTTCTAGGCATTCGGCAGTGCTACCTTGTCTTTTGTTTCTATTCACACTCCTCCTAGCCTAGCAACATGCACGACCCTGAAGGGCCTATACAACATCAGGGAGAGCTTGTGTAGACCTTCGCGAGAGAGGATCCGTCGGAGGACGAGGTCCCCCACTTCTAGGGTGTAGGCACATATGTTGCGACCGTGGTAACGGTGCAGTGCCTATTGATATCTGGCCGCTTGCACGGTTACTCTATGATAGGCTTCCTCGATAACGGTGATGTCATCCTGGAGAAACTCGTCTTGTGTCGTCTCATTTAAGGCCAGGACCCAAGGGGAGCCGTGCTTGAGATCTGCAGGAATGACCGTTTCAGCACCGTAAAACAAGGAAGAAGGGTGTCTCACCAGTTGGCTTGGTCGTGGTGGTGCGGATGGACCATAGCACATCGGGGAGTGCATCGAGCCATCCTCTACCACAAGATGTGAGATTGGAGCAGAATCTCCTAGTCTTGAGACCTTTTAGCACCTCAGCATTGGTCCTTTCATCTTGGCCGTTGCTTCATGGATGGGTGACGGCGGCGTACAAATTTTGGTGCCAATGTCATTGCAGTAGGAATTGAACAATCCACTGGTGAATTAGCTACCATTGTCGATGATGATGTGGTTATGCATGCCGAAACAACACACTAGGCCTTGTATGAACTTGACCGCCGACCTTGTCGAGATAGTTCGCACCCGCTCCACTTATGCCCACTTGGTGAACTTGTCAATGGCGACGTACATGTAGCGGTTGCCCCCAGGAGCTCTAGGGAAAGGTCCCAATATGTCCAGCCCCCCAGACCATGAACGGCCATGAGAGCGAGATGGTTTTCAGCTATTGAGCGGGCTGAGGTATCTTCTTGGCATGGAATTGGCATGCTTTGCAAGACTTGACATGCTCATTGGCATCATCTAGTGTCGTGAGCCAGTATAAATAGATGTGGAAGGCCTTTCCTGCTAGGGTGCACGCAGAGAAGTGGTGGCCACAGCCTCCCGCGTGGATGTCGGCAAGTAGTTTGCGGCCCTCTTTGGCAGAGCTGCACCAGAGTGTGATGCCACTGGGTCGGCGGCAGTAGAGGTCGTCTTCCACTAGGAAGTAGTTCTTGGCACAACAAAGGAGGCTTTCTGCGGCCACCTCATCATCTTCTGGGAGGGTACCGTCCTTTAGGTACTCCTTAAGCTAGGTGTTCCAGAATGCCTCTTGATGTGTGATCACCAGGACGAGGCGGTTTTCTGAAGGTGTCCCATAGTCGGGAGCTCCGATCGAGTGTGGGGGAGGAAACTCTTCTAGAAGGGAAATGTTCCAGATGTCCGGCGGTGCAGCCGATGGTTTGAATAACCTTCTTCGAAGACTCCCGACTGTTGTGGCTCTCAACGAGATGCGCGTTTAGCGATCTCATCGGTGGTTGTCTCCTCGAGGAATATGGAGCAGCTCTATGCCAAGGAAATGCTTTTCCAGCCTGCGAACCTCTTCAAGGTAGGCTGCCATGTGCTCGTCCTTGGTCTTGTATCTCTTGTTGGACAAATGGACGAGGAGCAAAGAATCTCCCTGAACCGTGATGCTCTTAGGGAGATTGCCGCTTTGAGGCATGTAATGAGGTCCTCATATTCGATGATGTTGTTGGAGCGTTTAACCTCGTCCTTGAAGCGCAACTGCTCGGCATAGAGGAAATTGTCACCAGTTGGAGATGTGATCGCCACCAATGCTCCTACGTCGTCGCCATTGAATGCTCTTTCAAAGTTTGTGACCTAGCAGCCCGAAGTTATTTTCTCAGGCCACTGGGTTTCTTCCTCCTTGTCCTCTTCCGCAAATGGGTGTGTCCATTCTTCGGCGAACTCTGCTAGACCCCTACTTTTGATGGTGTGGGACATGTCGAAGGTTAGCTCGAAGGGCTGTAACTTGATAGTCCACTTAGGCATGCGTCCGGTGGTGTTAGGGTTTCATAGGATTATATCTAGGGGAATTTGGTGACCACCCTAATGGGGTGGCCCTGGAAGTAGTGCCACAGTTTCTGTGAAGCTATGAGGACCGCATGGAGGAACTTTTGCTGCATCAGGTAACGCTCATGAGCATTGTGGAGTACCGTGCTGACGAAGTACACCGGAATCTGCACGAGCTCTATGGCCTTTGAAGGGCTTGTTGGGATCCCCTGAGGCCCATCCACGGTCTCAGCGGGAGTCCCTTGCTTGCGAGGCCTCTCTGGACACCTCGTGTGTTGTAGCCCTCGAGCCCGTCAGAGACTTGAGAGTGACAGCTCTCCTCCAACCCTAGATGGCTCCTCGCCCTTGGCAACGAGCACTGTGTTTGCCATTTGCAGGGTTGTCGCGAGGTACAGCAATAGAGGATCTCGAGTCCATGGAGCCACCATGATAGTAGGGCTCGTGAGGTACCTTTTGAGGCCTTCGAAAGCTTCGGCTGCCTCAGGAATACACTAGAAATTTCCTGAATGCTTCATGATCTTGAAGAAAGGCGAGGCTTTCTCTCTGAGACTGGATATGAATCTTCCTAGTAGCGCCATGCACCCCGCTAGGCGCTGCATGTAATACCTCGGACACTACGCTCTAAGCAATAAGACAGGATTGAATCCAAAGTGCATAAGGTGTCCTACCGAGGAGGCCCAAGGGCCACCCACGTGTAGGTACCATCTGTATCATCCCATATTTATAACATATGTAATGCTACATCAATCATAATAAAATGCTACTTCCTACATGTCATTTATTTCATCGTCATTATATCATGTTCATGTCACCATGCCACCTTGCATTTGAGCATCATATAAAACCCCTCTATTCTGTTCTTGTCTCATATGCATTATATATATTGTATCACTTGTATTTGCTTCTTGATATATTGTAGTTTCTTCTTGATAAATTGCTTCATGCCCAAGTTGACTTGTGGAAATATCTCTTTTGCAACTCCATCAACTTTCTTGTCACCACCTTATAAATCCACCATCCACCTATATATGGGCCATTGTATTTCTTTTGGCTTTTCTCGAGCTCATATGTGTTGGGGGGTTCCCTAGCTTCCTTATGGTTGTATATTGAAGGATGATCATGGATGAATATATTATGGATCTATGTTATCTAGTGGATCATACACATACACTAGCTTGGGCACTTCAAATACTTGCATGATCCCCATCCATCTATTCCATGAGTTGACCAAGCTTCCTTTCTCTGGGCATGGATTAATTCATTTGAACTCATGCATGGATAGATATAAGAACACATTCCATTGTGGTTTTTCACAACTATAAAGGTGGCAATTATTTCACATGTATGGCCCATGCAAGAAACCCACCATCCTTCCCCTTCTTGTTCTTCTTTGGTTCATGGGGCTTTGGGTTTTGGTTGCTCTCAAGGGAAACAAAGCAAATGGGACATCATGAACCAACTAGCCTTCCCTCCCTCTTGTTCCTTCTTGGCATTTGTTAGAAGCTGGAAGCTTTGCAAGCTTCCTTTTTATTCTATGGTTTATTCAAATTCATATGAATCAAACCATTTCAATTTCAACCTACCTATCTATCTACCCTACCGACCTAACCCACCCCTGCCTCCTATTTAGTTGCCTTTTATTTTTGGTTCTATGTTTTCAATAGCACTTGTGTTCAAATTTGAAAATAGACAAATAAATCAAACATCAATTTGAAAACAGAAAAAAGAATTGGTAATAGAAAAAGGTAATCTAGTATCCACGGGTGCCTGGGCCACCGCTGACTTTTCAACCCGCCTCCAAAAACGGCCCACTCGGGGTCCTTTCTCCCCTCCTCGCTGCCGAGCCACCTGGCCACTTCCCTCGCCTCATATTCCTCTTTCTCCTCCATCCATCATCGTCTCTCTCTACTCTCTCTCTCTCTCGCTCTCGCTCTCTCTCTCTCGACGGAGACGGAAAAGTGAGCCCCGAGCAGGTCTTCGTCGCCCGTCCGTCACGCCACATCGCGCCAAGCCACCCTCTCGTTCTTATCATCATGCCCTGCATCCAAGAAACCCTAGCCCCCTCTTCTCTCCCTCTTTCTCCGCCATCCCGGTGAGTCCACGGTTCCGTTCCCCACTTCCATTGTCCACTTCGCAGCATGCCGCTGCCCCGTCTGAGTCTTGTTGTGGCCACTGCCTTAGGTTCAGGAGCAGGCAAGTTTTTGTCTGTGCAGTCGCTGAACGTTCCATCACCTTGTCGCCCCGGAGTCGTGGCCATGAAGGAGGAGCCATCTGTGGTTGTTGCCCTCCCCGCTTCTTACCGCGCGCCGTTATCGTCTCGTGCTACCTCACCTTGTTTTCCCTCTCGATGAGTTCCCTAGCCGCTTCGTCTCACCCAACCAGCCGCTTATGCCATTCTTGCCCACGTATGCAACCAACCGCTCCAGCTTCCCTTCTGTCGCTCATGGCACGCCAGTGCGCGCTCAACGTCCGCCGTCAGTCGATGCACAATATTTTTGCCACCTGTTCCCCTCAAGTTTCCAAGGCCTGTAGTCCTCTTCCCAGATAGATCTATAAACAGAAGTTCAAGCTCTATGTCCCAACTTCCTTTTTCATTTTTGAAGCGTTACCTAAAACTCAGCGGATTCGTCGCCATCAACGCCTGAACCAGCCAGATCCGTCACGCTTCAAGCTATCTATCAACAGTTCAGTCCGAGAACAGCAGCCATGTTTTTGGATTTTAGAACCCTATCCGAACCTACCCAACCCGCAGTCCCTCTCAGCCTGGCTTTCTTCTAAAAAGACACCTTTGTTTCTGCTGAACTGAACCTGCGGTCCATCCTTGCCATGCGGCTTTGACCCACCTCCTAGCGCATGGCGCGTGGCCCCGTAGGAGTCCCAGGCCCACCTATCACTCCCTGGGGGTCGCCTCACACTGCGTAATAAAAGTCCAAAAGCTTTTCAGAAATTAAAATTCAAATATGTTTTATATTTTAAATACAAACTAAGTCATAACTTTTCAATAAATAAGAATTTGAATCAAAGTTTAATATGAAATGTGTTTAGTTTTTCAATATGAATTCAAATGCAAATTCAAATGTTTTGAAATCTAATTCAAACTAGTCAAACATTTGACTTTGACCCCATTTTAATAATTTTGACTTTAATAATAATTTAAATTCATAAACTCAACTAATTTGAATAATATATGTTTTTGAATCAAAAAAATGTGAGGAATCTATTATCCTATTCATAATAACATTTGAGAAATTTAAAATTTTCGAATTATTAAATGTTAATAAATTCCATTCTTTTAATAATTGAATAACTTTAAATTCGTAACTCCGAATTCGATAAATGATATGTCTATATCGATTAGCTTGACAAGCCCATTCTAACTATGCATTCCATGAGATGAATTGAAGCATGCATCATATAATTATTAAGTATACAACAATGTTTATGGGAGCAAAATATGACAAAAAACTTAATAAAATGCTTTATTCTTGTACCCCACACTTCACCCATGCCATCAGTCCATCATGGCATACTTGTTTGATTCTTGCATATGATTTATATAATTGTGCAATGTATTTATTTTGCCCCCTTGTGTGTTTGGTTTTTATCAGGATAGACGCTGAGCAAGGAGAATATCAGGAGCCACAGGAGTATTACCTAGATCCATCTTATTCTGCAACTGAACTTCCAGGAAAGAATTTTCCCATGCTTTCACTACATATAGTACCTATTGCATCTATCTTATTCTTGCATCATAATTGCGTCATGAATAAAATTGAATCCCAAGTATTGCATAGCCTTTACTTTAAACCCCATCGAAGCTTGTCCCCTCCATCCTATGAGCCGTTACTATAGGAGTTGTTTGATCCATGCGAGTCGTAGAATTGCATGTGTAGGGTTTGTAAGTGTCTTTGAATAATGAGGTACCTAAACAACTGAATTGAATAGTAATGGGATAACTAAAAAAAGTGGCACCGGTGAGCATTATCTGCTATTTGGTTCTTTAAGATCACTTGTGTCCCATAGGACCCCGAGTACTTGATAATTGTTCCTTGACTATCGCACTATCTGTATGTGGGACCATGAATCCCCTTAGCCAGAGCTTGAGTCATATCTTATTTATTAGGACCACAAAGTAGTTTAGGGCATTATTACTATCATGTACTTATGCCATGCTTTATTGCTTTATTTACTACTAGTGCTCGAGGAGCGTTTACTACTGTACTATTTTGGAACCCCATGCCATGTTTTCGCGGTATCGACAAGCCCAGTCACACTTTCGAATTCCTAGTCATTTACAACCGTGGTCGCAAACTCCTTGGTCCATCTCGGAGCCCGACCGACTTTGCAGTGGGTATCTTAGTGGGGTGGCCCCCTGAAATATTTTATGAATCTCGTGATTGCTTTGTCATGATGCCTTGTTGGGTTTTAATTTGCTTTTTCTGAGGTTGATCATGCATGTGTTGCTATTTGTGCACCCCTGTAGGGTAAATCTTTCTAAAAGAATTTCCCACGGTTATGGATGACTTGGAGCACAATTTATCGATCATAGACAGACATAACTAAAGTAACGCTTTAAATTGACTAAAACTTTACTTGTAATAGTGCAATATTGAAGGAATGATTAATAAAACTATCAACAGATGAGATGTTCTTCCGCCTTCTCATTCTGGCGGGTGCGATGTTTATTTATATTGATATATATCTGCTAGGTAATTAACTGTTGTTTATTTAACGAGCGTTCATCTATCATTGGTTAGGCGGATATTGTAGCGTGTCTCTATAGAACTTCTAGGATTTATTTCTGCTGCAATTGCATCACCCCCAGATTGTTCCCTTTAGATGCATAAACACTTGTTGAGTCCCTTAGGGTCTCACACAATAAAATATTGGTTCAGATGGATAGTTATATCCACAGGAAGGCTACTGGGTCAAGGAGACCGATGATGGTGGCAATGACCGCCAGGTGTAGAGGTTTCGGGGCATGGAGGTCTTAAGATCATGTGGGCGGGATGTGCTTATTTTCAGGATGTCTTATGCAAATTTTCTTCTTATCCATACTCGGATATTTTCTTCTGCTTCCGCTTGATACTCTGATGTGTGATGTATGAGGATGTATCCTAAACTATTATCTCTATCTAGGATATTTGCATTTTTTGTATGGTGCTAAATATTTCTATTTCTTTTAGATGGTTTGGCTCCAATGTACTCTTGTATGTTCTTCGCATACATACTCATTTGTGTATGCTTCACTCACAGTCCAACCGGCTACATCTCTCGCACTTCAAGCTATAACCACGAGAAATGGTAGGGTGGTTGGCCGGTATCGTTCCCTGTTCCACTCAGATGAGACCTACGTGTGGGTGGCCTTTGGGCCTCCTCATTAGGACACCTTATCCACTTTTGGGTTATACCAGCTTGTGATTTAGAGCATAGGGCTAGAGGATTAAATCTGGTATCAGAGCCATTCCGCCCTTCAGGATCACAGCCAAGATGGTCGTTATCAGTCTAGCAAAATATTTTTCATAGTTATGTATATTAGGGAAAAACTAAACGTGAGAGTAAGACTGCTTCCATTTTTATTCTTACCCTCCTATCCACCCTTTTTTGATAAGGAAGTGTAATGTTTATAAATCCTTTTCTATAAATTCAAATTAGGATTCACGTGTTCTGGGTTTCCATAGTACCATAGGGTGGGTGCTATAAATCGTTTTGTCTATCTATTGCATCCAATTTGTCATCGTAATCTTCCTTTGGTTATCAACTTTTTGTACATTCCATACCGACAGGCTTTCATAAACCAACATGATCTATCCGACTCTTTGTGAACAGATGTGATCTTTCTTACGCTTTGTAACCGACGCGATCTAGTTAGGGGTGTTCCATCTTTAAGTATGCTTTCACGTGATGTGGAGTTGCTAACCTTCATATGTTAAGTGGTTTTGCGCATTTAGTGGTAGTATTGTCAGAGTTGGGTTGCACGAGTTTTCCTATTCATGTATGGGGTAATGCTTTGAGTGTGGGATGGATTCATGACCATACCACTACTCTTAGCATT
Organism: Avena insularis; assembly: GCA_023614405.1. NCBI lineage: Eukaryota > Viridiplantae > Streptophyta > Magnoliopsida > Poales > Poaceae > Avena > Avena insularis. The sequence continues at coordinate 190,253,644 of CM042689.1, read as the reverse complement.
CGCTCTTGTACATTGAATGCGTGGAGTAATGCGATTTTACTATGCTTAATGGAAGATTATAATGCCGAAAATTGCGGAAATTTTTTCTTTTTTGATTCATGTTTCACACTCCTTTTCAGTCATGTGCGATATGTTAACAATATCCTAGGTTCTATGAACTTTTCTTGATATTATAATATCATCTTAGTAAATTGTATCCTATGATCATGGTTATTTCCATTTTAGTGCTATTATGGATTACTAATCATTCTCCATTATGGTACTAATGTAAGCTCTTTCATCTATAACAGGATGCCACCTCCTTCGTGTCGAATTGTCGAAGAAGAGGCACCGGATTTTCTGGAGTTGGGTGTTGCCCTTATCAGTATTGCTACTACTCTGGGAATGCTACAGCTGAACCAACTGAGGTATGATGAAAGTTTTAGGAGGAATGAATTTGCTCCACCTCCTCTGCCTCCGCCTCCTCAGCGTGGAAACCTGAAGGAATTTCTGAAGTTCAACCCTCGACACTTTGAGATGACAGTCGAGCCACTTGATGCAGACGACTGGCTCCGCGAGACCATCAAGCTCCTTGACACTGCTAATGTGGCTGCACACAATAGATTCAAGTTTGTTACTCACCTTCTACATGGAGAGGCCGCACTTTGGTGGGAGGGCTATCTGAGGGCAAGCCCACCTAGATTTCACCATCATGGGATCAATTCACCGATGCTTTCAAGGAACAGTATCTACCTGAAATTGTGATGGAAAGAATGAAGGACGTGTTTCTTAACCTGAAGCAGGGCAATGACAATGTCAATACTTACAACAAAAACTTCACCAATCTTTCTTGCTCATTCTACGAGTGGTTCCTCCAACGTCTCAAAGCTTCGATCAAGTACGCCTTGACACATGCTACCACAAGCTCCTTGCTCAAGCTACAACAAGCAGCTCTCCAAGAAGAGTCAAGCAAGAAAGCATATGAGGAGTCCAAAAAGCATAGTCATGACACTGATGGGTCCTACTCTAGGGACGCTCCTTCCAAGCGTCATGTGTGGGTTCCTTGTACCGCACTGTTTCTTCCTGATCCACTAAGACCGTCAAGCTTCACACCAAGGCCACCGAACTCTTTCAACACTGATCCTAGGGGCTACAACAACAATTACCCAAGGGAGCCGTTTGGTGGTTACTCTTCTCCATGCCCGAGTGGCACTTTCTTCACGTGTGGAAACTTTGGGCATCAATAGTGGAGTTGCCCAATGAACAACAACTAGTCTCTCCCCCACCCCTGCCAAGACCTACTTCTACAACGGTTATGGTTCGGGCACATGCTCCACGGGTTCTCAACATCAAGACCAAGCCCAGGTCAATATTCGCTCGTGCCAACAACGTCAACATTGTTCAAGAGAAGCATGCTTCTGGAGTTGTGCTGGGTACACTTCCCGTGAACTCTGTCCCTGCATGAGTATTATTCAATACTAGAGCATCGCATTCTTTTGTGTCTTTCAAGTTTGTGGAAAATAATGGGTTACCTTCGGATTCCTTACCTACTCGTCTTGTGGTACAATCCCCTTGCTCAAACATGAGAGCTTCCAAGATTATCAAGGATAATCAAATTAAAATCCCCTTGTTCGTTGATTATTCTGGGCAGCTTAGATATTGACTTTATCTTGGGCATGGATTGGCTAAGTGCAAATGGACCTGTGATCAACTGTACTGATTACTTGGTTTCCTTGAAGATACCTAAGGGTCACGTTGTCTATTCTCCAAGGTAGAATCCCTCAATTCAGCTCTATTTTCTGGGTGTTCAGAACATGGATGTTATGGATGCTCTCCAAAGTTTAACGATGGTTTGTGATTTCCTGGATGTATTTCTAGAAGAGCTACCAGGTATGCTTACCGATCATGAGATTGAGTTTGTGATTGAACTAGAACCTCGAACCGCTCCTATCTCCAAGTGACCTTATAAAATGAGCCCTTATGAGTTAGCTGAACTCGAGTGATAACTCGATGAGCAAGAAAAGTTGGGTTTTATACAACACAACACTTCCTCCTGGGGTAGCCCAACAATATTTGTCAAGAATAAAGATCGTACTGATCGACTCTGCGTTGACTACCGAGCTCTCAATTCAAAAAAAATCAATAACAAGTACCCTCTGCCTCGAACCAATGATCTATTCGATCTGCTCGCTAGAGCCATGGTGTTCTCTAAGCTCGATTTGAGGAGTGGATACCATCAGATCAAGATTCCCAAAGAAGATATTCCCAAAACGGTGTTCACAACTCGCTATGTCTTCTATGAGTACACGGTCATGTACTTTGGACTCAATAATTCACTTGCTACCTTCTCTAGGCTCAGGAAATTTTTCTTCATAGAGTATCTCAACAAGTTCATGGTGATTTATCTTTATGATACTCTTGTGTATTCCAAGTCATAGGAGGAACATGCTGAACACCTTCGTTGCATCCTCCCCAAGCGTCACGAGAACCGCCTCTATGCAAAGTTCTCCAAGTGTGAATTCTGGCTACCAAAAGTCACCTACTTGGGCCATGTCATCTCTATAGAAGGCATTTCTGTCAACTCGGAAACTGTTTAGACAATAATAGAGTGGCTCCCTCCAAAGAATGTCAAAGAAGTATGCAACTTCCTCGGATTGGTGAGTTATTGTCATCCATTCATGCATACCTTTTCCAAGATTGCCAAGCCTCTTACCGATCTTCTAAAGAAATGGAAGAAATACATTTGGACACCGGCGTGCCAAACAAGTTCAAAACTCTTAGGGAAAGGCTCACCTCCACTCATGTCTTGGTTCCTCCAGATACATCGAAGCCTTTTCAGATCTTCTATGATTCTTGACTCCAAGGGATTGGCATCGTTCTCATGCAAGACAAGCAAGTCATTGCATATGGTTCTCGTCAATTGAAAACTCATGAAGTCAACTATCCTAATCATGATCTGGAACTTGCAGATGTTGTATTTTCTTTGAAGATATGGATACATTACTTGCTTTGCAAGAAATGTGAGATATTCTCGGATCACAAGAGCCTCAAATATATACTCACTCAGCCGGATCTCAACCTTCGGCAAAGGAGATGGATTGAAACAATCAATGACTTCGATCTCATGATCAACTACACTCCAGGCAAAGCAAATGTCATGGCTGTTGCCTTGAGCTGTTAACATTATGTGAATAATCTCAAGGTGAAGAAGTTTGAACCTTAGTTGTGTGAGGAACTCGATCATCTCAATGTAGGCCTTGTTCCTAGAGGCTACCTTGCAACTTTGGTGGCTACTCCTTCCCTAGAAGAAAATATCCGTTCTGCTCAATTGGAGGACCCCTTCTGTAAAGACTATACAATAAAATCTCAGAATCCAAATTATGAAGCATACCACCTCGATGATCAAGGCACATTGTTCTATGATCACATGGTGGCTGTTCCTCAAATTCCAGGCTTGAGAGAAGAGGTCATGAAAGAAGCTCATGGTTCTGTCCTTTCCATCCACCCCGGTAGCACAAAGATGTAAATGGATATGAAAACACAGTACTGGTGGCCAGGAATGAAAAATGGCTATGCCAAGTATGTCTCTGAGTGCGATGTCTATCGCAGAGTGAAATCTATTCATGAAAAGCCATCTGGTCTTCTTCAACCTTTGAAGCCTCCTGAATGAAAGTGGTAGAAGGTAGAAATGGACTTCATCACTGGCTTTCCAAGGTCTTATAAAGGCAATAATGTTATCTCATCGACAGGCTTTCCAAGGAGGCTCATTTCTTTCCGGTCAAGGAGACTATTTCTTCTAGTCAATTGGCCGAGCTCTACATCAACAGGATAGTCTCGCTCTATGGTGTTCCTCTAGAAATCAGCTCGGATCGTTGGAGTATCTTCACTTCCAATTTCTGGGAAAGCTTCCAACAAGGCTTGGGTACTAAGCTCAATTTTAGAAGGGAATATCACCCTCAGTCTCAAGGATAGGTGGAAACAATAAATCAAATTCTCAAATATATGATTCACACTTGTGTAATATCCTTCATTATGAAGTGGTAGGAATTCCTTCCATATGCTAAGTTCTCTTACAACAATAGATTCCAGAAAAGTCTCAAGATGGCACCCTTTGAGGTTCTCTATGGCCGCAAGTGCCACACTCCAATTGGTTGGTTAGGTGCAAGTGAAAGGAACTTCTTTGGCCCTGAAATCATCACTCAAGCAGAAGAAAAGGTTCTTATCATTCTTGAGAACTTGAAAGTTGCCCAGAGTCAGCAGAAGAGATACTATGATAGGGAACATGTGGATATGGATTATGTTCCTGGTGATCTGTTTTACCTTCGTGTCACTCCCATGAGAGGCACCCATCGGTTTTGTATCAAGGGCAAGCTTGCTCCAAGATACATCGGTCCCTTTAAAATCCATGCAAGAAGAGGGGAAGTGTCTTATGCACTTGAACTTCCTGGAAAACTAAAGGTGCATGATGTGTTTCATATCTCGCAACTCAAGAAGTGCTTCAAATATCCCGACAAGACCGTGGATCACGAGCTTATCGATCTCCAAGAAGACCTTTCCTACAAAGATCACCCCGTGAAAATTCTAGAAATCGCAGAATGGAAGACTCGCAACAAGTCTATTAAATTCTGCAAGGTGTAGTGGTCACACCATTCTATTGATGAAGCAACCTGGGAGCGAGGATGACCTCTGTTCCGAGTATCCTACCTTGTTCCAGTATTCTTCTTCTACCTAGAATCTCGGGGCGAGATTCTTGTTTAGTGGGGGAGAGTTGTAGCATCCCATCTGCCTAACATCTATAATACTACATCAATCATAATAAAATGCTACTTCCTACATGTCATTTATTGCATCATCATTATATTATGCTCATGTCACGATGCTACCTTGCATTTGAGCATCATATAAAACCCCTCTATTTGGTTCTTGTCTCATATGCATCATATATATTGTATCACTTGTATTTTCTTCTTGATATATTCTAGTTGCTTCTTGATAAATTGATTCATGCCCAAGTTGAGTTGTAGTCATATCTCTTTTGCAACTCCATCACATTGTTTATCACCACCTTATAATCCACCATCCAACAATATATGGGCCATTGCATTTCTTTTGGATTTTGTCTAGCTCATATGTGTTAGGAGGGGGGTTCCCTAGCTTCCTTATGGTTGTATATTGAAGGATGGTCATGGATGAATATATTGTGGCTCTATGTTATCTACTGGATCATACACACACACTATCTTGGCCACTTCATATACATGCATGATCCCCATCCATCTATTCCATAAGTTGAGCAAGCTTCCTTTCTTTGGGCATGGCTTAATTCATTTGACTGCATGCATGGATAGATATAAGAACACATGACATTGTGGTTGTTTTCACAACTATAAAGGTGGTAATTATTTCACATGTATGGCCCATGTAAGAAACCCACCATCCTTCCCCTTCTTGTTCTTCTTTGGTTCATGGGGCTTTGGGTTTTGGTTGCTCTCAAGGGAAACAAAGCAAATGGGACCTCATGAACCAACTATCCTTCCCTCCCTCTTGCTCCTTCTTGGCATTTGTTTGAAGTTGGAAGCTTTGCAAGCTTCCTTTTATTCAATGGTTTATTCAAATTCATATGAATCAAACCATTTCAACTTGAACCTAAATATCTATCTACCCTACCGACCCCACCCCTGCCTCCTGTTAGTTGACTTTTATTTTTGGTTCTATATTTTCAACACCACTTGTGTTCAAATTTGAAAACAGACAAAGAAATCAAATATCAATTTGAAAATATAAAAATAAATTGTAAAATAAAAAGGTAATCCAGTAGGCACGGCGCCTGGGCCGCCGCTGCCTTTTCAACCCTCCGTCAAACACGTCCCACCCGGGGTCCTTGTTCACTAAAAGGAATCTGTTGATACATGACCCTCCATTTTTGTCACTGAATTGTCATTGTCTATAATATATGATGATCTTATGACGAAAAACATATCGTCAAAAAACTGAATGTCAGTAATTGCACACAACGACGTTTTTGTGAAATCGTGATGACCTCTATGACGATCCAATATCGTCACGAGTCATCTAGCCTAGCCACGTCTACGTGGCCAATCTGACGTCAAAAAATTGTGACGAAACAAAATCATCGTAATGTAAATTTAGTCTGGTCCATTTGAATAGTCTATATGGGCCGAGCCCAATAATTCGGCCTTTTCCATTTTGGGGGTTTTACCTTCTTACAATCCATTTTCGTTTGGTCCTTGGCCTTTTTACATTTTTTTTCATTTTTAGCCTTTTTATAATCCGAAATTTGTGGGTTGTGGCCTTTTTTTCATTACTATTATATGGTGCGGTATATTTCTACTACGGCCTTTACAATGGAATATTATCAGGGCCTTGGCCTATTTATGTTTAGTACTGCATAACCCATTTATTTAGATCAAGACCAAAATTAAATAAGGCATTGTTTTGAAGAATATACAAATGAAATAGCACACATAATTTGATTAAATATAGATATTTGACTCCGAATATTTGGATTACATAGCACCATGACATATTTGCCAGATTCACATGTTCACACACGACAAACATTTTTATATACAAGTATATCCTAGCAAACAAGTATCTCTAATTCACACACTTGAGAAAATGGAAGCATGAACCCTGCAAAATGCATGTAGTAACCAGCCTGGAGACCCCTAAATGTTGTGTGAGTGGTGTTTGGCTGGTCTCCTAGATCATCCGTGCCAGCCTGGTGTTTAATAAAATAGTACAAACATCAAATAAGTTGGTGTAGATGATTTAAGATAGGCATGCAAACTAAACGAGACGTAGGGGAGCAGAGAGGGGGAGAGGGAAGCACGTACCAATGCAACTTTCCAGCTTGATGTGCACCTTGTCACGATCGTCGTAGAGATCGGAGGCCAGCTTGAAATTGTCGACGACAAAGGCCACCTCCCTGCTAGAGCTCCAGGAAAGGCCACCGTCCTGATGAAGAACCTGCCACAACCAGAGAGGTCGGTGAGGCCCATCTTGTTGATTTCCCTATGCTCAGGCATCTTGTAGATCTGCAAGAGAAATAAAACACAGATTGGTATATGATATGTGATTCATATGGATAAGAGATTCATTACGGTTTACAAAAATGATTATGGCAAGTCTAAAATGAAACATGCAACAATTGTTTATAGAGAAATGATTCATACACTTAGTTCTTTAAACTATAGTAAATACAACAAATTAGCAACCACTAATAGTAGGTCAATGCATGATGAAATAGATGAGCATCTTCTTACAAACAAATCACTCATCCAACAACCCTATAATTAATAGTCCATGATCGTAAGTACCAGGCATGTTCACTTCACATATTCAATGAGAGATTCTACATGAATACAACTCTCATTTGGTTTCTTATACTAATCTATCCTAAACACCATGCATGCTAATCTATCATAAAAATTGTTACAGTTCCAAAGGACTAGAAGATCACAATTACATCGTTATCTGGAACTCAAATATATACAAGTTCTGAAAATGCATGACTTGGACTTTACAAGTACTAGATAGAACTAATGTACAAGCACACAAACTAGAATACAAGCAACACAATTTAAGATCAAATATTACCAACTAATGCACTGGCATGTATTTCTTATCCATTAGCTCCTAGTCCTTTCACAAATTGAGTCATTAACAATAACAATGAGTTGCATGCAGTAGAACCTAAGAACCCAAATTTATCTTAGGAATGAAATGAAAGGACAGATGTCTAAAGTAAATCATACAAGATGAGTGTATGAGAACATACCAACCAGCAGAACCTTATATAACAAGGAAATTACAGAGAAGATGAATTAATGTTAACATCAATCTATCATTAATTAGTTTCTAGCAGTAGCAGTTGAAGCACAAAGTAGTTATAATGCAGATTCAACATATATAGTATGGATTATCCAACAATAACAACCATGAATTACAGCAATGCGGGCGTGTTTTGGAAACTAACTAATGGGACACCGCTAGAACACTACAGTTACACTCATGTCAACGTCCAAATGGTAGGGCAGGTAGATACCTGGGGGTGTAGACGGGATCGGAGGCGATGAACTCATCATGCTTGAATGGATCTGGAAGTGAGGCGATCAGGTGTAGAAGCCTAATAGTCAACCATACTAACCTTGCAACAAGAAACAGGGTATAAAGGTCACAACTATGCTACTAAACAGTAGTGGTATATATTGTATTATTAATAGTATTGTAGTTTCAGAAATGCCGCACCCAACGCCACTGTAGTAAGCATCATTTCCTTTGAATGTACTAACTGAATCGACAACTCATTTGCCAGAAATAAAGTGTACAGAGATAGAAAAATAAGTGCATAGAGCAGAATCTTCGATGGAGAAATTCAGGTCCTATGAGGAGGAATAGGACTACACTAACTGCACTAAGTAAACATCCAACTTATCTAACAGAAACTGCAGCGGGAACATCATGAGACTCTAGCTCAAGTAAAATGATAACTTGAAGCAATTGTGAAGTTAAATTCAGAGCAATGGTCCAGCAGATTTCTATCGGGTTGGTATTACTTTCCATTGGCAGATATGTCCAACAAATTGGACAAACAAAATAGGGCATAAACCACACCATTTTTCTTTGCTCTAATTAGCAGCAGTTAGACTGTCAGTTTGATTAGATGGTCCTAATAAAGAGCTGAGTGACAAAAACCAACATGGCATTTGCATCAGTTGAACAAATCATTGCTAAAATATAAACATGCAAAAAAGGTTGTCTAAATATATCATGGTGCTGAATACGTGCTACCAATACCTAGCTACTCCTCACTAACAGAAAGACTGAATATGTGCTTGCTAGTGAGGGGGAAAATTAGACATGCTACTTGCCCTTAAGATTCATGCCGATGCCGCCACCCTTGCTTGTCGAATTCTTCTCCTTCTCCAACGCAGGGTTCTTATCCTCCTTTGATGCTGGCTTCTTTCCATTTTGGGCTACCTCCGTGTGGATTCCGATGTCGAAGATGCTTGATCCGTTATGGGCTCCATCTCCCATTCATCCCATCCGTGGGCGCCTATAGAAAAAATATAGAGGGTGAGATAGATAAACCATGAGAGAGAGGGGAGGGAGAGAGGCATCCTGGACGGTGACATTTCAGAGGAGCCGATAGGGTTAGGGTGCTACAGCGCGGTTGGAGGGGCGGGATGGCGACATCTGCAATGGAGACCGACTGGTGAGAACGCCACATCGGTGCACCGATGAGTGGCGGGGCTCGGGTGGCTGCGCGAGGGAGCATCTGTGGCGGCCAGTGACCTGACAAAGGACGTCCTACATCTGAGAGATGAGGTGGGGATGTGGCTCGGAAGGGCTCGGTTCGATGGCTCGATGCGGGGTCAGGGAGAGGGACGCTAGCGCTGGCTCGGATCTTCCAGGAGGGGCGGTCGCCGCTCATCTTCATGGAGGGGAGGAGGAGATGGGTGGAACCCAGGGCTTGGTGTAGAGAGATGAGCGACATCGCGTGGATTCGTGGATGGAGAAAATCCGGCTCTAGGGAATTAAGGGGGGCGGCGTGAGGGGAGGAGATCAGAAGGGGCGGAGGCGAGACGGTGGTGGCGGTGCTACAGGGAGGAGACAAGAGGGTGGAGATTAGGGTTCGAGGGCTTCTATGGAGGTAAGCGGTTTGGGGTTGCGTTGTTTGGGTGGCATTGACAATTTCCCTAAAATACCCCTGGATATTTGTGTAGTGCGGGACTGGATGTGTGGGTGTTCTAGGTCATTTCTATGCTAAATTGGGGGAGGGCGAGGTGGAGGCAGGATAAATTGGGGGCATTGGATGGTGGTTGTATAAATGGTTGAGATCTGCTTGTTGGGGTGATCCATGGGTAGGCAAAATTATGACTTTTGACTGGCCAAAATCGTACCACCCCATTTCCGATTTTCCGAATGCAAAAAATTAGATGTTTCGTAAACCAACCACCAAGAATAAGGTTCAAAATGGTACCACCCTATTTTTAAAAAAATACTAGACCACGTGACATGGCTAGCGTCCCAATCGGAATATCTCAAACCTTTCCGTCCACCCATCCTGAAAAAGACAAATTTCTCCCGAATCGGTTGGTAGTGGGTCCAATTTGAACTACAGGTACATCATTTGATACTCATGATTTTTTACAAAAAATATTTTTAGATTCACAATATGCTATTTTAACAAAGATCCAATACAAGTTTAGAATGGCTCAGGCCCTAGATAAGAACCTTCATTCCCACCGTTTTGACCATATTTTAAAACAGGCATAAAAAATCAAAAACGGTTCAAACAATGTAAAACCTTTGCGTGGTGTCGTGGTATGTGACATAATTGCCAGGAAAATATCAAACTTGGTATATAGATTGCGTCTCGAAAAATCATTTTTAGAAATGAGCTATCATGTTCGAGGTTTTATGGCTTTTAGGCCAAATGACCAATATTATGGCTAGAATCATGGCATAGTTTATAATAATATGCCCATATTATGCACTCATATGCATCTTGGGATGACGAACAATGTTGCAGGAGGAACTTTTCCCTTCCATCACACAGAACAACCATTTTCCATTTTCTGCGCCTAAAATACAACGCGTATCATGAAGCAACCACCAAATGGCTAATTCAAAATTCTACCAATCCATTTAAAAAAATACTAGACCACCTTATATGGACAATGTACCAATCGGGAGAGCTCAACACTTTTCGTCCACCCCTGGTGAAAAAGACAAATTCCTGCTGAATCGGCAGGAAGTGGATCTGATTTGAACTACAGGTACATTATATGATGCTCATGATTTTTTACAAAAATCTTTTTTAGGTTCACAATATACTATTTCTTCATAGATCCAATGCAAGTTTAGAGAGGCTCGGGCCCTAGCTAAGAATCTTCATGCCCGCCGTTTTGACCATAGTTTGAAATGGCATAAGAAATTCAAAAACGGTCCAAACAATATAAATCCTTAGTGTGGTGTCATATTATATGACATAGTTTAAAGGAAAAATACCAAACTTGAAATATATGTTGTATCTCAGAAAAACCTTCTCAGAAATGAGCTATCATGTTTGAGGTTTCATGGCTTTCACTCCAAACGACCAATATTATGGATAGAATCACGACATAATTTGTTCAAATTATCCCATATTGTTAATGCATGTGCATCTTAGGATGGCGAAAAATGTTGCAGGAGAAAGTTTTACCTTTTGTCGCACAGAAAAGCCATTTTCCATTTTCCTAGCGCAAAAAATAGGTCATTTTGTTAAGAAACCACCAAATGGATAATTAAAAATTCTACCAACCCATTTTAAAAAAATAATAGCCCACCTTACATGGACAATATCCCAACCAGGAGAGCTCAAACCTTTTCGTCCACCCCTGGTGAAAAAAACAAATTCCTGCCGAATCGATAGGAAGTGGGTGTGATTTGAACTACAGGTACATTATATGATGCTCGTGATTTTTTGCAAAAAAACATTTTTAGATTCACAATATGATGTTTCTTTAGAGATCCAACGCAAGTTTAGCGAGGCTCGACCCCTAACTAAGAATATTCATGCCCGCTGTTTTGACCATAGTTTGAAATAGGCATAAGAAATTCAAAAACTATCCGAACAATGTATATCCTCAGCGGGGCCTCATATTATGCGCCATAGTTTTAAGAAACAATACCAAACTTGGAATATATATTGTATCTCAGAAAAACCTTCTCAGAAATGAGCTATCATGTTTGAGGTTTCAGAAATTTTAGGCCAAATGGCCAATGTTATGGCTAGAATCGCGACATAGTTTGTTAAAATTAGTCCAATTGTGCATCCATGTGCAGCTTAGGATGGTAAACAATGTTGCAGGAGGAAGTTTTCCCTTTCGTCACACAGAAAAGCCATTTTCTATTTTTCAAGCGCAAAAAACAGGGCATTTTGTTAAGCAACCACCAAATTGCTAATTCAAAATACTATCGGCCCATTTTTCGAAAATACTATACCACCTTACATTTCACAATGTCCCAACCAGGAAAGTTCAAACCTTTTTGTCCACCCCTATGAAAAAGACAAATTCCTTCCGAATCGGTAGGAAGTGGGTCCGATTTGAACTACAAGTACATTATCTGACTAACTCTCATGATTTTTTTAAAAAATAATTATTAGGTTCACAATATGTTGTTTCTTCAGAGATCCAATGCAAGTTTAGCGAGGCTCAACCCCTAGCTAACAATCTTCATGCCCTCCGTTTTGACCATAGTTTGAAACGGAAATAAGAAATTAAAAATGGTCCGAATAATATAAATCCTTTACGTGGCATCATATTATGTGACATAGTTTTAAGAAAAAATATCAAACTTGAAATATTGCAAATATTCATTGTACTCACTCAAAATTTTGAATTAAAAATGCTAGTTTCAAAATCATATTTTCAATTATTATAGTGTCTCTACACTGGACTTATTTGGAATTAGTAAATCCACTATTGTTAAATCATAAAAGTATTCCTAATTAATAACCTAAGATGATCTGCTGAATATAAAAAAGAGAGATAAAAATCAACTATTTTGGACTTCTTGTGAAAAAGATACAAAAGAATTAAAAAACAGAAAAAAAATCATAACCGGACCAGCCGAGCTGGCCCGGATATAATATACCGCACTAGGAAGCTCAAGACGGCCCAAGAAAACATGTTTACTTCATGGGCCGGACCTAGTCAATTTCCGCGGCCAAGACCTAAGATATGAGAGATGGATTAATATGTGTGCAACGCACAGTTTGGACATCAAGAGATGTGTAGCGTGGTGGTTACGGACCGAAGTGTGGGGCCAAGGTTTGAATCCCATGGGAGCTCCATGTGGATCCCTTTTATTCAATATTTCAAAGATGCGGTTTTTGTTGCCCAGTTCGACACGTAGACATAATTTTTGATGTGGCCGATGAGTCATTTCAATATATTATATCTTACAAACTATGACTATTTAAATTAGTCATAATCTTATATAAATAATGCTCTAAGCTATATCATGAAGGTTATGACTATTCCGTATGATAAAATTATAATAAGTTGACCCAAATTGTCATAATTCTATAGGATTTTGACCTCTCTCAATGGGCCATGACCATCTTGTGCAAAATTGTCATAGATCTATGACGATTTCATTTCCCGTCACTATGAGAAGGTCACAAGTTAACACATTTCTTGTAGTGGCTCCCTTCCTTGCTGCCGGCCCACCTGGCCACTTTCCTCGCCTCATGTTCCTCTTCCTCCTGCGTCCATCATCCCCTCTCTCTATCTCTCTCTCTCTAGAGATAAAAAAGTGCGCCCCCGAGTAGGTCTCCATCGCCCGTCTGTCATGCCATGCCGCACCAATCCGTCCTCTCCTTATCCTCACGGCCCGTGTCTAGGAAACCCTAGTCCCCTCTTCTCTCACTCGTGTCACCGGTTTCTTCTACCTCTGAAATTCCCCACCCAAGCTGTTGGTTTTTGCTATAGTGCGCTGTTGCGCTAGTTCCTCTCCGGCCGAGCCACCTCTTCTGCCGCCATCCCGGTGAGTCCATGGTTCCGTTCCACACTTACCTTGTCTGCTTCGCATCATGCCGCCGTTCGTGTGAACCTTGCCATGGCCACTGCCTTTGGTTCTAGAGCAAGCAAGTTATTCCCGTGCAGTTGCCGACCGTTCCATCACATTGTCGCCCCAGAGTCATTGTCGTGAAGGAGGAGCCATCCATGGTTGTTGCAGTCCCTGCCTCCTACCGCGCGCCATCGCCGTCTCGTGCTGCCTATCCTCGTTTTCCCTCTCAGTGAGTTCCCTAGATGCTCCATCTCGCCAAGACATCCGCTTATTTCATTCGTGCCCGCGTATGCAACCAACCGCAGGCACCCATCTTCCCTCGTGCCGCTCGCGACGCGCCAGTGCGCGCACGTCAAGCAGAGGGCATAGTGTTCGCCGTTAGTCGATGCGCAATATTTTTTGCCGCCTATTTCCCTCAAGTTTCCAGCCACCATAGTCCTCCTACCAGAGAGCTCTTTGAACGGAAGTTGAAGCTCTATGTCCGAACTTCCTTTTTCGTTTTGGGAGCGTCACCTAAAATTCAACGGATCATTCTCCGTCAATGCTAGAACCAGCTATATCCGCCACGCTGCAAGCTGTCTATCGACAGTTCAGTCCGAGCACAGCAACCGCATTTTTTCTTCTAGAACCCTGCCCGAAAAACTACCCAACCCATAGTCACTCTCAGCTTGGCTTTCTTCTAAAAAGACACCTATGTTTTTGCTAAACTGAACCCGCGATCCACCCTTGCCACGTGGCTTTGACCCACCTCCCAGCGCATGCGCGTGGCCCCGCAGGCGTCTCAGGCTCGCATGTCACTCACCGGGCTTCGCCTCACACTGAGTAATAAAAGTCCAAAAGCTTTTCGGAAATCAAAATTCCAATATGTTTTATATTCTGTTTAAATACAAACTAAATCATAAATTTTAAATAAATAAGAATTTGAATCAAAGTTTAATATTAAATGTGTTTATTTTCAATATGAATTCAAATGTTTTCAAATCTAAACAAACTAGTTAAACCTTTGACTTTGACCCCATTTTAATAATTTTGACTTTAATAATAATTTAAATTCATAAATTCAACTAATTTGAATAATATATGTTTTTGAATTAGAAAAATGTGTGGAATTTTTTATGCTATTTATAATATCATTTGAGCAATTTAAATTTTTTGAATTATTAAATTTTAATAAATGTCATTTTCTTAATAATTGAATAACTTTAAATCCATAACTCCGAATTTGACAAATGATATGTCTAAATCGTTTAGCTCGATGAGCCCGTTCTAAGTATGCATTCCATGATATGAACTGAAGAATGCATCGTATAAATATTAAGTATATAGAAAAATTTATGGGGGCAAAACATGACTAAAATTTTAATAAAATGTTTTATTCTTGTACCCCACACTTCACCCATGCCATGCCATGTTATGCCATGTAAATTGTGCATCATTCCATCATGGCATACTTGTTTGCTTGTTCCATATGATTTATATAATTGTGAAATGTATTTATTTTGGCCCCGTGTGTGTTTGGTTTTTATCCGGATAGACGCTGAGCAAGGAGAATATCAGGAGCCATAGGAGTATTACACGGATCCATCTTGTTCTGCAACTGAACTCCAGGCAAGAATTTCCGCATGATTGCGCTGCATATAGTACCTATTGCATCTGTCTTATTCTTGCATCATAATCGCGTCACGAATAAAATTGAATCCCTAGTATTGCATAGACTTTACTTTTAAACCCCACCTAAGCTTGTTCCCTCCATTGTATGAGCCATTACTACAGGACTTGTTTGAGCCATGCGAGTTGTATAATTGCATGTGTAGACTTTGTAAGTGTCTTTTAATAATGAAGTACCTAAACAACTGAATTGAGTAGTAATGGGATAACTAAAGAAAGAGGCACTGGTGGGCATTATTTGCTATTTGGTTCTTTAATTTCACTTGTGTCATGTAGGATACCGAGGACTTGATACATGTTCCTTGAGCATCACACTGTCCTCATGTGGGACCATGAATCCCCTTAGCTAGAGCTTGAGTCATATCTTATTTCTTGGAGCCACAAAGTAATTTGGGGCGTTATTACTATCCTGTACTTATTCCATGTTTTACTTCTTTATTTACTACTGTTGCTTGAGGAGCGTTTACTACTATACTATTTTGGAATCCCGCACCATGTTTTCGCGGTATCGACAAGCGTAGTCACACTTTCGGGTTCCCAGTCATTTACATCCATCATTGCAAACCCCTTGGTCCTTCTTGGATCCCGGACGACTTCGTAGCGGGTAGCTTAGTAGGATGGCCCCCTGAAATAATTGATGAATCTTGTGATTGCTTTGTCGTGATGCCTCGTTAGGTTTTCATTTGGTTTTTCCGAGGTTGATCGTGCATGTTTTGCTATTTGTGCACCCCTGCAGGGTAAATATTTCGAAAAGCTCTGTCCACGATTATGGACAACTTGGAGCAAAGTTTCTCAATCATAGACAAGAATAACTAAAGTACCACTTTTAAATTGACTAAAACTAGACTAGTAATAGTGCAATATTGAAGGAATGATTAATAAAACTGCCAACTGATGGGATGTTCTTCCGCCTTATCGTTCGGGAACAGGGAGGTGGGGGAGCGATGTTTATTTATATTGATATATATCTATTGGGTAATTAACTGTTGTTTATTTAACGAGCGTCCATCTATCATTAGTTAGGCAGATGTTGTATCGTGTCTCTATAGAACTTCTAGACTTTATTTTCACTTCAATTGAATCACCCCCAGGTTGTTATCTTTATATGTATAAAGACTTGCTGAGTCCCTTAGGGTCTCATAGGATAAAAATATTGGTTCAGATGGACATGTATATCCACAGGAAGGCTACTGGTTCGAGGAGACCGATGATGGTGGCAATAATCGTCAGGTGTAGAGATTCTGGGGCACGGAGATCTTGAGATCATGTGGGCCGGATGTGCTTATTATCAGGTTGTTTTATGCTAATTTCCTTCTTATCCGTACTCGGATCTTGTCCTCCGATTCTGCTTGATACTCTAATGTGTGTCCTAAACTATCTCTATCTAGGATATTTGGATCTTGTCGTATTGTGATGAATATTTCCGTTTCTTTTAGATAGTTTGGCTCTGATGTACTGTTGTATGTCATTGGCATACATACTCATTTGTTTATGCTTGACTCATAGTCCAGCTAGCCACGTCTCTTGCACTTGAATCTATAATTACAAGAAGTGGGTAGGGTGGTTGGCCGGTACCGTGCCCTCTTCTGCTCAGACATGACCTACACATGGGTGGCCTTTGGGGCTCCTCGGTATGACACCTTGTCCACTTTTGGGTTATACCGGCTTTTGCTTTAGAGCGTAGGGTCAAGGGGATTACATCGTCAGAGCGGAACATGGCACGGAACCGTCTAACCACCCTATCCACTTTGCAAGAATATCGTGACAAGTGCGAGCAACGTATTCGACAAGTATGCGAAACACAAACATACAATAGTACATCAGAGACAAACCATCTAAAAGAAATATAATATTGCAATGCCATACGACAAGATCCAAAATACTAGATAGTTCCAAAAGTTTAGGATACCTCCTCATACATCACACATTAGAGTATTAAGCGGAATCAGAAAACAAGATCCGAGTATGGATAATAAGCAAACTGGAATCATATGCCTAGAAATAAGCACATACTGCCCATAGATCAAATGTTCTCCAATCCCCATAATCTCTACACCTGATGGTCATTGCCACCATCATCGATCTCCTAGACCTAATAACCTTATTGCGGATATACCTATCCATCTGAACCAATATTTATCATGTGAGACCCTAAGGGACTTAGCAAGTCTTTATGCATCTAAAGGGAACTACCTGGGGGTAATGCAATTGTAGCGAAAATAAAGCCTAGCACTTCTATAGAGACATGCTACTACATCCGACTAACCAAAGATAGACGAACGCTCCTTAAGTAAACAACAGTTAATTTCCCAAAAGATTTATGAACATAAATAAACATCGCCTCGCCTCCTTTTCATTCCCTGAACAAGAAGGCGGAAGAACATACCATCCGCAGGCAATTTTATTAATCATTCCACGAATATTGTACTATTACTAGAAAAGTTTTAGTTAATTTAAAAGTGGTACTTTAGTAATGCTTGTCTATGATCGAGCAACCGTTCTCCGAGTCGTCCATAACCGTGAGCATGGCTTTCAGAAATATTTACCATGCATGGGTGCAGAAATAGCAACACACTCACGATCAACCTCGAAAAAACAAAATAAAAACCCAACGTGGCATCATGACAAAGCATTCACAAGATTCATAGATGATTTCAGGGGGCCACCCCACTAAGCACCCCGTGACGAAGTTGGCCAGCTCTGAGATGGACCCAGGGGTCTATGTCAATGGATGTAAACGACTGGGAACTATAAAGCGTGACTGGGATTGTCGATACCATGAAAACATTCCAATTTTTTTAAACAATACATTAGTAAACAAGCTAAGACTAAGGGGATTCATGGTCCCATATGCGGATAGTGCGAAAGTCAAGGAACAAGAATCAAGTACTTGGGGTCCTAGGGACACGAGTGAGCTTAAAGAACCAAATAGCAGATAATGCCCACCAGTGCCTCTTTTTTAGTTATCCCATTGCTACCAATTCAGTTGTTTAGGTACCTCATTATGCAAATACACTCACAAAACCTACACATGAAATTCTACGACTCGAATGGCTCAAACAACTCCTGTAGTAATATCTCATAGGATTGAGGGAACAAGCTTCAGTGGGGTTTGAAAGTAAAGACTATGCAATACTTGGGATTTCAATTTAATTCGGACCATGACACATGATGAAAGAATGTAATAGATGCAATAGGTTCTATATGTACAACAAGCATGGGGAAATGCTTTCATGTTAGCTCAGTTGCATAATAGGAAGGATCCTGGTAATACTCCTGAGGGTCCTGATATTCTCCTTGCTCAGCGTCTATCTGCATAAAAACCAAGCACACAAGGGGCCGAAATAAATACATTGCATAATCATATAAAGAATATGCAACAATCAAGCAAAGTATTCCATGATGAAATTATGCACATTTTACATGGTATAACATGGCATGGCAAGGGTGAGGTGTGGGGTTCAAGCATAAAGCATCTTATTAAGTTTTTACTCATGTTTTATTTTCATAAACCTTGCTGCTCCGTTAATATTTATATAATGCATGCTTCAAGTCATATCATGGAATTCATAGTTAGAACGGGCTTGTAGAGCTAATCGATTTAGACATATCATTTGTCGAATTCAGAGTTACAGAAATAAAGTTATGCAATTATTAAGAAATAGCATTTATTAGCAACTAAATTATTTCGAAATTTTAAACTACCCAAATGATAATTTAAATAGCATAATCAGATTCCTTACATTTTTCTGATTCAAAAACATATATTATTAAAATTATTTAGATTTATGAATTTAAATCAATATAAAGTCAATATACCAAAAAGGGGTCAAAGTCAATGGTTTGAATAGTTTGAATGAGATTTGAATATACCATTGAATTCATGTTGGGGGATGACCCCAGTTAGGGTCAATATAAGGTAAAAGGACAAATCCCACCGAGGTGTTGACCGCATCAAATAATGACCCGGCAGAGTTATACGAGGGTCGACCGAATAAGGGCCGGGTTACTCGGATTTGTGCAGTTAAGGCTTGACTTGGCTGACATAAAAGGTATGTCGGCACTATGTTGAGCATGCTATCTATTTGAAGGTTAAGGCTTGGCCGAATCAACTTGCACGAGGCCGACTCATGAAGAGGCTTGCTCGAGAAGGAGAGAGCAAACCCCAAGGTCAACACAACGCTCCGTCTCTCCCTTAGGAATCTACACAGAGCGAAGATCTACAGACAAGGGTCAGAGGGACATAAGAGCAGGAGAAGCGTCACAGAGGTGACAGTCCTAGAGTCCAACATTCACATGTCGTGGGGTCTGGGTTATTGCCATCGATAGAAGGGAGACAGGGAAAGACACCCACCTAATTATCTCTTTGGGATGAGCATATTCGAGGAATATGCCATCCACGTCATCCCTAATGTAACCTGTCCACCCCTTTATAAGGTGAGCCAAGGCCTCCTAGTAGAGGGATCGATTCATTTTACACTTAGAGGACAGTAGAGAGCTTCTTCCTCCTCTCAATCTGATATAGCTCAAGGAGCAAGTGTAACCATTGTTGATCTAAATAAAGATCGTGAGTGAGTTCTTTGTGTGTAGAAACCACTACATCATCCCTTCCTGGATCCCTCTAGTAAACATTGGCCCTAACTTTATCCTACCCATGGCATCTGCCATGCCACCACCATGACAGTTGGCACGCACCGTGGGGCCAGCAACGGTGCTAGCTGGAGTCAATATCCGGATGGGAAACTTCAGTGCTATCAACGAGCGCATCATCTTCAGGCTCGTGCAGCGCTTCGACATGTGGGACTACTTCAGCGACAACGTGTGATGAGTGCATATTTGCATCATGTTTTAGATTATTAATTTTCATTTTAGATGTAGGATCTTGGTATTTTACGGCATTCATATGCACTTTTTATATTTATTTTCACCAGGATCAGATCAGATGATGGATCCAATGGACACAATTCTTGGAGCAGTTATATTGGAGTGAAAAGGAGACAAAAACTACATAAATTGCTTATTTGGAAAATATTAATGATGCCATAAGAAACACCGAAGCAAGCAAAGGATACAGAAGAGTTGACAACCAACTATACGGGCCGCCAGCGTATAGCTCTGGCCGTATAGTTGGCGCCGCCTCTGCCTCCTCAAATAGTTTCACCCTGTGCAACTGGTTCGGGGAGATGACATACAGAACACCCAGAAATCTCCAAAAACCTCACCTCTGGAAGGGATCTCGAGAGGGAACTTGCCCTAGGGATCCATCTTTGCCCTAAGAAGATCTAGGAGGCCAAGGCGTCGATCTCCATCTTCATCAACCGATGCATCTCCATCACCACCATCATCTCCATCCATCCCATCTAGATCTTATTATAATTCTTACACTACTTGTGGATTTATACAATTACTATTTATCGATAATCATTTCCATTACCATTTTAATGATGTTGTTTGCCTCCATGTCTGAGTAGATCATTAGTTCTTAGGGAGATGGAGAAACCCTAGTATATGATTGAGATGAAATAGGGATTATGATTTCATACATCATTATATGTATGTGTTAATTTTCTTCATGTTGATGTTGGGAGTTGTGCACCTCCTTAATATTTGCCTCTCACGGGGACTCAATGAAGGGGATTACTTATTGGTAGATAGAGGGATGATAACACTTACTGTGACTATAAAGTCATTGTAATCCTTTACGTACTACCTTGGGGAAGTAAGGAGAACTCATTAAACCATGTCCATGCCACCGGAGAGATCCCTTAATAGGGGGATAATACGATTGATGTCGTTTATCTGTCAGCTGTGGTTATGAAGGATGGTGTGAGAAGTGATTGCTGCCTAATCATCCATATATGGAGCTCCTCCCACATACATTCATATCATGAGAATATTCATTATAATAATCTTGATCACTTAGTCTAAATTGCTAGCGGTGTATCCACTACTCCCTAAGAATTCCTTTCCCCTATTGCAGTTTCAATCTTTCTTACATATGGGATTGCTACTTTCTGCATTAAGTTTTACTTTATGTTACTTTACTATTTCACTCAACCATAAACCCAAAAACAACTCTACTTTTCTTGCATCTTAGAATTATTCTTTAAGTAATGTGGTTAGTTTTAGTTAAGAGCATTTTAGTCTTTCGCCTACTGCTCCCTGTGGGATCGATATCTTTATTTAGAAACTAGTCATCAAGCTATTTTCTGGAACCGTTCCCGGGGATCTTAGCGATATAAGTCACTTTACTTTTAGTTATTTAATTTCATTGTACTAATTTTTTATTTCAGTTGTAGGACCATAACAATGGACAACACTCAACATTTAATGCAGCTTGAGGCAGTAAGGAATATGGTTCGCACATGGACACTTTTATAACTGTCAATAGAAGCATAAACCCCGATAGTTTTGAGATCCATCCTTTATTATTTTAGTTAATTAACTCTAAGAAGTTTTCAGGGACCAATGAAGAGAGTCCAAATGGACACTTACAATTCTTTGAAGATGTTTTTGGTTCCTTCATATTTGATGATTGTGACCTTGATAAGGTTAAAATTCAGTTTTTAGACAAACTCTCTCTAATAATGTTTGCAACTAGTATAGATCCTTTTGTGAAGAATCACCAACGACGTGGATGGATTTGACAACCAATTTCTTGTCAAAATATTATTCAGAAAGCAAAGCTCACAGTATGAGAGGTATTATAATTAGTTTCAAAAATAATCTTGATGAGAGTTTATATGAAGGCTATCTTAGGGATAAAAGCTATCTAGACAATTGCCCCATCACCCTTTTCCTGATTGGTTAATCACCTATACTTTCTATGGAGGGCTTAATAATAAAAATAGAACGAGCCTAGATACTAAAGGTAGTTTCCTATCTTATACTTATGATGAAGCTTGAAAATTAATAATGAAAATGAAAGAAACAACGGAAAGTCTTAAAAATGATAAGAGCAATATGAAAAGTTCTTCTGAATATGCTTGTGTTAATGAATTTCTTGCATATGAAAGGACTTGTGCGATGATTAAAACCCTCGGTATTGATTCTTATTCGCTAAAGAATTTTTTTGAGAATTATGCAGGGCATTTACAGGTACCTACAGGATGGGAGCCTCACAAACCCAACGAAGAAAAGTAGTGATCAAGAGAGGACGTATCATTGTTAGAATTTTCCTCTGAACCTATTCAAGAGAATATTAAGAAAAAATGCAGGGAGGAAGAACCTATAAGGAGAAGATCGAAGAAACCGGAAAAGAACCCCGAAGCTACCAATGCAAATATTGTTATATTTAAGGATCTTATGGAGGCAAGAATCATGGAAAATGAAGTAGTTATGCTAGACTCTGAAACATCAGACTTCATTACAGGTAATATAAAAGGTAAAGAAACTTCTAAACCCATGACTCCTATATACTGTGGAGAAAATTCCTTGTATGGAATTTGTGAGCTCATTTCCACTATAAATATTATGCCTTCATCACTTTATGAGGAACTTCGCTACAATTTATATAATCCAGATGTGGAATTGGTGGACACTACTGTTAAATTGTTTAATAGGACTAATATAAAATCGGAAGGTGTTATTCTAAATATCTATGTTTTTATTGGACCACTCATTTAGCATCTAGATTTTCATATTGTTGATATGACTCAAGATACTTTTTGTCCTATTCTTTTAGGCAATCCTTTCATCTCTATAACTAAACCTCGAATTGTCATAAGGAGGAGACTATTTCCATGATGTTTGGAGAGGAGTAAATGTCATTCCACTTTGCCAAACTTAAAAAGAGGCCATATGAAATAGAAGATATCAAGGAAGAGAAAACAATTGCCGAGCTAGCTGCAATTCATTTCAGCACTCCCCAAGATAAATCAGAAAGGATCTTAATTAATTGGGAAGAGGCACTTGATGATGAGGAAAGAGAAGACATGGATGATTACCTAGATTCCATTCCGAAAGAGGAAAACCCACATGACTATGAAGAACTGGTAAGAAAAGGTGACGAAGAACCTCCACCAATTGAATTGAAACGACTTCCAGACAATATGAGGTATGAAATTTTAGATAATGAAAATAAATGTCCTGTTATTATTAGTAAAAATTTATCAGAAAATGAAACAAATAAACTTATTTCAGTTTTGATCAAACATCGTGAAGCATTTGGGTATACTCTAAGTGATATTAAAGGAATAGATCCATCCATTATGACACATAAGATTACCATGCTTGAAGATGCTATACCTATAGTTGACACACAAAGAAGGCTTAATCCAAAAATGAAAGAAGTAGTAAGAAAAGAAGTTATACACTTATTAGATGTCAGCAAATTATATCCTATTTCTGATAGTAAGTTGGTTAGCCCAGCTCATTGTATACCAATACATGGGGGTCTTGATGCTGCTATGAATGAGGATGGTGAGCTAGTCCCTATAAGTCCTATTGTTGGGTATCGCATGTGCATCGATTTTATAAGACTAAACCATGAGACACAGAAAAATCATAAATCTATATCGTTTATGGATAGAATTTTAGAAAGACTAAGCAATAATTCTTTTTTTTCTTGATGGTTATTCCGGTTATTATAAAAGTTCTAAACAACCCGAAGATCAAGAGAAACCGACTTTCACATGTCCTTATGGTACTTATGTTTATAGGTTAATCCTGTTTGGCTTATGTAATCCAACTGCAACCTTTCAAGAATTTGTTTTAAAAATCTTTGATTACCTTGTTGAGAAGACTATGGAAGTTCTAACAAATGATTTCGTTGTTTGTGGAACAACTTTGATAATTGTCTCTACAATTTAACCAAGGTTTTGCAGAGATGCATGCAATCAAACTTAGTTTTAAATCGGGAGCAATGTCAATTCATGGAAAGAGAAGGTAAAGTTTTTAGACATAAGGTTTCAGAAAAAGGTGTAGAAATAGGTAATACCAATATAAGTGCTATAGAAAATCTTCCCATACCTCAAGTCATTAAAAACTTAAAAATGTTTCTGGGACATGTAGGTTTTCCCAAGCATTTTATACAAGATTTTGCTAAAATAGCTATCCCTCTCACTAACCTTCTTGATAAAGAAACTCCGTTCTATCTATATCATGACTGCATTGCGTCTTTTGAAAATCTTAAGAACAAATTAGTTTCAACGCTTATCATCCAATCTCCAAAGTGGGATGAACCTTTTGAAATTATGTGTGATGCTGGAGACTATGCTGTAGGATCTGTACTAGGACAACAAGACGGGAAGAACTTAAATGTTATTCATTATGCTAGTAGGACTCTTAATAAGATTCAGAAAAATTATGCTACTACTGAGAAAAAATTCCTTGCTATAATTTTTTCCTGTGACAAATTAAGATCTTATATTATTAGTTCTAGAGTAATAATTTATACAGATCACCAAGCTTTGCGTTACCTTCTTGTGAAAAAGGATGAAAAACCCAGGTTGATTATGTGGGTATTAATACTACAAGAATATGATTTATAAATAGTAGATAGGAGGGGTAAGGATAATCTAGTAGCAGATCATCTATCTAGGATGGAGGGAATAATTATCGACCCTGTACCTATAAATGAGTCATTTCCGGGAGAATACTTAGCAAAAATTGAAGTAGTTGATCCGTGGTATGCAGATTATGCCAATTATCTCGCAGTAAAATGTGTACCTCCTGGTATGACAAGAAATGAAAAAATGAAATTCTTTAATGATCTGAGACACTAGTTTTCGAATGATCCGTTTCTTTATCGTCATGGACCTGATGGAATGATTCAAAAGTGTGTTCCTAACCATGAAATGAATGCAATTTTGCAATATTTTGATGGTAGCCCGTATGGAGGACATCATGCAGGCATGCGAACTGCAGAAAAGGTACTTCAATCCAGATTATATTGGCCCACCTTGTTCAAGGATGCGCAAAGGTATGTGGAATATTGTGATGCTTGCCAGAGAAGAGGTAATATAGGAAGAAGACAAGAGATGGCAAAGAACTATAGTCTTATAATTGAACAATTGGATGTATGGCGAATGGATTACATGGGACCCTTTATAGAATAAAATGGCTACACTCATATTCTTGTTGCTGTCGATTATGTTACTAAATGGGTTGAAGCTATCCCAACTAATCATGTAGATGCAGCTACTTTTGTGAAAATGATCAAGGATGTTATATTTCCCAGGTTTGGAGTTCCAAGAGTTTTAATTACTGACGGTGGTTCTCATTTTATGAAAGAACTTTTATGAAAATCCTCAGAAAATATGGAGTAACTCACCAAGTTGCTTCACCATATCATCCTCAAACGAGTGGCCAAGTAGAACACTCTAATAGAGAACTAAAGACCATACTCAAGAAGATAGTGGATAAATCAAGAAAAGATTGGTCATATAAGCTAAATTACACTCTATGGGACTATCGAACTGTAGGGTTCGCAGCATAGAAAACAAAAAATTTCCTACGATGTGAACTATGTACCAAGATCTATCTATTAGATACAAACAATGGGCGGATGTATATCCGTAGAGAACATACCCTTGAAGACCGACAAAGCTTAACAAGTTCAACTCGTGGTTGATGTAGACGATCTCTTGCCGATCTCAAGATCGAGAGGAAGTCCTAGCGCCGCAAATCAGCAGCGCATCCGTGCTCGCACACACGTTCGAGGCACCGAGCAACCTCCACCTCCTCGCTCCAGCGATGCAGTGGAAGCACAAATCTTTCTTGCCGAAAAGTCACCGGGAACATGTATCTCGCTAGTCCGATACCATGGGGGATAAATTCTAGAGGGGGAGAGAGATCCTTCACGAGGAGGTGTGAGTGAGAAGTGAGAGGAGGGGCTCCTTATATAGGGGAGGGGGGCAGCCCAAGGGGGCATGGCCGCCGGCCATGGAGGGTGCCCCCACCTCTCCCTCATTCATGTGGGTGGACACTCCACTCACAAAATGGCCCTTCAATTTTCTCCACTCAAAAACCCACTCAAATTCCCACTAAATTTCCACCAAATTTAATGCAAACTCTCATTAAATAAAACTCTTTTATTTTATTCAGAATTTTGTCAATTACTTTAATGACAAACATTAACATATAACCCCTTGCTAGTATTTCATTTCACATGCATAACCACTTTATGCAATTTCACCTGAAAACCTGTTTCGGTATCTAGTGAAATAAATTCCTACGCTTGTTCATTCTTTCGGCATGAAACTTTTGCTCCAAATGGATGTCGGTGTCTCTTAAGTGTGTCACCCTATGGTTCGCGAATAATGCAGACATGATCGAGACCCCTCTCGGATCAATAATCAGAAGCGGGATCTGGAGACCCATACTGACTCCCACACATTCAACGATGACTTTCTTGTGATCGTCGGAACCTTTTATGCTAGTATCTTAATCCCTTTGTTTCGCGATATATTACATGTCCGAGATTCGATCATCGGTATCTCCATTCCTAGTTTGATCTCATTACTGACATGTACTCTTTTCTCGTTCCCGTGATATAACATTCTAGTGATCAAATCACTTGCTTGCAAGCTAATCAATGTGATATCACCGAGAGGGCCCAAAGCATATCTATCCGTCATCGGGATGAACAAATTCCACTCTCGATCCATGGGCCTCAACATAACACTTTAGTAGTTCTGAACCCATCTTTATAATCATCCTGTTACGGTGTGACGTTTGATGTTATCAAGGAACTCTTCCGGTGTTAGTGATTGACATGATCTCATGGTCTAAGGATTAGGATCACTTCGTAAGTTGTTATAGCAATATAAACTCAATGACTTTGATCGTAATGCTATACATAGGATGAATGTTCATCACACCATTACAGAATTTTGTCAATTACTTTAATGACAAACATTAACATATAACCCCTTGCTAGTATTTCATTTCACATGCATAACCACTTTATGCAATTTCACCTGAAAACCTGTTTCGGTATCTAGTGAAATAAATTCCTACGCTTGTTCATTCTTTCGGCATGAAACTTTTGCTCCAAATGGATGTCGGTGTCTCTTAAGTGTGTCACCCTATGGTTCGCGAATAATGCAGACATGATCGAGACCCCTCTCGGATCAATAATCAGAAGCGGGATCTGGAGACCCATACCTTGATTCCACACATTCAACGATGACTTTCTTGTGATCGCTTAACCTTTATGCTAGTATCTTAATCCCTTTGTTTCGCGATATATTACATGTCCGAGATTCGATCATCGGTATCTCCATTCCTAGTTTGATCTCATTACTGACATGTACTCTTTTCTCGTTCCCGTGATATAACATTCTAGTGATCAAATCACTTGCTTGCAAGCTAATCAATGTGATATCACCGAGAGGGCCCAAAGCATATCTATCCGTCATCGGGATGAACAAATTCCACTCTCGATCCATGGGCCTCAACATAACACTTTAGTAGTTCTGAACCCATCTTTATAATCATCCTGTTACGGTGTGACGTTTGATGTTATCAAGGAACTCTTCCGGTGTTAGTGATTGACATGATCTCATGGTCTAAGGATTAGGATCACTTCGTAAGTTGTTATAGCAATATAAACTCAATGACTTTGATCGTAATGCTATACATCGGATGAATGTTCATCACACCATTACACTAATGTTGTGATCCCGTTATTAACAACATCCAATGTCCATGATCAGGAAACCTTGATCATCTTGTTAATCAACGAGCTAGTTTATGAGAGAGGCATAACTAGGAACTTTCTGTTTGTTTATTAAACACACATGTATTAACGTTTCCGTATTAATACAATTATAGCATGCAAAATAAACATTTATCATAAACAAGGAATACGATAATAACCACTTTATTATTGCCTCTCGGGCATATTCCCTTCAGTCTCCCACTTGCACTAGAGACAATAATCTAGTTTGAGAACTTTGCGTATTGAACACTTATGGCTTTCCGGTGTTCCATATACGCAATTGCAAGTGGTTAACATAATCTACGGATCTGACACTTTCAGGTCCGTGTGTATTTGCATGTCTTTGCGTCTTCACGCATCACTCATTCTCTAATGAGATGGCATCGTATAAATTTGGTCTTTCGGTGAGACCTTTAGTTCCTTGGGGTTAAAACACGTCGATACTATTGTCATACAATATATCTTTAGTGTTAGCCCGTTGTGAACCACACCTTAGTTTGATAACAAACTACTTGACACAAATTCCCTCCTTTGCTGCTACTATAGCAGTCATATACTTAGCCTTTTGTTGTAGTACCCGTCACAATGTCTTAACTTTGGAATTCATCCAAATCCATCATGGAATCTCCTTTCCATTACATTGTGCCACCCATAGTTTAAATTGAGATAAACTTAATTTGTATCTTGTGACAAACCTAGTATCAATGTAACGCTTTACAATGAACTATTTGTAATTGTTTGGCACCTCTACACAAATATATTCTTAGTTCTTTCAAAAAGATTATAAGAATATCCTCACTATCGTCCACTGATCATTTTATGATTCATTCTGGTATATGCTCATAACACTTAGAGCATAGGACATATCTGGATGTGTACATATCATGGTATGATTGATCAAAACATTCTCGTGATTTCACTCATCAAGTGTCAAAACACTTGAATCTCGTTTCACTTATCAAGTGTCGATACACTTGAATCTTGATTCAATTCCTTTCCATGCAACAAGAATTGTTTCTTGTCGTTTCTATATTGAACTCCTTCAATATCTCATATATGTACGTTTGGCACAACCATATTGGCGCCATACCATCCACTATAGACATTCACGCTAAATATTCGGGTTTTGCCTAAGTATTTCATCGAAATGAAATTTTTAACCTTTTCAATAAAAGATACATCATTTCTAATCAACAAGATGTCATCCACATAATGTATTAGAAATATGTCTCAGCGCTCCCACTTAATTTCTTGCAAATGCAAGCATCTTCATCGTCTCCTGATGAAAAATCCTTTTCATTAAGGTGAAGATTCCAACTCCGTGATGCTTACTTCAACCATTGAAGTTTGCATGCCCTTTTTAGCATCCTTTGAATTAACAAAACCCTTTAGATTGTGTCATGTACACGTCCTAGGTAACCATTCTATTAGAAGAACTTTGTTTTGTTTATTCATCTACCATATAACAAATTATATGTAGTGGTTGCTACTTTAATCCGTCCAGACTAAATATCGCTATGAAAGATCAAATCTTGTCATAGTCAACTCCTTGAACATTGTCGTAAAATACTTTACGACATGTCGACTATTTCATAGATGTGAAACATCCATGTCTGTTTCTTTATAGATCCAAATACGACCGATAGGTTTTAACACCTTTTCGGAGGGTCTTCCAAGTTCAAAACTTGATTTCTCGTGTATGGAACTATAACGGATTTTATGGCTTCAAGACATTTGACGGAGTCAGGGCCCATCGTCGCTTCTTTGCATATAGTCGGTTCATTATTGTCAAACAATAATGATTTACTCTCAAGTCTTAGTATTTGATTGTTTGTTCGACCGACTTGGTTCAATAAGAAATTAGATCTCCGTGACCACAACCTTTGAGGCACATAAGCTATGAGCATTATGAAAGCCTCCGGAACGATTTCCGGCGCTACGCAACTCAGCACATTTAGCTAAGGTTCGTTAACCTTATCAAAGTTCTATTGTCCTCCCACTTAACTTTTGCGAAAAATTCCTTTTTCAAGAAACTTCACATTTCAAGAGACAAACCCTTTTGTCCTCGGTGTTATGGAGGAATAACCAATTGTTATTCGAAATAACCTACAAAGACATGCTCATCTGACTTTGGTTGTAAACATCTTACTTATGTTTAGCATACCAAAATTTAAGAAATGACAACTTGGGTTTTACCCCAAACCATAACTCATATGGTGTCATTTCAACGGATCGAGATGGAGCTCTTTTCATTGTAAAAGCGGTAGTCTCTAAAGCTTTAATCTTTTAAAACATAATGGCAGTTTTATAAATAACACCTTTGATCCAACCATGTCAAACAAGGTTTCCTTATAAATCTCAAACACTCCATATTCCTATGGTGTTTCGGGAGATGTAAATCTAGGTGTTTTGCTAAACTTGTAACTCAAATAAATCCCTTTTATGATAAAATCATAATTCATTTATTTTTCTTGTTACACTTGTAACTCAAATAAATCCCTTATGATAAAATCATAAACCATTTATTTTCTTGTTACAATGATTTTCACTTCATCTTGAAAGTCTTTGAAACGTTTTTCAAATATTTCATACTTCTTTCTCATTAAGTGAACATTCACTCAAATTTCCGGAGAAAGCATATGAAGTTGAAACCCATCGCTTACGACTACACATAATGGACTACATACATCGATATGTATAAATTCCAATATTTTAGTCGTTCGTTCTTCTTTGGCCTTTGAACGAAGTTTTAATTATCCCGAGGAAAGTCTCACAAGCGTCACTTGATCAAATCAAAGACTCCAAAAATCCATGAATATGGAGATTCTTCATGTTTTCTTTCCAATATAATTTAAACAGCGATGTCACTTTGTAAGTGATCTTTCAATCATTTGTCTTGCGACATTTTAGCATTAGGCTTTATGGATGTGATTTCTTAAACTAGATTTGTAAATCATCCATCTTATATGGAATACGGTAATTATTTGAACAACCTTTGTTCTCATAATACCTGATTCAAATAACAATTATTAAAACAAATCATGAAGTCAAGCTTTGATGTCAACGAAAAATACAAACAACGGTTTGTTTGTTTTCGATGAACATCATCACATATTCTCTTGCTAGTTACTTAGGCCATTGTGGTTCATGAATTGCGTTGTTCCGTATGAAATTTCATACCAACCAATTCGGTATCCAATACCCAAGAACCACATTTTTTAACAAGCAAAGAATACAACCATAACATGTATATCATATATATACTTAAATTGGATATTTCCAATCTTTTCTTTTCTGCCAAATATATTTTATAGATTCTCCTTCAGCATTTCCTTTTCCTTTTTAAAAGAATCTATCAACATCAAAAGTGGCGCCATATACATGACACATAGTCCAAAGCGTGTATATTCAAATAATAATACTTTTGGACTTGCACTTTGAAGTAGATCACCATCATCAAAATGATCGGTATTCTTTCAAAATCCATTCTTTAGTAATCTTTTAGTGTAGTAAACATTTTACATACATATTCTATTCATCCTTATCATGACGACTTTCATGATCAAGCTACTTTAGCTTATAAAGGTGAATTGTGAGTATAACGTTACTTTCCAAAACCCTTTTGGATAATTAGGATGTCTAGCATCTCCAACCTTCGTAAATTCTCATCCAATATGAGAACATATATTATACTCTATCATATTGCAACCAAAACATTGTTTTAGATATCGTTATATCTGCCACACATGATGGTTTCTGAAACAATTCTTTCAGCTCCTAGATAATCTCGATATTTAAATCAAGAATCATGGAGGCAAACATGATACTTAAGATACTAACACTGGAATTGTTACTCTCGATTTAATACCAACTATTAAATTTCATGGAGTAAATAGAGTTTGCTGAAAGTTTGCAATAGGACTTTAAACTTTGATTGACACTCAACACAATACGATACCAGTTCGTAAAGTATATATCCAGAATTCTATAGTTCTGTTATCTCAATTACAACTATGCATAAGGTGTTGAACGAATGCCAATGACTACAGCAAATTATGCAAATTCACTTTTATTTAATTTATGATAAATTGAGTTCTACTAATCCAAATTAGAAATGAACTCCCACTCAAAAACGACATCCCTCGTGCCTTTTTGGTGATTACATGAACCAAATCCACTACACCAAGTCCGATCATCACGTGAGTCT
Organism: Avena insularis; assembly: GCA_023614405.1. Classification (NCBI taxonomy): domain Eukaryota; kingdom Viridiplantae; phylum Streptophyta; class Magnoliopsida; order Poales; family Poaceae; genus Avena; species Avena insularis. Next base: position 190,221,542 of record CM042689.1, on the reverse strand, counting down.
GTGTAACTTCAAAGGCGAGCATCAAATGGGCATCATATCTACTATATGACTCATGCTTAACCTTTCGGTCCGTGTTCCGAGGCCATGTATGTACATGCTAGGCTCGCCAAGTAAGAACCTTAGTATTCAAGGTGTAATCGTCTTACACCCGAGATATGCTCGTGGATTCAAGTACACCTGATCATCACGTGATGCCTTGAAGCTTTAAACATTGTCGGTGCATACTTAAGGAAGAACACATTCTTATCTTGATATCTAAATGAGGGATCATCTTATTATGCTAATAAAACGCCAAACAAGCAATATAAGATGCAATCAAACATCACATGTTTGTAAGTGAAATGATATGGTTCCCGCATATGATCTCCATCATGTGCACCGTGGTATGATCACTATCATACCTTTATGTGTAAGGCCAAGGTCTATGGAACTTACACGCTATGTGTGTTGTAAGAGTATCATCTCATACTTCTACTTACAACATCACCATATCATAACACTAGCCTAGCAACAATCTAAACTAGACGCCTCTAATTTATCCATTGCAAGTTTTACGTTGTTTAGGGCTTTCGAAGATAGAACCGTTCTTACCTACGAACATGAACCACAACGAGGATAACCAAATTGTTGACAACTCGTTGCAAATTAGATATTGACTATAGTAGGAGAGACAGACACCCGCTAGCCACTTATGCAAAACTAGTTGCATGTCAAGCGTGGAACAGGTCTCATGTGCGAGGACATGTAAAGTTTGTCCGGGCCGCTTCATCCCACTATGCCACCAATATCCAAAGTACAACTAAGAAGCAATAAAATGATCATCATCGCCCACATACTCATATGTGTACTACCCGTGCAAAGTATCTACGCATAGATCCGGCTCTGATACCACTGTAGGGTTCGCAGCATAGAAAACAAAAAATTTCCTACGATGTGAACTATGTACCAAGATCTATCTATTAGATACAAACAACGGGCGAATGTATATCCGTAGAGAACATACCCTTGAAGACCAACAAAGCTTAATGTGTTCAACTCGTGGTTGATGTAGACGATCTCTTGCCGATCTCAAGATCGAGAGGAAGTCCTAGCGCCAGCAATAAATCCGGCGCTCGCACACATGTTCGAGGCACCGAGCAACCTCCACCTCCTCGCTCCAGCGATGCAGCGGAAGCACAAATCTTTCTTGCCGAAAAGCCATCGGGAACATGTATCTCGCTAGTCCGAGACCATGGGGGATAAATTCTAGAGGGGGAGAGAGATCCTTCACGAGGAGGTGTGAGTGAGAAGTGAGAGGAGGGGCTCCTTATATATGGGAGGGGGGCAGCCCAAGGGGGCATGGCCGCCGGCCATGGAGGGTGCCCCCACCTCTCCCTCATTCATGTGGGTGGACACTCCACTCACAAAATGGCCCTTCAATTTTCTCCACTCAAAAACCCACTCAAATTCCCATTAAATTTCCACCAAATTTAATGCAAACTCTCATTAAATAAAACTCTTTTATTTTATTCAGAATTTTGTCAATTACTTTAATGACAAACATTCACATATAACCCCTTGCTAGTATTTCATTTCACATGCATAACCACTTTATGCAATTTCACCTGAAAACCTGTTTCGGTATCTAGTGAAATAAATTCCTGCGCTTGTTCATTCTTTCGGCATGAAACTTTTGCTCCAAATGGATGTCGGTGTCTCTTAAGTGTGTCACCCTATGGTTCGCGAATAATGCATACATGATCGAGACCCCTCTCGGATCAATAATCAGAAGCGGGATCTGGAGACCCATACTGACTCCCACACATTCAACGATGACTTTCTTGTGATCGTCGGAACCTTTTACGCTAGTATCTTAATCCCTTTGTTTCGCGATATATTACATGTCCGAGATTCGATCATCGGTATCTCCATACCTAGTTTGATCTCGTTACCGACATGTACTCTTTTCTCGTTCCCGTGATATAACATTCTAGTGATCAAATCACTTGCTTGCAAGCTAATCGATGTGATATCACCGAGAGGGCCCAGAGCATATCTATCCGTCATCGGGATGAACAAATTCCACTCTCGATCCATGGGCCTCAACATAACACTTTAGTAGTTCTAAACCCATCTTTATAATCACCCTGTTACGGTGTGACGTTTGATGTTATCAAGGAACTCTTCCGGTGTTAGTGATTGACATGATCTCATGGTCTAAGGATTAGGATCACTTCCTAAGTTGTTATAGCAATATAAACTCAATGACTTTGATCGTAATGCTATACATAGGATGAATGTTCATCACACCATTACACTAATGTTGTGATACCGTTATTAACAACATCCAATGTCCATGATCAGGAAACCTTGATCATCTTGTTAATCAACGAGCTAGTTTATGAGAGAGGCATAACTAGGAACTTTCTGTTTGTTTATTAAACACACATGTATTAACGTTTCCGTATTAATACAATTATAGCATGCAAAATAAACATTTATCATAAACAAGGAATACGATAATAACCACTTTATTATTGCCTCTCGGGCATATTCCCTTCACGAACTGCGTTTAAAAATCCGATGGGTATGACACCATATAAAATTGTATACGGTAAGGCATGTCGCCTACCTTTAGAATTGGAACATAGAGCCTTTTGGGCAATCAAGAACTTAAACTATGATCTTAAAGCAACAAAATAAAAATGTCTATTAGACATATAAGCTTTAGATGAGTTTAGGAGTGAGGCTTATGAAAATGCTAGATTGTTCAAGGAAAAGGTAAAAAGATGGCATGATAGAAAAATAGAGGATAAAGTCTTTAAAATGGAGATAAAGTTTTGCTCTATGACTCTCGCCTTAAGTTGTTTCCAAGGAACCTTAGATCAAAGTGGGAAGGCCCCTAATAATTGAAGAGTCTTGTGCATCGGGAGCAGTGAAGCTCTAGGGGAAAACATCCTCTCTTTCATGGATAGTGAATGGACAACACTTGAAGCATTATCATGCAAAAGAAGATATAAGTGCAATCACCTTACAAATAATTACCCCTGAAGAGTTGATTGAGCAAAAATATGGAAGGAATGGTAACTGGAAGAAAGACAAGATCAAGGCAAAGTGAGCTACACTATGGTTAAGCTATAGACCATAAAAGACTGCTTCATGGGAGGCAACCCATGTGAAATAAAGGGACGAGTAAGTTTTAAATTTTCAAGTAAGTTTTAGCTAAGTTTGAGATTGAATAAAGGAACACTTGAAGCTCTTGTGAAATAAAAGAAATTTGGTCATGATAAAAATCTCTTTTAATGAATGATAATGTTGGTCGAAAATTTAAGTTGTCATTTTTCTGTCAAAACTTGGTATTTCATTAAGTTTTAGACTAATAAAAATTCCCAAAGAAACAGATAAATTTTGATGTATACTGTAACCTTAATGACCAACTATACAGTAGAAAATAAATTTCCAGCCGTATAGTTGCGGCCGCATAGTTATTCACCGCATCACCAAATGTTTATGCCAGGGTACAGAGATTTTAACGACCAACTATACAAGGGGAAGAATATTCCAGACATATAGTTGTGGCCACCTTAGATAATAATGAAATCTATAGTCGGTTTGTGACTATACAGCAGGATCTATACGATCCACGCCCGTATAGTTGCTCGTTAAGCATGGCGTCTAGGGTTTTCTACCTCCCCTTTTAAAGACGCCCTTATAGTTGCTCGTTAAGCTATAGTCTCCATCCTTGAAAAACAATCGTCATCTCCCTACACGCCCCTCTAACAACATTCGTGCAGCGAAACCATGCAGCCTTTCCATATCAACAAGATTTGGAAGAAGAAGGAAGAGAAGCCCGTGAAGAGGATCGAGGAGGTGGAACCAAAAGAAGCATCATCGTCATCCAGCTCGAAGATCAAGTCTCTCCCAAATTGGGAGGACATGTTCCCATAAAGGATGGAGATGATGAGGCAATCAAATCAGGGAAGGAGCAAGGATGAGTATCTCCCTAATCCTTACCGCCACAATATAGGATCTTATTATAAAACTACTCTTAGTCTGCCACCTCTTAAACCCAAGAAGGTGCGGCAAGATGAGATTCATGATAATATCTATCAATTGGTAAAAGCTTCAAAGGCATGTGTTGAAACTATTGGAGAACATCCCAATTTCAGTAACCCTGAATTGTTGTCCAAAAGGCAAAAATCAGGGGAAAAACTTTTTTCTTATTAAGTTTTCAATGTTTGCCTACTTGTCTTCTTATGTCCATGCAACTGATTGTGTATTAGGTGATATGCTTCTTATCTCAACACTAGTTGAAAAAAGCTATTTTACAGAAGAAATGTCTTGACTCATCTTTCATATTCTCAAATGTTCTGGCATTTCAAACTTGAGCCAAGATGACCTTAAGAAGAAGAAAATAATTTAGTAGTTTCTCTTTAACAAAACTATGGAGACCTATATAAAATCACCTTATGTTTTCAAGACAGAACTTCAACTACTCTTACCTCTAGGTTTTGCCAAAAGCCTTTCCTAAAACCTTTTCACTCCAATCTTGGTAGAAATACCAAGAGGTACTTAACTTACCTCAAAGCACAACCTCTTCAAAACACCCATGCTTACCTCAAGCTAGGCTTGGGTATGACCTTAGTAGTAGTTTGACAAGTTTGATAAGATGAGTTGCCTTGATATGCTATCTAATGAATTGCCATGATCTGCTGATTGCCTTGATTGCCTAGGAACTAGAGTGAGCTAATATAGTATCTCATCCTTAGGGATCAAACCAATAGTTGAGATCATCAATCTCAAACTAAGTATCCCAAACTAAATCTATCTAGAGTACCACAAGTGAAACCTTAATCTACTTAACCAGATCAATCCTGAGCTAACCCTTTGTATTAGCATCCAACCCATCAAAGACCAAATACCAGCATGTATCCCCTCTATTCAACCTATACCTCAATATCAACCACTTGATAAAGAGGATAAACCCTTGCCACTCTCTCAAATTTTTCCCCTGTTGCATACTAGTCCAAATACTCAAATTTGCCAAATTTGGCTTAGTCTGGAATCCTTATCTAGATTCAATATTTGGTACTCCACCCATTATAATCTAAGTGCATTATTGATAATGTACTTGAACCATTTTCTAGTACATCATCAGTAATAACAAAGCCCACTCTTTCCCTTGGATAAACAATTCTTCTTCCCACTCATCCATGATGGTTTTGTAGTCAAGATAATAAGCTTTTATGCAAATCTTATCATCTTTCCTATTTTGGCAGAAGCTCACATCTATATGCTACCTCCCCTTGACCAAATCTTTGCATTGTTATGATCTACTAACCATGGTCTATCAATCCACTCTTCCCTTGTATCCATTGGATCCTTGTGCTTCTTAAACCCACATGGTTTATGAGGCATCATGATACATCTGTTATGGCAGCTTATTTTCAACAAAGCTTGCCATCTCTTCTAGACCACCTCAAATACATCCAAAACCAAACCTTGCTTCCATGATCATCTATATAACTTGGTCTAATCATCAATCTACCCTTTGTATAAAGGTGAGCTCTAAGCTCCCTAATCCAACCATGTTTATGTGGCATAAAAATATCAAAACCCTAGATCCCCCAAATCTAGTTTCTTCCAATTCCACCATAATCCTTCAAAACCCAAGTGGACAATGATGTATAAGTCAATTTTACATCATCTAGCTTGGAGGTAATAACACACCAAATAATTCCCATGATTATTTGGATCCTAAAAACATTTAATTCCCACTTTTGGCAAAACCCTAGAAACTCTGTCTATAAAGGCAAGTTTGCTTTTCTCCTAATCAATTTGCCAAATCAATGCACATTTGAGTTCTATACCTCATACCCCACCTTTCCATCTCAAAAATGAGATCCTTTATTATTTATGTTTGCCACTTTTCTTAAATGGCAGAAACAAGAAATAATTCCTTACAAATACTTTCCCATCCCAATAAATTCCAATAAAATTCCCCAATGTGTGTTATGGTATTTAGAACCATTTAACATAAAAAACTCACCTTGCCTAATGTAAAATTATCAAATTAGCTCCTCTAACCCACTTCTTCACTTTTTGAGTAAATGGATTTATGTGGGCTAATACCCCATAGAAAAATCCCAAATAAATCCTAGGGAAGTATCTTGACCATTCTCATCTACCAGTACCATTTTCCATACCTTGTACAATGAAAGATTTCGGAGTTTCTTCATAACCACTTATTGTGGAAGATTTGACCATATCACAAAAACCATTAGTAAAACCCCATCAAACCACATCCAACCTTGCCAAGCTATGTTCCACAGCACCCAACACTTCCCCTGGTATACTATCACTATAACACTACAATTTGAGCCATCCTTTTATTTTTGTACCATGATCTTATAAGAGAAAGGGAGAGATATAAAAAATCTTGGGCATTAAAAGCCACAACCACTCCCCCTCTCCCTGGTCGAGCTGCTGGTCCCACACACTCCCATCACCACCCACACTACCCAATCCACGGCCATCTCCTTTCACATATCCTCCTTGGACTACACTAACCATGGACCATCCCTCCCTCGGGTTAAATACCCCCAGGCCACCCCAGCGCCTCCCTTTTCCCTCATTTGCCCCCTCTCCTCCCCACTCACCTCCCTAGATCCCTCTCTCCCTCTCCCCTGCTCTGCTCTGTGCGAGAGAAGAAGAAGTAGGAGCTCTCGGCCTCCTATAGAGTTCCGAGCTAGGCTTCCCTCTCCTCGTTTCTCTCCCTCTGCATGTTGCCATCCGGTGCTCCCCTACTGTCTTTGACCCTCCCCTGTTGTTTCTCTTGCTCAGGAACACCTCTACAGGCGTCGACATCGACCACCGACCAGGCCCCGCATGATCGCCCTCACGCGAGCTTGTCCCTGTCGTCAACACTACCCTTGTCGCCCCTTGTCGGGATCATGGTCACGCGCCACGTCCGTTCCGCCACCTCCCCGCCGCCGGCAGGCCCCCAGTGCGATTGTATGACGCCGAGAAGAAGGAAGCTTCGGATTTGTTTCTATTATCTTGTTATCACTAATCTAGTATTCTAAAGAAGTCCAGGGACACTATTGCAATATTGCTACTGATCAGGCAAGCCACCTTCTTGCTCATAAGCCTTGTCCTACTGTTTTACTTATGCATGCTTTACCTACTGTTTATCGAAAATGCATTGTTTTATTATGCGATGAGCTATATATGGTAGTGGCTTGGCTCCTCCAAGTCATTACATTTTTGTACTACTAGTACAATACCTTGATGACACCTATTTTTCCCTAGTATGGTAGATGGTGTATAGCATCATGCCCCTTTGGAAACCCCGTTTTATCCTAAGAAAAACTATGGGATGGGAAGACCCCGAAAAGTTTACAAGAATGTTTTATGAGAAAACCTTGGCGAGCTTTGGCCTGCCAAGTCAATTTAGAAAGGAAAGGGGGTTTGGTTTTACAAAAAGGTTGGATGAAAGATGGAGGAAAAATGTTTACAAAAACACACCGGGTTGTGCAGTTTTGCCCAAACAATTAACCCATGCAACCACATTACTCTGGAATGGGACAGGGCTTGGCTAGAAGTTTTTCTATCCTGGTATAGGTGCCTCACAACTACTACATGGGATGTCAATATCCTGGAGGGTGGGCCTTCTCTGGTAAAATGGTCCATGTAAAACATTGACCAGGAGAAGGAACGAAGGGTATACGGTCCTCCACGTGTTACTATCAGCCCCTCATTGAAAGCGAACAATCGGCATAGTGTAAAAGGAGTTCTGGTTGGCTTGTCAACTATATAGGGCGTCCCGGTGTTGAGGGGAAAACACTCATAGGGTAGGCACTTATATTGGAGTGGGCATCTAGAAGGTCTTGACCGGTTACTCGATCCACAATCGGTGTAGATCAGGGCAGTGTAATCGGATGATGTCGGTAAAGTGTACAACCTCTACAGAGTTTAAATCTATTCGAATAGCCGAGTCCTTGGTCATGGACTATTGGGAAGGTTGCTGTAGATCGGTGCTGTTTTTGATTTCAAAAAGGATTTCAGAAAAGAAATGGCTTTGGAAAGGTTTTGACCATGGGATGGTTAGAATGGAAGAAGAGAAATTTGGTCATGGGATGACCAGGAGAAAGAAACAAATAGGTGACCCAATCTTAGTTTTTCTAAAAACTTTTCAAAAAGGTTTTCAAATGTTTTACAGAAGTTTTTAAACAAAGATATATAGATAGTCTATATCTATAAGAAAAAATAATTTTATAGAAGGACCTCCTATGGAGCCATCCTACCATAGCTATTTGCATAGCCTTATTATTGTTCTCTTAAGGTGGTTTGCGAGTACATTAAGTACTCACCGGCATTGTCCCTGGCTATTTACTTGGCCAGACTATTAGAGCTTCAAGAGAAATGGATGGAGATGCTGACGTCTATGCGAGCTAGGTCGTCTTCCCAGTCAGTCGCCTGTAGGTTAAGGCATGACATGGGCTCTGCGCTTGAATACTTCCTCTATTTGATGTTGTAATGGCCATAATGGAAATCATGTAAGTTTGGTAATCATTACTCTATGAATGTTTTAATGATACTAGTCGGTTATGCTCACGGCTCACTGATCATGGGAACGTGAATTGTATGCATAACGAGGATTCACGGACTGTAAATCCGGGGGTCCAACAAAGATCTTGAGAATAAGGTCAATGATATCGATGGTTTCTTGATTAAAACTATTTTTGAGTTGACACATGAGAACAAATTCCTTAAGAGGAAAATTTTGAAGCTTCAATGCGACATTAGCAACCCAGGAGAGGAAGACAATGGTCTTCCTACCCAGGAGGAGGAATAGGTACCAGCACTCCCTAGAATCAAAGGCAGTCACGGGCCCATGATCAGAAATTAAGGCCCATAGGTATTGATCATCCATGGCTCATATTGGACGTTCGGATGTCCCAAGAAAGCCCTTTTGAGTGGCCATCAACAACGACCATCTGTCCACATCCAGACCCGATGCACACATCGAAGAACTTTCTCTGTCTCTCCCCTGCCTCCCCCTCCCTCTAGGATGGCCAAGCCACCACACACACAAAAATGCCATGCGGCTGCTCCGATGAATGCACCTCCATTGATGAGTCCAACGCATTGGAAAACAGGGATATCAGTCCCTACCATTGTGATAACAGGGAGTCCGTTGATAGGCCATACTATTCCGAAACACCGGAAGGTAATTTTTCTGACGAGGACCCTGCTTACCATCATCTTATGGAGGGGACGCCGCTAGAGAGCACAGAGGAGGAGGAGGAGGGGGAGGAGGAGGACGATGGTTTATATTTCATCTATGACGGACCCGTCGTCTTCAAGAAGAGTTCACTCGATCCACCCTGCTTCAGCAAGAAGAAGAAGAGGAAGCAGGAGGATGAGGGGTCGGAAATCGTCTACAAGAAGAGTGCACTGGATCCCTTCTTCACTAGCAATAAGAAGAGGAAGGAGAAGGAGGCCGGAGGCTTGAAGAGGAAGAAGAAGGCGAGAGTTGGGGGATGCCACGAGAAGCAAAATGATGACGCCAACAGGAAGGTCGCGGCAGAAGAATCCATGTCCAAGAAGAAGAAGAAGTCTTATGATTAATTTAACCTCTAGTACGACCTATCTGTAATAAGGTTCGAAGATTGAATATCATTAGGTGCAAGTTGGAATGGTGTTGGGATCTAGCACAAGTACTACGCTTGTCATTTCATCTCCCCCACTACGACGCAATAAAACCTCTTGTACTTTGTATTACTTCCTCCCCTTAATTTCTGCATGCATTCTAGGAAAGAGGGGTGCCAATATAGAGAAAGCAACGTCAATTGTTACTCACGTGATTTCAGGTAATTAATACTGCTACTAAAAGTAAGAAACCTAGGAAACCTCATGTATTCGCAGTGATCAAGTGAAATACGGAGTACTACTATCAAAGTCCCTGAATAAAAATAACCTCTATACAGCATACTTACACGTAAATCATCTCCTTTCTCGGCATTGAATTAAATTATTTAATGTCACATTGATATGAAAACTCGATTGCACCCAACGTGTTATCCGCTGGCCAGCATCGTGGCACATCAAAAAGGCTGTGTTGCCTGCAAAATCTAGCAAGCACGTAACCATCCATACGCTAGAAGAATCCGGCAGAAACCACGCAAACATCAGAATCAGGAGACTGTGTGCCATGCCGAAAAACACATGAGCAGAGAGAAGAAAATCACTAAGAAATAGAGAGGAGTGAAATGAATTTCCTTGGCAGCAAGGACATGCATCTCAGCACATGTGTCTGTGGTGTGTCCCTAGGAACAGTGTGATGACAGCTACATCTGAGTAGTACAGTATTGTTCTGTAGTCTCACTTTATGAAGTCACAAGAGCACTCGAGTACTACATAGTAAAAAGACGTAAATAGCTATCGCCGCCCGCCCACCGCAAATACCTATACCTACCGGAGTACTATAAAAGCGATGTACTACTCAAGTATAAAAATACATGTATTACCAGAGTATTAGTATAACTGTACAACTACTGATGCTACTGTTATACTCCGGTTACTACTTCGTGGAGTTTCCAAAATCTGGGCATGTTTTTTCTAAATTAATCCTAGTACCTGTATCAAGACAAGATAAACCACAAGAAAGAAATGAAATTGTGCTGAGGTTTTGTATACCGGGGCGTCAATCCTGACGTTTTCCCTGAGGACCAGAATGCTGTAAACTTGGTTTCAACCGGGGAAGGTGCCATTTCTCTCTAAAAAAGAGAGAGAAAGGCTAAATGCAGATCATGTTGAATATAGGGTGTCAAGTGGGATTTCACCTAAATCCCACTTCTAGTTCATTTGCCAAATTCTAGTGTAAATTTTGAGCAAAAATTTACACTAGATTTTGAGAAATGAACTAGAAATGGGATTTAGGCGGGATCCCACCTGACACCCTAGTTGAATACATCCATGCAGTCCTTGATATCTCCCCTGTAGTACTGTACACTTTGCGCTAGACCTAGGCTTCTCTGTCTCTCTCTAGGAGTAGACCTTCACGTGGGTAGGACCTGTTACTCTACAGCATGATACCTGCTTTATTCTCACCTGTCAACTTCCTGCAACCTTGTTTTGACCGACCAGTGTGAAGCATGGTGTTGAAGTTGCGATACCTACCTATTACTCCATTTTTATGCAGGAGCATGGATTTAGGATGGATCAAGGGACCCCATATTCAATGATGCATAAAAATTCTGGACTGCGGGCACTACATCAGTGAGCCGAGATTTCAGGGAACCACTCCAACGCTGCGCGTCTAGGCGGATTCCACCAAGATCTAGCCGGCGCTGGACAAAGACGAGCTAGCATCGATAACTGTTCCATGCCCCCACGACGCCTGTCTCACCATGGTCGTCTACCACTAGCTTGACGAGCTAGCGCCGATAACTATTCCAGGCCCCACGACGGGTGTCTCACCATTGTCGCCTACCACGAGCTCGACGACCACAAGACCGCCTGCCCATACAGCCCGTGCTGCTGCATGGAGGTGGGCTACATTTTCACCGCTTCACGGTCAGCTCCTTATCCACCTCGACGGCAAACACAAGGAACAAGTGCATATGATATTGTATGGCCATCCCATAGAGTTTACAGTAACGATGTCATTACCATCCTGTATGCCATCCATGGTCATCGTCTACTGTGATGACGCTAGCGTGTTCAACCTCATCATCGGCGAGCTCGGCCGGGCCACTGCCGTTTCCTCGGTGTGCGGCAGGGAGGCCGCATGCTCGTGGCCCCGATACAGGGTGAAACTATGCGCCACTGGCCCGCGGTCACCGATAGACTTCTCGATAGACACCTATAATGGGGTAATGGAGCCTACGAGCTGCGCCTCGCCCCATAGTGTTGTCCACGAAGATCTGACATCCCTCACGGTGCAACCGCGGTACATAACCGCGGCTACTGGACAGTACCAGAAGGTGTTCTCTTTCCCCGTTTGCATCAACAATAAGAATTGATCTTAAACTTCTTCTAGTGATCCTAACGTGATGGTAATGATGTATTACTAGTTAATTTAATTCTAGAGTTCCACTCGTTTACTTGTTACTATAGTAATACTCGGAGATAGGGTCTATTTTGGCACTAGGAAGGGCGTATTTTGGCTATAAAATAAGTTTATTGATAATGTTTATATTTAGGATTTAAGTGTTCTCTAAAATAATATGTCAAACTTCTATATATTACGCCACACTCACGTGTAAAGCACGTGCAACTTACTCATCCTACTACCTTTCCTTGCTTGATTTCAAGGTCCTTTGTGCTAAATGTTTGGACATGGATGTAATTTTCTCTTCTGTGAGGTCCTTGGTGTAACATATATGTACACATCCTATGACCATGTTAATTGAAGCATCTCTCTCCCTCGGGACATACCCCGGTCAGAAAAATAAAGTGCCACCACCCGGTTTTCAAAAAAAAGTAGACGATGACCTTGGTCATTTGTCCTGAAACCCAAGAAAGTACACACAAAGTACGTGGTATAGTAGGCCATACCGTCAAACATGTTTTTCAAGTATTTTTACTACTCCCTCCGACCCATATTAGTTAACTTCATGTTGTAAAATTTCGAATGAACCTATATAATAAATAGTGTCTAGATTCATCCAAATTTAGACAAATTTGAGTCAACTAATATGGATCGGAGGGAGTAGTAGAATGAATTAAATAACAAAGAATGACCCCAACAAATTTTCGTACAAAGTGGACAATTCATTCTTACAGTTTCCCAAGTTTAAGGATTTTTCCAGTTTCGAAATTTGAACATGGACCATTGGATCAAGACTAGCAAATCCAAATATTGCTAACCGTTGGATCTTGTTTTCCATTCTTATCATCTAAAACATTACATTGATAGTCTTTAGCACAATGAACGCTTTTGTGCGTAAACCTCAAAACACAATTCATTTCTTAGTTTTAGGGACCTTGTGCTAAATGCATGGACTTGGATATGATTTTCATTTTTACGAGGTCCTTGATGTAACTTGTACTTGCACCGACCATATTAACTAAAGCGCCTCGCTTCGGGGGGACCTATCATAGTTAGAAGAAAATTCAACCCTCCCATTTATAACACAAAGTGAACCACGGTTTCTTATATAAGTATATTTTTCAAGATTTCTAGCTAACTTTGCACACTTCACTTACTTCTTTGTCGATTCAATAAAATTAGGTCAAACTTGAGCTACAAGTAAGCGCGGTAGATTAATTTCTCTTGAATTAAATGTAATTTCAGAGGTAGATGGGTGCATCTTCTTGTAGCAAACAATATTGTCGGTGTGAGTTTGAACTACCTAGAAAGAACATTCTGTTTTCCGAGTGATGACAAGATTGTACTTTTCCGTAAAGAAATAAAGTTCGAAGAATATGGATCTGAATGCCACAATTCAGCAAGCTTCCAGACATATTAAGTGAATCAACATGTTGTACGTAATTGTTATTTCCATGTTTTATGTGTTTTCAAACTCCATAGCTAACTCTTCCCACTTGATTGACTTTATGCTGATTTATCGAAATTAGGTCAAATTTGAACAACGAGTAATTTTTAGGTTGCTTTGATAGTTTTAAGAAAAAGCTTTTGGAGGTACCCTTCGGGGGGTCAATTAATATATTATAAATCACCAAGAGTTTTGATAACATTTTCAACTTCTTGCTAAGATTATTCATCTTGACAACTTAATGAAATTAGGTCTTAAACTTGAGCTACAAGTTGGCGCGATAGATTGCTCCTGAATTAAATGTAATTTCAGAGGTAGATGGGTGCATCTTCTTGTATTAAACAATACTGTCGGTGTGAGTTTCCAACTATCAGGAAATAAAATTCTAATTTATCTAGGTGATGATGATCCATATTGTTCATTTTTGAAAACAAAATCTAAAGAATATGGATATAGATGCCACAAGCCAAGTTTTCGACATATATAGTGGATTGACATTTTGTACTTATGATTAATTCCCATGTTTTAGGGCTTTTCAAACTTTGTCCTAGCTAACTCTATCCACTGAAATGACTTTATGTCTATTTATCGAGATTAGGTGAAAATTTGAACTTCAAGTAAATTGTGGGTTTCTTTGAAAGTTTATGAAAAAGCTTTTGGAAGGTACCCACTAGGGAGTCACAACTAATATATCAGAAACCAATGAGATTTTAGACGACATGTCCAACTTCTTGATAAGATTTTTCATCTTCACAATTTAATGAAATTTTGTCAGACTTGAGCTACACAAGTAAGCGTGAAATTTTCTCTTGAATTAAATGTATTTTTAGAGGTAAATCGGTGCATCTTATTGCAATAAACAATTCCATCGGTGTGAGTTTTGAACTATGAGGAAATAACATTCAATTCTCAATTGTTTCGAGTGATGAGAATATAGTTCTTTACCATGAACAAAAGTTCAAAGAATATTGGACATAGATGCCACAAACCAAGTTTACATACATATATATTGGACCAACATGTTGAACTTACGATTCCCATGTTTTATGAGTTTTCAAACTTCTTTGCTGATTGAGCCCACTTGAGTGATTTTTTGTCGATTTATCGAAATTAGGTCAAATTTGAAACTACAAGTAAATTGTAGGATGCTTTGAAAGTTTGCATAAAATATTTTGGAGGTACCCATCAGGGGGCATAATGAATATATCAAACCACCGAGAGTTTTGACGATAGCTTCAACTTATTGCTAAGATTTTGCATATTGACAATTTAACGAATAAGGTGAAACTTGAGCTACCAGTAAGCTTCATAGGTTGCACTTGAATTAAATGTCTTTTCAGAGGTTGTTGGGTGCATCTTATTGTATTAAAAAATGTCGTGGGTGTGAGTTTCCAACTATGAGTAAAGAACATTCTCAATTTTCTGAGTGATTACGAGATTGTTCTTTCTAGTAAAGAAAGTTCGAAGAACATGGATCTGAATAACACAAGCCAAGTTTTCAGACATATATAGTGGACCAACATGGTGTACTTATGATTTACCATGTTTTATGAGTTCTAAAACTTCCTAGCTAACTCTGCCCACTTGAATGACTTTATGTCGATTTATCGAAATTAGGTCAAATTTGATTACTGCTAGTAAATTGTAGGCTCCTCTATGCGTTTTATGAAATTGCGTTTGGAGGTACCCACATCAGGTGATCAATTAATATATCTAAAACCACCGAGAGTTTTGACAACTCGTTTAACTTCTTGATAAGATTTTGCATCTTGGCAATTTTAAACCCCTTTTAAAAACGACCACATGAAATAAAGAAAAAAAGATATTAAAATATTTAGGCATGACATGCCCTATCATGCATGTTGTGTGCGCTACGTGCCATGAAAACATTAACCATGGGATTTGACGAGTTCTGGAAAAACAGCTTCATAGTATTGTTATGCCATATATAGACAATATTGGGTTTCAAACAGAACGACCAAGGTTGTCAAGGCTATAACGATCAACACCATAGTTTACGACCAGATGGAGTTCACGTAGTAGATGGGTGCATCTTGGGGTAGTAAGCATTGTTGACCGTGAGAGTTTTCACACATATAGTGGATCATGCTTCCTATCTAACTCAAGGTTTTGAATTTTGGCCGAGATTACTGAAATTCAGCCATTTCGGCCAGGACCGGTAAGAGAATTTACCAAACAAAAAATTTCTAAATTTGGGATTTTTTGTTGAATTATCTAAAATAATTTACATTTGGTAGAATTTTATTTGAAACTATAAATTTTTGTCTAATTTCAGCCAAATTTTGTTTCAAAGTTTAAATTCACCGAAATAGCCGAATTTCGGTCATTTTGCTCGGACCCGGTAAATAACTGAACCAAAATCCAAAACCTTGATCTAATTACATCGGTTAAATGAATTTCGCAAAAAAATCGAGTCTAGCGCGGTGGAGATGGGAGTACAAAGCACGAGTGTCTAAGAGCATCCGTAATGTAGGACCCACCCTGCTTATGACAATTGCCACAATTTATAGGTCAACATTCGCCACAACATAGGACCCACATCATTTGGTTATATTCCTCCATGCAAGAGAGAGGAGGGAGGGGAAATGATTTTTCTATTTTCTATGGGCAACCCACAAGCTTGAGGTAACTTTATTTTCTCAACAATGTACTACTATATACCTTAAGGTGTGCTTTTTTACACACTGTGGATTCCCTAAGGGAAAAAGCAAATAATGGGCCCACTTGGCAGTGTATGACCAAGCTATAAAACTCCCATGCAAAAGTTATTCAGTTAAGTGGGTCCCATGAATAATCTCATTTAGACACTGGTGGAGCTTATTACTTGTAGTCCAGTAGTATTTATGTTGCTTAGACATAAGTATATGCTAACCTCGGTGCACGCGCTGTACTTGTAGAGAGAATAAAATGTAGGCAGAGGAAGAGGGCAGCGGTGAAGAGAGAAGAGGAGTTGAACGTACTTCAATGTCATAGCAAAGTTTATGATGGGTTCCTGACATGAGGAACTCCAGACTCTACTAGTAGTAGTAAATGTCAGGACCTATGCACGCAAAAAAAATTGGAAGTGTTTTTTCTCTCTCCTTTGCTGCCTCTCATCTCTCCACCCTCTTCCCTCGCGCACTGGCCCGGCAGATCTCTCCCTTGTCCACATCATGGCGCTGCGCACGTGTGCCTCGGTACGACGGCTCTGTTTTTTTTCTTTTTTGAGAGAGAGGGTGACTCTTTTTTTCTGGCGTGTTCGGCAGCCGTGTTGGTGTGGAGTAGGAGTAGTATATAGAAAGGAAACCACTTTGGTCCTTGGCGGCAAAATGATTCAAACTTTTCCGGTTTCAAAATTTTCACTTGCTTCCCAAACATCGGGAGGGAAAGGTTATTCAAAAGACCGGCCATTCGTAGTAGTAGTTCTTATCTTTTTCGTCAAAAAAACTATATAGTGTATGGATAACTTTGAACATGGACCGTTGGACCAAGACTGGCAAATCCAAACATTGCTAATCGTTGGATCTTCTTTTCCATTGTTAGCATCTAGAAGATTCTATTGATAGTCCTAAGCACAATGAACACTATTGTGCGCAAACCTCAAAACACACTTCATTGCTTAGTTTTAGGGTCCTTGTGCAAAATGCATGGACTTGGATGCAATTTTTATTTTTTACGAGGTCCTTGATGTAACTTGTACTTCCACCGACCATGTTAACTGAAGCACCTCGTTCCGAGGGACCTACCATAGTTAGAAGAAAATGCAACCCTCCCAATTGTCACACAGAGTGGACCATGGTTTCTTATATAATTCCATTTTTCAAGTTTCTGAGCTAACTTTACACACTTCACTTACTTCTTTATCGATTCAACAAAATTAGGTCAAACTTGAGCTAGAAGTAAGAACAGTAGATTAATTGCTCTTGAATAAAATGTAATTTTGGAGGTATATGGATGCGTATTCTTGTATCAAACAATACTGTCGGTGTGAGTTTCCAACTATCTAGAAAGAACATTCTCAATTTTCCGAGTGATGACGAGATTGTTCTTTTCCGTAAAGAAAGTCCGAAGAATATGGATCTGAATACCACAATCCAGCAAGCGTCTAGACATATTAGGTGGACCAACATGGTCTACGTAATTGAGTTTTCCATATTTTATGAGTTTCCAAACTCCCTAGCTAACCTGCCCACTTGAGTTACTTTTATCAAAATTAGGTCAAATTTGAACAACGATTAAATTTTAGGTTGCTTTGATAGTTTTAGGAAAAAGCTTTTGTAGGTAACCATCGGGGGGTCAATTAATATATTATAAACCACCAAGAGTTTTGACAACATGGTCAACTTCTTACTAAGATTATTCATCTTGACAACTTAACGAAATTTGGTCTTAAACTTGAGCTACAAGTAGGCGCGATAGATTGCTCTCGAATTAAATATTAGTTCAGAGCGGTAGATGGGTGCATCTTCTTGTATTAAACAATACTATCGGTATGAGTTTCCAACTATCAGGAAATGCCACCAGCCAAGCTTTCGACATATATAGTGGACCGAAATATTGTAATTATGATTAGTTCCCATGTTTTAAATGTTTTCAAACTTTGGTCTAGCTAACTCTGTCCACTTGAATGGCTTTATGTCTATTTACCGAAATTACATGAAAATTTTGAACTACAAGTAAATTGTAGGTTTCTTTGAAATTTTACGAAAAAGAGTTTGGAAGGTACCCACCAAGGAGTCACAACTAATATATCAGAAACCACCGAGACTTTAAATGATAGGTCCAACTTCTTGTTAAGATTTTTATCTTGGCAATTTAATGAAATTTGGTCAAACTTGAGGTACACAAGTAAGCGCGATAGATTTCTCTTCAATTAAATGTATTTTCAGGGTAAATGGGTGCATATTCTATTGGTAAGCAATGTCATCTGTATGAGTTTTGAACTATGAGGATTGAACATTCAATTCTTAATTTTTCGAGTATGAGAACATAGTTCGTTTCCGTAAACAAAAGTTAGAAGAATATTGGATTTGGATGCCACAAGATAATTTTACATAAATATATATTATACCAACATGTTGTACTTACGATTCCCATGTTCTATGAGTTTTCAAACTTCCTAGCTAACATAGCCCACTTGAATGTATTTATGTCAATTTATCAAAATTAGGTCAAATTAGAAACAATAAGTAAATTGTAGGTTGCTTTGAAAGTTTGCATAAAATCTTTTGGAGGTACCCATCGGGAGGCATAATTAATATATCAAACCACCGAGAGTTTTGGTGATGGCTTCAACTTCTTTCTAAAATTTTGCATATTGACAATTTAATGAAATAAGGTCAAACTTGAGCTACAAGTAAGCGCGATAGATTGCTCTTGAATTAAATGTATTTTTAAGGTTGATGGGTGCATCTTATTGTATTAAACAATGTCGCGGGTGTAAGTTTCCAACTATGAGGAAATAACATTCTCAATTTTATGAGTGATGACATGATTGTTCTTTTTTGTAAAGAAAGTTCGAAGAAGATGGATCTGAATACCACAAGCCAAATTTTCAGACATATAGAGTGGACCAACATGTTGTACTTATGATTTCCCAAGTTTTATGAGTTCCCAAACTTCCTCGATAACTCCGCTCACTTGAATGACTTTATGACGATTTATCGAAATTAGGTCAAATTTGACTACTTCTAGTAAATCGTAGGTTGCTCCATGAGTTTTATGAAATGGTGTTTGGAGGTACCCACATCAGGAAGTCAATTAATATATCTAAAGCCACTGAGAGTTTTGACTAGTGGTTTGACTTCTTGCTAAGATTTTGCATCTTGACAATTTTGAACCCCTTTTGAAAATGACCACATGAAATAAAGAAAAAGAAAAAATAAATTAAAAGATTTACTCATGACATGCCCTATCATGCATGTCGTGTGCGCTACCGAATTTGGGCCGATATTACCGAAAATCAGCCATTTCGTCCAGGACCGGTAAAAGTGTTTACCGAACAAAAACTTTCTAAATATGGGGATTTTTTGATTTATCTAAAATATTTTATATTTGGTAGAGAATTTTGTCTGAAACACTAAATTTTGGTCTAATTTCAACCAAATTTCATTTCAAAGTTTAAATTTTGATTCTTACATTTCATCCGAGATTTGACCAAAATTCACAGAAATAGTCGAATTTCGGCCATTTCGCTCGGACCTGGTAAAAAACCAAAACCGAAATCCAAAACCTTGATCTAAATACATCGGTTAAATGAATTTCGCAAAAAAATCGAGTCTAGCGCGGTGGAGATGAGAGTACAAAGCACGAGTGTCTAAGGGCGTCTGTAATGTAGGACCCACCCGGTGTCACATCCCAAGATTTTAGAAATTAGGACTAGAAAAAAATTCATTTGCATTGCATTGGCATGCCATCACCTGGATTCATGAAATTTTTGAAATGCAAAACACTATATTCAAAACCTATCTTAAATTACTAAAAGCCTCCTACAAGAAATCAAATAAGGATTTTATAAATCCAATATCCTTGATCAATAGAAACAACTACAAACTGATACTACAATGACCTACTGATTAATACAAAATTCAAGAAACAAAAGTGAGCTCATTTGGAGCTATTATGGAAAAGTTATGGGGTAAATACAAACAAGCAAAATATATAAAATAAATAGATTTTACAAGGATTTATAAATCCGCTACTTGCAAACTAGTAAAAAGATTACAAAAATAATCCTAATATGGTCTACAAAATTTTAGAAAAATTTGAAGAAAAAAATCAATCCAGTTAGAGTTTATATGAAAAAGTTATAAAAGAAATAAGAAAATAAAAATGAATAAAAGAAAAAGAACGAAACAAACTGAGCTAACCGACCCCGGCGACCTGGCCTAGCGCGGCCCACTCCCTATCTACCGCTCGCACCCGCCTGCGAGCAGCGTGTAGTAGCCGCCACCGTAGCGGGCCGGCCAGCAGCCCACGACCCGACCCCGCTGCTCCTCTCACTGACAGGTGGACCCCGCCCGTCATCTCCTTCCTCGTGAAGGACACCGCGTCCTTCATGGGTCCGTTCAATCCGAGCGAATCTCCTTCAAATTCGCACAAATCCTTTCAGATTTTGACCCCTCCCGCACGCAAGCAGCCTCATATAATCCCCTCTCTATCCACCGTGCTTTTATTTTCGCGAATCAAACCCTAGCACCCCCGTCATTGAGCTTCGATCTCGTCGTCGCCGACCTCGCTATATCAACTTCAAAGTCGAGGTTTCTGACTACCCCGACCCTCCTTTTCCCTCTGACCTTGTTCCTCGTTCATCGCCGCATCCCCTCAACCGTTTTCCCTCTTCTTCAAAACACCGAGACACACGCACGAAGACGCTAGAGCATCACCGACCCGCCTCCACTCCATCCGCACGCAGTGGACATTCCAGGAAGTAAGGGACGTCTTCATGGCCAACATAGACCTCCCATCCTCGTGCGCTCCTCGTCGTGCACCTCCCCTTCTCTGGAGACCACCAGGGATCCACCAGTCGCCGCCACCCAAGCCGCCACCGCCGTCTTCCGCCGTTAACCACGTCGCAAGTCCGGTGAGCAGGAAGCAATCATTCCAGGCCGTCAGATCTCACAGGAACGACCCAGATTAGAAAGAGCGGCGAAGGGGTACCCGCCACTCAGGCTTTACGCGTGGCAAGACAGTCCGCGTGCAGCGTCACCGCTTCGTCGGCATACACGTCAGCGCCAGGTCAGCAATCTAGCCCAGTCAGCGCGGTATATTTATAGGGAATATTCCCTTTTAAACTGAAATTGTTTTAAAATAGCAGAAAATATGCAAATCATGTAAAATTCATATAAAATAACCTACATTTCCAAATTTAGAAAATAATATATCATTGGATTCAGAAAATTGTGTAGAATATTAATATAAGATTATATCTAGTCTTTGAAGTACATATTTACTATAATGATTTAATTAGTTTTAATGGTCTTTTAGGTTAATAAATTCATAGTAAAAGATCTACTGGTCCAAAAATCGCCAATAATATACCAATGGATTCACAATTTTTTGTAGAACGTTTCTATGTAATTTGTTCAGGCAATTACTGTAAGGTTTTGCTGTAAATATTTAAAAAAGTTAAATAGCCTCTTTGGATTATTAAATTCATAAGAAAATAACTACTATTCATAAAGTTGCAAATAATATGTCCCTAGAATCACAATTCCGTGAAGATTATAGATCTGATTTTAGTTTCATTTTTAGACAAAAAAAGTATTTAAATGATTTAAAATCCATTAAACACTATTTAAATCATAAGAAAAGTTCTACAACTCTGATTAGGGTGAATCCAATTCCCACTGGTTCATATTAATGCCCTCTATCCAGTACACTTTAGACCCAAATTTAATTCGATAATAAGAACAGGCGTTACAACAGAACTATTAAAACCCCTATGATTGCAATCAATGATTATTAACAAATACACCATTGCATTAATTTATATCCTGCATGCATCTTATATTTCAGTAGTGTTTAGAGAACTAATTACAACCATTGTGGGTTATTAAATTGTCGTGCATGCATTTGTGCATTTGTTTATGTTTGTATGATTGTTTATATTGTATGCAATTGTTCGCTCGATAGATTGAGAGGAGTGCAACGTGTGTGATTTCTACGAGTGGTTGAACGACTCTAACAACTATTAAGGCAAGTAGTTGATATTTTCATGATGAATTTGCATTACAATTTTTTCTTGTGCATGTGTAGTGTATTTTCGTAGCTACATGCGTAGGTATTACTATGCTATGTTATATCCTATGTATTGTGGTAGGGAACTCCGTTATAGTTGAGCCTCTGTATGGTAGATGTGCTTAGCTTTGCTGTAGCTACAAGGAAGGGATCATGCTTTGCTAAAATAAATGTTTTGTTCTACTAAAACAACATAATGTCAATGAACTACCTGGGCAAAGTGGTTGGATTAGTCATCGGAGTGTGAATAACGGTGTAGAATGCCGCCCAGGGCACTGAGAAGGATTAGTTGTCTTTATTTGCAGTAGATTACGTGTGCAACCATGTGCCAGTAAGAATGGGTGGCTGGTTGGACTCAGTAGGTTGTGGTGACCCGAACCCAGCGTAGCCAGAGATATAGCGGATGGTAGGTTGGAACCGGTGCGCAGTAGGGTTTGGGGATCTACTTCCTAAACGGTCTCTTCTTGGGCTTCTCCCTATCATCACACAATATGAGTGTGGTGGTACGAGCAGGGCTGTCCAAGTCACATGGGTAAAGGGTACAAACCCCTGCAGGGTGTGAAACTAAGTGCTTAGTCGTGTCCCCAGTTAAGGACAAATGAGTTGCTTGATATTGATGCTATGACATATTCTCGCTCATCCTTATTTCTTGATTACTAAAAATATGGGTGAACTTAATGGGTTGTTGTGAATCAAATTGGTTTAATCAAGTAGGACAAAGTGTTTGAAAAATGCAAGCTAGACACAACTCCACCAGTCAAATAAGCATTTAGTTGCTAGGTGTATCATCTCCCTACTTAGCGCTACTTGACATACATTCCATGTATTGACCCTTCGAGGATGCTACATTTTATGTTGCAGGATATTCCGATTTCGAGTGATCAACTAGGTTGCGGTACTCCAATCAATATTTGTTCGCTTGTGGGCAATTGAAGATGGAGCCTATTATATGTTTATGCTTCTTTTTTCTATTGAACTATTTGAGCTAGCCTGCGTGCTAAGAATTATTGTAATAATTGAATACTTCGGATCATTTTGTTATTTATGATGCATGGATATTTGCTTTGTTATTCATCTTTAAGATCTATGTAAGCCAATGAACCGATCCAGGGATTGTCGTGTTGCATAGAGCTATGGTCTTTTTAGGTTGTAGTATTACAGATGGTATCAGAGCACGTGTGTTGACTGTAGGATCGTAACCTTGGAATAGAATAGGAAATCCATATGAAATTATAAACCCTAATTGATTTTATCTATTCTCTGCTTACACTTCTTTCTAGTATTTTGTTATCATTTCAATTCTCATACTTTTATCTTTTGAAATATAGAAGGAAGGCTCTCTCTAGCAATGAACTCATAATTTTGTACTTATTAGATTTTTGTAACCTTCATCTATCTTTTCTATTATCATGTTGTTCAAACTTGTAGATGAACACTTGTGCAAGATTAAATATAGTTAGATGATGTCTACCATATAGTTTTGATATGACTCCGTTTAGATCTAGCAACCGATCATTGCAAGAACTTGTTTGAAAGTTGGTTTACTGTACTTAGGTTGTGCTATGTAATACCTTAAAGTTTCAGAATATTTTTGTGAGATTCCATAATATGTTAATGAAGGTTTTTATTAAAAATTTGTTGTAATTTCGTTGCAGTTTTCTGTCTGAAATATTTTACTGCACGATTTTTCATTTTTAATTGGTAACTCGGATTAAGCTGAAATTTTAGGATCCAGTCCAAAACTTCCTAATCCACCAGCACAAAAATTGGATAAAATCCCTGATGAGTTTAAGGTGTCCACAAAAATTTGTAAACACTGCTGTAGTTTTAGGACAGATTTTGTCCATTGCTTTTATGATTGTAGGTTCACCCCAAATTAGTCAATGAAAAACTATTTTGTGGATGGTATGCCACTAAAACAAAACTTCTGAAATATAAATAAAATTATTTTGGCTTGAGTGTTGTTTGCAATGATTTTTTGCTTGTGTGCCTATTGTTTGCTTCATATAGTTATGGGTAATAATACTTCTCTCTAGTCCTTTTATCTATACTCATCTATGCTACCCCAAACAAATTCCACCATTAGACAATAAATATTGGAGCACATAGAATTTTCCACTAGCTAGATTATATTGGATTCAATATGACTTAGATGTAAATCTAGTATGAATTGCATAAATAATATGAAGGACACATAGTCATGTACAATAAGACACTACACTAACAACTGTAGAGGGGAGAATAAAAAGATAGGCAATTTAATAGTTAACTTTGAGATGCTAAGTTCAATTCTCTTAAGGGGGTTAGCCTCTAGAGTATAAACATAGTGATAGAATCCACTTGGAAGCTAGAAGATGATCACCGAGAAAACACCCAAAACCTTGCTAGCCATTTCGAATCTCGGGACGAGATTCATCTTAAAAAGGTTAGTCTTTCACATCCCATGATTTTAGGAATTGGGACTAGAAAAAAATTCATTTTCATTGCATTGGCATGCCATCACCTGCATTCATGAAAATTTGAAATGCAAAAAACTATATTCAAACCCTATCTTAAATTACTAAAAGGCTCCTACAAGAGATCAACTAAGGATTCTATAAATCCAATATTCTTGATCAATAGAAACTACTACAAACTGATACTACAATGACCTACTAAATAATACAAAATTTTAGAAACAAAAGTGATCTCATTTGGAACTATTATGGAAAAGTTATGGGATAAATACAAACAAGCAAAAGTTATAAAATAAATAGACTTTACAGGGATTTATAAATCTGCTACTTGCAAACTAGTAAAAAGATTACAAAAATGATCCTAATATGGTCTACAGAATTCTAGAAAAATTTGAAGACAAAAATCAATCCATTTAGAGTTTATATAAAAAAGTTATAAAAGAAATAAGAAAAGCAAAATGAATAAAAGCAAAAGAACAAAAAAAACTGAGCTAACCCACCCCGGCGACCTGGCCCAGCATGGCCCACTCTCTATCTACCGCTTGCACCCGGCTACGAGCAGCGCGTAGCAGCCGCCACCGCAGCGGGCTGGCCCAAATCTTGTCTCGCCAGCAGCCCACGCCCCGAACCCGCTGCTCCTCTCACTGACAGGTGGACACCGCCTATCATCTCCTTCCTCGCGAAGGACACCGCATCCTTCACGGGTCCGTTCAATCCCATCGAATCCCTTCAAATTCACACAAATCCGTTAGGATTTTGACCCCTCTCACACGCAAGCAGACTCATATAATCCACTCTCTGTCCCCCGTGATTTTCTTTTCGCGAATCAAACCCTAGTACCCCCGTCATTGAGCTTCGATCTCGCCACCGCCGACCTCGCCAGATTGACCTTGAAGTCGAGCTTTCTGACTACCATGACCCTCCTTTTCCCTCTGACCTTGTTCCTCATTCATCGCTGCATCCCCTCAATTGTTTTGCCTCTTCCGCAGAACACTGAGACACGCGCATGAAGATGCCAGAGCATCACCGACCCGCTGCTACTCCATCCTCATGCCGTGGCCGTTCCAAGAAGTAAGGGGCGTCTTCATGGCCACCATAGACCTCGCCATCCTCGTGCTCTCCTCGTAGTGTACCTCCCCTTCTCTAGAGACCACCAGGGCGTCTCCAGTCGCCGCCACCCGAGCCTCCGCCTCCGTCTACTATCGTTGTCCACGTGCAAGTCCGGTGAGCAGGAAGCAATCGTTCCAGGCCGTCAGATCTCACAGGAACGGCATAGATTAGATAGAGTGGCGAAGGGGTACCAGCCACTCAGGCTTCGACGTGTGGGAGCACAGTCAGCGTGCAGCGTCACCGCTCCATCGGCGTATACGTTAGTGCTAGGTCAGCAATCTAGCCCAGTCAGCGTGGTATATTCCCAGGGAATATTCCCTTTTAAACTGAAATTGTTTGAAAATAGTAGAAAATATGAAAATCTTATAAAATTCATATAAAATCAACTGCATGTCCAAATTTAGAAAATAATATATCAATAGATTTAGAAAATGTTGTAGAATATTAATATGAGATTATATCTAGTCTTTGCAGTATATATTTACTATAATGATTTAGTTAGTTTTAATGGTCTTTAGTTTAATAAATTCATAGTAAAAGATCTACTGGTCCAAAAATTGCAAATAATATACCGATAGATTCACAATTTTATGTATAACGTTTCTATGCAATTTGTTCAGGCAATTACTGTAAGGTTATGTTGTACAAATTTAAACAAGTTAAATACACTCTTTGGAGTATTAAATTCATAAGAAAATAACTACTGTTCATAAAGTTGCAAATAATATGTCCGTGGAATCACAATTTCGTGAAGATTATAGATCCGATTTCAGTTTGATTTTTAGACAACAAAAAGTATTTAAATGATTTAAAATCCATTAAACACTATTTAAATCATAAGAAAAGTTCTACAACTCCGATTAGGGTGAATCCAATTCCTGTTGGTTCGTATTAATGCCCTCTATCTAGTACACTCCTCTATCCAGTACACTTTAGACCAAAATTTAATTCGATAATAAGAACAGGCGTTACAACAGAACTATTAAAACCCCTATACGTGCAATCAATGATTATGAACAAATACACCATTACATTAATTGATCTCCTTCATCCATCATATATTTCAGTGTTGTTTAGAGAACTAAATACAACCATTGTGAGTTATTAAATTGTCATGCATGCATTTGTGCATTTGTTTATGTTTATATGATTGTTTATGTTGTATGCAATTTTTTGCTCAATATATTGCGAGGAGTGCAACGTGTGTAATTTCTATGAGTGCTTGAACGACTCTAACAACTATCAAAGAAAGTAGTTGATATTTTGATCATGAATTTTTCCTACTATTTTTCTCTTGCGCATGGGTAGTGTATTTTCGTAGCTACATGTGTAGGTATTACTATGCTATGCTATATCCTATATATTGTGGTAGGGAACTCCGTTATAGTTGAGCCTCCGTATGGTAGATATGCTTAGCTTTGTTGTAGCTAAGAGGAAGGGATCATGCTTTGGTAAAGTAAATGTTTTGTTCTACTAAAACAACATAATGTTAATGAACTACCTAGGCGGAGTGGTTGGATTAGTCATCGGAGTGTGAATAACGGTAGGGAATGCCGCCCAGGGAACTGAGAATGATTAGTTTTCTTTATTTGCAGTAGCTTACGTGTGCAACCATGTGCCAGTAAGAATGGGTTGCTGGTTGGACTCAATAGGTCATGGTGACCCAAACCCAGCATAGCCAGAGATGTAGTGAATGGTAGGTTGGGACTGGTGCATAGTGGGGTTTGGTTATCTACTTCCCGAACGGTCTCTTATTGGGCTTCTCCCTGTCATCACACAATATGAGTCTGGTGGTACGAGCTGGGCTATCCAAGTCACATGGGTAAAGTGTACAAACCCCTGCAGGGTGTGAAACTAAGTTCTTAGCCGTGTCCCCTGTTACGGACAAATGAGTTGCTTGATATTGATGCTATGACATATTCTCGCTCATCCTTATTTCTCGATTACTAGAACTTGATGGGTGAACTTAATGGGTTGTTGTGAATCAAATTGGTTTAATAAAGTAGGAAAAAGTGTTTGAAAAACACAAGCTAGCCACATCTCCACCAGCCAAATAAGCATGCAGTTTCTAGGTGTATTGTCTCCCTACTTAGTGCTACTGGCCATACATTCCAAGTATTGAACCTTCGGGGATGCTACATTTTATGTTGCAGGATATTCTAATTCTGAGTGATCGACTAGGTTGTGATACTCCACTCAACATTTTTTTCGCTTGTGGGCAATTGAAGATGGAGCCTATTATATGTTTATGCTTCCATTTTCTATTGAACTATTTGAGCTATCCTGTGTGCTAAGCATTATTGTGATAATTGAATACTCTGGATCATTTCATTATTTATGATGCACGGATATTTGCTTTATTATTCATCTTTAAGATCTATGTAAGCCAATGAACCGGTCCAAGGATTGTCATGTTGCATAGAGCTAAGGTCTTTTCAGGTTGTAGTATTACACCCGTCTTATGAGAATTGTCAGAATGTATAGGTCAACATTTGCCAAAAGTTAGGACCCACATCGCTTGGTCATATTCCTCCATGCAAGAGAGAGGAGGGAGGGGAAATGATTTTTCTATTCTCTATGGGAAACCCACAAGCTTGAGGTAGCTTTATTTTCTCCAAAATGTACTACTATATGCCTTGAGGTGTGCTTTTTTTACACATTGCGGATGCCCTAAGGAAAAAGCAAATAATGGGCCCACTTGGCAGTGTATGACCAAGCTATAAAACTCCCATGAAAGTTCTTCAGTTCAGTGGGTCCCACGAATCATCTCATTTAGACACTGGTGGAGCTTATTACTTGTAGTACAGTAGTATTTATGTTGCTTAGACATAAGTATATGCTAACCTTTGTCCATGCGATGTACTTGTAGAGAGAATAAAACAATGGCTAGGGAATAGGGTAGCGACGAAGAAAGAAGAAGAGTTGAAGGCGGTTCGATGTCAGAGCAAAGTTTCTGATGGGTTCCTGACACGAGGTACTCCTGACTCTACTAGTAGTAGTAAATGTCAGGACCTATGCACGCAAAAGAAAAATTAGAAGTGTTTTTTCTCTCTCCTTCGCTACCTCTCATCTCTCCACCACTCTTCCCTCGTGCACCGGCCCGGCTGATGTCTTCCTCGTCCACAGCGTGGCGCTAGGCACGTGTGCCTCGGTACATGTAACATCCCAAACATATTAAAACTTGGATCATCAAAATTAGGGTTAACAAAAACTTTCCCAACTAAAAATATAAAAGCATTCATATGTGTGTGTTTTCCAAATTTGGATTCTTTTGAATTGCCATGGTTCTATGTTTCTTTGCTTGTAAAATGATTCTTAGGTGAAATAAACTTCATCTAAACAATCCCCAAACTTTTCTCAAAGACAAACAACTCAAAATAAACAAATGAAGTGAATGGTCATTTTTGCCAAATTAACTCTAATGCATACTTTGGCTATCCCTAGCTTTCAAAACTTAACAGAAACATTTGTGGATCTTTGCACCCCTTGTTAGTACTCATAATAAGGTACCAAGGCCCACTTTGTGATCCTCCAAAAACATTCAAATGCTCAGTTTAAATGGCCTTTTAAAATTAAATCTATCTCATATGAGAAGATCCCACTATTTCAAAAACCACTCAAACAAGCTCAATTTTCAAAACCCAAGCACCCACAGAATCCCCAGCACATGCCTAGCACACCCACCAAAAATCTTTTCAAAATTCAAAAGTAAGTTTCTTGCGTCCATTTCATCAAACATCTTGCAGAT
The DNA here is from genome assembly GCA_023614405.1 of Avena insularis. Lineage (NCBI taxonomy): Eukaryota > Viridiplantae > Streptophyta > Magnoliopsida > Poales > Poaceae > Avena > Avena insularis. Next base: position 190,192,005 of record CM042689.1, on the reverse strand, counting down.
TCAAATCAAACAAATCACAAACACTATAGTGTGCAGTAAATTTGGCCTAACTTGTTCCCCCTCTGTTTGCAACTAGCCCTTAGTAGATCATCTAGCTCCTTTAACTAACGTTTAGCACCGATGTATGATTTCCTTTCCATCAATGGTGAGCAGGCCGAGCCTCACCATGCCACCCCAAGGTGGACAGCAAGCTAGAGGAAGAACTAGCCGTGCCCACCTTGTCTGGGAGGTAACCAACATCTCACCGCCGCCCACTGTCCCCTACCCGAGCCAGTGCAAGCCGTGGACCACGAGGAACGCCGCGCGCCCAGTGCCACTGCGACATGCCGAGCACGCCCCAGAGCACCGCACCCGGCACGCGTGCACACGCCGCCCCTCGACTGTAGCCCGTGCCCACCGCTTCGCCATGATCCCAGGAACACGCCAGACACCCCCGTTCGCCACCCCGTGCCTCACAGCCACCGCTCGCCGTCGAAGATGCCGCCTCTGCCGCCCAGAGCACCGCACGTTCCCGATCGATTACCACCGCACCTAAGCGCGCATTTAAGCTCTAGAGCATCGCCAGGAGACCGTCCTTCGATCTCCAACCTCAGCCATGCCTCTAGCCGCCCGTAGCCCTGTCGCCACCATCGCCTGCCCATCCGTCTCGGTCTCGCCATCGAGCCTATAAAAGGAGGCGATCCCCAGCCGTTTGAAGCATACCATTCCACTCCCCTCACCTCACTGATCGTTCCACCCTCTAGCCGGAGCACGGGGAGCAACGGCTCGCCGGAATTGCGCCGGAGGAGGCCGCCTCTGGAGAAGAAGGGGGCCGTTGATTTCGACCATCCCCGGAGCTGCCTCGACCATCCCTGAGCTCGTCGTCGACCACTCGTTCCTTTGCCCGCCTCGCCGTCATTGCTGGAGCCCTGGTATGCCCCCTATGCACCCCCACTGAGCCGCTAGGGTTCGAGCTTGCCGGTGACATGTTCATCATCGACGACGATCCCCAGTCGTCGATCTCCCTTCTAATCCAACGAACCACACAGCCCCATACCGCTTCGCGCGTTATGAGCCACTGACTGGTGGAACCCCCTGTCAGCTGAGCCCCGCGCTGCGGAGTGACACTAGGCCAGCCCATTAACCTCTCCCGCGTAGCCCAACCGTTTGAATTTAGATTTTTCCATTTTAATTCAAACTCAGTTCTATACATATATTCAAAAATCAACCCAGCTCGATTCAATGAACCAAATTGCATGAAACCAATTTTGTTAGAAAGGTACTAAAATGCTTAATCAAAGCCCGTTGGATTCAAATCATTTGGATATGTAGATCACCCTTGGTAAAAATAACAAGGCAGATGCTTTTCTGCATTCAAATATTTTTCAAAATTCAACCATAAGAGCTTTTGAGTTGATTCTAACTCTCAAAAATCACATTTGATCATACCGTTCAGAATATATAAAAACATTTGGGTTTACTTAAAGAAATAATGTTCAAGTAATAAAAGAATGCCACATAGGCATATCTAGTCACTATTTATTTAAAATAAAAAGGTTAAACCTTATTAAATTGTGACACCACTTTAAATCACATTCCCATGTACTGAAATATGTGGTGATGACATGTGTCAACATGATCCCATGTTTAAGTTGGAGAATATTAAATCTTAAGTAGTTTTTCAATGAGTAGAAATTACTTTTCTCAAAATTAAAATAAACAAGACAAATGCTTTAATCTTGTAATGATAGGTGATGATGCTAGATCATCTATAGTACACCTTTGTGTGATGAGTGAAAATAGTTAAGTATTGTTTGGTGATTGTGTACCTCGTATTTATTTATAGACGCTACTACCGAACAAGGATACGAGGAGGAAGGAGGATACTATGAGGAAGAAGCCGAGGAGAACTTCAACCACTGCTCTGCACAAGGCAAGCCTAATACTACTTGTTGATTTAGTAAGCTAACCCTTGCAAGATACCCTACTCATACAAGATAATACTTTCTTGTTACCATGCCAAATATATGCTTAAGCATATGTGATCATACCCACTTGATAACCCAATCCTAGTTTTACTTGCAAGCTTTATACTTTATTTCTTTATCAAATCTTTCTCTTAGAATTTACTTAAGTGACTTGTAGATTCTAGGAAGATGATTGAAGGTTGCATAAAGAGCATTAAATTTGGCCTAAGTAGATAATCTGGATTTCATCCTAAGGCATGAGATTGAACTTAACTAATCTCCACTTGTTTACCACCCCTCATTAGTACTTAACCCCACTTGTAGATGCTAGTGCTAAGCATAAAAACTTGATCAGATTTAGATGGCAATACTTGGAGAAAATGGTTATGAAAACCTTGGAATGATCAGTCATTCTATTGAAATGTTTTGACATGTGTTTCCGAACACCAGATGATTTGATGATGAAAATGTTGAGGCATGAGCCTTAGCCCTTTATAAAACTGATGGTTGTCTAGATGCGATACCATTCCAATTTTACCGTACAACCACAATACCCGAAAATTGGGTAGGGTTGACTGGAAACTTATATACCTTAGTATGGGTTCCCTCACGGCCAAGGTCTGAGCTGAGGCTACGTTGTGAAGATTGTCCACCTGTGAAGTACCCAAGCTGACAGTTGGTTATGGTTGGGAGGCCAAACTCACAGGAGAGGTGCCTATACTAGGGCGTGTAATTGAAAGGTTAGGATTGATTATCCGCATACTAAGTATGGTGAATTCAGGATTTGTTCCTGACGGATGTATAGAATGTTGTGGTGAAAGTGTACAATCTCTGCAGAGTGTCAAACTATTCGAATAGCCGCGTCCGCGGTTATGGACAGTTGGAGTGGCCATACTATTCCCCTGTCAGATGTTTTCAAAATGACTTGTGAAATGAATTGAGACTTTGACTTGACCACAACAGAGTTGTGATATGAAATTCAAGTTCCCACTTAGGTGTTATAAAATTTCATCTAGCTTTCTTTGCTTCTGAACTTAGTAAAGGTAAATCTGGTTTTTTGCAAAACAACCCTAGAGCTAAGTAACCTATTACAAAAAAAACCCTTCACTTGCTAGTATTAGTTTGCGAGTACTTAAAGAGTCCTCATGGCTATTCCCGTGGCCGGACTATGAAGAGGAGTAATAGGATGATGGACTGCAGGAAGGTTACGACAACTAGGATCATTTCCCATCGTCAGCATTGCCTGTGACCCAGAAGATGGAGCTTCGCCTACGCTACATTTATTATTACATTATTCCGCAGCTTGAGTTGTATTAAGAACTGGATCATGAGATCCTTATTTGTGTAAGACCTTATGTATGGTTTGAAATCGATGATGTACTGTGATATCCAAATCTCTTATGTCTCGCAAAAATGGTAATCCTGGGATTGCGATGTATGGTATAACAGGCATCTAGGATTAAAAATCCGGGTGTTGACAGTACGGCGGCTCTGTTTTTTTTTTAGAGAGAGAGGGTGTCTCTATTTCTCTGGCGTGTTTGACAGCCTCATTGGTGTGAAGTAGGAGTAGTACATAGGAAGGAAACCACTTTGGTCCTTTGCAGCAAAAAGACTCAAACTTTTTCAGTTTCTAAATTTTCACTTGCTTCCCAAACATCGGGAGGGAGAGGTTATTCAAAAGACCGGACATTCGTAGTAGTACTTCTTATCTTATTTTTTTTTAAACTATATAATGTACGGATAACTTTAAACATGGACCGTTGGATCAAGACTGGCAAATCCTAACATTGCTAACCGTTGGATTTTATTTTCCATTGTTAACATCTAGACGATTCTATTGATAGTCCTAAGCACAATGAATGCTATTGTGCGCAAACCTCAAAACACACTTCATTGCTTAGTTTTAAGGACCTTCTGCTAAATGCATGGACTTGGATAAAATTTTCATTTTTTACGAGGTCCTTGATATAACTTGTACTTCCACCAACCATGTTAACTAAAGCACCTCGCTCCGGGGGGACCTACCATAGTTAGAAGAAAATGCAACCCTCCCAATTATCGGACAAAGTGGAACACGGTTTCTTTCATAATTCTATTTTTCAAGCTTCCTAGCTCACTTCGCACACTTCACATACTTCTTTGTCGATTCAACAAAATTAGGTCAAACTTGAGATACAAGTAAGCGTGGTATATGAATTGCTCTTGAATTAAATGTAATTTAAGAGGTAGATGGGTGCGTCTTCTTGTAGCAAACAATGTTGTCAGTGTGAGTTTCCAACTATCTAGAAAGAACATTCTCAATTTCCCGACTGATGACGAGATTGTTCTTTTTTGTAAAGAAAGTTCGAAGAATATGGATCTGAATGTTGCAATCGAGCAAGCTTCCAGACATATTAAGTGGACCAACATGTTGTACGTAATTGAGATTTCCATGTTTTATGAGTTTTCAAACTCTCTAGCTAACTCTGCCCACTTGATTAACTTCATGCCGATTTATAAAAATTATGTCAAATTTGAAGAGCGAGTAAATTTTAGGTTGGTTCGTAGTTTTACGAAAAAGATTTTCGAGGTACCCATCAGGGGGTCAATTAATATATCAGAAACCATCGAGAGTTTTGACAACAGGTTCAACTTCTTGCTAAGATTATTCACGTTGATAACTTAACGAAATTAGGTCAAACATGACCTACAAGTAGGCGCGACAGATTGCTCTCGATATAAATGTAATTTCACAGCGGTAGATAGGTGCAACTTCTTGTAGTAAAAAATATCGTCCGTGTGAGTTTCCAACTATTAGGAAATAACATTCTAATTTTTCTAAGTGATGATGATTGAGATTGTTCATTTCCGAAAAGAAAGTCTGAATAATATGGATCTAAATTCCACAAGCCAAGCTTTCGACATATATATATATAATCGACCAAAATGTTGTACTTATGATAATTCCAATGTGTTAGATGCTTTAAAACTTTGGTGTAGCTAAATCTGTCTACTTGAATGACTTTATGTCTATTTTGCCGAGATTAGGTGAAAATTTTGAACTACAAGTAAATTGTAGGTTGCTTTGAAAGTTTACAAAAAAGGTGTTGGAAGGTACCCACCTGGGAGTCACAACTAATATATTAGAAACCACCAAGACTTTAACGATAGGTCCAACTTCTTGATAAGATTTTTATCTTGACAATTTAACGAAATTTGGTCAAACTTGAGCTCCACAAGTAAGGACGATAGATTTCTCTTCAATGAAATGTATTTTCAGGGGTAAATGGGTGCATCTTTTTTCAGTAATCAATGTCATTGGTATGAGTTTCGAACTATCAGGAATGAACATTCAATTCTCAGTTTTTCGAGTATGAGAACATAGTTCTTTTCTGTAAAGAAAAGTTCAAAGAATATTGGATTTCTATGCCATAAGCCAAGTCTACATAAATATATATTAGTCCAACATGTTGTAATTACGATTCCCATGTTTTATGAGTTTTCAAACTTCCTAGCTAACTGATCCCACTTGAATGAAATTATGTCGATTTATTGAAATTAGGTCAAATTTGAAACTACAAATAAACTATAGGTTGCTTTGAAAGTTTGCATAAAATCTTTTGGAGGTACCCATCCGGGGGCGTAATTAATATATCAAACCAACAAGAGTTTTGACTATGGCTTCAACATTTAACAAAATAAGGTCAAACTTGAGCTACAAGTAAGTGTGATAGATTGCTCTTGAATTAAATGTATTTCCGGAGGTTGATGGGTGCATCTTATTGTATTAAACAATGTCGTGGGTGTGATTTTCCAACTATGAGGAAAGAACATTCTCAATTTTATGAGTAATGACATGATTATTCTTTCCCGTAAACAAAGTCCAAAGAACATGGATCTGAATACCACAAGCCAAGTTTTCAGACATATAGAGTGGACCAACATGTTGTACTTAAGATTTCCCATGTTTTATGAGTTCCCAAACTTCCTAGCTAACTCCGCTCACTTGAATGACTTTATGCCGATTTATCAAAATTAGGTCAAATTTGACTACTTATAGTAAATCGTAGGCTTCTCCATGAGTTTTATGAAATGGTGTTTGAAGGTACCCACATCGGGTAGTCAATTAATATATCTGAAGCAACTAAGAGTTTTGACTACGGGTTTGACTTCTTGCTAAGATTTTGCATCTTGATAATTTTGAACCCCTTTTGAAAACGACCACATGAAATAAAGAAAAAGAAAAAATAAATTAAAAGATTTATGCATGACACGCCCTATCATGCATGTCGTGTGTGATATGTGCCATGAAAACGTTAACCATGGGATTTGACGAGATTTGGAAAAAACAACTTCATAGTATTTTTTTGCCATGTTTAGACACTATTAGATTTCAAACGAAACGACCAAGGTTGTCAAGGTCATACCAATAAACATTATAGTTTACGACCTAACGGAGTTCCCGCAGTAGATGGGTGCATCTTGGGGTAGTAAGAATTGTTGACCGTGGGAGTTTTCTGACATGTAGTGGACCATGCTTCCTATCTAACTCAAGGTTTCGAATTTTGGCCGAGATTACCGAACAACCATTTCGGCCAGGACCGGTAAGACAATTTACCGAACAAAAACTTTATGAATTTGGGGATTTTTTGTTGAATTATCTAAAATAGTTTATATTTGGTAGAGAATTTTATTCGAAACTCTAAATTTTGGTCTAATTTAAGCCTAATTTCGTTTCAAAGTTTAAATTTTGATTCTTGCATTTCATCTGAAATTTGACCGAAATTCACCGAAATAGCTAAATTTCGGCCATTTCGCTCGGACCTAGATAAAAACCAAAACCGAATTCTAAAACCTTGATCTAAATACATCATTTAAATGAATTTCGCAAAAAATCGAGTCTAGCGCAGTGGAGATGGGATTACAAAGCACGACTGTCTAAGGGCGTCTGTAATGTAGGACCCACCAGGCTTATGAGAATTGCCACAATGTATAGGTCAACATTTCCCACAAGGTAGGACCCACATCGCTTGGTCATATTCCTCCATGGAAGAGAGAGCAGGGAAGGGAAATGATATTTCTATTCTCTATGGGCAACCCATAAGCTTGATGTAACTTTATTTTCTCCACAATGTACTAATATATGCCTTAATGTGTGCTTTTTTTACATATTGCAGATGCCCTAAGGGAAAAAGCAAATAATGGGCCCACTTGGCAGTGTATGACCAAGCTATAAAACTTCCATGCAAAAGTTCTTCAGTTTAGTGGGTCCCACGAATCATTTTGAAATTTACTCGCTCTTCAAATTTGTACTTCCACCAACCATGTTAACTGAAGCACCTCGCTCTAGGGGAACCTACCATAGTTAGAAGAAAATGCAACTCTCCTAATTATCACACAAATTGGACCATGGTTTCTTATATAATTCCATTTTTCAAGCTTCCTACCTAACTTCGCAGCCTTCACTTACTTCTTTATTGATTCAACAAAATTAGGTCAAACTTGAGCTACAAGTAAGCGCGGTAGATTAATTTCTCTTGAATTAAATGTAATTTCAGAGGTATATGGGTGCATCTTCTTATAGCAAACAATATTGTCGGTGTGAGTTTCAAACTACCTGGAAAGAACATTCTCAATTTCCCGAGTGATGACGAGATTGTTCTTTTCCGCAAAGAAAGTTCAAAGAATATGGATCTAAATGCCACAATGCAGCAAGCTTCTAGACATATTAAGTTGACGAACATGTTGTACGTAATTGAGATTTCCATGTTTTATGAGTTTTCAAACTCCCAGCTAACTCTTCCCACTTGAGTGACTTTATGCTGATTTATCAAAATTAGGTCAAATTTGAAGAGCGAGTAAATTTTAGGCTGCTTTGATAGTTTTACGAAAAATATCTTTGAGGTACCCATCGGGGGGTCAATTAATATATCAGAAACCACCGAGAGTTTTGACAACAGGTTCAACTTCTTGCTAAGATTATTTATCTTGACAACTTAACGAAATTAGGTCAAACTTGAGCTACAAGTAGGCACGATAGATTTCTCTCAATTAAACGTAATTTCACAGTGATAGATGGGTGCATATTCTTTTAGTAAACAATACTCTTGGTGTGAGTTTCCAAATATTAGGAAATAACATTCTAATTTTTCTGAGTGATGACGATCGAGATTGTTCATTTCCGAAAAGAAAGTCTAAAAAATATGGATCTGAATGCCACAAGGCAAGCTTTCGACATATATATTGGACCGACATGTTATACTTATGATTAATTCCCATGTTTTAGGAGTTTTCAAACTTCAGTCTAGCTAACTCTGTCCACTTGAATGACTTTATGTCTATTTACCAAGGTTTGGTGAAAATTTTGAACTACAGGTAAATTGTAGGTTGCTTTGAAAGTTTACGAAAAAGCTTTTGGAAGGTACCCACGAGGGAGTCACAACTAATATATCATAAACCACCGAGATTTCAGATGATAGGTCCAACTTCTTGCTCAGATTTTTCATCTTCAAAATTTAACAAAATTTGGTCAAAGTTGAGCTACACAAGTATGCGTGATAGATTTCTCTTGAATCAAATGTATTTTCAGAGGTAAATGGGTCCACTTGAAGTAAACAATATCATCGGCGTGAGTTTCGAAGTATGAGGAAAGAACATTGAATTCTCAATTTTTTTGATTGATGAGAACATAGTTCTTTTCCATGAAAGAAAAGTTCGAAGAATATTGGATCTCGATGCCACAATCCAAGTTTACATACATATATATTGTACCAACATGTTGTACTTACGATTCCCATGTTTTATGAGTTTTCAAACTTCCTATCTAACTAAGCCCCCATGAATAAATTTATGTCGATTAATTGAAATTAGGTCAAATTTGAAACTACAAGTAAATTGGGTTGCTTTAAAAGTTTGTGAAAAAGCTTTTGGGGGTACCCATCGGGGGCATAATTAATATATGAAACCACCAAGAGTTTTGACGATAGCTTTAACTTCTTGCTAAGATTTTTCATCTTGACAATTTAACGAAATAAGGTCAAACTTGATCTACCAGTAAGCGCAATAGATTGTTGTTGAACCAAATGTCTTTTCAAAGGTTGATGGGTGCGTCTTATTGTATAAAGCAATTCCATCAGTGTGAGTTTCCAACTACGAGGAAAGAACATTCTCAATTTTCCGAGTGATGACGAGATTGTTCTTTCCCGTAAAGAAAGTCTGAAGAACATGGATTTGAATACCACAAGCCAAGTTTTCATACATATACAGTGGATCAAAATGTTGTATTTACGATTTCCCATGTTTTATGAGTTCTCAAACTTCCTAGATAACTCCGCCCACTTGAATGAATTTGTGCCTATTTATCAAAATTAGGTCAAATTTGACTACTACTACTAAATCGTGGGCTGATGTGTGAGTTTTTTGAAAAAGCGTTTGGAGGTACCCACATCGGGTGGTCAATTAATATATATCAGAAACCACTGAGAGTGTTGATGACTGGTTTGACTTCTTGCTAAGATTTTGCATCTTGACAATTTTAAACCCCTTTTGAAAATTACCATATGAAATAAATAAAAATAAATAAAATTAAAATATTTATGCATGACAGGCCCTATTGTCAATACCCGGATTTTTAATCCCAGATGCCTGTTATGCCATACATCGCAATCTCAGGATTACCATTTTTACGAGACATAACAGATTTGGATACAACAGTACATGATCCATTACAAACCATACATAAGGTCTTACACAAATAAGGATCTCATGATCCAGTTCTTAATACAACTCAAGCAGCGGAATAACGTGATAGTAACGATAGCGTAGGCGAAGCTCCATCTTCGTGGTCACGGGCAATGCTGACGATGGGAGATGATCCTAGTTGTCATAACCTTCCTACGGTCCAACATCCTGATACTCCTCTTCATAGTCTGGCCACGGGAATAGCCAGGGACAAAGCCATGAGTACTCTTTAAGTACTCGCAATTTAATACTAACAAGTTAAGGGGGTTTTGTAGTAGGATACTAAGCTCTAGGGTTGTTTTGCCAAAAAGCCAGATTTACCTCTACTAAGTTCAGAAGCAAAGAAAAACTAGTTGAAAGTTTTAAAACACCTAAGTGGGAATTTGAATTTCATATCACAACTCTGTTGTGGTCAAGTCAAAGTCACAATTCATTTCACAAGTCATTTTGAAAACAATCTGACGGGGGAACAGTATGGCCACTCCAATCATCCATAATCAGACGCTTATTCGAATAGTTTGACACTCTGCAGAGATTGTACACTTTCACCACAACATTCGATACATCCGTCAGGAAAAAAATCCTGAATTCACCATACTCAGTATGTGGATAATCAATCCTAACCTTTCTATTACACGCCCTAGTATAGGCACCTCTCCTGTGAGTTTGGCCTCCCAACCATGAACAGTTGTCATTTTGGGTACTGCACAGGTGGACAATCTTCACAAGGTAGCCTCAGCTCAGACCTTGGCCGCGAGGGAACCCATACTAAGGTATATAAATTTCCAGTCAAGCCCTACCCAAATTTCGGGTATTGTGGTTGTACGATAAAATTGGAATGCTATCGCATCCAGACAACCATCAGTTTTATAAAGGGCTAAGGCTCATGCCTGATCATTTTCGTCATCAAAATCATCTGGTGTTCGGAAACACATGTCAAAACATTTTAGTAGAATGACTCATCATTCTAAGGTTTTCATAACCATTTTCACCAAGTATTCCATCTAAAGTTGATCAAGTTTTATACTTAGCACTAGTATCTACAAGTGGTGGTAAATCCTAATGAGGGGTGGTACACAAGTTGAGATTTGCTAAGTTCAATCTCATGCGTTAGGATGACATCAAGATTATCTAACTTAGGCCAAATTTTATGCTCTTTATGCTACCTTCCAATGTTCTTCTAGTATCTACAATTCACTATGTAAACTCTAAGTGAAAGCTTTGATAAAGAAATAAAGTATAAAGCTTGCAAGTAAAACTAGGATTGGGTTATCAAGTGGATATGATCACATATGCTTAAGGCATATAGTGGTCATGGCAACAAGCAAGTATTATCTTGCATAGGTCAACTTGTGTAGTAATGCTTGCATAAGTAGGATATCTTGCAAGTGTTAGCTTGCCTTGTGCAGAGCAGTGGTTGAAGTTCTCCTCGGCTTCCTCCTTGTAGTAACCTCCTTCCTTCTCATATCCTTGGTCGGTACTAGCGGCTATAAATAAATACAAGGTACACAATCACCAAACAATACTTAACTATTTTCAATCATCACACAAAGGTGCACTATAGATGATCTAGCATCATCACTAACATTACAAGGATTAAAGCATTTGTCTTATTTATTTTAATTTGAGAAAAGTAATTTCTACTATTTGAAAAACTACTTAAGATTTAATATTCTCCAACTCAAACATGGGATCATGTTGACACATGTCATCACCACATATTTCAGTACATGGGAATGTGATTTAAAGTGGTGTCACAATTTAATAAGGTTTAACCTTTTTATTTTAACTAAATAAAGTGACTAGAAATGCCTATGTGGCATTCTTTTATTACTTGAATATTATTTCTGCAAGTAAACCCATATGTTTTTATATATTCTGAAAGGTATGATCAAATGTGATATTTGAGAGTTGGAATCAACTCAAAAGCTTTTATGGTTGAATTTTGAAAAATGTTTTAATGCAGAAAAGCTTCTGCCGTGTTATTTTTACCATGGTTGATCCACAGATCCAAATTATTTGAATCCAACAGGCTTGGATTAAGCATTTCAGTACCTTTCTACCAAAATTGATTTCATGCATTTTGGTTCAGTGAATCGAGCTGGGTTAATTTTTGAATATAGGTATAGAACTGTGTTTGAAATTAAAAGAATAAAGCTTAATTTGAATTGTTGGGTCGCGCGGGGTGTTTTACTGGGCCGGCCCATTACACACAGCACGTACGCGGGCTGGTTAAGTGGTTGTCCCCATGCGTAACTGAGACGGGGAGGGGCGAAGCGGTACCGGGTGATCTAGGCCGCACGATCTAAATCTAATCGAACGTTTACGGCTCATCGTCCACGTTGGGCAGCGCCAGCGAGACAGAACCTTAACACGACAGGTGGGGATCGTGGGAGGCTCACCGGGGCTCAGGTGAGGGTCGGCGACAGGGGCGAACGACGAAGTCGACGATGGCGGTTCTCCTGGTACCGGCAGCTCCTCCTGGGGCGGCTCGAATCAACGGATCCCTTCTTCTCCAGCAGCGGCGGGCTCCAGCCAAATTCCGGTGATGCGCTGCTCGCCTTGCTCTAGGAGTGAGATGGGGTGGTTCTGGGTGAGAGGGGAGTGAACTGGTGTGGCGAATACGAGTGGTGGAGGCCTCTATTTATAGTGGTGAGAGGGGACCGACGGGCGCGGGCTGAGCTCGTCGTGGTTGACGGCACAGGCAGCTATGGGCATAGGCGACGGTAGGGGCGGTGCTATGTTCCCTGGCGAAGCTCAACGGCGCGGTGGCGAGGCGTGGGGCGGTGCTGATCGGTCGGAATGCTTCGACGCTCTGGGCGGGTCCGACAGAGGTATTGATGGCGCACAGCGTGCGTAGTCCGCGCGGCGGAGAACGGGCATGTCTGGCGGGGTGCTGGGGTGCTGGCGATTATCCCAGCAAGCAGCGAGGGCAGCGCACGGTCTGTGGGTGCTGGTCGAGCGTGGCGCACGGGCGCTCTCTCGGCATGGTCGCAGAGAGGTTTGGCTTGGGCGTGGCGTGTGGTCCAGGGGCTGGCATTTCTCGGGGTTGGGACAGAGAGTGGCAATGGACGGTGCTGCATGTCCCAGACAAGGTTGGCGAGGCTAGTGTGGCTGCTAGCTTGCTGGTGACAATGGGGTGGCAAGTTTGCTCTCGGCATGCTAACCATTGATGGCTAGAGTTGCTTACAGTGGTGCTAAAGATAGTTAAAGGGGCTAGATGATCTACTAAGGGCTAGTTGCAACCAGAGAGGGAACAAGTTAAGCCAATTTTACTGCACACTATAATGTTTGTTGTTTGTTCGATTGAATCTGCAAGGTGTTTTATGAAATAGCCGCAAGAACTTTATTTTTGAATTTTGAATTCAAACTTAGTGGATTTGCTAGGAACATGCTAGGGAGTGTTTGGTTAGTTGGATTAGTCAAGGGGCACTGGTTTGGTTGGGTTTTGAAAATGGATGATCTTCACATATGAATAACATTCAATTTTGAATTGTGATTTAAATGGGGTTGCCAAATGGTTCTTCAAGTTTGAAAGGTGGGCCTTGATTCACTTTTACTAGTTCTATCAAGGGGTGAAAAGAATTGGGAAAGTTTCCGTTTTAAATCTTGGACTAGAAACACTCAAAGTGACCTAGTGAACAAGATTGGCAAAAATGACCATTTGCTTTATTTGGTTTGTTTTTGATTTTCTCTTTATTTGTTTCTATTTGGAAATGTTCTAGATGATGTTATAATTCTTTTTAAACCAGTTCTTGCTAATTATATTAATCACACAAGTCCATTCATGCAATTGTTAAATCATTTCATTCGTACATGCATTCATATGATTTTAATTAATCAAAGTTTTTGTTAACCCTAATTTTAGTGATTAGAGTTTGATGATCCTTGTTTTATATTTTTGGGATGTTACACCTATCATGTCATGTGCGCTATGTGCCATGAAAACGTTAACCATGGGATTTGACAAGTTTTGGAAAAAATAGCTTCACAGTATTGTCTTACCATGTATATAGACATTATTGAGTTTCAACCCGAACGACCAAGGTTTATAGATGTGCAAAGAACCAAATATACACCAATACTTTATAGATGTGGCACAGTTTTATAGATTTTTTGAGCTTTACCTATTATAATTAAATATAGTGATGATATGTCATACTTCTGTATATATTATGCATGTCTCACGTGCAAAGCACATGCAACTTACTAGTATTACTAGGAAGAACATGACTCAGCCACTAGATTGTAAAAGTGAGTATATTGCACGCGGCAGTGTTAGTACTAGAGGGAAAAACTGAGTACAACCAAATTGCTAGTGTTAATCTCAAGGGTATAACCGAATACACCTACCTCGCCATAGTTTTAGACACGATGGAAAAAAACGTGACCACGGTACGCGTGATGCAGTGCACATGGCATTTTTAGCGGATGCGCGTAGCCATGCTGCAGTGCGATGGCGTTCGCGAGTTCTGCGGTGCGTTGGTGCAAGCAACGTCCTTCCTTCACCTTTATTATAGACGCCCTCTCCCTCTCTGCCTCCCCACTCTCACTCACTCAGCAACCGTCTCCAGTGTCCCATCACCTTGTGCAAACCCCTAGGAAAACCCCAACCACGCCGGTGATGGAGAAGAAAGGCGCATTGGACATCATCGCCTCCAAGGACGCCGGCGAGGAGGTCCTTGTCCTTGTCCAGGCCCCCGGCGAGGCATTGCAGTCAGCCGCCATCCCCGTCCTGGCCCCGTCAGCGCTAATGGTGTAGCCGCCAGCGAGGATGCCATCGCCGATCGTGGGAAGGTCCCGCTCGATTGGGACCCCTACGAGGAGCAGGAGTACATACGCCCAGAGAACCCCAACGACACCAGCATCATCGACCCATGGTCATAGGTAACTAGGATTTTCTCCCCTTCCTTTGTTCTTCCTCCATTACCATTGTTGGATGCTAGATCGTTTGTTATTAGGGTTCAGCTGTTCACATTTTCAATCGTTGGATGCTAGATATTTTTACAGAAGTTAATTCTCTTGTGTTTTGATGAATCCCCATGTTCGTACTTAAATCCTATTGTATTTGTCCTCCGAGTTATAGTTAAGGTATTCCCTAGTTGGTACTAGCGCCGATCTGTAGTTGGGATCAGTATTTGATTTTGTTTGAGATATGGAGATTTAGGAATTTAACCCACCCGCTTCATTTATGCAAATAATCATGGGATCTCAATCGGTTTATTTATGCAAATAATAAATCCCAATAACCAAGGTTTCGCAATCATTTACTTATTGCACGCTACTATTTTTTCCAACAGGAGGATAGCAGCGACATCTCGAGTGACGAAGAGTCCAAGCACACCAAGACTCGTCAGGTGCTGAGGAGGCTGAAGTCCGGCAAATACGACCACTACTTCGTCGGCGACATCTATAGGTGCCTCTTCTGCGAGAGGACACTCCACGCCACCAACATCAATTGCCTCGTAAAGCATGCCGAGGATGTGACCACCTACGGCCACAATGTGAACGTCCACGCCTTCAGAGCCAAGCACAAGGTGCTCGGCTTTCACCTTCGCAACCTCCAGAGGGAGGCCATCGAAGTGGGTCGCATGCACCCGATCAAACCCAAGGAGAAAAAGGTCAAGGAAATGGGCAGCAAGAAGTGGAGGAAGTGCTAGAGGGAGGAGGCGGAGGCCAGGAGGTGTCGCTGATCTTGTGTGCTGCTGCTACTACTGTAAAGCAACTTCTTTTGTATTTCTGTGTTAAACTTGTCCGCTGCTGCTGAGCATCCTAATTCTCGAACCTTGTTTAGTGGTGTACTACATATACTGTGTTATCTTTGCCTACATCTTCTTTGTTTACTGATTGTGCTGGTTATATTTGCCACTAGATTGGACAAAAACGAGGGCTAATATGAACAATAAATGATGAAGAGAGAAGCTGCTCCAGAAGAAGGATACAAGAGAATAGAGATGGAGGAGGGGAAGAAAATGATAGGGATGACGGGTAGGCCCCAGATCCATGTCATTACTTAATTGTGGGCCCATCAAGTTAGTTTAGCTGTTAAAACGCGATTAGCCAAAAAAATATTTACCTATTTGTAACAGCTCGCCCTAAAAGCGGTACGTATCCGCAAAAAATTGCAGGGCACTAACCCATGATTCTGGCCCCAATTGTGGTACTAAATGTAATTTACTCGAGAAATGTGGGTTCACGTCCTTTTCTGAAACATAATAAAACTTATTTATGATATTTTTTATAGCTAGTCTATGTGATAAGACAATACAATACTGATCCAAGATGTGACTGCTTTCTAGTCTAACTATAACTCTAGTCGGTGTCCTTGATACGGTTGCGCACTACAAAAGACCGACAAGGCAACACGCAAACACCCCTTGTTCAAAGAGCCTCCCATCTTCTCCATTTCCGATTTGGCCAACGCTGGCTAGCCACATTTTGGATCCTCTCGAGCTAGCGCGCACTTCACAAATTTTACTAACCATTTCTCGCCCGCATAATTAGTTCTTGCAGGCCGCCATTACTCTCCTCCAAGAAACCCCAACAATAATATTTGAATCTTCCCTCGCCCCTATTCCATCCGGACTCAATAGCGGATTCGATGCACAAGATTCGATATGGTGGATGGAGCAAGTTCGGTGACGATGCCTTCGGAGAAATCGCTATGCATATGGACACTACCAGTGTCATTCGGCTGGCCGCATGCTCCAAGGAGTTGCGCCGCCAAGTCGCTGGCGAAAAAGGTAGCAGATGCCCCAACTATGGCTACGGGACATTGGTCGCCTTCCACGACTTCCTCAACCACAAGATGGTGTTCCTGCACGGCCCGTGCAACTTCCCTGGGCCTGGCTGCGAGTTTTTCACCCCTCCCACAGCGCTCCTCGCCAACCTCGAAAAATCCCCCTCGATGGAAGTGCACAGTTTCCACTACGGCATGGAACACTGGTACATCTCTCAGCCTTTGCTGGCACTTGGCTCATGGAGAGTAGAGACCGTCGTATCCGGGGATGATGGTATAGTGTACGCCATGCGATTTGACATGCTCCACTATGGCCTTGTCGTATCCGTCCAGTGCGTCAGGTCGGCAGCGTGCAAGTTTCCGTGGTACATGTGGATTTGCACTTATATAAACCTTCAATGATGGGAGGAGACCTGGAGGAGTTCGCCGAATATAGCCTATCTTTTGAGCCGAAGAGCAGCGCCTCGACGGCCGCCGCCAGGATGACTAAAGATTTTCGGAATTTTCTGATTAATAAACATGATAGGTTCATCCTGAATTACTCATTCTGCATCCATAAGGTGGTAGATGAAAGATATGACCGTCTTGATATTACTCATTATGCATCGTCGTATCCTTCGTGTGCGTTGGGCAGGACGCGTGCTTGTCGCCCTTGTACAATGTGATTCTCACTGCCTATACCCTGTCAATAGAGCTGGGGTTTTGGGATATAATCTGCAGTTCCTCCACATCTAGGATCAGGGCGATGCCTGCCATCATGCAGAAGAAAAATCTTTCCATGCTGTTGTACCATGAAACATCTTATATTACCCAGGACGTGCATTACTCAATATGCATCAATCGAGGGGTAGAATTTCCAATTGACAAAGAATTGTAAGAAAGTGTGGCTAGCCATGAATTAGTACTAGTATAGTACCAGTTCTTGTACTCCAGAGTATTTTGTACTATATACTTCTAGTACTTATTTAGGTCAAGGGTAGGAGATGGTATTTATTTTCCTTTGTTCCATTGTTTGCTATTACCAAAGTATTTTGTTGAACTAATAGTGATGTACCGTTACCTATTTAGATCATGTGCAGCAGATTGTCTTGATTTTCTTTAGAAACCTAGCATTATCACAATTATCTAGATGAGTCTTGGGCATTTTGGGTTGCATATGGGGGTTCACACAGGCATTGATGAAAATGAGGTGGTATTCACACAGAAGCAGACTTGATCCTCAGTTTTGCTTGCTCCAATGATCGAGTCTGTTCAGAAAATAGGGCGAACTAATCGTGCGCCATGGTTTTTGAGCTGGAACAAGAATTTATTCTCTCTGTACTGCTATTGAATTTCAAGAAGGAAAGATACTAAATCTCTCGAATGTTCTGTCGTTGCTATTACTAAAGCATTTTGTGGAACTAATACTGATGTACTGGTACTTTTTTAAATCAAGGGTAGTCGAAAGTCTAGCTTTTCTTTTGAAACATGGCTTTGTCACAATCCTGATGAGACTTGGGAATTTTGGGTTGCATCGTGGGTCACACAGACATTGATGTGACAAGAAGGTACTCAAAGCAGACTCGATCGTCAGTTTTGCATGATCCAATGGTCGAGTGTGTTTGGATAAAAGGGCAAACTAATTAGGCGTCAAGGTTTTAAGAGCTAAAATAAGAACCGATTCTCTCTGTACTGCTATTGTGTTTCAGTATCTGTATTGCTGAATCGCACACTTTGAAATGCTGCTGAATTAGTCAAGTGTTGCTAAATGTGAACTACGAATCTTTCAATAATTTTTCTATATTATTTTGTACTACAGAGTTTATATAAATATCTACAAAAAGAATTATCGATTTCTTTCCCTCCTTCTCTAAGATCTTTGTTAATAAGGGGACTGCTAACCACACCCCAGGGAAATTTGAGAAAGGAGCTCATAGAGAATAGCCTATGTAGTATAGCCCATGTAGAGCAGCCCATGTAGAATAGCCTAATTATTTTTAATTCAGATTTCGGTCATCCCCCCCCCCCCGCCCCACCTCTCAATTTTTTTAAAAAAACTATGCCTGCAGGTTTTTTTAAGAGCGCTTGCAGTTTTTAGTTTAGCTTCCAGGAGTGTGGCCTTATTATTTGATAGGAGATAAAAATGGTCAAAAAAGTCTTTTTAAGGAGACAAATCAGTAAGTTATAATAGAGAAGCTTAATGGTTTTACTAAATTAGTTGTTTGTTTCATAGTGGCAAGGCACCCAGTTCACCGCTAGTGAGGTCTCGAGATCGAATCCTAGGCATTTTGTGTTCATATAGAGTTATGTTTTTTGTACTCTCAGGCCGACATCTTGGCCTCAGATAAACTGCTACTGCACCTAGCAACGTTGCCAAGGTTAAGGACGGCAGACTCGGCCCCAAAAAACAGTGCACCATATCTACACACGTTTAATTCAAATAGATGTTGACATGTGGAACCTAGCATAGACACGTTTAATTTATATAAAGGCTAACATGTGGGACCTAGCATAGAATCATTTCCTGCACAGAGAAGGCTGACATATGGGACACGACGTATACACGTTTTCTGTACATAGAAGGCTGACATGTGGGACCTAGCAACGGAGTATAGCTTAACATTTTTTGTACTCTATAAGGCTGACATCTGGGACCCAGATAAACTACTGTCACATTATAGACATGTTTCCCCGCAAACAAATCTACCTTGTTGCCAAGGTCATAACAGCAGACTCAACCCAAAAAACAGTCCAACATACACATGTTTCTTTCAAATAGAGGCTGACATCTAGGACCGAGCATAGACATGTTTCCTGCACAGAGGTTGCTGACATCTGGTACCCAGCTACGGACCAAAGTCAGAACAACGGAGGCGGCCGAAAGAAAGTCCATCATAGCATGTTTCATTTACGGAGAGGCTGACATATGGGACCCACCAGATATACCTTATATAGGTGCTGCATCAAGCAACGTTGCCAATTTCGAATAAGGTAGGCGCGAGCGAGAAAAAAGTCTAACATGCATACGTTCTTCTAATGATATGCTGACATGTGGGACCCAGGAGCATGACCAATCGGCATATTCGTCGAGCAACGCTATCTAGTTCGGAACAGGATAGCGCTAGAGAAGAAAAAATTTCCATCATATACACACTATCCTTCTAATGTGAGGCTGACATATGGGACCCACCAGCCTGTATAAACATCGGATGCATCAAGCAACGTTGCCAAGTTCAAAACACGGAGACGCGAGCGGGAAAAAAGTCCTGGATGCACACGTTTCTTCTAATGAGATGCTAACATGTAGGACCCAGCAGCGTGACTAAACGGCAGATTTGTCAAGAAATGCTATCTTGTTAGGAATAGCATAATGCTAGAGACAGAAAAAATTCAATCATATACACACAATTATTCTAATGAGATGCTGAAATATGGGACCCACCAGCCTGAATAAACGGCTGATGCAGCGAGAAACGCTATCAAGTTAACACGAAGGCGCGACCGAGGGCAAAAATTCCATCATACACACGTTTCTTCTAATAAGAGTATGACAAGTGGGGCCCAGCTGCGTGATTATGCATCTAGCAGCGTTATCAAGTTCGGAATAGGGTAGCATGATCGAGGAGGGAAATACATCATACACAACGTTTCTTCTAATGAGAGGATGACAGGTGGGCCCAAATGCATGATTAAATGGCAGCGCAATGAAGTTCGAAACAGGGTAACGGGAGCAAAAGAAAAAAAATCATCATACATATGATTCTTGTAATGAGAGGCTGTCATGTGGGACCCAACATCATGATTAACGGCAGATAGATCGAGCAACGTTATCGAGTCCATATCAGGGAGGCACGAGCCAAGGAAAAAAATCCATCATGTACACGTTTCTTCTAGTGTGAGGATGACACGTGGGACCCAGAAGCCTGATAAAATGGCAGATGCATTGAGCGACGCTATCAAGTTCAGAAGAGGGAAGGAAAAAATTCCATCATACACATGATTCCTCTAATATGTGGCAGACATGCGGGACCCATCAGCCTAACTAAACAGAAAAGGCATTGAACAACATTATCGAGTTCAAATCAGGGAGACGCGACTGAAAAGTTTGGTCCGCTAGAGTCACTAACGTCCTGGACCCACACAAAAAAATACTTCGGCGAGTTAACATCTCGCGAGGAAGCGGAAATCTTACTTCTGCCATGCGCCCGTCGAGCTTCCTCCATGTTTTTAGCGGTGTCATCGTAGTAGAGGGGCACGAAACCGGAAAAAAAAGTTTTACATCGGCCACAGTCGAGCCAAGATTTTCGTCGTGGAAGATGCGCCTTCTATGACGACCAATGGGCCCAGTCATTGCGGAAGGAAACATTTCTTGTAGTGTATGATGAGACAAATACAAGTGACACAATATATAGTGCATATGGAATAAGAACCAAATAGAGGGGTTTTTATATGATGCTCAAATTCAAGGTGGCATGGTGACATGAGCATGATATAATGATGATGCAATAAAGACATGTAGGAAGTTGAATTTTATAGACTAGGCAAGTAGCATTACAATTGTTAGACAATTGGGATTCTACAACTCTCCCCCACTAAATAAGAATCTCGTCCCGAGATTCCTAGTAAAAAGAACAAGACACGGCAAGAGGCGGGTGTTCGGAACAAAGGTGGTCCTCACGTTCCCAAATTAATTTCTCAACGGAATGGTGCGGCCACTATACCTTGCAAACTTGATAGACTTGTTGCGAGTCTTGCATTTTTCTTCTTGATAAAAACGACTTAAAGAATGTAGGATTATGGAAGGACGATGTAGTATGGACATAGCTCCGGTTATCTCGGGGAAAATGATAAAGGAAAAGAACCACTTGTTGAAAGGATTATGGAAGGATGATGTATAGAGGAGAGGAGGAAAATACACATCGTCAGGATTCAAGATCAAAAGCTGCAAGTGATTATGATTCTTTGTTTTGCCGGAAGAAAAGAATGACTTTGGAGAAGTTATCAACAACTACGAAAATAGCATTGTATCTTCCCATAGATTTAAGAAATGAAGTTCAGGAACAATATTTCCTTCAAACAATAGAGCTCCTTGATATCGACAGAATATGATTTGGGTTGAGAAAGTCTCGGATTAGATCATTCTTGACACCTCATACATCATAAACGTATCTATAATTTTTTATGCTCCATGCTTGTTTTGTATCAACTTTATTATGTTTTGTCTACACTTTGAGGTATTTTTATACATTTTCTGGAACTAACCTATTGACAAGATGCCGCAGTGCCAGTAGCCTTTTTCCTGCTATTTTTGGTTTCACAAAAGCTAGTAAGGAAATATTCTTGGAATTTGACGGAACAAAAGTGAAAGTCAATATTTTACCGGAGCGAAGACGCAGTCAAAAGGGGAGACGAAGAGGAGCCACGAGGCGGCCACAACTAGGGCTGGCGCCCTAGGTCTTGCCGCCCCATGGTGTGGGCCCCTCGGGCCTCCACCGACCTTGCTCCTTCGCCTATATAAACACCCGGAGGAAGAAACCCTAAGCACCTAATCAGAAATCCACGAAAGAGTCCATAGCCACCGCCACCATCGTCCCTAGATCGGGGGATCTGAAGCTCTTCCCGGCATCCTACCGGAGGGGAGAGATCATCCCCGAGGCCTTCTTCATCACCATGCCAGCCTCCGGAGTGATGCGTGAGTAGTACACCCTTGGACTATGGGTCCATACAGTATCTAGATGGTTGTTTCTCCTCCTTTGTGATATCATGTTTAGATCTTGTGAGCTTCGTTCATGATGAAGATCATCTATTTGTAATGCTACATGTTCTTGTTGCGGGGATCCGATGGATATTGAGTA
Organism: Avena insularis; assembly: GCA_023614405.1. Classification (NCBI taxonomy): domain Eukaryota; kingdom Viridiplantae; phylum Streptophyta; class Magnoliopsida; order Poales; family Poaceae; genus Avena; species Avena insularis. The sequence continues at coordinate 190,169,767 of CM042689.1, read as the reverse complement.
CTATGTCAGATTGATTATTGATTCTATCATACCTATGTTATTTGTGATCTTGCATGCTCTCTGTTGCTAGTAGATACTTTGGCCAAGTAGATGCCTATAACTCCAAGAGGGAGTATTTATGCTCGATAGTAGGTTCATGCCTCTAGTAATCTAGGGAAGTGACAGAAATCTCTAAGGTTGTAGATGTGATGTTACTACTATGGAGAAAACAACAATCCTTTGTCCAAGGGCAATTGTATTGTTTACTTTACAAACTTTGTTTAATGCAATTATCTGTTGCTTGCAACTTAATACTGGAAGGGGTTCGAATGATAACCTGAAGGTTGATTATTAGTCATAGATGCAGTTGGATTATGGTCTATGTATCATGTTGTAATGCCCAAACAAATCTCATAGAGATCAAGATGTCTAGTATATGCATTGTTATGCATTTTCAATCTATTAATTTCCCCACTGTAATTTTTTCACCCAGCATGTTATTTATCTTATGGAGAACACCACTAGTGAACTATGCACCCAGGTCCATTCCTTAATATTTATATTCCATCTATTGTTTACCGTTTACTGTTTACTTTCTACGAGCAATCACCATCTTCCACACTATATGTTTAATCCGTTATTTTCAGCAAATCGGTGAGATTGACAACCTCACTGTAAGTTGGGGCAAAGTACTGTGGTTGTGTTGTGCAGGTTCCAAGTTGCTAGAAACACCTTGGAGTTGTTTCCTTACTCCTACAGGTTCGATAACCTTGGTTTCATAAATGAGGGAATCTTGCTGCTGTGCTCATCATACCTTCCTCTTGGGGTTCCCAACGAGCTCTACATATCTGAGCCATCAAGCACTTTTCTAGCGCCGTTTCCGAAGAGCTAAGGACACTTCAATCTCTTCCTCCTCGTCAATCACTTTTTGGGAGAAAGAAGATTCTTGCAAGGGGAGTCTTTCACAACCAATAACTTTACTTTGTTTTTTGTTTTGCTTAGTTTATTTTGCTTTGTTTAGCTTTTTTTGTTTTATCAAAAAATACAAATAAAATTAGTTGTACTGCTTTGTTTCTTTTTTATCAAAAATACAAACAAATTAGTTCCTACTTTAGTTTCTATTCCTGTTGTCTTGCTTTACTTTTGCAAAAAATGAATACTCCTGAAAACGCTAAGTTGTGTTACTTCACTAGCACAAACAACAATGATTTTATGTTTACACCTATTGCTCCACCTGTTCCTAAAGCTACTTTCTTTGAAATTAAACCTGCTTTGCTTAATCTTGTTATGAAAGAGCAATTTTCTGGTGCTAGTTCTAATGATGCTGCTGCTCACCTTAATATTTGTGAGATGCAAAAATATAAGGTTGTAGATGGAGATATTATTAAGCTTAAACTGTTCCCTTTTTCTTTGAGAGGAAGAGCTAAAGAATGGTTGTTATCTTTGCCTAGAAATAGTATTGATTATTGGATTAAATGCAAACATGCCTTTATTGGAAAATATTACCCTCCTGCTAAGATTATATCTATGAGAAGTGAAATAATGAAATTTAAATAATTTGATAATGAACATGTTGCTCAAGCTTGGGAAAGAATGAAATCTTTGGTAAATAATTGCCCCACTCATGGACTGACTGCTTGGATGATTATCTAAAAAAATTATGCAGGACTGAATTTTTCTTTGAGAAATCTGTTGGATTCTGCTGCTGGAGGTACCTTTATGACCATTACTTTGGGTGCTGAAACAAAGCTCCTTGATAATATGATGGTTAACTATTCTGAATGGCACACTAAGAGATCTCCACAAGGTAAGAAGGTAAATTCTGTTGAAGGAACCTCCTCCTTGAGTGATAAAATTGATGCTATTATGTCTATGCTTATTAATGGAAAAGCTCATATTGATCCAAATAATGTTCCTTTAGCCTCTTTGGTTGCTCAAGAAGAGCAAGTTGATGTGAACTTCATTAGAAATAACAATTTTAGCAATAATGCCTATAGGAATAATTTTGGTAATAATAATTATAGGCCATATCCTAATAATGGTAATGCTTATGGAAATTCCTACAACAACAATAGAAGTGCGCCCTCTGAACTTGAAGTCATGCTTAAGGATTTTATTAGTAAACAAACTGCCTTCAATAAAACTATTGAGGAAAAGCTTTCGAATGCTGAAAAAATATTTGATGTTTTTCTGAAGCACAATCTTCTTTGATTAATAAAATGGCTGCTAAACCAGAAACTATGGAAAATACCTTTGCTGCTACCAATGCCATACAAGTTAGAATTGATGAAAATGTTAGAATGTTAGCTGAATTGCATGCTAGATAGGAAAGAGAAGATGAAATTGCTAGAAATAGTAGTATTTGTACTATTACCACCACCAATGTTCATGCTAGCAAACCAGCTAAAGTCCCCATTCCTTTTTCTAATAAGAATGCTGAAATTCTTTGAAATATGGGAAAAAATAATTCTAGTACCTTGGATGCTAATTTTGATTTGGATCTTGATGGCTGCAATATTTCTGAAGTAATTATGTTCTTACAAAAGCTTGCTAGAAGTCCTAATGCTAGTGCTATGAATATGGATTTTACAAAACACATTACAGATGCTCCCATAAAAATTAAAGAATATAAATTGAAACATAAAGCTTCTATTCCTAGGAAATTAGAAGATGGTTGGGAACCCATCTTTAATATGAGAGTGAATGATTTTGATCTCAAAGATTTATGTGATCTTGGTGCTAGTGTCTCTATTATACCTAGAAAATTGATGAAATGCTTGATTTGCCACCATTGGAAGATTGTTATTTGGATGTCCAACTTGATGATAATGCTAAAAAGAAACTTATGGGGAGAATTAATGATGTTCTTATTATGGTTAACAATACCTTTGCCCCTGTTGATTTCTATGTTTTGGACGTTGAATGCAATGCTTCTTGTCCTATTATTTTGGGAAGACATTTTCTTAGAACTATTGGTGCCATTATTGATATGAAGGAAGGAACCATTAGATATCAATTACCACTAAAGAAAGGTATAGAACAATTCCCTAGAAAGAGAGAGAAGATTTTTTATTCTCCTATTAAAACAAAATTTGATTTTGATGCTTCTTCATTCGAAAATACTTGATTCTTGCTTTCTATGCCTAGCTGAAAGGCATTAAAGAAAAGCACTATTGGGAGATAACCCAGTTATTTTTATTTAAGTAATTTTTTATTTTGTTGAGTCTTGGAAACTATTTCCTCTGTAATAACCTCTACTTATCCTTTTGTGTGTTTTTTGTGCCAAGAATAACCTCTAATGAGAGAGAAGCAAGATTTGGGGAAGTTGTTGTCCCGAAATAGATTTTTGTGCTTCACTGTAAAACATAGTGAAAAATCCCAATACGTCGGATTGAGCTGTAATTTTCTGTGCATATGCCCTAGGTTATTATCTAACCTTCGTTAGTTTAGCACTTTTTGATTTAATCAATAGAATGTCTTTGAAAAAATTGGTCTTTATCTGCTGGTCTATTTTCACAGATTTCTGCCATTATTTGCATTTGCCTCTTAATCCGTTTCTTTTGAGTTCTCTTTGATCACTTGAGTTTTTAAAAGGAATTGCTACAGTATCTTGTGTTTTAATGGAAGTTTTACTTGTGTTGAAACTAAACCCAAAGGCTAATTATCTTGAATACACTAATGTTTCTAATGAAGATTGTTTGAAGTTTTGTATGAAGGAAATTTTCAAGTGTAGGGAGAGAGCGATGTGATGAGATGAAGAATGGACAAAAGATCAAGCTTGGGTATGCCACCCGTGTCACCCCAAGAAATATTCAAGAGGTAAAAACGTCAAAGCTTGGGGATGCCCAAGGCATCCCCATCTTCATCAATAAAAATCTCAGGTCTTCTTTTTAGACACTTTTTTTATTGGTTCATGCACTATTGTGTTGTTCTTGGAGCGTATTTGTTTTTGTTTTTAGTTTTCTTTTGTTTGGTTTGCTGCAATAAATTAGTTGGACCCCCGCATTCTTATTTTGTTTCAAATAAGTTGATTGGTGTTGGAAAAGAGTAGAAAATTTCATGCTTATAGTGGTACAAAAGGAAGCTTGTTTTAACTGTGGCCTAGACTTTATCATGTCATGTTTGATGTTGCTTTGACCATATGCTTAGTGATTATTGTTGTATCATGACTTGTTCCAAACAATTGAGATTGCTTAATGTGCCTTGAAAGAATCATGTGTTGTTTCAGCATACAAAAGCATAATATTGTGGTATTCTCCTTTGATGCTTTATTTGGGTTGACTTGGCACATGCGTACACCATGTTAAGACTATAAACCAGTCACCTTAGCCTTTATGATCATTTAATTTTTGACTTGTGATATCACTTTATGCTTTAATTAATAATGTTTTGTCTCTTTGCATGATTATGGCCATTATTGCTCTCTTAGTTGGTCGCTCCTAGTCTTTTGCTAGCCTCCACTTGTACTGAGTATGAGCTATACTCGTGCATCCAACTTCCAAGAAACCAAGTTATTCCAAAGATTCCACTATAAATTCCTATGCATCGTGTGTTACACCATTCCAAGTAGATTTATGTGTTTATCTATCTTCCAAATTAAACTTGTTATGTGAAAATTAGTGATTAAATCTCTCAAAAACTTGATGGCACACTTTACTTTCTTGCACCTAATAAACTTGAACCATTGTTCCCATGTATGTTGCTTATGCTTGCAAATTATAATTTGGGACTTAGCAGAACCATGCTGTCATGGGGAACACTTTCAACACTTGTAAATATCTATCCAATTGATATCATGATCTTTTGTTTATTGATGTCGGCGGTGTGAAATAAAAGGAGAGCTTGTAAGTCCAGGGAGTATTTCATATGTGTTAGAGAAACGCCTGGGCTGCTAGCCTAAGCCATACCTAATCATGGTGGAAACTTGCAGCATAACCATAGTAAGCAATCTATGAAGCATCTTCAGAAAAAAATATATAGAAAAAAGGAGAGAAAAGAAAAAAAGATTAAAAAAGCACCATGCTCATGGTAAATAAAACGATCGCTGAGATGCTCATTGTCTGTTGCCTTGTCATTTTGATATGGGATAGCTCATGTGTCATGGGGAAAGGGGTAACCCGTTGGCGGTTCTCTATGATACACATATACTTACAATGACAAGAACTTGCTTGTGACTAAAGTTGAGTAGCATGAGGAACGTCTCTCGTACTCAAGGGACATGAGATTTTCAACTTATGACCTGTCAAGCATATACTTCATATTTGTGTCACTTCAAGATGCTTATGATAGGGGCAATGAGTGCTGAAAGCTAATAAGTACCATAATTTTTGGAAGCTCTTTATGAAACTAGAAATCCCTGCTTCCCTCTGTGAAGGGCCTTTCTTTTTACTTTTATGTTGAGTCTCCACCTTCTATCTTTATGCACCAATTAAGAGAGCATAGTTGTCATTCTTAGTTCAATGTGCATTGTCCCAAAACTTATTGATTGATTCATAATCATGGTATTGCTTTCTCTTAAATTATTTGTATCTAGTCACCCTTATGAACTTTGAAGGTGTCCTATGCATTTATGTTTTGCTATTCCATGAGGGACAAGCTGAATACCACTCATGCTATGTTTTATATATGTGAAACAAACAAATGTCTTTCAATGCATTATTATTCATGATCTTTTGTTTGTACTTTTTCAGGCTACAACTTAGTTGCTTTGTCTTATTGTTAGAACTACATATTTCATGCTCATGTTTAGAGTACTATGATCCTAGCTATGGATGCATTACAATATTTTGATCAAGATTGTGATGGTGCATGTCACCTCAAAACTTATTCTTTTTATCACTTACCTACTCGAGGACGAGCAGGAGTTAAGCTTGGGGTTGCTTGATACGTCGTAAATATATCTATAATTTTTTATGCTACATGCTTGTTTTGTATCAACTTTCTTATGTTTTATCTACACTTTGAGGTATTTTTATACATTTTCTGAAACTAACCTATTGACAAGATGCCGCTGTGCCAGTAGCCTGTTTTCTGCTATTTTTTGTTTCAGAAAAGCTAGTAAGGAAATATTGTCGAAATTTGATGGAACAAAAGCAAAAGTCAATATTTTACTGGAGGGAAGACGGAGTCAAAAGGGGAGAAGAAGAGGAGCCACGAGGCGACCACACCTAGGTCTAGCATGCCCCCTAGGGCGCGCTGCCCCATGGTGTGGGCCCCTCGGACATGCACCGACCTCGCCACCACCATCGTCCCTAGATCAGGGGGATCTGAAGCTCTTCCCGGCATCATGCCGGAGGGGAGAGATCATCCTGGAGGCCTTCTTCATCACCATGCCAGCCTATGGAGTGATGCGTGAGTAGTTCACCCTTGGACTATGGGTCCATACATCATCTAGATGGTTGTTTCTCCTCCTTTGTGCTATCATGTTTAGATCTTGCGAGCTCTGTTCATGATCAAGATCATCTATTTGTAATGCTACATGTTGTGTTTGCGAAGATCCGATGGATATTGAGTACTATGTCAGATTGATTATTGATTCTATCATACCTATGTTATTTGTGATCTTGCATGCTCTCCGTTGCTAGTAGATACTTTGGCCAAGTAGATGCTTGTAACTCCAAGAGGGAGTATTTATGCTCGATAGTAGGTTCATGCCTCTAGTAAACTAGGGAAGTGATAGAAATCTCTAAGGTTGTAGATGTCCTATTGCTACTACGGAGAAAACAATAATACTTTGTCCAAGGGAAATTGTATTCTTTACTTTACACACTTTGTTTAATGCAATTATTTGTTGCTTGCAACTTATTACTAGAAGGGGTTTGGATGATAACCTGAAGGTGGATTATTAGTCATAGATGCAGTTGGATTATGGTCTATATATCATGTTGTAATGCCCAAAGAAATCTCGTAGAGATCAAGATGTCTATTATATGCATTGTTATGCATTTTCAATCTGTCAATTGCCCCACTGTAATTTGTTCACCCAGCATGTTATTTATCTTATGGAGAACACCTCTAGTGAACTATGGACCCTGGTCCATTCCTTACCATTTATATTCCATCTAATGTTTACTGTTTACTTTCTACAAGCAATCACTATCTTCCACACTATATGTTTAATCCTTTGTTTTCAGCAAACCGGTGAGATTGACAACCTCACTATAAGTTGGGGCAAAGTACTGTGGTTGTGTTGTGCAGGTTCCAAGTTGCTAGCAACACCTTGGAGTTGTTTCCTTACTCCTACTGGTTCGATAACCTTGGTTTCATAACTGAGGGAAACTTGTTGTTGTGCTCATCATACCTTCCTCTTGGGGTTCCCAGCGAGCTCTACATATCTGAGCCATCAACAATAGTAGGAACCAAAGGATCATGCAGTTGAGGTATGCAGATTGATTCTTCAAGAAAAGGAGGTGACGCCAGCTTACGGTAGAGTGAAGAGTATGAGGGAAAGATTTTTCATTGGTTTTAACCAGGTCATTGATGATTTTGCTCCATCTTGAAATAGACGAGACCAACAACATATATTATTGGTTAACTTCTTGAGAGAACACTCCAGAAAAAAAGGACGGAATTAGAAGTCTCAAGGGATAAAAGCCACTTTTGACTTCCATGGAATGAGTGAAATCGCATTAATCGACTAATTCAATGTACAAGAGCGAATGATAAGAGTAGGGGTATGGTAGCTACTCCATCCCGCACCCAAAGCATTACTCCGCACATGAATAAGAAAATCATGCACCTAACTCTTAAATTTTAGACTGAAGGTCTTGATAAGAACTCATGAAGCTCCTCAAGAAAACAAATATTTGGTGCAACTGATTCACCGTATCCAAAGTAGATAAAGATAATGATGTTGTCGTCATGTCGGAAGTCCCAAGCCGTCGGAAAAGGTATGAAGGAAGATCACAAAATAGATGCTAGGTTCAATAGATAGAACAAGAAAAGCACCAAGCTCTTGAATAGAGGACTTGAAAAAGATGTGAAAAGTCGTCATGGCATCTGTCGTAGTGAGGATAGGAGATGAAGTGAGAGGATATCAAAGATTTCTTTATGATCATACGACAAACAGAATTTTCTTGTCCTTCTTGAGAAGATATGAGAGAGATTTAGCCGTCTTGAGGAAGTATTGAACAAATCAGCGAGAATTACTTGTCAAAATAAGGAAAAACTTTGGAATGGATTGAAGTTTGGAGGATGGAACTAACAATTGACTTGATGATTCTAGAATTGTAGCAATGTCTTTAGCAGAAGGACGTGATAAAGATGGGTGACTATAATAGTCGAGATTTATATTTTGAAAACCTTTCACAAATGTAGTGTTCTCGAAGCTTGAGAGAATGAAAGGAAGATTTTCTTCATGTTCTTCCATTTATATAGAACAGGCGAGACTATGGTTAAGATATACCACCACGAAAGATCAACAGAAAGAACAAGGATTGGTGTTTAGAAAGATGCATTGAAAGAATAGATTAACTGCCTTTCAGATAAAAAAGGGGTACTGACTGTTCGCCTGGTTGATCGGACCACCGGTTGAAATAAGATAAGATTTTGGATAAGAACCGATGATAACTCATACATTTAATAAAAGCTATCATAGATGAAAGGATTAGATTCTCTTGAATCAAAGGTAACCTTTTGTAGATGTGGAGTTCAAAAATATGTGAAGCATGATAAGCGGATGATAATCTGCCATAGTGCCTAAAGAAACCTCTGGATTGCCAAAGATACTTGAATATGATATAGATATGATTGTGGTATAACTGAAAATCATAAGAGATAACCAACATCATTTGAAGGATTAGATTGATAGTATTTGCCATATTCCACTCATCATAAGTTTCATATAGCTATACTAACGGCCAAATTACAATCACAAGCATCGGATCGACGCCGTTATGTATGTAGCCCAAAGAATTTGAAGGTGAAAAGAAAACTCTAGATTGAAGTGCCGGTAGCAAAAGATTGAGTTATCATGACATGTTGATAAAATAATTTTTCGGCATTAGAATAACAATATATGTGAAAAACAACTTAATGGATATAGATTAGCAACTCCACATTCTGTGAAGCATGTAGGAAGAATGAACGCCCTTAACAAGATTGTGTCGGTTAAAAAATAGTCGAAGAGATCACATTGATTTACAACTAAGCCTGTCGATATGGAATGTACCAACAGTTGATAGCCAAATGCACATTGTGTTACAAAGTTGGATGCAACAAATAGACAAAATATTGAACACATCCTATGGTACTACGTAAACCCTAAACACGTGAATCCTAGTTTGAATTTTAGAAGAGGATTAATAAACATTACACTTCTTTACCAGAAAAGGGTGGATGGGTGGGTAAGAAGAAAAATGAAAGCAGTCCTAGTGTCACGTTTAATTTTTCCTTAATATACATAACTACCAAAATATTTGCTAGACTGACAACAACCATCTTGGCTGAGACCCTGAAGGGTGAAATGGCTCTACTACCAGTTGTAATTCCCCGGACACTATGCTCTAAGGAATAGGCCAGGAAGGAACCCAAAGTGCATAAGATGTCCTACCGAGTAGGCTCAAGGTCCACCCATGTGTAGGTCTTGTCTGACCGGAACAGGTCACGGTACCGACCAACCATCCTATCCACTTTGCAAGAACATCATGACAAGTGAGAACGGCGTAGTCGACAGGTATGCAAAAGACAAAATTACACAAGTGTGTATGTCATCGACATACAACAGTACATCAAAGACAAACCATCTAAAATAAATAGAAATATTGCAACGCGATATGGCAAGATCCAAAATACTAGATAGTTCTAATAGTTTAGGATAACTCCTCATACATCACACGTCAGATTATCAAGCAGAAGCAGAAAACAAGATCTGAATATGGACAAGAAGAAAACTCACATAAGATGCCTAGAAATAAGCACATCCCGCCCATAGATCAAAGGATCTCCAATCCACGGAATCTCTACACCTAACGGTCGTTTCCACCATCATCAGTCTCCTTGACCCAGTAACCTTCTTGCGGATATACCTTTGCATCTGAAACAATATTTATCGTGTGAGACCCTAAGGAGCTCAGGAAGTCTTTATGCATCTAAAGGGAACAACCTGGGGGTGATGGAATTGCAGCAAAAACAAAGCCTAGAAGTTATATACAGACACGCTACAACATCCTCCTAACCAAAGATAGATGGATGCTCGTAAAGTAAACAACTGTTAATTTCCCGAAGTTTGAGTTAACTTAAAAGCGGTATTTTAGCTATGCTTGTCTATTATCGAGAAATGATGCTCCAAGTCATCCATAAACGCGGACACGACTTTCAGAAAGATTTACCCTGCAGGGGTGCACAAATAGCAACACATGCATGATCAACATTAGAAAAAACAAATAAAAATCCAACGAGGCATCACGACAAAGCATTCGCAAGATTCAGATGATTTCAGGGGGCCACCCCACTAAGCACCCCGTGACGAAGTTGGCCGGCTCCGAGACGGACCTAGAGGTTTACGTCAATGGTTGTAAATGACTGGGAACCCAAAAGTGTGACTGGGCTTGTCGAGCCATAGTTGTAAATAAAGCAGTAAAGCATGGCATAAGTACAGGATTGTAATAACGCCCCAAACTAGTTTGTGGCCCCAAGAAATTAAAGTGACTCAAGCTAAGACTAAGGGGATTCATGGTACCAAATGCGGATAGTGCGTTAGTCAAGGAATAAGAATCAAGTACTCGGGGTCCTACGGGACACAGGTAAGCTTAAAGAATCCAATAGCAAATAATGAACATCGGGGTCCTACTGTAATCTATTATAATAAAAGGATATTTAATAAAAATTGGGGGAGGCAGCCGCTAACCAGGCCCAAAAGGCCCAACCAGTAGGCGGCCTACAACCCTAGGAAACCCTAACCCTAATTTCCCACCCAAATCATATATCCCCTCTATCCAACACCAGCCCACGATGCGCTCGCACGTTGCACGCAAGCAAGCCGGCCACCCTGCCCCTGCAGCCGGTCCCACCTTGCGAAACTGCCCGCTCCCCATCGTGTGCACGCACTGCGACCCGCTCCCCCGATCCCGCATGGACCCACCACACTGACGCGCTCCTATCCCCGTGCCAACAACTCCCACCTCGGTTCCTCCGCTCGCATAGCTGGCCCCACCCACGCGCTTCTCTCCTTTCCCCGCTGTCTCCTTCCTCTTGTGTTCACTGCCGCCTTCCCCCTGCTGCGCTCGATTCCCTCCCTCGCTCCCTCTTGCGAGCCTGCCCCGCATCCGCTGCCGCGCTCGTCTCGTCGGCTCCCAGCAGTGCCTCCCCTCCCCACGCAGCTCGCAAGCTCCTCCGACTAACTGCACAGAGCGGCGCCTCCCTCTTCCAGAGCCTCTCCCCGCCGCCACCGGAGCCCAGCGGCCTCTGCTCTCCCACCGCCCAACGACCTCGTCTGCCTGGCCGATCGAGCATCGTGCCTTGTCGCCGCCTTCCCCTAACCACTAGCGAACCTCGAGCTCCGCCGCCGGTCTCTCCCCCCGCCTCGGGCCGCCAGCGCCCTCCCTCGCTGGGTCCTGGTAGCCCTGCCTCCAGCAGCTTCCTGTCCTCGATGCCGGCGCCCTCAAGCGCTCCATTGATCTGACGATGACCAAGAAACCCCTTTGCCTGTGAGGCGTTGTGTCGATATGTTGTTGACGTGTTCCCGGTGCGCTGTTGGCCCGTTTCATTTGCTCGTTGTAACTCCAACATCTATGTGTGTTCAAGCTCAGCCACTGAGGTGACCACAGTCCCGTAAACCAAGCCTTGTTACCTTCCGCCAAGATTGTTTCTATCGTGTTATCTTTGACATCGCCAACAACTTTCGAGGGAAGTCTAAGACTCAAGATCTTCATGAAGCCCTCATCCTTTTGGCCGAGGTGTTGTCCGAGAGAAAGGCCGTGTCAAGTCCATCATCGACATTGAAGTCGGCACGCAAAGGTCGCCATCATGGAACACCGAAGATCCCCAACTCCCCGATCCAAAGACCGATCCTAGCGTCCGAGACTCCGAGCCCAAACCCCTCGAACCCCCAAGCCCAAGATCATCGATCCCCATATGTGACCCCTTTCCCCGAGACTAATATTTTCAAAATATATAATATATATCGGTTGCATATAAATTATTCATGTCACATACATATTGCGTGGTTTGGGGGCCTTATGCCGATTCACCTCATAATTAATATGGAGGCCATAGGCGGGCAAACCTTGTCTTATATTGGCTCTATTTAAATTTGTGTAGTGAATCATTGTCGTATTTTTCCTTGTTAAGACAACATTTAAATTACGGTGTATCTAAACATGAACCATCTAATTAAATGTCAGAAGTCCGGTTCCGCTTAATATTGCCTAATTGTATCGCATCTTTGCCATGTCATGCATCATACATGCATCATGCCTGATCTTCTGCCATAGTATTAAATAGTGCATCCGGTGTTTCTTTTAGTGTCTTGCTTCTTCACGGATTAGGCCGATGAGTTGATGCGAGTGTTAACTCGACCTTCGGATGAACCTTCGGCAATGTTTTCAGGCGAGCATTCTCCCCCTTTATACCTATTTTGTTTTTTATAGTTTTTACTTCCTCCTGTTGATCTATTGCTATCCATGTTGTGATGCTTTAGATTCCGTGCAGCAGTTATATTCCTTGCAGCCTCCATATTGCCTTGGACACCTCCTATTGCTTGTTGATTGATAGACAGTCGGCGTTGCGATTCGTAGTTGCTTGCTCAGGTGCTGCTTCGCATTGTCGATGTTCCACCGTTGTTGGGTGGTTGGCACATGCTTAACGGTGGAGATGATCATGGCTTTAATTACCATTTAATAACTAATATTGAAAGTAGGTACATAATGCAGAGGCACCGGTGGGTAATAGACAATATTTGGTTTTTAACCGTCCACTTGTGTCCACCTAGGACCCGAGTTATTGACACCTGTTCCAAGATCGAGCGCGCTAACCACAGGTGAGGTGTGTGGGCACACCCATCAATTTAGTGCCTGATTTCAAAGTACTGTACCGGGGGCCACAAACAAGTTTGTGGCATTACTACTATCATGTACTTATGCCATGCTTTACTACTTTATTTACTATTGCGCGTGGAACGCCTGTACTGTTTTGGATAGCGACACGATTTCGCGGTATCGACAAGCCCAGTCACACTTTCGGGTTCCCAGTCATTTACAGTCGTTCTGGCAAACCCTAGGTCCGTCTCGGAGACCGACCGACTTTGTTACGGGTATCTTAGTGGGGTGGCCCCCATGTTCTTGCTTTGGGTCTGGGAAATGTCGTGTCTGAAACCCCATCGATATACTATTGGGTGTATGTTTTGTGATCTTATACCTACCTGAACTGATAACAAGGGTGTAGGTGCGTGTGGAAACTTTGGTGCACTCTTGCAGGGTTTAATCTTTTCGAAAAGCCATGTCCGCGGTTATGGATGACTTGGAGCACAGTTCTCAATCATAGACAACTATAACTAAAGTTTACTATTATAATTTAACTTGTATCTTATATTACTAGTAAGTTGGATAATCACCACAGAAAGAATGAATAAAACTGTCAACCTTGTGTGTTTCCTCGGTAGGACTTCCTCGTTTGGTCTCGAGGGGGAAATACTAGGATGGGTATGTTTGGTGGTAGTATCAGCATGGTTCCGAATAGGTCCTTCTTATCCCTCTCTTATAGCCGAAAGTTGTATCGACTATCTATAGGTTGTTTTGTGCATGCTTCGCTGCCACTTCAGTCCACCATACCTGTGTAGGTGAGAGCCGCCGAATTCTAGACTCGCCGTGCACTGGTCTCAGTACTGACCGCTCTCTTTTTCCTTTGCCCTTTACTGGCACCCCTTTTGTTTAGCAGGTTTGAGATCGACATTGTTAGAAGGGTTACCCTTCTGGCTTGGCCTGGGCAGGGTTATGGACGCCATTGCTTATCTTCAGGGCTCTTAGCTCAGTTTGCATCTTTTCTGTACTCGGATGTTGTATCGTTTTCAAGGTTATTTGGATCTTTGTACTATATCTGTATTTTTGACTCAGGGAGTCATTGTTGTATATATATATGTTCTGTGGGTTCCATCATGGACTATTGTGTAATGATATTACTTTGTTTTCCACCCGCATGCAAGTGCCTGGTGGGCACCTTTGAATCCTTTCTATTCGGGTTTGGCTGGAATCGTGAAAACTTGCATAGGGTCGATTAGAGGGTGTTACAGAGTGGTATCAGAGCTCAACAGTTAATATACCCCACTGGTCCATCCTGTAGGATAACATAGATAATGGACGTTGTAGAGTGTGAAAACTATTTTAATAATCGGTTGGATATGTCTGATTAGGTCTAATTTTACTCCTTACCCCTCTGCTATTCTCGTCTTACCTCTGCGTGTTTTGAATCTTCTCTCTTATCTTTTCTTCGAGTCCAGAATTACTCGCGGTTAGGTTTCTGTTGTACCTTTAGGGTTTCACTTCCTTTTCCTTTTATAATGGTGGTGCTAAAATCATCAAATCTGCATCTCGTCTGTTGTACCCTTCATCCAATATTTTTGTCCTTGAACTCTTTATCTGTATGTGCACCTTGATGGATATCCATATCATTGAAACACATATGTGAAGGATGAGCATTGGCGAGGTTGGAGTATACCTTGAGCATGTGTTGTTCATGCCAATGGAACCATCGCGAAACCTAATCATTATATATTTTCATACAATTTATTTTGTATCTTCCGGTGTTTTCCAACGCGATGACATCATCTACATTAGATCCGGTGAAGATCTTGCATCAACTCTTTGTTCCAAATACCGCTTGTGAAGATCTGTAGTCTAAATTTCGAGAGTTGTGTTGCACGATTTTCCTATTCATGTATGGAGTTAATAGTTTGGGTACGGGATGGACTGATCACCCTACCCAGCTCTTACTGTTCACTTTTGTACATCGAACTGGTGGATCACTGTAAATTTTCCTATTTTCATGGAAGTTAGAGGTGTCCTTATCTGTCAAGACCTCTACCTTCATTTTTGTCTCTCCGTAGAGTTCTCTCGACAAACGAGAACAACGAGCTCTTTTTGGTGGTGTATCCGATTTCAAGACGGATCAAGAAGCTTTGTTAGTGGTGTCGAGGGGATCTACACGAAGCGAGCAGATTCAGACCGTCGGCCTTCTCCCTCGTACGATGATGCGGATCTTGAGGGCGAGATCCATTGTTACCGGTGTCGAATTGTAGCACCCCGTATAAAACCACTACTAGAAAATCGCTCATGTTTATTACTTTGTGCATCATCATGACATCAGCATGCATCTAATTGCCTAAAACTATTTTGCTAAAAGACCTACTTTGTTTTCTATATTAATATCCTTCCCTTTCATTCAAATCAAAACCCTAGCCTTCTAGATATTTTGTTCTGCCTAAAACTATTTATAAATGTTTTTTAAATAAAACTATAGTCTATTATAATAAAAGAATCTTTAATAAAAATCGGCGGAGGCAGCCACTGGCCAGGCCCAAAAGGCCCAGCTAGTAGCCGGCCTACAACCCCAGGGAATCCCTAACCCTAACTTCCCACCCAAACCCTAGATTCCCTCTATCCAACACCACCCCATGTTGTGATCGCACGTTGCACGCAAGCAAGCTAGCCACCCTGCCCTGCAGCCGCTCCCACCTTGCCAAACTGCCCATCGCGTGCACACACTACGACTTGCTCCCTTGGTCCCGCTCCCCTATCCCGCGTGGACCCACCACACCGACGCGCTCCCGTCACCGTGCCAACAACTCCCACCTCGGTTCCTCCGCCCGTGTAGATGGCCCCACCCGCGCGCTTCTCTCCTTCCCCTGTTGTCTCCTTCCTACCGCATTCACCGCCGCCTTCCCCCTGCTATGCTCGATTACCTCCCTTGCTCCCTCTCGCGAGCCCGCCCCGCATCCGCTGTCGTGCTCGTCTCCTCGGCTCCCCGCAGTGCCTACCCTCCCCACCCCGCTCGTGATCTCCTCCACCTAACCGCACCGAGCGGCGCCTCCCTCTTCCAGAGCCTCTCCCCACCGCCACCGGTGCCCAGCGGCCTCTGCTCTCCCACTGCCTACCGACCTCGTCCACTCGGCCGCTCGAGCATTGTGCCCTGTCGCTGTCTTCCCCTCGCCACCAGCAAGCCACGATCTCCGCCGCCGGTCTCTCCCCTCACCTCGGGCCGCCAGTGCCCTGCCTCGCTGGGTACTGGTAGCCCTGCCTCCGGCAGCTGCCTGTCCTCGATGCCGGCGCCCTCAAGCACACCATTGACCCGACATTGACCAAGACATCCCTTTGCCTGTGAGGTGTTGTGTCAATATGTTGTTGACGTGTTCCCAGTGCGCTGTTGGCATGTTTCCTTTGCTCGTTGTAACTCCAACATTTATGTGTGTGCAAGCTCAGCCACTGAGGTGACCACAATCCCGTGAACCAAGCCTTGTTACCTGCCGCCAAGTTTGTTTCTATCGTGTTATCTTTGACATCGCCAAAATCTTCTGAGGGAAGTCTAAGACTCAAGATCTTCATGAAGCCATCATACTTTTGGCCGAGGTGTTGTCCGAGAGCATGGCCTTGTCAAGTCCATCATCAACATCAAAGCCGGAACGCAAAGATCGCCATCATGGAACACCAAAGATCCCCAAAGCCCTAATCCGAAGACCGATCCTGGCGTCTGAGACCCCGAGCCCGAACCCCCGAGGCCTAAGATCATCGATCCCCATGTGTGACCCCTTTTCCAGAGACCAATATTTTCATAATATGTAATATATATCTGTTGCATATAAATTGTTCGTGTCGCATACATATTGTGTGGTTTGGGTGCCTTATGACGATTCACCTCATAATTAATATGGAGGCCATAAGGGCATATCTTGTCTTATATTGGCTCCATTTAAATTTGTGTAGCGAACCATTGTCGTATTTTGCCTTGTTAAGACAACATTTAAATTGCGAGGTATCTAAATAACATGAACCATATAATTAAATGTCGGAAGTCCGGTTCCGCTTAATATTGCCTAATTGCATCGCATCTTTGCACATGCATCATACATGCATCATGCCGGATCTTCTGCCGAAGTATTAAATAGTGCATCCGGTGTTTCTTTTAGTGTCTTGCTTCTTCACGGATTAGGCCGATGAGTTGATGCAAGTGTCGACTCGATCTTCGGATGAACCTTCAGCAATGTTTTCAGGCAAGCATTCTCCCCCTTTCTACCTATTTTGTTATAGTCTTTACTTCCTCCTGTTGATCTATTGATATCCGTGTTGCGATGCTTTATATTCCCTACACCAGTTATATTCCTTGCAGCCTCTATATTGCCTTGGACACCTCATATTGCCTTTTTATTGATAGACAGTCGGCCTTGCGAGTCTTAGTTTCTTGCTTAGGTGCTTCTTCGCGTCGTCGATGTTCCACCATTGTAGGGTGGTTGGCACATGCTTAATGGTGGAGATGAGAATGGCGTTAATTACCGTTTAATAACTAATGTTGAATTTAATAACTAATATTGAAACTAGGTAAATAATGCAGAGGCACCGGTGGGTAATAGACAATATTTGGTTTTTAACCACCCACTTGGGTCCACCTAGGACCCGAGTTCTTGACACCTGTTCCGAGATCGAGCGCTCTAACCACATGTGGAGTGTGTGGGCACCCCCATCGATTTAGTACCTGATTTCAAAGTACTATACCAGGGGCCACAAACTAGTTTGCGGCGTTATTACTATCATGTAATTATGCCATGCTTTACTGCTTTATTTACTATTGCACGTTGAGCGCCTGTAATATTTTGGATCGCGGCACGATTTCATGGTATCAAGAAGCCCAGTCACACTTTCGGGTTCCCGGTCGTTTACAGCCATTCTCGCAAACCCTGGGTCTGTCTCAGAGAGCGACCGACTTTGTTACGGGTAACTTAGTGGGGTGGCCCCCATGTTCTTGCTTTGGGTCTGGGAAACGTCGTGTCTGAAACCCCGTCGACATACTTTTGGGTGTATGTTTTGTGATCTTGTACCTACCTGATCTGACAACAAGGGAGTAGGTGCGTGTGGAAACTTTTATGCACCCCTGCAGGGTTTAATCTTTTCGAAAAGCCATGTCTGCGATTATGGACGACTTGGAGCCCAGTTCTCGATCATAGACAACTATAACTAAAGTTTACTATTATAATTTGACTTGTATCTAATAAGAATAGTAAGTTGGATAACCACCACGGAAAGAATGAATAAAACTGGCAACTGTGTGAGTTTCCTCGGCAGGACTTCCTCGTTTGGTCTCGAGGGGGAAATACCAGGATGGGTATGTTTGGTTGTATTATCATCTTGGTTCTGAATAGGTCCTTCTTATCCCTCTCTGATAGCCGGCAGTTGTATCGAGTCTCTATAGGTTGTTTAGAACATGCTTCGCTGCCGCTTCAGTCCACCATACCTATGTAGGCAAGAGCCACCAAATTCTAGACTCGCCGTGTACTGGCCTCAGTACTGACCGCTCTCTTTTTCCTTTGCCCTTTGTCGGCACCCCTTTTGTGTAGAAGGTTTGAGATCGACGTTGTTAGCAGGGTTACCCTTCCGGCTTGGCCTGGGCAGGGTTATGGACACCATTGTTTATTTTTCAGGGATCTTAGCTCAATTTGCATCTTTTCTGTACTCGAATGTTGTATCATTTGCAAGGTTATTTGGATCTTTGTACTGTATATCTGTATTTTTGACTTAGGGAGTCATTGGTGTATATATATGTTCTGTGGGTTCCATCGTGGACTATTGTGTAATGATATTACTTTGTTTTCCACCCACACGCAAGTGCCTGGTGGGCACTTTGAATCGTTTCTATGCGGGTTTGGCAGGAATTGCTAAAACTTGCATAGGGCCGATCAGAGGGTGTTACAACTAGGGTTAGCAAGGGGGAATGGTGGTGCTTCTTGGATAGCAAGGTAATAGGGGAGGGGTGTGATTTTTTAGTGGAACATGGGCATGACATGTCCATGTCCACACACGGACTCGAGTAAGGGCTAGGGTTACCAAGGAAGGGGTAATGAGGTGAGGTGGGTTGTGGTTTAGGATCAAGCAAACCACTAGGGTGTAGGGATAGGCTAGGGTTTCATGTTAGACAGCAAGGTTAAATAAGAAATCTAGGTTGACTCGTTAGTAGGATAAAATATATAGGTTTCATTTAAATTATTTTTATTTGGTTTGAATTTAAAAGAAACTCGAGCAAGAAAAACTCCAAAAGGACACAAGATGAAGTCAAGCCAATAAAGGATATATATATGGAGGAGGAAATGCTTGTAAGCTTGTGTGGCATGATTCAAAAGTTTGAATTCAAAACCACACAAGCTCACCTTAGATTCAAAAAAATACAATATGAGGAAAGAATGGAAGCTTGCATGTGACATGCATGTAGATTAAATGACATCCTTATGATTGTGAAAACAACCATGATTTCATATGGACAATATTTCTCCATGCATTGAAAGTTGAACAAGCCAATGTCATGAATGGAAGCTTGCTATCATATGAAATTAACCAATATATTCACGTGTATGAATCCAAATGGCCAACTAGTGTGTATTTCCAACTAGATTCACTTGTAGCCAAAATAGCCTCATACAAGAGCATATATTTGGAAGCTTATATAAAACATTCTACTAACATGGCCATGAGGCTACACATAATTCATATTGTGAAAACAATAAGAAACATATATTAGAGCATGTAGGTTTAGAAGTGGATCCATCTCATTACATATGAGCTAGACAAATGCCAAAAGAAATGCAAAGGCCCATATATAATTTGGATGGTGGAATTTTAAGGTGGTGACTAGGAAAGGTGGAGGAGTTGCAAAATAGATATGCCAACAACTCAACTTGGGCATGAAGCAATTTATCACGAAGCAAATAAAATATATGATGAGGCAAATACAAGTGAGACAATATATAATGCATATGGGATAAGAACCAAATAGAGGGTTTTTATATGGTGCTCAAATGCAAGGTGGCATGGTGACATGAGCATGATATAATGATGATGCAATAAAAACATGTAGAAGTTGCATTTTATAGACTAGGCAAGTAGCATTACAAATGTTATACGGATGGGATGCTACACTGTATGTCCTTTAGTCCCTTGGGAGGCCTCATCTCCTTGATGTCCCTGACTTTGTTGGGGTTTGCCGTGATGCGAAACCAAGAAATCTAGGTGCTTGAGTAGGTTTAATAGCATGGAAAAAAAATCTATCACATGAACACACAAAACCAAGATCTAATCTATGGCAAAGCCAAGATATAATCTATGAGATCGGTGCAACAAGATTGTAGAGAACTAACCCTCATAGATCCAAAGCGTTTAACAAGATCAGATTCTCGTGGTTGATGTAGTCGATCACTTTTCAATCTCAAGATCGCGTAGACGATCCTTCCGGCACCATGTTCCGGCAGCACTTCCGAAGTCGGTCAAACGTATGATAGTCGATGAAGACCTTCCTCTCCCTTGTTCCAGCAGGTAGTGGAGGTAGTAGATCTCCTCCGAATCCCAATAGCACGACGGTGTGCTGGTGGTGGTGGAGGAGGAGAGATTTCTGCAGGGCTTCGCCTAAGCCGGAGCAGTATGGTGGAGGAGAGAGGGGTGTGGTGGCTAGGTTTGTAGGCTCCATGCGACAAGGTGCCAAGGAAGGGCGCCCTACCCCTCCTTATATGGGAGAGGGGCTGGCGGCCAAGGGCCTCCCTGCCCTAGCCGAGTTGACCCCCAACTCAGCTAGCAAGGGGAGAAACCCTCCCCAACTCGGCTAGGAAGAGGAGAGGTGGAACTTGCCATTCAAGTTTTTCCTTTCCTTTCCAAACTAGGATTTGACTTTACAAACTAGGATTTTACTTTTCAAACTAGGGTTTGACCCCTTCTTCCTAGTCCTTGGCCGAGTTTCCCTTGGGCATGATGCGGCCAACCCCATAGGGCATGCCACATCCCAAGTGCCCCCTCCCGGGGTAGTGGACCTTCTAGAACATTCTAGAACCTTTCGGTCAAAACACAAAAAACATTTCTGAACCCTGGAAATTGACTTTCCTTATATGAATCTTATTCTCCGGACCATTTCGGATCTCCTTGTGATGTCCTAGATCAAATCCGAGACTCTGAACAACATTTGGTCTCCAACTCATATTCCATATCTACTTAACCAATATCAAATCTTTAAGTGTGTCTCCCTACGGTTCGTGAACTATGCAGGAATGATTGGGACACCTCTCCGATCAATAACCAATAGAGGGATCTGGAAATCCATATGGCTCCCACATATTTCTATGATGACTTCGTGATCGAATGAACCATTTACATATGATACCGATTCCCTTTGTCGCGCAATACTTTACTTATCCGAGGTTTGATAGTCGGTATCTCTATACCTAGTTCAACCTCATTACCCATAAGTACTCTTTACTTGTACTATAATGTGGCATCCCTTGTGACCTTGTCACATTCTTGCAAGCCAATTGGTTGACACTCCACCAAGATGGCCCAGAGTATATCTATCTATCATATGGAAGGACAAATCCCACTCTTGATCCATGCGCTTCAATCCATACTTTCAGAATACCTAATGCCACCTTTATAACCACCTAGTTACGGAAGTGGTGTTTGATGTCATCAAAGCATCCATCCGGTAATGGTGATTAACATGATATCATGGTCGAAGGATTAGGTTACTATGTATTTGAAAGCTTGTAGCAAACAAACTCTAAATGACTTGATCTTATGCTATGCTAACTATAGGAGTGTGTCCATCACATCATTCTCCTAATGACATGATATTGTTATTAATAACATCTAATATCCATGATTAGGAAACCATGATCATCTATTAATCAACAAGCTAGTTTAACAAGAGGCTTACTAGGGACTCTTTTATGTTTACAAAACACACAAGTATTAATGTTTCTGGTTAATACAATTATAGCATGTTATGCAAACATTCATCATAAACACAAAGATATAATAATAACCACTTTATTATTGCCTCTTGGGCATATCTCCAACAGTCTCCCACTTGCACTAGAGTCAATAATCTAGTTTGGAAAAACGTGTGCATTCAACACCTATGGCTTTCTAGTGTTGTAGATACACGATTGCTAGTGGTAAACATAATATTCGGATTTGACACTTCGAGGGCTGTGTGTATTTGCATGTCTTTGCGTCTCTACGCATCACTCATTCTCCAATGAGATGGCATTGTATAAATTTGGTCCTTTGATGAGACCTTTAGTTCCTTGGGGTTAAATCATGTCGATACAATTGTCATACAATAGATCTTCATAGTACTTGCCCGCTGTGAACCACACCTAGTTTGATAAAAAACTACTTGACTCAAATGCCCTCTTTTGCTGCTACAATAGCAGTCATATACTTAACCTTTTGTTATAGTATCCGTCACAATGTCTTAACTTTGGAACTCATCCAAATCAGTTATGGAACTTTCTTTCCATTACATTGTGCCACACATAGTTGAAATTGAGATAAACTTAATTTGTATCTTCTGACAAAACTAGTATCAATGTAACACTTTACAATGAACTATCTATCTATTTATCACCTCTACATAAATAACATATTCTGAGTTCTTCTAAAGATCATAAGAATATCCTTACTATCATCCAATGATCAGCTTATGAGTCATTCTGGTATATGCTCATAACATTTAGAGCATAGGACATATCTGGATGTGTACATATCACGGTATGATTAATCAAAATATTCTTGTGATTTCACTCACCAAGTGTCAAACACACTTGGATCTTATCTCACGTACCAAGTTTCAATACACTTAAATCTTGATTCAATCCTTCCTGTGCGAAGGGAACCTTTCTTGTAGTTTCTATATTGAAAAATTTTAATATCTCATCTATGTACTCTCTGCAAAACCATATTAGCGTCTTAATCTATCCATATAGACATTGATGCCAAATATTCAGGTTTTTCCTAAGCATTTCAACAAGATGAAATTCTTAACCTGTGTCAATAAAGATACATTGTTTCCAATCAACAATATGTCTTTCACATAATGTATTAGAAATATATCTTAGCGCTCCCACTTAATTTCTTGCAAATGCAAGCATCTTCATCGTCTCCGATGAAATTAAACTCTCTTAATAGTTTCATCACAGTGAAGATTCTAAATCCGCGATGCTTACTTCAACTATTGAAGTTTGCATGCGCTTTTAGCATCCTTTAAATTAAAAAAACCTTTTGATCATGTCATCTACACGTTCGGTAACCATTCTATTAGAAGAACTTTTTTTTGTTTATTCAACTACCATATACCAAAATTATATGTAGTGGTTGCTACATTAATCCTTCTAGACTAAATATCGGTATGAAAGATTAAATCTTGTCATAGCCAACTCCTTGAACATTGTCGTAAACTCTTTCCCGACATGTCGACTATTTCATAGATGTGAAACATCCATGTCTATTTATTTATAGATCCAAATACGACTGTAAGGTTTTACACCTTTCCAAAGGGTCTTCCAAGTTCAAAGCTTGATTTCTCGTGTATGGAACTATCACAAATTTTATGGCTTCAGGACATTTGACGGAGTCAGGGCCCATCATCGCTTCTTTTCATATATTCGGTTCATCATTATCAAACAACAATGATTTACTCTCAAATCTTAGTATTTGATTGTTTACCGACCTCCTTGGTTCAATAGGAACTTAGACCTTCGTGACCACAAAGGCACGTGATCCATGAGCATTGTTGATGCCTCCAGGACACTTTCTAGCGCTATGCAACGCCGCACATATAGCTAAGGTTCAAAAACCTTATCAAATTTCTATTGTCCTCCCACTTAACTTTTCACGAAAAATTCTTTCTAAGAAACTTGAAGTTCTAAGCGACAAACACTTTTGTCTTCGGTGTTATGGAGGAATACCCAACGGTTATTCGAAATAACATATAAAGACATGCTCATCCGACTTTGGTTGTAAACATTTTACTTATGCCTAGCATACCAAAATTTTAAGAAAGGACAACTTGGGTATTATACCATAACTTGTATGGTGTCATTTCAATGGATCATGATGGAGCTCTTTTCAGTGTAAAAGCGATAGTCACTAAAGTTTTAATATTCTAAAATATAATGGCAGTTTTATAAATGACACCTTTGCTTTCACCATGTCAAACAAGGTTTCATTACATATCTCGAATACTCCATACTCATATGGTGTTTCGGGAAATGCAAATCCATGGAACGATTTCTCAAATCTTAGGTGTTTTGCTAAACTTGTAACTCAAATATCTTACTTTCTGATTCAATCAAACATTCTTAATTTTCTTGTTACAATGATTTTCCACTTCATCTTGGAAGTCTTTGAACATTTTCAAATGTTTCATACTTCTTCCTCATTAAGTAATTATACACATGTATTCACTCAAATTTCCGAAGAAAGCATATGAAGTTGAAATCCATCACTCACAACTAAACATAATGTACTACATACATCAATATGTACAAATTCCAATAAGTTAGTCATCCGTTCCCTTTTGGCCTATGAACAGAGTTTCAATTATCTCTAAAGTCTCACAAGTGTCATTTCATCAAAATCAAAAGACTCCAAAATTCCATCAAAAGAAGTTTCCTCATGTTTTCTTTCCAATATAATTTAAACGGCAATTTCACTTCATAAGTGATATTTCAATCATTTGTCTTTCGAAATTTTTAGCATTAGTTTTATGGATGTGATTTCTCCAAATAGATCTGTAAATCATCCATCTTATATGAAACATGGTAATTATTTGAACAACCTTTTGTTCTCATAATACCTGATCGAAATAACAATTATTGAAACAAATCTTGAAGGTAATCTTTGATGTCAATGAGAAACACAACAACACTTTGTTTGTTTTTGATGAACATCATCACATATTCTCTTGATGGTTACTTAGGCCATTGCAGTTCATGAATTGTGTTGTCATGTATGACACTTTAGACCAACCAATTCAGTATCTAATACCCAAAACCACATTTTTTAACAAGAAAAGAATACAACCATAACATGTATATCATCTATATACTTACGCTGGACAATTCCAGTATTTTTTTCTGCCAAATATTTTTTAGATTCTCTTTCAGCATTTCCTTTTCCTTTTAAAAGAATCTATCAACATCAAAAGTGGCGTCATACACATGACACATAGTCCAAAGTGTGTATAGTAAAATACTAATACCATTTTACTTGCACTTTGAAGTAGATCACCATCATCAAATGTTTGGCTTTCTTTCAAAATCCATTCTTTAGTAATCTTTTAGTGTAGTAAAATTTTTACCTACATCTTCTATTCATCCTTATCATGAAAACTTTCATGATCAAGCTACCATAGCTTATAAAGGAGCACGAGTATAATATTGCTTTCTAAAACCTTTTTGGAGTATTAGGATGTCTAGCATCTCCAACCTTCGCAAATTCCCATCAAATATGAGAACATATATTTTTCCAAATTATACTCTATCATGTTGTAACCAAAACATTGTTTTTCATATCGCAATATCTTCCACACATGATGGTTTCTGAAACAATTCTTTTAGATCCTAGATAACCTTGATATTCAAACAATCTTTTGAATATCAAGAATCATGGAGGCAAACATGATACTTTAGATACTAATACTAGAATTGTTACTCTTAATTTAATAATAATTATTAAACTTCATGGAGTAAACAGAGTTTGAGGAAAGTTTGCAATAGAAATTTTAAACTTTAGATTGACACTCATAACAATACGATACCAGTTTGTAAAGTAACTATCCAGAATCCTATAGTTCTATCTCAATTATAACTAAGCATAAGGTGGTGAACGGATGCCAATAACTATAACAACTATGCAAATTCACTTTGATTTGATTTATGATAAATTGTGTTCAAATTTAATCATATTACTTTTGAACTCCCACTCAAAACAACATCCCTCGAGTCATTTTGGTGATTACACGAACCAAATCCACTACACCAAGTCCGATCATCACAAGAGATGATGTAGCTTGAAAGGCGAACAGTCAACATGTTCATCATATCATCCATATGACTCATGCTTTACCTTTCAGTATTCTGTGTTTCGAGGCCATGTATGTACATGATAAGCTCGTCAATGTTAACCTTAGTATCCGCATGTGCAAATCTGGCTTACACCCGTTGGATGCACATGTAGATTCTATCACACCCGATCATCACGTGATGCTTCGAAACGACGAGTCTTAGCAACGGTGCATACTAAGGACGAACACTTTATTACTTGATATTTAGTGAGAGGGATCATCTTATAGTGCTACCGTCACGATCTAAGTAATACAAGATGCATAAAAAGGATTAACATCACATGAAATTCATAATATGTGATATGATATGGCCTTTCTTCTTGTGCCTTTGATCTTCATCTCCAAAGAACGAACATGATATCCATCATAACCAGCGTGGCATCAAGGTCAATGGCGTCGCTTCATGGTTGTCCATCACCAATAGAAACTATTACAACTACTTGGAATTATGCTATTACATGATGAATAGACATGCAGGTCTTAACAAATTTAAAAGACAACCATAAGGCTCCTGCTGGCTGCCAACTTACAATAAGGATCATTGCATATATCAAATATAATCACAATCACATCATGGCCATATCAAATAACATCACATGCCCTACAAAAACAAGTTATACGCCTCTAATTTTATTTGCATGTTTTACGTGGCTTGGGGCTTCCGAATAAGAACCAATCTTACCTACGAACAAGAACCACAACATTGATACAAGTATTGTAAAGTCCCCGTTGTAAATTGAATCTTAACTATGGTGGGAGAGACAGACACCTGCAAAGCCACTTGTGCAATGCAAGTTGCACATGGAGCGTGGATCAAGTCTCATGTGCAATGACATGTAAGGTTAGCCTGGGCCGCTTCATCCCACCATACCACAAGATGCAAAGTACACTAGAAGCAAGCGACAACAAAAGCATCAATGCCCACAAAACCATTGTGTTCTACTCGTGCAACATATCTACGCATAGAGTCAGATCTGATACCACTATAGGGTTCATAGCATGGAAAACAAAAAAATCTAGCGCATGAACACAAAAAACCAAGATCTAATCTACGAGATCGGTTCAACCAGATTGTAGAGAACTAACCCTCATAGATCCAAAGCGTTTAACAAGAGCAGATTCTTATGGTTGATGTAGTCGGTCACTTGTGGATATCAAGATCGCATAAACGATCCTTACGACGCCGCATTCGGGCAGCGTTTCCATAGTCGGTCACACATACGATAGTCGATGAAGACCTTCCTCTCCCTTGTTCTAGAAGGCAGCGGAGGTAGTAGATCTCCTCGGAATCCCAACAACACGATGGTGTGGTGGTGGTAGAGGAGGAGACATTTTTGCTGGGCTTTGCCTAAGCCAGAGCAGTATGGTGGAGTAGAGAGGGGTGTGGTGGCTAGGGTTGTAGGCGCCATAGGACAAGGTGCCAAGGGGGGTGCCCTACCCCTCCTTATATGGGAGAGGGGCCGGAGGCCAAGGGCCTCCCTGCTTAATGCGAGTTTCCCCCAACTCGGCTACCAAGGGGAGAGTGCCTCCCCAACTCGTCTAGGAAGGGGAGAGTTGGAAACTTGCCTTTCAAGTTTTCCCTTTCCTTCCCAAACAAGGATTTGACTTTTCAAACTAGGATTTGACTTTTCAAACTAGGATTTGACTTTTCAAACTAGGATTTGATTTTTCAAACTAGGGTTTGACCCCTTCTTCCTAGACCTTTGTCGAGCTGCCCTTGGGCATGATGCGTCCAGCCCCTTAGGGCATGCCACATCCCAAGTGCCCCCTCTCGGGGTGGTGGACCTTCCAGAACATTCTAGAAGCTTCGGATCAAAACACCAAAAACGTTTCTGAACCTTGGAAATTGACTTTCCTTATATGAATCTTATTCTCCGGACCATTTCGGATCTCCTCGTGATGTCCTAGATCCAATCCGTGACTCCGAAAAACATTTGGTCTCCAACTCATATTCCATATCTACTTAAACAACATCGAATCCTTAAGTGTGTCTCCCTACGGTTCGTGAACTATGCAGACATGATCGGGACACATCTCTGATCAATAACCAATAGAGGGACCTGGAAATCCATATGGATCCCACATATTTCGACGATGACTTCATGATCGAATGAACCATTTACATACGATACCGATTCCATTTCTAGCGCGATACTTTACTTATCCGAGGTTTGATCGTAGGTATCTCTATACCTAGTTCAACCTCGTTATCGATAAGTACTCTTTACTCTTACTATGATGTGACATCCCTTGTGACATTGTCACATGCTTGCAAGCCAATTGGATGACACTCCACCGAGAGGGCCCAGAGTATATATATCTGTCATATGGATGGACAAATCCCGCTCTTGATCCATGCGCTTTAATCCATACTTTTAGAATACCTAATTCCACCTTTATAACCACCCAATTATGGAAGTGGTGTTTGATGTCATCAAAGCATCCAACCGGTGATGGTGATTAACATGATCTCATGGTTGAAGGATTATGTTACTATGTATTTGAAATCTTGTAGCAAACGAACTCTAAATGACTTGATCTTATGCTATGCTAACTATAGTAGTGTGTCCATCACATAATTATCCTAATGGCATGATCTTGTTATTAATAACATCTAATGTCCATGATCAAAAAACCATGATCATCTATTAATCAACAAGCTAGTTTAACAAGAGGCTTACTAGGGACCCTTTTATGTTTACAAAACACACAAGTATTAATGTTTTGCAAACAATCATCATAAATACAAATATATAATAATAACCACTTTATTATTGCCTCTTGGGCATATCTCCAACATCTTACCTAACGGGACCCCGAATACACACTTGGCTGGATTGAGTTTGATGTTGACCTTGCACAGGTTTGCAAAGGTATCCTAAAGGTCTGCCACCAGTGATACAGATATGCCAATCGAGGTATCCCTAGAGGCTATATTAGATTGGCCCAAGACAATGTCGAATGGGCCAGCTATGCCAGCGACTATAAAGAAGGCTTCAATGAAGACCGACGACTAGAAGCTGAAGGCCCAAGACCGTAACTAGGACCAGTTGAATTAGGTCAACGCCACCGAAACCCTTACTGATTCGGCTGTAATCTTGTAAACCCTAGCGAGGTTCCCCCTATATAAACCTCCCTAGGGTCCCCATTGTACTCACGAGCTATAAGCTACCCCATCCTCGTGACTTGCTGCCTATATGCCGAGCTCACACACCTTGTAATCCACTTGCCAATAATACAATCAAGCAGGAATTAGGTCTTTACCCTACGGGAGGGCAAACTTAGGTAAACCCTTTTCTTTGTCATCAATATCGATCCGCGGATGGCGACTCGCTTTTGCCCCCTTTAGACTCAATTGCTACCGCTGGTAGCGACTTCCATGGCCATTACCACGACAGTAGTGCCCAAAGTGGAGCTTGGCGAGTCAATCCTTTTGTCTATGGTGAGATCCTACACACCCATTCGTCGGCGCTTCGCTACCGGTCGCATGATCACTACCAGCAGATTCTTCCAGATCATGTCGAGTAGCTATGTGTCGGCATCGCGTCTGGTCACTCATGCCGCCATGGTGTCGATCGGCCCCATCAACCTCTTCATCGGCTTCACCGACACCCTTGACACAACGGATCCTGTCGGACCCATCATCAGCAATGGTTCGCCCCCGTGTGATCTTCTTTCAGAGGAGCACATCCAATCGATCACCATCCTTGCCTCCAAGTACGGCTCGGCCGAAATCAGCTCCACCCTCTAAGATGATGCCAATTTGGCAACCCCCGCATCGGCTGCATGCTTCATTACCCTTGCGTCGAAGGCCGACTCCATCACGCGAGTCTCCGACGCAGGGGACTATGAGGATCACTTGATCCTCCCACTCTTCAACTCCAGTTCGGGGTCGGAGTCACTAGATGAGATCTACCCCGCCATCCACCATTCCATCTACATGGCGAACAGGGATGAACCACTGGTGGATCCCTTCACCACCCCTCTCCCACCAACGGCGACCAGGGAGGACATCGAGCGGCATCCCGTGGCCCTGAACGAGGCCAGAGAAAAAGAGAAGGCCAAACACGAAAAATTTCGTGTCGAGCAAGGAACCACGCAGCAACTCTCTACCTACCACCAATGTCGGGTAACACGGTGACTCAACCTCTCCACCCAGGGTTGAGCCCTGAACATCAATGACAAGCACGACCTGACATGCGTGTCCGACCATGAGATATGCCACAACGCGCCACCCGGAGGCAGTCGCCAGCCGCCTGGGTCAACCGTGCATGGAGAACCACCACCACCCCATTGCCCGCCTCCTCCGGAGCAGCCGCGAATACTACTCGCACCATGGGAGTACGACACCAAAGGCCTCCCCCTCTACTCAAATCCGATGGACAATGTCATTGCGAGCCAAGCTGCGGTCGCTAACCTAAATCCCACGGGCAAAGGTGTGATCCAAATCAAGTACGCCCAGGCGATGCTCGCCAAAGCTTTTGAACAGTAGACCGCGGGCCATGACTCGCAGGGACGAGTCTACTCTAGATCCACCAACAGCAGGGTGGCATCGTCCAATCACCCACGCAAGTGTACAGTCGCCAAGATCAACAATTGACCACTATTAGAGCCTCGACCGTAATAGCTAGTGGCCGCCAACCCCGCTAACTCCACCAACGACATGCACCCGCAGTACAACACAATCACTGCCAATGGCCAACTAGTCAATGCGCTCGGCCACATCATCAACACCCAAGCACGGAGCGCTCGTCAGCTGCATGACCTCCGCCACACACTTTCCAACCACGGCGACCTCAGTCGAGTTGGCCCGCCATGCTTTGGACCAATGGTATGATTATGCTCCACGTGGCACTTTGTTGGTAACCCCAAGCGAAGGGTGTGAAGAGCAAGCAGCAAGTTTTCCCTCAGTTGAGACCGAGGTTATCGAACAAGAAGGAGGAAGGAAACGTCACACAGGTGTTGCAAGCAACACGCATACCTGCACAACACAAACTCAAGACTTTGCCCCAACAAATCAGTGAGGTTGTCAAGCTCACCGGTTTGCTGTAACAAAGGATTAAAAGTATGGTGTGGAAAGTAATGGTTTGCAGCAAGTAAACAAGTAACAGTGGAAGTTGTATCAATGGTAAAGATTGGACCGGGGTCCATAGTTCAGTAGAGGTGCTCTCCTTAGATAAACAACATGGCATGAAGGGTAAACAAATTACAGCAGGGCAATTGACAGGAACTGAGCAAGGCATAACAATGCAATTACTAGTCAAAAAGATCCTATGAGATTCGATTGGGCAATACAACAAGATACATAGGCCGCCATCCAACTGCATCTATGACTAGAAGTCCACCTTCAGGTTATCACCCGAACCCCCTCCAGTATTAAGTTGCAAGCAATAGAAAACTGTTTTAAGCAAAGTGTGTAAGGTAAAAAGTTCACATGTTACATGAACAAGAGACCGTTGTTTTCTCCCCAGTAGCAACAGCACATCTACAGCCGAAAATATTTTTGTCACTTCCCTTGGAAACTAGAGGCATGAACCCACTATCGAGCATAAATACCCCCTCTTGGAGTCACTAGCAACTACTTGGCCAAGATAGCTACTAGAAACGGAGAGCATGCAAGATCACAAACAACACATACATGATAGAATCATAAAGACAAAACCATTAATCAAACCAACATAATAATCTCAATATCCATCGGATCCCCGCAAACACAACATGCATGATTACGAATAGATTAGATCTTGATCATGAACAGAGCTCACAATATCTATACATGAAAGCACAAAGGAGGAGATACAACCATCTAGCTACTACATGGACCCATAGTCCAAGGTGGAACTACTCACGCATCATACCGAAAGAAGGCCTTCGGGATGATCTCCCCTCTGGCAAGCTGCCGGGAATAACTTCAGATCCCCCCGATCTAGGGACGATGGTGGCGGCGGCTATAGACGGTTTCATGGATATTTGATCGGGTGCTTAGGGTTTCTATATAGGGCGCTTCTTATAGGTGAACGGGGAGGCCGAGGCAACGACCAGGGGCCCCACACCCCTCCTAGGCACGGGGAAGGGCCCACCCGCTCCTAGGGTGGGTCTGGCCGCCCTAGCTTGCCTCTCCGGCTCCCCTCTGGACTTCTTGTTCCCCACGGAAAGTAATTGACTTTGACATTTTTCCCATCCAATTCCGAGAATATTTCTTTACTAACTTTTTTGAAACAAAAAACAGCAGAAAACAGGCAACTGGCACTGTGGCAACTTGTTAATAGGTTAGTACCAGAAAACATGTAAAAAGCACCTCAAAGTGTAGACAAGTAAAGCAAAGTAGATACTAAACAAGCATGGAGCATCAAAAATTATAGATACATTTCCGACGTATCAACATCCCCAAGCTTAACTCCTTCTCGTCCTCTAGTAGGTAAGTGATAAAAGAATAATTTTTGAGGTGACATGCACCCTCACAATAAAGATCCAACCATTTGCAAGAATTGAAAGATGGGATCAAAGAACTCTAAACATGTGCATGAAAGATGGAGTTATAACAATAGGACATAGTAACTATGCATGCAACATGGCAAGCTACAAACAAAGA
Source organism: Avena insularis (assembly GCA_023614405.1). NCBI lineage: Eukaryota > Viridiplantae > Streptophyta > Magnoliopsida > Poales > Poaceae > Avena > Avena insularis. The sequence continues at coordinate 190,137,117 of CM042689.1, read as the reverse complement.
TCATGAATAACATGCATTGAAAAACGTTTGTTTGTTTCACATGCAGAAAACATAGCATAGTGGCAATCAGCTTGTCCCTCATAGAGTAGCAATATAGATGCATAGGACACCTTCAAAGTTCACAAGGGTGACTAGAAAAAAATAGTACAAGAACAAGTAATATCACAATATGCATTAATCAATAAGCTTTGGAACACTGCACACAGAATAACAACTATGCTCTCTTAATGGTGCCTAAAGGTAGAAGGTGGAGACTCAATAATGGTGGAAGAAAGGCCTTTTTTATAAAGGAAGCAGGGATTAAAAGTTTCAAAAAGAGCTCCCAAAAATTATGGTACTTGTTAGCTTTCAGCCCTGATTGCCCTATCATAAGAATCTTGAAGTGATTAAGGTTAAAGTGACAAAGATGGAGTATATGCTTGACGAAGTATAAGTTGGCAATCTCAAGTCCCTTGAATACGAGGGTCACACCTCATGCATACTCAACTTTGGGCCCAGGTAAGTTCTTATCATTGTAAGTATTTTGCATATCATTGAGAACCACCAAAGGGGTACCCCTTGCACATGGTACAGGAGCTTTCCCATAACCAAAATGACAAGGCAAGTAGACAATGAGCATCTCAGCAATCTTTTTATTTACCATATGCATAGCTTTTTTATTGAGGATGCTTCATAGATAGCTTACTATGGTGATGTTGCAAGCTTCCACCATGATTAGGCATGGATTAGGCTAGCGACCCAGGCGTTTCTCTAACACAGAATACAAACTCCATGGACTTACAAGTTCCCTCTTTATTTCACATCGGTGACATCCATAGACAAAAGAGCATGATATCAACTGAGTACAAAGTACAAGTGCAATGTTGAAAGTATTCCTCATGATAGCACGGTTCTGCTAATTCCAACGTATAAGTGCAAGCATATACAACAAAGTTGTCACAATGGTTCAAGTTTATTAGGGGCAAAGAATATAAAGTGTGCTATCAAGTTCGTGAGGGCTTTAATCACTAAGTTTTCACATAACAAAATAGTTTTTAATTGGAAGATAGTTGAAAACAAGAATATACTTGGAATGGTGTAACACACCATGCATAGGAGTTTATAGTGGACACTTTGGAATAACTTGGTTTCTTGGGAGTTGGAAGCATGAGTAGAGCTTACTCATACAAGTGGAGGCTAGCAAAAAACTGGGAGCAACCAACTAAGAGAGCATAATGGCCATAATCATGCAGTGCAACAAAGCATACTAGTCAAAGCAAAGAGTGGTACTACAAGTCAAGGACTAAATGATCAAAGAGGCTAATGGTGACTTTTCATAGTCATAACATGGTGTGAGCATGTGCCAAGTCAACCCAAGCAAAGAATCAAAGGAGAATACCACAATACTATGCTTTTACATGCTAAAACAACGCATAATTTCTTCAAGGCACACTAAGCAATCCCAATCATTTGTAACAAGACATGCTACAACAATAATAACTAATAATAAGGTCAAAACAACACCTAGCATGTCATGCTACAGTCTAAGTCACAGTCAATGCAAGCTCCTCTTGCACTTACAAGCAAGAACTTACTACACCTTTTCAACACCAAGCAACTTATTTGCAAAAAAACACAGCGAGAACGGGGGTCCAAACTACTTTATTCAAGCAAACTAAACAACCTAAGCAAATAAAACGAAAACTAAGACGCTCCAAGAACAACACAACTTGGCATGAAACAATAAAAAAGAAGTGTCTAGACAGACCTGGTATTTTTATTGATGAAGAAGGGGATGCCTTGGGCATCCCCAAGCTTTGACGCTTGTACCTCTTGGAATTTCTTGGGGTGACACCATGGTGGCATCCCCAAGATTGAGCCTTTGTCCATTCTTCATCTCATTGCATCATTCTCTCTTTACACCTGAAATTTTTCCTTCACACAATCTTCATTAGCAACATTAGTGTATTCAAAAGATATAAGACCTCTGGCAAAGCTTTGAAACAGCAAGGATTTTCACTAAAAACACAAGATACTGTAGTAACTCCTTCCAAAAGCTCAATTCACCTAAAGAGAACTCAAAAAGGAATCAATAAGAAGTAAATGCAAATAATGGCAGAAATCTGTCAAAACAGACCAGCGGATAGAAACCGATTTTTTTGAACATCTTCTGTTGCTCAAATCGAAAAGTGTTGAACTAAATAAAGTTAGCTAACATACTGTGGGATTTATTCTTAAATTTTGAGCTCAATTCGAGTTACAGAGACTCCTCACGAATTTTTATGGTGGAGGACTGAAATCTGTTTCGGGACAGCAACTCCCCAAATCTTACTTCTCTCTCATTAGAGGCCATTCTTGGCACAAAAAGTAATAACTTCCAAGACTCAAGGAAACTCTTGTGTTATCTTCCAACAAGTATTTTTCTTTAATGCCTTTAAGTTAGGCACAAGAAGCAAGAAGAATCAAGTATTTTCAAATGAAGATTTGCCCCTCTTGTTCTTGCCTTTCTTACCTTTCTTCTTCTCTTTAGGGAAGATATGATTTCTTGCCGGAGGAGAAAAGTGCATAATGCATTTTCCCACATCTATTACTGCTCCAAAGTGTTTCAGTAGGGATCTTCCAAGTGTAATCTGTCCCTTGCCTGCCCATTCAATAACAAGATAATCAGTAGTCATCATTTTCCCTGAGATTTTTGTAAACACACCTTCAGCTATTCCAATGGGCAATATAGTGGCATTGTTGGTAAGAGAGATTTCCTCTCGTCCTTCAGTAAGCTCCCAAAGACTCAAGGAATCATAAATATCTTTAGGCATGAGGCAAAATTTAGACATGATATCACAACGAGCATCGAAAAGTGTAGTGTTTATTGAGACTTTGATTGTGGGAAACCACTTTGAAAGATCAGAATTTATGGGAACATAATCATGGTAAGCCCTGAGCATGTGATAGCAACTATTCATAGCAGCAATACTAGTCTCAAGAGTGTTCAACCTAGCAAAAATATTTATGAAAGAGGAATCATACTTGCCAGGTGTACCATAAATCATGATTAATTTCTTTATGGCATCAAAAGCTTCATCCTCAGTACATAGCAAGAAATCTTTCTCAGCCACAGCATCCAAAGCATATCTATAACGAAGAGCAATACCACGGTAGAAACTATCAATAACCAAGCTAAGGCTCACCTTAGGCTTAGTTTCCCTCTATAAAGCAGAGATTCTAGACCAAGCTTCTTTAAAACTTTCTTCACTTTTTTTCTTAAAACTGGAGATTTCTACCATAGGGGAATTAAAGGTTGGTCCAAAACCAGACATGGTAGCAACTAGAGTAGGAACTAATTTTTTGTTTCTTGAATAAAGAAAGCAAACCAAACTAGACTAATTTTTTTGGGATTTTTGAAAAGAGGCAAACAAAACCAAGCAAAATAAACAAAGCAAACTAAAAACAAAATAAAGAGAAAGGAAGTGAAGGACTCCCCTTGTGAAGACGTCCTTAGCCTCCCCGGCAACGGCGCCATAAAATCCTTGATGATGCTCGACGTGGCACTTCGTTGGTAACCCCAAGCGTAGGGTGTGAAGAGCAAGCAACAAGTTTTCCCTCAGTTGAGACCTAGGTTATCGAACCAGAAGGAGAAAGGAAACGTCACACAGGTGTTGCAAGCAACACAGAGACCTGCACAACACAAACTCAAGAATTTGCCCCAACGAATCAGTGAGGTTGTCAAGCTCACCGGTTTGCTGTAACAAAGGATTAAACGTATGGTGTGGAAAGTAATGGTTTGCAGCAAGTAAACAAGTAACAGTGGAAGATGTATCAATGGTAAAGATTGAACCGGGGTCCATTGTTCACTAGAGGTGCTCTCCTTAGATAAACAACATGGCATGAAGGGTAAACAAATTACAGCAGGGCAATTGACAGGAACTGAGCATGGCATAACACTGCAATTACTAGTCAGAAAGATCCTATGAGATCCGATTGGGCAATACAACAAGATACATAAACCGCCATCCAACTGCATCTATGACTAGGAGTCCACCTTGAGGTTATCATCCGAACCCCCTCCAGTATTAAGTTGCAAGCAACAGACAACTGCTATAAGCAAAGTGTGTAAGGTGAACATTCCACATGTTTCATGAACAAGAGACCGTTGTTTTCTTCCTAGTAGCAACAACACATCTACAACCGAAGAGATTTCTGTCACTTCCCTTGGAAACTAGAGGCATGAACCCACTATCGAGCATATATACCCCCTCTTGGAGTCACTAGCAACTACTTGGCTAAGATAGCTACTAACAACGGAGAGCATGCAAGATCACAAACAACACATACATGATAGAATCATAAAGACAAAACCAATAATCAAACCAACATAATAATCTCAATATCCATCGGATCCCCGCAAACACAACATGCATGATTACAAATAGATTAGATCTTGATCATGAACGGAGCTCACAAGATCTATACATGAAAGCACAAAGGAGGAGATACAACCATCTATCTACTACATGGACCCATAGTCCAAGGTGGAACTACTCACGCATCATACCGGAGAGAAGGCCTCCGGGATGATCTCCCCTCCGGCAGGGTGCCAGGAAGAACTTCAGACCCCCCCTATAACTACCTCGGTGAATTACGCTCCTAGTTACAAGCCTGGATGAGCAGAAATGGTTGAAATAGTACGGTGGGGCCCAATTGCCACTCACAGGTAGACCTTTCGGCCGTCCCAACCATTTCCAAACATCAGGACAAGAACGGGCGGCGTAATCGGCAGGCGAAGGGATCAACTACATACACAAATGAGTATGTATGCAAGCCACCATACAACAGTACATCAGAGCCATTCCATCTAAAAAGAAAGGAAATATAGCAATGCCATACGGCAAGATCCAAATGTCCTAGATAGATATAATAGTTTAGGATATCTCCTCATACATCAAACATCAGAGTATCAAGCGGAAGCGGAAAACAAGATCCGAGTACGGATAAGAAGCAAATCGGCATAAGATGCCCCATAAATAAACACATCCCGCCCACAGATCTCATGGATCCCCGTTCCCGGAATCTCTACACCGAATGATCGTTGCCCACATCGTCCGTCTCCTCCACCCAGTATCCATCTTGCGAGTTTACCTGTTCATCTGAATCAAACAATTTATCGTGTGAGACCCTAGGGGTACTCAGCAAGTCTTTATGCCGCTAAAGGGGACACAACCTGGGGTGACGCAATTGCAGCAAAAGATAAACCCTAGCAATTCTATAGATACTCGCTAACCATCCGCCTAACCATAGATAGACGGATGTCCGTGAATTAATAACAACATTTATAATGGTAAAGTCCACAGATCCATCCTCCTCCCCGCTTACCGACGAGGAAGCGGACGAACAACCCCCATCCGTTGGCAGTTTTATTATCCATTCCATGAGTGTTGCACTATTTACTAGTCAGATACTTAGTCAAATTAGAAGCGGTACTTTAGTTATAGTTGTCTATGTTCGAGAAACTGTGCTCCAAGTCGTCCATAACCGCGGACACGGCTTTCAGAAAGTTTTACCCTGCAGGGGTGCTCAAATAGCAACACACACTCGATCAACCTCGGAAAAACAAAATCAAAACCCAACGAGGCAGTCACGACAAAGCGATCACAGGATTCAGAAATATTTGAGGCCACCCCATTAAGCTACCATGACGAAGTTGGACGACTCGAGACGGACTCAAGGTTTGCGCCAATGGCTGTGAAACGGGGAACCCGAAAATGTGACTAGGCTTGTCGACACATGAAAACACTCCGCTTTACTAAGCGATGCAGTGTGCATCACCTCGCACAATTCAAATAAAGCGAGAAAGCATGGCATAAGTACGTAATAGTAAATAAAACCTCAAACTAGTTTGTGGCCCCAAGAAATAAGAATGAATCAAGCTCTGCTCGGGGGTTCATAAGCCTCCCGGATGTGGATAAGCGAATATTCAAGGAACAGGAATCAAGTACTGGGTCCTCAGGACACAAGTGAGCCTGAAAAACCAAATAGCAATTATGGCTCACCGATGCCACTTTCATTAGTTATCCCATTACTACTCGGGTTAAGTTGTTTAGGTACCTCGTTATCCATCGACTCTCACATACCCTACACATGTTGTTCTCACGACTCATGGCTCAAACAACTCCTGTAGTAATGGCTCATGGGATGGAGGAACAAGCTTCGGTGGGGTTTAAAAGTAAAGGCTATGCAATACTTGGGATTCAGTTTAATGCAATCGCGACTCAATGATGCAAGAATAAGATAGAGGCAATAGGTACTATATGTATGCAACCATGTGGTAGTGCTTGCCTGGCAGCTCAGTTGAAGCAAGGAATGGATCTGGGTAGTGCTCCTGGTTCTCTTGATATATCCCCTGCTCAGCGTCTATTCGAGGAAGACCCAAACAAACAAGGGCCAACATAAATAAAGTGCACAAGCATATGAATAAAATGCGACAAGCAACAATCATGCCATGATGAATGATGCACAATTTGCATGGCAATAAAGTAGCATGGCATGGGTGAGTGTGGAATACAAGAATAAATCATTTTATTGAGTTTTGACCATATTTTATCCTCATATTAGTTGCTGTACACATTATATTTATATGATGCATGCTGCAAAACAGATAAAGGAATGCATAAACAGAAAGGTCTCGTTGAGCTAATCATTTTAGACATATTATTTGTTAAATTTGGAGTTATAAAACAAAAGTTATTAATTAATTAAGACAAAAGGGCATTTTAATGTAATTTTGATCAACTTGGAAAATAAAGTGTTCAAAATATATTTTGAATGGCATATTTGAAATCCTCACATTTTTCTGATTTGAAAACATATATTATTTGTATTATTTGGATTTGTATTTTAAAAGTTATTTAAAAACAGAATTAAATTTGAATTTGAATTAAATTTGAAAAGGTTTGAATTAAACAGATATTCAGAAAAGCTTTTGTTACACGCACAGAACCTAGCCACAGCCAATGACCAGTGGGGCCATCTTGTTGAGCGCCCAGCCATGAAAAAGCGTTTTACATGCTGCTCTAGTCTCGATGAATGACGGTAGGGCAGGCGACCTCAGAGGTCCATCATACAAGGCCGTCCAGCGGAGGACACGTGGTGGATCCGAGGACTGCGGGTTGAGGAGTACAAATCTCCGAGAGCCTTTTTGCAAAAACGCCACGAAGGCTGACATGTGGGTCTAGAGGGAGCGCGGGTTTAGGAATAAAAAGCTAGAGGGGGTTTAACGCAAAACGACATCGCGATGCACTGTGCTTCTTCTCTCTCTGCACCGAGCGACGGATCGGTCTTGTGGGCGGGATCGATCCGGGACTGGCGTCTTGTGTGAGCGGCAACAGTCGCGGTGGTGGGGGTTGTTGACAGAAACAGATCGGTGGCTAGGTAGGGTTCTGCGACACTGAGCGAGCGAGGCGTTCGCCAGCGCCGCGCCTGAGCTACAACGTCCGTGAGCTAGGCGAATCGTAGGCGGACCATGTCGGGGTAGGCTCACCGAGAGTGTCTTGTGGCGTTGGTTCAGGCAGGGCGGCGATCGTCGGCGTGGCTGGGACGGGGCTAGGGTTTAGCGTCGGCCTTGGCATCGATCTGGTGGTTACGGTTCGCCTCCTCCTCGTTTGCAGTGTCTGAGCGTCTGAGGACCCTCCTTGTACTCTCGATCACCTCCACGTCGTGCTCGTCGCTGGTGCAATTATGAGGAGGCCGAGGTTTCTTGCGTGACGGTGTAGCCGGTGGTAGGAGAGCGGGGAAAAGGGAACGGCCTTGGGGTAGATCTGGGGTAGCGAGGCGAGGAGAGGTGGTGGGGTGGAGGATAAAGCGAGGAGAGGGAGGAGGTACCGGGGAGGTGGTAGATGAAAAGGTGGCTCGGCCACTTTTCCTCTCCTTCCTCCTCACGTGCTCGGTCTGGGCGGGCAGGCGGTGGGGAGGCTTCCAGTGGGGCAAGGCAGAGGAGAGAGGCCGAGGCTCGGGTGGGGCCGAGCTGCGAGAAGAGAGCTAGAGAGGAGAGGAGATGGGTGGCATGGAGCTCGGGTTGTAGCTAGGCTCGGGTAGGGTTTGGTTTGGGGTAGCTAGGGTTGGGGTGGTCAGGTGGGCTAGCTGGGTGGGGCCAGGGGACCATGTGGTGAGAGAGGAGAGGCCGAGAGAGAGGTGGTGTAACATGCTAGGGTTAGGGTTTAGCTTAGATGGGGGTATGGTTAGCGAGGATGGGGTATGGTTAGATGGGTAGGTGATGGTTTAGGGTTTAGAGAGATAGATAGATGGAGTGGTCCTTTATGACAAGATCAAGCATGCTCTAGACAAGCTCCAACAAGATCAAGTCAAGAAAAAGAGAGGGATGTGAAGCTAGGGTTTAAGCAAGATCAAAATAGATCAAGCCCAAAGAAAGGATAGAGATAGAGAGAGAGAGAAAAGATGATCCACTCAAGATTCAAATAAAAACCAAATACTAGAAAAGGTGGCACTTGCATGGGCCATGCATAAATAATTAATACCATGCTTATCTTTGTGAAAACAAGATTATTTACATGGCATTTTCTTATGCATTCCAAAATATGGAGTAAGGCCTAAGCAAAAGAATTTAAAAGAAAGCTCCACGTGGAGTAGATGGAAATGATCACGTTTGAATATAATTGGGAATTACTAGTGTGTATATTCCACTAGATGCTTACTAGTCCCAAAAATATCCCAACATGAGCATAAATCCATAATAATCCATATGGGAGCTAGGAAAAAGGGTTCCACTCACAAAGCATGCAAAGGTGGCCATGTGACTCTCATATATCAATAATGTGAAAACAACATGATGCTAAGATGAGAGCATGTGGAAAAGAATTGGATCCATTCCAACCCATATGAGCTAGAGGTAAAACCCAATAAAGTGCAAAGCTCATATTTAGTTGGATGGTGGAATTAAAAGGTGGTGACAGAGAAAGGTGATGGAGTTGAATAAAAGATATGCCCCCAACTCAACTTGGGCATTAAACAATATATCAAGAACCAAATACAATATCAAGAGGCAAATACAATTAACAATGCATATGAGATAAGAACCAAACAAAAAGGGGTTTTATAAGATGCTCAAATGCAAGGTGGCATGATGACATGAGCATGATATAATGATGATGCAACAATTATATGTATGAAGTAGCATATATATAGACTAGGCTAGTAGCATTGCAATTGTTAGACAATTGGGATGCTACACCCCCGATCTAGGGATGATGGTGGTGGCGGCTACAGATAGTTTCATGGATATTTGATCGGGTGCTTAGGGTTTCTGTATTGGGGGCTTCTTATAGGAGAAGGGGGAGGCCGAGGTGGCGACCAGGGGCCCCACACCCCTCCCAGGCGCGGCGCAGGGCCCACCCGCGTGTAGGGTGGGTCTGTCCGCCCTGGCTTGACTCTCCATCTCCCCTCTGAACTTATTGTTCCCCACGGAAAGTAATTGACTTTGACGTTTTTCCCGTCCAATTCCAAGAATATTTCTTTACTAACTTTTCTGAAACCAAAAACAGCAAAAAACAGGCAACTGGCACTGTGGAAACTTTTTAATAGGTTAGTACCAGAAAACATGTAAAAAGCACCTCAAAGTATAGACAAGTAAAGCAAAGTAGATACTAAACAAGCATGGAGCATCAAAAATTGTAGATACGTTTCCGATGTATCATGGTCCCAGGTGAAACCTACCCTCCAAACTTTCAGGGGGCAAAGGATATCGAAAAGTACGACCCTATGTTCGATCCCGGAGTATGGGTCGACACCTACCTCATGGCAATGGGGATCGCCAGCCACAATGATCCCCCTGATGATGGAGGGTGTGACTCGCCAATGGATCAACACCCTCCCTGAGAATATCATCGACTCATGGGAAGATATCTGTGAATCCTTCATCAAGTACTTCGAGGGTTCCTACACCCATGCCACCATGATCGAGGACCTAGAGCGATGCGACCAGGGCCCTAGCGATTCGACCCGCCATTGGGTCCAGCACTGGCAGGACCTGTGGATCAATGCCGTGGTCATTCACCCAGACATGGCTATCAACTCCTTCAAGAACGCATGTCGGTACGAACCCTTGTTCACCAAGATCAAGCGAGTCTACCAAACTCTCGACAACATCCCTGGCCTCCTCGAGATTGCCAAGCGCTACTCGGAGGAGGACCCGATCCAATCATCCGATGATGAGATGGGTGGAAGGCGCCGCACAATCGGTCAAAACAGTGGCCAACACCACGAGCTCCGCTATAGCAACACTCGCCAAACGACCAAACGCCGCAATGACGGCAGGACAGACTTTGTCGCCAACACTGTCTATGGCCCACGTGACCCCCAAGAATTTCCGCTGCGAGTGGAGAAACCCACGCGGAAATACCACGGCATGGACAAAATTTGACCCCGCCGCCCTACTGAATCATCCCCATGTCTACCACAGCAAGGAGGGAAACCCGCCACCCACACAACCGTTGATTCCCACTCTCTCAAAGAGAACAAGAAAGAGCAAAGCGCGACAATGGAACAGCGGCACGTTCGGCAATTCAGTCGGCTCACTCCACACGTTCACCGGCATGGGGACGCGCCATGAGAAGAAGGTACTCGTTCATGTTGTCGATGTCAATGCGGTACAGCAAGTCGACATCCCATGATGGCTAAATTGGTCAGAACAAAGCATCACCTGGAGTCGCGACAATCATGCGCCTAGGATCGAATACCCAGGACAAGTCGCCCTGGTCATCAACCCAAAGTGGCTGACTACTGGTTGTCGAAGATGCTGATGGATGGAGGAAGCTCCATCAACATCATGTACCTGGACACGTTCAGGCGACTGCAACTCCCGCAGTCCATGGTTGAATCGACCATCTGCAACTTCCACGGAATTGTCTCGGGTCAGAAGGCATATCTGATCGGCAAGGGGACACTACCAGTCACCTTCGGCATGATAGCAAACTTCCGCATGGAGCGGATTGTCTTCGAGCTGGTGAACTTCTAGAGCCCGTACCACTATGTACTCGGGCGGTAGGTGTTTGCCAAATTCATGGCGTCCCCCTCTACGCCTATAACATGATGAAGCTTCTAGGCCCCCACGGCATCATCACCGGTGACCCGGATATGGCCGTAGAGTGCAAGGATAATAGCGCCAAGCTCGCTGACGTCGTCATCATTGAGGAGGCACAACATGCTGATTAGCTTGTCAAACACGCAAGTGGCACCGACAAGGACGACCCTACCGTCCTGAAGATACCAACAACGACATGCTTCCTTCCGAGCACCTCTGAGGCTCCCCACAAGCCCCCCCCAATGTCGATCTCACCCCCATCGACTCGAGCCAGCAGGGAACCATGGAGGCAAACCTCACTCATGCATAGGAAGGCATGCTCTATGATTACTGGTGTGAGAACCGTGATAACCCAGCATGGATAACACCTAACATGCCTGGTGTTATGGAGGAACTCGCTGAGCAAAAATCAAACACTGATCCAAAGGTATGGCCTACAAAGCGATCACCACAACCTCCCAATGAAGAGCGTCACCAAACAATCACCAAAGAGGTGCACTGTCTACTCGCCACATGGCTCATTCTCCCCTACAAGTACTCCGTTTGGCCGACAAAACCAATCTTAGTGCTTAAGAAAAACAGCACCTGGAAGATGTGTATCGACTACACCGACCTCGTCAGCACCTGGGCACAACTCGCCTAGGGTCCACCGTACGATCGACCTGATCGAGAAAGAACACGACCCGAAGGAAGCCATTTGCCACAATGTGATTATTCGGCAACGACGCCTATGACCTCAATCGACATGCGTAGCAGCTGCTCCCAGAACATCATTATATCGCGCAAGTCCTACACTTCGCGCCCCGACTTGTAAAACAAATTGTGTACCATCAATGAATAAAATTACTCTATCCACAAATCATGTCCACTCTCCTTGCCTTGTTCCAGTTGCACTCGTAAACATGCCATCATATACGCTTTACTGGCAACCCTTGGGAGAGCGACTTGATACGGCCAAGTAGTATAGAACAAGGGCATTGGGAAAACTCGAGCCTTGCGATGTGCACGAAAAATGCCAAATCGAGAGCCACCATCGGAGTCGCTTCACTCGACTAGCTCCCTGAGCCAAGACGACCGGACATGCTTCTCACAACATCCTGTCTCCCTCATCCTCGGACGCAGCGTCTCGAAGAGTTAAGTATCACACTCGGGGACTCGTCACAACATGAGCCTGCATACGCCTTGCAAAAACACCAAGTATGACAACTTTCCCTGGAGTGGCCAAGCGATTGGCTCCTCGAGCCAGGAGGAAGACGCGCTATACACCAATAGTGCAAAAAACGTCTTTCCTACCTTAGGGTCAACGACTTGAATGGCTAAGTACCACGCTCAGGGAGTCGTCAAATACGAACCCGTACGCGCCCTGGGAAAATGCCATGTACAACGGGTCCTTTGGAGTCACCAAGCGACTGGCTCCACGAGCCACGATAAGTTGACTAGAGGCTCCTCGAACAGCTTACTAACATATCACTATCATTAGTCACGTACGTGCAAATACAAACTAAAAATGCTCGGGGACTAGCTACCCCCTACGCACCCAACTTACAAAACTATCCACGACAAACAAACAAACATAGATCATTCTAAAATTCATGCAAATTCCGATTCATTCATACTTGCATCAAGTTTTTTTACAAAAGCCAATCGACACTAATCCTATTGCCCAAGAACACTTCTCTTTCTGCAGGCTTTGAGGTTGAATCTACACCCGCACCCGTGGCCCCTCAACGGGCTTACAGGGGTTGGTCGGATACGTCAACAACGACTTCACGATCGCCGACCAAAACAGCCACTCCGATGGGAGGTCATGGTACTTTGGCTCGGCGTCGCCAGGCGCCACCTATGTCTCCTAGTATGGCAGAAGGTCGTTCATCGCCAACACGCATTTCGCATACAGAGCAGCCTTCACTTGTAGTGTGAGGACGTCAGCGGGCTCCACTACGCCTTTCACCGAGGGTTACCCTCTAGTGATGTCTTTGACCTTGAAATCCTCTAGGAAATGAGCGAGCCTGAGACTCGGCGCAATAGTTGCCCTGCTACGGAATGCATATCACGCCATATACTCCACCACTACGGGTGCCTCCTCCAGATACCTCCATGAACCTCGCAGGTACCACTTCAGTGGGGGTGATGCTTTGGAGGATCATCCGAATGCACGTCAACGACATTGTCGCGGCATTCAACAATGAGTTCATCCACTGCTCGGCGCTGAAGTCCCGCACTGCCGGATCCCATTGACCTGTGGGGTGTGAGCGTATGGTGGTCTGGGACGGTGAGCACAAGTTTACCTAGGTTTAGATTCGACGGCGGTGATCAGATCCTACTCCAGCTAGAAACCTAGTAATATATCGGTAGAGCCGGATGTTATACCGGATTACAAGAGATGTTTTGCCTGTGCAAGTAGGTTGTGATTGTGCCCTAAAGTCTTACCCCTAGGACGGCTTATATAGTCATCTGACCTAGGTTTTACAGGAGAGACTTATTCGGCTACGATACCGAGTCGATAAAAAGTACATCTTATACTACAAGTAATACTACATGAGTAAGCCGGTAAGTCTTCGGGGCCTTCGTGTAGCTGGAAGTGACTCCATCTTCTTTCCTGACTGGGCCGCCCGTGAATCAAAGCACTAACCCGTAAGTGTAGCACTCTGGTCAGTGAGTACCTATGGGTATACTTGGAAAGTATATCCCCAACACCCCACTCGCCAGAACATCGCCATCGTCGACCCTCATCGCCCATCTCCGGTGATCGACGTGGCACCCTCCCATTTGACAGCTCCTATCCACGTGGTCACCTCATTAGCTCTGACTCATTCAACCTCGCCCACGTCAGGGTTCACATTGTCTCTTTGCCAGTAATCCATGCCCGCACGACGTCATCCCCAATAGCCATTCAGCATGCGTCCCATGGCCTCTAGCCAACCCAATCAACATTGTTCAAATATGTAGCCAGTCAACCCTCCCTATGGCTCTGCCACGGTAGAGAAAAGCCCCAAAATCTTGTCGCGAGAGGATTTCAAACCAAATTTTGTCAAATCTTCAAATAATCATATCTTTCTCAATTTGATCCAAATTCAAAATTTCCTTTTTCATTATAAAGATATGATAAAATAATACCTATTATGAACCATATAATCCATTTCACACTAGTTTCAAATTGATTAAATCTGAACTTTGTTCAAACCTTTTAGCCATATCTTTTGATCCATACCGCAAAAATTGACCCATTCCTTGGCCAAAATTCTTGGAGTCATGAAATCTATCATAGTATGGATAAATAAATGTAATTACAACATTTGAATTTCTATTTGGTTCAAGTATTCAAATTGGGTTTTTATTTGAATATAATCCTCTTCGTCGTTTATATTATGGGGAAATGAACAAGTGTACTACTACTCCAACGACAAACTAATCTGTCATCAATCAAAAGGAAATTTGCACCGTCACGTATTTTTCCTATTCATATTTGCGATGCTATTGTTTTATTAAGTTTAGGGATGCATGCGATATATATAATTTGGTACTTCAAGTATTTTAGAAATTGGCGTTGTTTTGCTTGCTATGTCCCATTTTAGCATAAGCCATAGGATTTTCATCCCTCTAATTTGACACCCTAGGTAAAATAGTGCTAGGCTAAGTTTTAGGAAATTTTGGGATATTGTAGTTATGCTTAGCCATGCTATATAAAAACTGTTTGGGGTCCAAATCAAAAAATATTTATGAGTAATGATGTTTATCAAAGTGTTTACTAAATAAATGATTATGTTTTATCATGGGAAGAATGCTATGCGTGGGGAGTCTTGTACTCAACTGGTGGATGGACTGCTGCCCAGTGACCCTGAAAAGAACAAATACAAGTCTAGAATTAATTAGTTATTTTAGTGCATCCACGTGTCATTATGGACTCTGGCTTGGTTGAGTATCTTTTGAAAACCTACTTAAGGGACGCCATTTCTATTATGTGACGGGTGGCCTATAAATAAGTAGTTAGCCATATCGGAAAGACCTCGGTATGAATATCAAGTTGTAGCATATGGGTAAAATGTGCACCCTCTGCAACGTGGAAAAACTAATAGATTAGCCATGCCTACGGTTATGGGCAAAACTAAGTAAACTTAAGTTCAATATGTCTCTTCTCAACTTTGTTTTCAAACTCAAAATGTTTTGACAAAACTGACGTCTTTGTGTGATTCATAGAAACCCTATGTCTAAGTGTGATTCATAGGATGTCTTTCGGGGAAGGCTCAGTTGTCTTCGGCTAAGCTAGTCCGAACTGTGTGACCTGCTAGCCCTATATTGTTTATAAGTTTCTTTTATAAAACATAGAATGAGTTAGAGCTTTGTAAAACTCATATGTGATTTAAATCTACTAAACATTTATTTGTGCAAAATGCTAAAACCACTATAGCTATTCCTTTGGAACCCTTAAGCATGCATAAGTAGGGAATTTATTTGTATTTACGGTGTAACTTGCCAATACATTTAATGTGTTGACCATTTAATGCTACAACATCTTATGTTACAGGTATTTCTTGTCATCTATAGAGCAAAATTGTGATGGGATTGACACCTAGGAGAAGATTCTCCAGTCGATTGTGTCTATGGCAGATTTACTAGAGCGACCACTTTGCTTTATTTGTTCTATGTAATATTTATTAAGACGTAATAATTATATGACTATGATATTCATCTCGTGGATGTGGGTAATAGCAATCCTTGGAACTGATATAATGGCTGTACATAGACTCTCGATCCTACCAGATTCAAGTCGTCATAGAAATATAGTAGGCAAGCGGCACCATTCCACCCGTCTGTCGCACTCCATAGCAATCGTCAGTCAGACCCAGGGCCACATGCATAATTCGGAGTGCGACGGCTTGCACTAACTTATCACTACTAGGGGATGAGTCGTGGCGACACGCCGCTCCCGTGGTAAAAACATTTTTTTAGCTCATTGTTTATTTGGATGGAGCTCGATTTGCAAAAGTTACAACATAAAAGAAAATATGAGTGGTAGAAAGTTATAAGTATTTTGGGCTATATATCAATATGCACAATAGATTATAGAGTTTGAGTTCTAAAAAGTAATTTGGGTCGGAGGATTCATGGAAGACTGGTGGGTAGATCCTAATGCACATCATATGACTAAGCAGAGAAGCGTGCTTACTTTTGTCTACGATTAGAGCAGCCAAGTCGGACGCAGCCAGCAGAGAATACCGGTTGCCATGATCTACCCCCTCGCATCCAAACAACTAACAACCTCTGTTCAGCCATATGAAACGTCTGAACCAAAGAATTGTAAGTATTTAGCATTATCCTGAGAGTATTAACAACTTCACAATCAAGTCCTTCCCTTGGAGACCGGTGCCGGCGAGCAGTCCTTTCATTCAATGGCACATCAGTTTATACATCCCCTTCGACACAAAGAGCATGTGAAGAAGAGGAAAATTGATCAGTAGAAGCAAGAACTTCATCAGCATCAGCACCATCAGAAGAAAATATACCCATCCTATCCTCAAGCTCATTCTGTGTATCGTAAACATAAAGCTGGGCAAACTTAGGGACATAATTGTCCTCAAGAGTAAGGAGTGAACCCTTTTCATGGCAGACCACTCAACATATCTTGAAAACATAAGGACCCGTCCAACATTCACACCGTTGTCAACTTGAACCCCAAGAGAAGTGAAAGCAAACATTGAATTGTACTCACGAATTACGTAGAGAAAACGATTACATTCAATACCGCCATCAAACCGCAGAAATTCAGCCAACGGAGACGGGCAATCAAGATAGACAGAAAATTAAATTATCCCACCACGACAACACTGTATATATACAGGTTTTGTTTTTGTACTAAGATGCTTGCAGCGCTCTTGATACCAATAGCTTGCACCGCAATGCGGGCAGACATAATGAGGAGCTCCATAATAAGATCTCCCTATCCAAGAACTTGAAAGAGGGAAAAAACATTACAAATAAGGTGATAAAGAGATCAAATTCAGACAAACCGAATTAAAAAATAGAAGATCTCCCTGGCCAACCAACGCCGCATCCGAAAATTCGTCAAGGATAGAATCGCCCAGATCATCCTCAGAGAGAACATCCGGAGAACCCACATAAATATCAGAAGAAGCGGGAACGAATTCCCCATACAGATGGGCTGAAACTGAAGATAAGTTAGCTGGGAAATGAGTCCAGCAAGTGGAAGCAGACAACTATGAACTGAAGGTAAAATTGACGGATGGCCCATCTCTGAAAGGAATGTCGTCATCAATAAAACCACCAAACACAGCCTTGTCAAAGTCGTCGTCAGAAGAATCCATAGGTGGCATTGAACAACACAAACATGGATGAACAAAATAAAATACATGTATTATGGAATGAGTGTACATGGCGACACACATTCCTCGGACAGTTGCAACCGATGACAATTCTTTAGAACTGGAAAAAGTAAATCTGCAACATTAACTCCAGAATTTGCAATCCCAGCGTATGCACAAACTGAAGAGAACATAGCAGGAATCTGCTAATTGCTATCACATCTTGCTTAGTTCGAGCTGGATTGTGATAAATTATATGTTCATCGACAAAGGATCACATGGCAGCACAATCGAAAAACAAAGGGGGTAAGATGTACAGCAAGAGATGCTCTCGCATGAAACTTACCGGTGTGAATGTGTGTACATATACCGGGTTAAAAATAAAATCTCCTTTATATTTGACAATGGCTAAACAACAATTTCATGATCTCTTACTGCCTACTAATAGCAATCCACAAGTGCCAGACGACAATGATTTGAACTAACTGATTAGAATAATTAAGAATCGATGAATAATATTTATGTTTATAGTCTTCTGCAGCAAGAGAAGCTCTCGCATAAAAATTACCAGTGTGAATGTGTGTAAATATACCGGGTTAAAAATAAAATCTCCTTTATATTTGACAATGGTTGAATAACAATTTCATGATCTCTTACTAATAGCAACCCACACGCACCAGATGACAATGATTTGAACTAACCGATTAGAATAATCAACAACAGATAGAATAATAAACATACCGTCAGTAGAAAAACTTGGACCAAGAAAGGGGAGCAATGCAAGACCTTCACGTCGAGCAGGACTCAAATAACTGCCAAACGCGTCTGATCCAACATGACCTGCTGCAAATAATCAATATTTTCCAAAATACATGAACCAGAAAAAAGACAAAGTGATCAAGTAGAGCATTCACGGTAGAGCAGTCGACAATAATACCTGTGATACCATGGATTGACCGCTTATCCAATGCAATCTCCTGCCACCAGGCAACCTGCTCAGCGGATAGAGTCTCAATGGCAAGCTCGTCCGTGAAAGCATCAGGAAAAACAGTATAAAATTGACAGACAGTCGAGCTGCTGCAGGCGTATCTTAGGAGAGACGGCGCCGTGATGCGGCAGCAGGGCCGGCACGATGGCGAGAACCAGCCACAGCAACCGAGGGCGCGTCTGCGCGAGGAAGAATATCTGGCGGCTCGCTGGGCGGGAGCCTGCAGGTTGGCCGGAAGAAAGACGTCCAAGGCGCCGACCGTGCTGCCGGAGCTGAGCGGCAGGCAGTGGCGTGACGTCCCGGATATCCCGCCGAGGGCGGGCCGCAGGTGAAAGCGTTGAATGGCAGGGAGCCAGAGCAACGTCAGGGAGGAGCAAGTTAACGGCTGCAGGCGCATCTTCAGAAAGACGGCACCGTCGCGACGGCGGAACAGACGACGCAGTAGAACCCGCAACAACCGATGGCGCGTCCGCACGCGACTGAATGTCCGGCCGCTCGGTGGTCCGGGAACCTGCAGGCTAGCCGGAAGGACGGCCAGGGCGTCGAACACGCTGCCGACGGTGAGCAGCGGCCAGAGGCGTGACGTCTCGGATACCCCGGCAACGACGCGGCGCAGGTGAAGCCGATGAACCGGCATGCCGTCAAACCAAAACCAGAGAATCGCCTTTCCTAGGATCCAATAAAACTGGAAATCAAACATGGCCAAATCCAGAAGAAAAGAAGGTCAAGGTAAAAAATCGAGACGAACCTAGCGGCGTGCGCCGGCGTTCTTGCTCTCTCTGGCGGTGTTCGGTGGCGAGCCGGGAGGGGAGGAGGCGGCACATGGGAGAGGCAAGAGGCGGCGCCCGGTGTGGTGTCGGGGGCAAGAGAGAGACATCTAGGGAAGAAGATAAGACATAGCTCGGCCTTCCAGAAACGTCTCAACCGCTTAGCGAGGAACCGAACAAATAACAATCAAAATAAACCAGACGGAAAAAAACTGGATACTGTAGATCGCGGCTACTGTAGATACGCGAGAGCTACAGTGGTATTCGCTGATTTGGCCTCCCTAATCGATCGATAACCCTGCGGGCCTTAATATATTGTTATATTTGCAGCTTGCGTTGCACGGGCTGCCGAGTCCCGGTTTGTAAGAGGCTTTAGTCCCGGCGTATCGGGACTAAAGGTCTCGGTTCTGTTACAAACCGGGACTAAATTGTCTCCACGTGGTTTCGCTGTGCGCGCTGGGCTGGAGGATTTTTAGTCCCGATTCGTAACACGAACCCGGACTAAAGTTCTTCTGCCGCGGCAGCGTTTTGCACCAAACTGCTGCCGCGGCAGGAGGTGGGATTTTAGGGTTTTCTTTTTTTGTGTTTGATTATTTTTTATTTTGTGTTTTCATATACATATTATTCTACGCTACTACATGTTGTATACATTGATGCATATATAATATAATTTCACTATGATTACATAAAGACAAATAAATATATACACAATCGAGACTAGAGATCGTCTAATTGATTTATTCGAAGATCATTACAATGGATACTGTCTTTTTGTGTCTATCCACGATTACACGAAGGTCTATCCATGTTGTACTCTCCTTTTGTGTTTATGATGTCCCTGAGCAAAAATCCCGACAACTCCTCTTGAATTGCTAGTAGGCGTTCATGTGGTAGGAGCTTATCCCGCATCGCATCCAACTATATATAAAGAAGTAGATCATTATGAATGGAACTCAAAAAAACTATGGTATAGAATAAATTGCGAATATATTGTTTACGTACTTGAAGAAAGTTTGTGCCCTGCTCCATACACCCACGAATGAACTCGCATATGTAATATCCACATAAATTAGTCCCCTGTGACTGCGTCGCACACTTTTCGATCGAGAATATAATTCAATCAAATAATAATCAAGCATGATAATTGTATGAAAGATAATTTTAATATCCACATAAATTAGTCCCCTAGCTCTCGTACTACTTACCGGGACCGTACGAAAAGTGAGCTCCTCACGCCATTCACCCTGAACCTCCTTCGTGAACCTTTTCCAAACCCTATCCAGCAAAAAAGAAATGAATGAGTTATTAATTAGTTTACATCTCAGAGAATGAACGAAAGAGACAGATATAGTGCGGTAATGATTGAAATTATTTTTAGAGGCAATCAATTATGGTGCGGTAGTCTTTCATCGGCTTCTTTAACGAGTCTGAGATTTCCACTTTTGGACGGTCAACGTCAATGTTTAGAAGAATCCAGTGATAGCTGCGCACGTTTATATACACTTAACATCTAGTGAACAAAAATTAAATATGTACAAGACAGTAAGAGTCTTACCCATAGTTGTAAGTAAATAGAATTTGTGTCTTGTAATGTTGCTCCATTAAAAATATTAGCAAGTTATCCTCCGTTTCCTCGAGGTTATTTATTATCGTATGTTCATTAACTCTGTTTGGGTCAACGAACCCAATGCTGTAGATTGAATTTCTTCTACATTCTTAAATCTTCATTCTGCATATATAATAGCATACAGAAGGCGATATAATGAGGATAACGACAGGAAATGAATTGAATGAGCTGAGTTAGTGACTTAATTACTTACAGAAAATAGTAGCTGAGGAGGGACTTGTCGAGGGCGTCTAGGTTGAATAACTGAAATAGTTCACAAAGTTCAATGGATATCTTGTCTGGATGGAAGTACTCCTCTCCAACTTTACATACGAGAAATTGTCTCCCTTCCTTTGTGACTTTCAAGTACCAGATATGCAACAGTCGCATATGTGTTGGCAGATCATCGAATACCTCATCGCTGACCAGAGGCTCCCCGTAGACAAATTTTCATGCCATTGGTCCCTTGGTGACATTATCTCCACCGGCTAGAAGTGCTTCGAGGGGCACGTTACACTCCTTGGCTAATTTAATAGCTAATTCCATATCTATTTCACCTTGGGTGGGCTGGGGTAACACCTTGAACGGGGCGATGGATTGTTTTGCCTGTTTGCCGAGCTGGGCAACTTCTTTTGATTTTCTCCCGCTTGCAGTACTTCCTGATGACTTCTCTTTTAGTGTCTTCATAAGACAGCGTGTATAGTCATCTTTCCTATTTAACACATGTTGGGGTGGTTGCTCAAGGAATTCCTTGAAGTGCTTCTTGACTTTTGGATCAACTAGCACCTATGGCTTGGGTTGTTTTGGTGCAAAATTGGCCTTCACTTCGTCCAGGGAGATTACCGCGCTTTCCTCATCAGTCCGATGATAATCTAACTTAGGAGGAGACGGCGGTACTCTTGGGAGGGGATCTTGTCATTTTCAGCGTCGGGTCTCCCTCGACGTAGCGGTGTTATTCTTCCGCTTTCTTCCCTTTGATTCAGTGGGCGGAGGCGGAGGCACAGGAGATGGAGATGCATTCGCACTGCGATCCCTCTCGGTAAGGGGTGGACTATTGTTTCTTGGTGGATACGGTGGACTCGGAGGTGATGGTGGCCTTGGAGGTGATGGATTGCTTCTAGGAGGAGAAGAATGCCTTGGCGCCCAGCCTGGAAACACGATGTGCTGTTTTTTCCAAAGAATGATCCCACCCTCCACTTGTCCAGGTGTTTTCTCCCCTTCGCCTGCAGGGATGTCAAGCTCAAGTGATCGACATGTCGGTTCAATTTCATCCACACCGACACGAGCATAGCCAGCTGGAATCTGACTTCCATGGTACGTCGCTTCCGGTGGATAAGGTAAAGCAAAGCCGAGCGCCACCTTCATAGAAATGTTCTTCACTGTGACATGTAGCTCACAAGCTGTCCTTGCCTCGACTTCATCCACGGGGTAGCGAACCATCGTTGCACCAGCCGTATCATCTATCATCGGTGCAATATTCTCCATTAGCATTAGATTATTAGCTTGTACCTCCGTGGAAGCCATGCTGCTTCTCCGCTCAGATGGGCCCACCGGACAGTCTAATACTGGATCTTGCTATCGGGCCAATACTCTAAGTTTATTAATCTGCTCCTGCTGCAGCTTGAACATGGCTTGAAATTCCTCGTTCCTTTTTTCAACCGCCTCCAACCGTGCTGCCTCCTCCGCCTTCTGCCGGTTCATTTTTCTGGATCGGCTTCTATAAGTGTCGATGTCTGGAAACCCGCTTCCATGGAACAGATGGGCCAAAGCCTCGTGTTCGTCTGACTTTTTCAGGATTCCCGAGGGCATATGTTAGCTCATTGTTCTCTTTGTCGGGAATGAACTTTCCGTCTTTTCTCAGTTGTATCACTTTAACAAGTTCATCTTTGGGTTTAGTAATGGACTTATTTGTAACAATAATCTCCCCGGTTTCAGTGTCATACGACCCCCATACCCAAGGAGCCAATTTTTTTGACCTCACGGGCCACTGATTTGTAGCTGGCGTGACCCCTTTTTGATGCATTTCTTTCTCGGTTTTTTCCCACTTCGGTGCGGCCGTCTTGTAGCCACCTGTCCCCATAGTATGGTGATATTTCTTTTTGGCCGCATTTAACTTATTCTTTTTTGACTTGGCCGTAGCTGCTTCTGATTCCTTGTATGTCACAAATGGGGCCCAGTTATCCCGCTGCTTCTCCAGTGGGCCAGTGAATGGCAGAGTCAGCCCCTTCTTGGCAAAGTTGTTGTACAATCTTTTCTTCCAGTCCTTGAACTGTCCGCCCATATTATTAAGGGCCCACTTTCTGACTTGCAACCTCAATGCCTCAGTGAGTTTAGGAGTGTCCAATTCAGGCAGAGAGAAGTGTGCCATGAGTGAATTTCAAAGACCGTCTATGGCTCTGTCATCGACAAAAGTTTCTCCAACTCGATCACTTTTCTTTCCTGGCTTATTCCACTTCTGAGTGGTGATCGGGATGGCGTCCCTGACTATCGCTCCGCATTGGTAATACAAATATACTTGCGGCCTCTTTCGGCTCCAAAGGTTCGCCGAACTCAGACACTAAATCAATAGTGAAACGCGCACCATCGGCCAACTTTATGGTCGGGCCTCGTTTCCTTGCAGAAGATTCGCCCGATGCGGAGGTCTAAGAGAAGAAACAGTCGTTAGTACATATATATATACATATATGAATCAACTAATGCATCTACTAGCTCATGATCAGCAAAGGCTTTATATACCTCGCCGGTCTTTGCTATGGTGTATCCGGCGTCAGTTCCACCATCGTCTCCACCAAAAAATTCATCATAGTCGTATGTTCTGTCGGCTTCATCCAAGTTAAGGTATTGGGAGCCATCATCATCTCCATCGTCGTCTGCTCCATCGTAATGATAACCTCCTGTACCCTCATCTATCATGTTGTACGTGATGTTCTCTTCGTTGTCTCTACCGTCCATAACTTAACTAATACAGAACAAAGATAAAACCATTTTGCTTAATGTGATAAAATAAAGGAAGTAAAGTAATCCAGCTTAAACAATGCGATAAAGAAAGATAAAGTACCAATTAAACAACAATACATCTCGCATAATCCAGCTAGTACAACAATAAAGTACCAATTAAACAACAATACATCTCGAATACAAGATGGTATCCTATTACACATCTAGCTAGCTCAGCGAATATGTCGAGCCCCGGCTACTGAGCCGCGGGAGGTGTGCACCCAAAGTGTAGGAACCATCACCGGAGAATATCTCGGGTAAGGTGCCTGAAGAAGCTTCCAGGTATTGGTGACCTGGACTCCTAAAATGTGCATGTAGCGTCGGACATGCTCGACCTCCTCCCTGACACAATGTTGTACCACCTCGTCGGGGGGCCGGCTCCCTCTGCATCGCACCTGGACCACTCGGCCGCCACCACAGAAGATCTGGGTCGAAGACGACACTCAGATTCCTCACCAAACGATGTCCCCCGGCTGGTAGCACCTCCCAGTGCCAACCCGGCGGAGCCCAGCCCCGTGGATGCCTGGCGACACTGTCTAGTAGCGCTCCGTTGTTCACGCCGAGTGAACGAGGATGAGGAATCGGCATATTCTTAAACACTAAAATTAAACCTATATACTTTAACCATGGAGAATATAAATAGTATCCACTAAAATAAACTATATTAAACACTAACTAAATTACACTATCAAAATTACACTAACAAATTACACTAACTAATTAAACTAAACTAAATTACACTAAAAAATACACTAACAAATTAGACTAACTAAATTATTTACACTAATTATAACTAAAATTACACTAATTATAACTAAAATTACTACATGGCCGAGAGGGGCGGTGCACGGGTGCGGGCGGAGGCTCACCTGGCCGGAGAGGGGCGGCGACAGGGTCGCCGGGGCATGAGAGGCGCGCGCGGGGCGGCGCGGGGGATGGGCGGCACGGGCTCGGGCTGCGCGGGGAGGGGCGACGCGACGAGGGACAGCGCGAGGAGGGGAGCGGGCGTGGCGGCGCGGTGGCTCTGTGCGAGGAGGAAGACGGCGGCCGCGGGGGGATCTGCTGCTCCGGTTCGGTGCTCAAACCGGGGCGCGCGGGGTGGGTATTTAAACCCACCACCCTTTAGCCCCGGTTTATAATACAAAGCGGGACTAAAGGGGGACTTTAGTCCCGGTTTGTATTATAAACCGGGACTAAAGGGGGACTTTAGTCCCGGTTTGTATTATAAACCGGGGCTAAAGGGTTTTCGGCGCGCCGAGTTTCGCGCGCAGCCCCGCACCCCTTTAGCCCCAGTTTGTACTACAAACCGGGACTAAAGGTCCTTTTTTAAAACCTTTGTAAAACATTTTTAAAATTAATTATTATATATCAAAATTTGCAGAAATAAATTTTACATCTACTCTGTTATATATATGTAAATAAAATAATTATTCCCAAGATTTAAATTGTTCGGACATTTTGAATTTTTTGCTGTTTCGAACTTAGGTCAAAACAGCGTGCGTGAAGATAGGGGATGAGAATGTTAGAACTTGCATTGGATCTCTGAAAAAACAACATATTGTGAGTCTAAAAATGATTTTTACAAAAAATCACGGACGTTAGATCATGTACCTGTAGTTCAAACCGGACCCACTTCCTACCGCTTCGGCAGACTTTTTTCTTTTTTCACTCGGGAAGGACATAAAGGTTTGAAATCCCCCGTTTGGGATATAGTTCATGTAAGTTGGTCTACTATTTTAGAAAAATGGGATGGTAGCATTCTGTAACTGCATTTTGGTGGCTGTTTCATAAAACGACACGTCTTTTTGCGCTCGAAAAATGGAAAATGGCTTTTCCGAGCGACGAAAAGAATAACTTCCTCCTGCAATATTGTTCTCCATCCCAATATAAATATGCATGCACAATATGGGCACCGTATCACAAACTATGCCACAATTCAAACATCCGTTTTTTGGACCGAAAGTCATGGAACCTCGAACATGATAGGTCATTTTGTGAAGGTTTTTTTGACACATAATCAGTATACCAAGTTTGATATTTTTCCTTGCAACTATGTCACATAATATCACACCACGCGAAGGATTTACATTGTTCGGACCTTTTTTGAATTTTTTATGCCCGTTTTGAATTTTTTGCCATTTCGAACTTAGGTCAATACGGCGTGCGTGAAGATAGGGGATGAGAATGTTAGAACTTGAATTGTTTCTCTAAAAAACCAACATATTGTGAGTCTAAAAATGATTTTTTCAAAAAATCATGGACGTTAGATCATGTACCTGTAGTTCAAACCGGACCCACTTCCTACGGCTTCGGCAGACATTTTTCTTTTTCACCCAGGAAGAACAGAAAGGTTTGAGATCCCCCGGTTGGGATATAGTTCATGTAAGGTGGTCTACTATTTTAGAAAAATGGGATGGTAGCATTCTGTAACTACATTTTGGTGGCTGCTTCACAAAACGACCCGTCTTTTTACGCTCGGAAAATGGCTTTTCCGAGCGATGAAAAGGAAAACTTCCTCCTGCAATATTGTTCTCCATCCCAATATACACATATATACACAATGTGGGCACTGTATCACAAACTATGTCGCAACTCAACACATAACATCCATCTCTTGGACCGAAAGTCATGAAACCTCGAACATGATAGGTCATTTTGTGAAGGTTTTTTTGAGACATAATCAGTATACTAAGTTTGATATTTTTCCTTGGAAATATATCACCTAATATCACACCACGCGAAGGATTTACATTGTTCGAACCTTTTTTGAATTTTTTATGCCCATTTTGAATTTTTTGCCGTTTCGAACTTAGGTCAAAACGGCGTGCGTGAAGATAGGGGATGAGAATGTTAGAACGTGCATTGGATCTCTGAAACAACAACATATTGTGAGTCTAAAAAATGATTTTTTTCAAAAAATCACGGACGTTAGATCATGTACCTATAGTTCAAACCGGACTCACTTCCTACGGCTTCGGCAGACATTTGTCTTTTTCACCCGGGAAGGACAGAAAGGTTTGAGATCCCCCGATTGGGATATAGTTCATGTAAGGTGGTCTACTATTTTATAAAAATGGGATGGTAGCATTCTGTAACTGTATTTTGGTGGCTGCTTCACAAAACGACCCATCTTTTTGCGCTCGGAAAATGGAAACTGGCTTTTCCGAGCGACGAAAAGGAAAACTTCCTCACGCAACATTATTATCCATCCCAATATACACATGCATGCACAATATGGGAACCATATCAGAAACTATGTCACGATTCAACACATAACATCCGTCTCTTGGACCGAAAGCCATGAAACCTCGAACATGATAGGTCATTTTGTGAAGGTTTTTTCGAGACATAATCAGTATACCAAATTTGATATTTTTCCTTGCAACTATGTCACATAATATCACACTACGTGAAGGATTTACATTGTTCGGACCTTTTTTGAAATGTTTATGCCCGTTTTGAATTTTTTGCCATTTCAAACTTAGGTCAAAACGGCGTGCGTGAAGATAGGGGATGAGAATGTTAGAACTTGCATTGGATCTCTGAAAAACAACATATTGTGAGTCTTAAAATGATTTTTTTTCAAAAAATCATGGACGTTAGATCATGTACCTGTAGTACAAACCGGACCCACTTCCTATCGCTTCGGTAGATATTTGCCTTTTTCACCCAGGAAGGACAGAAAGGTTTGAGATCCATCGGTTGGGATATAGTACATGTAAGGTGGTCTACTATTTTAGAAAAATGCGATGGTAGCATTATGTAACTGCATTTTTGTGGCTGCTTCACAAAACGACCCGTCTTTTTGCGCTCGGAAAATGGAAAATGGCTTTTCCGAGCGACAAAAAGGAAAACTTCCTCCTGCAACATTGTTCTCCATCCCAATATACACATGCATGCACAATATGGGCACCGTATCACAAACTATGCCGCGATTCAACACACAAACATGCCCGTTTTCCCGCCATATCCCACCGCTTCCCACCATGTTTTTCTGCCCTTTCCCTCTGAACGGTACTTTTAGTCCAGGTTGTAGCCACTAACCGGGAATAAAGATATTTCCCGCCATATCCCGCCGCTTCCCACCATGTTTTCTCGCCCTTTCCCTCTGAACGGTGCTTTTAATCCCGGTTGTAGCCACCAACCGGGACTAAATATATTTCCCGCCATTTCCTACCGTTTCCCGCCCTTTCCATCTATATATAGGCTGACCACGCCATGGCTATCCATACATCCACACCTTCCTCTCTCACAACTATGGACAGTGCCTACTGGGCCATTCCGACCCTCGACGAGACCGAGGCGCTATTTGCCTCCAACTACCCTTGCTCGCCGATCTCACCACCCTTGTTGGATCTTTGGCCTGAGGGGTTCATGTCCCTCCTGTGCCTCAAGGCTCCGCCCGACAGGCGGCCATCACGAACCACTTCTACCACGAGCTCACGCCGGAGCAGAGGATGGATCCCCAGTGGGATCCCGACAACTATGACACCTGGAATGCCTTCTTCGCTAATCGGCGGGAAAGGGAGCTCGCTAGGTACGAGGGTGATGGTCCGCCCCCGGTGAACCACAATGAAGCCGGCGGGCGTCTGTGGTGGGCGAACCGTACTATCATCGGCGTGATGCGCTACATCGCCGGGGGAGACCATCCTCGCCTGCGGTGCCCACAAGTCCACCCGCCACAGAGCCACAAGAAGGCCCCTCCCCCGCCCGGCGGTAGCGGCATCGTCTTCCAGGAGACTCCTCCCCCGCCCACCGTGAATCCGAGGCCGGAGTGGCAGGTGCCCCCGGTATATGCCATGGCTGGGCTGAGGATCTCTAGAGTGGCAGGTGACGATGACGATGACGAAGAAGACCCTGAAGCTGCGTACTATAGGACTAGGCATGATTATGACTAAAGGGGGTGGCTTTAGTCCTCAGTGTTAGATAGTCCCGGTTTGTCCCGTTTTTTAATATTAATAAATGTCTAAGTGTTACCTAGTCTAGTGTTTTGGTACCTGCCTACAGCAATCTCAGAAATTCCTTTTTGTCTCGATTTTTAATATTAATAAATGATGATGGCGATGAAAATTAGGATTAATTCACAAAAGGTTTAATACATTACATCACCAACATCCACATCTAGTGTTTTGGTTCTCTTCTTGTCCGTAACCATGGAGCATCTTCCTTATTTAGCGATATGCTTGGGTCAGTTTTCACTTTGAATGGCGGAATTTCATGAAATTTGTCATAATCTTCTGACATGTCTATCCTGTCCTCAACTCCCACCATGTTTCTTTTTCCTGAAAGAACTATGTGGCGCTTTGGCTCATCGTATGATATTGTATTCTTTTGCTTATCTTTCCTTTTTCTCGGTCTAGTAGACATTCCTTCACATAGAAAACTTGAGCCACATCATTGGCAAGGACGAATGGTTCATATCTGTACGCAAGATTATTGAGATCCACTATTGTCATTCCATATAGCTGGTCTACCGTTACCCTACCTCCTGTCATCTTTACCCATTTGCATCGAAACAATGGGACCTTGAAATTAGGACCATAGTCAAGTTCCCATATGTCCTCTATGTAACCATAATATGTGTCCTTCCCATTCTCGTCCGTTGCATCAAATCGTACACCACTGTTTTTGTTGCTGATCTTTTTATCTTGGGCGTACGTGTAAAATATATTCCCATTGATCTCGTACCCTTGGAAAGTCAATATAGTTGAAGATGGAGACCTGGCCAACAAGTACAACTGATCTCCAATAGTGGTGTCATTCATGAGATGTGTCTACAACCAACCGCCGAAAGTCTTCATGTGTTCATCTCTAATCAACCTGTCAGACTGCCCCGGGTAGTTCGAGCGTACAATATTCTTGTGTACCTCGATATACGGAGCCACCAAGGTGGAACTTTGCAGAATTGTATAGTGTGCTTTAGTGAAAGAATGTCCGTCCATACATATCTTTGCTTTCTTTCCTAGCGTGCCTTTTCCACTAAGTCTCCCCTCATGTCGTGATTCAGGTACACCGATTGGCTTAAAGTCAGGAATAAAGTCAACACAAAACTCAATGACCTCCTCTGTTCCATAGCCCTTGGTGATGCTTCCTTCTAGCCTCACACGGTTATGGACATAGTTCTTTAAGACTCCCATGAATCTCTCAAAGGGGAACATATTGTGTATAATACAGGACCGAGAATGGTAATCTCTTCGACTAGATGAACTAGAAGGTCCGTCATTATGTTGAAGAAGGATCGTGGGAACACCAACTCAAAGCTGACAAGATACTGGACCACATCTTTCTGTAACCCTGGTAGACTTTCTGGATCGATTACCTTCTGAGAAATTGCATTGAGGAATGAACATAGTTTCACAATGTGTACTCTAACATTTTCCGGCAGAAGCCCCCTCAAAGCAACCGGAAGCAACTGCGTCATAAGAACGTGGCATTCATGAGACTTCAGGTCCTGGAATTTTTTCTCTGCCATATTTATTATTCCCTTTATATTGGACGAGAAGCCAGAAGGTACCTTGATACTACTCAGGCATTCAAAAAAGATTTCCTTCTCTTCCTTGGTAAGAGCGTAGCTGACAGTACCTTGAAACAACTCTGAATGCCTGCCTTCTCGGTCTTTCATACGTTGTTGGTCCTGCCGTGCTTCTGGTGTATCTTTATTCTTTCCATACACGCCCAAGAAGCCTAGCAGTATCACGCAAACATTCTTCGTCAGGTGCATCACGTCGATTGCAGAGCGGACCTCTAATACTTTCCAATAGGGTAGCTCCCAAAATATAGATTTCTTCTTCCACGTGGGTGCGTGTCCGCCAGCGTCCTTCGGAACGGACTGTCCGCCAGGACCCTTTCCAAAGATTACTTTTAAATCCTTCACCGTATCAAATACAGCATCACCAGTACGACGAACAGGCTTACTCCGGTGATCTACTTCACCATTGAAATGCTTGCCTTTCCTTCTTAGGGAATGCATGGGCGAAAGAAAACGACGATTCCCTAGGTACACATTCTTCTTGCACTTATCCAAATAAATACTTTCAGTGTCATCTAAACAGTGTGTGCATGCATTGTATCCCTTGTGTGTTTGTCCTGAAATGTTACTAAGAGCAGGCCAATCATTGATGGTTCCGAACAACAATGCTCGTAGGTTAAATTCCTCACATTTGTGCTCATCCCACACACGTACACCTTGTACGTGCCACAGCTGTAAAAGTTCTTCAACTAATGGCCTTAGGTATACATCAATGTCGTTGCCGGGTTGCTTCGGGCCTTGGATGAGCATTGGATGCACAACCAAGGAGGAAGGTTATAGATACACAAAGTCACAGGCCATGTGCTATGACTGCAGCTCTGCTCCCCAAAGGGATTCATGCCATCCGCACTTAGACCAAAACATAAGTTACTCGCGTCCCTACAAAGTCCGGGTACTTTCTCTCAATTTTTCTCCACTGCGACCCATCAGCGGGGTGTCTCAACATCTCGTCTTTCTTACGGTCTTCTTTGTGCCATCTCAACAATTTGGCATGCTCTTCGCTTCTGAACAAATGTTTCAGCTGTGGTATTATAGGAACATACCACATCACCTTGGCGGGAACCCTCTTCCTCGGGCGCTCCCCCTCAACATCACCAGGGTCATCTCGTCGGATCTCATACCGCAATGTAGTGCATACCGGGCATGCATCCAAATTCTCGTACTGCTCACCGCGGTAGAGGATGCAGTCATTAATTCATGCATGTATCTTCTGTACCTCTAATCCTAGAGGGCAGACAACCTTCTTTGCTTCGTTATCCTTTGGAAGAAGCTTCTTCATTATCTTCAAGAACATTTCAAATCCCTTGTCAGGCACATCGACCTCTGCCTTCCATTGCAGCAATTCTAGTGTGCTGCCTAGCTTTTTGTGGCCATCTTCGCAATTAGGGTACAACAATTTGTTGTGATCCTCTAACATCTGCTCAAATTTCAACCTCTTCCTTTCGCTATCACATTCTCCCTTTGCATCAGCAATGGCCCGACCAAGATCATCATCTGGATCATATGATGCATGTTCTTCTGCTTCTTCTTCATCATTGTCTTACATTGTAGTACCACCGTATTCAGGGGACATAGGATAGCTGCCATCATTCTCTTCATCTTTGTTGTCTTCCATCATAACCCCTCTTTCTCCATGCTTGGTCCAAAAATTATATCCAGACATGAAACCGGACCGAAACAAATGGCCATGAAGGACTCTTGAGGAAGAGTATTCCTTCTGATTCCAACACTCACCACATGGACAACACATAAAACCATTCCGCTTGTTTGCCTCTGCCACAAAGAGAAAAGAACGCACGCCTTTAATGAACTCATCAGAGATTCGGTCAACGTACATCCATTGCCGTCTCATCTGCATTTTATAAGTTCATCAAACAAAATCACGATGCTAAGAGTAGTACTAGTCTAAAAATAAAAGAATACATCGTATACATCAAACAAGCACTATAAAAACTTTCTACTACATCTTTAGTCTCGGTTGGACACACCAACCGGGACTAAAGGGGTTGCGGCAGGCTGGGGCCGACATGAGACCGTTTAGTCCCGAATGGTGTCTCCAACCGGGACTAAAGGACACTCCAATCAGGACTAAAAGTGGGTGATGACACTATATGTCGTGAGTGGACACTATGCCAGTGAGTGGCGACACTGTTTCAGTGAGTGGCGACACTATGACACGGGTGAGTGTCGACATTATGTCGTGAGTGTCGACACTATGTTGTGCTGCTTAATCTATAAATAGGCTTCCTTCTGAACTATCAACTGCAAGGAAGATCGTGTGCGAGACCAGGGACACCACTACGGCGGAGCTTCTAGAAGATGTCTTAGGACCTTGTCCTCAGACATCTTCGAGGAGCTTGCCGTAGAGGCACTCCCTAATATGTGAAATTAGTTAGCTCCACCAGCATACTGATTTAGCTAGAAAAGATATGAACTGAAAGATGGTGTGCGAGAGCAGGGACACCACTATGGCAGAGCTTCTCGAAGATGTCTTAGGATGCCCCGTCCTCAGACATCTTCGAGGAGCTCTCCATAGAGGCACTCCCTAATTTAATTTGGTAGCTCCTTGGCGTGTTCATGTTTTTGTTCTTTCTTGCTTAACTGGCCGATGATTAACTAAAATGCTAGGACGCCACTATATATATGTGTGCCTTTATAGTTTTGGTACTTATTTTTGTTTCAATGGATTTTGTGACGACAGGTAGAAGAAAGAAGAATATTTTGTTGCTCGACGGTGACATGATATGCACTGTGAACCGTCTGGATTTCAAGACAACGTGTCAAACCAAGATATGTAGATAGGATGAACTCATGTATATATGTGCTTTGATAAATCAAATGAATTTCGAGAACTATATGTGCCAAATTAACCAGATATATAGAGATAGAATCCACACAAAATCTATCCATTTCTAGAGCATGAAATGAGCTAAAACAAGCAATGAGAGATGAAATGATGAAGTTGCTAACCTCTTAGGACCCTTGATAGATGTGGAGCCAAAAAATCTTCACAAATCTTGAGAAAAATGGGGAAGAACTTGAGCTTGAGGGGAGAAATTTGAGAGGGATGCTTGTGTGAGCTTGAAATGGCTCGGGCTGGAAAGGGGAAGAAGATATAGTCGGGGACTTTAGTCCCGGTTTGAGAAACAAACCGGGGATAAAGGTCCACGCATCTGCTCTTTTACAGCGCCAGACCCTTTAGTCCCGGTTTGTTAAACGAACCGGGACTAAAGTTCCCATACGAACCGGGGCTAATGTCTTCTGGACCCTGCGGCTGTTTCTAGCCGTTGGAACCAGGGCATTAATCCCGGTTTGTACCAGAACCGGCACTAATGCTCTGGACCAAAGGTCCGTTTTGTACTAGTGATACTTGAAATTGGGTCTCCCTCTGTATCATTGACATTCATCAATTCTCCCTCTTCACCTTCGGAGCTTCAAGACAGGTATCATAGGGCCGTGACACTGTTGTATCAGTAACTATTTCCTTTATTGTGCAGATTTGTCTAGATACTTATCTATTTAGATGTGTTTTAGCATAAATATATATATGAATCTAAACAAATATTTGACATCTAATTTGGGACTCTATTTCATAGTGTAATATGTTTGGCAAACTAAAGAGTTAGTATCACTCATCGTAATAGTATTGATGATTGATGATTATTAATAGATCAGTGTAATTTCCGAAGAAAAAAAGTTAGTACCACGCATCGTATGTATATACATGAATAAACAGTTGAACTTTAAGTATGTATGCGGGTTGTACATATCCTGAACCGGTACGGGACCATAAAAGAGCCTCTCCCAGTAGGCGACGGCAAAACCCATTTAGTGTTTCTTCCCTTCGCCGGCGATGTTATCGGTCTGTCCCGTCTCCGGCGACCTTAGGGTCTTAGAGGCGTTGCTGACCACGGCCTCTCGCTGGCGGAAGGTCTTAGTGTTTTGTTTAGACTATTTTCAGTATCTTTTTTAAGATGTTGAGCCAGCGGCTACGTTCTGAAGTCAGAATAAAGTATTCTCCGTCCTATTCTCACTCTGGTGATGCATCTAGCATCGACGGAGGGCGTGTGTAGTCGTGTGTCCGGCGGATCTCTTGGGATCTGATCGTTTTTGTTGGTTTGTTTTGGAGTCAGTCTCTTCCGATCTTCGCTGGTCATCTTCGACGATGGTTGTTGCTCTGGTGCGCTGGTCCTTTGGAGCCTTAGCACGACGACTTCTCGTCGGTCTACTACAACAAGCTTTACTACGACAAACTTTGTCCGGTTATGATAATGGAAGGGCGAGGACGGAGGCGCGTCTTTGGCTGTGTTTGTAGTCGTTGTTAGGTGATCCATTGATCTATTTGTAGTTTTTATTATTTTTAAAACTTTTTATACTGTTGTTGATGATTATTAATAGATAGGTGGAATTTCGAAAAAAAAAAAAAGTATGTAGGTATCCCGCCATCTACGTACATCCATGCATCCGTGTATTTTGTAGTTTGTACACGCACGGCGGCACGAGCGTACACTGTGAGATGGTTATTTAGCTCCTGGAGAAGAGCCTGTGGGAGAGGAAGACGCCTAGCGTGAAGGCGGCCACGGCGGTGGCGATCACCTCCTTGTTATTGCCGATGACCTCCGCCAACTTGATACCCTCCTCCGTCGCCCGCTCCTTCCAGTTCCAGCTGCCCGTATCCCTCTCTGGGTCTCCCTCCGCCGCACGCTCGAGCTTGGCCTTGTGTTCAGCGGCCTTGGCCTTCTCGCCGTGATCATCTTCACGTTTCGTCAGTATCTTCTCGGCACGCCTCTGTGTTGCCTCCGGTTTGGGCACCTCTTTCCTTCCGTCTACTTTCGTGGCAGGCGACTTGTTGCTACTCGTTGCAGTTTGCTCCTTGGCCGCCTCCTCCTTGTGCCTCCCCTGCAACCTCGCCCTCGCCGCCTCGATGAGCCGCTCCGCCTCCCGGCCAACCCTTTTATCCGTTGGCTTATCGGAGACGTCGGAAGGGGCCTCCTTGTCCTGCTCCTTTGGCGCCTCCGGTGGTGGTACTGGTACCGCGATGGATGGCAGCTTGGGCACGGTGAGCCTCAGAGCACTGCCGTCGTACCGGCCGGTGATCCCGTCGAGGTCGGACGTGGACGGCAGCTGGAACACCTTATGCAGCCGCACGCTCCCTGCTCCGCCATCAGTCGGGCGGTGGCCGATGATGGTCAGACGGCCCGCGGGGTCGACGTGCACCCGGAAATCTTCTTTCTTGAACCCTGCAACAGACCGGTTCTTCAGCGCCATATATGGATCTCATTAGGTCCAGTGTCAATTCCACGAACGCCTGCTGCATACCTGGGAGGGTGAGGCGGAGGAGATAGCTGCCGTCGCCATCGACCCACTCGTACAAGGGATCGCAATCTGCCGCCACGGCTTTGGCCGCCGAGGATCCTTGCTTGCTCGCCATGTCTCGCGTACTACGTAAGTACTTGGCTTCCCGCCGGAACCGAACGGTGCCTATAGCTTCAGTGCGTGTGGTTTCTTAGCTAGCCGGCGATGGTACTGATCGATCGAGGCGGGGGAGCTCCCTAGTTATATATGTATCGCCGATGCCGTGCTTGGCTCAAGCTGCGTGCTTGCGTTGCATGTGTAGCAAGCTAAACTATTCGAAGCTTTTCTTGCGAGGCACAAAGAAATTTTATCGTGGAGGTCTGGATAAAGGCTAAGGGATCTCCCGTCATCTCTCCTCCTGAATGTATAACGTGCCTTCCGATCTTTTAACTTTCGGCGTGGGTCACGGTATCGAGTTACCTACCACCGATGTCTTCGTCTCCGTCTCTGTCTCACCAAAGCAAACTAGCTGCCCAAGGTAATAGTAATACTCGGTTTTGCTATTGAACAGTTGTTTGAAATCCAGGACTTTAGTCAACTCTGTGGCCACGTATCAATCCCGAGATGATCAAACAAGTCTGAAATTTAAAATGAAAGACACGAGCACTACAACCCTGCGTCATCAAACTACCTGACCGGAAGGCACGAGCTGAAGAAAAAAAGACATCAAGAAACGAACACTGAGGTTAACAGAATGTAACCACCAATCTATCACATTTGACAAGATTCACAATAGGTCTTAATCAATTATTAACAGGCGGCTGATGATCAAAATAATAAGGTCAAAGTTAACATTTGCCTAGAAAACAGATTATGTGGACAAAGGACGAATTCAAGACCAAAATGGTGCCAGAAAGATGACCTGGGGCCGCATTCCCCCTGTTATTCTGATCCACCTGAACTGAATTAAAAAGATCCGCAGGATCCAAAATATGTATCTCAAGGCTTGAGCACCAATGACAAACCAAATTTCGTGCTCTTCTCGATTGCCTTTGTGTCAACCTCACCGGAGATGGTGATGAGTGACTTGGGGCGCCATTCATGCTGGACGAGGGCACTGGCCATGCCATAGTTGTTGAAGCGTGCCTTCACAGTGGTGTGGGGATCCAACAAGTGCTGCGATCCAAATATTAATGTGCTCTCGTTCCTTGAGAAGCTGTGGGACAGCTCAGCTCCAATAGCAGTGGCTGAATGTGGCTTTACCAAGTGGTAGTAAGATGCAGTCAGGGTGTCACCGTGATTGTTTCTGCACAAACATTTGGAAGGTTGTTACAGCAGCAAATGCTACACACTTGACACCTGAAACATATATGGTAGCTGAGGATAAAGAAGATACTTACAGATGGAGGGAAGCAATAAGATCTGGATTTGTGAGGCTTAATGCAGCATTGTACTTGGTGAAATTGCTAGTTGCCGTGTCAAATGAAACATCAACACCAACTGACAGTTCTTTGCTCCCAAAAACACCGGAAAGGTTAACCATAGGGTTGGGATTCAGCCCAACGCTTGCATTGACACCGGCGAATTCATGTAGATACTGGAGTTCAAGCTGTAATGGCAGAATAAGACAAACGAAGTGTTTTATTGCAGTGATCACTATGTTGCATATTAAAAAACACCAAGAAAATGGAAGGATGCGATAAATATACCTTCCCTGACCTCTGGTCTGGAACAACCAAGTTGAGAATTGATTTCAGGGCTGGAGTTCCGAACTCATCAACTGTTACTGTTGTCAGAAGCTGGAAGATGTGAAATTTTAATCAGCATCAGAGTCTAAAGAACTGTAAGTTATTGTAAATTCCGATTATGGAGCATACAAGAACAGTCGAATATATGAATCAATCATGGTCCACTTGAGAAAATGAAAAGTGTAGATAAGGTGGCTTACATCTGAATCTGAGTTTGTTTTGATATCAACTGTTATGTTCTTGTTCTTAACCTGGGTCTGAAGCTCGCTAAAGATGGACCCATTTAACCTTGTTCCTGCGGCTGTGATTGCCTGTAAGTAAACCAAAATCATCAAATGAATAGCACAAAAGGTATACAGAGATACGATTAGTGACACATAGTTTTCCCTCCAAGGCCAAAACTGACAAGTCCACATTCGACATACGCCAAAACCGAACACAGAAGGATACAGAGAGTGGCACAGTGCCACGACAGTGATCTGTGTTACGGCGACCGCGATAGCAGCACAAAAGAGAGATCGATCGGCCCGATTCTAACATTCATCTGTACTATAACTAGTCGACTGAATGCAACGCAGACCATGATCGAGATACTGCTATGGTCTATGGGTCTCAAAATGGTAAAATTGCAATGGAAATGTGTGAGTTAGGAGTGGATACTCACGACGCCCTGTGGGGTGCATGTGCTGAGGGTGAACTTCTGGTGCGTGCAGTAGTCCCGGTACAGCAGATCTGCGCGCGACAATCACAGAATCGTCAAGATCGGCCGGTTCTCGGCATCGAAGAAACAACCAGGTGAGAGAAGAAGGAGAGAGGGAGAGATTCGTTGGACTACCTCTGGTCTTTTTTCCGATGTCGGTGTAGAGACCAGGAGCCATGGCGGCGGGCGGCGGAGACGAGAGAGGACGACCTGGCGGTGGGGAGGCGAGAGCGGGAGGGAGATCGCAGCGGCAGCGGAGGAGGACGGAGGCCGCGGCGACCAGTTAAAATGGAGTCGTGGCAGATCTTGTTCCTAGCTTTTCCGTTTTTGAAAATATTTGGTTATTTTCCTCTGATCTGGATGATTCGTGCGCTCCTGTCGCGTCGTGCGGACGGAGCAAAAGCGTCGTGGAGGTAGGAACCTCATTTCCCTCCTCACGCCGCACGTGGATCGTAGGGTTAGTTCGGCAGGAACACTGGCTATCTGGGTCACTAGAGGGCTGATCCAGCCGACTCAAATTCATGCTCGCTTTTTGGTCGTTCGGTTTATTCGATCGAGCGTATCTAGTGGTGCGACCATTTGTCCGGTTTTGATAATGCTATTTTTAAAATTTAAACATAAATTGTTCGCGCTAACAACCGATAAAGTTTATACATTTCATATGTAATTTACAATCAAAATATAAAAAATAAATTTAAACTAGCCCTAACCCTGGCTACGTTCTTCATGTGTCGGTGCCGCCTTGTCTATCTACGGATCGAGGTCGATGTACTCCGTCAGCGTCCAGAGGTTGGGTGATGGCAGGCCCAAAGCGGGCGCAGGTGGATTGATCATCTGCCCATGCCATAACGCCCAACCGTGCTGGGGTGCGCCAGCTCCACCCGCACCTCCGGAGAGATCGATGACGCCCATCCTGGCAACGGCAGCGGTGGAGGAAGCTGGGCATTTGCCTGTGCCACCAGGCCGGTGAGCTGGACGGCCTCTTCATAGCCCCCCCTCCACAGGGCTTTCTCGTCCCGCTCTGGCGCAATGGCCTGCTCGGTGAAGGTGTCCTCATCGTAGCCCCGCGCCAGGACCTCACGGTACTCCGAGGGCGATGTCGTCCACCGCCTACTGCTTGATGACGGCGTCGTCCTCGCCGCCATTGTCGTCGTTGTCGAGCTAGACATAGGAGTGGTTGAAGGCGCCCTCGTTGTTCGAGTCGATGTCGGGGAGGTAATGACCTCCCACGGCTCCAGATCGTGGCAGATGGTGGTCAAGCGCCACGCCTTGTGCTCCCACTCGAGGAACTCTATCTAGTAGTCCTCGCTATGGTAGCCCCTCTCCCACTGTATAGCCTGCGGGAGGTTGCTGATCTGGCGGCGGATCTCCTCCGCTAGCCCTTTGCCCATTTTGGGCACGAGCGGCATCGGGACACGGTCCCAGTTGACGTGCCAGCTGGTGGGGATGGATACATCCCTGTGGCTGATGCCCTGGCCCTCCCTCCACCAGCGCTCGCACTCCATGACACGGAAATATCGACGCTTGCGGCGCTCCCGCGGTGGCGGGTAGTCCCCCACGGGGCGGCACCTGAACTCCTCCGGCCGTGGCGGGGGCGGAAGCGATGCGCCATGGAGGAAGGCCGGCAGGTGGGTGCGCTGGCTGCTAGAGCCGGACGCCTTGTGGTCGTTCTTGCTCCTCCCCTTCTTCAGCCATGATGGTGTCTTCGTCATTGGTGGTGGCGGCGGATACTAGGCTTGCGATGGCGAGAGGTGAGGAGTGCGGCACCAACGGGCGCAGTGTTAAATATCCCCTTCGCCCGCAAACACGTGCAGGTTCCTGCTCCTTCCCCATCAATGCCGACGCAGGAATGCAGGCGCGTCCAGTCAGGCAGCGCGTCGTCTCGTCGTCATTGATGGCACAGGCTGCCGCCAATCAGCCTTCCGCCAGCGTCTCTGAATCGCTGCCACGGTT
Source organism: Avena insularis (assembly GCA_023614405.1). Lineage (NCBI taxonomy): Eukaryota > Viridiplantae > Streptophyta > Magnoliopsida > Poales > Poaceae > Avena > Avena insularis. The sequence goes on along the minus strand of CM042689.1, from coordinate 190,097,149 downwards.
GCGTCTAAATCGGTGTCGCTGCCCATGTCTGAATCAATGCTGAATAAGCGGTGGTACACCAGGCGATGCACACGCCCATGTTAAGCGCGCTTCGGTAAGCGCCAATAACTGCGGTGACCCGATACCTTGCATGATGTAGTACACTATAGTCGTTGACATAACACCAATGAAACACCGTTCACTAGTATTACATCCATCAGAGTGGTACAACAGAAACACAGCAGGTCCAAGACATGACTATAGGTTACAACTCACTCTTTACACAAGATCCAGAGAACACTCTAGGTTAAAGAGAGAGAAAGAATCTTCTTACAAAGAAGAATCAGAAATAAATAACTCAAACTATCATATTATTAAGACTAGTATCTTAACTGATGGTCTGGCATTGCTGTTATTGCAATACACTAAAGAAATAGGTTATATGGCTAGAGATTATATTCCTATCTAATCAGTAACTTCGTCTTCACTCGAGTTGATGTATATGTTGACCTTCTTGACTTTATTGAAGAGCTTTAGCTTTTGATGATGATTCCTGGAGTATGACTTGATGTAGACGTCGTCTGTACTGGCTTTAGAACCTAGCAAGGGTTAAGAAGATACTTTGAGTACGAGCATACTCAGCAAGTTCACTAGAAAAGGAGTGTTTGATGCACTATATCTACAGCCACAGACCATAGGTCGTAGGCAATGCAAGTTTTCGTAAACATTTATTCAAACGTTGCTTTTATTCTGAAAATCTATGTCTGTCAACCTTCACGGGTTTACCAGAACTTTCATGGAGTTCCTTTCCCGCCATTCAGCTCCTTCCGGAGGGAGTAACAAGTTACAGTTCTTACACTCTACATAGGTGCGTTACTTTACCCATGAGAGATCTTAGCTTTGTTGCACATCCGAATTGCAGGTTCGTTCACACTTCCTTGGTGTGAGGCCCAGACTAAGATCCAAGCCAATCACTGCCTTCTCCGCGACCCCGCATGTCTCCTTGGTGTACGCCAGCCCACATATTGAATTACGGCAATTGGCAGTATAGACCGTTCAGATGCCGGAACTATCGTGGGACGTTGAGGGCTCCCACCCATATGTTGCATATCCTCTATGAATTACCATATAATATGCACGCTACGAGTGATAACAGCCACAACCTGCACATCCGACTCCATGCGAGAGGGAAAAGATACAGTTGACTTCTCCGTACCATTCCAAATCTCATGGTCAACGCGTAATATACAGCGCAAGAATCACTGGCGATATTGGTTGTTAAGTCTTAGATAATATGTTCCTTTATCACCGGAACTCTTATAGTAGGTTATTATCTCATGGTAAATAACCTATAGTCACATTATTATGAAAATAGTGTTTTCTGTCCTTTTTCAAATGCAGGTGATGACAACACTGGATTTGCAAAATAGTTTACAGAAAATAATCAAAGGACATGAGAAAGTGTGAACTTGCCTTTTGTGATTGCAAGATTATGCACTCACGGTCTTCAAGATAATATAAGATCCAATATCTGAAATCAGCATCATTGTTCCCGTAAGGACTAATGTTTAAAGAAGCAAGATGCTACTATGCATAAGTAATGTAATGCATTTTCGTAAACTCGAATACCGGGGATAGCGTTGATCTAGGGTTTGGAAACTAGAAATGGCTTCTTTGGAACGTGTTGCCCTTTTAGATTAAGTTTCACACATGTGCTTCTTATTAAGGCTTGTGAGTGTGTGTGAAACAATATGTACACATAATGGCATACAACAATAAGATATACTAATGAGATGTGCTACTCAAGAACTGTTTATATGAGAATTATCTTATCTTCAAGTTGTACTTTGCAAGTAATGGCATTTATAAGGAACTGAAGTGTTAACAATCCTAAGTATATAAGTAAAGCTTCATGTAATGTGATTATTATTGATTGTCACTTGATGCTTGAAGTGGCAAAAAGAATAACATTTGAAGAAAAGATTTCTTTTCTAAGGTCTAATCAATTTTTGTGGTTAATCAAATGTGGTTGATGTTGTTTGTGCTTGCTTGAATAGTTTGGACTTGAGATGCTTTATGGCTTAATTATAACAGACCAAAGTTAACTATAAAACACATAACAAAGTCTTAATAGTATTTAAAGTATTATAGATTAAAGTTAACTTTAAATTCATAGATGGGCTTATGGTGTATTACTTATGATACTTGTACCTTGTTCACTTTATATGGTTTCCTTAGAGTTACTTAAGAATGGCATTACTTCTATTTGAGTAGTGGTTTCCTAACATTATAATGGAATAGAATCATTTTCCTTTTTATAGATGAATGGTTATAATTGGTAATCAGGAAAATGACATTACTTAAGTTATGATGGTTCACTATAGTGTTTTGATTTGTTTATAAACTTGTGGTTAAAGTGAAGGAATGAGTTTTATCTCATTATAAATTATTCTTGGAGATATTATATTGGATAAGGATTCTTTTGGAAAATAATCTACACTTCTGGTTGAAAGATAAATCAAATAGAATTGTATTTAAAATGTGTTGAACCATTTTGACTTAATATTATCAATATTTAAGATTAATACTACTTATTAGACTTTAATTAGTTAATTTTAGAATATTAGCAAATTTTATTTACCCTTATATGAATTATTAACTAAAGAAATAGGTGTAAATTCAAGTTATTAAAGGGTTTAACTTTTTATTTAACTCAAAAGTAGGATATTATATTTTTAACATGTAGGTATTATTTTTGTGAGTATTTTGGTATATTACATTTATTTTTATGATTTAAAAATAATAAGATATGATTTTTACAATGTTTAATACTTTATAAACACTTAATAAATAATAAATATTTAATTAGGTGAAATAATAATATATGATTATAGTTTTAAAGTATAGTTCTTATTTTTCTAAGATTTTTGGTATTTTATTTATATTTTTATCAATTACCACTATTAAATTATGGATTATCAAAGTTTTATTACTTATAAAACCTTTATTAAATAATATTTATTTAAATAATTATCACAATAATATTTGGTAATGGTTTTAAGTTGTAGATTTTGTTTTTCTAAAATTTTTTCATATATTACACATAATTTTCTGAATTATAAAAAAGTTATTAATTAAACAAGATTTAATTCTTTTATTTCATTTCTGTAATATTAATATTTGAATTCATATTGTGTTTATCAATTTTTACTAAACAGCTAATACTTTTCTTACCGAGGCAAGACCTACCCAAGGTCACTGACCAGTGGGGTCAGTACACCTCGGATGCCACATGGGCACAGACCAAGTCAAAGGTGCTGACTCGGCTGTGGTGGCGTTTGCATGACGCGATGATGACGTCATACAGGATGATCCTCTAGATAGGTGATCAATCCATCGATTGAGAGCGCACAGGCTAGCAAGGAGGGTGGTGTTCGAAAGAGGGATCCATGGTGAGTCTATTGGTGGCGGCGCCGCTCTAAAATGGTCACCGGAGCCTAAGCTCCGACGAGCACCGACGGTGGCGAGCAAACACCAAAGTGGCGAGGGCGATAGAGAAGGTTAGGATTGAATCGGAGAGGTCTGCGAGTATCGGTAGCTCACCAGGATTCGAAAGAGCGTGTCGAAGAGGTCGGAGGAGGTCTGTGACGGTGGCAATCGACGAGAAACGGTGACATCTGGCGGCGGTGAACACTTTGATCTCGTCGATTGGGGTTGCGCCGGTTTGTTTGATTTGTCGAAGATGAACAAGTCGAACACGACAAACATGATGGTGTCCTCCGTTGGTCCTAGGGTGGTCGGGGACGGCGGCAACGATAACTCCGGCGAGCTAGGGTTTGCTACCCGAGGCATAAGAGGAAGAGAGAGATTGAGAGAGAGGTTGTGAGGAGATGAGGATGAGAGAGGACACTTCGGCGAGTCTTATCCTCCCTTCTGGAGTTCGGTGGCAGCGAGAATCGCTGCGGACGATCGACGGTCGCCGGCTCGATAGACAGTAGCTTCCGCCGTCGAGGAAGACAACGACCAACAGAAGGCCGAAAGGGTATGGGCTCCTGGCGGGCTGGTCTGGGCAGTGGGCATGGTGTCGCACGTGAGTAGCAGATAGAGAAAGAGGGGAAATGGGCCACGGGCCAGAACTGTTTCCTCTATTTTTTATTTTTGTTTATTTTCCATTATCTGTTTCATTTTCACATTTGTGTAATACCCATTTGTTTCAAATTTTCCTTTATAGAATTTATTTGTTAAACAGTTGCAGCAATGATGAATGACATTAAAGTCATTTTATGATCTTTTATTAATTTATGTCGTATTTGTTTATTTTGTTTATATAGATCATTCTAATATTTGGTAAAAGACTTTGTTATTAATTTTCTTTCCATAATAAGCTATGGATTTATTTTAGGATATTTTATTACTTGTTTATAAAACTTAATTTTAGTTAGCTTGTAATTTGGATGGAAATTTTTATATAATGATCATATATTTTTATTTGATGCATGATATCCTAAAGATTTAATATGGTTAATGTCATTCTCATAAATTTAGGAAATAGCAATGTATAAGTTTTATTATAGCTAGCATAGAAGTCAGGGTTTAAATTACAATTGCTTACCCTAGGGTTTAGGGTTCTCAATATACTTATATTCTCTTATTGGTGTGTATAAAGATTAATGGCTAAACACATTGTCTTTAGGTTTGTGATTTTTAATAATATCATCAATTAAAGTAGGATAGTGGGATTGTTTTTCTAGGCTAACTTATGAGAAAGAATTGATAAAGATAGTTCTTAAGCACCTATGATAATGATGGTTGAAAATGACAAGGATGTGCTTACGTGAGTTGATAAAGGAAAATATTCCTATTAACCATTGTGGACATAAGATGATAAATAAATTATTTGTTATGGATATTAGGTTTGGTTATAGAATTAGGTTTTAATGTTTACCAAGAATTTCTATATTCCATAATTCACAATCCTGGACTTCTAACTAAGGAATTCCTTTCCTAGATATACTAATTCTTCCTATCCATCATCATGTGTTAACATGATGAGCTTTACCTCACAAGAATATTCTTATCCACCTTTTATTCTTCTAACTCCTCTTGTAATTCCAATGAGCTTGATCCTAAAGCATTTCCTAATCTTTTCATATCTATACTTGGGTATATCAACTATTCTACTGCTGATAACCTCCAATCCAACAAATGGTTACCTCTAACTACATTCATACTCTTCCTTAATCATCCTTCACTAGTACTAATCCAGTAGATGTATATATCAAATTCTACTCTTGTAACATCCCAAAAATACTAAACTTAGATCATCAAACACTAATCATCAAGATTAGGGTTAACAAAAAACTTTTCTAAAAAAATCATGAATGCATGCATATGTGTATGCATGGATTTTTAATTTCTTTAAAACCACCTTGTTTGTGTGATCCATTGCTTGTAAAATGTTTCTTAGGTGAAATAAACATCATCTAAAACATTTCCCACACTTTTCCTAAAGACAAGTAAATCAAAACAAATATATTAAGTGAATGGTCACTTTGACCAATTTAACTCCCATGCCTACTTTGGCTATCCCAAACTTTCAAAACTCAACATAAACTTTTCTGGATCTTTGCACCCCTTGATTGTACTCATAACAAAGTATCAAGGCCCACTTTGTGATCATCCAGAAACTTTCAAATGCATAGTTTAAATGACAATTCAAAATTGAATCTTCTTCATATGTGAAGATCCCACTTTTTCAAAACCCACTCAAACAAGCTCAACTTTCAAAACCCAAGCATCTGCATACTCACCGGCACCAATCTAGCAAACTCACCAAAAATCATTTCAAAATTCAAAACTTGATTTCATGCGGCCATTTCACCAAACTATAGTGTGCAGTGATTCTTGCCTAACTTGTTCCCTAGTTAGCTCACACACAGCTCAGTAGATCATCTAGAAAGATTAGCCCAACACTAGCACCCCTGTGAGCTTGCCATTGCCATTAATGGTGAACAGCCGAGCACACCCATGTCACCCCATTGTGGACAGGAAGCTAGAGGAAGAACTAGCCGTGCCAACCTTGTCTAGGAGGCAGCCCACCGTCCACCGCCACTCAGCCATAGCGTTGCCAAGCCCTGGACCACGCGTACAAGCCGCGCCCAGACCATGCCGAGCGTGCGCCAGAGCGCCACCCTCGACCATCACCCACAGACCGCGCGTCGCCCTCTCCGCGTGCACACACGATCGCCATCAACCCAGGAGATCGCTAGACATCCCCATTTGCCGCCCCGTGCCGTACAACCACCGCCCGCCGTCGAAGACGCCGCCTCTGCCGCGCAGAGCACCGCCCGTTCCAGACCAAACCACACCGCCACATGCCTCGCAACCATGTCGTTGAGCATCGCCAGGAGACACATCACTGTCCCCTACCCTTGCCCATGCCATTAGCCGCATGTAACATCGCCCCCGACGAGCTCACCGTGCGCCCCGACGGTCCCCTCGCTCGACTATAAATAGAGGCCACCCCCGCACGAATTCTTCACACCATCGTGCCACACCATTCTCAGAGCAAGGCGAGCACCACCTCACCGGAATTTCACTGGAGCCTGCCGCTGCCGGAGAAGAAAGGAGCTAGCGATTGGAGCCACCCTAGGAGCTGCCGCGACCACCCCTGAGTTCGCCGTCGTCGACTTCTTTTCGCCTCGCCGACCTCGCCAGCACTCGTGAGCCCCAGCGACCCTCACTGGCGCTGCGTTTAGGTTCTCGCCGGAGTTGTCTCGCGTCGACGATGACTCCTAGCCGTTAGATTAGAACTAGATCGAACGACCCACGTTGCCCCATACCGCTTCGCCCAACCCCGTGTCACTGACGAGTGAGGACACCCACTTAAGAGCCCGCGGGAGCACTGCGCTTAGCAGGCCGACCCGTTAGATTTTCCCGCGCAGCCCAGTTATTCAAATTAAACCTTTTTCTATTTCAATTCAAACACACTTCTGTACACAACTTCAAAAATCAACCCAGTTCGATTCAGTGCACCAATTTGAATGAAACCAATTTTGTTGGAAAGGTCTGTGAATGCTGAATCCAAGCCCGTTGGATTCAAGTCATTTGGATCTATAGATCACCCATGGTAAAAATAACAAGGCAGAAGCTTTTCTGCATTCAAACATTTTTCAAATTTAAACCATAATAGCTTTTGAGTTGATTCCAACTGTCAAAAATCACATTTAACCATACCTTTCAGAATATATAAAAATATATAGGTTTACTTGCAGAAATAATGTTCAAGTAATAAAAGAATGCCTCATAAGCATTTCTAGCCACTTTAATTAATTAAAATAAAAGGGTAAAACCTTATTAAATTGTGACACCACTTTAAATCGCATTCCCATGGACTACAATATGTGGTGATGACATGTGTCAACATGATCCCATGTTTAGTTTGGAGAATATTAAATCTTAAGTAGTTTTTCAATGAGTAGAAATTACTTTTCTAAAAATAAAAAGAAATTAAACCAAGCCTTTACCTTGTAATATTAGGGATGATGCTAGATCATCTATAGGACCCTTGTGTGTGATGATTGCAAGTAGTTAAGTATTGTTTGGTGATTGTGTACCTCGTATTTATTCGTAGACGCTAGTACCGACCAAGGATACGAGGAGGAAGGAGGATACTACGAAGAGGAAGCCGAGGAGAACTTCAACCACTGCTCTGCTCAAGGCAAGCTGATACTATACCTATGCAAGCTATTAACCTTGCAAGCTAACACTTGCAATTTAGCAAGCTTATACTGATATTGATGCAAGCTAACACTTGCAAGATACCTTACTGATGGCACAAACCCATACTTGTGCTATGACTACTATATGCCTTAAGCATAAGTGATCATATCCACTTGATAAACCAATCCTAGTTTTATGTGCAAGCTTCTTACTTTATTTCTTTATCAAAGCTTACTTAGAGTTTACTTAAGTGACTGGTAGATTTTGGAAAGTGCTGAAGGTTGCATAAAGAGCATAAAATTTGGCCTAAGTTAGAAACCTTGATCTCAGCCTAAGACATAAGGTTATACTTAGTTGAAACTCCACTAGTTTACTACCCCTCCTTAGTACTACCCCCACTTGTAGATGCTAGTGCTAAGCATAAAACTTGATCAACCTTAGATGGGAATACTTGGTGGAAAATTGGTTATGAAAACCTTGGAATGATGGATCATTCTATTGAAATGTTTTGGACATGTGTTTCTAAACACTTGATGATTTTGGTGATGAAAATGTTGAGGCATGAGCCTTAGCCCTTTATAAAACTGATGGTTGTCTGGATGCGATACCATTCCAATTTTATCGTACAACCACAATACCCGAAGATTGGGTAGGGCTTGACTGGAAACTTATATTCCGTAGTATTAGTTCCCTCACGGCCAAGGTCTGAGCTGAGGCTACCTTGTGAAGATTGTCCACCTGTGCAGTACCCAAGATGACAGTTGGTCATGGTTGGGAGGCCAAACTCACAGGAGAGGTGCTTATACTAGGGCGTGTAATCGAAAGGTTAGGATTGATTATCCGCATACTGAGTATGGTGAATTCAGGATTTGTTCCTGACGGATGTATCAAACGTTGTGGTGAAAGTGTACAATCTCTGCAGAGTGTCAAACTATTCGAATAGCCGCGTCCGCGGTTATGGAAAGTTGGAGTGGCCATACTGTTCCCCCGTCAGACTTTTCAAAACGACTTGTGAAATGAATTAAGACTTTGACTTGACCACAACAGAGTTGTGACCTGAAGTACAAGATCCCACTTAGGAGATATAAAATTGTGACTAGCTTTGGAACTGAGTAGAGATAAACCTGGCTTTTTGCAAAACAACCTTAGAGCCTAGTGTCCCATTATCCAAAAACCCCTTACCATTAGTATTAGTTTGCAGTACTTAAAGAGTACTCATGGCTTTGTCCTGGCTATTCCATGGCGGACTATGAAGAGGAGTACCGGAAGATGGACCCCGGAAGGTTACGACAACTAGGATCATCTCCCATCGTCGGCATTGTGACCTCAAGATGGAGCTTCGCCTACGCTACCGCTATTATTACGTATTCCGCTGCTTGATGTTGTATTATGAACTGGATCATGAGATCCCTATTTGTGTAAGAACTTATGTATCGTTGTAATGGATGATGTACTATGGTATCCAATTCTGTTATGTCACGCAAAAATGGTAATCCTGGGATTGCGATGTATGGCATAACAGGCATCTAGGATTGAAAAATCCGGGTGTTGACAAGTCTCTTCAAGTTTTTAGTATTTCCCAAGAGGAAAATACTACTTATATAATCCAATGTTACTCTAGCATCATCTTAGTCATACTATCTTGTCTCTACTTAACTCCAGTAACTAATACTCCAACCTCACATTATATTAATGTGACTTGTCATGGCTAACCTAGGATAACATATCTATACTAGGTTTTCAATCATGTTTTATCCACCAATGCCACTTATACATGATATAAGCATTCAATCTTGGTGAATAAGGCATGGTCATTATAATCCTTTGTGGTTTAGGTTTTCAGTTGGCTAATCAAGACTTCATCAATACAACATTACAGTTGTATTGAAATTATCTTCTTAGTATCTCTATTGGTTTAAGGAATGCTATTCATGGACTATGCTTACTTAATCCAATAGGATTACTCCTTGGTATCTATCTTCAGGATTCATCCTCGTAATCTTCTTTGTTACCATATTTATTTGATTTCCTTCAATCACTCCCATCCTATAGATGATATCTAATACTATCATTACCATCTACCTCTTCTTACTTCATTCTCTAAGGACTTAGAGTGATTGTTATAATAAAGGCAAGAGTTGCTAGGTCAAGAATTGATAGTTTAAGAATTTGTGAATCCATAGTTGATTACTCAACATTGATGAACAACAGATATTAAGATAAGGTTCATTAGAGATGTTAAAGTTTGATATGGAAAGAAATATATATGTTGAATGATCTTGACTTGGTTTCCTTCCTACTTAAACTCACTAAAGATTTAAAGTTAGATATTACCATGATACTCATGGTATAAGTAGATGAGATTAAGATAGATCAAGATTTAGTTGTTGCATTCCTATTACTTAAGTTATGTTTATAACTTGGTATTCATGAGTTGTATAATGAATACTAGGATATGATTACTTAAGGATCAAATATAAATTATTAAGTAATGTATTAGGGTTTAACATTTATTACATTTGATCTACCCTTAGATCAAATCTCCCTTACCCAAAATAAGGTTTTAACAAAGGTCATATTGAAACTTATCACAGTCAACTTGATGTTCTACTTCAATTCCATCAAGTTAAGAGAAGCTTCAATCACTTTGACAAGATTTATTCAAAAGCGCGAAAATTATTCAGATTTTCTATGCATGAATGCAATGCACACATCTGTGTTCAGCTTATTTCTAAGCTCTAATGCTGGGATGTTACAGACTCCCCCCCTTAAAATAAACTTCGTCCTCGAAGTTCGTATACTCTCACGTTTCGGAGTAAGGAATTGTTTTGTAGTGATTACGATATGTCTCAACTCCATGGTAACCTCAATGGGAATAATTGTAATATCCCATATCCAAATCTTTTCCTTGAATCCACATCATGCTCAACAATCTTTAACTTGGTGTCTCCAATACTCCAAAGTTCTTTTTACTTTAGTCCCTTAGGAATTTTTCCTTATTATGAACTTCTTAAATAGGGGTCCTTTCTTTAGTTTCTTTTCTTGATTAGGTCTCCTAATCCAAATCCTTTTATTTAATCATCGAACTTTCTTACTATACTGTGTAAGGTCTAGGAAGTATCACTAAAACAGGTTTTAAAGTTCTATTAGACATAGTTGTGGCCAAAGACTAATATTTGATTTATCATTATATGAGTTATACTGGTAATTCTTCTGAATATTGGTTTTGAACTCATTTAGTCCAAACCTATTGGAATTTCTTATTTATCTACACATGTCCAATTGGGTGTGCTATGTTACCTCTTAAGGATCACTTAAGAGCTATTTCTTTTAGAATTAGTCTGTTAGGACTATTCCATTTTATTACTTAAAGCTTTTACCTTATCAGGCTTTTAGACAATCTTTTGTTACTATCTTAAGTACTTCTATAATTAAGACTTTCTTTTAAACTTATGAAAATAAGACTTAATGTTGGCATAGGTTAGTATTTCCTCTCCAACCTTTACTTGGAAAGTCAGATAACAATACTTCCACAAATTGTTTACTCTCCCCCTTAGGGTTTACTAATGGTCTCTAAACTGCCTTATAAAGTATTTCTTGATTTATAAATAGAATATTGGTCCCTATCCATCTTATACTCTGCCTAGTTAGGGTCTTATGAAAGATTATACGGTTCATCCACACATTTGTGGATCTCCAAAGTGAATCTTTCAACATTATTTGTCTTACTTACTATTTGGACATTTTCACTTTGATAGGTCAATTTTCGCGAAGAGTCTCGAAAGACGATCGCTTTCAATTTTATACTCCTTTATGTCTTGCTTATCTTAGGCCAAATTTTATGCTCTTTATGCAACTTATAAGAGGATCTGGTTAACTAAGTTAACCAAATACCAGCTGCGGACAATTACCAACTGTGGATCAGAATACCGGCTATGGATCAAATACCAGCTACGGATATTTACCAGCTGCGAACCATCCTAGGTTGTAGTTATTACCTTACGGTTTCCGACATACCTCTGGCATTCTCTCTGAATTGTCAGAGATTGAATACCATTTTGGTTCCAAAACTTCTTCTTTGCACTTATTCATGATAGTTGTAACATCCCAAAAATACTAAACTTGGATCATCAAACTCTAATCATCAAAATTAGGGTTAACAAAAACTTTTCCAACTAAAAATATGAAAGCATTCATATGTGTGAGTATTAAAATTTGGATTCTTTTGAATTGCCTTGGTTCTGTGTTTATTTGCTTGTAAAATGATTCTTAGGTGAAATAAACATCATCTAAACAATCCCCAAACTTTTCCCAAAGAAAAACAAGTCAAAACAAACAAATTAAGTGAATGGTCACTTTGGCCAAAATCAAAAACAGTATGTTGAGCAGTGTTTTGGGCCAACCTTGTTCCCTCTCTGGTTACAACTAGCCTTAGTAGATCATCTAGAACCCTTAACTAACCTCTAGCACCACTGTGAGCTTGCCAATGCCATCAATGGTGAGCAGGCCGAGAGCACACATGTCACCCCAGTGTGGACAGCAAGCTAGGAGAAGAACTAGCCGTGCCAACCTTGTCTAGCATGCATCCCATGCCTCACCGCCCCCTCTCGACCAGCCCTAGCTCGGAGACAGCGACCAGAACCGCCAGAACGCTGCCAGCCTTGCTGCTAACGCTGCGACCACACACTGTTCCCATGCAACCCGACCACCTCGAGCCCTCGCCGCCCGCCAGAATGCACCCCACCGTCCCAGGAGACCACCAGACATGTTCGTTTCACCGCCCGTACCCCGTAGACACCGCTCGCCGCGGGAGTTCGCCGCCTCTGCCTCGCAGAGCACCGCGCGTTCCCGACCATTTGCCACCGCCCCTACACGCACATTTAAGCTCTAGAGCATCACCAGGAGACCACCCGTCGATCGCCAACCTCGGCCATGCCTCTAGCCGCCCGTAGCCGTGTCGCCACCGTCGCCTGCCCATCCCTCTCGGTCTCGCCGTCGAGCCTATAAAAGGAGACGACCCGTGCTCGATTTCTTCACACCATCTCACTCCCCTCACCTCACTGATCATTCCACCCCTTAGCCGGAGCACGAGGAGCAGCAGTTCGCCGGAATTGCACCGGAGTAGGCCGCCTCTGGACAAGAAGGGAGCCGTTGATTTCGACCACCCCCGGAGCTGCCGCGACCACCCCTGAGTTCGCCGTCGTCGACTTTGCCGTTTTCCCGCCTCGTCGTCGTCATTGGAGCCCCAGTATGCCCCCTATGCACCCCCACCGAGCCGCTAGGGTTCGAGCTCGCCGGTGACTTGTTCATCGTCGACGACGACCCTCAGCCGTTGATCTCACTTCTAATCCAATGCACCACATTGCCCCGTACCGCTTCGCGTGTTATGAGCCACTGACTGGTGGAACCCCCCTGTCAGTTGTGCCCCACGCTGCGGAGTGACACTGGGCCGGCCCATTAACCTTTCCCGCACAGCCCACTCATTTGAATTTAGCCTTTTCTATTTATATTCAAACTCACTTCTGTACCTAGTTTCAAAAATCAACCCAGCTCGATTCAGTGAACCAAATTGAATGAAACCAATTTTGTTAGAAAGGTATTGAAATGATTAATCCAAGCCTGTTGGATTCAAATCATTTGGATCTATAGATCAACCTTGGTAAAAATAACAAGGAAGAAGCTTTTCTGCATTCAAACATTTTTCAAATTTCAACCATAATAGCTTTTGAGTTGATTCCAACTCTCAAAAATCACATTTGATCATAACTTTCAGAATATATAAAAACATATGGGTTTACTTATAGAAATAATGTTCAAGTAATAAAAGAATGCCACATAAGCATTTCTAGTCACTTTAATTATTTAAAATAAAAAGGTTAAACCTTATTAAATTGTGACACCAGTTTAAATCACATTCCCATGTACTAAAATATGTGGTGATGACATGTGTCAACATGATCCCATGTTTGAGTTGGAGAATATTAAATCTTAAGTAGTTTTTCAATGAGTAGAAATTACTTTTCTAAAAATAAATAAATAAGACAAATGCTTTATTCTTGTGATATTATTGATGATGCTAGATCATCTATAGAACACCTTTGTGTGATGATTGAAAATAGTTAAGTATTGTTTGGTGATTGTGTACCTCGTATTTATTCATAGACGCTAGTACCGACCAAGGATACGAGGAGGAAGGAGGATACTACGAAGAAGAAGCCGAGGAGAACTTCAACCACTGCTCTGCACAAGGCAAGCCTTACTAACCAAGTTGACCTATGCAAGCCTAATACTACTAGTTGATTGAGCAAGCTATTAACCTTGCAAGCTAACACTTGCAATTATGAAAGTTAGATAACCTACGCAATGCACTAAGCATGCTTGGTTAGACATATGTGATGATACCCCCTCCTAGTTTTACTTGCAAGCTTTCTACTTAATTTATTTATCAAAGCTATTTCTTAGAGTTTACTTATGTGACCTGTAGATTCTAGGAAGATAATTGAAGGTTGCATAAAGAGCATTAAATTTGGCCTAAGCTAGATAATCTTGATGTCATCTTAAGGCATGAGATTGAACTTAGTTAAACTCCACTTGTTTACCACCCCTCATTAGTACTCACCCCTACATGTAGATGCTAGTGCTAAGCATAAAACTTGATCAACTTTAGATGGGAATACTTGGTGGAAAATGGTTATGAAAACCTTAGAATGATGAGTCATTCTACTGAGATGTTTTGACATGTGTTTCCGAACACCAGATGATTTGGATGATGAAAATGTTAAGGCATGAGCCTTAGCCCTTTATAAACTGGTGGTTGTCTGGATGCGATACCATTTCAATTTTATCGTACAATCACAATACCCGAAAATTGGGTAGGGCTTGACTGGAAACTTATATACCTTAGTATGGGTTCCCTCACGTCCAAGGTCTGAGCTGAGGCTACCTTGTGAAGATTGTCCATCTGTGCAGTACCCAAGATGATAGTTTGTCATGGTTGGGAGGCCAAACTCACAGGAGAGGTGCTTGTACTAGGGCTTGTAATTGAAAGGTTAGGATTGATTATCCGCATACCGAGTATGGTGAATTCAGGATTTGTTCCTGACGGATGTATCGAATGTTGTGGTGAAAGTGTACAATCTCTACAGAGTGTCAAACTATTCAAATAGCCGCGTCTGCAGTTATGGACAGTTGGAGTGGCCATACTGTTCCCCCGTCAGATGTTTTCAAAATGACTTGTGAAATGAATTGAGAATTTGACTTGACCACAACAGAGTTATGATATGAAATTCAAGTTCCCACTTAGGTGTTATAAAATTTCAAATAGCTTTTCTTGCTTCTGAACTTAGTAGAGGTAAATCTGGCTTTTTTCAAAACAACCCTAGAGCTTAGTGTCCTACTACAAAAACCCCCTTCACTTGTTAGTATTAGTTTGCGAGTACTTAAAGAGTACTCATGGCTTTGTCCCTGGCTATTCCCGTGGCCAGACTATGAAGAGGAGTACCAGGATGAAGGACCCCAGGAAGGTTATGACAACTAGGATCATCTCCCATCGTCAGCATTGCCCGTGACCCCAAAGATGGAGCTTCGCCTATGCTACCTTTATTATTACGTATTTCCGCTGCTTGAGTTGTATTAAGAACTGGATCATGAGATCCTTATTTGTGTAAGACCTTATGTATGGTTTGTAATGAATGATGTACTGTGATATCCAAATATGTTATGTCTCGCAAAAATGGTAATCCTGGGATTGCGATGTATGGCATAACAGGCATCTGGGATTAAAAATCCGGGTGTTGACAAGTTGGTATCAGAGCCATCCTGACCATAGGAGACCCTAGTTAGACTGGACATTTGAATCAAAAACTTAGTTTCAAAAACCAAAGGGAGCAAATATTTACAAAAACTTATTCCCATTCTTATCACCTTGTTTCTTTCATAAAAATTCATGATCCTCAAACACTCATGCAAAATACCTAAAATTCGACACACTTGATCACTCTACTAACTTACTCATCCTATATTCTTATAGATGGACGTGAAGTACATCAAGTTTTATCAGTTGGGGAATGGAGGATACCTTATCTTTGAGCGGGATTTGGACCAGCTTTCGGAACTTCTGGAGCGTCCGCACCCCGAGTTCTTTGGAGCTCAGCTCAATGATCAAGGAGGAGAAGATCTACAGTGGCTAATTGTTGCAAGTCTTCGAGGAAAGATTGAACCTCCCACTGCCGAGGGAATTCAGTTCACCTTAAGAGAGAACAACTGGCTCGATGGCTTGCCAGGGCTATGCAGGAAGCTCTTTCCCGTCTGTGTGGGCAGAGTATCAACCAGATCAAGGGTACCCTCTTTGAGTTTTGTCCAAGGCGTGATGCTATGGGACAGCCACTGGAAGCCCCATACCACCACGAGCTGAAGACTCAGTTGGAGCACCTCAGCTTCATGATGTATGATCGTCAGCATGAATTGGAAAATTGCCGTGACTACTCCAACCACAAGTCCGCCATCATCAAGACAAAGGATTAGACCATCGCCATGCTAGCAAAGGATCGCAAGTCTCGCCGCCGTCAGCTTGACAAGAAGGAGCGCATCATTGCCTGTCTTTGCCACCGTATCTCGGATTTGGAGGAGACCATCCACGAGAGAGACATGAAGTTGGAGGAAAGAGAGAATGCCGGAGAGGATCTTCGTGGAGACCCCTACTCCTATCTCAGCGATGATGATGATTTTCTAGAGGATCAGGCTATGGATTTCTTCACTGATGAGGATGATTTCGCCTTCATCGATGATGATGAGGATGATGAGGATGACGACTACACCGAATCCAAGGAGTAGTAACACTTGAGCACTAGCGTAGTGAGTTGTATTCGGTCCCACTGTATCGTAGTTTCCAGAATGGTTCTTAAAACCATCTGTTTTTCTTGATTTGTGGTGTGTCTTTGTACCGTGTGCTATGAATGAATGAATGAAAAGCAAGTTGCTAGAAAATCTGAGTCAAACTTTAAAAACTTTCCAAAGTCCCTGAACCTTAGAAATTTCCCTCTTTTCTCATGATCTATCTCAATCTTCAGATGCCACGCGGAGGAAGTGGTTCATCCCCGGACCCGATGTTGCAGATCCTGTAAATGTTGGTTTTTGACCGCGAAACTGAAAGAGCTGAACGTCAAGCCAACCTAGCCACCCTTCAGCAGATAGCCTAGCTGGCCCACAACAATCAAGGCCAAGGAAATCAGGACAACCATGGATCTAAGCTCAAGAATTTCTAGAACACCAACCCACCTGTTTTCACCAAGTCCGAAGAGCCCTTAGATGCAGACGATTGGCTGCAAACCATGGAAAACAACCTAGAAGTCGCCGGAGTGGAAGCTAACGAGAAAGTTCTCTTTGCCACCCACTATCTAGCCGGAGATGCAAGAGCATGGTGGAACAGCGTTCGTGCAATGACCGGAGGACAGATGATGACCTGGGAGGAATTCAAGGTCAAGTTCAGCAGAACCCATGTGCCACCGGGTTTGATCAAGAGAATGAGAGATGAGTTCAGAGAACTGAAGCAAGGACGGATGACCGTGGTGGAATACCGTGACAAATTCTTGTCATTAGCTAGGTATGCCCCGAATGAGATCGACACCGAAGCCAAGAAGAAAGAGAGATTCTTGAATGGTCTGCACGATGAGATGCAGACTGTGTTGGTCAATATCCCCTTTGCTGATATTGAAGCCCTTGTCGACTCTGCCATCCAGATGGAAGGAAAGATCAACCAAGCCAATGAGAACCGCAAGCGTCGCATGATGCATCAGCCAGGAACCCATCAGACCCCAAAGTATCGCCCTAACCCATCTCCAGGATTTGCCCCGAGAACCAACAAACCCCCGATGAACCGTCCGACCTATCCCAACCGTGGAAACCCGAGGCCCGGAGGAAATCACAACAACCCCGGCAACTCTAGCAATTTCAACCGTGCACCACCCAAGTTCAACAACAACAATGCTACTTCCAACACCAACACTTCCCCGAGGACTGGAAGCAATGCTGTGCCTGTTGCATCAAAGGACAAGTTGCAAGTAACTTGTTATGACTGTGGAAATAAGGGTCACTACTCCAATGAGTTCCCCAAGAAGAATGCCGCAGCCCCCAATGCAAATGCCCCAGCTCAGCAACAACGTCGTGTTCAGCCTGGAAGAAGGTTTGCCCCGGGGAATTCACTCAACCGCAACGGCCGTATTTTTCTCATGCATGCTGAAGAAGCCCAGGAAGCGCCTGGCGTCGTGCTGGGTTTGTTTTCTATTAGTTCAGTACTCGCTAGAGTGTTGTTTGATTCTGGTGCATCGCACTCATTTGTCACCGAAGAATTTGCATGCACTAGTAAGATTCAACCAACCAAACTGAAGCATGTTATGATTGTTCAAATCCCCGGTTCAACCACCAAAGCTAGGAAAATCTGCAAAGCCGTCCCTATCCGAATCCATGGCATAGATTTTTATGCTAATCTGATAGTACTTGGAACTAAAGGTTTGGAAGTAGTACTAGGAATGGATTGGATGTCCAAACATAAAGGATTGTTTAACTGTACCAAGAAATCCATAACCATGACCAGTACAGCTGGAATATCAGTCGAGCATGTATCTGAAACCTTACCTTGTCAATTAAAGTGCAACAAGAGTTTAGCCCAACCTACCATTGACCAAGTCCGGGTAGTCTGTGAATACCCCGATGTATTTCCAGATGTTTTGCCCGGTATGCCCCCCAGATCGGGATATCGAGCTTATCATTGAACTAATCCCCGGAACCGGACCCATAGCCCAGAGACCCTATAGTATGAACCCGTCTGAACTAGCAGAACTAAAGAAGCAACTAGATGCCATGTTGGAAATTGGATTGATTTGCGTCACCATGGAGATCACCTGTCTTATTTGTGGACAAGAAAGATGGAGGTAACCGTTTGTGTACGGATTATCGGAAGTTGAATGATGTCACTATCAAGAACAAATACCCATTGCCCAAGATAGAAGATTGGTTTGATCAGTTGACCGGTGCCAAAGTGTTTTCTAAGATTGATCTTAGAACTGGCTATCATCAACTCAAGATTCGTGTAGAGGATATTCCAAAGACTGCCTTTACCACTAGATATGGATTATACGAGTATACTGTCAAGTCTTTTGTATTAACCAATGCCCCCACTTATTTCATGAATCTCATGAATAAGATTTTTATGGACTTCCTGGATAAGTTTGTCATTGTTTTCATCGATGACATTCTGATGTATTCCAAATCAGAAGAAGAACATGAGCTACACCTAAGGACCATTCTTGGAACCCTTACAGAGCATCAGTTGTATGCCAAGTTTAGCAAATGTGAATTCTGGTTACGAGAGGTAGGATTCCTCGGCCACATTGTATCAGCCGGAGGAATTTCCATTGAACCCACAAAGGTGAAAGATGTCGAAGATTGGCAAGCCCCAACCACTCAAACCCAAGTTTGTGCATTTCTCGGATTGGCAGGATATTACCGCAAGTTCGTAGAAGGATTCTCGAGTATCGCCAGACCCATGACCCAATTTCTGAAGAAGGACAAGAAGTTTGAATGGACGGACAAATGTGAAGCAAGTTTTCAAGAACTCATGAGGAGATTGATTTCAGCCCCAATCTTAATCATGCCAGATATCACGAAGCCCT
This sequence comes from Avena insularis, assembly GCA_023614405.1. Taxonomy (NCBI): domain Eukaryota; kingdom Viridiplantae; phylum Streptophyta; class Magnoliopsida; order Poales; family Poaceae; genus Avena; species Avena insularis. The sequence goes on along the minus strand of CM042689.1, from coordinate 190,077,779 downwards.
TTGACGTGTATTCTGACGCATCCAAGATGGATCTCGGATGTGTGCTAATGCAAGAAGGCAAAGTTATATCTTATCTATCTCGACAACTGAAATAACATGAGCAAAATTACCCAACCCATGACCTCAAACTCGCAGCCGTAGTTTTAGCCCTGAAGACATGGAGGCATTACCTGATGGGAAACCGTTGTGAGATCTATTCGAATCACAAGAGCCTAAAGTATATATTCACTCAGAAGGAGCTTAATATGAGACAAAGAAGATGGATTGATCTAATCAAGGATTACGATCTGGACATTTACTATCACCCTGGTAAAGCCAACGTGGTAGCAGATGCCCTTAGCAGATTGCCGTGCCGCTTGAACTCCATGATTTTGAAGGAGCAACCAAGCTTGCACAAAGAGATGGAAGATTTTCGAATGGAATTAGTAAGTGAAGGATTTTTGGCTAGCATAGAACTACAACCCACTTTGATCAGCCAGATCAAAGAGGCGCAGAAAGGAAATGCTAGTATCGACGGAATCAAGCGTCGTATCGGTACAGACAAAGTACCCGGATTTACCGAAGACGAAGAAGGAGTTCTGTGGTACAAAGGACGCCTTTGTGTACCAACAGATTCTGAGTTGAAAGAAGTGATTCTGAAGGAATCTCATGATACTCTTTATTCTATCCACCCCGGAGGAACGAAGATGTATCAAGATTTGAAAGAGCAATTTTGGTGGCATAAGATGAAGAGAGAAATCGGAAGCTATATCGCCAAGTGTGATATATGTCAGCGAGTCAAGGCGGGACATCAAAGACCCGCTGGATTGTTGCAACCATTGCAGATTCCGGAATGGAAATGGGATTCCGTTGGAATGGACTTTATCGCCGGATTGCCTACTTCTAGTAGGGGAAATGACTCTATCTGGGTCATAGTGGACAGATTGTCCAAAGTCACCATTTCTTACCAGTCAAGACCACATATCAGAGTTCGAAGCTAGCGGAGTTATACATCGCTAGAATCGTCAGTTTGCACGGAGTTCCCAAGAACATCGTATCGGATCGAGGAACTCAGTTTACCTCGAGATTCTGGAAGAAAGTCCAAGAAGGTTTAGGAACCCGACTAGATTTCAGCACAACTTATCACCCTCAGACCGATGGACAAACGGAGAGAGTAAATCAAATACTCGAAGATATGCTGAGAGCATGTGTGTTAGAGTATGGATCAAAGTGGGAAGACTGCGTTGCTTGCAGATTTTTCAGACAACAATAGTTATCAAGCCAGTTTGCAAATGGCCCCATTTGAATTCATGTATGGAAGGAAGTGTCGCACCCCTTTGAATTGGTCGGAAGTAGGAGAGAGTCAGATTTTCGGACCCGATATCCTACGAGAAGCAGAAGAGAAGGTTCATAAGATCCGTGAGCACCTCAAGACAGCCTAGTCAAGGCAGAAGAGTTACGCCGACAAGAGACGTCGAGACCTCGCCTTCAACATAGGAGATTTTGTGTATCTGAAAGTGTCGCCATTGAAGGGAATGCAGCATTTCCAACTCAAGGAAAAGTTAGCCCCCAGATATATCGGCCCCTTCAAGATTCTGAACTGTCGATGAGAAGTGTCGTATCAATTGGAACTACCCAAAGAGATGTCAGCCGTGCACAATGTGTTCCATATCTCATTACTTCGCAAGTGCCTCGAAGTTCCAGAGAAGACTGAAGTGTTCAAGAATATTGATCATCGGACCATAGAAATCAACGATGACCTGACCTATCCTGAAGTACCCATCCGTATTTGGAAGAAGCTTTCAGAACTACCAAAACCCGGAGCATCAAGTTTCTCAAGATTCAGTGGAGCAACCACACAGAAGAGGAAGCTACCTAGGAGCGCGAAGATCACATCAGGATGAATTTTCCCGATCTCTTCAAATCCTAGGTAATCTTTTCGTCCTTTTTCAAATCTCGGGACGAGATTTTGTTTAAGGGGGGAAGGTTTGTAACATCCCAAAAATACTAAACTTGGATCATCAAACTCTAATCATCAAAATTAGGGTTAACAAAAACTTTTCCAACTAAAAATATGAAAGCATTCATATGTGTGAGTATTAAAATTTGGATTTTTTGAATTGCCTTGGTTCTGTGTTTCTTTGCTTGTAAAATGATTCTTAGGTGAAATAAACATCATCTAAACAATCCCCAAACTTTTCCCAAAGACAAACAAGTCAAAACAAACAAATTAAGCGAATGGTCACTTTGGCCAAATTAACTCCCATGCCTACTTTGGCTATCCCTAACTTTCAGAACTTAACAGAAACATGTATGGATCTTTGCACCCCTTGATAGTACTCATACCAAGGTACCAAGGCCCACTTTGTGATCATCCAAAAACATTTAAATGCTTAGTTTAAATGACAATTTAAAATTGAATCTATTTCATATGGGAAGATCCCATTATTTCAAAAACCTCGAGCCCTTGCCGCCCGCCAGCATGCACCCCACCGTCCCAGGAGACCACCAGACATGTTCGTTTCACCGCCCGTACCCCGTAGCCACCGCTCGCCGCGGAGTTCGCCGCCTCTGCCTCGCAGAGCACCGCGCGTTCCCGACCATTTTCCACCGCCCCTACACGCGCATTTAAGCTCTAGAGCATCACCAGGAGACCACCTGTCAATCGCCAACCTCGGCCATGCCTCTAGCCGCCCGTAGCCGTGTCGCCACCGTCGCCTGCCCATCCCTCTCGGTCTCGCCGTCGAGCCTATAAAAGGAGACGACCCGTGCTCGATTTCTTCACACCATCTCACTCCCCTCACCTCACTGATCATTCCACCCCTTAGCCGGAGCACGAGGAGCAGCAGTTCGCCGGAATTGCGCCGGAGCAGGCCGCCTCTGGACAAGAAGGGAGCCGTTGATTTTGACCACCCCCGGAGCTGCCGCGACCACCCCTGAGTTTGCCGTCGTCGACTTTGCCGTTTGCCCGCCTCGCCGTTATCACTGGAGCCCCGGTATGCCCCCTATGCACCCCCACCGAGCCGCTAGGGTTCGAGCTCGTCGGTGACTTGTTCATCGTCGACGACGACCCTCAGCCGTTGATCTCACTTCTAATCCAACGCACCACATCGCCCCGTACCGCTTCTCGTGTTATGAGCCACTGACTGGTGGAACCCCCCTGTCAGCTGAGCTCCGCGCTGCGGAGTGACACTGGGCCGGCCCATTAACCTTTCCCGCGCAGCCCACTCGTTTGAATTTAGCTTTTTCTATTTATATTCAAACTCAGTTCTGTACCTAGTTTCAAAAATCAACCCAGCTCGATTCAGTGAACCAAATTGAATGAAACCAATTTTGTTAGAAAGGTATTGAAATGCTTGATCCAAGCCTGTTGGATTCAAATCATTTGGATCTATAGATCAACCTTGGTAAAAATAACAAGGAAGAAGCTTTTCTGCATTCAAACATTTTTCAAATTTCAACCATAATAGCTTTTGAGTTGATTCCAACTCTCAAAAATCACATTTGATCATAACTTTCAGAATATATAAAAACATATGGGTTTACTTATAGAAATAATGTTCAAGTAATAAAAGAATGCCACATAAGCATTTCTAGTCACTTTAATTATTTAAAATAAAAAGGTTAAACCTTATTAAATTGTGACACCAGTTTAAATCACATTCCCATGTACTAAAATATGTGGTGATGACATGTGTCAACATTATCCCATGTTTGAGTTGGAGAATATTAAATCTTAAGTAGTTTTTCAATGAGTAGAAATTACTTTTCTAAAAATAAATAAATAAGACAAATGCTTTATTCTTGTGATATTATTGATGATGCTAGATCATCTATAGAACACCTTTGTGTGATGATTGAAAATAGTTAAGTATTGTTTGGTGATTGTGTACCTCGTATTTATTCATAGACGCTAGTACCGACCAAGGATACGAGGAGGAAGGAGGATACTACGAAGAAGAAGCCGAGGAGAACTTCAACCACTGCTCTCCACAAGGCAAGCCTTACTAACCAAGTTGACCTATGCAAGCCTAATACTACTAGTTGATTGAGCAAGCTATTAACCTTGCAAGCTAACACTTGCAATTATGAAAGTTAGATAACCTATGCAATGCACTAAGCATGCTTGGTTAGACATATGTGATGATACCCCCTCCTAGTTTTACTTGCAAGCTTTCCACTTTATTTATTTATCAAAGCTATTTCTTAGAGTTTACTTAAGTGACTTGTAGATTCTAGGAAGATAATTGAAGGTTGCATAAAGAGCATTAAATTTGGCCTAAGCTAGATAATCTTGATGTCATCTTAAGGCATGAGATTGAACTTAGTTAAACTCCACTTGTTTACCACCCCTCATTAGTACTCACCCCTACATGTAGATGCTAGTTCTAAGCATAAAACTTGATCAACTTTAGATGGGAATACTTGGTGGAAAATGGTTATGAAAACCTTAGAATGATGAGTCATTCTACTGAGATGTTTTGACATGTGTTTCCGAACACCAGATGATTTGGATGATGAAAATGTTAAGGCATGAGCCTTAGCCCTTTATAAACTGATGGTTGTCTGGATGCGATACCATTTCAATTTTACCGTACAACCACAATACTCGAAAATTGGGTAGGGCTTGACTAGAAACTTATATACCTTAGTATGGGTTCCCTCACGGCCAACGTCTGAGCTGAGGCTACCTTGTGAAGATTGTCCACCTGTGCAATTCCCAAGATGACAGTTGGTCATGGTTGGGAGGCCAAACTCACAGGAGAGGTGCTTATACTAGGGCCTGTAATTGAAAGGTTAGGATTGATTATCCGCATACCGAGTATGGTGAATTCAGGATTTGTTCCTGACGAATGTATCGAATGTTGTGGTGAAAGTGTACAATCTCTGCAGAGTGTCAAACTATTCGAATAACCGCGTCCGAGGTTATGGACAGTTGGAGTGGCCATACTGTTCCCCCGTCAGATATTTTCAAAATGACTTGTGAAATGAATTGAGAATTTGACTTGACCACAACAAAGTTGTGATATGAAATTCAAGTTCCCACTTAGGTGTTATAAAATTTCAACTAGCTTTTCTTGCTTCTGAACTTAGTAGAGGTAAATCTGGCTTTTTGCAAAACAACCCTAGAGCTTAGTGTCCTACTACAAAAAACCCCTTCACTTGTTAGTATTAGTTTGCGAGTACTTAAAGAGTACTCATGGCTTTGTCCCTAGCTATTCCCGTGGCCAGACTATGAAGAGGAGTACCAGGATGAAGGACCCTAGGAAGGTTACGACAACTAGGATCATATCCCATCGTCAGCATTGCCTGTGACCCCGAAGATGGAGCTTCGCCTATGCTACCTTTATTATTACGTATTTCCGCTGCTTGAGTTGTGTTAAGAACTAGATCATGAGATCCTTATTTGTGTAAGACCTTATGTATGGTTTGTAATGGATGATGTACTGTGATATCGAAATATGTTATGTCTCACAAAAATGGTAATCCTGGGATCACGATGTATGGCATAACAGGCATCTGGGATTAAAAATCCGGGTGTTGACAATACTTCCATGAACTTGGTACAACTACTTCATTAACGTCTTAGCAACATTACCTACTTTGAATGAACCTTAAGTTTATTACTCCTTGTTGCTCCATGTATTCTCTACACTAATCTTCCTTATTATTGCTGTTTAGTAATTATGTGAACTTGATCCATCCTCCAATTTTTGTTGATACTCCTCATACTTGGCTTTAACCTTCATGTAGGTCTTCATCTTGATCTTTGGAACTCGTCACTCCCTTACACGAATTCCCATTCCTATCTAGGTCTATAACATCAAGTAGTAACTAGAGGTTGCAACATGCATTTTCACACCAAGTCAAACTTCATGTACAGATCTAGTCAATCAAGAAGATCCAAGAAAAAACAAATAAATCCAAATGTGGTACATATAACACAAATATTCTAAGTCCAAAATATAGTAGCTGAGTATAATATCTCCAGACTTCAGACTTAGTTGTGTAATATACGACACCTCCTCATATAGGTTTACGTTGTGATACTTAGCACATAGAGTCAAACTATTCTTTATCTCAATATTTACCCAAATTTCTCAAGTGCAACAAGATAATCTTAAGCAAAGTGGTCTCAATTTGGTTTCGACTAGCCTTTGGTCTCACCTTTGAAATGATTAACTATATTGAACCTTTCTTTATTAGTAAACTAACCTCACATGATCTCTCCAAATGACTAATCATATTCTATTTGTTAACTTAAACCAAGGATTATTAGAAATTTTCAGCACCTAAAACTTCTATCATAGCTCTACGATGGTATTTTCACACTTCTACTTCAATCTAGTTCACTAAGTACTTGTCATACTTACACTTACATCATGGTTTCGGAGCTAATCCCACCATGATCTTATTATGTTTTACCATACATCATGATTCAAGGGCTAATCTAACCATGATGACTTTGTTTCACATTACACTATCATTAATCCTATCATAACTCCACTTCATCACGTAGAATTCTCAAGTGAATCCCACATGATTACTACTCATTACATCAACACTTATCCTGATGATATTCATCATGTTGTCTTTGGTTATCAACTAACCATAAGATTCTACTATCTTACATGAATTCTAGGTTAGGCTACACCATTAAGACTACTTCAATGGATGTATTAAATTTGATCCCAATCTACTGTGACCAATTAACTTTCCTAAAGCATCTTGGTGGTTTATGTCTCCCTCGGAAGACACTAAAGAGCACTATACTTGAGAAAAGATAAAATAATTACTCTTAAGAAAGAATGACTTAAACATCTGACGTAGGTGTGACAAGGTTATCCTCAAGTGGATACTCATCACAAGTCATATGAATATTTGGTTTAGATAAGATGGCTCCTATAGTCACTATCCAACCTACAGATCTTCCTAAAAGGGTTTTAATCCTAAGGTCAAAGCATATGCTCTGATACCAACTGCGGTGACCCAGCATACCACTACATGATGTAGTACACTATAGTCGTTGACATAACACCAATGAAACACCGTTAACTAGTATTACATCCCTCAGAGTGGTACAACAGAAACACAACAGGTCCAAGACATGACTATAGGTTACAACTCACTCTTTACACAAGATCCAGAGAACACTCTAGGTTAAAGAGAGAGAAAGAATCTTCTTACAAAGAAGAATCAAAAATAAATAACTCAAACTATCATACTATTAATACTAGTATCTTAACTGATGGTCTGGCATTGCTGTTATTGCAATACACTAAAGAAATAGGTTCTATGGCTAGAGATTATATTCCTATCTAATCAGTAACTTCGTCTTCACTCGAGTTGATATATATGTTGACCTTCTTGACTTCATTGAAGAGCTTTAGCTTTTGATGATGATTCCTGGAGTATGACTTGATGTAGAAATCGTCTGTACTGGCTTTAGAACCTAGCAAGGGTTAAGAAGATACTTTGAGTACGAGCGTACTCAGCAAGTTCACTAGAAAATGAGTGTTTGATGCACTATATCTAGCCACAGACCATAGGTCGTAGGCAATGCAAGTTTTCGTCAATATTTCTTCAAAGGTTGTTTTTATTCTGAAAAGCTATGTCCATCAACCTTCATGGGTTTACCAGAACTTTCATGGAGTTCCTTTCTCACCGTGTTCGCAGCTCCTTCCCAAAACAGGGAGTAACAAGTTACAGTTCTTACACTCTGCATAGGTGCGTTACTTTACCCATGAGAGATCTTAGCTTTGTTGCAGATCCGAATTGCAGGTTCGTTCACACTTCCTTGGTGTGAGGCCCAGACTAAGATCCAAGAGGCAATTGGTAGTACAGACCGTTCAGATGCCGGAACTATCGGGGGACATTGAGGGCTCCCAGCCATATGCTGCATATCCTCTACGAATTACCATATAATATGCATGCTACGAGTGATAGCAGCCACGACCTGCACATCCGGCTCCATGCGAGAGGGAAAAGATACAACTGACTTCTCCGTCCCATTCCAAATCTCATGGTCAATGCGTAATATACGGCGCAAGAATCACTAGCGACATTGGTTGTTAAGTCCTAGATAATATGTTCCTTTACCACCGGAACTCTTATAGTAGGTTATTACCTCATGATAAATAACCTATAATCACATTATTATGAAAATAGTGTTTTCTGTCCTTTTTCAAATGCAGGTGATGACAACACTGGATTTGCAAAATAATTTAGAGAAAATAATCAAATGACATCAACAAATGTGAACTTGCCTTTTGTGATTGCAAGATTATGCACTCACGGTCTTCAAGATAATATAAGATCCAATATCTGAAATCAGCATCATTGGTCTGGTAAGGACTAATGTTTAAAGAAGCAAGATGCTACTATGCATAAGTAATGTAATGCATTTTCATAAACTCGAATCCCGGGGATAGTGTGTGAAACAATATGTACAGATAATGGCATACAACAAAAAGATATACTAATGAGATGTGCTACTCAAGGACTGTTTATATGAGAATTATCTTATCTTCAGGTTTTACTTTGCAAGTAATGGCATTTATAAGGAACAGAAGTGTTAACAATCCTAAGTATATAAGTAAAGCTTAATGTAATGTGATTATTATTGATTGTCACTTGATGTTTGAAGTGGCAAAAAGAATAACATTTGAAGAAAAAATTTCTTTTCTAAGGTCTAATCAATTTTTGTGGTTAATCAAATGTGATTGATGTTGTTTGTGCTTGCTTGAATAGTTTGGAATTGAGATGCTTAATGACTTAATTATAACAGACCAAAGTTAACTATAAAACACATAACATAGTCTTTTAGAATAGTATTTAAAGTATTATAGATTAAATTTAACTTTAAAGTCATATATGGGATTATGGTGTATTACTTATGATACTTGTACCTTGTTCACTTTATATGGTTTCCTTAGAGTTACTTAAGAATGGCATTACTTCTATTTGAGTAGTGGTTTCCTAACATTATAATGGAATAGAATCATTTTCCTTTTTATAGATGAATGGTTATAATTGGTAATCAGGAAAATGACATTACTTAACTTCTTATGGTTCACTATAGTGTTTTGATTTGTTTATAAACTTGTGGTTAAAGTGAAGGAATGGGTTTTATCTCATTCAAATTATTCTTGGAGATTTTATATTGGATAAGGATTCTTTTGGAAAATAATCTACACTTCTGGTTGAAAGATAAATCAAATAGAATTGTATTTAAAATGTGTTGAACCATTTTGACTTAATATTATCAATATTTAAGATTAATACTACTTATTAGACTTTAATTAGTTAATTTTAGAATATTAGCAAATTTTATTTACCCTTATATGAATTATTAACTAAAGAAATAGGTTTAAATTCAAGTTATTAAAGGGTCTAACTTTTTATTTAACTCAAAAGTAGGATATTATATTTTTAACACGTAGGTATTATTTTTGTGAGTATTTTGGTATATGACATTTATTTTTATGATTTAAAAATAATAAGATATGATTTTTACAATGTTTAATACTTTATAAACACTTAATACATAATAAATTTTAATTAGGTGAAATAATAATACATGATTATAGTTTTAAAGTATAGTTCTTATTTTTCTAAGATTTTTGGTATTTTATATATATTTTTATCAATTACCACTATTAAATTATGGATTATCAAAGTTTTATTACTTATAAAACCTTTATTAAATAATATTTATTTAAATAATTATCATAATAATATTTGGTAATGGTTTTAAGTTGTAGATTTTGTTTTTCTAAAAAAATTCATATATTACTCATAATTTTATGAATTATAATTTTTTTATTAATTAAACAAGATTTAGTTCTTTTATTTCATTTCTGTAATATTAATATTTGAATTCATATTGTGTTTATCAATTTTTACTAAATAGCTAATACTTTTCTTACCGAGGCAAGAACTACCCAAGGTCACTGACCAGTGGGGTTAGTACACCTCGGATGCCACATGGGCACATACCAAGTCAAAGGTGCTGACTGGGCTGAGGTGGCGTTTGCATGACGCGATGATGATGTCATACAGGATGATCCTCCAGATCGGTGATCAATCCATCGATTGAGAGCGCACGGACTAGCAAGGAGGGCGGTGTTCGAAAGAGGGATCCACAACGAGTCTATTGGTGGCGGCGCCGCTCTAAAATGGTCACCGGATCATAAGCTCCAATGAGCACCGACGGTGGCGAGGAAACACCAAAGTGGCGAGGGCGATAGAGAAGGTTGGGATCAAATCAGAGAGGTTTGCGAGTATCGGTAGCTCACCATGATACGGAAGAGCATGTCGAAGAGGTCAAAGGAGGTTTGTGATGGTTGCAATCGACGAGGAACGGTGACGTCTGGCGGCGGCGGACACTTTGATCTCGTCGATTGGGGTTGCGCCGGCTTGTTTGATTTGTCGAAGATGAACAAGTCGAACAAGACAAACATGCTGGTGTCCTCTGTTGGTCCTAGGGTGGTCAGGGACGGCGACAACGATAACTCCGACGAGCTAGGGTTTGCTACCCGAGGCATAAGAGGAAGAGAGAGATTGAAAGAGAGGTTGTGAGGAGATGAGGATGAGAGAGGACACTTCGGCGAGTCTTATCCTCCCTTCTGGAGTTCGGCGGCGGCGAGAATCACAGTGGATGATCGACGGTCGCTGGCGCGACAAACAGCAGCTTCCGCCGTCGAGGAAGACGACGACCAACAGAAGGCCGAAAGGGTATGGGCTCCTGGCGGGCTGGTGCTGGGCCAGGTGGGCCGCGGTGTGACGCACGTGAGTAGCAGATAGAGAAAGAGGGGAAATGGGCCACGGGCCAGAACTGTTTCCTCTATTTTTTCTTTTTGTTTATTTTCCATTTTTTGTTTCATTTTCAGATTTGTGTAATACCCATTTGTTTCAAATTTCCTTTATAGAATTTATTTGTTAAATAGTTGCAGAAATGATGAATGACATTAAAGTCATTTTATGATCTTTTATTAATTAATGTTGTATTTCTTTATTTTGTTTATATAGATCATTCTAATATTTGGTAAAAGACTTTGTTATTAATTTTCTTTCCGTAATAAGCTATGGATTTATTTTAGGATATTTTATTATTTGTTTATAAAACTTAATTTTAGTTAGCTTGTAATTTGGATGGAAATTTTTATATAATGATCATATATTTTTATTTGATGCATGATATCCTAAGGATTTAATATGGTTAATGTCATTCTCATAAATTTAGGAAATAGCAATGTATAAGTTTTATTATAGCTAGCATAGAATTTAGGGTTTAAATTACAATTGCTTACCCTAGGGTTTAGGGTTCTCAATATACTTATATTCTCTTATTGCTGTGAATAAAGATTAATGGCTAAACACATTGTCTTTAGGTTTGTGATTTTTAATAATATCATCAATTAAAGTAGGATAGTGGGATTGTTTTTCTAGGCTAACTTATGAGAAAGAATTGATAAAGATAGTTCTTAAGCACCTATGATAATGATGGTTGAAAAATGACAAGGATGTGCTTAAGTGAGTTGATAAAGGAAAATATTCCTATTAACCATTGTGGACATAAGATGATAAATAAATTATTTGTTATGGATATTAGGTTTGGTTATAGAATTAGGTTTTAATGTTTACCAAGAATTTCTATATTCCATAATTCACAATCCTGGACTTCTAACTAAGGAATTCCTTTCCTAGATATATAATTCTTCCTATCCATCATCATGTATTAACATGATGAGCTTTACCTCACAAGAATATTCTTATCCACCTTTTATTCGTCTAACTCCTCTTGTAATTCCAATGAGCTTGATCCTAAAGCATTTCCTAATCTTTTCATATCTATACTTGGGTATATCAACTATTCTACTGCTGATAACCTCCAATCCAACAAATGGTTACCTCTAACTACATTCATACTCTTCCTTAATCATCCTTCACTAGTACTAATCCAGTAGATGTATATATCAAATTCTACTCTCTTCCAGTGTTTAGTATTTCCCAAGAGGAAAATACTACTTCTATAATCCAATGTTACTCTAGCATCATCTTAGTCATACTATCTTGTCTCTACTTAACTCCAGTAACTAATACTCCAACCTCACATTATATTAATGTGACTTGTCATGGCTAACCTAGGATAACATATCTATACTAGGTTTTCAATCATGTTTTATCCACCAATGCCACTTATACATGATATAAGCTGATACTATACCTATGCAAGCTATTAACCTTGCAAGCTAACACTTGCAATTTAGCAAGCTTATACTGATATTGATGCAAGCTAACACTTGCAAGATACCTTACTGATGGCACAAACCGATACTTGTGCTATGACTACTATATGCCTTAAGCACAAGTGATCATATCCACTTGATAAACCAATCCTAGTTTTATGTGCAAGCTTCTTACTTTATTTCTTTATCAAAGCTTACTTAGAGTTTACTTAAGTGACTGGTAGATTTTGGAAAGTGCTGAAGGTTGCATAAAGAGCATAAAATTTGGCCTAAGTTAGAAACCTTGATCTCAACCTAAGACATAAGGTTATACTTAGTTGAAACTCCACTAGTTTACCACCCCTCCTTAGTACTACCCCCACTTGTAGATGCTAGTGCTAAGCATAAAACTTGATCAACCTTAGATGGGAATACTTGGTGGAAAATTGGTTATGAAAACCTTGGAATGATGGATCATTCTATTGAAATGTTTTGGACATGTGTTTCCAAACACTTGATGATTTTGGTGATGAAAATGTTGAGGCATGAGCCTTAGCCCTTTATAAAACTGATGGTTGTCTGGATGCGATACCATTCCAATTTTATCGTACAACCACAATACCCGAAGATTGGGTAGGGCTTGACTGGAAACTTATATTCCGTAGTATTAGTTCCCTCACGGCCAAGGTCTGAGCTGAGGCTACCTTGTGAAGATTGTCCACATGCAAGACTCCAAGATGACAGTTGGTCATGGTTGGGAGGCCAAACTCACAGGAGAGGTGCTTATACTAGGGCGTGTAATCGAAAGGTTAGGATTGATTATCCGCATACTGAGTATGGTGAATTCAGGATTTGTTCCTGACGGATGTATCAAATGTTGTGGTGAAAGTGTACAATCTCTGCAGAGTGTCAAACTATTCGAATAGCCGCGTCCGCGGTTATGGACAGTTGGAGTGGCCATACTGTTCCCCCGTCAGACTTTTCAAAACGACTTGTGAAATGAATTAAGACTTTGACTTGACCACAACAGAGTTGTGACCTGAAGTACAAGATCCCACTTAGGAGATATAAAATTGTGACTAGCTTTGGAACTGAGTAGAGATAAACCTGGCTTTTTGCAAAACAACCTTAGAGCCTAGTGTCCCATTATCCAAAAACCCCTTACCTGTTAGTATTAGTTTGCGAGTACTTAAAGAGTACTCATGGCTTTGTCCCTGGCTATTCCCATGGCCAGACTATGAAGAGGAGTACCTGGAAGATGGACCCCAGGAAGGTTACGACAACTAGGATCATCTCCCATCGTCAGCATTGCCTGTGACCCTGAAGATGGAGCTTCGCCTACGCTACCGTTATTATTACGTATTCCGCTGCTTGATGTTGTATTATGAACTGGATCATGAGATCCCTATTTGTGTAAGAACTTATGTATCGTTGTAATGGATGATGTACTATGGTATCCAATTCTGTTATGTCTCGCAAAAATGGTAATCCTGGGATTGCGATGTATGGCATAACAGGCATTTAGGATTGAAAAATCCGGGTGTTGACAACTCTCTTCAAGTTTTTAGTATTTCCCAAGAGGAAAATACTACTTATATAATCCAATGTTACTCTAGCATCATCTTAGTCATACTATCTTGTCTCTACTTAACTCCAGTAACTAATACTCCAACCTCACATTATATTAATGTGACTTGTCATGGCTAACCTAGGATAACATATCTATACTAGGTTTTCAATCATGTTTTATCCACCAATGCCACTTATACATGATATAAGCATTCAATCTTGGTGAATAAGGCATGGTCATTATAATCCTTTGTGGTTTAGGTTTTCAGTTGGCTAATCAAGACTTCATCAATACAACATTACAACTGTATTGAAATTATCTTCTTAGTATCTCTATTGGATTAAGGAATGCTATTCATGGACTATGCTTACTTAATCCAATAGGATTACTCCTTGGTATCTATCTTCAGGATTCATCCTTGTAATCTTCTTTGTTACCATATTGATTTGATTTCCTTCAATAACTCCCATCCTATAGACGATATCTAATACGAGCATTACCATCTACCTCTTCTTACTTCATTCTCTAAGGACTTAGAGTGATTGTTATAATAAAGGCAAGAGTTGCTAGGTCAAGAATTGATAGTTTAAGAATTTGTGAATCAATAGTTGATTACTCAAGATTGATGAATAATAGATATTAAGGTAAGGGTCATTAGAGATGTTAAAGTTTGATATGGAAAGAAATATATATGGTGAATGATCTTGACTTGGTTTCCTTCCTACTCAAACTCACTAAAGAATTAAAGTTAGGTATTACCATGATACTCATGGTATAAGTAGATGAGATTAAGATAGATCAAGATTTAGTTGTTGCATTCCTATTACTTAAGTTATGTTTATAACTTGGTATTCATGAGTTGTATAATGAATACTATGATATGATTACTTAAGGATCAAATATAAATTATTAAGTAATGTATTAGGGTTTAACATTTATTACATTTGATCTACCTTAGATCAAATCTCCCTTACCCAAAATAAGGTTTTAACAAAGGTCATATTGAAACTTATCACAATCAACTTGATGTTCCACTTCAATTCCATCAAGTCAAGAGAAGTTTCAATCACTTTGACAAGATTTATTCAAAAGCGCGAAAATTATTCAGATTTTCTATGCATGAATGAAATGCACACATCTGTGTTCAGCTTATTTCTAAGCTCTAATGCTGGGATGTTACACAACTATTGTGCAGATTTGGTGCACGGATGGATCTAGTCGAACGCGTCGTCCGGATGGGTCGGGCTGCTGGGGCGCCACACACATCCCATGGTGTCCGTGCGTACGAGTTCAGACATGCTCGGACAGGTTGGGTCTACCCGGTGGAGATGTCCTTAGCTTCAAATGCTCAGGTCCTAGCATCTCTGGCCTGCCGCATATCTTCTTGTCCACCTCCACTGCTTTGGAGGTCTCATTCGGAACGAGATCCTCTAACTTTGGGAAAAGAACCGTAGAGGGACATCGATTCTTTTGGTCCGTCTCTTGCACATCCAACGACAGCACGTCGAACGCACGAAAACCAGCGATATGTCACAGCCCAAAGCCCAATCTAGCTAACGGGAGAAGTAAGACGACGCTCGAGCTCTGGAAAAAAGTACCCTCATTGCAAAATCCCCCTTCGCTCGCTTTCGTTGTTCGCTCGCCGTCGTCGTCTGCTTGCCAGAACATCCTGCTCCACCACCTCATCGAGGATGCTCTTAGCCCGTGCCAGTGTCATCCAAGTCGCCGTGCTCAACCCATGCCACTGCCCTGTCGCACGACGACCGCCTTCGTCCAATAGGAGGAACAGGAGCTCGTGTCATCTAGATCGCCGCGCTATACCTTCACGCTGCCGCTCCCTAGTGCATGACGGCCGCGTTCGCAAGAGTAGCAGGATCCCGTGTCGCCGAGATTGACCTTCGCGCTGCCGCTATCCTAGCATACATGCTAACTGAATTTTTCTTGCAAAGTACAAGAGGTGTTCCTATCAACTAAATTTGGAATTGCAAGAAGCTTCCAAGAGTCATTGTTGTTAACTGAATGTAGACTTGCAAGAAAGATTGAGATTAGGCGCAATGTTGTTGTGATTCGATGTAATGAATGAATAATAAATCCATTTTCTACTTGTACATGTGTATAACTAAACATATTTTAAAGGCAAAGCATGCTAACTGAATTCGTCTTGCAAAGTATAGGAAGCACCCCTACCAACTAAATTTGGAATTGCAAGAAGCATCCAAGAGTCATTGTTGTTAACTGAATGTGGACTTTCAAGAAAGATTGAGATCAGTCAGAAGTGTAGCTACTTGTACATGTGTAGAATAGAACGTATTTTAAAGGCAAAACATGTAGGGTTCATTTCATGGAAAACAAAAAATTCTAGCGCAAGAACACATAAAATCAAGATCCAATCTATGGAAAAGCCAAGATCTAATCTACGATATTGGTGCAATGAGATATGAGATAACTAAACCTCGTAGATACAAAGTGTTAAAGAGATCGGATATCATGGTTGATGTAGTCGATCACTTGCCGATCTCAAGATTGCGTAGATAATACTTCCGGCACCGCGTTCTGGCAGCGCTTCCGCACTCGATCACACGTACGGAGTCGATGAATACCTTCCTCTCCCTGTTCCAGCGGGCAGTGGGGTAGTAGATCCCCTCAGAATCCCGGCAGCATGACGGCGTGGTGGTGGTGGAGGAGAAGTATTGTAGGGATTTGCCTAATACAGAGCAAGACGATGGAGGAGGAAAAGAGGCGGCGGCTACGGTTTGGGACAAGTGGGCAGGGGTGCGGCCAGGGTTCCCAGCCCTGGCCAAATCCTTCCCTAAATCGGCGGCCAAGATGGAGGGGGGAGACTTGCCCCCCAAGTTTCTTCCCCTTTCCTTTTTAGGGTTTTCCCCATTTTCCTTGTGTTGTCCGGTTTGGACACTTGGGATTGTTGCGGCTATCCCAAGGGCCCCCACGGCATGCTTCAGCCCAAGTGTCCCCTCCCGGGGTGGTGGACCCACTAGTGATCCCTCTAGAATATTTTAGAAGCTTCCGGTCAAAACACCGCAAACATTTTCGAACCCCAGAAAATGACTTTCCTTGAATGAATCTTATTCTCTAGACCATTCCGGATCTCCTCGTGATGTCCTGGATCCAATCCAAGACTCCGAACAACATTGGGTCTCCAAATCATATTCCATATCTAATTAAACAATATCAAACCTTAAGTGTGTCACCCTACGGTTTGTGAATTATGCAGACATGATCGAGAAACCTCTCCAATCAATAACCAATAGCGGGATCTGGAGATCCATAATGGCTCCCTGATATTCAACGATGACTTCATGATCGAATGAACCATTAACATACGATACCGATTCCATTTGTTGCGCGATACTGTACTTATCTGAGGTTCACTCGTCGGTATCTCCATACCTAGTTCAACCTTGTTACCGATAAGTACTCTTTACTCGTTCCATGATATGACATCCCCTGTGACCTAGTCACATGCTTGCAAGACAATTGGATGACATTCCACTGAGAGGCCTAGAGTATATCTATCTGTCATATGGATGGACAAATCCCACTCTTGATCCATGCGCTTCACCACATACCTTTAGAATACCCAATGCCACCTTTATAACCACCCAGTTACAGAAGTGGCGTTTGATGTCATCAAAGTACTCATCCGGTGACGGTGATTAACATGATCTTATGGTGGAAGGATTAGGTTACTATGTATCTGAAAGCTTGTAGCAAAACGAACGTAATGACTTGATTTTATGCTATGCTTACTATGGGTGTGTGTCCATCACATCATTCTGCTAATGATATGATTTTGTTATTAATAACATCCAATGTCCATGATCATCTATTAATCAAAAAGCTAGTTTCAACAAGAGGCTTACTAGGGACTCTTTTATGTTTACAAAACACACAAGTATTAATGTTTCCGGTTAATACAATTATAGCATGGACTGTAAAAATTTATCATAAACACAAAGATATAACAATAACCACTTTATTATTGCCTTTTGGGAATATCTCCAACAGTCTTCCACTTGCATTAGAGTCAACAATCTAGATTACATGGTAATATACCTAACACCCATGGCATTCTGGTTTTGGTCATGTTTTGCTCTAGGGAGAGTTTTAGTCAACGGATCTGCCACATTCAGATCTGTGTGTACTTTGCCAATATTTATGTCACACTCTTGGACATACTCGCGAATCGAATGAAAATGTAGCTTGATGTGCTTCAGCTTCTTGTGTGACCTTGGCTCTTGTGCATTATCTATGGCACCCATGTTATCACAAAAATGGCCATTGGGTCCAACGCACTAGGAACCACACCAAGCTCGGTAATGAACTCCTTCTTCCATATCACTTCTTGAGAAACCTCTGAAGTAGCTATGTATTTTGATTCAGTTGAAGATTTCGCCACAACGCTTTGCTTTGCACTCCTCCATCTCACTACTGCACCATTCAAAATAAATATGTATCCAGACTATGACTTTGAGTCATCCGGATCGGTGTCCCAACTAGCATCGGTGTAAACGTTTACAACGAGCTCTTCGTCACCTCCATAAGAAAGAACCATATACTTAGTCCTCTTTAGGTACTTTAGGTTATTTTTGACCGCTGTCCAGTGTTCCACTACTGGATCACTTTGATATCTGCTGGTCAAACTAACAGCATGTGCGATATCCATTATTGTACACAACATGACATACATGATAGAGCCTATGTCTAAGGCATAGGGGATTTTTCTCATCCTTTCTCTCTCTTCTGCCGTAACTAGACTTTGAGTCTTACTCAAGGTCTTACCTGGCAACATGGGAAAGAACCCTTTCTTGCTTTCTTCCATTCTAAACCTATTTAGAACCTTGTCCAAGTATGTACTTTGTGAAAGTGCTAAGCGTCTTGATCTATCTCTATAAATCTTGATGCCTGCGATGTATGCTGCTTCGCCAAGATCCTTCATTGAAAAACTATTATTCAAATATCCTTTGACACTTTCAAGAAGTTCTATATCATTCCCAATCAACAATATGTCATCCACATATAGTACTAGGAATTCTATAGAGCTCCCACTCACTTTCTTGTAAATACAGGCTTCTCCAAAAGTTTGTATAAATCCAAAGTTTTTGATCACCTTATCAAAACGTTGATTCTAGCTCCAGGATTCTTACTTCAGTCCATAAATGGACGGCTAAAGTTTGCATACCTTGTTAGCATCTTTAGGATCGACAAAACCTTTGGGTTGTACCATATACAACTCTTCCTCAATGTCATCATTAAGGAATGCCGTTTTGATATCCATCTGCCAAATCTCATAATCTAAAAATGCAGCAATTGCTAAAAAAATCCTCACAGAATTTAGCTTTGCTACCGGTGAGAAAGTCTCATTGTAGTCAACTCCTTGAATTTATCAGAACCCTTTCGCGACAAATCAATCTTTATAGACAGTAACATTACTATCAACGTCAATTTTATTTTTGAAAATCCATTTGTTCTTGACAGCCTTGCGGCCATCAGGTAAGTCCACCAAAGTCCACACTTGGTTTTGGTACATGGATCCAATCTCGGATTTCATGGCTTCTTTCCATTTATTGGAATCTGGGCTCATTATTGCTTCGTCATACATCGCACGGTCATCGGTGTTGTCCACCAACATGACATTCATGACAGGGTCATACCAATCAGGAGTACTACGAACCCTCGTCGACCTGCGAGGTTCAATATCAACATTGTTCTGTCAACACCCGGATTTTTAATCCTAGATGCCTGTTATGCCATACATCACAATCCCAGGATTACCATTTTTGCGAGACATAATAGATTGGTACCATAGTTCATCATGCATTACAAACCATAATAAAGGTCTTACAAATAAAGGATCTCATGATCTAGTCTTAATACAATCAACGCTGCGGAATAATAATAGTAGTGTGGTCGAAGCTCCATCTTCAGGGTCACAGGAATTGCTGACGATGGGAGATGATCCTAGTTGTCATAGACTTCCTGCTATCCATCATCCTGGTAGTCCTCCTCATAGTCTGGCTATAGGAATAGCCAGGGACAAAGCCATGAGTACTCTTTAAGTACACACAAACTATCACTAACAAGTAAGGTGGTTCAAGTAGGAATCCTAAGCTCTAGGTTGTTTTGCAAAAAGCCAGATTTATCTCTAACTGAGTTTAGAAGTAAAGAAAACTAGTTTAATGTTTTACGACACCTAAGTGGGAACTTAGTTTTCATATTCACAACCCTGTTGCGGTCATGTCAAAGTCATGATTCATTTCACAAGTCATTTTGAAAACATCTGATGATGGAACAGTATGGCCACTCCAACTGTTCATAATCGCGGACGCGGCTATTCAAATAGTTGACACTCTGCAGAGGTGGTACACTTTCACCACAACATTCAATACATCCGTCAGGAACAATCCTGATTCACCATACTCAGTATGCGGATAATCAATCCTAACCTTTCAATTACACACCCTAGTATAGGCACCTCCCCTATGAGTTTGGCCTCCCAACCATGACCATCTGTCATCTTGGGAACTACACATGTGGACAATCATAACAAGGTAGCCTCAGCTCAAACCTCTTCCGCAAGGGAACCCATACTAAGATATATAAACTTCTAGTCAAGCCCTACCAAAATTCGGGTATTGTGGTTGTACGGTAAAATTGGAATGGTGTCGCATCCGAACCCAACCATCAGTTTTATAAAGGGGCTAAGGCTCATGCCTCAACATTTTAATCATCAAATCATCTGGTGTTAATAACACATGGCAAAAAATTTCATTAGAAAGACTCATCATTCCAAGGTTTTCATAATCATTTTCACCAAGTATTCCCATCTAAAGTGATCAAGTTTTATGCTTAGCACTAGCCACTAAATTGGGGGTAATCACCAATGAGGGGTGCTCATCAAGTGTGATAGCCCAGTCTAATCTCATGCCTCAGGATGACATCTAGTTCTATCTATCTTAGGCCAAGTTTTATGCTCTTTATGCTACCTATAAACATCTCTCCAAAACTCACTAAATACTAACTAGAAGTAATAAATAACTTTGATAAAGAAATAAAAGAATAAAGCTTGCAACTAAAAATGGTATTTGGTATAGTAAAGTGGTATAACAAAATATGCCTAAGGCATCTAGTAGGTTTAGGCTTGCAAGTAAAACTTGCATGGTTAAGAAACTTGCAAGTGGTAACTTGCCTTGAGTAGTGCAGTGGTTAAAGTTCTCCTCTGCTTCTTCTTCATAGTAGTCTCCTTCCTCTTCGTATCCTTGATCGGTACTAGCGTCTATAAATAAAATACGAGGTACACAATCACCAAACAATACTTAACCACTCCTATTTAGCACATGAAGGTTCACACTAGATGATCTAGCATCATCCTAATCATCACAAGGATTAAAGCCTTAATCTTATTTATTTTATATTAGAAAAGTAATTTCTACTCATTGAAAACTACTTAAGATTTAATATTCTCCAATTAAAATTAGGGATCATGTTGACACATGTCATCACCACATATTTTAATACTTGGGAATGTGATTTAAAGTGGTGTCACAATTTAATAAGGTTTAACATTATTATTTTAATTAATTAGAGTGACTAGAAATGCCTATGGGGCATTCTTTTAATACTTGTCCATTATTATTGCAAGTAAACCTAGATATTTTTATATATTCAGAAAGGTCTGGTCAAATATGATTTTTGAGAGTTGGAATCAACTCAAAAGCATTTATGGTTGATTTTTGAAAAATGTTGGAATGCAGAAAAGCCTCTTCCTTGTTATTTTTATTTTAGATGATCTATAATTCTGAATGGTTTGAATCCAACGGGCTTGGATTAAAAATTTCAATACCTTTCTAGCAAAATTAGTTTCATGAAATTTGGTTTGGTGAATCTCCCTGAATTGATTTTTGAATCTACTGACAGAACTAGGGTTTGAACTAAATTGAAAAATTTAAATTTGAATTAACTGGGTCGCGCGGGAAATAGCTGGGCCGGCCCTCTACACACAATGAGTCTGGTTACGCGAAGCGGTAAGTGGCAATCTGGACTGTGCGATTAGCATCTATCTAACGACTGGGGTGTGTCATCTCCGTCGGGCAGCCGACGAGACTGAACCCTAATGCGGCGGTGG
The DNA here is from genome assembly GCA_023614405.1 of Avena insularis. Classification (NCBI taxonomy): domain Eukaryota; kingdom Viridiplantae; phylum Streptophyta; class Magnoliopsida; order Poales; family Poaceae; genus Avena; species Avena insularis. The sequence continues at coordinate 190,055,857 of CM042689.1, read as the reverse complement.
GGGTCGTGTGAGGCTCACCAGGGATCCAGCTAGGGTTGGCGTTGGGTGTGAACGATGTTGTTGACGACGACTGTTCAAACAGTGGCTGCGGCAGCTCCTGGGGCGGCTCCAATCAACGGCTCCTCTTCTCCTCCTCTGTGGCAGACTCCGGTGAAATTCTGGCGACCTTTTGCTCACCTTGATCCGGGAAGGGTCAATGGTGATCTATGAGAGGTGGGGAGTGAGATGGTGTGGCGAATTGAGGCTGGGGAGGCCTCCTTTTATAGCCGAGCGAGAGAGGCAGAGCGGCATGGTCAGAGGTTGTCGGGGTCGACGGTGCAGTGAGCTAATGGCATGGCGGAGGGCGTAGGCCGGTGCGCGGTCTCCTGGCAATGCTCAAGGATGTAATGGCGCAACAAGGCGCGGTCAGGGTTGGTCGGGAACGGTCTATGCTCTGCACGGCATTGACAGTGGTTTTGACGACGCATGGGTGCTATGGGTCACGCGGCGGCGAACATGGGTGTCTGGGAGGTTCCTGGGGTCGTGGTGATTGCAGGCACGGGCGGCGAAGGCGAGGCGTGGCATGTGCGAGCGTGTGCAAGCGTGTGCGAGCGTGTCGGGCGCGACACTCTGGCGTGCTCTCTGCATGGCGCAGAGACATTGGGAGCGGCTGTGCTGGGGTGCTCCAGGGCCTGGCTGCGTGCGTGGGCTTGACAGGGGGTGGCGGTGGACGTCGGCCTCTCCTGGACATGCCTGGTGCGCGGGTTGCGTTTGCTCCTAGCCAGCTAGCCATGGTGAGGGAAGCTCGGGTTGGCATGGCACTAGTGCAGTGGTAGCTTGCTAGGCTTTTGAATGCAGGTGTGCTCACTGGGGGACAAGGGTGAGTAAAGGGAGACAAGGTTTTGAATGATCACTGCTCAAAACAGTGTAGTTATGCAGAGTTTGATTTGTTTCTCTAGGTGTTTGATGAAATGGCTGAAAGAAATTTAGTTTGAAATTTTTGAATGAAATTTGGTGGGTGTACTGGTCACATACTTGGAAGTATCAGGTTGCTTGGGTTTGTCAAGGTGAACTGGTTTGAGTGGTTTTTGAGAAATGGTGATCTTAGTACCTACACTTGATTCAATTTTGAATTGTCATTTGAATAGGATTGGAAAATGTTTCTGTGGGTTTGCAAGGTGTGCTTGGGTTCACTTTTACTTGGTCTAGCAAGGGGTGTAAAGAATTAGATTTGTTTCTGTTAGAAAACTTGGACTAGAAACACTCAAAGTGGTCTAGTGAATAAGTTTGGCAAAAATGACCATTTGCTTATAATGTTTATATTTGAATTTATCTTCATTTTATTTGTCTTGTAAATGATTTAGATGATGTTGTTTTCATCTTTAAATAAATCGTTGCCATTCATAGCAATCAAACAAGTCATTGCAAGCATTCATGCATTCATCACATACACACATGCATTCATATTTATTTTAATAACAAAAGTTTTTGTTAACCCTAAACTTTGGTGATTAGAACTTGATAATCTTGATTAATATTTTTGGGATGTTACACGTTCGAAGTTTCATGATCACCATCATTAGCTTCCTCTCTTATTGGTGCAGGCAGCATAGGAATATCTTCCGGTGCTACGCTATTCTCAAATCCGAGAGAAGGTTCAACAACCTTGTCAAGTTCTACTTTCCTTCTAGTCACTTCTTTCGACATAAACTCTTTCTCAAGAAAGGATCCATTATTTTCAACAAAAACTTTTCCTTCGAATCTATGATAGAAGGTATACCCAATTTTTTATTTAGGGTATCCTATGAAGAAGTATTTTATGCTTCGGGTTCAAGCTTGTTGGACTATAACTTCTTTACATAAGCTTCGCAACCCCAAACTTTAAGGAATGACAACTTAGGTTTCTTACCAAACCATAATTCATACGACGTTGTTTCAACGGATTTAGATGGTTCCCTATTTAAAGTGAATGCGGCTATTATGCATAACCCCAAAACAATAACGGTAAATATGTAAGAGACATCATAGAACAAACCATATCTAAGAGAGTTCGATTACGATGTTCGGACCCGCCATTACACTATGGTGTTCCTGGCGGTGTCAACTACGGAAGTATTTCACATTTCTTCAAATGCATGCCAAACTCGTAACTTAGATATTCACCTCCCGATCAGATCGCAGAAACTTAATCTTCTCGTTATGTTGGTTTTCTACTTCACTTTGGAATTCCTTAAACTTCTTGAAAGTTCTTGACTTATGTTTCATATATAAAGTAGATATACCATATCTACTTAAGTCATCCGTGAAAGTAAGAACATAACTATTTCCACCATGCGACGCTACACTCATTGGATCGCACACATCGGTATGTATTATTTCCAATAAATCCGTAGCTCGATCCATTACCCAGAGAATGGAGTCTTAGTCATTTTTCCCATCAGACATGCTTCGCATTTTTCAAGTGATTCAACAAGTCCATCATAATGGAGTTTCTTCATACGCTTCACTCCAATGTGACCAAGATGGAAGTGCCACATGTATGTGGAATTATCATTCAATTTCATTCGTTTAGCATCTATGTTTTGAACATGTGTATCACTACTATCGAGATTCAATAAGAATAAACCATTCATCTCAGGTGCATGACCATAAAAGATATTACTCATATAAATATAACAACCATTATTCTCCAACTTAAACGAGTAACCGTCTCGCAATAAACAAGATCCAGATATAATGTTCATGCTTAATGCATGCACCAAATAACAATTATTTATATTTAAAACTAATCCCGATGGTAGATGAAGAGGGAGCGTGCCGATGGCGATCACATCAACCTTGGAGCCATTTCCAACGCACATCATCACCTCGTTTATCGCTAGTCTTTGTTTATTCTGTAGCTCCTATTTCGAGTTACAAATATGAGCAACCGAACCAGTATCTGATGACCCACAAGTATAGGAGGTGTATCGTAGTACTTCTGATAAATAGGATTGTCGATTCCAACAAGGAGCAGAAGGTGTTGACTAGTGGTATGGAGTAGGAAATCTCTGTAAATACTTAGCAAACGGATTTTTAGGGTTTTTCTGATAAAGCAACAAAACAAAGTGCAAGTAATAAAGACAACGAACAACTGCAGCAAGTGGCCCATTCCTTTCTTAGAAAAGTACAAGCCGGTGGAAATACTTATAAGGACCAAATGTTGTCGAGGACACATGGGAATTCTGTCAAGTGCTTTCGCTTCAAATAGCTGAGTACTCTTCTTTGGTGTTGTAAGTGTTGTGTGGGTGAACCTGTGCTAATGTACCGACCTTACTTGGACTAATACATACTTGTGATTAAACCCCCTTGCAAGCATCCGCAACTACAGGAAAGCAATTAAGATATTAACCTAACCACGGCCGTAAACTCTGAGATCCTACGCTCCCTTGTGCAATGGTGTCCTAATGGGGTTCAGGTTTATGTCACTCCGGCAACCCCACAATTAGTAGTCAAATACACAATGCATTCCCCTAGTCCCATAAATGGTGAAGTATCATGTAGTTGACGTTCACATAACACCACTAGAAGAATAGCACCACAACTTAAATACTAAACCATTGAATAATATCTCAACACAAATCCACTACTAACAACATGACTTCTCCCATGTCCTCAAGAACTGAACGAACTACTCACAAGACATCATATGGATCAAGATCAAAGATGATATGGTGATGGATAACAATATGAACAGAAACACTAATCCAATGGTTCCACTCAAAAGCATCAACTACAATAGTAATCAACACCGAGAAAGTTTCCCCTTAGATCTATGCAAGTATTCAACACAATTGTTACAGCGGGATGGAGTGGTGGTGATGGTGCTGGTGGAGATGATGGTGTGGATGATGATGATCCCAATGAAGTCTAGCTTGATGATGGTGTTGATGGCGATGATCTCCCATCTCCGGGAAGGAATTTCCCCGGCAGAAATCTGTTTGCCGGAGAGCTCTTTCCCTCTCGGTTTTTTCGCCCCGTAGAGGCGGCGGAATCTTTCTGTCGTTGCTCCCTCATGTATTAGGGTCCTGATAGGAAGATATATGTGAGAGGGCGCAGTCGAAGGCCGTCCAGGTGGGCCACACCCACCCTAGGCGCGACCTGGGGCGCCCGCGCTTGGGAGGTGGGCCCCCTGTGGCCCAACTCCTCCTCCCCTGCTGGCTTCCTTCGTCTTCTGAAAAAATATAAGTTTCCATGATTTTTCTGGTATTTTTCTGATCTTCGTGATATTGCATCAAAACACCTCTTTTTCCATCAGAATCCTGACTCCAGCAGTCCATCCTCCGAGAATCATCCAACATGCAAAAACAGAGGAAAAGGTATAAGTGGCACCTCATAATAAGACACATATCAATGAATAGAGGCAAATTATGATATAGAATTGTGATGCAAATTGGATGTATCAACTCCCCCCAAGCTTAGACCTTCGCTTGTCCCCAAGCAAAAACTAAGCTCAGTAAACATGTCCACATGTTTATGGAGTGAAGTGTCTATAAAAGAATACAGACAAGAAGCATCACACTTACCATTACACAACTCATAGAAGAAAACAACTCTCCATTATATAACTTAGCTTGCAACAAGTACATGAGTCACAATAGAGATGTATAAAGATAAATCATACTTGGAATTGGAAAACTTTGTTCTTGGTCAGAGAACAACTAGCAAACAGTTTCACAAATAAAGCCTTTGTAGAAATCTTCAAAAACAGGAGCACCCTTTGCTAAAAAAAGGTTTTTCACAATGAAGGCTTTCAAAGTAACACTCAATAGATAAGAGTCTTGTGCAAACAAGGAAGATAGAGAACATGAGTGAATAACTCATCATATGAATGCTTGAAACACAACAACTCAAATGCTTGCTGAAGATAGAGAGGAAATAGGTTTACTGACTCAACTTAGAAAATAGGAGAAAGGCCCTTCATAGAGGAAAGCAGGGATTTCAAGTCAAAAAGAGCTTCCAAAAGATTATGGTACTTAATAGCTTTGAGCCCTCATTGCCCCTATCATAAGCATATTGAGGTGCTTAAGGTTAAAGTGCACAAGGATGGAGTATATGCTTGTAGGGGGAACTACTGCCAGAATCGCATCCGGTGTCCTCTCCTCCTTCACCAACGTATCCTCATTGCTCTCCACCATGAGAGGGAAGTAGTCTGAACCCTGGACTATGGGGTTATGGTGGTAACTTGATAAATATCTCTATGTATGATCATTGAAGTCCATATTGTTTGACTTGCATGATTATGGATCTACATATGTAATTACTATGGTGGAAATTGTGGTATGAGATGATACTTGCTAGAAATTTATGGTTTGTTACACTCTAGAGATACTTCCACTTTTATGGTGTCACCGTTATCCTCCTTCCTCCTCACCATCTTGGAGAACTACTATATCCAGCTACTCCACCTCCATCCATGGAGTGTGACCCTCCTGGCCGCCTTCGCCTACTGGTGTGAGGCCTTTGTGGGGGTCATGCCTTCGGTGGCGCTATTCTGGAACTCCTACGACCTTTGTTTTCTTGGCGGGGAAGGCCTTGGCTGCGTATGTTTCACTGACGGCGATGGCGGGGCTTCTCTCCCCATATCCATCCGTGGGAAGACAACTGAATTTCATTAGGACTAGGTCTTCTTGGATGCCCTCCTGGTGCACCTGCAATTCCACGTCCCCTCTGCACCGGCAGTGGAAAACCCCGGTTGGTCCTCGGAGGATGCCGCCTGTATGTACCCTGGTCCCCTCGAGAGGCGCATGGCGGCCTTGTGGGATCGCGATATGACTAGCGAGATGGTTGTCCGGGAGTTCCTCCGACTGCTTATTTCCTAGCTTCAAGAGTGTAGCAAGGGCGTTTGGGCCAAATCGGGTGGTAGGGACATGGTCAAGATGTCCATAGGACTTCTTCCTGATGACACAGTGGCTTACCTCATGAAGCTTCTCCTTGGGGAGGCAATGTGGCCACAATTCCCATGGGGGCCCTTCACTTGTACCTATCCGGCGGTGTCGAGGAAGCTTGGGGGCGAGTGCTCCCCATGACTGGAGAGGTAGGAGAGTCTCCATGCCACCGAGCCGACTCAGGATGCCACGAGGGAGCTGGATGACAAGGGCATGTCGATAGGTTATGAGGCTCCGTGTCCTACTCTTCGAGGGAGGATATTGCATAGTGTGTCCTCTTTTGAAGAGGATGCCGGGTATTTCGTTGGCACTAAGCCTCTGGACGTCTGGGACGATGGTCGCTGCATGGTCAATTCCAAGTTTTAAGCCAGGGAAAGGTCGCTGGGAAGGGCCTTGCGAGGGCTGACGAGGGCACCTTCGTACCCCCGGGCTGAAAAGCAGGGTTTGGCTGAACGCTAGCTCCTCGAGCTAAGGGTTTTTCCCATGTGGTGCCTCCCCTTTTATTTGTCCCCTTTTGGGGTATCACCGCCCAATATTGCTTGGTTGTAGGGACAATAAGAAAAAGAGTAAGAGGGCAAGAGGATCCGCATCGGGAAAGGCCGGAGGGAGTGCAAGTCCCTCTCATGCTCCCTCCCTCTCGAGGGGCCTCCCTCACCGAAAGCCATGAGTGATGGTGCTCCTCAGGTCGTAGACACCGGCGAGAGTGGTGTCTACCTGGATCTCTTCAATTGGATCACCACTAAGCTGGAGGGGATGGATTCATTTTACCAGGGCTTCCACGAGGAAGAGTCCCGCAAGCTTCTACACACTACCGCGACCCAGCTCTTCTCCAACCTTCACCAGATCAACCCCAACTTTCCCTGGAGGAACCTCCCGAGGGTGGTGAAGCATTCCAGGGCGGCTCATACCCAAGATATCCTCGAGTTTGAGTGGATCGTGGAAGAGCACGTGGAGGCCTTCGTCCAACCGTATGTTTGAAGCAAAGAGGGTGAAGCTGGCCAGGCCTCCAGCGTCACTAAAGATGCCATGGACAATTAGGGAGGCAAGAGCAGAGACGACGCCCTCGGAGCAGCCAGTCTGGTAGCGAGCAGGATGATGAGGAATCTATCGAGGGTAGTGCTTCGTTTTCATAGTCCTAGGGGGTTTCAACGGCTCCGAGCTTGTACTTCTCTTGGTGAAGACCATGACTTCTGATGGCGAGGACACTTCTTGGGTGTTCATACGTGGTATGTTCCACTTGGTTTTGTTGGAGGAGACTTTTTAAACCGTATATGTGATAACCCCCAAGTGTAGGGATCACTGTAGTACAATTAAATAAGTTTTTGAGTGCCAAACTCATGAGGAGCTGAAGGTGAACTATCTATTCTCTAAAGCCTTATAACACACTTCTATGGCCTTCTATGCAAAGATAGGAACTATAGTGTGTGTGTCGTTGTTTTTGGTACTAACTAGGAAATAGTAAAGTTTTTGTAAGCAAATATTATAGGTAAACTAGTCAAGGTAAAATGAAGCTAGTGAAGTGGATGTGGATAACCTAAGGGAGCAAGTGCTTAGGCAAATTGCTATTTCATTTGGTTGGTTGTAAAAATTAGTGAAGCACAAAGATAGTCTTTTTATTGTTTCTTCTAAGGAGGAGCCATAAATAGGTGCAGCCATATACTTGAGAAAATACACCCCTATTGATTGATCCCAAGACCAATTAAGAGAAAACAAGGGAATTATTAAGGCATAAAGTCCAACCACCGCATTTAGATCTAAGATCCCCATGATAATACCCATGTTGATTAACCACGAATTAATACAACATATATCTCTAAGACTTGGGATTCAGTTTCTGTCAAACTCCGGCTATCCCTCATCCTATCAAAATGCAACAGTGACAACCTTGTGCATCCCCCAACATAGCTGTGCAGTCATATGCTAGTAGAACAAGATCATCATAGAAGATAACATATACTTGTACGCAACTAACAACAAACTATATCACAATTGCCATAAACAAGTCACTATCCAAACATCAACATAGAGATACAATAGATCATGGGAAAACAATATATTGCAGCATACATCATGTTTGCCAAGAGATTATAGTGAGGGGTGATGGAGAGTTGCTAGAGATGGTGATAGAGATGTGCCTTCCCATGGGGGAGAGGCATCACCGGCATGGAGGAGGCTGTGGTGCAGGACGGTGGTGCCCTGGCGCCCCTCCTAGGGTGGCGGCTGCCCTAGGGGCGGAGGCCCCTTGCCCCTTCTTCTTCCCTGGCCATGGTTTTGATCTTGAGGAGATTCTCCCCCTCCTTGGTGGCTGCCAAGGAGGAGGATTTTTGTGGCTATGGGTGGATGCCTCCAGAAATAGGGTTACCCCTCCATATATAGAGGTGGATATGAAATCTAGGCAATGGGATGGATGACCCTTTGATCCAAGGGTGTTGGGGATATACTTTCCGGGTATACCTACAATACTCACTGACCAGGGTGGCCCACTAACGGGTTAGAGCTTTGCTTCACGGGCGGCCCAGTAAGAGAAAGAGGAGGAGCCAGTTCCGGCTACGACAAGGCCCAGAAGAGTTACCGACTTAGGCTATAGTATTACTTGTATTCCAAGATGTATCTAGTTACCGACTCTGTAACGTAGCCAGATAGGTCTCTCCTGTAACCCTAGGTCCTAGTGACTATATAAACCAGCACTATGGGAGCCTTTAGGGCAATAACCATAATCACAACTCGCACAGGAGAACCTCTCTTGTAGCCTGTTGTAACATCCGGCTCTCGCAGATATATTACTGGGTTGCTAGCAGGAGTAGGATTTGATCACCGTAGTTGGATCTGAACCTGGGGAACTTGTGCTCACCATTCCCGGAACATCCGACGTCTCACACCCCATCTTTTCAACACCGTCAGGACCCCCTATGGCATACTTGTCGACAATCTGATGACAGTTGGTGCCCACCATGGGGCGGGTGACTTTTGGAGCTTCATTCAAGGCGGAATCTGCGCGTGCAGGAATTAGCGAAACAATCGCCATGAGTCGCGTGGTCTACGCCAGTGATGTCCCTCTCGTCCTTCTCGACTAGACTTGGATTCCGGCTAGCGAACCCGTGACAACCTACACGATCATGTCCATTGGCGAGATCGATATTTACCTCGGTTTCCCTAAACCCGCCCAACCCACCCATGAGGTGATGACCATGGCGAAAGAAAAATCCGGATCTGCTCTGTCCGCAGAGGCGGAAGAGTTCAAGATCCCGGAAAAAATCAAACCCACCCAACCCACTCCTATAGTGGAAGAAGCGATGGAGGAAAAATCTGGATCTAATCTCCTTGTCGAGATCAGATACACGGACGAGGAATATATCCGCTACGGATCCAGTCCTACTAAAGCCGTAGCAGAAAAAGCACTCTTGAGGAACAAGATAAAGAAGATGATGAAACTCCCCTACATCGATTATGAAGAAATCGCTGATATCAAGGAAAGCTTTGAGATGGAAGAGGCGGAAACCCAGCTATGCTGCTATCTCAAGAACATGAACAAGAAGAAGCACTGTTTCATATACCACATAAGCTCTGGATCCGACTTTGTCGATGCGGGAGCCGGGAACGATTCAGTTCTTGACGCAATCGAAGAAAATGCCGACTTACCTAGCTCCCCTTAGGAGTCAATAACGTCGCAGGAACATCAAGATTTCGAGAAAGAGATGGAGGAGTACAAAGAAGAGCACGCCTCCAAACCAACACAAGGTGAGCCGGAAACTTCCCCCAGTCCATATGATAGCATGGATGAAAGCTACACCTTGCAGGATGACATGGACACCGGAGATTCGTCCGAGGTCCACAAGCCAAAAACTATGGAAAGTACCAACGGAAGTTTATCCCCCGGTACTGGACCAAAAGACGTCTTTGCCACCTATACGCACGTTAAGGCTACTCGGCGGTCAAAGAAGAAGAAGAAAAACAAGAATCCGACACCGGCAGTGACGGACGTTGAGGAAACCAACTAAGAAAAATTTAATGAAGAGATCGAGATGGAGAATCAGGACGGAGATCCGATTAATACTATGCCGATCGACCCTCCCGTGGATGGACATGTTGTCACCAAGGGTGCACGTGAAATTTACGGATATGCTCTCACAATTGCAATCCCAACGGCTTCGGATCTTACTCCGGATGCACTGGAGAAAAGGGCCGAGGACCTAGAAAACACCGTCTGTTTCTACTCGAAGAGGCGCGCGCATTGTTGAGCTTAAGCAGTAGTTAGAAAGTGATCCTGCCAAATATCAGTTAGATTTCAAGCAACTACCAAACAAGACAAGAGGAGGTCTGGTTCTTGCCAATAAGAACCCGAATATCCATAGAGATATATTAGACGGAAAAACGGGAGAGAAGATCCGAGTCTACAACACACCGTTGGAAAACGCTACAGCAGCTCGGGTTATCCTCGCCAATAATCCGTCTCCAGAGCAGGTCCGACAATGCGTTGCGTTACTAGACAAAAGATTGAAGCAGTAGAAAATGGCCGCGTCATTCAGTGGCAAGCTGGTCTCAAAGTCGGAATTTTGTCACACTGGCACCGACCAAAGTGCTGACGAAATACTCCACAGGGATACGGATCAACGCTATCGTCCCCAGGGAGAAGAAGAAAATTCAAGAAACGGCTCAAACGGCCACTCTCGTAGGCCCGCACGTGACTGGGCAAGAGTTATTCCGGCTGCGTCCGAAGATGCCATCAGGGCAATGGTTCCCCATCAGGGCCATCGTCGACAAAAGAAGTGCTATAGAGAAGACCCGGAAGTGCGTCGCCAGCGAGAGCAGGATCGGCTAAGAATGCCACCACCAAGCCGTCTAGATGGCAACACTGGACGAACAGATAATCTAGACCGTCCTGAATTAAGTAGGGATGGATCCCGAAGAAATCAACATCAGAGTCAACATAATGAGGCTCCACCACTGCGTAACCCAGCCAGAAAAATTCCACCAGGACCACCATCGCCCCTAGGCAGTGACCATGAACGATCCCACCTTAGCCATGGAAGTCGCAGGGGCAGAGGCAGTAATGGTGAGACGAGAAGCAGAAATATGACTCCGCCGCGCAGAAGCCGTGAGCCTCCAAGGCGCAAAACTCTCTCACCAAATGATGCTCGCCACCACATTGAGTGAAACATAGAAGCGCGGAGATATGAGGAAGAAGACGTGTATGTGGGACCCAAATGCTTTGGCCCACGCATCCGTCAGAAAAAATTTCCGGTTGACTTTGGTATTGCCAAACACATCCAACCCTACGACAGAGCGGCTCGGCCAGATACTTGGCTCCAGGACTTTTTCCAGGCTTGCTTCATCGCCAAAGGAGGAAATATCCTGGTTGCAGTCTGATATCTCCCGCTTATACTAAGGAAGATGGCTTGATCATGGATCAATGAGCTACCAGAAAATTCAATCCATAACTGGTATGATATGCAAAGTGCGTTCTTTTCAAACTTCGAGGGAACATACAGGAGGCCCTGCATAGTAGGAGACTTGCAGCGTTGCACCCAAAGATCCGGAGAAACTTGCTGGGATTACCTCGGACGCAGGATCGACACAAAAAACTACTGTGAAGGTGTAATCGAATAAACTGCTATCGAAGCTTTCATTGTAGGACTCCCAGTCATACTTTTGCATCACAGATTGAAGCGTGACCACGTCATAGATTTGGGAGAGATGATAGAGATGGCAAGCAAATATGCTGATGCTGATGATGACTCAAAAGGCTTCTAAATATTTTGGCCAATCCCAATGCGGCCAAAGAGCCAAAATAACAAGCTCAGAAGTGCAAGAACACCTCGGAATATAAACCGGCTCCGGACAATGCAGTTATTAACACAACATTCAGATCCATAGGATGAGGAGGGCGTGGAGGCGGTCGGGTCGAGGCTGCGGAACTTCCCGAATCTAGGGCAGAGGAGAGCAGCAACCTAGAAGAACCTATACCTGCACTGACATTGCCAACAATCCCTATGTCCACCACTTGGATAGTAACGGAGGATCTACCCACACAAATGACGAGTGTCATTTTATTGACGACTTCAAAAAACACGAATCCCCTGGCTACAGAGCCAAGCGACGAAAAGGAAAGAAAAATTTCAAGAAAGGCAAGGAGCCCAACAAAAATCCCGACATGGAAGAAGCGGATGCCGCACAGCCTAAGTCGGATGAAAAGAAGGATTTTCCCACAAATAAATACGCATATGTCTTCTTCCTTGGATCTCAACCGGCTAAGGCCAAGAAGGCAATTCTCCGTGAGCTCAATGCCAAGGTTCCGGTTGTTCCATAATTTCTGGATTGGTCGGATGTAACCATCACCTTTGATTGCTCAGATCACCCAAGGAAAACACATCGTCGGGGAAAATATCCTCTGGTCATCAATCCTCTTATTGATGGCTATGAGTTCTCTGAAACTCTCATGGACGGTGGTAGCAGCATTAACATCCTCTACATCAAAACGCTCTACCGCATGAAGATCCACGAGAGCCAGTTGAGCTACATCAATGTAACTTTCCATGGCATTGTACCAGGTAGACAAGCGTATTCTCTAGATGATATTACTCTGGACGTGACATTCGGAACCCGAGAAAATTACTGGACTGAGCCACTCTCTTTTGAGGTGGTGCCATTCAAAACTGATTACCACGCCATCTTCGGGTGTCCGGCTTACTAGGAGTTCATGGATCGTCCCTGTTACATTTACAATATGATAAAACTTCCAGGTCCAAAGGGAGTCATCACCATCCGGGGAAATCTGAGGAAGGTGCGAGAGTGCGACAAAGGATCGGTTGCCTTTGGCGAAGCCGTGCTATACGCCCAGGAGTACCAGGAGATCAATAAGACCATCAACCTGTCTGAGATGCCTGCTACGAAGAATGAGGTGCTGAAGCCAAGCATACAGTTCAAGGCGTCGGAAGAGACGAAGAAAACATTGCTGAAGGAAGATGATCCCTCCAAGACGACGAACATAGGGGTAGGCTTAGACCTCTCATAGGAAAGCGGGCTCGTCGAGTTCCTCAAAGCTAATAGTGATATCTTTGCATGACAGCCTTCTGACATGATCGGAGTACCTAGGGAAATTGCCGAGCACTCTCTTAATGTGTACCCTAACGCTAAACCCTTCAAACAGTCCTTACGACGGTTTGGTGATGAAAAGCGCAAAGCAATAGCCAAGGAATTAGCCCGACTAGAATTAGTCGGATTCATAATAGAGGGCATCCATACAGATTGGGTGGCAAATCCTGTACTCGTCCCTAAAAAGGACACTATTGATTTAAGGATGTGTGTTGATTATACCGCTTTGAACAAGGGATGCCCAAAAGACCCGTTCCCCTTGTCAAGAATTGATCAGGTTATCGACTCAACGGCAGGGTCAAAATTACTCTCTTTTCTCGACACATATTCTGGATATCAAATTAAGACGTCTTTCATCACTCCTTTCGAAACCTTCTGCTACAAAACTATGCCTTTTGGCTTAAAGAATGCAGGAGCAACATATCAACGTACTATGCAACGTTGCCTCAACGATCAAACCGGACGCAACGTCCATGTATATGTAGATGTAGATGACATAACAGTTATGTCCAAAAAGAAGGGAACTTTAATTTCCGAGTTGGAGGAAACATTTGCTAGCCTACGGAAATTTAATATGATGCTAAATCTAAAGAAGTGTTTCTTTGGAATTCCATCCGGAAATTGTTAGGTTTCGTCGTATCTGAGTGAGGCAGAGAGGTGAACCGAGACAAAATTAAGGCTATACTTAACATTACTAGGCCGACTCGCCTGAAAGACGTGCAACGTCTCACTGGTTGCATAGCAGCAGTGAGTCGGTTCGTCAGCCGGCTCAGAGAAAAAGCCGCGCCTTTATACAAACTCTTGAAGAAAACTGACAAATTTATCTGGACCCAGGAAGCTGATACTGCCCTACAAAGTTTGAAAGACCTCCTTTCAAACCCACCAGTTCTCGTAGCACCAGAACCTCAAGAGCCTATGTTACTTTACATTGTAGCAACCATCAAGGTCAACAGTGTGGTAACAGTAGTAGAGCGCGAGGAAGAGGGCCACGAGCATAAGTTGCAGCGTCCAACTTATTACCTTAGTGAGGTTCTGCCAGAGTCGAAACAACGGTATCCACACCATCAAAAGCTATCCTATGGAGTGTTCTTTGCATCGAGAAAGCTACGCCACTACTTTCAAGAGCACAAGACCGCAGTGGTGAGTACTTCTCCCCTGCGAGATATAATGCACAATCACGACGCCACAGGACGTGACACAAAGTGGGGAATAGAGATTGCAGCTTTCGACATTGATTACAAGCCGCGTACAACAATCAAGTCCCAAATACTTGCCGATTTCGTCGTTGATTGGACAGAAACGGCAGAAAATACAAGTCCTCCAGACTCGGAATTTTGGACCCTTCATTTTGACGGATTAAAAGCACGAGGAGGCTTAGGGGTTGGCGTGGTGCTCAAGTCACCTCAAGGAGATAAGCTGTTCTATGTGTTATAAATACACTTTACGACGAGCAATAATATTGCTGACTATGAAGCATTATTACATGGAATACGCACGGCCAAAAACATTGGCGTAACAAGACTAATGTGTTACAGATACTCGGATTTAGTTGCTCAACAAGTATCCGACATCTTCAATGCAAATAAACACATGGCAGCGTACAAAGCTGTTGTGGATGAATTATCTAAATCGTTTGAGGGTTTTGAGGTTCAACACATCCCTCGAGCAGAAAATGAGGAAGCAGATGCTCTATCAAGGATAGGCTCTATGCGGAAACAAGTACCGGATGACGCTTTTTTAGAGCATTTAAGGGACCCCTCAATAACCGGAGTTGATGAGGACTATCCGATGAAATCCGACTCACCTTTAATAGAAGTTCTAGCTGTAATTCCTAGCTGGACAAAACCCTATCTGGATTTCCTGATAAATGCAAAATTACCTGAAGTCAAAGTCCTGAGCAGGCAGATCGTCCGACGAGCGAAATCCTACACAATAATAAATGGTGAGCTCTATAAGCGGAGTGTTTCTAGGGTTTTTCAGTGATGTATTTCTCCGGAAGAAGGAGTGGAAATCTTACGAGAAATCCACGAAGGCGAGTGTGGTCACCATGCTACAGCCATATCCTTAGTGGGAAAATCTTTTAGACACAGATTCTTTTGGCTTAAAGCTAAGGCGGATGCCGATAAACTGGTCAAAACGTGCAAAGGCTGCCAAAAGTACGCCCATCAGGCACATGTTCCAGCTGATCAGCTGCGAACATTTCCTTTACATGGCCATTTGCGGTCTAGGGGCTTGATATAGTAGGGCCGTTTCACACGACAAATGTGGATTTACTCACCTACTAGTGATGGTGGATAAATTTACAAAGTGGATTGAGGCTAAACCCATAAAAAGTTGCGATGGAGGCATAGCCAGAAAGTTTGTTGAGGACGTGATCATCCGATTCGGATATCCGCATAGTATAATTACTGACAATGGGAGAAAATTTTCCATGGGGGAACTTGCTGAATTCTGTGAGGAGCAAGGGATCCGACTCGATATTGCATCAGTCCCGCATCCATAGGCTAATGGACAAGTCAAAAGAACTAACGGTCTTATTTTACAAGGACTACGACCTCATCTCGAGGCACCACTTTGTCGTGCCACGGGGGCTTGGGCGGAAGAATTACTGTCTATGATATGGAGCTTACATACAACTCCTAACAGATCAATCGGATACACGCCTTTCTTCTTGGTCTATGGTGCAGAAGCAGTTCTTCCAAGCAATCTACACAGTCTCCATGAGTCAAAGTGTATATCAAAGAAGATGCAGAAGTTTCTCGACAAGATGATCTCGATGTAATCGAAGAAGTTTGTATCATTAGTGAGCAGAGATCTATAGCCTATGAGCAGAAGTTGCGCAAGTATCATAGTTAGAGAGTACAAAATCGTTATTTCAGGAAGGGAGATTTGGTTCTCCGACTTGTGCAAAAAAGAAAGCACAAAAACTTTCCCTGATTTGGGAAGAACCTTTTATGATCAGCAGAGTTCTGCATAATGGGTCATATCATTTAATCGATATGAGACCAGTCAAGGAAAGACCAGATACTCGGAAGATAAAGAGAGCTAGTGGTGGTACAGACCCGGATATATAGACCGTACATGGAACATTGCACAGCTACGTCCCTTCTATTCTTAGTTATATTTTCTTGTAATCATATGTGTACATGTTCAAAGTGAAATAAAGTATTGGTTTCCTCATATGTTATCTTTGAGAAGTTTTTTACCATCTTATTTCCAAATGAGCGTGTCGTTTTTAGAAATCCCAGAATACTTGAAAGTACTTTATGCTCATGTTCATTCTAGTTATGAATTTTTGAATATCTAAAAAATGTTACCTTAGGGTAAAAATTCAATTTATTGTTTATACTTTAGTTTTTTATCTAACTGCTTAGACATGGTATCTTCCGAGTAATGAATTGTTGGTACTGGAAGTCGGCTTTGTTTCCGAGTTTAAACTGGTTTAGCAATTGAGCTCCATTGCTCGGCAAAGTTTCCGTGCTAAAGATTGGCCATCTCATGAAAGGGACGAGGCAGAGAGCTAGATAAAACGACAAGTATAAGCATAGAAAAAATAGTGCTTAAGAAATTTTCAAGCACACCCATAAAAATATATACAAACATAAGTGCTACGATAGTAAAAGCATCAGTTCTTACAAACCAGCACAAACAAAATATTGTTTCCATTATTACATGCCCAAAGTTCAGAATAATGCATGAAAAATGTTTATGCTGCAGAATCAGGAGGTGGTGGTGAAGAGCGTGGAGCGCTGGAGTCGGCATCATCATTGTCTCCCTGGACCTGGGACTCGCAAGCTGCTTCAGCACGACTATCTTCTGGATCTTGAGGTGAGGGAGGCACAGCGACAGATTCAAAGAATGGCGTCGTGTAATTGGTCATCTCCGCCACATAGCAAGCGTAACCTGCAGAGGACTCTTAGATAGCCTTGATGTTCTGTGGGTTACCCTCATCGTCCTCATCGGCAATACCCTTGGTGACATGCCAGATCTCAATATCGCTATGGTGCCTCATGACCATGGTAAGGGCGGTCTGTGCAGCAGTACGAGCGTAAGAGATCTTCCAGTCTTCAATAAGCTTCGGAATATCCTTAGACTTGTCCCTCACCTCTTGCACTGGCATTTTATGCAAGTCGGAAAGTCTGACCGACTCGCCAGCCTCTTTAAGAGTCTGGCGGAAGTAGAACAGAATATCTCTGATGAGCTTTATGCGCTCGAGGCGACGTTCGTAGGTAGGAGAGTTGGAAAGGTTCAGAGGTTCTGGGAAGGAATCAAAAATCAAAATTTACTAAAAGAAAGTTGAAAAATCAATCAAATAAAGAAAGTCGTAAATATCACCTAGCACGGAATGATTCCACTGAGCACGCTCCTCTCGGAGGCTATTCAGTTCATTCTTTGTGGCCTGGGCTAGATCCCTGTAGCTATCGAAGTCCTTCTTGAGATCATCTAGTTGTTTATATCGGAGGGCTAGCAGCTTCTCGATCCTCTCGGTCTCCATGTTGCTTGACTCCAGAACAACATTTATGAATTTCTACGACTCAATATTAAGCTTCTCAAGCTTGTCGTGGACCTCAGCATTCTCGATCTCCAAGACCTTGAAGTTATTGGATTGCTCCACCATCTTGCTGGATTCGCACAACTTCTACAAAGGAAAAAAGATCAGTCAGACATAACAAGTTTGACTATGACAATAACTAAATGACAAAGAATGTTATATGAACCGTAAAATTATCTCTCAACTTCAGGACCACAAAAGTCTAACGAAGCAAGAATCGTTGCATATGGAAATACTTAATCGATAACGCCTAAGTCTAAACAAGCATATGTAAATACTTCATTTAGACTTTATGGTAACGAGATATGATATTTGCATATAAAATTGTCTCGGCCTAAAATTAACAAACCCATATCTTTATATCTACAATTTGAGATAAAACTTAATATTTAAAACACTATCTAACATACTTGTATCTAGAATTTTTAAGATCAATATCTAACAAACATATGCATCTACAATTTGTCTAAAACGCATAAAAATGGGAATCGGTGGCTTGGCTGGTGGCTCACTGAGGTCATGGATGGGAAAGCTGAGGCAAGCGGCCCGGGGACGGACGGGGCGGTGGAGGGGATGGTCAGGGATGGCTGCGGTGGTTGCGTCAACCAGCGGCTCGGAGAGGATGCGAGAGGTGTGGCAACTGGCGGCTCAGGAATGGACGGGGCGATGGTGGTGACGGTCAGGGATGGCCGTGGTGGTTGCGGCAACTAGCGTCTCAGATAGGAGGTGAGAGGTGCAGCGACCAACAGCTCGGGAACGGACGGGGCGGTGGAAGTGACGTCAGGGATGTTCGCGGTCATTTTGGCAGCCAGCATCCGGAGAGGAGGTGAGAGGTGTGGCGATCGGAGGCTCAGCAATGGACAGGGCGGGGGCGTTTGATGCACACGAAAACATGGTTAAGGGAGACGACGGGATAGAGTGTGAGGTAGGATCGATCCGATCAAAGAAATGGAGAGGCGTTATAAATGACCATGGAGTGCTTATTAGCCATGGAGTTCAATTCATGCTTGACGCCACCAGCACAGAGCATAGCCATGGCGTCTGGTTCTTAACGATGCCACTAGTAGGTTTGTCCCATCTTTGTCCGTGGGACCCCGTCACTTATGGCCTATGAGTATAACAAGACACCATTAATATCATATACTGGTGGCATTCCATCATTTACGAACACCACCATCATTCCTCTTCAGGTGGTGGCGTGCATTATATTTTCGATGCCACTAGTGAAATGACTTTTATAAGGGTTTTCCATCTAGTTAAAGGTTTGGTCTTGATCCATATGTTTTAGTAGAAGTTGCTAAATCTTTTAGTGCTCCTGTTTCTACGCCCAAAAAAGCATTTGATGTTTATATTGAACCTGTAAAGCATTCTATTGTTGTGCCTAAAATCATTAAGCATGCCATACAAGTTTTGTCTACTAAAATTTATGAGTATGTTGAAAATCCTCCATATCCAAATAAAGTGCAAGAAAATTTACTCACTTCTATTGCAAACAAGAGTTCCGGAAGATCTTGTGTGTCATATGAACAAACCAAAGTTCAAAATCAATTCTCCGTTATTAAGAATTAAATGAAGAAGACCCTTGTGATGTTTATTTATGTGAATATTCCACAAGGTAATTCAAGGAAGAACAAAACCTCAAGAAAAATTGCCTGTTACAATGGACGATTTTCGTGGTTGAAAAACCTTCTACAACAGATACCCTTCATGGTAAAAGCCCCGTCACAAATCAATCTACCATGATTTTTTTCAACCGTGGCGGATCGCACCCTTCAGCCATGAAAACTTGTTTCATCGTAGATATGTTTGCCAGCCGTGTTGACTACTGATGTCATGCAAACTACCATGTCGCGAACGCTGTTAACAACCAGTTAGCGCCATTAACTGTCAATGAAACCGGGGTAGAAGCCAGGTACATCCAAGGTCTGATAATTATTAAGTGGGCCGGCCCATTATTAGCGTCCAATAGAAAGGCGGCCCATTACTATTTCGTCCTGCATTGTTTGAAATGGGCCCATTTGTTTTGCCCGCTATGGCTCATAAATTTCCGGGCCCGTTACTGTTTCGTCTTGCACTGTTTGAAATTGGCCCACTTGTTTGGCCCATAAACTCTCAAGCCCAATACTGTTTCGTCCAGTACTGTTTGAAATGGGCCCACTTGTGCATCCCGCTGTGGCCCGTAAACTTTTGGGTCCATTACTATTTAGTCCTGCACTGTTTGAAATGGGACCATTTCTGTAGCCAGCGGTGTCCCATAAACTTAGGGACCATTACTATTCCGTCCTAAAGAAGTCCAGGCTTGGCTCAATACTGGACAGCCCATTATAGGCATGCCGATAGTGGCCGTTATTATTATTAAATCCTGACGCCCATTCTTATTTTGTCCTTTTCTTTATTACGGCCTTTTTGGTTCTGGCCTTTTAATGTTACTTCATGTTACTGTTATGGCATGTTATTGTTCTGTCCTTTTACTGTTCTACCCTTTTACTGTTCCGCCCTTTTACTGTTCTATCCTTTTACTGTTCAACAGATACATGTAACAGCCCGCTACTACATGGCGACACGGAAGGCCCGTAACTGTTGATTGCCCGCCCATCAAGGGCTGGTACAATGCTGTGCAAATTAGGGGCGTATTCCTAGGCCGAGATTATCTGCAATACTAAAAGAATTCTGAATCTATGGAAAAAAACTTATAACTATAAACATAGTAAACTATTATAGGCCAGAAATAATGTGTAGCTCGAACAACATCATCATAGTACAACACAACTGATAAACAACACAATCTTGGTTCTAAAAATGTTCCTTTTAGGGATCTCGCATCGCCTCACATGTAACGACGGTCTTACCACAAGACTTATGGAGGGGATTATTGAGTAGTTTCTCTGTTAAAGCTCGCCAGTTATTCAACTCAAATAACTCATTCCATGCTATCGAGACTACTGCATTTGTTTTGTTGGCTTCATGTCCAACTACATCAAGTGCATCTTGAAGTGTAGCTCCAAAAAATCTTTCTGCTAGAATGTATGGAACATTCGACATCGTGCACCTATGTGGGCAATACGCACTATCACTGCTTCTCCGTGCAAAGAGATCTACACTTGAAGTAGTTGTTTTATTTTCTTCTTTGATATTTATATTTGCAACCTGAAACAAAAAGAAATGTCTTATATCATCATTACTAAGGAAAACAAAAACCAAAGAATTTCAAATCATTCCTTTTCTAAAATAAAGAAGGCAACTAGTAGCAGGAGGGCCTCATACATCTCTATCTTCTGGAATAAGTAGAACAGTCGACTTCATCGAGGGATGAGATCGTGTGAAACTGTCACTTCTGCTTTGTGAAATTACTGCTCTACTAAGATAAAAAGTTACAACATCATACGAGGGAACAAAACTACCTATTCATTCTTAGAATATTATTTTGGTAAAATATAGCAATGTAAGCACTCAACCTAAGGACCTCATGGAAACTGGTCAAAATAGAATGTGCGATTTATAAATGTAATGAATCCGTCGACTGAGATCTCCTTAAACTAATAGACGAGCATTTACCGAAGAACAAAATAAGCATTTAACTATTATGGCTAATATTAACTAGCCTACTCAATGTGCAATTGCATCTGAATCTTAGGTAGGTGGAATTTTTGTAATCATTGACAAACTATTATATAACTCAGTCAAATTACAAATTGAACAATAGTATGACTCTAATAGACTAGAAAGATAATTTCAGAGAAATGGTGAAATAATCTATCAAACAGTTTGATTCATAAATAGTCAGATTGTTTTATTTTTTGATTGTCTGCCCAAATACCAATTAAACTATCGTGTGCCTCGTATTAAAATAGCTACACAAGTGGCAAATACTAGAGTGAGATTTTAAGTGAACGGTTGATTATGATCCTTATATTTCTATTATATTGGATTTCGTTGCAAATCTAGCCTTGTTCTAATCATCCTAGTGCCTCCAATATAAATAAAACTAAACTATACTAATGGTATTAAACCAGGGGACTTAAACCTTAAAAAAGGGGGAGGGGTGCTTACAGTAGCTCTATGTAGAGTCTCACAGTTGCTTATGTGGTTACAGTAATGTTCGTTGATGATGTCCGCTGCATCAAGTAATTGGACTGGTGGTCTCCATACTTCAGTGTTGGGTCTCTCACATAAAGGTGCAGTGGATAGTAAACACAAAAAGGTTCCAATCTGATAGATGTTAGCATGAAGTGATAGAAAAGGAATACATAGTTACAAGATTATAGGGGCCCTTCATTCTACGCTTTATAGTGTAAACTACACCTGTTCATTGCGTAACAAGAGAAAATTGTTAGGAATCGTGGGGTAAGCAGAAGCAAAGAAACCCGACATATTACTATAAGTAGTATAACAAATGTAAACGTGTACTGCACAGATAAGAGAACATCATTAGGCTCATTGATTAATGCGGCCACGTTTCCATCAGATTTTTCGAAAACAATTCGGTCATGCACATATAGCATATCCTATGAAGTACAATAGTACAAAATACGTAGGCCACCATTAATTAGTCAAGTTAATCACATTTTTTATTATTTAAAATAATGAAATATTGGGTTTTAGAGCATGTCCAACAATGTTTGTGTATTGAATTCCTAAAAGGTGGCTATAGGAATAGGAACATGAAGGTTCGTCGATGGAACCCAATTTATGATTTACTAGCCTTCCTTTAAGCATTTATTAGTGATTGCCCTTCCTAGAAAATATCATGTCTACATGGCAGTGACATGTCGGGCCTATTGCTTAAAGAGGAAGGAGGTGGGGAGCAGGAGGGGAGGGGAAGACGTGGGTTGCTGGCCATCTTCTTGGTTTGCAAGAAAAGAAGAGGGTAAGGAATATGGGGTGATGTGGGATCATGCCATCCATGTGTGCCATGGCAAGCACATGGGTGGTGGCCACGGTTTGGAAGGGCTAGTGTGGTGTGGTTAGGTTGGGTAGATTAGGCTAGTTAGGTTTGATTTTAGTTGACCAAAAACAATTAATCTCAACTCTTTAGGAAAAACCCAAAACAACACCAAAACAAATAGAAGGAAAAGAGGTGTAGATGGTGCCCATATTGCATGTGCCATGCAATGCATCCATAATGCATGTAGGCAAGTAATTGAGCATGCATGTATGAGAGCATATTTAGTGAAAACTAAATATGTGACAGGTATGTGAGCTACAAAAGTGAGAGAAAGCAAATAAATCCAGATTAGGATAGATTTGAATTAAACCACATGTATGCATGTGTAAGAATAGAATATTGGGTCCATACATGTATGAGTGACAAGAATAAAATGCCAAGGCAAGGTAAAATGGTCACATACATATATATGGTGGAATTAAGATGATACCAAAAGGAAGGTGGCCATTGTTAGTAGATGAAAGGATTAAAGAGAGATGCCCTCAGCTCATATTGGGCATGTAACAATATATCAAGATACAAATACAATATATCAAGAAGCAACTATATTTAATAAGACAAATGCATTATGAGAGGAAGACCCAAAAGGAAAAAGGGGTTTTATATGATGCTCAAATGCAAGGTGGCATGATGACATGAGCATGATATAATTATGATGCAACAATTATATATAGGAAGTAGTCATTATATTACTAGACCAAGTAGCATTACAATTGTTAGACAATTGGGATGCTACAACTCTCACTAAACAGGAATCTACGAGATTCTAGGAAGAAGAAGAAGACACAAAGAGGGTAGGATACTTGGCACGGAGCTCATCTTCACGTTCCCAAGTGGCTTCATCAACAGAATGGTGCGACCACTGCACCTTGCAGAACTTGATGGACTTGTTGCGAGTCCTTCTTTCTACGACTTCAAGGATTTTTGTGGGGTGTTCTTGATAAGACAGGTCTTCCTGGAGATTGATAAGCTCATGGTCCACGGTCCTGCCGGGATCCTTGAAGCACTTCTTGAGTTGAGAGATGTGAAAAACATCATGGACCTTGAGTTTTTCCGGGAGCTCAAGAGCATAAGCAACTTCTCCTCTTCTTCCACGAAATTTGAATGGACCGATGTATCTAGGAGCCAACTTTCCTTTGATACCAAAGCGGTGCGTGCCTCTCATGGGAGTGACACGAAGGTAAACGAGATCACCAGGGGCATACTCCATGTCCGTGTGCTTTCTGTCGTAATTGCTCTTCTGGCGACTTTGAGCAATCTTCAGATTTTCAAGAATGATGTGAACTTTCTCCTCCGCTTGAGTTACAATGTCAGGGCCAACCAATATTCTTTCTCCTGCACCCGACCAACCAATCGGAGTTCTGCATTTGCGACCATAGAGAGCCTCAAATGGTGCCATCCTTAGACTTTTCTGGAAGCTGTTGTTGTAAGAGAATTCAGCATAAGGGAGGCATTCTTCCCACTTCATGCCAAAAGAGATGACGCAAGCACGGAGCATATCCTCCAGAATCTGATTGATCCTTTCAACTTGTCCTTGCGACTGAGGGTGGTAAGCTGTGCTGAAGTTTAATTTTGTTCCCAAAGAATTTTGGAAACTTTCCCAGAACTTGGAAGTGAAGATGCTTCCACGGTCTGAACTGATCTCAAGAGGGACCCCATACAGAGACACAATTCTGTTGATATAGAGCTCAGCCAACTGAATTGCAGAAATTGTTTCCTTGACGGGGAAGAAGTGAGCCACTTTAGAAAGCCTGTCAATGACAACAAAGATTGCATTGTTGCCCTTCTGCGACCTTGGAAAGCCAGTGATGAAGTCCATCTCTACTTTCTCCCATTTCCATTCCGGGGGTTTCAATGGCTGTAGAAGACCGGAAGGTTTCTGATGGACAACTTTAACTCTGCGGCAAACATCACACTCCGAGACATACTTGGCACAATATCGTTTCAATCCCGGCCACCAATATTGTGTTTTCAAGTCCATGTACATCTTTGTGCTGCCAGGGTGGATAGAAAGAACAGAATCATGCGCCTCCTTGAGAACTTGCTCTCTCAAACCCGGGTAGTTCGGAACAAACATCCGGTGTTCAAAGAAAAGCGTGCCTTGATCATCGACGTGGAAGGACTCATACTTCGGAAGCTGAAGTTTGGAGATGATCTTTCTGGTGTACGGATCACCAAGCTGAAAAGGGCGAACCTTTTCTTCCAAGAGAGGGGTTGCTAGAAGGTTCAGAAGATACCCTTGATCCACAATTTCAAGGTTGAGCTGACGGAATTCCTCGCACAAGAGAGGCTGTTGTTCTTCCATCATGAGGTTGTTGACATAAACTTTACGGCTGAGAGCATCGGCCATGACATTAGCTTTGCCCGGAGTGTAGTTGATGGTCAGATCGAAATCATTGATTGCTTCAATCCATCTCCTTTGCCGAAGGTTGAGATCAGGCTGAGTGAAGATATACTTCAAACTCTTGTGATCAGAAAAGATTTCACAACGGTTGCCCAGCAAGTAATGCCTCCATACTTTCAAAGCAAAGACAACTGCTGCGAGCTCGAGGTCATGTGTAGGATAGTTGATCTCATGCGTCTTCAACTGTCGAGAGGCATAAGCAACAACTTTTTTTTCTTGCATAAGGACCGCACCGAATCCTTGCAAAGAGGCGTCACAGAATATCTGGAACGGCTTGGATGTATCCGGAGGAACCAAGACTGGTGTGGAAGTGAGCTTCTCTTTGAGTGTCTCTAAGCTTGCTTGACATGCAGGAGTCCAAAGGTATTTCTTGCCTTTGTTGAGGAGATCGGTAAGAGGCTTCGCTATCTTCGAAAAGTTCTGAACGAGGCGACAGCAATAACTAGCCAAACCAAGGAAACTCTGCACTTCTTTGACATTAGCAGGAGGAAGCCAGTCAACAATTGTCTTTACAGTTTCCGGGTTGACGGCAATGCCCTTGGCAGAGATGACGTGACCAAGATAGGTTACTTGAGGCAGCCAAAACTCACACTTGGAGAACTTTGCATACAGGCGGTTCTCACGAAGCTTGTTTAGGACACACCGAAGGTGTTCTTCATGTTCTTCCTGTGACTTAGAAGAGACTAGGATGTCATCCAGGTAGACCACAACGAACTTATCAAGATACTCCATGAAAACCGAGTTCATGAGCCTCGAGAAGGTGGCAGGTGCGTTGGTGAGACCGAAAGACATGACCGTGTACTCATACAGGCCATAGCGGGTGGTGAAAGCTGTTTTAGGAACATCTTCCTTGCGAATCTTGATTTGGTGATAACCACTTCTCAAGTCAAGCTTAGAGAATACCACTCTCTAGCTGATCGAAGAGATCATTAATCCGGAAGGGATATTTGTTCTTGATGGTTTTATCATTGAGAGCCCGATAGTCAACACAAAGTCTATCGGTCTTGTCTGCTTCTTCACAAAGATTGTTGGGCTACCCCAAGAAGAAATCTTGTGTTGAATGAAACCCAACTTCTCTTGTTCATCAAGGCGTTTGAGTTTAGCCAACTCAGCAGGACCCATTTTATAAGGCCGCTTGGAGATAGGAGCCGTTCCAGGTTCAAGCTCAATTACAAACTCAACCTCACGATCCGGAGGCATACCTGGCAACTCTTCAGGAAAAACATCTGGGAACTCACAGACCACCGGAACACTCTGGATAGCTTCCATAGCATCATCATTCAGAGCCGCCAAAGAGAAAAGCTGGATAGCAGGAGTCATACTTGGAGAATAGACTATATGGCCTTCAGGAATCTTCAGAGAAACCGAGCGTTCAGCACAATCAATCAGCTGCATTTCTTTGTCAACCAATCCATGCCCAAGATGACATCAATGTCAAAATTGCCCAGAACAATTAAGGAAGCCGAGAACGAAGAGCCACCAATCTCAATTTGATTGCCATGGCTGATTTTAGAAGTTGCCATCTTTGCTCCAGGAGAAAGGACCATTAACCGCTTAAGGAGAGGATCCAACGCTAACTCATTCTCATGTGCAAACTTGTGAGAAACAAAAGAATGCGAGGCACCAGAATCAAACAAAACTCGTGCAGGGACTGAGTTAACGGGAAGCATACCCATCACAACTCCAGGTGCATGCTCAGCTTGAGAGGCGTTGACACAGTTGGCACGAGCAACAGTAGACCCGGGCTTGGTGTTGATGTTGAGAGCCCGAGGTGGTGGTGCACGAACCATAGGAGAGCTTGCCGCAGGTCTTGGAGGTGGTGGAGGAAGAGCTTTGTTTTTCATCGGACAGTTCCAGTATTGATGCCTAGTGTCTCCACAAGTGTAACAAGCACCAGGTGGACGTGGAGCAACGTAGCCAGGGACTCCATGAGCGCTCCAGGGTAGTGGTGGTTGTAGCCCCTGGGAGCAGCAGTGAGGAAGTTTGGTGGCCTTGCCGCGTAGCTTGAAGGTCTTGGTGGAGCCGGGAGCGATGGTGGGTTGTTAGGAACCCAGACACAACGCTTAGAAGGAGTTGACATAGCTGAAGAGCCTGCTGCATCACGGTTGTGCTTCTTTTACTCCTCAAACACTTGCCGACTTGCTTCTTCCTGCAGAGCTGTATGCTGAAGTTCCAGAAAAGATGCCGGCCTTGCATGTGTGATTGCATATTTAATCGATGCATTGAGCCCTTGCCAGAACCTCTTTTGCTTCTTCTTGTCATCAGAGATCTCATCGCCACCATAACGAGAAAGATTCATGAAGTTTCTGATGTAGGTATTGACATTATCATTGCCCTGCTTGAGGTTGAGAAACACTTCCTTCATCCTCTCCATGACAATTTCTGACAGATACTGCTCTTTGAAAGCTCCAGTGAATTGTCCCCAAGTAGGCTGAAAACCAGTGTAGTTTGCCTTAAGGTAATTGTCCCACCACAGAGCTGCATCTCCCTTTAGAAGGTGAGTGGCACACTTTACCCATTCTTGCTCAGGAACATCAGCAGTCATCAGTAGCCTTGACATCTCACGCAACCAATCATCAGCATCAAGTGGTTGATCAGAAACATCAAATTGGCGTGGGTTGAACTTCAGAAAGCTTTTGATGTCTCCTCGCTTGGGAGGTGGAGGTAGCGGAACAAACTCATTCCTCCTGACACTTTCTTCAAAACGCTGCTGGTTCTGCTGCATTGCTGCCAAGGCATTGGCGATGCTTGACAACGCTGCCCCCAGTTCAGGTTGTATGTCCTCCTCAGAACGGCGTGGTGGTGCCATCCTGTGATTGATATAAAACACAAGTCAGTACTATGATGGAGAATAATAATAATCCAAAATAGTACCAAGATGGAATTAACCAAGATTAAAGGATACAATTTACTAAGATGATATTAAAATATCAACAAAGATCAAAGCACCTAGAAGATATTAAGCATATCGCACACGACTGAAAAAGGAGTGTGGTACACAACTTAACAAAGAAAAATTTTCCGCAAATTTCGGCATTAAAATACCAATAGATGCGCAAAATCACTTAACGAATCAAGATTAGTGACTCTACCAATTCAATATACAAGAGCGAATGATAAAAGTAGTGGTATGGTCGCGACTCCATCCCGCACTCAAATCATTACTCCGCACATGAATAAGTAAAACACATATCCCAACACCTCCTTCTCAAGATGAACCTAAAGATTAGTAACTACGGAAACGAACACCCCAACAAGATAACGTCGGGTAACAAAGAGTAAGACAGATCGCGGCGGTATACAACGAATCAGATAGATCGCGTCGGTTTGCAAAAGCCTGTCGGTATGGAATGTACCAACAGTTGATAACCAAAAGGCCGATAAAGATAACATGTTGGATGCAACAGATAGACAAGGAATTCACACACACACACACACTCAACCTATGGTACTACGGAAACCTAGAACACATGAATCCTAGTTGAATTTAAGAAGAGGATAGAAAACGTTACAATTCCTTACCAGAAAAGGGTGGGTGGGTGGGTGGGTAAGAAGAAAAGTGGAAGCAGTCCTACTCTCGCGTTTTGTTTTTCCCTAATATACATAACTACCAAAAATATTTGCTAGACTGACAACGACCATTTGGCTGAGACCCTGAAGGGCGGGATGGCTCTGATACCAATTGTAACTACCTCGGTGAATTACGCTCCTAGTTACAAGCCTGGATGAGCGGAAATGGTTAAAATAGTACGGTGGGGCCCAAATGCCACTCACAGGTAGACCTTTCGGCCGTCCTAACCATTTCCAAACATCGGGACAAGAACGGGCGGCGTGTCGGCGGCGAAGGGATCAACTACATACACAAATGAGTATGTATGCAAGCCACCATACAATAGTTCTCGAGCCATTCCATCTAAAAGAAATAGAAATATTACAGCATATACGGCAAGATCCAAAATCCTAGATAGATATAATAGTTTAGGATATCTCCTCATACATCAAACATCGTGTATCGGTGAGCGGAAAACAAGATCCGAAAATGCGGATAAGAAGCAAATCGGCATAAGATGCCCCATAAATAAACACATCCATACAGGTCTCACGGATCCCGTTCCGGAATCTCTACACCGAATGATCGTTGCCCATATCGTCCGTCCCTCCACCCGGTATCCATCTTGCGAGGTTACTGTTCATCGAATCAAACAATTTATCGTGTGAGACCCTAGGGTACTCAGCAAGGCTTTATGCCTCTAAAGGGACACAACACAGGGTGACGCAATTGCAGCAAAGATAAACCCTAACAATTCTATAGATACTACTAACCATCCGCCTAACCATAGATGAGCGGATGTCCGTGAATTAATAACAACCTTTATAACGGTAATATCCACAGATCCATCCTCCTCCTCGCTTACCAACGAGGAAGCGGACGAACAAACCCCATCCGTTGGCAGTTTTATTATCCATTCCATGAGTGTTGCACTATTTACTAGTCAGGTACTTAGTCAAATTAAAAGCGGTACTTTAGTTATACTTGTCTATGATCGAGAAACTGTGCTCCAAGTCGTCCATAACCGCGGACACGGCTTTCAGAAAGTTTTACCTGCAGGGTGCACAAATAACAACACACACTCGATCAACCTCGGAAAAACCAAATCAAAACCAACGAGGCGATCACGACAAAGCGATCACAGGATTCAGAAATATTTCAGGGGCCACCCATTAAGCTACCAAGCGAAGTTAGCCGACTCGAGACGGACTCAAGGTTTGCGTCGGTGGTAAATCGGGAACCCGAAAGTGTGACTGGCTTGTCGATACTGAAAACACTCCGCTTCCTAAACAATGCAGTGCATCCTCGCACAATCTTAAATAAAGCAGTAAAGCATGGCATAAGTACAGAATAGTAATAAAGCCCCAAACTACTTTGTGGCCCCAAGAAATAAGAATGAATCAAGCTCTGGCTCAGGGGGGTTCATAAGCCTCCCGGATGTGGATAGCGCGAATATTCAAGGAACAGGAATCAAGTACTCGGGGTCCTACGGGACACAAGTGAGCATGAAAAACCAAATAGCAGATATTGCTCACCGGTGCCACTTTCATTAGTTATCCCATTACTACTCAGGTTAAGTTGTTTAGGTACCTCGTTATCCATCAGACACTCACATACCCTACACATGCTGTTCTACGACTCGCATGGCTCAAACAACTCCTGTAGTAGTGGCTCATGGGATGGAGGAACAAGCTTCGGTGGGGTTTAAAAGTAAAGGCTATGCAGTACTTGGGATTCAGTTTAATGCAATCGCGAC
Source organism: Avena insularis (assembly GCA_023614405.1). Classification (NCBI taxonomy): domain Eukaryota; kingdom Viridiplantae; phylum Streptophyta; class Magnoliopsida; order Poales; family Poaceae; genus Avena; species Avena insularis. The sequence continues at coordinate 190,025,652 of CM042689.1, read as the reverse complement.
TCGAGGATGCAAGAATAAGATAGGGGCAATAGATACTATATGTATGCAAGCATGTGGTAGTGCTTGCCTGGCAGCTCAGTTGAAGCGAGAGAAGGATCTGGGTAGTGCTCCTGGTTCTCTTGGTATATCCCCTGCTCAGCGTCTATTCGAAGAAGAACCAAACAAACAAGGGCCAATCATAAATAAAGTGCACAAGCATATGAATTAAATGCGACAAGCAAACAATCATGCCATGATGAATGATGCACAATTTGCATGGCAATAAAGTAGCATGGCATGGGTGAGGTGTGGAATACAAGAAATAAGAATTTTATTGAGTTTTAGCCATATTTTTCCCTCATTTAAGTCGCTGTATACTTTATATTTATATGATGCATGCTGCAAAACAGAACATGGAATGCATAAACAGAAAGGTCTCGTCGAGCTAATCATTTTAGACATATCATTTGTTAAATTTGGAGTTATAAAACAAAAGTTATTAATTAATTAAGGGAAAAGGGCATTTTATTGTAATTTTAATCAACTTGAGAATTAATGTGTCCAAAATATATTTTGAAGGGTATATTTGAATTCCTCACATTTTTCAGATTTTAAAACATATATTACATGTTTAATTTGGATTTATATTTTAAAAGTTATTTAAATACATATTTGAATTTGAATTTAAAATAAATTTGAAAAGGTTTAAATTAAAACAGAAAACCGAATTTCCTTTTCTCACTCACTCAGATCTAGCCACAGACAGTGACCAGTGGGTCAGCTGACTCAAGACTGACAAAGTGAAAACCTTTTACACATGGTGGCCTAGCACTCGTTGGCCGGTGGGGTCAGGCGTGAGGGGCCTGCGCGTCACCCAGCGGGGATGCGACACGTGGGCGGTCCGAGGGCTGCGCGGTGGGAACGCCTAAAGTCGAGGTGCCTTTCTGCAAAACTTCCGCAGGAGCTGGCAGGTGGGCCAGAAGGGCTGCGGGTTGAGGCGGGAAAAAGGCCAGGGGCCTTACTGCGAAAACGACGGCGTCGCCGGACTGCTGCTGCGCGCCGATCTGCAGAGTACAGAGGATCGGCCGGAGTTTGGACGACGATGGCGACCAAACGGCGGCGGATCTCGCCAAGCCGCAAAAACAAAAAACGACGAGGGGACTTCGGGCTACAACTTTCGTTCATAGAGCTTGCACTGAGATGGTCTACCGCGCACGGAAATCCTAGGGGAGCCGAGGCAGCAGGTGGGCTGCAGACGCGACGGACGCGCGCGCTGACGGTGACTGCGGCGGCACGCGTGCACGCGGGGTGCTCGACGCAGGGCGGCGGTGCTACGGTGCAAGATAGGGTAGGGGGGCATGTCTAGGGGGTTGAGAGGCTCACCAGGAGCTCGTCGGTGTGGTCGCTGGAGCGAGAGGTGGATCGGGTCGGAGCAGAGGCAGGGGTCCCACGAGCATCTGATCCGGTGGCCGCGCCGTGCCCAGGGAGCTCCAGAGGACTCCGACGAGGCTTGGCCGGTGCAGGGTGAGGTAGATGAAGCAGACGAAGATCCTCGTGCTCCTTGTACAGCTTGGCGCGCTCGGGATCATCGGCTAGCAAGGCAGGCCGGAGCTAGGGTTTAGAGAACCCATGGCCATGGCCAGGATGTGGTGGGGAGGAAGGAGAGGGGTCTGGCTTCGCCCAGATGGGATCTGAGAGGAGTTCTGAGTGGTTGGGGTTGGAGATACGAGAGAGGAAGGATCACATGGGGGGGCACCTTTATGCAAAAAGAGAAGGAGGAAGGCTTCGGTAGTCTAGGGCTAGGTCTTCCCTTCTCTCTCTTTGTTTCTTTGCTTAAAGAGGAAGGAGGTGGGGAGCAGGAGGGGAGGGGAAGACGTGGGTTGCTGGCCATCTTCTTGGTTTGCAAGAAAAGAAGAGGGTAAGGAATATGGGGTGATGTGGGATCATGCCATCCATGTGTGCCATGGCAAGCACATGGGTGGTGGCCACGGTTTGGAAGGGCTAGTGTGGTGTGGTTAGGTTGGGTAGATTAGGCTAGTTAGGTTTGATTTTAGTTGACCAAAAACAATTAATCTCAACTCTTTAGGAAAAACCCAAAACAACACCAAAACAAATAGAAGGAAAAGAGGTGTAGATGGTGCCCATATTGCATGTGCCATGCAATGCATCCATGATGCATGTAGGCAAGTAATTGAGCATGCATGTATGAGAGCATATTTAGTGAAAACTAAATATGTGACAGGTATGTGAGCTATAAATGTGAGAGAAAGCAAATAAATCCAGATTAGGATAGATTTGAATTAAACCACATGTATGCATGTGTAAGAATAGAATATTGGGTCCATACATGTATGAGTGACAAGAATAAAATGCCAAGGCAAGGTAAAATGGTCACATACATATATATGGTGGAATTAAGATGATACCAAAAGGAAGGTGGCCATTGTTAGTAGATGAAAGGATTAAAGAGAGATGCCCTCAGCTCATATTGGGCATGTAACAATATATCAAGATACAAATACAATATATTAAGAAGCAACTATATTTAATAAGACAAATGCATTATGAGAGGAAGACCCAAAAGGAAAAAGGGGTTTTATATGATGCTCAAATGCAAGGTGGCATGATGACATGAGCATGATATAATTATGATGCAACAATTATATATAGGAAGTAGTCATTATATTACTAGACCAAGTAGCATTACAATTGTTAGACAATTGGGATGCTACAACAGCTCATACATGTCATACATGGCATAAGTATAGTAGTAACACATAAAGGCCGAACTAGTTAGTGGCCCCCAGAACAGTACTTTGAAATCAGGTACTAAGCCGATATGGGTGCCCAGACACCCCACATGTGGTTAGTGCTCTCGTCTCGGAACAGGTGTCAAGAACTCGGGCCCTAAATGGACATAGGGGGGGGGGGGCAGAATAACAACCAGATCTCAACTATTACCCCTCTGTGCCTCTGCATTTATTATACCTACTTTCAATATTAATTATTAAATTGTAATTAAAGCCATGATCATCTCCACCATTAAGAATATACCAACCCCCAACATCAGTGGAACATCAACGATGCGAAGCAGGACCTGAGCAAGTGACTACGACTCGCAAGGACAGTTGTCTACCCCAAACAACAGACAATAGGAGGTGTCCAAGGTAATATAAAGGCTGCAAGTCCAAGGGTACAGAATCTAAAGCATCGCAATACAGATAGCAATAGATCAAAGGAGGAAGTAACGACTAGAAATGTAAAATAGGTAGAAATGGGAGAATGCTCGCCTAGGAAAACTGCCGAAGGTTCATATCATAAGAACTTGTTGAATCTCACACATCTCATCGTGCTATCTAGGAAGAAGCAAAACACTAAAAGAAACAAGCTATGCATAATTATAACTAATGCTAAAGAATCGGCATGATCATGATATGATGCATGACATGGTAAGTTAATGATGCAAACTATGATGAGAAGGTATCTTGATCATAGCACATTGATGATACAGCATTAGTGAGGCAGTACTAACGAGAATAATAATTTCCCAATTTTAATCATCATGTTTTCCTTACATGAACATTTATTATTTTTCAAGTTCTTTATGATGCATGATGCAATTACAAATATGGAATACACATTTGGAAAGGGCTCGTCGTGCTGATCGTTTTAGACATATCATTTGTCGAATTCGGAAATACGGTTTATGAGTTATGAATTTATTAAGAAAAGGCCATTTATGGTATTTTAACATCTCGAAATTTTATTTGCCCTAAAATTATTCTAGATGACATATTATTAATCCTTACATTTTTCTCATCATAAAACATATATTAGTTGTTACATTTGGAATTACCAAGTAAAAGTTATGATTTTCTTGATTTAAAAGCATATTAATATATTTTTGGAATTTTAGCTTTTAAAAAAGGTTTATGAAACTTTTTATACCAATAGGGGTCATAGCTAGAGAGGCTGACGCTGGGGCCGGGTGGCTGATGGGGCAAGGACTGAGGTCGCTTCGTGAAGGCATGACAGGTGGGGCACGGTTGGGCCGCGGGTTAAGAGGGAAACTGTTTAGGGGCCTTTCTGCAAAAGGTTCCGGAAGGTCGGTGTTAACTGAATTTCAAGCAGGTTTTTCGGCGAAAACAAAAGCTGGACTTGGGAGAAGATTGTAGAGATCTACAGGTTGATTTTGATCTTGGTTTGAACTGGGGGATAGAAGGAACATATGGGTAAACTTTTCATCAAGGAAGCTTTGCCGGATAACAATTGTGTAGCATAGAAGGTTGGTGGGAACAGAGGGTTTAAACAACGATTTTAACGAAAACTATCGGGTTTTAACAGAGAAGAACAGTTAAGTTCCGCGGATGATTCCGAGGTATGTGGAGCTCCATTTTGGGCATGGTTCGATGCGATGAATAGAGTGAAGTGTCCTCTTCGTGGATATGTGCAAGTATTCGCCGGAGACGGACGGTGGCGAGTTGTGGATCGATGGGAACTGAGGTGTCGCAAGCTGTGCTTGCTACTTCTATCTGTGCACGCGTCAGGAGCACGACGTGCATGGCAGGGCGCGACGAGCGGCGTGTGGCCGCTGACGCGCGCGCAGGAGATAGGGCGCCGGTGATGGTGAGATATATAGGCCTTGCTGACGTGCGCGTGCGTGCAGGCAAGAGAGCATGCATCAGGGCAGGTAGGTCCAAGTACAAGGTCGTACATGGCGGCTATTTGCGCTCGGTTGCGACACGAACCGGCAATATTAGTAGACGGTACATACAATGGAGAGGGGGTTGTTGGTTCTCACTTAGGTGTTGCCGGTGTCGGTGGTACATCCTATGGATAAAGGAGGCAACCGCGAGAGGTCACCGACGGCAGCAGTGATGAGGTCCTACAACGGTGGAAGGTGGTCAACGTCGACATGAAGGTACCCAGGGAGAGGGATATCATAGAGACGTTCTGTAGGAAGGTGAACTCACCATGGTCACGTGGCGCCCAACGATAAGCTCGGGGAAGGATGGTGGAGGCCGGAATTGTCGTCGGAAGGGCGGGGGCCGAAGAGGGGAACGGCGACCGTGTCAACGATTAAGGGTGCTTCCGAACAATCAGATGGGTTGGTGAGGAATACAGGGACAAGGCGAAGCTCGTGGTGCCCTTGGTTTGACGCGGGGTGGCACACAATGGCGACGCGCGGTAGCTGCTGAAAGATGGCGTGGCGACGCTCGCGGAGGGAGGAGAGGGAGACCCTAGGGTACGAACGCGAGGGAGAATTATAGGACGCGCCGCACGAATGACGGGGACGGTGATGACCTGACAGACGGCGGCGGGGACGGCCACCTGCCCCTCGTCGTTTGTCGTAGAGAGAGAGAGGCGGCGTCGACTGGAGACGACGAACAGTAGACACCGTTGGTTATGTCGCAAAGCGGTACTAGGATGGCGAGGTGGGCTGGGTAGGAGTGGGCCAAGGTAGGAGGAAGGAAGGAACTCCGGGTGGGCTGCTGGTGCTTGCTGGGCTGCGACCAGAAGGTGATCCAGGTACGTTTCTTTCTCTCTTTTATCTATTTCTGTTTTTTTAGTTCTTTTGTTTGTTTGTTCCAAATTCAAATAAGCTAATGACTTTGACTCTGTTGGAAATGTTGTAGATATGTTGAATATAAGATTTTGAACACAAGGTGAGGCAAGAGGGAACAAGAATAAAGGAAGAGATGCTGCCCTCATATAGTTCAAATTGGGCATTTACAAGATTAAGGGTATTATGGTTTGATGAAATGGAATAAAATCATTTGAAAAAATTGGAACCCAAGCAAGTGGGTATCCACAGGTTGAAAACAAAATAGAGATAAACCAAAGAGAGGGATATTTATAAAACAAAGATAGGCTTTCAAAAATAGTTTTTAGCAGACATATGCATGATGATGATGCTCAAATGCAATGTGGCATGGTAACATAAACATGCGATCATGATGATGCATAAAATAAAAACAACGAGCGATTTTCTAGTAGTGGTTTTACTGGGGTGCTACATTCCGACAATTAGGAAAAAACAATTTTCACTTTTCCAAGTGATTACGAGATATTTTGTACTACTAAATAAAATCAGAACAATGTGGCTCGGGATGCGACAAGCATGCCATGTTTCCGGACATAGTGGACGATGCATGTTTTACTTGCGATTCCTAGGTTCTACGAGTTTTCAAGGTTTGTTGCTAAATTAAGGCACTTAAATTACACTACTCTCTCCAATTCAAATTAATGTTCTTAAATGTGTCTAGATTGGGATATATGTATATAGCACATTAACATGACTAGATACAATAAATGTTTCAAATTTCTACTACAAGACTTCAGCAAGCATGGCTCTCCTCCCACCTCCCCTCCGTTGCCACCGGTGATCCCTCCGTTGCCACCGGTATTCTTAGCCGCCGGTGATCTCTCCTGTGTTCTCACAAATCCACTCCCCTATTCCTCCACTCTCAAGTTAGCCGATCATGTTACCTCCAACATGGCGATGGAAGGTGACATATTCCACGTACCAAGATCAACTCAAGGGCAAGATCAAGGATTATGATTGTTCTCTATGTATCTGGTCCAATTGAATTTCCGTTCAAAATGCTAAGGGTACGGTCATTGCCGGTCGATCCCTGAACGAAAATGAATTGATATCGCTTGTATTTGAGGTAAATTTTCATTCACATCTCATTAAGGTTGGTACGTGCACTATCTCGCCATCTGGTAATCACTCGCTGGTGTGGACCATGGCCTTGGGATCGGGGTCACATAATTTCGCCTCGGGATGATGGGAATGCTGAGGAACATGTTGGTGATTAGTCTGTCCCTAGACTTACATCAATGGTCCAAGACTCAATTGATTTTGGATTTAATTTTTCCCCTGGTATGGATTTTTCTAGATGGATCAAGCAATCGTTTTACTCAACGGTTCATCCAAATAGAGACTCTGGACACTTTATGTTGGTCGTTTCCTTTGCTTGTGCAAATTTTTGTTTAACTGAGGATTTTGTGGGTTTATCACTAGAGGTAGCGATTGGTGGTCACTATGGTGCTTTAAAAGTTTCAATCTTACGTGACCGAGTGTTCTCTTTTAATGTAGCCAGCAAACATGTGGGTTTTCAGGTTTTTAATCTGTGTTCCTATGCTTGCCAACAATTCAAATTCTTTTTTCATTTGTGGGGAGCTGGTGGTCCGAGTTGGAAATGAGAGTTCAGATTATGGCAGAAACAGTGTTATAATGAATGGGTTATCCTCATCCCCTCAAAAAAGAGAATTCAGCTGGCAATGTATGCATCGAAACAGTCTCCTTCAAAGTCAATCATTCATGAAGGAAACAAACCACAGAAGCATCTTGAGTTTGCTAATCAGATAAGTTATACTGCAAGTAAAGGATATTCAGAGACGGACCTAGAGTCACCTTATGAAATTCCCCAGGCTACTCATATTATATCTAGCACTCCTGTGATTCCTTTTGGATCTTTCCTTCAGTTACCATTCGCGCAGTCAGAAATAAACAAGGATTCAGTTATACATGTTCCTAAGAATGATGATGTATCACAAAAAGTGGACAAATCTAATTCTGATGAAGAACCACAGCCAGAACTAACGTGACTAGAGGAAGTTGTCAATGATACTGCCTTCAGGTTCTGGGACCGGGACTGTCGCAAGTGTTTGTCTATGGGATATAAGATTGAAAACTACACTCGAAAGAATAGATGCAGGAAGTGTTTTCATTATGGTCACATTGAGAAGGCCTGCCTCCTAGATTTTCCAAAAACCCAGCGGTGGCTGCCAAAAAAGGTAAAAGCTTGCGACAAGGAGTTGGACTTGGATTCGACCGCTTTGACTACTCCTGTCATTACCGATTCCTCGAGATATACAGTGCCCTCCGCAGAAAACCCAGTAACCCCTACCCAGAACTCTCTGCCGTGTTCGCCACCTAAACCTCTAGATCAATCGGCGGAAATGGAAAACTATGAAGTGAATCTGTTCCCTTGGCTCCCTTGGGGTCATCACATCATCGATGGTGGTGCAACGAGTTTGCCGCGCACGCACTACTTCCCGACACATGACCCTCCGCAGCGCCATCAAGCCTATTGTGTGGCTATCGTGGAGCCGAGAACGCCTGCCCCTATCACTGGTTTATGGAGGAATCTGGTACGTGATTACGTTGAAGGACCTCTGAATCGCAATGCGGTGAGTTCGCAGCCCAGTCTTTTTGGTGTTGGTCTGTTTTAGCTTAGTGGCCCCAATGTCTATCATGCCTTAGTGCAACATGGCCAATTTCAAGTTAAAGATCGTTTTGTTAGTGTAACATCGCATTCTTGGAAAACCTAGTTTATATTTGGGTAAATGTTTAGAACTTAGGGTTAACAAAAACTTTTACACCAAATAAGTAATATGGTTTGACTTATGCTATTTGTCTGCTGATTGCCTTCTAGTATTTGATGACTAGTGAGCTTAGGTAGATTAAATGGAATCTCTATCCTTGATCACCATTCTTTATTAAGAAAATATTACTAGAACAAACTAACTATAACCCTAGCCCATTTTGCTAATGAAGGGTTCGCACCTATAGTATATTAAAGAACTATGGCACCTTAAATTTTGAGAAAACTTTGAAAGGCCATAACTAGAGCATGGAAAGGATCTAGGAAGAAAACTTGCTATGGAGGGGTACATCTACACACCCTCTAAGCAACCAGACCAAAGCCACAATTAGGAGTGACTCGAACTACTTTCCATCATATACAAAAGATGCTATCTTGCTAACTAAACCCTAGGTCACTAATCATGGGAGATGAGGCATGTGACAAGGCCCTGGTTGTGTCCACTACCACACACAAGTACATGCTTGCCCATGCGGTGCACCATGACTTCCACACGACCAGAAACACCCCAAGCCCATCCATGGACAATAGACACACAAGATTTAGCAAAATCTGACCCTATTAATTGCAGCAACTGTTTTTCCCCATCACACCTCTCCCTGGACCCAACCCCGTGTGATGAAACTTCCTAGGCACGCCCCCGAACCCCCTCCCCTCACCCTCGCTTTCCATCGACCCCCAACCGCCATCGTACACGTCACACAGAACAGCGCTGCTCATGTTCAACTCGCCTCTCCACGGTGCAAAACCACCACGAGAACGCCAGGGAGACAAGCCCTAAGCCTACCCACTGTCCCACGCCTAGCTCCACACGTCATCCATGCATGCCCGAGCCCTATATATCTCGTGTCGTTCCGCCGAACAGCTCACACCCAAAGCCACCAATCACAAGCTCCCACACATCCACACCCCTCTCCCGTGCTCTCGGTTCACCATGGACGTGCCCATCCAGATAAATACACCCCTGGCCTCGCCCGCGCTCACCTACCACCCCATTTCACTCCCACTGCTCCACGTACACACACCGAGAGCAGAGGCCAAGCCTCCTTCTCTCTGCTTCTCGCCATCCTCGCTACACTGCCACGGTACCGAGAAGAAGAAGGAGTAGTGGCATATGCATGCCCTCTCCCTCCCTTTTCTTATTGCTCGCGTTCATGCCCTCCCTCGCCTACCTAACCTCGTTGCTCATTTTTTCCTAGGAGCACCAGGTCATCGCTGTTGTAAATGCATGCGAGCACCACCGCCAGCTCACACGTCTGCGACATCGACCGGAGCCGAAGCAGACGTTCCCGACCCTCGCTAAGCTTGCCGTCGAACGCCTCTTCATCCCGAACCCTCACCAAGCCCTCTCCGCCACAAGGTGAGCCATTCCGCCGTGTCTGCGACATATCTAGGGTTTCACTCGTCGGGGTCACTTCCCCACGAAGATGACAAGCCGTAGCCATAGATCTTCTCTTGATCCAATGGCTCGTAGCCTAAGATACCTCTTCAACAATCCACTATCACTACCATGCGAGACCAAGCCCGATGATTCAAATCCCGTGCTCCCGTAGTGGTCTCCATTGATGTGGGCCGGCCCAGCACTGCGTGTCTTGACCCCGAGAGAAGAGAAGCAGTCCACCATTTTAATTTTATTTTTAGTTAACTTATTTCCACAAATCTGATGTTGTTAGCTTTAAATCCACAAAAAATCAATGGCTTAATCATTTTTCCTGATTTCAATTTTGGTTGAAAGCTTATGTATTTCTCTGGCAAATGGCACCGGTGGCTCTACCATTTCGTTTTTTATAGAATATCCGGTAGATTTATCTCGAAAATAGTACTATTTTCACTAATAAATATCTAGTAAATATTATGTTAATACTAAAATTGTAAAACCAACTAATATGGCTTGTACTCCACCATATCTATTCAGAAAAACTTGGTTGGCATGTTTAGGAGTACTGGTTTCACCACAGTAATTCATACAATTTTATTGCAGAAACTTCTACAGATTTTTCTAGACCTTTCTGTAAGTTGATTTTTGAGATGGGACCAACTCTAATAGTTGTGTCTCTGATGGAGTTATCATTCCCCAGTAGATCATAATTTGTGGAGCTATAGTTATTTTCTGAACATTTATTTTCATTTGTGGGCAATCTGAAAACTATTTAATTCATTACAAATCAACCATAAAGGCTAAAATGTAAATCCAATTTTGCTGGTCGAGAAAGAAAGTTGTTCATTAAAAATCAACCATTGGTATAGCATTTGTATATTGTTCTGATGTAGTTTCTGGTCGAGACAGAAAGTTATTTGTTTAACTATAGTATATGGTTAATTCAATAATAAAATATACATACATGTTTTTTGAGTAAATCTAATTGTGTTGGTCTGATGTTTTCAATAAGTATCATTGTGTGGCTTGATTGGTTGTTTTGAACATGCTAAGTATACTGGTAGCTCTTGTTTTATCATTAGTGACTATGTGTATGTTTGCTTGTGTACTTTTCCATATTCACGACGATGGAAATGAATGAGTAAGGATTTGAGGAAGGTGGCTTTGGAGAGTTTGAAGAGGAGGATTAGGGACAATTTGCCTACCAAGGAAATACACCTTTTACTCATACACCTTGACCTACTTTTTCACTATGCATGATTTTCCAAGTAAATATTAAAGTTGATGCTTTGTTTTATTTTCTTGTAAGTATTACTATCCTATGGTATGGGTGTGGCTCATAAAACCAATACTTGTGTACCATTGGGTACAACTCCCTGTTGACGGCTATCCAACTTTTGTAATGCCATCTATGTAGAACACCAAGAATCTTGGAAACCATTTTCAAATCCATATGATGGGAATACCCCGGAAGTTGTTTGACAAAAAGGGTTTATGATAAAACCTTGGTAGGATTTTTCCTACCAAGTGAGTTTAAAAGGGAAAAATGGTTTTTGATTTACAAAATGATGAATGAAGGAGGAAGGAAATGGTTTATGAAAACACACCCGTCACTGTGTAGTATTGCCCGAACAATTTTTCTATGAAACCACGCTACCCTGGAATGGGGCAGGGCCTATCTTGAAGTGAGCCTGCTCCGATATGGGTTTACTCGGTACTACATATAAGGGATCACATCCCTCGAATGACGGGCTTCGCTTACAAAAAGGTACATCTATGGTTACAATGTCCCCGGGGAAGCAGAACCACTGATGTGAATGGCCGGGTGATACTATCAGCCTGTCATTGAAAGCGCACCCCTCATGAAGTAGCGGGTGGCGCTCCGGTTGGTCCGCGTGGTACCCGACGTCCCGGTATTGAGGAAAAAAACTCATAGGGTAGGGCTCATGTCGGAGTAGACTTTTTGAGGGTTATGTTTGATTATACGAACCCCGCATACTATTGTATGACGATCCGTGGTTGTCATGATAGATGTATCAAATCTTGTGGGTGAAGTGTACAACCTCTGTAGAGTGTCAAACTATTCGAATAGCCATGTCACGGTCATGGACAGTTGGAAAGGCTGCTGCCTAGCGGTGTCGGTTTTCTTTTCAAAAATGTTTTCTAAAAAGAGAAATAGCTTTATGTGGAGAAGTCCGACGATCTCGGAGGATCTCGAAAGAGGATAAAATGGTCGGTTGACAACAAAGCGATAATCATATGGGTGACCCAATCCTAGTTTTCCAAAAAGGATTTACCAAACTATTTCTATAGAACTTATCCAAGAAACCTCAGGTAGACCCCTTGCCTACCCAGGTAGCAAGCTATGAAAAAAGCCCCTCTTGAAATCCTTCTACCAACCCTAACCTAAGTTGCATATCCTTTATACTTGTTTTTATCTTATGGTGGTTTGCGAGTACATTCAAAAGTACTCACTAGCTTTGTCCCTGGCTATTTAACTGGTCAGACTATGAGAAAGATGGAGGAGAAGACAAAGGTTATGATGACGACAACACGAACTAGGGCGTTATCCGAGTCAGGCACCTCTGGGCTATGGTATGACTCGAGTCTTCTACATTTGATGTTTTGCTACTATTCTGTATAATGCCCACCGTGGCACTTATGTAAGAACTTGTAATCGGTACTATAATGGATGTGGAACTTTGGTACTAAGTCGTTTATGCTCCACGATGTGATGTAATCTAGGGATCGTGGTATCATGCATAAAAGGGTACTTAGGATATCGAATCTGGGGTCCCCACAAATTTGAATATGCAAGTAATATAGCGAATCACCAAGCGTCGCATGGGTTCAGAAACGGCTGGCTGATGTTTCTCGGAATTCATCCTGATTACCACAATGAATATGAAATTGCTAATGCAGTGTCCATGTTTGGGAAATTTCACTCTTGGAATCATACAAATCCAATTTTAGAGCGTGCTCTTGTCTATGTTTCATTCCCATCCCCCCTGCTCTGGTGCCAAGAGATGTCGTCTTTGGCAAATTTTCCATAGTTGTAGGTGAAAGAAGTTTGTGGTCTACAGTCATATTATCTATGGATTTTGTTGATGATCCCTCTATGGATAAAGACCAAATGCCGCCGGATCGAAATCCCTGTACATGCCTGTAAACTTAATGGTGAACTACAACCTTTTCGTCGGACCACAGTATCATGGGATGGGATGCAGCCCAGATGCATGGTGATGATGGCATGACATGGAAGGAGATCAGGATGGAATGCAGCAAGATGAAGACGACCAGATGAATGACGGTTAGGAATCTGTGGTGATTGAGGATGAAATCCAAGCGGATTCCTTTGGTAATAATCAACAAGCACAATAGCCTCCTCTGAATCTTGACCTAAACTTGGGACCAATCATTCAGGCAGAGGGAAATAATGCAGATTTCTTTGATATTATGAATGTTGGTCATGTTAGGCTCTGTTTTGGTCCTGTTCTGTGATTTCTACACACTTCTATTCTTGTAGACAGTTGTTCGGACTCCAAGTGCAGAGGTTTATAGAATAGCAGCAAGTTTCCCTTAAGTGGATTACCCAAGGTTTATCGAACTCAGAGAGGAATTGGTCAAAGGTATCCCTCTCAAGTAACCCTGCAATCAAGATACAAGAAGTCTCTTGTGTCCCCAACACACCCAATACACTTTTCATGTGTATAGGTGCACTAGTTCGGTGAAGAGATAGCGAAATACAAGAGGTAACAGTGCTAGAAAATAGCTTCTGACTTGTTGTTGACATGGGGTAACGTGTGTGAGTGAGGTAAAGACTAAAGCAAGCAAACATGCAACAGATAAAGTAGCAAACGGTGTTTCAATGTTTAGAAACAAGGCCTAGGGATCATACTTTCACTAGTGAAGACTATCTCATATAAATATCTTCTCTTAATGATACAACTCTTAACTACTATCCGGTTGGACACTCTAATCCATGGTAGGACTATAACAGCACACCTCATAGTCTGCCTTTCCCAATCTAGATAACCCCACACTATCACCTTGAGCGCTAGATGGTTCTAACAAACACCACAATTTCATAAAGACAACCAACTCAAAATATACTCATGATAAGGATATATGTAACCTAGCTTAAGTGCCACACACGGTGTGCACACTGTCACTTCTACACACGTGGGGAAAATTATAGATCTATTAAAGCACGATGAGTAGTTATGTAGACTCTAGCCTAAGTGCCACCATGGCGTGTATGCTATCACTTTGACACACATGGGGAGAGCAGAGATCTATTGAAGCACTTGAGTAGCAAGGTAGATCTACTAGATTACAAAGCTCATGACCACAACAAGATCATGCATAGAGAGAGATGAACACATAGATACCAGTAGAGCCCTTAGCCTCGAGGAAGAACTACTCCCTCCTCGTCATGGTAATCAACAACGGTGATGGAGATGGTGGTGGAGATTGATGGAGATGGTTTCGGGGGCACTTCCCCGTCCCGGAAGGCTGCCGGAACAGAGAAGTTCTGTCCCCCAAATCTCCCCTTCGGTGGCATCGGCGCTATAGAGGTTTTTGTGGATTTCTTTTGTATTATTTAGGGTTTTCTCCCTGGGGACTTTTTATAGGCAAAGGAGGCAAGGTCGGTGGAGGGCCAGGGGGCCCACACCCCCCTATGGGCTCCACCAGGGCTGGCCCGTGCCTAGGGGGGTGCGGCCACCCTTGTGTCCTCCTCCAACTCTGCTTCGTGGTTTCGTGTTGCTCCGGGAAAAATAATGACTTTGGCTTTTGTCCCGACCAATTCCGAGAATATTGATTTTCTGCCTTTCTGAACAGAAGAAAACAGGCAACTGGCACTGTGTCATCTTCTTAATAGGTTAGTACCAGAAAACATATAAAAACACCTCAAAGTGTAGACAAAGCAAAACAAAGTAGATACTAAACAAGCATAGAACATCAAAAATTATAGATACGTTTACGACATATCAAGCATCCCCAAGATTAACTCCTGCTCGTCCTCGAGTAGGTTAGTGATAAAAATAATAATTTTTTAGGTGATATGCACCATCACAATCAAGATGAAACCACTTGCAAGCATTGAAAGCTGGGATCAAAGTACTCTAAACATGAGCATGAAATATGAAGTTCTAACAATAAGACATAGTAACTATGTTACAACATGGAAGGTTACAAACAAAGGTCTCGAATAACATGCATTCAAAAATGTTTGTTTGTTTCACATATGGAAAACATAGCATAGTGGCATTTAGCTTGTCCCTCATGGAGTAGCAAATAGATGCATAGGACACCTTCAAAGTTCATAAGGGTGACTACATACAAATAGTTCAAGAGCAAGAAATATCAACAATATGCATCAATCAATAAGTTTTGGGACAATGCACATAGAACTAAGAATGGCAACTATGCTCTCTGAATTGGTGCCTAAGGATAGAAGGTGGAGACTCAATATAATAGTGCAAGAAAGGACCTTCATAAAGGGAAGCAGAGATTTCAAGTTTCAAAAAGAGATTCCAAAAATTATGGTACTTGTTAGCTTTGTTGGAAAACTATTAGAAAATTATGGTACTCCAAGAGACAAAATGTGAAAATTATTTGTTGGAAAACCATTAGAAAATTCTATCCGAAACATTTTGATAACTTTGCCTTCTCTCCTTCAGTCGGATCTTCTGGAGGAATTATAGTACTTTGAAAATCCTCTATTTTCTCTGGTGTGCTTGTGGAAACTCAGATATTTGGTCTAATCATAAGATTCACTTCCTCACATAATAATGATATTTGGTCTTTGGTTTGTGTTTATGGGCCATGTGCTGGATCCGAGGGAGATCAGTTTGTTGACTGGATTTATATTTTACAAATCCCAATATCTGAAAATTGGCTGCTACTGGGTGATTTTAATTTCATAAGATCTCAAGATAACCGCAACAGACCTGGTGGCAACATTAATGATATGTTCCTATTTAATGAGATTATAGGTCACTTGGGCTTACTAGAACTTTCCCTTAAAGGGCGTGCCTAGTTAAACATGCAATCGACACCGTTATTGGAGCAACTCGACTGGTTTTATACCAGTGCAAATTGGTTCAGAGTTTACCCAAACTCAATGGTGCTTCCTCTTGCAAATACCGGTTCTCATCATGTGCCATGTGTGTTTAATGTTGATACAAACATTCCAAAGACTAACCTTTTCCGCTTTGAAAACTATTGGGTAGACATGCCAGGTTTTGTAGAACGTGTTACATCATCCTGGAATAAACCGTCTAGGAAAACCCACAGCAATACTGATAGATAAGCTAAAGAATATGAGATTTGATCTAAAACGTTGGCAAGTCAAGATATCCAGACTAGAGAATTTAATTCAAGGATACAATAAATTCATTTTATATATGGACACTTTGGAAGAAACAAACCTCTACTTAGGAGTGAGTTTAACTTTAGAAAGATTGTGAAAACTCATATTAATTATTTATTGCTCGCTGAATGCAATTATTGGCAGAAAAGGTGTACTATTCGCTAGACTAAACAATGTGAGGATAACACCAACTTCTTCCATGCTATGGCCTCTAAAAGGTATTATAGAAATAACATCTCAATTCTCCGTGATGAGAAAGGTAGTGAGATGACTGATCATGATTCTATGGCTGGTTTGATATGGAATAACTATAAAAAAATGGGTCACTCTGAAGGAATTGAAATGAAGTTTGATTTGGTAATCTTCTGGTCAGGGTGGATGGTCTTTCTAAGCTAACTCAGCCTTTCGATTTTTTTTGATGAGGTTGTGGCAGCAATGCCTAGGGATCGTGCTCCTGGTCTAGATGGTTTTAATCAACTTTTTATTAAAAGATGTTGGGGTATAATTCAAAAGGAATTATACATATTGGCTGAAGATTTTCACAATGTATCAGTTGCCCCTGAGAATATTAATGGATCTTTTATTACTTTGCTACCTTAAAATTGGCACCAATTGAGCTTAATGACTTCCGACCCATATCACTTACCAATGTTTGTCTGAAGATCCTTACTAAGTTGGTTGCCAATAGGCCGCAAGGCAGAATCCTTGATTGTATACACAAAAACCAATATGGTTTCTTGAGGAAAAGATCCATAAAATATTGCGTTGCATGGGACATTGAGTATTTATTCCTCTATCATGTTTCTAAAAAACCCATCATTATTCTAAAGCTGGATTTCACTAAGTATTTTGATACAAAGACATTAATGAAACTTGGATTTGCTAGATGAGAGAAATTCTATCCACGAGTACCTCTGCTGTCCTACTGAATGGGATCCCAGGGAAGCAATTTCATTGCAAACAGGGTGAATGGCAGGGTTATCCACTATCACCTTTATTATATACATTTGGTTCAGACTTATTTTAGTTTGCATTTAACAATCTTGTTACATTTGGGGAGTTATGCCATCCAATTATTACTACTGATCAGGACTTCTCCATAATTCAATACGCAGATGATACTTTGTTGATTATGCTAGCTGATAAAGTGCAGTTAAGAGCTCTTAAGAGGTTATTACATAATTTCTCCCTATCAACCGGACTGAAAATCAACAATAACAAATCCAGATGGTCCCTATCAATGTCCAGGATAAGCTAATGGCAGAATTATCCGAAGATTTTGGGTGCCTGATTGGCCAGATGCCATTCACATATCTAGGATTACCTCTTGGCACTACTAGACATGCAATAGCTGAACTGATGCTGATATTCTATTGATTAGAAAGAAAGTTAATATCCGGCTCGATTTTTCTTTCTCAAGTGGATAGATTACAATTGATTAACTTGGCTTTGTCATCCATGCTATTACACTTTCTAAGTACTCTACAGCTTCCCAAAGGACTTACAGTTCAGCTTGACAGAATTCTAAGACAATGTCTCCGAAGGGACAAGGTTGGTGAACCTAAACAATCTTTGGCAGCATGGAAGTGGTTTGTTTGCAAAAAAACAAGGGTAGTTTTGGAGTGTTAGATTTTCAATAGAAAAATGTGGCTTTACTTATTAAGTTTTTGGATAAATTCTACAATAAGAAGGATGTCCCATGGGTACATCTGATTTGGAATGCTCACTATAGAAAAAACGTGCCACATGCTGAAAATTTATGTGGATCTTTCTGGTGGCGTGATGTATTAAAGCAAGTGGATAATTTTAGGGCTGTGGGGGTGGTAACACTTGGTAAGGGTGACACCTTTCTCTTCTGGTCCGATAATTGGTCATTGCAAGGTAGTATGCAACCATTAAAACCCAGGTTCCCCCATCTAATATCCCGCGTTCTCAATGAAAATATGTTAGATGCACACATTTATGCGATGGAGGACATACATGACCTTTTCTATCTGCCACTATCTACTAATGCATATCAGGAGTTAATGAGCTTGCAAACTAATATGTCTGAGAACCCATGTTCAACACAGATGGATGTCTGGTCTTATAAGTGGGGAGACATATACACGCCAGGTAAGTTTTATAAACAAACGTATGATCACATTCAAGCACCAAGGGTTTACAATTGGATCTAGAAGTCTAGCTGCATGATGAAAGTAAAGGTGTTTTCTTGGTTATTATTGAGAGATAGACTAAATACTAGAGATCTAATGCAAAGACAGCATTGGCATGTTATGGGTGACACTCATTGCAAGCTTTGACCTGTGCATGTATATGAGGATAGAATACAATTATTCTTTGCATGCAATTTCAGTGTAAGGATATGGAAATATCTACAAATATCTTAGCAAGCTATCAATTACCTTCAGGTGGTTGTGGAGAGGGACAAACAGGATTTTAGACATCCATCCTTTATGGAAATTTTGATCTTAGCCTGCTGGAATATCTAGATACTATGGAACGGGAAGATTTTCAATCAAGAAAGTCCAATGTTTACTCACTAGAAAACCAGTTTCATTCGTGATATCACTTTTCTACAATATAGGATTAAGAGGAAACACAAAAATGCGCTTCTAGCATGGATTGCTGCATTGCCATAGTTTTGATGTGTGGCAAGGTGTAGTATTAGCCTCATATAGATTGTTGCATATTTAGACTACAGGGTTGAACTCTTTTATATCTATAAAATATTTTTTATTTATTTAATAAATCACTTCAGGGCGATTGCCTCACGGTTCCTGGTCAAAAAAACATACTAGATACATTTTTATCTATACAAATTTAAGAATATTAATATGGATCGGAGGGAGTCCATCGAAATTAGGTGAAATTAGTTTGAACCACATGTGAGATGATGATTCCTATTAAAATTTTAATTTTTTTTGAAGGTGGCCACCAGACAGTCAATATATCAAGAACGACCAAGAGATTTTGCAAGACTAAACTTCTTTCTAGAATTTGCATGCCGAAAAATTTGACCATGCTATGAAGAAAAAACAAGAAAATAAAGGAAAAAGGCAAAAAAGGGACTCATGCATGGCATACTTTTGCAGTATTACCTTCGATGAAAAATAATAAGTATGAGTTTATACAACTTTTGAAAAAATGCTTCATAAAATTAGCCTACCATGTAAGTATGAACAAGTTTCAGGCTGAGCGACTAAGCAAGGTCATGGCCATATCCACATCAGAGTTTAGGACCCACGAGTCTAGCATGGTGGAGAGGGGAGTACAAGGCACACGTGATTAGGGCATCCGTAATGTAGGACCTACTAGGCTTATGAATATTATCACAATGTATAAGGTCAACATTTGCCACAAGGCAGGACCCACATAGCTTGGTCATATTGCTCCATGCAAGAAAGAGGAGGGAGGGCAAATGTTTTTTCTATTCTCTATGGGCAACCCACAATCTTGAGGTAACTTTATTTTCTCCACAATGTATTAGTATATGCCTTAAGGTGTGCTTTTTTTACACATTGCGGATGTCCTATGGAAAAAAGCAAATAGTGTGCCCACTTGGCAGTGTATGACCAAGCTATAAAACTCCTATGCAAAAGTTAGCGTCTTCAGTTTAGTGGGTCCCACAAATCATCTTGTTTAGACACTGGTGGAGGTTATTACTCATAGTACAGTATTTCTTTTGCTTAGACATATGCTAACCTCTGTCCACACGCTATACATGCAGAGAGAATATAAGGTAGGAAAGGGAAGAGGGCAGCATCAAAGAGAGAAGAAGAGTTCAAGGTGGTTCGATGTCAGAGAAAATTTTGTTATGATGGATTCCTGACACGAGGTACTCCTGCCGCCTTACAATTATAGGGTACACTCTACTAGTAGTAAATATCAAGAACTATGCACGCAAAAAAAAATGTGTGTGTTTATCTCTCCTTTGATGCCTCTCATCTCTCCACCCCTCTCCCCTCAGGCACCATCCTGACTGATCTCTCCCTCGTCTACAGCATGCACGTGCGCCTTAGTTCGACGGTGCTGTTTTTTTGGGAGGGTGGCTCTGTTTATCTGGCGTGTTAGGCAGCCGTGTTGGTGTGGAGTAGGAGGAGTACATAGGAAGGAAACCACTTTGGTCCTTGGTGGCAAAAAAATTCAAACTTTTTCGATTTCGAAATTCGTACATTGACCGTTGGATCAACACTAGCAAATCCAAACATTGCTAACCGTTGGATCTTCTTTTCCATTCTTAGCATCTACAAGATTGTATTAATAGTCTTTAGCACAATGAACGCTAGAATATTTGTATTTCAAACATCATTTTATATTACTTAAAGCTATAATCTCATTTGTCCTTAATTCAAGATTGCATGGAGTTTCCCTTTCTTGAAAAGTATAAGAGAGATGTGTTTCATATCTATGTTAGAACGTGATGCCCATATCATACACATATAGAAGTTCCATGAATATTTATGACTGAATGAATTTTTTTATGATCACTACAACCTAAAAAGACAGTAGACAAGTGAACCCATGAACCCCGGTCAGATTTTTATCATAAGAAACACGTACATTGCATCTACTATCTTTTAAATTTTCATAAATTTATTAGTTTTAAAATAAAAAAATACTTTCCCTACTTGCAATCACTCATAAAAACCCAAAAACAACTCTACTATCTTCCATATCATCTAGTTTGTATTACTTTACTTTATTTTAGTTTATATTATATTATATTTTATTTCATAATACTAATATGAAACGTTGTGTTTGACAACTTATACATCGGAAACGTATCTATAATTTTTTATGTTCCATGCTTGTTTAGTATCTACTTTTCTTTGCTTTGTCTACACTTTGAGATGTTTTTATATGTTTTCTGGTACTAACCTATTAACAAGATGCCATAGTGCCAGTTGCATGTTTTCTTATGTTTTTTGTTCCAAAAAGGCAGAAAATCAATATCCTCGGAATTGGACGGGACAAAAGCCAAAGTCAATATTTTACCGTGGGGAACACAGAGCCAGAGTATGAGACGGAGGGGAGGCACTAGGGGGGCACACCCCCTGGCCGCGCGGGCTAGCCCTAGCCACGCTTGGGGGGTGTGACCACCCTGGCCGCCCCCTGCCTCGCCTCTTCGCCTATAAAGACCCCCGATGCCAAAACCTTAAGTACCCGATCAATATTACACGAAACCGTCTGTAGCCGCCACCACCACCGTCCCTAGATCGGGGGGATCTGAAGCTCTTCCTGACACCCTGCCGGAGGGGAGATCATCCCGGAGGCCTTCTTCTTCATCATACCAGCCTCCGGTATGAAGTGTGAGTAGTTCCACCTTGGACTACAGGTCCATGTAGTAGCTAGATGGTTGTACCTCCTCATTTGTGCTACCATGTTTAGATCTTGTGAGCTCCGTTCATGATCAAGTTCATCTATTTGTAGTCATGCATGTTGTGTTTGCGGGGATCCGATGGATATTGAGATTACTATATCAGATTGATTAATGGTTTTGTCTTATTGATTCTATCATGTCTGTGTTGTTTGTGATCTTGCATGCTCTCCGTTTCTAGTAGCTATCTTGACCAAGTAGATGCTAGTGACTCCAAGAGGGGGTATTTATGCTCGATAGTGGGTTCATGCCTCTATTTAATCTAAGGGAAGCAACAGAAATCTCTAAGGTTGTAGATGTGTTGTTGCCACTAGGGAGAAAACAACGGTCTCTTGTTCATGGAACAAGTGGATTGTTTACCTTACACACTTTGCTTAAAGCAATTATCTGTTGGATGAAACTTAATATTGGAGGGTGTTCGGATGATAACCTAAAGGTGGATTTCTAGTCATAGATGAAGTTGGATGGCGGTCTATGTATCTTGTTGTATTTCCCAATCGAATCTCATAGGATCATGAATGTCTAGTATTGCATTGTTATGCCTTGCTCAGTCCTGTTAATTGGCCTGCTGTAATTTGTTTACCCAGCATGCCATGTTTGTTTATATTAAGGAGAACACCTCTAGTGAACTATGGACCCCGGTCCAATCTTTACCATTGATACATCTTCCACTGTTACTGTTTACTTTCTGCAAACCACTATTACCTTCCACACCATACATTTAATCCTTTGTTACAACAACCGGTGAGATTGACAACCTCACTGTTCGTTAGGGCAAAGTCTTGAGTTTGTTTTGTGGAGGTCTCCAAGTTGCTAGAAACACCTTTGAGTCGTTTCCTTCCTTCTACTGGTTCGATAACCTCGGTTTCTTACTGAGGTAAAACTTGCTGCTGTGCTCATCACACCTTGCTCTTGGGGTATCCCAACGAGGCGTCAATAACACGTCAAAAAGAACCACTTGGTGGAGTTGGGTAAACAATACAAATTATTTTACTTTACAGGTTGCTTGAAGAGGAGAAGACAAAAACAATTCCACAACCAATTCCCGCAGAGTTTGATATAAACCCTCGAGTCACCCTTGTGTGGAAAGGAAGCTCGCTACAACACTCTGCACTTGGAGTCCAACGAAGAGTGGCATGATTGTTTCCATCAACTGGACGAAAGGATGGAGTCGATGAAGAAGAGAAAGGCACCGAAGAAGACCGAGAAACAGATTGTTTGAAGTTTGTTGTTTGTTGCGGACGGTGATTTCCCTTGAACTTCTTGAAAGGAGGTCGCTGAGTAGTAGACCCGGTACCCCCACGGTGGACTCCCTTATGGTCGCCGCCGATGGCACTAGAACCTCCTGTGCGACCCTCCTTAGCTGTAGTGAGTCGAATTTCCAACTCCATTCCCCTAGCCTTCATGACCATGGATAGGAAATCACGCGTACGCCTGACACTCATCACCTCTCTATATCTAGAATTTAGTCCTCTAAAGAATGCTCTTGCCTTTGCTGCCGCGTCATGCTTCACATGATCAACAAACAATACCATCTTGCTAAACTCAGCCTCATACTCATTTACAGATAGATTCCCTTTCTTAATGGTCTAGTTTTTATGACATTTCCTCCTTTAATGTTTCTGGATAATACTTCTCAGTGAACTATTGCACAAAAACAGCCCAGGTGGGGTCACCAGGATAAGCAGCATGGACTCCTGACCACCAATCATTAGCAAGGCCTTTAAAGTTAAAGGCCACAAAGAGACATCGCTTGTGTGATGGTAACTCCATAGCCGCCATATACTTCTCCATGGTACTTAGCCAAGATGCTGCATCCATTGGTGTCCCAGTCCCATGGAAGTCGCCACTCTTCAGTTCCAACCAGTTTTTCATATTTGTCCCTTGGCCATCGGGTCCACCATCATTACCAGTTTGCCTTGTGCTACCTTCCCCATGATGACTTTGTTTTACCTCTAGATCTGATTCACCGGAACGATTATTATGGCCTCCATGACCACGAGGATTGAGACCCCGGACACGACCACGAGCTCGACCTCTCCTCGGCAGCATAACTATACACAACATTATCAATCATTAACCAAGTATTCATATACATAGAACATAATTATCATCAATAACAAATAATAACACATAGGCGTTGTAACATCCCAATTTCAGCAACCCTGATTTTCCGTCCAAAAGGCACAAATTAGGGGGAACAAAAACTTTTTCTTATTAAGAGTTGCAATGTTTGCTTACTTGTTTTCTTGTGTTCATGCAACCGATTGTCTATTAGGTGGTTTACTCCTTATCTCAACACTATTTTACAAAAGCTATTTTACAAAAGAGAAGTCTTGGATCATCTTTCATATTCTCAAATGTTCTGGCACTTCCAAACCCGAGTCAAGATGATTTTGATACAACAAAATATTTTACTACATCTATTAACAAAACTATGGAGACCTACATATTATCTTGTTATGTTTTCAAGACAGAACTTCAACTACCTTACCTATAGGTTTTTCCAAATCCTTCCCAAAAACCATCTCATCCAATCTTGGTAGAAATACCAAGAGGTACTTACCTTACTTCAAAGCACGAACCCTTCAAAATACCCATACTTACCCCAAGATAGGCTTGATGGTAATCCTAGTAGTAGTTGGTTAAATGATAAGATGAATTGCCTTGATATGTTGTTTGATGAATTGCCTTGATCTGCCGATTGCCTTGTTTGCTAGGAACTAGAGTGAGATAATCTAGTAGATCATCCATTAGTAACCAATCTATGTTTGTACTCATCAATATCATACCAATCATCCCAACCCTGTATCTACCCTAAGCCACCAAAGTGGCCATCTCATCTCCTAATCAGATCAATCCAGGGATAATCCGTCTTGATGGTTTCCAACTTAGTGAAGAACCAATACAAGCATGGATCCCCTCTTTTCAATATATACCTCAACATCAACAACTTAATGGGAAGGATAAACCCTTGCCACCCTCTCAAATGTTTCCCTCTTGCATACTAGTCAAACTCCCCAAAATCTGCCAAATTGGCTTAGTCTGGATTTCTTATCTAGATTCAATCTTTGGAGCTCTACCTTTTCCAACCATGTGCATTATTGACAATGTTTTTGAACCACCTTGTAGTACATAATTAGTACTCCCAAATACCACTGTTGACCTTGGCTAATCCATTCTAATCCCTAATCATCCCTGATGGTTTTGTAGTCAAGATAATAATCTTTTCTACAAATCTTATCATCTTGCCTAGTTTGGCAGAAGTTCACATCTATATGCCACCTCCCCTTGACCAAATATATGCATGGTTATGATATACTAATCATGTACTATCAACCCCCACTTCACTTGTTTCCATTGTAGCCTTGTTCTTCTTGAACCCAGCTAGTTTAGGAGGCTTCATGATGTATCCGTTATGGCAGCCTTATTTTCAACAATGTTTGCCATCTCTTATAGACCACCTCAAATGCAACCAAGCCCAAATCTTGCTTCCTTGATCATCTATATAACTTGGTCTATCTATCAATATCTCCCTTGAACCAAGGTGCGCTCTGAGCTCACAAATACAACCCTGTTTAGGTGAAATAAAAATAACCAAACCCTAGATCCTCCCAAATCTAGTTTCCATCCTTTTTCACCACATTTCTTCAAAACCCAAGGTTTACCATGATTCATACATCAAGTTTACATCATATACCTTGAATATAATCATTTGCCAAATAATTTCCATAATTATTTGGAGCCTAAAACTATTTAAATTCATTATCCTACAAAATCCTCAAAACCATCCCTATAAAGGCAAGTTTGTTTTTATCCGAACCACTTTGCCAACTCAATGCATATTTGAGTTCGACACCAAATACCCTATCTCTGAAACTCAAAAATAAATATTTTTGAGATTCTTTATTATTTCTTTTGCCCTTTTTCTTAAATGGCAGAAACATGAAATAATTCCCTAAAAATACCTTCCCACCTCAATAAATCCCAATAAAATTCTCCAATGTTTAATATGGTATTTAAGACAATATCACATCACAAACCCATCTTGTACAGTGTAAAAATATCACTTAAGCTTCTACAAACTACTTTTGCACTTTTAGAATATATGAATTTAAGTGCACCAAAAACCATTAGAAAAATCCCAAATAAATCCCTAGGTAATATTTTGAGCATATCCACCCACTAATAGCCTTTCCCTATCTTGGAAAGATCAAAATTCAAGATTTGTTACATAACCACCCATGTTGGCAAAAACGATCATCTTGCAAAAACCACAAGCAAACCCCATCTAAACTTCCTCAAATATTGTCAGGGACTTCACCACAACACCACACTTCAACTCTGGTTGAAATTTCACTATATAAAACTCCTAGAACCTTGTCTTTTTTGCTTGGAAGAAAAACTAGGAGAGAGAGACATCCATATCTTGCAAAGATCTTCCTCTCTTAAAAGCCATAGCAGCCACTCCCCTGTCCCTCTCTGATCGAGATAATGGCCCCACACCTCCCAGAACCGCCCAGCTTTCCCAACCCACGGCCAAGTCCCTCCCCATCCTCCCCTTGGACTAAACCCACCATAGACCAACACCACTTCGATTTATAAGACCAGAGGCCCTTGCAGCCCTCCTCTCTCCATTCATTTCTCCCTCTGTACAGCACCTACCCCCACTGAGCTCCCCTCTCCTTCCCCTGCTTCGCCATGCTCAAAGAAAGGACAGAAGACACCCTCTCGGGTTGATGCTTGCTTGCAAGTTTTCCAAGGAAGGGTAGCACCCAACTCTCTCTTTCTCTCACAGATCTACTCCCCTATACCTAAACCATCTTCTCTTGTTTGTTTTTCCCTACTACAGGATCCCTGGAGCTCGCCATCATTGAGCTTGCCCGAGAGGAACTTCTCCGACAAGGACCACCTCCCCGAGCTTCTCCCGCGGTAACTACCCCATAACTACCTTCACGGGGACCCAGACTCCTCTTACATACTTCCACTCCTACACGTAGAAGCCCATTAGAGCTCCCGGACGAGCTACGAGTCCTCTCCATCGCGGGAGACGCGTGACTCCCCGGATATGCACCAAACCACGACGTGGCGCCCCTCTCCCCACTCCCCTCCACACGCCCCGTCACCCTGTGGCCACCCCATCGTCGAAAAACCCCCCGGTAAGCCTCCCCCACTTCTGTTGTAGCAAGCTAGGGTTTCCCGTCTATTTCCTCTGGCCCAGCGAAGAAGAACCACCGCCTTCCATCGTGTTCTGATCCAACGACTCTCATCTTCCCATACCCCTTTGCCACCACCGAGTCGCTGACGAGCGGGTCCTGCCTGGCCAGGATTTGAAGGCCTCTCCCGTGCGCAACACTGTCGTGTGGGCTGAATCTCCTCTTCCCAACCCATCTTCCTTCAGACCCTAGCCTAGCGTTCCTTTTTCTATAAACATTTTCCTAGATCTGATTTGCAGCCTGTAGCTTTAGTTCAAGGTAAAAATGAAAATGGATGGAAATGTCCCAGATCTTATTTTTAGATTATACATACATGTCTTAATAAACTTACAGTACAAGAATTATATCAAATTAATAAATACTTTATCTATAATAAATCATCTACCAAGAAGTGTCCATTTCACTAATAAATTCTTTTAAGGAGTTCTGTAACTCCAAACGGAGTAAATCCAATTGTTGCTGGAAGGTATTATCCATACCTTTTATTTCCCACTGGACCTAACTTATTTTGCTTCCTAGTTCACCCTAGTAAAAATAACAAAATCAGGCCTTTTCTGCCTTTAGAAAATTCTCTAGGTCAAACCAAATGAGGTTTTGACCTAATTCCAACTCCCTGTACACCTATATACCAATATATTTCAAAACTCAGTAGCTCATAATTGTATGAACCGATGTTGTATTTTAGTGAATTAAACTATTCTGTGCATGGTTTATTAACCAATAAATTCATAGTTGTAAGTCCAAAAAGGTTATTTATAATTTCTAAAGAAAGGTATTTTCTGTCCCTAACAAGTGTCCTTAGAATCACATAAAAATATACTGTAGATTAAATATGATGAAAAAGACAAATCTCATCCAAAACTTCCTTTCAGAATTTCCTGAGGGCATTCTGGTAATTATTTTAAGTTGATTCCAACTCCTATGGAATAAGTCCACCAAAGAATACCTAATCACCCAAGGAAATAATTTTTGGGGCTACAGAATTTGTATGGTGAATTATTTCCTACAACTAGAGTTTTATCCACTATAAAAATCATTATAAATCAATGGAAATTGATAAATAGTGAAACCACTTTAGTTTGATTCATTTTATCAATACCTATCTGATGGTATCATTTTATACAATGGTTTCATACAAATAAATCCCTTGGTCAAAAACCCCTCTCCCAATGCCTCCAAATCTTTTACTAATCTTATCAAACCAATCATCTAGCATCCTATTGTCTTATATATTGTAATTATATGTTGCTTGCTGTATGTATTGATGCTTGTATGCTTTGAATTTATTGGTGTATTGTTTGGTTGCATGTATACTCGATAACGGCGATAGTTGCGTTTGTGAGACGCCGAGAAGAAGGAAGCATTGGGTTATTCTTATTATTGGTATTCTAGTATTCTAAAGAAGTCAAGGGACATCTCGCTGGTCACAGGCAAGCCACCCTTCCTGAGTTCCTATATTGATCTACTCCTTTTTATCAATTGTTTTATATCTCGTTTATGAATTTCATGATTAAATGCATGGTTTGTTTCAAATAAAAGGCGTGAGTAACTTGGCTCCTCCGAGTTATGATGCAGTGTCCATTAGGACACTCACCCTGGTTGACACCCACTTTTACCCTTTAGATTGAGGCTAAGATGCTTAACATCTTCCCTCTTGGAAACCACGGATTTTCAATGATAAAACTATTCTGGGTTTTGCCCTACTAAAAAGTTTTCAAAATAAAACCCTTGGAAAGAGGCATCGTTTCCGAGCGGAGGTTTTACTAAAGAAGATATGAGGATGATGATGAGAAAGTTGAGTAAGAGAAAGAGAAAGGATGTTCTACGCCTTTACCGAAACAATTTATCCATGCAACCACACAACCCAGTCGCTGGGGCTTAACTCGTAGTTTGTGGTCTTTAGCCAGGCTGCTTGTACTTGCTAAAGGGGAGAAAAACCCTGAAATCCGGACTGTCGTGGACAAGGTAACGGTGCAACAATTGGGTCTCTCGCAGACTGTATGACTTATATTAAGTACGGAAGGAAGTGTAGTGAAATTACTATATGCCAAACTATGGTTTCGGGAATAGTCTTGTACGGGAGGAAGGACTATGGCCGTCGTGCCACATACTCGTGCCGGAGAGAACAACCCAAAAGGAAAAGTCGGCTTTGCTAGGGATGGACAAATGAAAAGTTAGGTTTGATTATGCGAACCCCCGTTTACCATGTGTAGCGGGCCGTGGTTGTATCCTGACGGATGTATTGATTCTTGTTGGTTAAGTGCACAAACTCTGCAGAGTCTAATCTATTCGAATAGCCGTGTCCACGGTCAAGGACGGTTGGAAAGGTGATTTCTAGGAGTACCCTTGGGATGTGTTTAAGAGGAATATAAAGGATGTGACTGGGTCACGAGGAAAGATGGGAACGAGTTTGGTTTTGACCAGAGATGGTCGAAGATGCTCTAAAAAGGAGTTTTACTATAAAAATGTTTTCAACAGCTTTTAACAAGGAGGTGGAGGTGTTCGGACTTTCAAAAAGGAGGCATATTTTCGAAAAGCTCTTTTTCAACAAAGATATAGAGATGCCAACGTTAGGCTTTTCAAAAACAACTATAGTGTAGACCTATCTCGCCACAGCCCTATATGCATTATCTTTGTTACATTGTCTCGGTGGTTTGCAAGTACATTCAAAGTACTCACCGGCATTGTCCCTGGATATTTACTTGGCCAGATTGCAGATGATAAGAAGTGACGAAGGTGCTAACGTCTATGCGAGCTAGGCCGTCTTCCCAGTCAGTTGCCTATAGGTTAAGGCATGGCATGGGCTCTATGCTTGAAGACTTCTGCTACTTGTGTTATAATTGCCATAATGGCCCCTTTGTCTATTTTGAAATCATTACTTTCTGGATGTTGTAATGATAACTGGTCGGTTATGCTCACGTCTCACTGATCATGGGAACGTGAATTGTATGCATAACGGGTATTCTCGGACCATAAATCCGGGGTGCCACAGACCTGGTATCAGAGCCATCCTGATTGTAGGAGACGTTAGTTAGCATGGACGTTAGATAGGACAACCACTATTTTGGAGAAACAACCGGTTTTGGAAAAACTATTTTCTCAAAAGCTTTTTGAAGGATTTCTTATCTCATCCCACTGACTTAAACAATTTGAAAATGGATTACTCTATATCTTGTCTATTTCAACTAATCTGTTTTCACAAACAAAGTCCGACCCAGAGACTATGAAGACGGAGATCCCGGAACGAAGAGACCCCAGGACAAGAAAAGCCAAGGATCTACCAACGATGAAAGACACTACAAGATCGCCCTACCAACGGAGTCCTTCAACGCCGCCAAATCAATCAAGTATAGCACCAATGACAAAAGACGGAAGGATAGAAGTTAAGACCCCTGTAACGTCCGTACTTAGGATTAGCATCCTTAAAATAGGTTTCCCTTTATGGAATGTAGTCACCTCCTTAGTACTTATGGTATGCCTTGTTTGCTTGTCATGTGCGTGTATGATGCTTGGAATGTGTTGCTTGTCTGCCGGGAATCATCCGATTCTAGAGTTTGACCACCTTGCTGGCGTATCCCGACTCTAACCTTCGCAACCCCATAGCTGGAAACCTCTCCTCAGCAGGATGGCCACATAAGAAAACCTCGACAAACACAAGTAAGGCTCTAAGGTGGAAGATTGCGTCTTTTCATTCAACTACAATAAACCCCTGCTGACCTGTCATTCTCAACCATAGCATTCCACCCAATATTATACCTCGCTAATTCCTCTAGCCTCAAACTTGGAATACTAACTCCGTAGCACCGTTTCCTTCTACAGCCAGAGACTTTATCTCCACCAGAAAACCCTGAGTATGGCCATGAAGATCGGAGACTCGAAGAAAGCATGCAGAGTGCTTAGGTAACTGCCCAAACTATTGAGCT
Organism: Avena insularis; assembly: GCA_023614405.1. Taxonomy (NCBI): domain Eukaryota; kingdom Viridiplantae; phylum Streptophyta; class Magnoliopsida; order Poales; family Poaceae; genus Avena; species Avena insularis. Next base: position 189,995,007 of record CM042689.1, on the reverse strand, counting down.
CTCAATCCTCCCGCAGATTGCCCCACCCAACTAGTCACATGTTTCCTCTGTGAAGGTTAAGACCATGTCCCGGCCAACTGCCCCCTTTATCTCCTGATTGGCCAGGCTCGTCAACTCCCCTGCGTCAACATTGGGAAGGCATCAAGAGAAGAACATTCCAAGAAAGGCACTTGCTTCTCCTGTGATCAACCGGGTCATTTCAGCCGAGAGTGCCCTCAACGTGGTATTGACCACACACCTATAAAGTCAAAGCCCAAAATCTCTACTGCCCCCTTAAAGCTCCCAAAGGAGGCCCAAGGAGGATCCAAAGTTAAGCAAAGCACTTGTTTCACCTGCGGAGATCCGGGCCACTTCGCCCGCAAATGTCCAAACAAGTACTTGACGGCCTCGAAGCAAGAAGCTCCGACACTGAAAAAGGGCAAGAAATCATGAGCCCCTTCGGCCAGAAGAATCGGGAGGCCATATCCCCAGAACCTCCTCTTCCCCCGAGAAAGCACTACCTGAGGAGAAACCTTCAACCCCAGAACATGACAAGATTCTGGACGTTCTCCCGAAGTAGTCTTCGCACCTGGAGACTTTCCTATCTCAACATACGTAGAGTTATGCATCGTCCTTGAACCTGTATTGTAAGATTCTAAGTGTTTTGTTGCCCTGTGGCACAGACCTATTTTGTAACCTCTTAAGTACCTCCGCCACCGACTGGCACGAACCTGCTAAATTTCTGGGTGGTATGGAAGTGTGATGCCCTTATTTGCGTGTTCTACCCACGACATTGCATCAGACCCAACCTGGAATGACCTCTTTCCAAAGGACCTCGTCTCCTAGACCGCCAAACTCCAATGGCATCCTCCAACCCATCGGACCCCTAACTAAGTCAAAACTAACTACCCGGAATCTAGTAGACGCCCTTTCTGATAGACCCTCCACCTCATGAAGCGGTTCCGACGACGTCGGCAGAAGATAACTACCCCGAAGGAAAGGTGTAGCGCCATTCCCCAACATCAGCATACGACTCCACCCAAGAAACTCGGCGACTCCACCAAGCACCGTTAGTTTTGCTCTAAGGGGGAAAGACTGCCTCTTTCCTGCCCAAAACCCGATAGACCCCTAGAGTCGAACACTAGTTAGCACTAAGTGATGACCACCCCTCCAAATCCGAATCATCGACCCTGCAAGAAGGACGACAACCGGCACTTCTCCAGAATGAGAATGTACTTCAGGAAAGCCCTCCACCCCAAGGACAACCGTCCAGCCAATATCCCGGTGTATCAAGACCTTGAAGATAGAAAAGATGACTACCGTGGCAAACGAATAAAGAAGGGTCAACTTGGCATCCCGCTTCAAGAAGAAAGAACCCTATCAACGCTAAACCTACCTAGAATCATCCTAAGGGGAAAATACCGTGTCTTTTCCACTTGTTTCTTCTAGACCTCCCCTCCGACGAAGCTCCCGAAGATCTGATCCGTAACTAACAACGTCGGGTAGTTATAAAGATCGTAAGTGCCTAATAATTTCCACCGCTGAAATTGTTAAGCGCATGTTATCACCCAACCCTACTCCTCCCTAATCTCAGGACGAGATTATTTTAAGGGGGAAAGGTCTGTAACATCCCAATTTCAGCAACCCTGATTTGCCGTCCAAAAGGCAAAAATTATGGGGAACAAAAACTTTTTCTTATTAAGAGTTGCAATGTTTGCTTACTTCTTTGCTTGTGGTCATGCAACTGATTGTCTATTAGGTGGTTTACTCCTTATCTCAACACTAGTTTACAAAAGCTATTTTACAAAAGAGAAGTCTTGTCTCATCTTTCATATTCTCAAATGTTCTGGCACTTCCAAACCTGAGTCAAGATGATTTTGATACAACAAAATATTTTACTACGTCTATTAACAAAACTATGGAGACCTAGATATTATCTCCTTATGTTTGCAAGACAGAACTTCAACTACCCTTACCTATAGGTTTTTCCAAAACCTTCCCAAAAACCTTCTCATCCAATCTTGGTAGAAATACCAAGAGGTACTTACCTTACTTCAAAGAACCACCCCTTCAAAATACCCATAGTTACCCCAAGCTAGGCTTGATGGTAATCCTAGTAGTAGTTGGTTAAATGATAAGATGAATTTCCTTGACCTGTTGCTTGATGAATTTCCTTGATCTGATGATTGCCTTGTTTGCTAGGAACTAGAGTGAGCTAATCTAGTAGCTCACCCATCAGGACCCAATCTATGTTTGTACTCATCAATATTATACCAAGCATCCCAACCCTGGATCTACCCTAAGCCACCAAAGTGGCCATCTCATCTCCTAATCATATCAATCTAGGGATAATCCCTCTTGATGGTTTCCAACTTAGTGAAGAACCAATCCAAGAATGGATCCCCTCTTTTCAATCTATACCTCAACTGTAACATCCCAATTTCAGCAACCCTGATTAAATGTCCAGAAGGCAAAAATCAGGGGGAACAAAAACTTTTTCTTGCATTGTGTGCTACCTTGTTTTCTTGTTCTCAAGCAACTTCTTGGGAATTATTTATGTGCTCCTCATCTCAACACTAGTTTACAAAAACTATTTTACAAAAGAGATGTCTTGGCTCATCTTTTATATTCTCAAATGTTCTGGCATTTCAAAACCTGGGCCAAGATGACTTTGACACAACCAAATACTTTACTAGATTATTTTGCCAAAACGATGGAGACTTATATATACTCTCCTTATGTTTTCAAGACAGAACCATCAACTACCCTTATCTCTAGTTTCCAAAACCCTAATAAAACCCTTTTCATCTCAATCTGGGTAGAGATACCAAGATAGTACTTATCTTACTTCAAGGCAAAACCCTCTTTCAACATAGCCATCCTTAACTCAATCTAGGCTTGATGGTAACCCTAGTAGTAGTTAGATAAGTTAAGATGAATTGCCTTGATCTGATGTCTAATGATTGCCTTGATCTGTTGTCTGATGATTTCCTTGATCTGTTGATTGCCTTGTTTGCTTAGGATCTAGATTGAGATAATCTAGTAGCTCATCCTTTAGGACCCAATCCTTGCTTGTGATCAACAATCTCAAGCTAAGATTCCCAATATGAATCTATCCTAAGCCCCTACAACAATCATCTCATCTCATGCTTATCTCAATCTAAGGATAATCCCTCTAGATGGTTTACAACTTAGTGGAGACCACATCTAACCTTAGATCCCATTTACTTATTTAATACCTCAACATCATCTCCTTTATCATGAGTTTGGAACCTAGCATCCTCTCAAAATCATAAACACTTGCACTCTAGTCTAAAACCCTAAATCTGCCAAAATGGCTAAGTCTGGATTTCTTATCTGGATACCATTTTTGGATCTCTACCTTTTCCAACCTAGATGCATTCTTGAGAATGTATTTGAACCATATTGTAGTATATATTTAGTAATACCAAGGCCCACTCTTGCCCTTGGCTAATCCATTCTATCTCCCACACATTCTTGATGGTTTGGTAGTCAAGATAATAATCTTTTCTGCAAATCTTTCATCTTGCCTACTTTTATAGAAGCTCAAATCTATATGCCACCTCCCCTTGACGAACAATTTTCTTGGTTATGATCTACTAATCATGGCTTATCAATCCCCACTTCACTTGTTTCCATTAGAGCCTTGTGCTTCTTAAACTCCCATGGTTTAAGAGGCTACCTAATGTGTCTGTTATGGGAGCCTTATTTTCAACAAAGTTTGCAACCTCTTCTAGATCACCTCAAATGCAACCAAGCCCAACTCTTGATTCCATGATCATCTATATGACATGGTATATCCATCCATATACCCCTTGTACTTAGGTGATCTCTGAGCTCCCTAATCCAACCCTGTTTAGGTGGCATCAGAATAACTAAACCATAGATCCTTTCTGTATCTAGTTTCCATTCTTTCCACCACTTCCGTCCAAAACCAAGGTTGATATTGATGTATCCATCAAGATTACCCCATCTAACTTGGATATAAGCACCTCCAAATAATTCTCCCAATTATTTGGATTATTAAATTATTTTATTTCCCTATCTTGCAAATTCCTCAAAATCCTTGTCTTTAAAGGCAAGTTTGTTTTTCTCCAAACCACTTTGCCAAATCAATGTATATTTGAGTTCTACATATCATATACCATCTTTAAAACTCAAAAATAAATATTTTTGAGATTCTTTATTATTACTTTTTGCCCTTTTTCTTAAATGGCAGAAACAATAAATAATTCCCTAAAAATACTTTTCCACCTCAATAAATCCCAATAAAATTCTCCAATATGTGTTATGGTATTTAGGACCATATCACTTCAAAAACCAAGCTTTGCCAATATAAAATATCAGTTTTTTTTCCATAATCTACTTCAGCACCTTTTGAAGAAGTGTAGTTAAATGGGATTATAATCATTATAAAAATATCATTTAAATCATGAAGTGATTATTTGACCTATACCACCTACCAGTACCATTTCCACACTTTGCTCAATGCAACATTTTCAACTTTCCTCACAAGCCCTCATTTGATCAATTTTTGCCAAACCAACCAAACTTGGTCCAAACAAAACCTAAACAAGCTCCAACCTTGTCAAGCACTACACCACAGCCACCCCTACACTATCTGGTCGTGTACTAAAGTACCACCTACTGCAGCCACCCCTCCTTTTGTCCCTTGTGCTTGTTTAACAGGAGAGACAAAGGCCATGTCTTATCCAAAGCAATATTTAAAACCTTGCAGCACCACTCCCACCCTCTCTCTGTCCCTATCCCGACCAGGGCCCCCTCTCTCTCGTCCCCACTGCCCCTGCTGACCAATAGATGGCTACCTCCCTCCCTCCAAGCTTTCCCCATGGACCATACACCCTCTTCTTCGATTTATAAGCCAAGAGGCTAGAGCACACCTCCCCTGCCCTCTCATTTCTCCCCAACCCACCAGAGAGCCTCCCAAGATCTCCCTCTCTCACTTCTTCCCTCGCCTCTGGTCACAAGAGAAAGAAGTGGCCATTTCGGCCATTTTTAGAGCTCTCAAGCTCGTGCTCGTTTCACCCACCCCTAACTCCTCCACTCCTGCCAAGACACCCCTATGCAGTAGTATTACTCTCCCCCAAAAGCCCCTTGATCCTTTCACCCTCTACAGCTCGGGAGAAAGGGAACTTCATCTTCGGTGCTCAAACTTGCATGCAAGCGAGGAGCTCGCCTCGACCCTCTCCTCCTCTGTTATTTGCAGTACATGTGCTTACCTTGTGAAGATCTATCAATCCCCGCTATTTTCTGGCCCAGGACTAACCCAAGCGAACCCCCCCCCGACAAGCTCCGGAAAGGCCGTCACCATCGTCTTCGGGCAAGGATCATCCCGAGGCCAAACGGGGCATTGCCGACCATCACCGGACTTCCCAGACTGATCCGTGTCGCCCTGGCTCGTCTCCGGCACCTAAGAAGCACCCTGGTGAGCTCCCCTGACCTCCCTGTTCACCCTAGGGTTTCTCCGTGGTAGCCCCCGTCCTGAGGTTGAAGACCAGCGCCAGCCGTAGATCCCCCATAGATCCAACGACCTATGACCACTAGTACCCCTTCGGCCTCTCAGTCGCTGACCAGCGGGCCCCGGCCGGGCAGATCCGAATTTTCGCCTCCCGCGCGTGGTGACTCTGGGTGGGACGAATTACTCCTGCGCAGCCCATTCTCAGATAGATCTAGCCCAGAACCTCCCTCCCTTTTATCTATTATCTCTATATCTCGAAAGTATCAGTTTAGTTTAAATCCAAATGAAAATTGAAAACCACCTAAAATATTCAAATCCCATTTTTCTTAGGTACCTGTATGTCTTTACAAACCTGCAGACTTGGTGCTGGACCAAAATAATCTTCAAAATAAAGATGATAAATCTTCTATCAAGAGCTATCCATATCACTAATTATTTTCTCTAGAAAGTTTTACAAAACCAATTTAAGTCAAACCAACTTGTTGTAAAAGATAAAGTCCATACCTTTTATATCCCACTGGCCCCATCCTAGTTTGCTTCCTAGATTTCCGTTAGCGAAAATAACAAAAATAAGCCTTTTCCGCATTTAGGAAATTCCCTAGGTCAAACCAAATGAGGTTTGGACCTAATTCCAACTTTACTTGAAAACACATAACCCTGTTATTCATAATCCAGCAGCTCATATTTTTATGAGTCTCTTTTGTATTTTGGTGAATTAAACTCTTCGGTGCATGGTTTATTCACTAGCAAAATCCCTACAATATCTATATAACTCCAAAAAGGTTGATTCCAATTTCTACACAAAGGTATATTCATCACCTAACATGTTTCCTTGGAATCAGCTAAAAATCTTCTGTAAAATAAATCTGATGAAAAAGACAAATCTTGTCCAGTATTTCCTTTGGGGATTTCTCAAGGGCATTATGGTAATTTTTTGAGGTGATTCAAACTCCTGTTGATTCAGTACACCACATACTACTTAATCACCCAAGGAAATAATTTGTGGAACTCCAGAGAAGCTCTGGTGAATTATTTCCTAAAACTAGAGCTTTAATCACTATAAAATCCATTATAAATCAAGGAAAATTGATAAAATAGTGAAACCACTTTTGTTGGCTTCATTTTATCAATACCTATCTAATGGTATCATTTTAATACAATGGTATCATACAGATCAAGCCCTGGGTCAAAAACCTCTCCTAGTTAGTTCCTAGACTCTAAATCAAAAGGGAGCCTTTCTCCCTAATATCTCCAAGTCTCCTCCCCATCCCATCCAATCCAACCCCCAACATCCTACTGATGTTTATCATGTATTTATCCTTAGCTTTCTGTGTGGTTTGATGTTTGTATTCTTGTATTGATTGGTGTATTGTTTGTTTGCATGTATGTTCGATAACGGCGATAGTTGCGATTGTGTGACGCCGAGAAGAAGGAAGCATCGGGGTTATCATTATTATTGACATTATTGGTATTCTGGTTATCTAACACCATCAAGGTACATCTCGCTGGTCATAGGCAAGCCACCACTCCTGAACTCCTGTATTTACCTACTCCCGTTTATCAACTGTTTTATACCTCGTTTATAAATTGCATGATTAAAGGCATGTTTTGAATCCAAATAAACATACGTGAGTAACTTGGCTCCTCCAAGTTATGAATGAGTGTCCCTTGGACACCTACCCTATTCACACCTACTTTTACCCCTTAGAACGAGGCTAAGATGATTAACATCTTCCATCTTGGAACCCACGGGTTTTCAACGATAAAACTATTTTGGGTTATACCCTACTGCAAAGTTTTCAAAATAAAACCCTTGGATAGAGGCATCCTTTCCAAGCGGAAGTTTTACTAAAAGAAGATATGAGGTGGATGAAGAGAAAGTTAAGTAAGAGAAAGGAAGGGATGTTCTAAGCCAATGTCCGGAACAATTTATCCGTGCAACCACATTACCCCAGACGCCGGGGCTTAGCTCGTAGTTTGTGATCTTTAGTCGGGGATGCCCTTACTCGCTAAAGGGGAGAAATCCCCTGAAATCCGGGCTACCTGTAGGGTAAGGCACTGGTGCAACAACTGGGTCTATCGCGGACGGTATGCTTTTAGGTAGTACGGATGGAAGATTGTCACTATTCCTACCGGTCAGACTTCGGTCTGGAGGTAGGGGTCAGTACGGGAGGAAGGACCATGGTAATCGTACCCCATACTCGTACCGGAGAGATAAACCCAAAATAAAAAGCCGCCGTTGCTAGGGATGGACAAATGAAATGTGTAAGTTTGATTATCCAAGCCCTGTCTACCGTGTGTAGCAGGCCGTGGTTTTATCCCGACGGATGTATTGAATCTTGTGGGAAAGTGCACAAACTCTGCAGAGACTAATCTATTAGAATAGCCGTGTCCACGGACAAGGACGGTTGGAATGGCAAGTTCTAGGAGGACCCTTCGGATAAGTTGAGATGAAATAAAGGATGTGACTTGGTCACAAGGAAAGATAAGAACAAGTTTGGTTTTGACCAGTGATGGTCAAAGATGTTTAAAAAGGGTTTTACAACAAAACTGTTTTAAATATTTTTAACAAGGATGTGGAGATGTCCGGATTTTCAAAAGGGAGGCATATTTTCTAAAAACTCTTTTGCAACAAAAATATAGAGATGCCAAGGATTGGTCTTTCAAAAACAACTATAGTGTAGAGCTATCTCGCCACAGCCAGATATGCATTATCTTATTACCTTGTCTCTGTGGTTTGCGAGTACATTCAAAGTACTCTCTGGCATTGTCCCTGGCTATTTACTTGGCCAGATTACAGATGTTAAGAAGGAACAAAGGTGCTGACGTCTATGCGAGCTAGGCCGTCTTCCTAGTCAGTTGACTGTAGGTTAAGGCACAGGCTCTGTGCTGAAGACTTCCGCTACTTGTGTTGTAATTGCCATAATGGCCCCTTTGTAAGTTTTGTACTCGTTAATGTAAGGATGATGTAATGATACTAGTCGGTTATGCTCACGGCTCACTTATCATGGGAACGTGAATTGTATGCATAACGGGTATTCTCGGACCGTAAATCTGGGGTGCCACATCAACATCCACCACTTAATGGGAAGGATAAACCATTGCCACCCTCTCAAATGTTTCCCTCTTGCATACTAGTCAAACTCCCCAAAATCTGCCAAATTGGCCAAGTCTGGATTTCTTATCTAGATTCAATATTTGGAGCTCTACCTTTTCCAACCCATGTGCATTATTGAGAATTTTTTTGAACCACCTTGTAGTACATCATTAGTAATCCTAAATCCAACTCTCTCCCTTGGCTAATACATTCTAATTCCCAATCATCCCTGATGGTTTTGTAATCAAGATAATAATCTTTTATTCAAATCTTATCATCTTGCCTAGTTTGGCAGAAGCTCACATCTATATGCCACCTCCCCTTGACCAACTCTATGCATGGTTATTATCTACTAATCATGACCTATCAACCCCCACTGCACTTGTTTCCATTGTACCCTTATGCTTCTTGAACCCACCTGGTTTAGGAGGCTTCATGATGTATCTATTATGGCAGCCTTATTTTCAACAAAGTTTGCCATCTCTTCTAAACAACCTCAAATGCAACCAATCCCAACTCTTGCTTCCTTGATCATCTATATAACTTGGTCTAGCTATCCATATATCCCTTGTATGAAGGTGCGCTCTGAGCTCACAAATACAACCCTGTTTAGGTGGCATAAAAATAACCAAACCCTAGATCCTCCCAAATCTAGTTTCCATCCTTTTTCACCACATTTCTTCAAAACCCAAGGTTTACCATGATGCATACATCAAGTTTACATCATCTAACTTGAATATAATCATTTCCAAATAATTTACATAATTATTTGGAGCCTAAAACTATTTAAATTCATTATCCTACAAAATCCTTAAAACCATCCCTATAAAGGCAAGTTTGTTTTTCTCCAAACCACTTTGTCAACTCAATGAATATTTGAGTTCTACACCTAATACCCTATCTATGAAACTCAAAAATAAATATTTTTGAGATTCTTTATTATTTATTTTTGCCCTTTTTCTTAAATGGGAGAAACAAGAAATAATTCCCTAAAAATACCTTCCCACGTCAATAAATCCCAATAAAGTTCGCCAATGTTTAATATGGTATTCAGGACCATATCATTTCACAAACCCATATTGTACAATGTAAAACTATCACTTAAGCTTCTAGGAACTACTTTTGCACTTTTAGAATATATGAATTTAAGTGCACCAAACCAATTAGAAAAATCCCAAATAAATCCCTAGGTAATATTTTGATCATATCCACTCACTACTAGCCTTGCCCTATCTTGGAAAGATCCAAATTCAAGATCTGTTACATAACCACCCATGTTTGCAAAAATGATCATATTGCAAAAACCACTAGCAAACCCCTTCTAAACTTCCTCAAATCTTGTCAAGGACTTCACCACAACACCATACCTCAACTCTGGTTGAAATTTCACTGTAGCAAACCCCTAGCACCTTGTCTTTTTGTGCTTGGAAAAAAACTAGGAGAGAGAGACAACCATATCTTGCAAAGATCTTCCTCTCTTAAATGCCACAGCAACCACTCCCATCTCCATCTCTGGTCGAGCTGATGGCCCCACACCTCCCAGAACCGCCCATCTTGCCCAACCCACGGCCAGCTCCCTCCCCATCCTCTCCTTGGACTAAACCCACCATAGACCAACACCACTTTGATTTATAAGATGAGATGCCCTTGCAGCCCTCCTCTCTCCAATCATTTCTCCCTTTATACACCACCTACCCCCACTGAGCTCCCCTCTCATTCCCCTACTTTGCCATGCTCAAAGAAAGGAGAGAATACACCCTCTCGGGTTGATTCTTTCTTGCAAGTTTGCCAAGGAAGGGTAGCAGCCAAATCTCTCTTTCTCTCCTAGATCTACTCCCTTATACCTAAGCCATATTACCCTTGTTTCTTTTTCCCTGCTGTAGAATCCCTGGAGCTCGCCATCATTGATCTTGCCCAAGAGGAGCTTCTCCGACGAGGAGCACCTCCCGAGCTTCTCTCGCGGTAAATACCCCTTAACTACCTTCCCGAGGGACCCAGACCCCTCTTACATACCTCCACTCCTACATGCAAAAGCCCAGGAGCGCTCCCCGATGAGCTTTGAGTCCTCTCCATCGTGGGAGACGCGTGACTGCCCGGATCTGCACCAAACCATGATGTGCCGCCCCTCTCCCAGATCCTCTCCACACGCCGCGTCGCCCTATGGCCACCTCATCGCTGGAAAACCCCTGGGTGAGCCTCTCCCACTTCTGCTGTAGCAATCTAGGGTTTCCCCTTTGTTTCCTCTGGCTCAGCAAAGAAGAAGAACCACCGCCGTCCATCACGTTCTGATCCAACGACTCTTGTCTTCCTGTACCCCTTCGCCACCACCGAGTCGCTGACGAGCGGGCCTTGCCTGGCCAGGATTTGAAGGCCTCTCCCGTGCGCAACCCTGCCACGTGGGACAAATCTCCTCTTCTCGGCCCATCTTCCTTCAGACCCTAGCCCAGGCTTCCTTTTTCTTTAAACATTTCCCCAGATCTGATTTACAGTCTGTAGCTTTAATTCAAGATAAAAATGAAAATGGATGGAAATGTCCAAGATCTTATTTTTAGTTTATACATGCATGTCTTAAGAAACTTACAGTACAAGCATTATATCAAATTAATAAATACTTTATCTATAATAAATCATCTATCAAGAAGTGTCCATTTCACTAATAAATCCTTTAAGACATTTTGGTAACTCCAAATGGAGTAAATCCAATTTTTACTAGAAGGTATTATCCATACCTTTCATGACCCACTATCCCCACCTTATTTTCCTTCCTAGTTGACCCTAATAAAAATAACAAATTCAGGCCTTTTCTGCCTTTAGAAAATTCTCTAGGTCAAACCAAATGAGGTTTTGACCTAATTCCATTTCCCTGTACACCTATATACCAACACATTTCAAAACCCAGTAGCTCATAATTTTATGAACCTATGTTATATTTTGGTGAATTAAACTTTTATTTTCATGGTTTCTTCACTAATAAATTCATAGCCATAGCTTTGTAAATCCAAAAAGGTTAATTATATTTTCTACAGAAAGGTATTTTCAGTACCTAACAAGTGTCATAGGAATCACATAAAAATATGCTGTAGATTAAATATGATGAAAAAGACAAATCTCATCCAGAACCGACTTTGGGAATTTCCTGAGGGCATTCTTGTAATTATTTTAAGTTGTTTCCAACTCCTCTGGAATCATTCCACCAAATAATACCTAATAAGCCAAGGAAATAATTTTTGGAGCTCCAGAATTTGTCTGGTGAATTATTTCCTACAACTAGAGTTTTATCCACTATAAAAATCATTATAAATCAATGGAAATTGATAAAATAATGAAACCATTTTTGTTGGATTCATTTTATTAATACCTATCTGATGGTATCATTTTATACAATGGTATAATACTAATCAGGCCCTTGGTCAAAAACCCCTTCTCTTAGGTAGTTCCTAGACTATAAATCCAACCGAATCATCTCCCAATGCCTTCAAATCTTTCACTAATCTTATCAAACCAATCATCTAGCATCCTATTGTCTTATATATTTTAATTATATGTTGCTTGCTGTATGTATTGATGCTTGTATTCTTTGAATTGATTGGTGTATTGTTTGGTTGCATGTATACTCGATAATGACGATATTTGCGTTTGTGAGACGCCGAGAAGAAGGAATCATCCGGTTATTCTTATTATTGTTATTATTATTATTCTGGTGTTCTAAAGAAGTCAAGGGACATCTCGCTGGTCACTATAAAACCACCCTTCCTGAGTTCCTATATTGACCTACTCCTTTTTATCAATTGTTTTATATCTCGTTTATGAATTTCATGATTAAATGCATGGTTTGTTTCAAATAAAAGGCGTGAGTAACTTGGCTCCTCCGAGTTATGATGCAGTGTCCATTAGGACACTCACCCTTGTTGACACCCACTTTTACCCTTTAGATTGAGGCTAAGATGCTTAACATCTTCCCTCTTGGAAACCATAGATTTTCAATGATAAAACTATTCTGGGTTTTGCCCTACTATTTTTTTTTCAAAATAAAACCCTTGAAAAGAGGCATCGTTTCTGAGTGGAGGTTTTACTAAAGAAGATATGGGGAGGATGATGAGAAAGTTGAATAAGAGAAGGAGAAGGGATGTTCTACGCCTTTACCGGAACAATTTATCCGTGCAACCACACTACCCCAGTCGCTAGGGCTTAACTCGTAGTTTGTGGTCTTCAGCCGGCGCTTCCCAGACACTATAGGACATGAGTCTTGCAAGAACTGACAACATACATACTTTTACGTCCCCGACATTCCTCGTGCTGGCCGAGAGGTATCGTACCTAGACTTCATTGACAGGGCCGCCGCTGATGCCCTGACATGGAAATCACAAGTCCTCCTCCCCTCCAACGATGAATCCTCCTGTGTCGTAAGGCAGATCGACTGGATCATAGAGACGGGTTTAACTGGCTTGGACCTGTCCATGTGCTGGTTCATCAGGCGGATGCAGCCTCTGTAGCACCACGAGAAGCTGATGTGTCAGTACATGAAGGACAAAAAAGATAGCCTCTAGATCTCCGAGGATAACTTTTCCAGCGACTCCATCAAGCTCCTCCTCAAGGACATCGTCAAGGTGAAGGACCGCAAACGTGGCTTCACCATCACCTATGACATGTTCGAGGATGACAAGTGCCCAAAGGTAACTTTTATTTATTGTCTTGTCATATTCTCCAGCTCTTCCGACTTGAATATATATTTCTGTATAACACACTGATTTCACGTAACATTTGGGGGATTTCAGGAGACCTGTATGGCTTTCGAAATCTATGACCCCAAGATGAAAGATGTCACTGTCGGGTCCGACGATGAAGTCCCACTGGCGTGAAAGCAGAAGAGCTCCACCTTTGATGCTACCGGCAGAGGCAAGAAGAAGAAGACGGAGGGTGGAGCATCCAAGAGATCCACCGCCTCCCAGGAGGCAGAGAAAAGAAGATTAACCAATATCCCTTTTACCATAGCACCCAGTGTTGTGTAAGATTATCTTCCTCCGACATTGTTGTTATACTCCTCTTATTCCTATACTTATACATTTATGTTTCAAGAAAAAGTCTAGCTTAAGTTTGAAGAATACCTCCAAGACATCGGGGGCTTCTAAAAACATTAGAGATATGTTTATCCAAGCCACTCCCACCATCTCTCCTCCTACTCCTGCCATCCAACCACCAGTCGTGCCTATCGGATCTCCGACTAAATTAGCATATGATCCTTCCGTCATGGAAGTGGACAACACTCCTTCACAGGAGGTCCCAGATGCTGCCATGATGATCCTTGTTCCCGATGAGTAGGCGACACAGGAAAGAACCTCCTCCAAAGTGGATGAATCTCCGGCTAAGGATGCTACTGAAAGTGGAAGGAATTGATGATGGGAGGTGGATCTGCGGTGACCACGAGCCATGCGGAGGATCCTAAGATTATATTTCCAGTGCTCACTCTGAGCACCTCTGTCGTGGCTCCAGGCATAGCGCCGACTTCTCCTACATGCAGTCTATAGGAGATGCTCAAACAGGCGGAGATCCTCCGAGTTAAAATAGTTTCCTTTGGCAAACTATTCGCTGAGAACACCATCAACCTCAAGATCATTGCATATGTAAGTTTCCTATGCCGTTGCATTTCACATATAGTATCCCACTATAGCCCCCGAGGATTTAGACGGAAAACGATAGGTATTTTGGTCTGAATGCTCTAAGAGTGACTAAGCAAGAAACTTTGTACTGTAGACCCCAAGTATGTAGTTTGAACGAATTATTATGACTCGATAATTTTAGAGTAGTGATACGTCCAAAACGTATCTACTTTCCTGAACACGTTTGCTATTGTTTCTCCTCTAATTTATGTGATTTCGATACAACTAACACGGACTGACGCTATTTTTAGAATAATTGCTTTGGTGTCTAGTTTTCGTGTAGAAAATCAACTTCCATGAAAATACCCCGAAAATATCGTCGCAAAACTCCTATTTTACCAGAAGACTCACGGAGCCAGAAGATAAGACAGAGGAGGGCCACAAGGGGCCCACACCCCCTGGTCGCGCGAGCTAGGCCAGGCCACGCCTGGGTGGGGTGTGGCCACCTCGGGCACCCCCTTGGCCTCCCTCTTCGCCTACATAAAGCCTCCTAGCGTAAATTTAGAGGGGGTTCAATGTTTTCCAGAGAGAGTTCTGTTGCGCCGCCACCACCAGAAACCGCGATTCAGAACTAGAAACTCCGTTCTAGCACCCTGCCGGGACGGGGAATTGGAGGAGATCATCACCATCATCATGACCGACGCCTCTTTATCAACCATCCATGTTTCCCCCATCCATGAGTGAGTAATCCCCCGCTGTAGGTAATGGGGATGGTAGGGATTGGATGAGATCTATCATGTAATCGAATAAGATTATTAGGGCATGGTGCCTAGTATCTTTGTTAGTGATATTTGCTTTGTTGCAACTTGTTGTTCTTAATGCTTGTCACTAGGGACCGAGTGCCATGATCTCAGATCTAAACATGTTATTGATTCATGATGATAGTATTGTTTCTAATCTTATCTGCAAGTTGTTTACACATATTATTGTCCGGAACCAAAGGCCCCGAAGTGACAGAAATTGGGACAGCTGTAACACCCTAGTATTAGTTAAACTTATATTAGGGTTTGTTTTGCATCATAAGAATTATACCTTAAAAATGCATGCAAAGAGAAATACACAAAACCCTAAAACCCTAGTTTTTCCCCTCTCTTGAAATCCATTCAAAATGGTTTGAATTTGAAAAGTACAAACATAACTGGAGCCTAATGGATTAAAAGGGCCCCATACTATTATATATATATTTACAAAGTTTCTGGTATTTTTGAAATATCCTAAAACAGATTTCCAATCATTTTATAAAAGAGAGAAATGAAAACAAAATTGGAAAAAAGTTTTCAGAATAAAAAAGAGCAGAAGCATCCTTACCAGGCCGTAGCCCAGCAGCCTAGCTACCCTCTCCCCTCTGCCTGTCGCACACCTGCAGCAGCCTGAGGCCCAGCAGAAGCCTAGTCCAGCCCACCGGCCCAGTACCTCTTCGCTGTCGTCTTACTTGCGAGGAAGCTCCTCCGTGTCGTCTCTGACGCCGTCCGCCGCCACCGCGATGCGCGCCCCGCGCCGCGATGCCCGTCGCCGCTCTGGAGGCCGATAAGACCCGGGCCGACGCCCTCGTTCGCCCTTATCCTTTCTTTCTTCCACGCGCGCTCCCTCTCTCCCTCTGCAGCAAGCCCAAAAACCTAGCCGTAGAGCTCGCTGTCTCCCCATCGTCTCCGGCCTCCACTCGCCAAGGCATCACCACCGTTGAAATAGCCTTCGTCTCCTCGTTCTTCCCCGCCAAGTTTCACAAGACAGTGCGCTCCCAGTCGATCGAATCGATCTCTCCGGCCACCGCCAGTCACTGCCGCTCGCCGTCGAACCATGCTCCCCCTCGCTTCGCCACTGGCCTCTACACGCTCCTGCTGAGCTCATGCGTCTCTTAGACCTCTCAGATCCGCCGCACTCGCTATATCGCCATAGCCGCGAGCATCTGCAAGCTCCGCCGCCGCTCGCCGTCAGAGAGGTAGCTCCGGTGACCAATCCGAGGCGGCGCCTCTTCCTTTTGGCTCAACGCACCCGTGCGAGTCCAGCGCGCTAGCCCTCACAGTCCCGCTCGCCTCCTAGCGTCGTCCCACGCCGCCATCTGGCCCGTTGGCCGGCGAGCCAACATGGCCCCCGTGTGGCATCCACGTGGTGCCTGCGTGGCCACGACGTGGCGCCCTCGTCAGCGCTGGTCCAGCTTGTCCAGCGTGGCCTATTGACCCGACTTAGGGCCTAGCAGTCAGTGACTAGGGCTAGGTAGAGCCCCAGTGAGAAAAGCCCCACCCCTCTAGTGACGTCAGCCTGCCTCAGTGCTGACGCAGTAAACCTATTTAATTGATTTAAATAATTCTAGAAATTAATATAATCTTATAAAACCAATATCTAATTATTTATAAGTCAGAAAAATATGTATAATATATCAAAATGTTCAGAAAAATGTAACCTACCTCTTTAAGCTATAATCATGCATTGTTAATCAACTTTCATGACAAGTTTAAATAGAAGAACAAATGCACCCCTATCATATGTTCCGGAGTTTCTCCGAATTAGGGTTTTCACCCCTCCGAAACCCGATTAAATTGCCGAGCATGCTTTAGGGTTTCAATTCAATACAATTTAACTTGTCATATCATCATCCTTCCTTGAGCATTGCATCGATGCCATGTGTTGATTGTTCCCCCTCTCTTTCCGATGTTTGGTTCTTCCCGGTAGAATACGATATCGAGATCGAGATCGAAGCCCGAGGACAACACCATCGAAGATCGAAGATCGACGAGCAATACTTGACCAACTGTAACCAAGTCAAGTACAAGATTCCCGAAGATCTGCCTATCGGTTATCAACTGGCAAAGGCAAGCATAGCCCCATGATGATATAATCCTATGATTTCGAAAGCATTTCAATTCTGCCATGATGCATACGATTCTACTGTGGTCTTTTATCGATAGATAGAGTATCCTATTTGTTGCATTACTCCCTTTGAGCTTATATTACCTGATCCACTGCTCCTAGCATAACTAGGTTTGGTGTGTGTGCACTCCTAGAGCTTATAACTGCGTCCTGCTTAGCCATGCATAGCTATTGAGTCTGGTCCATCCAGACGATGTATCAGATGCAGATAATCTAGTATGACAGGAGAACATGGTAAGATGAGATTAGTGTCATGAGATTAAACATGCTAAGGATTGTATGGGAGGCCACGGTGGGATGTGGTTTTTCTAGTCCCATGCTCGCCACCACTAGGACCCGATGTTCTTGCCTCTTGAACCAAGACGAGCGTACAACCACACGGGGCCTGGAAAACCCCATGATTGACTAACTTGCCTAGTAGATTCCATGAGTCATATAGTTCGGGCGTTCCATTCGACATATGCATATAAAATCTTTTGAAAGATTTGCCGGGTGAAGTTGGTGCATTCATAACAGGTTGGTAAGCGTGGACCGGGTTGCTTGGGGTCAATGGAGCCCTTGTTAACCATCCTCGCCTCACATATTTAAGTACCGGCTTCGGGATTTGATCCGTTACGGCGGAACCATACTTATTGTGTGACTCATGGTCTCGGCGAAAGCAAGGTAAAGGTCGTGGCCAACCACCCTCTGCCGGCCTTCCAAGGAAGAGGGCTAATAACGTTGGCATTAAGAGTCAGTTGGTATGTGTGGATAAATTTGTACACCCCTGCAGGGTAATAATCTTTCGGAAAGCCGTGTCCACGGTTATGGACGACTTGGGAACGGACGTGATGATCATAGAGAACTAAAACCTAATCGTAAAACTTGGCATATCAATGTGTGCTTAAGAATGCTTCCTCATGGGTACGAGGGGGTGATCCTAGTTGGTAGATGATGATAATTCGGTGGATATCAAAAGCTGATGATCAATACTTCGGAGATGTCGCTCTCTTATCCCCTTTTAAAATACTTTGACTAGACGAGCTTCTTCTCCCTCTTGTTTGATAAACAAAAGATGGCTTTATGCAAAACAACTACACCAGCCATAAGTCTTGCGGAGTACACCCTGTACTCACCCTTGCTTTGTTGATACTTTTGGCAGAGTAAGTGTTCACCTGAAGACGAGTTCCGTACTACATCGACATCGACGAGTGGCTTGGGGTTCCCGGTCGGCAGCTTGGAATCTATGGGCTGGGACGTCATCGTTATGCTTCAGACCTCTTAGGCCATTTGTTAAGTTTGCTATACTTAATAGCATAATTTGCCTTCCGTTGTTTGATGTTTATGGTCAGTGACCTTTGCTTGTAATATTTTGATTCTCTGGTTAGTTATGAGCTTGCTGTAATAATTTTGTGTCATAGGGTCACTGCTGTGCTACCTATTCTTCACTGGATATTCTCGAGCTCAAGGTTAAGCTTATTTCAGACGGAGGACTGGGATTTGTTTAGCCCTGATCCCAGGGGTGTCACAACAGCCGGAGGGGATGTCTGTGATATGAGGATCACGTGTGTGCACAGATTGTTAATGCTTTGCTCCAATATTCTATTAAAAGGAGTACCTTAATTGCCAGTAGATTCCCTTGAGGCCCTGCTGCAATGGGCTGGCAGGACAAAAGATGTTGTGAAAGTTCTCATTGCGAGCATGTATGACTATATATGGAACACATGACTATGATTGTTTAGTACTTGGATGCTTTATCTTATTTATCTACAAATTCCCTATATCTTGGTATTACATGGATAGTCTCGTCCATGCAACGCCCGTCCATCCATCCCTATGCCTACCGCACTCAAATCCTACTGTTTGCTACTATTGTTACTACTACCTTTGTTTTACTACTGCTGTTACTTTGCTATTGATACTACAAAACTATTGCTACTCATACACTACTGTGAGCAAGACTATTTCCAGTTGCAACTGAATTGACAACTCAGTTGTTAAGGCTTATAAGTATTCTTTGGCTCCCCTTGTGTCGAATCAATAAATTTGGTTATACTACCCTCGAAGACTGTTGCGATCCCCTATGCTTGTGGGTCATCATGACTATTTTCTAGCACCATTGCCGGAGATCATAGCTCTATTTGTAAGTTCACATGGGATTATTATTGTTCGCTGCTATCCTTTTCATCATGGGGAAAACTCATGATGTAAAGTTTCCTATTTTACCATCCATTACACCTCTGCTGCTCTTTATTCAACATCTGTTATAAGTAAGCTTGTCACACCACCACCACATAAACATGCTACACACAATGCTACTACTGTTGAATCTGAAATTGCTTCTGATGCTCATGATGTTACTTCTACTATGCTTGATGAGAGTGGTTCATTAGGTCCTTTCCTAGATGCTACAATTGCTAGGACTATATTGGGAAACACTAAAACTCCTAGTGAAGACACTATTACACCTGTTAGCTCACCTAAGTCTAGAGAGAGTTATGATATTAATGATGGTTACATTGAAATGACTGATGAATTTATTGAAGAATATCAAAACACACGTGGTGCTGGTGCTATTAAGAGTCTCCTTGATAAACGTACTATTATACCTAAACTATATTTTGATGCTAAGTTTGCCACTTCTCCCATAGACATTGAAGATAAAGATTATGATTTCTCTCTTGATTTATCTTATATAAGCATTGTTGAGAAAGAACCTTTTTGTGGGATTGAGAATGAAAAGGCTGTGGCACATATGAATGAGCTTTATACTATGAGTGCATTATTTTCTGATAATGTTAAGATGCTCACCTACTTTGTTCCTAATTTTTTTTGCTTTTTCACTAAAAGGAGAAGCTAAAGCTTGGTTTAATAATTTACCTCTTGGATCCATTGATAGCCCTGATTGCTTGATTACTACTTTCTTTAAGAAATATTTTCCTCCTAGTGGTAGACATGCTGCTTTGTAGAAACTTTTTGATTTTAAACAAGGAGAAGAGGAGAAAATTCCTGAGTCATGGACAAGGTTCTGTGCATTGATTCATGCACATCTTGGATGTCCATTACCTAAAAATGAGCTTCTTGATATATATTATAATGGACTAACTGATGAATCTAGTACATACCTGGATAGTTTTGCTGATTGTGTTTTCAGGAAAAGAACTCCTGCAGAAGATGAAGAATTAATGGATAAAATAAGCAAGAATTGTGATGATTGGACTACAACTGAGCCAATTATACCTGAGTGATCTACACCTTAACCAACTGTGCCTGAACCAACTCCAACACCAACACCAAAGAAGAGGGGAATGATTGAATTAAATGATGAAGTGATGAAAGAAGCTAAGAAATGTCTTAAGGAGAAGGGAATTAGATCTAAAGATGTGAAGAAGTTACCTCCCATAGAATAATTATGTAAGCCAATTTCCCAGTCATCTACTATTGAGGTACACTCTCTCCAACACTTTGATGAAGGTGATATTCCTTATGGTAAACCTACTGATCACTGCTTAGAGGAACTTGATACTTCTATTATTAAGCAAGGTAATTTTAATAAACAAGTTCAGAATCATTTATTGGAAAATTCTAGAGGTATTAATGAGTTGAAAGATATTGTGGAAAGAACTGCTAATGATGTTAAAATTCTTATTAAACACTTCCAAATTGTTCATACCCAAATTGATCAACTTGCTAAAGTACAAAAAGATATGATAGTCAATGCTTCTAGAGGTAAACATGCTTATGAAATTAGAACTAAGAGTGGTGCTACCACTTAGGATCCTCTTTATCTTGAGGGGAATCCTAAAAGAATTTAGCAAGATTCTCAACAAGCTGAGAATAGTGGTAGTCCTTATAAGAGAAAGAAGAAGAAACATAAAATAGTTGAGGAACCTTCTGAACCTGCTGTAGATCCTAATAGTATATATTTGTCTCTGATGCTGAAACTTAAAGTGGTAATGATAAAAATGATGCTCCTGATAAGGAAGAAATTGAAGAACCTGAAAAGCACAGTAAGAACACTAAGTACACTAAGAAATATTTTATTACTAATAAACATGGTAGTGAAAGAAAACCTTGGGTGCAGAAACCAATGCCTTTTCTTAATAATAAACATAAGTCAAAGGAAGAAGAACACTATAACAAGTTTTGTGAGTGGATGATGCTATTAAGTTTCCTCCTTATTCAAAGTATATGAGGGATATTGTGTCTAATAAAAGGAAGATTGCTAATGAGGAAATTTATACTTTGCTTGCTAATTATTCCTTCAATGGTAAGGTTCCAAAGAAACTTGGTGATCCAAGTCTTCCAACTATTCCTTGCTCCATTAAAAATAATTATGTTAGAACTACTTTGTGTGACTTGGGAGCTGGAGTTAGTGTTATGCCCTTTTATCTCTACAAGAGACTTCAACTAGAAAAATTGATACCAACTGATATATCTTTGCAAATGGCTGATAAGTCAACTACTATTCCTGTTGGTATATGTGAGGATGTTCCTGTTCAAGTGGCTCATAATTGCTTGGTTTTAACTAATTTTGTTGTGCTTGAGATGCCTGAAGATGATAATATGTCTATTATTCTTGGGAGACCTTTTCTTAATAATGCAGGTGCTGTCATCAATTGTAATCAAGGAAAATTAACTTTTAATATTAATGACAAAGAGCATACTGTCTATTTCCCAAAGAGGATTGATAAGAGCTATGGCCTAAATTCAATTGAAAATATTGAGGGCATCAAAGTTGGAGAAATATATTGTCCCGTTCCACAAGAAAATTTTGAAACTATTATGATTGGGACTATTGCTATCAAGATTGAGGTAACATAATCTTTTTGTGAAATGCAAAGTTTTGTTTCATATGAAATTGTTTTGGTAACAAGACATGATCAACCTTGTTAACAAAGGGATTTTAATGGACAAAACAATGCTTTCACAATGATTATCCTTGCTCACTTTTATTTTTCTCCATTCCAATCTTTGCTCTTTATCTTGTTAGTTTTAGTTTTGCTAGTTGCTTGCTTGTTAGAGTGTCTGAGAACTTCTGTAGTTTTGGTTTTGGTTTTCTTTTGTGTCTTCAAAAAAATCTTTTTCTGCGAGAAAATCAATTTTCATAACCTGAAAATTGGCCAAAAATAATGTTTGCCGAAAAATTCCATAAAATTCATATTATTTTTTTCCTCGAAAAAGGGGCAGAGAGACACCTGGAGTGACCTAGGGGGACCCACCAGGCCAGCATACCCCCTGGTGGCGCGGCTAGCCCTAGGGCGCGCCTTGCCTGGGTGTGGCCCACCCCTGGCCCTCCAACTTGCCTCCTTCCAGCCACTTCTTTCTCTCTCCCTAAAACACCGAAAAACTTTGCAAAGCTCGAGTTCTTGCTGTTCTTTCTCCTGAATTTTGATCTCCTTGCTCAGCCCATCTTTACTGCTGATTTTTTGAGGGATTGCTATACATTATGTGCCCCTTCCGCTTGTCCAATCAGATTTTTGATTGGTGGATTATCTTGAGTATTTTGCTACTGTAGGTGATAGGTTGTGTGAGCTTGCATGCTTGTTATATGCTTAGAGATTTCATTTTTATGCATGTTGAGCCCTCTAGCAAATTCCTGTAGTAGTTACTCATCATTTATCAACATGGAAATCACCTTGTTTGATGATTGTCTAAAAATTTCAGAAAAGAAGATGAGTGAGTACCAACTGAATCAACATGAATTGATGGTACCTGAGCCAATGAAATTACATCGTGAGGAGGAGGTTTCCTCTTCCATATATCCATGCCTTGAATTTATGAGAGCTGCGGGGATCTTTTAGTATTTCCAAACTATAATTTGTAATGTAGGGTTGGCGCATTTTGTTGGAGAAGAGCCTTACAAATATGTGAAACTAACTATGTCTATGGTGCAGGACTTTCGATTTAGTTGGTCCTTGCCTAACCCCATTGTCCACTACAAAATTTACAATATAGCTGTCAACCTCCCTTTTGATGATTTTTGTGCAGCTATCAGAGTGCCTCAGTGGAGTTCATGTGAGAAGATTAGAGAGAGGCATACGCCAATCATTGACTTATATGCGGAAATTTGTCAGGGTTGCAACTTCTGAAAGGAGAGTGGTAAAATTTGGAATATCCATCTCCCATCCATTAGATATTTTGCCTATTTCATTGCCAAGTGTTCTCTTGCTAGGAAGACTGTTATAAAATTATCTTCATTTGGTCTAGCTTTTATCTCAGCTGCTTTGAATAGGGATAGAACTTATAATTTGGGTGCTTTGATAGCTTTCCGTCTTGCTACTAACCGCGAGAAAGGTGGAATTTGTGGAGGTCTCATTGCCTCTCGTTCGTTAGATTTGCATGGTTTAGCACCTCCTCATTCAGACTTTCATTTTCCCATAGAGAGACTTGATCTTAATTCCATGGTACAACATAAATTTGTTTCTTCTTGGGCTAGTTCGAGCGAGTTACCTTAT
Source organism: Avena insularis (assembly GCA_023614405.1). Taxonomy (NCBI): domain Eukaryota; kingdom Viridiplantae; phylum Streptophyta; class Magnoliopsida; order Poales; family Poaceae; genus Avena; species Avena insularis. The sequence continues at coordinate 189,971,469 of CM042689.1, read as the reverse complement.
GAAATAACCTTTGTCAAGAGTGGTTGGAGAGGGGGTAAGACTGAGAAAGTAGTCCCTTTGCCTGCACCATCCTTGTTGAAATTTGATAACAGGAAAGGATGGTCACTCACGGAGGAAGAAATTGATACATACATGGTGGAACTCTCCCATCAAGAGGATGCCGAAGATAATTCAGTTCAGCCCTCCAACATTGGGGAGTCTTCATACCAGCAACCTTCTTATGATTGGGGCGCTTCTTCTTCTTCATCATGAGGTCCTGATTATGATCATTCCTACGATGATCCACCGGCTTGGGGCTACTACCCGCGCTCGGATTGATCTCCACTTAGGCCAAAAGCCTAAGCTTGGGGGGAGGTATACCGACATCACACTCATCTACATATCATGTTCTGTCGGTACTTTGTATATCCATGTTTCACTTTATTTTTAGTGTTTTTTCTCCTTTCCCAAACAAAAAAAGGACAAAAATATTTTCGTTGTTTCTCTTTGTTTGTTTCTTTGTCTAATGGCTTTGGTTTGCTATAAGAAAAATCCAAGAAGATTTTGCTTTGCTTGTTTTTACTTTGAGTGCTTGCTTTAAAAATCGAAAACCCAAAAATATTTGTTGTTCTTCTTTGGTTTTGTGAAGTTTGTTGCAGGGTACAGCGGTCCTCAGTGGAGTGTGGTTTCATGTTATTATTCAATCCACACAAGTGAAAGACAATGATGATGATTTGTGACAACTCAAGGTGTGGTAAGAGGCTGGGAATGAACTCTATTTGTCTTCATTTTTCTACATATACTCATCATTCTGGGCATGCTTAGTCTGTTCATGTAAGGTGTATGTATTTATTGGATGCTTAGTAGTTCTTGCTCTCTAATGATTAGCTCCAACTTGCTAATAGTTTGTAGCATGTCATATGAATGTTTGCATGCATTGTTCTATTCATAACTTGGTATGACATTGTGGTATCCTCCTCTGAATGTTTCATTTGAATCGACTTGGCACATGCTCACGCATGCATATGACTAAACAAAAGTCAGTTAAGCCTCAATGATTTATTTTGCCTCAGAGTTCTTCTATCACTTTTATGCCATAATTAATTCTGTTTTGTTGCAAGCATGATTATGATAGTTATTTCTCTCGTGTTTGTTGCTCCCTTTCTATTGCTTGCCTTCACTTGCACTGAGTATGAGCTCTACTCATGTTTCTAACTCCCCAAAACCAAAATTGCCAAAAAAGTGTCCACCATACCTACCTATTAGCATCATTTGCTATTCCGTGCATATTTATTATGCCTCGTTTTCTTCCAAATAAAATGTTTGCTTGTTTTGAGAAAGTTAGTTAGTAAAGCTCTCACGAACTTGATAGCACACTTTAATTTCTTGTACTTAATAAACCTAAACCATTGTGACTGTCCATGAAAGTTATATGCTAGCAAATTATAGGCTGGGAGTTAGGAGAACCGTGCCGTCACGGGGAACGCTTTCAACACCTGTAAATATATACCCAGTTGATATCATGCTCTTTTGTTTATGGATGTCGTCGGTGTGAAATAAAAGGGGAGATTGTAATCCCATGGAGTTATGTATATGTGTTAGAGAAATGCCTGGGCCGCTAGCCTAAGCCATGCCTAATCATGGTGGAAACTTGCAGCATAACCATAGTGAGCAATCTATGAAGCATTCTTATTATAAAAAAATAAAGAGACACGAGAAAGATAAAAGGAGGAAAGAAGAGAAAAAAGCACCATTTTCCCATGGTAAATAAGAAGATTGCTGAGATGCTCACTGTCTGTTGCCTTGTCATTTTGATATGGGATAGCTCCTATGTCATGGGGCAAGGGGTACCCCGTTGGCGGTTCTCTATGATACACATGTACTTACTATGACAACAACTTACCGGTAACTAAAGTTGAGTAGCATGAGGACCGAACCTCGTACTCAAGGGACATGAGATTTCCTGTTTATGATCTGTCAAGCATATAACTCATATTGGACCTCACTTTAACCTTAACCATTTAAAGATGCCTACGATAGGGGCAATGAGAGCTCAAAGCTAATGAGTACCATACTTTTAGCATTTGTAAGCCTTTCAAACTTTTAAAAACCTTTTCACTTCCTTGTTGAGTAACCACTTATTCTATGAGCACCTTCTTTAGAGCATAGTTGTCATTCTTAGTGTAATGTTCTTGTCTCAAAACTTGGTTAATTATGTCATGACTATCATGCTCGTATCTTTGATATCTTTACTTCTAGTCTTCACTTGAACTTTAGAAGTGCCTTGGCATTTATGTTTTGCTCCACAATCAAAGGCAAGCGAGATACCACTCTATCATACCTTCTTATGAGCATTACAATGTTGCTTATACTTATGTCTCATGCTACTTATTATTATTGTGTTGGAATCTCTTCATAGCTTGCAATGACTATTGAGTAGACTTAGTTGCATACTCCTTATTATGAATTGTCTAAGTATTGATCATATCTTGAGAATATATACATCATATGAAACAAATGTTTTCGTGAAAGTTTCTTTTATCGCACTCAGTTTTCAACTGAATTGCTTGAGGACAAGCAATAAGCTAAGCTTGGGGGGAGTTGATACGTCCAAAACGTATCTAATTTCCCGAACACTTTTGCTATTGCTTCTCCTCTAATTTGTGTGATTTGGATATAACTAACACGGACTGACGATGTTTTCAATAGAATTGGTTTACTGTCTAGTTTTTGTGCAGAAAATCAACTTTCGGCAAAAATCCTGGAAAATATCGCAAAACTCCCATTTTACCAGAAGACTCACGGAGCGAGAGGATGAGACTGAGGAGGACCACGAGGGGCCCACACCCCCTGGCAACGCGGACAGGCCAGGCCGCGCCTAGGTGGGGTGTGGCCACCTCGGGCACCCCTTCGGCCTCCCTCTTAGCCTACATAAAGCCTCCTGACCTAAAAATAGAGGGGGTTCGACGTTTTTCTAGAGAGAGTTCCGTTGCGCCGCCACCACCAGAAACCACGATTTGTAACCATGAACTCCGTTCTGGCAGCCTGCCGGGGTGGGGAATTAGAGGAGATCATCACCATCATCATCATCGACGCCTCTCCATCAACCATCCATGTTTGCCCCATCCATGAGTGAGTAATCCCCCGTTGTAGGCTATGGGGATGGTAGGGTTTGGATGAGATATACCATGTAATCGAATAAGATTGTTAGGGCATGGTGCCTAGTATCTTTGTTAGTGCTATTTGACTTTGTTGCAACTTGTTGTGCTTAATTCTTGTCACTAGGGACCGAGATCCATGATCTCATATCTAAACATGTTATTGATTCATGACAATAGTATTGTTTGTGATCTTATATGCAAGTTGTTTACACATATTATCGTCCGGAACCAAAGGCCCCGAAGTGACAGAAATTGGGACAGCCAGAGGGGATGGCTGTGATATGAGGATCACGTGTGTTCATGGAGTGTTAATGCTTTGCCCCGGTACTCTATTAAAAGGAGTACCTTAATTGCAAGTAGATTCCCTTGAGGCCCCAGTACAATGGGCTGGCAGGATAAAGATGTTGTGCAAGTTCTTATTGCGAGCACGTATCACTATATATGGAACACATGCCTATGATTGTTTAGTACTTGGATGCTTTATCTTATTTATCTGCAAATGCCCTAGATCTTGGTATTACATGAATAGTCTCGTCCATGCAACGCCCGTCCATCCATCCCTATGTCTACCGCACTCAAATCCCACTGTTTGCTACTATTGTTACTACTGCCTTTGTTTTACTTCTGTTGTTACTTTGCTATTGATACTACAAAACTGTTTCTACTGATAAACTACTGTGAGCAAGACTATTTCCAGGTGCAATTGAATTGACAACTCAGTTGTTAAGGCTTATAAGCATTCTTTGGCTCACCTTATGTCGAATCAATAAATTGGGTTACACTACCCTCGAAGACTGTTGCGATCCAATATACTTGTGGGTCATCAAGTAGCATATGCAGTATTTGTAATTTTCAATACTCTAGCCCCCAAGCCTCTAGTTGAAACATAAATTTTTCCGACTAGATTCTTAAAGAAAGACTAAGCATAGCTTTGAGTTAAAAACTAGCACTATAGCCCCGAGCCTCTAGGTGGAACGAAATAATTTCGGCTAGATGGTCTAAGTAGACTAATTAACCTTTTTGTACTGGCAGAATGAGAATGCTTAGAAGGTGAGCGCCAATGACAAGTTCTACAAAATGCACAAGGATCTTGAAACTGAAAAGGGTAAAACTGCCTTCTTGAAGCAACAGATCACCAATGGAAAGCGTCTGTTATCTTTTTAGTTTCATTCTCAACTTGATCTTATGTCTTTATCTTTCGACTACTCATTGTGCTTTGTCATTTCTTCGACAAGAAGGAGCTATCGCCATGGCCAAATATATTGTCAAGCAATCCAAGCACATCCAAGAGCTAGACAACGAAAACAAAATCTTAAAGCAGGAGAGGGCTCATACTCTGAAGATGCACTAGCTATCATGCAAGAATCTGCAAACACGGAGACCAACCGCCTTAAGGAGGAGATTGTGATCCTCAAGGAGCACAAGAAAGATGCTGACGAGCAAAATTCTCGAAACCTTGAGGCGTACAAGACTCTCCGAAAGGAACGGGAATCCATGGCAGATGTTCTCCAGTAGGCTGAGAGCAGCGTCTTTGGTAAGCGTTCTCTATCTTGTACTTCTGTAAATCAGGTACTTTGATCTAATGTGGTCAACTAATGTACTCAAATATATTTGTCGAAAATGCAGCTCCTATTGGCTAGCCAACAATGCTCATCCACCAAAAGAATGCATGGTTCTTACCGGTAACTTCATCGACACTATGATCACCCAAGCCAAGGAAATTGTCAAGCCCCTGGACATCAACATCAAGGCGGTGGATTCCTTCATGAAGTTTTCGGAGATCCTTCGCCGAGCCCCCGAGTGTATTGTAAGCTGGAAAGCTTCATGTATCCGGGCTGGCGCTAGGATGGCCCTAGCCATGGTCAAGGCCCACTACGATGATGCCGACATTGACATGGTGACCGCTGGTCTCCCCTACTTGAACGAAGATGGAGAAAATATCGATAACGATGCAATCTAGTCTTCTGTCGCCGGCTATGACAATAGGGTTGCAAAATTGGTCAAGGCGGACGTCTTCATGCCTCTAGAGCTTATTGACGCTGACCAGGCTGGCTCTGAATCCTTGTAAACCACCGACCTTGTTGATGAACAGGATGGCTCTCCTGCTGCCGATGACGCAGCTTTGAAGTCCCCTGCGCCAGAAGAATTAAAACATTTTGTAACATTTGTTTCTTCTGGGATTGTATTTATGCGGAAATACAATATGGTTCGCTTAAGGAGGAAAACTTGACTATAAGTTTCCAGCTACTCAGGAACAAGTTCCAGCATCTATGTTGTATATATTTTTAAGCAAGTGCTGGCTTATCCATTACTTTTGTTTTTGTGCCTTAGCTTTCATGAATTGGAAGATCCTTAGTCAGAACCATGCGCTTAGGTGATGATGCCCAATGGCACCATAAAAAACCGAACCAGAAAATAACCGACTTTGAGTGCCTAAAGTCACTAATCCAGAATCCACATAAAAACAACAAAGAATGTGTAAACCAGAAAACTTAAGATAACACCCGTAGGCGGAATTATCACAAGTGCAAATGCAAAGCTTGTGAATAAAGGTTTTATATGATCCAAAAATGAACACTAAAGGAGGTAAAAGACTTAGGCATATGAGTGAACCAAAAGTTTATTTCATTGATCATATAAGAGGTACATAGTAGATAATAAAATATGCTAAGTGTAAAAAGGACGTAGCTGTGCTATGTTCCATGCCGATCAAGCTCCGGGTAGTCATCATCCGGGTCACGTCGCTTACGCTTATGATCCTTGTTTGGCCTATCTTATAACTCACGATTATGAATGACGTAAGAGGAACCATTGAGTAGATCCTTTCTTATGATGAACGGTCCTTCCCATAGCGGAGATAATTTGTGTGCCTTTTTCTGCTTAAGTCGGAGCACCGAATCCCTCCTCTTTAAACGAGTGACGCCGAACGCAGCGACTATGGTAGCTGCGTAGCTTCTGCTAGTAGATGGCGGATCTCTGGCATGCTAGCATGCGCTCCTCCTCGAGAAGTTCCACATCAAGGCATCTGGATTCTTCAGTGTCATCATCGTCGTAGGCGGTAACCCTTGGTGAATCGTGGAAGATTTTGGAAGGTAAGACTTCTTCTGCTGCATACCATGAAGAAAGGGGTGTATCTGGTGGATCTGTTGTGAGTAGTTCTTAAACTCCACAAAATAGATGGCAATTTCTCGACCCAGGCTTCAGCTGCTATATGCACTGGTGCTTCTAAATGTGGCTTTATTACTTGCAGAATTAGTCCATTGACCTGTTCAATTTGACCAGTAGACTATGGGTGAGAAACATATGCTAGGTCCAGGCAGATGCCTTCCTCCCAACAGTAAGCCTCTACTTCTTCGAGTGATAAGTTGCTACCGTTGTCGGTGATGATGCTATGTGGGGGACCAAATCTCAACACCAAATCCTAGACAAACCTAGGTGCAGTTGCCCCCATCAAGCTTTCTAATGGGTTTTTCTTCTATCCATTTTGTGAATTTATCAACTGCTACTAGAAGATGGGTAAACGCACAAGGTGCCGTCTGCAACGGTCCAACCATGTCAAGCCCCCAGACTGCAAACAACCAAGTTATTGGTATGGTTCGCAATTCTTGAGTTGGCACATGTGGTTGCCGCGCATAATACTGACACCCAATGCATTTCTTAACCAGCTTGTCGGCGTCCGCCTTCGTAGTCAGCCAGTATCCTTGCCGGAAGGCTTTGGAGACCAAAGATCGAGGAGCAGGGTGATGCCCGCAATATCCGAGATGAATCTCACAAAGGATATCAATACGTTCTTGCTAGGAAAAAATTTTAGGTATACACCTATGGTGCTTCTTTTGTAGAGCCGCCCATTAATTATGGTATAGCCCTTTGCTCGATGTACTATTTGCCGACTTTCGACCTCGTCGATGGGCAAAGTTCCGTGTACGAGATACTCCATGAACGGTTTTGTCCAAGATGGAGGGACTATTGTTACCGTATTAACAAATGAGTCAACTCTATCCGGATTCTCGGGGTGCGCTCCCTTCATGGATGGGGTTTGTATATGTTCCAGAAAAATGCCTGGCGGAATTGGTTTGCGCCCTGATCCAAGCTTTGACAGCAGATCAACCGCCTCATTTTCCTCCCTCTTGACGTACTTGACTTCATAGCCTTGGAAGCACTTGGCTATCTCGTCTACTTTGTCTCTATATGCCGCCATCATAGGTTTCCACGCGTTCTAGATGCCAACCACCTACTAGGCAACCAACTCAGAATCTACACAACAAACTATGTGCTTGATGCCAATATCCTTGGCTACGCAAAGTCCGTGAATGTGTGCTTCATATTATGCCATGTTGTTCGTATCCTCAAAGTGAATTTACCGGGCATAGTGCAGTTTTTCTCCTGTTGGATACTGTAGTAGTACACCAGTCCCCGAACCATTGAGTAGCTTTGATCTGTCAAAGTGCATCACCCAGTACTCTGGTTCTAGTATGGGAGTATCATCTGGCATGTCCGTCCAATCTACAATTAATTCCGCCAAGGCTTGAGATTTGATAGCATCGCGTATCTTGTAGGTGATCTCGAAGGCGGCAAGCTCAATGGCCTAATTCGTGACCCTTCCTGTAACATCCCAATTTCAGCAACCCTGACTAAATGTCCAAAAGGAAAAAATCAGGGGGAACGAAAACTTTTCTTGCATTATGTGGTTACCTATTTGCTTGTGCCCAAGCAACTGTTTGTGTATTAGTTGTGTACTCCTCATCTCAACACTATCTTACAAAAACTATTTCTCAAAAGATATATCTTGGCTCATCTTTCATATTCTCAAATGTTTTGGCATTTCAAAAACCTAAGCCAACATGACTTTGACCGAACACAATACTTTTCTATTTCTATTGGCAAACTATGGAGCCCTATATATTATCTCCTTATGTTTTCAAGACAGAACCTTTAACTACTCTTATCTCTAGGTTTTCCAAAACCTTATTAAAACCTTTTCATCTCAATCTTCGTAGAGATACCAAGATGGTACTTATCTTACTTCAAAGAAAAACCCCTTTCAACGTACCCATCCTTACCTCAATCTAGGCTTGATGGTAACCCTAGCACTAGTTGGATAAGTAATAAGATGAATTGCCTTGATCTGCTGGTTGATAAATTGCCTTGATCTGCTGTCTGCCTTGTTTGCTTAGGAACTAGAATGAGCTAATCTAGTAGCTCATCCCTTAGTACCCAATCCTTGCTTGAGATCATCAATCTCAAAGCAAGCATCCAAGTCTGGATCTATCCTAAGCCACCCAAGTGATCATCTCATCTCCTAATCAGATCAATCAGGGATAATCCTGTTTGGTAGTTTCCAACTCAGTGGAGACCCCATATAAGCATGGATCCTATATACTTAGTAAACACTTCAACATCGTATCCTTGATCATGAGTCTAGAAATTAGCATCCTCTCAAAATCATCTACACTTGCACTCTAGTCTAAAACCCTAAATCTGCCAAAATGGCTAAGTTTGGATTTCTATTCTAGAATAAATCTTTGGAGCTCTACCTTTTCCAACCCATGTGTATTATTGAGAATGTATGTGAACCATCTTGTAGTACATCATTTGTACTACCAAATGCCACTCTTGCCCTTGGCTAAGCCATTCTATTTCCCACTCATCCATGATGGTTTTGTTGTCAAGATAATAATCTTTTCTGCGAATCTTATCATCTGCCTATTTTGGCAGAAGCTCATATCTACATGTTACCTCCCCTTGACCAACTATTTGTTGGGTTATGATCTACTAATCATGGACTATCAACCCCCACTTCACTTGTTTCCATTGGCGCCTTGTGATTCCTATACCCACATGGTTTAGGAGGCTACCTGATGTATCTATTATGGCAAGCTTATTTTCAACAAAGTTTGCCATCTCTTATAGACCATACCAAATTCAACCAAGCCCAACCCATGCTTCCATGCTCATCTATATGACTTGGTCTATCCATCCATATACCCCTTGTACCAAGGTGAGCTTTGAGCTCCCTAATCCAACCCTGTTTAGGTGGCATCAGAATAACCAAACCCTAGATCCTCCCATATCTAGTTTCCATCCTTTTCACCACCTTCCTCCAAAACTCAAGGTTGATTTTGATGCATATATCAAGTGTACATAATATACCTTGGATATAAGCATCCCCAAATAATTTCGCATAATTATTTGGATTAATTAACTATTTATTTTCCTATACTCACCAAATTCTCAAAACCTCTGTCTATAAAGGCAAGTCTGTTTTTATCCAAATCACCTTGCCAACTCAATGCACAATTGAGTTCTATATATCATATCTCATTTTCCCAACTCAAAAATAAATATTTTTGAGACCCTTTGTTATTTATTTTTGCCCTTTTTCTTAAATGGCAGAAACAATAAATAATTCCCTAAAAATACTTTTCCACCTAAATAAATCCCAATAAAATTCTCCAGTGTGTAATATGGTATTTAGGACCATATCACATCAAAAACTAAGCTTGCCCAATGTAAAATTTCCATCTTAGATTCCATAATATACTTCAGCACTTTTTGAAGAAGAGCAATTAAATGGGATTATAATCATCATAAATATCCCATTTAAATCTTGGAGAGATTATTTGACCTACTGCACCTACCAGTACCATTTCCACACTTTGGTCAATGCAAATTTATCCACTTCCTTCCCAAGCATCAAAGTAACCAACACTTTGCAAAACAACCATACATATTTCAAACCAACACCAAACCAGCTCTAATCTGGTCAAGCACTCCTCCACAGCAGCACACATACCTCCCAGGTCGACCAGCACTGTAGCATACTCCACCCCTTGTTCCACATGGTTGTTTAAGAGGGAGACCAAGGCAATGTATTGTCTAGCCCTTTCTTTACTCCTTACAACACCCCCACCCCCTCTTTGTCCCCTAGCACGACCAGGGCCCACTCTCTCACCTCTCCACCGCCCCTATTGCCCAATGGCTGAGCCCTAGCCTCTCCACAAGCTTCTCCATGAGATTTATCCACCATGCACCACCCCACCTCTCAATAAATAAGCCAGAGGCCCCCCTCCCTCAGTCGTGCTCCCTCATTTCTCCCCCTTACCAGCAAAGAGCCTTCCCCAGAGCTCCCCCTCTCCCTCCTTCCCCCTCCTCTGGCCGCAAGAGCAAGAAATGGCCATTTTGGCCATTGCTTAGTACAAGCTCGAGGCACCTTCTCCCTTCTCCCCTCTCCATGCATGTGTTTTATTCGTGCTCCCCTACCCCTTACGTACCTCCCCCTCCTCTTCCCTCCTCTGCAGGACCCCTGGAGCTCGCCACCGTTGAGCTTGCCCGAGAGGAGCTTCTCCGTCGAGGACCGTCTCCCCGAGCCCCTCCTGCGGTAACCACGCCTCCCCCAACCTTCCTAAGACCCAAGAACCCCTCTAACCCATCCCCTTTGACCTGCAGGCCGCCTCGAGCGCACCCCGACGAGCTCCCAAAGCCAGCCCCGTCGCGGAAGCATGCGACCCCGTCCCTACACGGAAAACCGTTCCACCGCCCATCGACGGACTCCTGACAGTGGACCGCGTCACCCTGCACCCTCGTCCGCGCCTCTCCGAGCCCCAGGTGAGCTCTCCGTCCTTCCGCCGACAAGCCTAGGGTTTCCCCTCTATTCTTCCCCAGCCAGAGGTGGAAGACGAGTAGATGCCATCGATCCCCATTAGATCCGACGGCCAGAAGCTCGCCATACCCCTTCGCCCCTACCGCAGCCGCTGACAGGCCGGCCCCGCCTGTCAGCGCTTCAAACCGCCACCCCACACAGGGCGCTGCCCTCCTGGGCCATTTCCTCCCATGTGTGGCCCATCTGCCTCAGATTTGGACTATGGAACATCCCCCCTTTTATTTTATTCGATTTTCCCAGATCTAAAAACTACCAGCTCAGTTTAAAATACAAACAAAAATTAAAAAGTTTCAAAACCTGTAAACCTAAATTTTATCCAGTACCTGGATGTCTTCCCAAACATGCAGACCAAGTTTTGCACTAAATGGTTGATTAGAATAAATATGATAAATCATTTCCTAAGATCTAGCCTTTTCACTAAAGAAGTTCTCCAGAATGATTTACCACTCCAAATAGAGTAAATTGAAATTGTACATAAAGGTATCACCAATACCTTTCATATCCCACTGGCCCCACCTTATTTTGCTCCCTTATTTGCTGGTAGAAAAAATAATAAAAATCAGGTCCTTTATGCCTTTAGAAATTTCTCTAGGTCAAACCAAATGAGGTTTTGATCTAATTCCAACTCCCAGATGACACACATAACCATATATTCCAAAACCCAGTGGCTCATATTTTTATGAGTCTCTGTTAAATTTTGGTGAATTAAACTCTTCTGTGCATGGTTTAATCACTAATAAAAATACTACAGTATCTCTGCAACTCCAAAAAGGTTGAATCCAATTTCTATAGAAAGGTATTATCAGTATCTAACATGTGTCCCCGGAATCAACTAAAAAGCTTATGTAGAATAAATCTGATGAAAAAGACAAATCCTATCTAGTACTTCCTTTGGGAATTTCTCAATGTAATTTTGGTAATTTTTTTGAGTATAATCCAACTCCTCTTGATTCAGTTCATCAAATACCACCTAATCACCCAAGCAAATAATTTTTGGAACTCTAGAGAAGTTCTGGTGAATTATTTCCTAAAACTAGGATTCTATCCACTATAAAATCCCTTATAAATCAAGGGAAATTGATAAAATAGTGAAACCACTTTTGTTGGCTTCATTTTATCAATACTATATGATGGTATCATTTTTATACAATCATATCATACAGATCTAGCCCTTGGTCAAAAACCCCTCTCCTAGGTAGTTCCTAGACTCTAAATCCAAAGAGGATCCCTTTTTCCAGTCTCTCCAAATCTTCTTCCCATCCAATTAAATCAAACCTCCAAACATCTTACTGATGTTTATCTTGTAATTATACTTGTTTGCTGTATAGTTTTATGCTTGTATGTCGTGTATTGATTGGTGTATTGTTTGTTTGCATGTATGCTCGATAACGGCGATAGTTGCAATTGCGTGACGCCGAGAAGAAGGAAGGATCGGGTTATTATTATTATTGTTATTATTGGTATTCTGGTTATCTAACACCGTCAAGGGACATCTCGCTGGTCACAGGCAAGCCACCTTCTTTCTCATACACCTTATCCTAGTATTTTATATATGCTTGTTTTATCTACCCATTTATGCGAAGTGCATTGGTTTTACTATAGTAATTATTTTATATGGGGAATGTTTAGCTCCTCCAAATGTTCAACCCTTAGTACCATTAGGTACAACCCTTTTGTATAATACCTACCTTCCTTAGCATGGTAGATGGTGTTTAACACCATAACCTCTTAGAGACCCCGTTTGTAGCCCAAACAAAAGTGTAGGATGGGAAGACCCCGGGAAAGGACTTACAAAATTGTTTTATGAGAAAACCTTGGTGAGGATTGGCCTACCAAGTGGTTTTGGAAAAATGAGAAAGGCCTTGTTTTACAAAAAGAGGGACAAAAGATGCAGGAAAAATGTACGAAAATAGCCGGGCTGGCCAGTTTTGAATCTAGCGCAATTAACTCGTGCAACCACATTACTCTGGAATGGGACGGGGATGGGCTGGAAGTTTCACTGATCCGGTATAGGGCCTCACACTACTACAGGGGCAAACAATGCTAGGAGGGTGAGCCTTCTCTGTCTAACGGTCCATGTGTAGCATTGATCGGGAGAAGGAACAAAGGGTCTACGGGCCTCCGCGAGATACTATGAGCCCCTCATTAAAAGAGCACACGCGTTGAGGTGCAAAACACGCTCTGGTTGGCTGGTTACTATATAGGGCGTCCCGGTGTTGAGGGAGTTAACCTCATAGGGTAGGCACTTGAATCGAAGAGGGCATTCAGGAGGTCTTGACCGGTTATTCTACCCATGATCGGCGTAGTTCAGGGACGGGTACTGGGATGGTGTGGGTACAGTGTACAACCTCTGTAGAGTGTAAATCTATTAGAATAGCCGAGTCCTCAGTCATGGACGGTTGTGCTGGTGGAGGTACAATGGTGATGGTTTTGATTTCAAAAAGGACTTCGGAAAAGCAATGGCTTCAAAATGTTTTGACCATGGATGGTCGGGAAAAAGGAGGAAGGAGTTTGGTCATGAGATGACCGGAACGAAAAACAAATGGGTGAACCAATCCTAGTGTTTTATTAAAACTTTTAAAAAAGGTTTCCAAAATGTTTTACAAAAGTTTTTCAACAAAGATATAGATACATGCTATATCTACAAGAGAAACTAGTTTATAAAATATCCTCTTCTGGAGCCATCCTACCACAGCCATATTGCATATCCGGTATTATTGTTATCATTAAGGTGGTTTGCGAGTACATTCAAAGTACTCACCGGCATTGTCCCTGGCTATTTACTTGGCCAGATTGCATATGTTGATAAGTAACGAAGGTGCTAACGTCTATGCGAGCTAGGCCGTCTTCCCAGTCAGTTGCTTGTAGGTTAAGGCACGAGCTTTGCGCGGAAGACTTCTTCTACTTGTGTTGTAATTGCCATAATGCTCACTTTGTAAGTTTTATACTCGTTACTGTATGGATGTTGTAATGATACTAGTCGGTTATGCTCACGGCTCACTGATCATGGGAACGTGAATTGTATGCATAACGGGTATTCTCAGACCGTAAATCCGGGGTGCCACACACATGGTATCAGAGCCATCCTGACTGTAGGAGACCTTAGTTAGCATGGATGTTAGACAGGACAACCCCTATTTTGGAAAACACCAGTTTTTGAAAACTATTTCTCAAAATATCTTCGAAAGATTTCTTATCTTATCGTCTCTAATTTAAAAGAATTGAAAATGGATTACTCTATATCTATCTACTTCAAAGGTTCCGTTTCCAACAAAGTCCGACTTGGAGACTATGAAGACGGATATCACGAAATGAAGGGACACCAAGGAAAGCAAAACAAATGAGCTACCAATGACGCAAGACACTACAAGATTGCCCTACCAACAGAGTCCTTCATCGCCCCAAAATCGATCAAGTACGGCACCGACGACAACAAATGGCAAGACAGAAGTCAAGACCCTCGTAACGTCCGTACTTAGAATTAGCATCCCTAACATAGGATTCCCCTTATGGCATGAAGTCATCCCCTTAGTACCGATGGTACACCTTGTTTGCTGTCCATCTGCTTGTGTGATGCTTGAAATGTGTTGCTTGTCTGCCTCGGATCACTCGATCTTGTTGGATGACCACCTTGTTGGCATATCCCGACGCTAACTCTCACAACCCCATAACTGGAAACCTCCCCTCAGCAGGATGGCCACCTACAGAAACCTCTGACAACCCCTATTCGTGGTTTAGTCCTATTAGCCGCAAAGGAAAAACAATCCAAAGAAACCATCCGCTGAATCAATAGGAAGTCCTCGCCTTAACACGAACGCCCCAAGAAACCGGATGATAAGGATGTCAAAAACAACAAGTATACTCCATCATCGGCCCAAAGCAACACAAAGAGAGTTCAATTGAAGACAACCCCTCTGAAGTCCACAAGCCTCCACCTCGAAGAAGGGCCAAGAAGAAGCGTCGCTAACCATTAAAACAGCCTTGAGTTAACCTTTACGACTTAGTTAGGTAACCACCATGGCAAGGTAATCGCAATAAGGCGTCACCTGAAGACCTCAACTCAACCGCCACGCCGATGCTCTAGGACAAAGGATCTACCCCAGCCTCGACGACCTCAATTAAATCCCTAAGGTGGAAAGACTGCGTCCTTCCACTGAAATTCATACGACCACTTACAACCAGATAATACAGGAAGATATCCAATCCAAGAACCTGCCTCAAGCACCCCCTCGAGAGTCGTAAGAGGAATAGAAAACATACATCATCAACAAACTTCAGAAGACTGCTCGATCCTCCCAACACTGAGACGTTTAGAAATAAGACAACAAGACTACCTGTGTCGTCAATACTACTCTCCAAGGAGTAGGAAGCAACCCAAAGCATCATGTTTTTTTCTGAAGACGTCACAAGTTCCTTTCTCTTCTATCTCCGCTAACCTCTAGCAAGTGGTGGATCATCTCGAAACCTGTTCAGTAAAGCGTCAAGCACTTTCACCATTGGCCGGCGCAAATCTGCTGAACTCTGGATGGACACTGTTGGATGGTATGCAAGAATAATGCCCTTCTTTGTGTGTTTTACCCACAACGTTGCATCAGACCAAATCGGAATGACCCCCTTTCTAAAGAACCTCGTTTCCGAGACCGCCACAACTCCAATAGCATCCTCCAACCCAACGGACCCATACCCCTCTCAAAACTAACTACCTGGAATCTGGTAGACGCCCCTTTCCGATAGACATTCTAAGTCCTGAAGTGGTCCCGACGACGTAGATAGAAGATAACTACCCCAAAGGAAAGATGTAGCGCCATGCCCTAACATAACCATACGACTCCAATCAAGAATGTCGACGACTTCACCAAGCCCCGCCCAAAACCCGATAGACCCCTGGAGTCGACCCCTAGTTAGCGTTAAGGGATGACCACCCTCCCCATACGACTCAACGAACATGCAAGAAGGACGAGAATCGGCACTTCTCCGCAAAATCAGAAGGAACTCCAGGAAAGTCCTACACTGCAAGGTCGACTGCCCAGCCAATATCCCGGTGTATCAAGACTCTGAAGAAAGAAACGTCGCCCTCGAGGCGAAGAAATAAAGAAGATTCAACTCACCGTCTTTCCTCAAGAAGGAAGTACCCCATCGGCGCTAAACCAACCTAGACTTGTCCTAAGGGGAAAAGACTGCGTCTTTTCCACTCGTTTCATCCAAACCTCCCCCGCCAAACCCGAAGCCCCTCAGCTCCGACCCATGACTAAGCACGTTGGGTCTTTGAAAAACTTATTAGCGCCTAATAATTTCCACCGCTGAAATTGTTAAGCGGATGTTATCACCCGAACCCTACTCCTCCCTAATCTCGGGATGAGATTATTTTAAGGGGGAAAGGTCTATAACATCCCAATTTCAGCAACCCTGATTAAATGTCCAAAAGGCAAAAATCAGGGGGAACAAAAACTTTTCTTGCATTATGTGCTTATGTGTTTGTGTATTAGTTGTGTACTCCTCATCTCAACACTATCTTACAAAAACTATTTCTCAAAAGAGATGTCTTGGATCATCTTTCATATTATCAAATGTTCTGGCATTTCAAAAACCTGAGCCAAGATGACTTTGACCCAACAAAATACTTTGCTATTTATGTTGGCAAACTATGGAGGCCTATATATTATCTCCTTATGTTTTCAAGACAGAGCCTTCAACTACTCTTATCTCTAGGTTTTCCAAAACCTTATTAAAACCTTTTCACTCAATCTTGGTAGAGATACCAGGATGGTACTAATCTTACTTCAAAGCAAAACCCCTTTCAACATACCCATACTTACCTCAAACTAGGCTTGATGGTAACCCTAGTACTAGTTGGTTAAGTAACAAGATGAATTGCCTTGATCTACTGGTTGATGAATTGCCTTGATCTGCTGTCTGCCTTGTTTACTTAGGAACTAGAATGAGATAATCTAGTAGCTCATCCCTTAGGACCCAATCCTTTATTGGGATCATCAATCTCAAAGAAAGCATCCAAGTCTGGATCTATCCTAAGCCACCCAAGTGATCATCTCATCTCCTAATCACATCAATCAGGGATAATCCCTTTTGGTAGTTTCCAACTCAGTGGAGACCCCATCTAAGCATGGATCCTATTTACTTAGTTAACACTTCAACATCATCTCCTTGATCATGAGTCTGGAAATTAGCATCCTCTCAAAATCATCTACACTTGCACTCTAGTCTAAAACCCTAAATCTACCAAAATGGCTAAGTTTGGATTTCTATTCTAGAATCAATCTTTGGAGCTCTACCTTTTCCAACCCATGTGTATTCTTGAGAATGTATGGGAACCTTATTGTATTACATCATTTGTACTACCAAAGCCCACTCTTTCCCTTGGCTAATCCATTCTATTTCCCACACATCCATGATGGTTTTGTAGTCAGGATAATAATCTTTTCTGCGAATCTTATCATCTTGCCTATTTTGGCAGAAGATCACACCTACATGTTACCTCCCCTTGACCAACTCTTTGTTGGGTTATGATCTACTAATCATGGACTATCAACCCCCACTTCACTTGTTTCCATTGGAGCCTTGTGTTTCCTATACCCACATGGTTTAGGAGGCTACCTGATGTATCTGTTATGGCAAGCTTATTTTCAACAAAGTTTGCCATCTCTTCTAGACCATCCCAAATGCAACCAAGCCCAACTCATGATTCCATGCTCATATATATGATTTGTTCAATCCATCCAATACCCCTTGTACCAAGGTGAGCTCTGAGCTCCCTAATCCAACCCTGTTTAGGTGGCATCGGAATAACCAAACCCTAGATCCTCCCATATCTAGTTTCCATCCTTTTCACCACCTTCCTTCAAAACTCAAGGTTGATTTTGGTGCATATATCAAGTGTACATCATCTACCTTGGATATAAGCATCCCCAAATAATTCCCCATAATTATTTGGATTAATTAACTATTTAATTTCCTATACTTACCAAATTCTCAAAACCTCTGTCTATAAAGGCAAGTTTGTTTTTCTCCAAATCACCTTGCCAACTCAATGAACATTTGAGTTCTATATCATATCCCATTTTCCCAACTCAAAAATAAATATTTTTGAGACCCTTTATTATTTCTTTTGCCCATTTTCTTAAATGGCAGAAACAAGAAATAATTCCCTAAAAATACTTTTCCACCTCAATAAATCCCATAAAATTCTCCGATGTGTAATATGGTATTTAGGACCATATCACATCAAAAAACAAGATTGTACACCTCGACGCCAACGGCAAGGCCACCCATACCAATCGACATTGCAAGTTCGTCAATGACCTCAAGGAAGACCCGGAGTCCGGCTACAAGCGAAGTCGGAAGAACAGATCGCGAGGCAAGGGCAAAGGGAAGAAGAAGGAGGAGGAGTCCAAGGATTCAAGTGACATGGATGAAGACGTTGACCCCAAGCACGCCGCCAAGAGCGACGACAAGGGCAAGAACCCCTTCGCAAAGAAGGCTCCAGTCTACCACACTTTCCTTGGCACCCGCACCGTCTGACAATAGAAGACCTCTCTGAGGATACTGATGGCCACTCTCCCTCCAGTCCCCCAGTACCTGTGCTGGTCGGAAGTTCCAATAACTTGGGACAGGATGGACCACCCAGACCTTGTGCCCACGGAGAACCAGTACGCCCTGGTCATCAACCCCTTGATTGACGGCGTGGAGTTCACCAAGTGCATGGTGGATAGTGGAAGCAGCATCAACATCATGTACCTAGATACACTGCATAAGATGAACTTGACGGAGGCAAACCTAAGGCGGACCAACACCATCTTCCACGGCGTAGTCCCTAGTCGGGAGGCTCGGTCCCTTGGGTGCATTACACTTCAGGTTGCCTTTGGTGATGTTAATAATTACCGCCAAGAGCGCATGACCTTCGAGGTAGTCCCCTTCAAGAGCGTGTACCACGTCATATTCGGCCGCGACATATTCCACACGTTCATGGCCAAGCCATGCTTCGTCTACAACAAACTCAAGATACCCAGACCAAACGGTGTCATCACCGTATCCGGAAGCTTTACCAAGGCAAGGGACTGTGAGATCAATGAAGCAGCCGTTGCAGAAGCTGTCCTCTAGAGCGAAGAATTCAAAGAGATCCAGAGCAGGGTTAATGACTCAGAGATGCCCGTGTCGAAGTAGCAGATCTCCGACTCCGCTCCTGCGTTCAAGGACGCCATCGAAACCAAGCCGGTGGAACTTGTGGTAGGCGATGCCTCCAAGACCGTCGCCATTGGGATGAACCTGTATCCCAAATAGGAAAGCGCGCTCGTCGAGTTCCTCCGTGAGAATAAGGACATCTTTGCTTGGCAACCTGCCGACATGAAAGGTGTACCTAGGGAACTTGCCGAGCACAGCTTAAACATTGATCCAAAATGCAAACCAGTAAAACAACCTCTACGGCGCTTTGGCGATGAGAAGAGACGCGCCATTGGAAAAGAGATAGCTAGGTTACTTAAGGCTAGATTTATCCGAGAAGTCCTTCACACCCAATGGGTGGCAAATCCTGTACTTGTCCCCATAAAGTGAACCAATGAATTAAGAATGTACATTGATTACATCGTCTTGAACAAAGCGTGCCCCAAAGATCCATTTGCTTTGCCTCTTATTGACCAAGTCATTGACTCGACGGCTGGCTCGGAACTTTTGTGTTTTCTCGATGCATACTCAGGATACCACCAGATCAAGATGAGGAAGTCAGACCAATTGGCCACTTCGTTCACTACCCCATACGACACGTTTTGCTATGTCATGATGCCCTTTGGGCTGAAAAACGCAGGTGCTACCTACCAGCGGACAATGCAATGTCGCCTTCATGACCAAATTGGTCGGAACGTTCACGCCTATGTGGACGATATTGCGGTGATGTCTAAAAAGTCAAACGACTTAATCTCCAACTTAAAAGAAACCTTTGATAATCTCCGGAAATACAACATGATGGTTAACCCTAAGAAGTGCGTCTTCGGGGTTCCAGCCGGCAAATTGTTGGGATTCATCGTTTCCCAGCGTGGAATCAAGGTCAACCCGGAGAAAATCAAGGCCATCTTAAACATAAACCGTCCGACATGCCTAAAGGACATTCAACGACTAACAGGTTGTGTTGCAGCAGTTAGTCAGTTCGTCAGCCGACTTGGAGAGAAGGCTCTGCTGTTGTACAAGTTGTTGAAGAAGGCGGACAAATTCACGTGGACGGACGAAGCAGATGCAGCATTGAAGCAGCTCAAGGAGATTCTTTCCTCAGCGCCCATCCTTTTAGCAGCCGAGCCTGGATAGCCCCTGTTAATTTACATGGCGGCAACCAACCGGGTTATTAGCATCGTCGTCGTGGTAGAGCGGAAGGAACCAGGCTATGAGCACGGAGTTCAATGACCAGTTTCTATGTGAGCGAGGTATTGATGGAGTTCAAGCAACGTTACCCGCACTACCAAAAGATAGCTTATGGAGTATTCCTTGCTTCTCGGAAGCTGAGGCATTACTTTCAGGACCACCCAATTACAGTGGTGAGAAAGACTCCACTGTCCGACATTATCAACAACAGCGACGCTACAGGAAGGGTCGCGAAGTGGGGCATTGAACTTGCCGCCTTCGAGATCACCTACAAGTGACGCGACGCTATCAAGTCACAAGCCTTTGCGGATTTTGTTGCAGATTGGACGAAGATGCCTGACGCTACTCCGTTGCCAGAACCAGAGTACTGGGTGATGCACTTTGACGGATGAAAGTTGCTCAACAGCTCGGGGGCTGGTGTATTGCTACAGTCACCAATAGGAGACAAGCTACACTACGTTCTGCAGATCCACTTCGAGGCTACAAACAACATGACGGAGTATGAAGCACTCATTCACGGACTACGTGTAGCCAAGGATATAGCCTTCAAGCGCATAGTTTGCTGTGGAGATTCCGACTTGGTTGCCTAGCAGGTAGCTGGCACCTGGAATGCGCGGAACCCTATGATGGCGGCATATCGAGACGAAGTGTACGAGATAGCCAAGAGCTTCTTGGGCTACGAAGTCAAGTATGTGCCTAGGGAACAAAATGAGGCGGATGATCTGCTCTCTAAGCTAGGATCAGCGTGCAAGCGAATTCCGCCAGGAGTTTTCCTAGAGCACCTGCGCACACCATCCGTGAGGGGAGCCGACATCGACAACCCGGATAGAGCTGACTCTTTCGTCAACATAGTGACTAAGGTCCCTCCGGCTTGGACAAAACCGATCATGGAATACCTCGAACACAGAACTTTGCCCGATGACAAAGTCGAAAGACGGCAAATAGTACGACGAGCAAAGGGTTATACCATAATCAATGGGAAACTCTACAAAAGGAGCACTACTGGTGTATACCTAAAGTGTGTTTCCCAGCTAGAAGGTATGGAAATCCTACGCGAAATCCATCTCGGAGATTGTGGGAACCACGGCGCTCCTTGATCATTGGTCGCAAAAGACTTCCGACAAGGATTCTACTAGCTGACCGCGAAGGCGGACGCCGACAAGCTGGTGGAGACAGGCATGGGATGCCAGTATTATGCCTGACAACCACATGTTCCTGCTGAAGAACTTGCGAACAATACCAATAACTTGGCCATTTGCGGTCTGGGGGCTGGACATGGTGGGACCGTTACAGACGGCACCTTGTGGGTTTACGCATCTACTTGTAGCATTTGAAAAATTCACCAAATGGATAGAAGCTAAACCCATTAGAAAGCTTGATGGGGCAACTGCCCTCAGGTTTTTCCGGGATCTAGTGGTTTGATTTGGTCTCTCACATATCATTATCACCGACAACGGAAGCAACTTGTCACTCGGAGAAGCGGAGGCTTATTGCTAGGAGAAAGGCATCCGACTTGACCTTGCATCTATGGCACACCCACAATCCAATGGTCAGGTTGAGCGAGCCAATGGATTAATTCTGCAGGGAATCAAGCCATGTCTTGAGGCGCCGCTACATAGAGCAGCTGGAGCCTGGGCGGAAGAATTGCCATCTGTGTTGTGGAGTTTACGAACTACACCCAACATATCCATCGGCTACACCCCTTACTTCATGGTATATGGAGCAGAAGCCATCTTGCCTTCCGACATCCTCCATGATGCACCAAGAGTTTTCGCCTACGACGAGGATGACGCTGAAGAATCCAGACGCCTAGATGTGGACCTTCTCGAGGAGGAGCACGTTTTGGCATGCCAAAGATCCGCCATCTACCAGCAGAAGCTATGCAGCTAGCATAGTCGCCGTGTTCGGCATCGCTCGTTTAAAGAGGGGGATTTGGTGCTCCAACTTAAGAAGAAGAAGTCACAAAAATTATCCCCGCCATGGGAAGGACCGGTCATCATAAGCAAGGCGCTGCTCAATGGGTCTTACTACCTTGTTGACAATCGTGAATTAAAGGATAGACCCAACGAGGATCATAAGCTTAAGCGACGTGATCCGGATGATGACTACCCGGAGCTTGATCGGCCATGGAACATAGCACAGCTACGTCCTTTTTACACTTAGCATTTTTTATCTAGTTGTGTACCTCTTATATGATCAATGAAATAAAGCTCTTTGGTTCACTCATATTTCTGAGTCTTTTACCTCCTTTAGTGTTCATTTTTGGATCATGTAAAACCTTTATGCACAAGCTTTGCGTTTGCACTTGTGAAAATTCCGCATACGAGCGTTAGCTTAAGTTTTCTGGTCTACACGTTCTTTGTTGTTTTTATGTGGATTCTGGAGTAGTGACTTTTGGCACTTATTGTCGGCAATTTTGTGCTGAGGTTATTGACGGTTCCATTGGGCATCATCACCTAAGTGCATGGTTCCGACAACGAGTCTTCCGACTCACGAAAGGTCAAGCATAAAAACCAAAGTAATGGATAAGCTAGCACTTGCTTAAAAATATATACATGCTAGAAACTAAGTTCTTAAGTAGCAGGAAATAACAACCATTGTTTTCTGCCTTAAGTTACATCATCAAGTTTTTTCCGCGCATACACCAAAGATGAAACAAATATTACAAAGTTATTTTTCATTCCTTTGGTGAAGGAGACTTGGAAGCAGCATCGTCATCAGCCAGAGAATCATCCTCAGCGTCGGCACTATGGTGGGACTCGAAGGAATCTTGGTTGATGCTGTCGATGGTGTTCATGGGCACGAGGACGTCGATGTCCACCAACTCGGAAACTCTGGTGTCGTAACCCGCGAGTGATGACAAGATGGCTTCGTGATCAATCTCTTTGCCGTCATCATCAACATCGGGGATACCAGAGGTAACCGTGTCGATGTCGGCATATTCGTAGTGTGCCTTCACCATAGACAGCGCCATCCTTGCGCCAGCCCGTGCACATGAAGCTTTCTAGCTTGTGATACACTCGGGGGCTCGGCGCAGAATCTCCGAGTACTTCTCCATGGAGTCCGAGTCCTTGATGTGTATCTGGAGGGGCTTGGCAATCTCTTTGGCTTGGGTGATGGCGGTGTTGATGAAGTTTCCGGAAAGAACCATGCATTCCTTGGCTGGAGGAGGCGATCTGGTTAAACACATAGGAGCTGCAAATTCCGACAAGGATCGCATGAGTTCAATAATTCAAATTATCCAGACTACAGAAATACAAGGCAGAGGAAACTTACTGAAGATGCTGGCCTCAGCTTGCCAGAGGGTGTCCGCCAAGGATTGTTTCTCTTGTTGGAGGAGCTTGTATGCCTCGCCATGGCGGTGATTCTGCTCATCGGCAGCACGATTTTGATCTTTCAAGATCGCGATCTCCTCCTTCGAGCGGTTTATTTCCTCGGCGGCGGAGTCCTGCAAGGCCTTCAATGATTCTTCATGCATTTTCAGCATGTCTTCTCTCTCCTTTTTAAGGATTTTGTTCTCGCTGTCCAGCTGCTGGATGTGCTTGGATTGCTCGACAATATCCTTGGCCTTGGCAACATGTTCTGCAAAGTCAGAGAAAACAAAGTACATAGTAAGTACTCGGAGAATGAAGGCACAAAACCAAGACGGAATGCGCAAAAATGAAAAAAGACTCTTGTTTTTGATGATCTGTTCCTTCAAGATGGCAGTTTTACCCTTTTCGGCTTCAAGATCTGCGCGCATCTTCTGGTACTTGTCGTTGGCCATGCCCCTCCGAGCATTCTCGTTCTGTGGAAAAAAGGAAAAAAGTTAAACCGTTGTTTAGTCTACTTGGAGCATCTAGTCGGAATCTTACCACCTAGACGCTCGGGGGCTACAACAAGAGTTTATTAACTTAGCAATATGCTTAGCTTTTCTTTAAGCATCTAGTCGGAGCTAATTCAGTTCTCGATTAGAAGCTTGGGGACTACAGTATAAAGTTTTTAACTCGGAATCTGCTTATCTTTTCTTTAAGCATCTAGTCGGAACTAATTCGGTTACAACTAGAGGCTTGGGGGCTACAGTATTGAAAATTATAAACACTGCTTATGCTACTCTTAAAGCATCTAGTCGGAATAGTTTGTTCCATCTAAATGCTTGGGGGCTACAATAAGAGTTTTTTCTAACTTAGTCATTCTTAGAGCATATAGATGCAAAACCCATGGTTTTCCGTCTACATTCTTGGGGGCTACAGTGGGATACTCATATGAAATGCAAAAAGGCAAAGTAAAACTTACAAGTGCAATAATCTTGAGGTCTGTAGCGTTCTCGGCTAGCAGCTTGCCAAAGGAAACGCTATTTCCTCGCAATATTTCTGCTTGTCGGAGGACCTCCTCAAGACCACATGTCGGAGATGACGGTACTCCTCCAGGAACCAGAGTTGTGTTACTCAGCATAAGCGCCGGGTAGACTATCTTTGGGAACAAGGGCGCCGCCTTCGGCAGAAGTACCAGCTTCCACCACCGCCTTGCCGCCACCGATGGCATCCTTAGCCGGAGCTTCAGCCATTTGTTGAGAGGTGCTCTCCTACGTCACCTGCTCGCCGACAATAGCGAGTTCGGTAGAGGCGCCAGAATCCACTTCCATGACAGAAGGGCCTGGTGCCTCCTTAGCTTGTGAGCTTGTTGGGGCGGACGAGGGCTTGACGGAAGGAGTAGCAGGGGCGATGGCAGGGGAGGCATCGCGATGCAGCATATCCTTGATATTTCGAGAAGCCCCCAAAGTTTTGGAGGTCTTCTTGAGGATGGTCGTGGATTTCTTTCTGAAACGTGCAAATGCGTAAGTACACGAATAAGACAGACAGATAGACAATGTCGGAGAATGAGAATATTACACTAGGGGGGTACTTTGGCAAAAATCCCGGTGGCTTTTCTCTTTTCCGCCTCCAGGGTGGTGGTAGTCTTTTTGGAGGCTCCACCCTCCGTCTTCTTCTTCCTGCCTCCGTCGGCAGCATCAGAGGTGGAGCTCTTCCGGCTACTAACGGACATCGTCGTCAGACACGACCGTGACTTCCTTCATCTTTGGATCGTAGATTTGGGCAGCCAGGTTGTCCTCATCTAGATCGCTAAGCTGTTAAGTGATAAATCACCGTGTTAGACAAAATGGTGTTCGCAAGATGGAAGAACTGGAGCATATGTCATACACGGAAAATAAATACCTACCTTTGGGCACTTGCCGTCTACGAACATGTCGTAGGTGATGGTGAAGCCACGCTTCTTATCCTTCACCTTGACAATGTCCTTAAGGCGGAGCTTGACGGAGTCGCTCGAGAAGATATCCACGGAGATCCGGAGGCTATCCCTTCGATCACTGGTATACTCGTGCATATACTTCGCGCGGTGCTACAGAGGTTGGATTCACTTGATGAACCAGCACATGGCTAGAACCACCTTATAGCGCGGGAAGCGTCGAGGTCAGAAGGAAGGGAGGCTTGGGATCTCCATGCGGAAACTTCAGCGGCGGCTCCATCCGTGAAGTCCGGGTACGTCACTTCTCGGCCCGCCAGAGGAATGTCGGGGCCGTAGAAGTACGTCCGCTGCCAATTCTTGTAGGACTCGTGGCTGACAATGTCGAATCTTGAAGCTTATGGTGCCGCAATTCCTAAGCTCCTCCTTACTATGTCCGGCTTCACGTTTGATGGTGAAGAAGTACACAAACAAGTATAACCTAGGCCTTATCCCTAGATAACCCTCGCAAAGTGTCGCGAAGTTACTAAGCACTAGGATACTATTGGGGGAGAGGTTATGGGGCTGGACCTTGTAGTGGGAGATGGGCAAGGAAACGCCGCGTACCAACTAAGCCTTGAGGTACACCTTTTCTCCAGCTTGGGGAGAAGGTGTCACCTCGCCGGCCGGCGCCACCCGCCAGTCGAGCCCCTCCGTAGCAGGGAGGTAACCTTCGGCGACCATCTCCTGGATGTCGCGGTCGGTGATGTCCGAGCCGCGCCAGTCGCCCTTATGCGAATCTGGTTCCTCCTCCAGTGGTTCCAGCGCCGCCAAATTATGGTCGCCGCCGGTGGACTCGATCACCACCGATGCGGGGATGACCAAGCCCTCTGGGGGCACGATGACGGAGCTCGCCGGCTTCGCCACGGATTCGCTTGACGCCGCCATGGATGTGGATGTGCTGCTGCTCGCCATGGAGTGATGGACGGATGTGACTGACGCAGATGGAAGCTAGGGTTTTCGAGGTTTCTCGTGGAGAGCTCGAGGAGACGTGCGGCTGGAGGAAGAAGATGATGACGCGAGGATATAGAGGTAAAAAGTGGAAGATGCCCCATGGTTACTATTTATCATCCTATGTGTCAAGATTCGTGCAGCTAATCGGACGGTTGCCACGTAGACGGCGTGTTCGCGAACGTGCGTGGAAATTTCGCCACGTCTCCAAATTGCCGCCGCTAACGGTTCATATCGCTCGCGTAGGAAAATCGGATATGATTGCGTTCTCTGCATATGTGAGTTACGAGGCGTCGCTGACCTAAGCCTACGTCGTCCTAGCTGACACGGGTAGATGAGCCGTCACATCAAAGATTCCGGCATGGACGGATTTAATCCAACTATGGAAGAGTACGATGGAAGATTTAGCATTTCTCCGACTTACAAATCAAAGATGGAGAAAACCTTGCAGGGTTCTTTGGGAGGACTACAAGATATTGCTTGACGATTTGCCGACATCCATCTAGACAGAGCATTCCACGTGAAGAGGCAAGACGGGGCAAGATCTCGGAGTTCTCCGGGGGCTACTATTGGGGATATGCTATATGGGTATCCTTATAGCATGTCTCTTATCCGGCTAACCCGGGTGGCCCATAGTCGGTAGCATGGCCTATGGCCTGCTGGGCAGCCCAGTTAGATGGATCCAGACGGGAGGCCCATGCCGGATAAAGGAAGGCTACGGTGGAGTCACTAGCGTACCCAGAGCCTTGGAGTACAAGATACACAAGACTAGTAATAGACAGTGTAGGACTCTATAACCTGTCCGGCTAGGACTTTTCCCTGTAACCCTAGGACCTGGTGACTATATAAGTCGGGCCTATGGGAGCCTTTAGGGCACAATCTCATACGTTCATAGATCAACTTCAGACAACCTCGCACAGCGAACCAATCCCTATAACTCGGCGTATTGACCTTATAGTGATTTATAGAAGGAGTAGGATTCCGCCACCATTGTGGGATCTGAACCTGGGTAAGTTATGTTACCTCGTACCTGTCAACCGTCCTCCTTACCCCACGTCTCTAGACACGCACTGTGAGGAACCCTCCATGGTGTACTCGTCGGCAATACCATGACATGGCGCCTTCTTCACGAAGGGGTTCTTGCCCTTGTCTTCCCTCTTGGCGGCGTGCTTGGGGTCAACATCCTCGTCCATATCATTTGAATCCTTGGACTCCTCCTCCTTCTTCCCCTTTCCCTTTCCTCACGGCCTGTTCTTCCGACTTTGCTTGTATCCGGACACCGGGTCTACCTTGAGGTCGTTGACGAACTTGCAGTGTCGATTGGTATGGGTGGCCTTGCCGTTGACATCGAGGTGTACGAGGCACGGCATATCGCGGTACTCTTCGTAGGTTTGGGGAACACGGAGCATTGCTGAGGTAGTTTCACTTCCTCGTTGTTGCCCACGGCCAGCTCCCCGTCCTCGGCCACGCTGTCCGCCATCACCTCGTCCTGCAAAAGTCATGGCGACCATGTCGGGAGATTGCTTTTCTTCTATAGCGGTTTTCCTCTTTGTGCTGCTGTTCCCCCGAGCTTGAGTTGGAACAGCTATTGCCGGTAGAGAGTCGTGAGCATCGTTGTCAGCAGCTGCGAACTCACTAGCCAGCTGAATCATCTGGTTGAAGCCAAGCTGGTGATTGTCCTGCAAGCGCTTCAGCTTATGTCGGAGCAACGTGCCCCTTTCCAACCCATCGATGAAGGCAGCCATGGCGGTCTGGGCATGCACTCCTGCGCAGGAATTCTTCATATCCAGCCAGCGGGAGAGGTAGGCGCGAGATGTCTCGTCTTTCTCTTGCACGCACCGCTATAGATCGCCAACAGTGCAGGGGCGCTTGTACGTACCCTTGAAGTTCTTGGTGAACACTTCTTGCATGTCCAACCAATGGCAGATGGATTTCTCCGACAAGTCGTCAATCCATTGACGGGCCGTGCCCGCCAACATCAAAGGGAGGTACTTGACGACAACGTTGGGGTTACCTCTGGCAATCTCCACCGCGTTTCCATAATCCTGCAACCATGTCGCTAGCTTGGCGGTGCCGTCATAGGGCTTGATGGTCTTGTCAATCCGGAAACCTTTGGGGTAAGTTGCAGACCGTATCGCAGGTCCAAAGCAACGTGGTCCCAGGTATGGTCCTTCCCGGGCCTTGTGGATCTTATCGATCCGCGAACGTGCGTCGTACGGCTCTGGGTTTTTCTTCTTGTCAACAGGGGATGGGCTGCGTGATCAACGCGGGCCCCCTCCGCCATGGTGACTGCTGGGTGGCGATGGAGGCGGAGGTGGCGGTGGGTTAGCGTTATTGCTATTACCTTCCTGCGACACCTCACGCTTGTCGCGATTGCTTGTCGGACGTGGAGGGTCATGGCATGACCTGCTCTTGTGTCCTTGGTTGAGCTCTCCGTCATGACGGGTCTGCTCCATGTTGTCGCGGATGACGATGCCACACTACCTTGGCGGGGGCATATCCGTATGATGGTGAGCCCTGGGATCTTCGCGATGCCGGGGGGATCAGGGCGGTGGCGATGGGCGACGAGGTCGGGCCTTTTCTCCGTGGTTGGAGGATATGGGGATAGCATCCTTCCTGTTGCGCGCATCCCTCCGTCTTCATTCTGATGAACCTGTTTGAGATCCGACATCAAGAGGAGATCTGTCCTTTGGGGCTTATGCTGGCTAGACTGGCAAAACGCTGGGTCGGACTCAAGTCTTTGAGAGGTGGCCTTTTCCTGCTGTTTTACCGCCTTGGCCACTAGGTCGTAGACCTGTTCTACTGCCTCGGGCAATCTATCCTGCTCCAGAATGGTCTTGGCGACGACGAGGTTGAGGAGTGGAGTGGGCATCACCTGTTTGCCTTCATTGTCAATGTATGGCTTGGCCTGTGCCAGTTTCGAGGGAGCCCATCCTAGGTTTCGCCGTACGCCAGCATCGTTGATGACGCGAGCCGGAGCTTTCTTGGCCTTCTGCTGCTGCAGCAGAGTCTTGTACTCGGCCTACATTGCTCTAGCTTTCTCTATGGACTTCTGCGCGTTTACCAGATCTCGATCTAGCTTAGCGCCTTTCTCCGCGATGGCCTGCGCTTCCTCCAGCAGCTGCTGGCGCTTCTCGTCAAGCTGAGTCACGTTCCGGATATGAGCTACGGTCAGTGGCTCAACGAGGAGATTGCCGTACATCACTCTATCAGCTGGAGTAACTTGGGGAGCAGCAGACGTAAATGCCGGAGGTGGCAAGTTGGCGGTATTGTTGCTGCTCGGGCCGGTGCCGAGTTCCTGTGGCTGTTGCACTGGATTGGGCGGAGGAGGCATGACCTTTGCGCGATCATCGTCAGCAGCAATAAGTGGCCCCTTCCCCTTTTCCATCGCTATAGGCAGAGCTTGTCCGGGTTGATCTTCATCCATCGCCGTCCCAATGGTGACGAACACCTCTCGAGACGTGATGGCATTGTTGGCTTGCTCATCGCGCGTGTACTCCTCCTCCATCTCCTGCATGGCAGAGTCTAGTTCCTCTGGACTGAAATCTATCTCCTCTGAATCTCCACTGAAGTCGGCATAGACCGCGTCAATCACAAAGTCAGAGGGTGCCAGGACTTCCTCGATGACGGGGGGTGGAGGTGCAACAGCAGCGATGGTGACTGGAGGTGGCGGTGCAACTTTGGTGATGGCGGCCGGAGGCGGTGGTGCCAGTGGCTGAATCGGAGGGGCTCCGTCAATGAGCACAAGCGCTGTCTGAGCTGCCGATTCAGCCTCCGCGTAGTTGTTGACGGTGTTCACCATGCCCTCGAAGGTAAGGCATCCTCACGCCTGCTGCCGTCATAGAGAATGCCGATAAGCGTGCCATGGTCCAGTCCTTCCACAAAATGATACATAGCATCATCATTGGGGTAGTAGGCCAGATCGGCTCGTATACGGAGCCACCTGGCCAGGTAATCGCGGGGTTTTTCACCCTCTCTCTGAAGGCAACGCGCTAGATCGAAGATGGTAACCACGTCGACGAACTTGGATCTCTGCTGTCCAGACGCACGGACGAAGCTAGCGGACTTGCAGTGATCTTCCACCTTTATATCCTGCATAGGGGCGGTTTGGGTGGGCCTTGAATTTTTTCGATCTTTGCCGGCAAACTCCAAAGAGAAATCCGACATCGATCCTTCCGCGAACGTATCCTGCCTGTAGGCGGTCCGTGCGGGCGTTGATGCTCCTCCGACTCACAGGGAACTAGTATCGAGTCGGTTTCGCCAATGAAGAGGTGGATGTCTTCGATAGGAACGATCGAACACCGCGTAGGGTTCGTCTTCGCCGGGATCCAGAACTCTTCGGGAGAGACGATCGGAACGTTGCCAGAGAAGACAACGCGACTGATGGCCACGGTTTCGCCGATTCCCGCGAAGATCTTGGTCCTCGCCCGCTCAAGAGCCTGAAGCGCCTCTTGCCCCATGGTGGGCGCCAACTGTCGGGTTCCTCACAATGCATGTATAGAGACGTGGGGGAAGGCGGACAGTTGACGGGTATGAGGTAACACAGCTTACCCAGGTTCAGATCCCACAATGGTGGCGGAATCCTAGTCCTACTATAAATCACTATAAGGGCAATACACCGAGTTACAGAGATAGGTTCGCTGTGCGAGGTTGTCTGAGATCGTGTGCCCTAAAGGCTCCCATAGGCCCGACTTATATAGTCGCCAGGTCCTAGGGTTACAGGGAAAAGTCCTAGCCGGACAGGTTACAGAGTCCTACACCGTCTATTACTAGTCTTGCGTGTCTTGCACTCCAAGGCTCCGGGTACGTCGGTGACTCCAACCGTAGCCTTCCTTTATCCGGGCTGGGCCTCCCTTCTGGATCCATCTAACTGGGCCACCTAGCAGGCCATAGGCCATGCTACCAACTGTTGGCCACCTGGGTTATCCGGATAAGAGACATGCTATGAGGATACCCCTATAGCATATCCCCAACACCTTTCATGTCGGCAGGTTTCTAGACAAAGATGTCCCTATTATCACGGAGGAACTCGATGAGTGCGCTTTCCTATTTGGTATCCAGGTTCGTCCCAATGGCGGTGGTCTTGGAGGCATCGCTTACCACAAGTTCCACCAGCTTAGTCTCGATGGCGGCCTTGAAGGAGGGATCAGAATCAGAAATCTGCTTCTTTCATGCCGACATCTCCGAGGCGTACACCTTGCTCTGGATATCCTTGAATTCTTCACTATAGAGGACAGCTTCTGCAAAGTCTGCTTCTCCAATATCGCAGTCCCTTGCCTTTGAAAACCTTCCGGATACGGTGATGCCACCATTTGTTGCAGGTATCTTGAGCTTGTTGTAGACAAAGCATGGCTTGGCCATGAAGGAGTGGAAGATGTCGCATCCGAATATGACATGGTACACACTCTTGAAGGGGACCACTTCAAAGGTCATGCGATCCTGGCGATAATTGTTAACATCGTCAAAAGCGACCGGAACCGTGATGCGCCCAAGGGACCAAGCCTCCCGGCCAAGAACTACTCCATGGAACATGGTGCCGGTCCGCCTTAGGTTGGTATCCGTCAAGTTCATCTTGTGTAGTGTATCTAGGTACATGATGTTAATGCTACTTTCACTATCCACCAAGCACTTTGTGAACTCCCAGCCGTCAATCAAGGGGTTGATAACCTATTGGTTGTCTGTTGGAATGAGGTCGGGATGATCCTTCCTGTCCCATGTGATTGGAACTTTTGACCACCGCAGGAACTGGGGGTAGGGTGGCCATCAGTATCCTCAGAGAGGTATTATGTGCCCGGAAAGTTGGTGTGCCAAGGAAAGTGTGGTAGACGGGGGCCTTCTTCTCGAAGGGGTTCTTGCCTTTGCCGTCGCCCTTGTCGGCGTGCTTGGGATCAATGTCTTCGTCCATTGGCATTGTTGACGAATTTGCAATGGCGGTTGGTCTTAGTGGCCTTGCCATTGGCATCAAGGTGTATGAGGCACGACATATCGCGGTAATCCTCATACGTTTGGGGAATGCGGAGCACTGACGGGGTAGTTTCACTACCGGGCTGCTGCCCACGACCAGCCCCCCGGCCTCGGCCACGCTCTCTGCCATCACCTCTGCCTACAAACGTCATTGCGACCATGTCGGAGGCTGGATTTTATTCTGGCGGATTCTTCCTCTTAGTGTTGTTGTGTTGGGCCACGCAGAGATAAAACAAAACTTTTTCCTCTAACGTGGTGATCCCAAGATCTAGCTGAGGTAGAAGGCCACGAGGTTTACCACTAGACGCGCAGTTGCGGATTACTGATGAAGCGCGTCAGTTGATGCAGTGCAGTCCTCACAATCCGATCGTCCTGGTGCTGATCGCACAACACCTCTGCTGGTATCCACACGTACAAGGAGGAGCGCCGGCGGCGAACTGCTAGGTTCGTAACGACGGCTGGACTGCTGTGGAGCTAGGGTTTCCAACACATGGAATGACCTAACCGAACAACGATTAACCTTTCTGAGTTGCGGTGCTCCACTATATATAGGGAGTGAACGTGGGCTCTGCTCACGCGACCCATTCACTAAAGCCCATATAACACTAGTCACCGTGAGTCCAACTCACTAACTCAGTCCTAATCCGGTTTAGGTCCAACCCAACCAGATTACAGGTTCAGATCCAATCCGAACATGCTCCCGCTCTTAAGTGTGTGACCCCGCAGGCTCATGGCTACTTGGACACGATTGGAGTCCGACTCTCAATCGATCAGTCGGTAGCGGCTCCTAGCAGAACGTGCCGACTCCCAAGTACCAAAGAGTCATGACGACTTGCCTTTCCAATGCGACTTCGTCCAAGTCCCTTTTTCCTCACGATATACCTTGTCAGACTATAGGCGAATAATTGTCATCCCTTAAATAGTCTGACTCTCTTCTCGATCCGAGATAAGTGATTCACCCGACTAACTCTTAGACGATCGCCTCGGTTAACACTTAACCGAGTCGTGCATGGCCATGCTTTCCGAATCATATCTCACGAGAGGGCCCAGAGAATATCTCTCCGAGTGGAGGGGCAAAATCCCATCTTGGTTATTCACATCACGCAGCTTGATTCTCAGTCGACCCGAACCCTGCCTTCATAACTGCCCAGTTATGGAACAGTGTTTGACAGAACCTAAGTCGGTGATCCTCAACTCGGACTATGCAACAACCTCAGGTCTAAGGATTACATTGATTGAGATATAAAAATGACAACTTGTTCGTTGTACCTCAATATGGGTCAATTCTACTCGCTAAACTCTTTAGTCGAATCTGTGTAAGTTGGAATAGCATCTCAATGCCCATGACAAGTGGAACCAAGTCATCAAGCCAACTTTCACATTGTTCTAAGTTGTGTGTCCAGCACAACATGAATGCATAGTTCCACAACCGAATCACATGTTCAATGATACACATCAGATGTTTATACAAGGACTACTTAATATCTTTATGAATACAATGGGAAATCTCATCATACATGATTGCCTCTAGGGCATATTCCCAACAGTCTCCCACTTGCACTAGAGTCAATCTTCCGACATCACATGTCTAAGCATCTAATGCCCATGGCTCTCAGGTGCGCCTCATGCTTCGGCTGTGGTAACGGCTTTGTCAACGGATCCGCAATATTTGCATCCGTGTGTACCTTGCATAACTTGATATCACCCTGATCCACGAACTGGCGAATCAGGTGGTACCGCATGAGTATGTGCTTGTTCTTCTGGTGCTGTCTAGGTTCCTTGGCTTGTGCAATAGCACCATTGTTGTCACAATACACGTCCAACGGATTGGACGAGCCCTGAACCACACCAAGATCCATGAGGAAATTCCTCATCCAAACAACTTCCTTTGCTGCCTCCGAGGCGGCAATATACTCAGCCTCTATTGTAGACGCAGACACAGTCTCTTGCTTGGAACTCTTCCAGCTCACAGCACCTCCGTTTATAATAAACACGTATCCGGATTAAGTAACGAGAATCATCAGAGTCAGTAAGATAACTCGCATCCATGTAACCCTTTACACTGAGTTCATCTTCACCACCATAAACCAAGAACATATCCTTAGTCCTTCTCAAGTACTTTAGGATATTTTTAGCCGCTGTCTAGTGGATCTCTCCAGGATCAGCCTGGTATCTTCTCACAACACTTAGAGCATAGGAAACATCCGGCCTAGTACAAATCATGGCATACATGATGGATCCGACTGCAGAAAAATATGGAATCGCACTCATCCGACTTTGCTCATCAGTTGTCGAAGGACACTGAGTCTTGCTAAGTTTTACACCATGGGACATCGGTAAGAACCCCTTCTTAGACGATTCCATGTTGAACTTCTTCAACACTTTGTCCAAATAAGTACTCTAACTCAATCCAATGAGCCTCCTTGATCTATCTCTATAGATCCGGATTCCGAGGATGTATGTTGCCTCACCCAAGTCTTTCATTGAGAAACTCCTTTCCAATGATTCCTTGGTTTCTTGCAACATCTGGACATCATTTCCAATCAGTAATATGTCATCCACATATAAGATTAGAAAATTTACTTTGTTCCCACTAAACTTCTTATACAAACAAGAATCATGATCACTCTTGATGAAGCCAAACGATTTGACTACCTCATCAAAGCGAATATTCCAACTCCGAGATGCTTGCTTCAACCTATAAATGGATTTCTGAAGTTTGCACACTTTGTCAGCATTAGCTGGATCAACAAAACCCTTGGGCTGTATCATATACACGTCCTCGGTTAACTTTCCGTTAAGGAAAGCCGTTTTGACATCCATCTGCCATATCTCGTAGTCGAAATAGGCCGCTATAGCTAACATGATCCGAACTGATTTAAGCATCTCTACGGGCGAGAAAGTCTCGTCGTAATCAACTCCTTGAACTTGTCGGAACCCCTTCGTGACAAGGCGTGCTTTATAGATTGAAACTTTTCCATCCATATCATTTTTCTTCTTAAAGACCCATTTGCACTCGACGGGTCTTGCACCCTCTGGCAGATCAACCAAGTTCCAAACTTGATTTTCATCCATGGACTTTATCTCAGATCTCATGGCTCCAAGCCATGACTTCGAATCAGATCCCACCATCGCTTCCGAATAATTTACTGGCTCATCACTATCTAACAGTAACACATCACGAACACTTCGTAATCTTGCCGATCTTCGTAGTACAGGTGCTGCTGCCGGCTCAGGTGCCACAACCGGCTCAACCTCCAAGGTTTTTGCCGACTCGCTACTAGCCGGTTCCTCTCGAATTTCTTTGAGCTGCACCGTGCTCCCACTTACTCCCCGACTGAGAAACTCTTTCTCAAGGAAGACACCGTTCCGAGCGACAAACACTTTGCCCTCTTCTCGGTTGTAGAAGTAGTAACCCAAGGTTTCCCTCGGATACCCCACGAAAATACACTTATCCGACTTGGCTGTAAGATTGTCCGACTGAAGTCGCTTGACAAATGCTTCACAACCCCAAATCTTAAGAAAAGACAAACTCGGCTTTTTTCCTGTCCACATCTCATGTAGTGTCTTCTCTACCGATTTTGATGGTACTCTGTTTAGTGTGAACGACGCTGTTTCTAGACAATAACCCCAAAATGATAAAGGCAGATCTGTCCGACTCATCATTGATCGTACCATGTCCAACAAGGTCCGATTTCGCCTTTCCGAAACACCATTCCTTTGTATGCGTTCTGGCGGAGTAAGTTGAGGAACTATTCCACAACTTTTCAGATGGTCATCAAACTCATGGCTCATGTACTCGCCTCCTCGGTCCCCGAAGAAACTTTATTTTCTTGCCGAGTTGATTCATGCTTCATTCTGGAATTCTTTGAACTTTTCAAAGGCTTCCGACTTATGTTTCATCAAGTAGATATATCCATACCTACTCAAATCATCTGAAGGTAATGAAGTACTCATAACCACCCTCGTCGTGCTCATTGGTCCACATACATCACTATGTACTAGTCCCAACAAGTCAGACACCCTTTCGCAACTCTTTGCAAAAGGTGTCTTGGTCATTTTGCCGAGTAGGCAAGATTCGCATGTCTCGAATGACTCCAAGTCGAACGGGTTAGAGTCCATCATCATGGAGCTTCTTCATGCGTTTCCAACTTATATGACCAAGCCGACAGTGCCAAAAGTAAGTCATATTCAGATCATTTGGTTTCAACCTTTTAACATTTATGTTATAAACCGACTCACCATCAAGATTCAAAATAAATAACCCGTCCTGGACGGGTGCAAAGCCGTGAAACATATCATTCAAATACAAAGAACAACCATTATTCTTGATATTCGACTCATAGCCTTGCCTCATCAAACATGAAGAAGAAACAATGTTTTGACTGAGCACTGCAACATAATAACAATTTTTCAGTTCCATAATGAATCCGGAAGGTAAATGAAGTTGCATCGTGCCGACTTCCAATGCAGCAACTCTTGCTTTGTTGCCGACTCGAATATCATCCTCGCCTCTTGCTACGCTCCTAGTTCTTACCAGTCCCTGCAACGAGTTGCAGATGTGAATAACTGATCTGGTATCATATACCCAAGAACTATTAGGTGCATCAGCAAGATATATGTCTATAACATTGCAAACAAGTGTACCTTAGTCGAAAGTCATACCTCCACTCTTGGATTTATCGGCCAAGTACTTGCTGCAGTTCCTCTTCCAGTGACCATCCGCCTTGCAGTAGAAGCAAGTGGATTCGGCTAAAGGAGATGGCTTAGTCCCTGAGGAAGCGCTTGGGACCGGGTCCGGAGCTTGCTTTCCTCCTGACTTAGCCTTCTTCTTAGTCCAAGAACTCTTCTTGAACTTAGCCTTATTCTGCACCATCAACACTTGACTGGTGCCCTTCTTGAGATCCGCCTCTGCCTTCTTGAGCATCCCATGCAATTCAGTGAGCTTCTTATCCATACCATGCATGTGGTAGTTCGAAATGAACTGCCCATATGCACTAGGAAGAGAGTTCAGAATTATATCCGTAGCGAACTCTTTGCTAATGGGGTAGCCAAGCCTCTCCAAAGACTGCACGTAACCAACCATTTTGATCACATGCGGACTCAGTGGATCACCATCCTTAAGCTTGATACCTGAGAGACTTGATACCTCTTAGTCTTCGCCTGAACCTGGAACATACTTTTGAGACTTTCGATCATATCGTAGGCCTCAACATGCTCGAACTGCTTTTGCATGTCCGGTTCCATGTGAGCAAGCATAAGACAGCTAATATCCGTGGACTCATCCTTAGCCCGACGGTAGGCATTGGTGGCTGCGACAGTCGCATTCTCATTTGGCTCATCTGGAAGTGGGTTGTCTAGGACATGGTCCTTCTTTTCTTGTTTGAGAACAATTCTCTGATTTTGATACCAGTTGGTAAAATTAGTGTCGTTCAGTTTATCTTTCTCAAGAATAGTTCTCAACGCAAAACCCGATATCTGAGAGTGACTGCTACTTGGTGCCATGATCTACAACAGAAAATATGCAAAACACTTAAGACATGTATTCATAAAAGAGCAAGCATATTAAACATTTTAATATTTTATGCTCCCACTAGAACCAACACCCCTCCGATGGTTGCTTAGTGATTCAGGATCCTAAATAAGCAAGTCGGCTAGTGAGCTTTAGCATCACCGCTAGCCGCCAAGTGATCTAGGTAGACAACTCTTTGTCAATCGCATCTCATGCGACTCCTGTTGGACGGGTGGCATCACATGCCCCGGCTCCCATCCGACTTTTCCCCGAGTCCCACAACCGTTGTGATAGACCCGTCTAGCTTACCGAGTGTTTCCGCAGTAAGAGTCCGACTCGAACCCACTTAGTCGGAAAGAATTGGCAGGACCTCAATTTTATGAGCCCGCTACCAAAAATGTCTGACTTGTGATGGTGCAAACACTGGCGGGAAAACCGACTAGACCTTCTTTGAGGGATTAAATTTTACCGACTATCTAATAGAGGTAAAACAGAGATATAACGATAACACAAAATAAAGCAATTATAGTGTGAAATGGTATGGCTCTCTTCATGGCGATCTCCATCTCCACAAAGCCTGTAATTCGACTCGTGCCAACTCTTGTCACTTGCCGTCTTACTCCATGTCGCCGACATGTACAACGCCTTGCATGCCTTCCGGGTTCTCCAAACAGCTACACTAGCTTAGTAAAGTAAATTACATAGAGAATCCGACATGCAGGTCGTTATACAATAAAATGACAGCACCTAGGCTCCAGCCGGCTGACAAAAAGCCGTGATTCACAGATCACGTATGGATTACACACATACATCACATGCACATGAACCATACCATTCACAACTTCCTGCAAAAACAAGTTATGCATAGATACAATATCTACCGGCGCTGTGAAACTTGCAACAACATCTAAGGCGCTACGACAGGGCGAAGCCGGCTGTCCCGAATACATAGATCTCATCTACAATCCGAATATGGATTCCGAATATCGTTCCGATTCGATCAAACTCTTTGATCTTCGATCACCGCTTCTGGATTTACGTGTCACAGTCTACCCCGATGGCGGAAGCCGACCGGTAGGGGTATGTCGTTCCACGACCTTAGCAGTATGATCACGGAAATCAGATCTACCATTCCCCGAGTACAGTTGATCCAATCAACCTCGTACAAAACCGATCTATCTCATAGATCGACCACCAAAACAGCACATAGATCTCATCTACAGCCTACCGCATATCACATATGCGAGATCTTGAGCCTAAAACCAGAAGCTATTGCTCTGATACCACTGTTGGGCCACGCAGAGATAAAACAAAACTTTTTCCTCTAATGTGGTGATCCCAAGATCTAGCTGAGGTAGAAGGCTACGAGGTTTACCACTAAATGCGCAGTTGCAGATTACTGATGAAGCGCGTCAGTTGATGCAGTGCAGTCCTCACGATCCGATCGTCCTGGTTCTGATCGCACATCACCTTTGCTGGTATCCACACTTACAAGGAGGAGCACCGGCGGCGAACTGCTAGGTTCATAACGACGGCTGGACTGCTGTGGAGCTAGGGTTTCCAACACATGGAATGACCTAACCGAACAATGATTAACCTTTCTGGGTTACGATGCTCCACTAGATATAGGGAGTGAACGTGGGCTCTGCTCGCGCGACCCATTCACTAAAGCCCATATAACACTAGTCACCGTGAGTCCAACTCACTAACTTAGTCCTAATCCGGTTTAGGTCCAACCCAACCAGATTACAGGTTCAGATCCAATCCGAACATGCTCCCGCTCTTAAGTGTGTGACCCCGCAGGCTCATGGCTACTTGGACATGATTGGAGTCCAACTCTCAATCGATCAGTCGGTAGCGGCTCCTAGCAGAACGTGCCGACTCCCAAGTACCAAAGAGTCATGACGACTTGCCTTTCCAATGCGACTTCTTCCAAGTCCATTTTGCCTCACGATATACCTTGTCAGACTATAGGCGAATAATTGTCATCCCTTAAATAGTACGACTCTCTTCTCGATCCGAGATAAGTGATTCACCCGACTAACTCTTAGTCGATCGCCTCGGTTAACACTTAACCGAGTCGTGCATGGCCATGCTTTCCGAATCATATCTCACGAGAGGGCCCAGAGAATATCTCTCCGAGTGGAGGGGCAAAATCCCATCTTGGTTATTCACATCACGCAGCTTGATTCTCAGTCGACCCGAACCCTGCCTTTATAACTGCCCAGTTACGGAACAGTGTTTGACAGAATCTAAGTCGGTGATCCTCAACTCGGACTATGCAACAACCTCAGGTCTGAGGATTACATTGATTGAGATATACAAATGACAACTTGTTCATTGTACCTCAATATGGGTCAATCCGACTCGCTAAACTCTTTAGTCGAATCTGTGTAAGTTGGAATAGCATCTCCATGCCCATGACAAGTGGAACCGAGTCATCAAGCCAACTTTCACATTGGTCTAAGTTGTGTGTCCAGCACAACCTTAATGACCAAGGATATTTAGTACAAACAACATGAATGCATAGTTCCACAACGGAATCACATATTCAATGATACACATCAGATGTTTATACAAGGACTACTTAATATCTTTATGAATACAATGGGAAATCTCATCATACATGATTGCCTCTAGGGCATATTCCCAACATGTTGTTCCTCTTGGCTTGGGTTGGATTGGAAATTGCCAGCAAGGAGCCTCGAGCATCGTTGTCGGTGGCCGCGAACTCACTTTATGTCGGACAAAGGTACCCTTTTCCAAGGAGGCACTTCAATTTATGTGGTTGATATCTAGCCTATGATTGTCCTGCAGGCACTTCAATTTATGTCGGACCAAGGTACCCTTTTCCAAACCATCAATGTAGGCAGCCATAGAGGTCTGATTGTGCACTCCTGCGCAGGAATTCTTTATATCCAGACAGCGGGAGAGGTAGGCTCGAGATGACTCGCCTTATCCAGGACGCACCGTTGTAGATCACCAACAGCGTAGAGACGTTTCTACATACTCTTGAAATTCTTGGTGAATGCTTCTTGAATGTTCAACCAATTGCATATGGACTTCTCTGGCAAGTCGTCGATCCATTGGCAGGCCGTGTCTGTCAATGGGAGGTACTTGATGGAAACATTGGGGTTTCCCCCGGTGATATCGATCGCGTTTCCGTAACCCTGCAACCACGTAGCTGGCTTACCGGTTCCTTCATAGGGCTTGATCATCTTGTAAATCCGTAAACCCTTGGGGTAAGTTGCAGTCTGTAACACATGTCCAAAGCAACGTGGTCCCAAGTATTGTCCTTCCTGGGCCTCCTGAATCTTGTCCAAGCATGAACGTACATTTTATGGATTCAGGGTTGCTTTCTTCTTATCGCCACCACGATAAGGGCTGCGTGAACGATGTGGTCCTCCTCCACTATGTTGGCTGCTAGGGGGCGATGGAGGTGGAGGTGGTGGTCGGCTTGCCTTCTTGTTGTTGCCCTCCTGCGACTCCTCATGTCTATTGTGGTTGCTTGTCAGACACGGAGGGTCATGGCGCAACCTTCTCTTGTGTCCGTGATTGGCAATGCACTCTCCTCCATGACGAGGATGCTCCAGGTTGTGGAGAATGACAATGCCGCCATGGGGGCGAATGACAATGGTCGAATGGTGATGAGCCTTTGGGTCTTTGTGATGCTGGGAAGATCAGGGCGGTGGCGGCGAGCGACAAGGGTGAGTTGTACCTCTATGATCGGAAGATGTGGGGATATAATCCTCCATGTTGCGCGCATCCCTCCGTCTTCTTTCTAATGAACCCTTCTGTGATCCGACATCATGAGGATATCTTGCCCTCTGCTGTTTAGGAGCGCTAGACTGGCAGTATGCTAGGTCAGACCCAAGCCTCTGAGAGGTTGTCTTTTCCTGCTGTTTGACAACCTTAGCGACAAGATGATAGACCTATTCCACAACTGTGGGCGATCTATCCTGCTCCGGTAGAGTCTTGGCGACGGCCAAGTTGAGGATGGGTGTGGGCATGACTTGATTTCCATCACTGTCAATGTATGGCTTAGCTTGCGCCAGCTTCGAAGGTGCCACCCCAAGTTCTGCCATACACTAGGGTCATTGATGACGTCAGCCAGAGCTTTCTTAGACTTCTGCTGCTTGATCAGAGTCTTGTACTCGGCCTCTAGGGCTCTAGCCATTTCGATCGATTTCTGCGCCTTTGTCAGATCTCGATCTAACTTTGCACCTTTCTCCACAATGGCCTGCGCCTCCTCCAGTAGCTGCTGGCGCTTATCGTCGAGATGGACAACGTTCCGTATATGGCCCACATTCAGGGGCTCGACGAGAAGATTGTCGTACTTCACTCTATTAGCTGGAGTGATTTGGGCAGCCACAGACATAGATGCTGCTGGTGGTGGATTTGCGGTGTTGGCGCTGCTCAGACCGGTAGTGAGTTCCTGCAGATGTTGCGCTGGGTTAGCTGGAGGTGGCATGGAATTTGCACGACCATTGTTAGCATCATCATCTGGTACCTTCCCATTATCCCGCGGCTTAGGCGGAGCTTGTCCGGTTTGGCCTTCTTCCATCACACTCCCAATGGCGACGAACACCTGTCGGGATGTGACGGCCTTATCGGCCTGCTGCTCGCGATTGATCTCCTTCTCGACCTCCTTCATGGTTGAGTCGAGTTCCTCCAGGTTGATATCGATCTCCTCTGAGTCCACTCTGATGTAGGCGTAGAGTGCATCTAGTATGGAGTCAAAGGGGGCGGGGGATTCCTCGATGACTGAGGACAATGCTGATGCAGCGGGGCCATTAGCTGCAGGCGGAGGTTGCGGCGGCAGGCCGGGTATGGAGATAGGTGGTGCCTGGATGACTCCGTCAGCAACGGCGAAACTATTGATAGTGTCGATCATCTGCTCAAAAGCGAGGATGCCTGCGGCCTGCTGCCGCCTGAGCGTATGCCGGAGAAATGTGCCATCATCTAGCCCTTCGATGAAGTGGTAAATAGTGTCATCATCTAGGTAGTTCTCCAGATCGGCTCCTATCCGGAGCCATCTGCCAAGGTAATCTCGGGGTATTTCACCCTCTCTCTTGATGCAATGCGCTAGATCGAATATGGTTACCATGCCGACAAAGTACGATCACTGCTTTCCAGACACACGGGCTAACCCGGAAGATTAGCAGTGATCTTCCACCATTATCTCCTGCACAAGGGCGGTTTGGGTGGGCCTTGTTTCTGATATAATTCGGCAAATTCCGGAGAGCTATCCTACTTTGATCCTTCCGTGAATGTATCCTTCCCATAGGCGGTCTGTGCGGCTCTTGACGGTCCCCCGACTTCTAGGGAACTAGTGCCCGAGTCAGTTTTGCCAATGAAGAGGTGGATGTCCCCGATTGGAATAATCAAGCAGTGGGTGGGGTTCGTCTTCGCTAGGATCTAGAACTCATCGGGAGGGACGATCGGAACGTTGCCCGAGAAGAGAACACAACCGATGGCTACGGTTTTGATGATTCCCTCGAAGAGCTTGGACCTCGCCTGTTGTAGAACCTGAAGCGCCTCTTGCCCCACAGTAGGTGCCAACTGTCGTGGTATTATCGATGAGTATGCCATGGAGGGGTCCTCATAGAGCGTGTTTAGAGACATGGGGTAAGGCGGAAGGTTGGCGGGTACGAGGTAACACGGCTTACCCATGTTCAGGTTCCACGATGGTGGCGAAACCCTAATCCTGCTATAAATTACTATAGGGGCAATACGCCGATCTACAGGGATTGGTTCGCTGTGTGCGATATGAGTTGATTGATGAGTCGTTCCCTAAAGGCTCCCATAGGTCCGACTTATAAAGACGCCTGGTCCTAGGGTTACAGGGAAGATTCCTAGCAGGACAGGTTATAGAGTCCTACACTAGATACAACTAGTCTACCTGTCTTGCACCCCAAGGCTTCGAGTATATCAGTAACTCCATCGTAGCCTTCCTTTATCCGGCATGGGCCTCCCTTCTGGATCGATCTAACTTGGCCGCCCAGCAGGCCATGCTCCTTGCTACCAGCTGTCAGCCACCTGGTTTATCCGGATTAGAGACATGCAATGGTTGTCCTCTTTAGCATATCCCCAATACCACATATCAACGTAGACCGGATAATTAACTCATGCATAGTGATCCTACGAATCTACCAGCTAGTAACTACCATGCTGATGGGAAGAGGTAAAATAAAAAAGGCGGTTAAGATATGAGGAGATCGAAACAGGCGGTTGCAGTCCTGGAACGTGTCAACACCCGGATTTTTCAATCCTAGATGCCTGTTATGCCATACATCGCAATCCTAGGATTACCA
Organism: Avena insularis; assembly: GCA_023614405.1. Classification (NCBI taxonomy): domain Eukaryota; kingdom Viridiplantae; phylum Streptophyta; class Magnoliopsida; order Poales; family Poaceae; genus Avena; species Avena insularis. Next base: position 189,927,303 of record CM042689.1, on the reverse strand, counting down.
TTTTTGCGAGACATAACAGAATTGGATACCATAGTACTTCATCCATTACAAACGATACATAAGTTCTTACACGAATAGGGATCTCATGATCCAGTTCTCAATACACATCAAGCAGCAGAATATGTAATAATAACGGTAGCGTAGACGAAGCTCCATCTTCGGGGTCACAGGTAATGCTGACGATGGGAGATGATCCTAGTTGTCGTAACCTTCCTGGGGTCCATCTTCCAGGTACTCCTCTTCATAGTCTGGCCATGGGAATAACTAGGGACAAAGCCATGAGTACTCTTTAAGTACTCGCAAACTAATACTAAAAAGTAAGGGTTTTTTTGGATAATAGGACACTAGGCTCTAGGATTGTTTTGCAAAAAAAAAACAGGTTTATCTCTACTAAGTTCCAAAGCTGGTCATAATTTTATAACTCCTAAATGGGATCTTGTAATTCAGGTCACAACTCTGTTGTGGTCAAGTCAAAGTCTCAATTCGTTTCACAAATCATTTTGAAAAGTCTGACGGGGGAACAGTATGGCCACTCCAACTGTCCATAACCGTGGACACGGCTATTCGAATAGTTTGACACTTTGCAGAGATTGTACACTTTCACCACAACATTCGATACATCCGTCAGGAACAAATCCTGAATTCACCATACTCAGTATGCGGATAATCAATCCTAACCTTTCGATTACACGCCCTAGTATAAGCACCTCTCCTATGAGTTTGGCCTCCCAACCATGACCACTGTCATCTTGGGTACTGCACAGGTGGACAATCTTCACAAGGTAGCCTCAGCTCAGACCTTGGCCGGGAGGGAACTAATACTAAGGTATATAAGTTTCCAGTCAAGCCCTACCCAATATTCGGGTATTGTGGTTGTACGCTAAAATTGGAATGGTATCGCATCCAGACAACCATCAGTTTTATAAAGGGGCTAAGGCTCATTCCTCAACATTTTCATCACCAAAATCATCAAGTGTTTGGAAACACATGTCCAAAACATTTCAATAGAATGATCCATCATTCCAAGGTTTTCATCACCATTTTTCCACCAAGTATTCCCATCTAAAAGTTGATCAAGTATTATGCTTAGCACTAGCATCTACATGTGAGGGTGGTACTAATGAGGGGTGGTAACTAGTGGAGTTTCACTAAGTCCAACATTATATCTTAGGCTGATATCAAGGTTTCTAGCCTAGGCCAAATTTTATGCTCTTTATGCAACCTTCAGCACAACTGTCTGGTATCTACCAAACTCTTAGGTGGACTCTAAGTAAGCTTTGATAAAGAAATAAAGTAAGAAGCTTGCCATAAAACTAGGATTGTTTTAACAAGTAGGTAGGATTGCAAGTATGGGTTTGTGGCATCAGTAGGGTATCTGGCAAGGGTTAGCTTGCATCAGTGTTAATATAAGCTTGCATAGGTCAACTTGTTTAGTAAGGCTTGCTAAGTTAATAGCTTGCAAGTATTGGCTTGCATTGGTCTAGTATCAGCTTGCCTTGTGCAGAGCAGTGGTTGAAGTTCTCCTCGGCTTCCTCTTCGTAGTATCCTCCTTCCTCCTCGTATCCTTGGTCGGTACTAGCGTCTATGAATAAATACGAGGTACACAATCACCAAACAATACTTAACTACTTGCAATCATCACACACAAGGGTCCTATAGATGATCTAGCATCATCTCTAACATTACAAGGTTAAAGCTTGGTTTAAATCTTTTATTTATTTTTAGAAAAGTAATTTCTACTCATTGAAAAACTACTTAAGATTTAATATTCTCCAAACCAAATATGGGATCATGTTGACACATGTCATCACCAAATATTGTAGTCCATGGGAATGTGATTTAAAGTGGTGTCACAATTTAATAAGGTTTTACCCTTTTATTTTAATTAATTAAAGTGGCTAGAAATGCTTATGAAGCATTCTTTTATTACTTGAACATTATTTCTGCAAGTAAACCTATATATTTTTATGTATTCTGAAAGGTTAGGTTAAATGTGATTTTTGAGAGTTGGAATCAACTCAGAAGCTTTTATGGTTTAAATTTGAAAAATGTTTGAATGCAGAAAAGCTTCTGCCTTGTTATTTTTGCTATGGATGATCTACAGATCCAAATGACTTGAATCCAACGGGCTTGGATTAAGCATTCACATACCTTTCCAACAAAATTGGTTTCATCCAATTTGGTGCACTGAATCGATATGGGTTGATTTTTGAAGTTGGGTGCTGAGGTGTGTTTGAATTTAAAAAGAAAAGTTTTAATTTGAAATGCTGGGCTGCGCGGGAAATTCTAACGGGCCGGCCTGCTAAGCACAGGGCTCCCGCGGGCTGCTTAAGTGGGTGTCCCCACTCGTCAGTGACACGGGGCTGTTATGGGGCAACGTGGATCGTTCGATCTAGTTCTAATCTAACGGCTTAGGGTCATCGTCGACGCGAGACAGCTCCGGCGAGAACGAATCCTAGAACGGCCAGTGGGGGGTGTTGGGGGATCACCGGGGTACGGGCGAGGGTCGGCGAGGCGGGCGAACGACGAAGTTGACGACGGCGAACCTCCTGGTACCGGTGGCTTCTCCTGAGGCGGCTCCAATCGCTGGCTCCCTTCTTCTCTGACAGCGGCAGGCTCCAGTGAAATTCTGGCGAGGTGGTGCTCGCCTTGCTCTGAGAATGGTGTGGCACGATCAGTGAGGAGAGGGGAGTGAGATGGTGTGAAGAAATCGTGCGGGGATGGCCTCTATTTATAGTCAAGCGAGGTGAGCTCGTCGGGCGACGTTCATGGCGACTAATGGCATGGGCAAGGGTAGGGGACGGTGCTGTGTCTCCTGGCGATGCTCAACGACATGGTCGCGAGGCATGGGGCGGTGTGGTTTGGTCTGGAACGGCCGGTGCTCTGCGCGGCAGAGGCGGCGTCTTCGATGGCGGGCGGTGGCTGTATGGCACGGGGCTGCTAATGGGGATGTCTAGCGGTCTCCTGGGTCGGTGGTGATCATGTGTGCGCGCGGTGAGGGCGGCGCGTGGTCTGTGGATGCTGGTCGAGGTTGGCGCTCTGGCGCACCCTCGACATGGTCTGGGCGCTGCCAGCGCGTGGTCCGTGGCTTGGCAACGCCATGCTAGGGACAGTGAGTGGCGGTGGACGGTGGGCTGCCTCCTAGACAAGGTTGGCACGGCTAGTTCTTCCTCTAGCCTGCTGTCGACTATGGGGTGGCATTGAGGTGCTCGGCTGTTCACCATTAATGACAATGGCAAGCTCACAGGGTGATAGTGTTGGGCTAATCTTTCTAGATGATCTACTGGGTTGTGTGTGAGCTAACTAGGGAACAAGTTAGGCAAGAATCACTGCACACTATAGTGTTTGATGTTTTGTTTGATTTGTCTCTGCAACCTGTTTGATGAAATGGCCGCATGAAATCAAGTTTTGAATTTTGAAATGAATTTTGGTGGGTTTGCTAGATTGGTGCTGGTGAGTCTGCAGATGCTTGGGTTTTGAAAGTTGAGCTTGTTTGAGTGGTTTTTGAAAAAGTGGGATCTTCCCATATGAAGAAGATTCAATTTTGAATTGTCACTTAAAGTATGCATTTGAAAGTTTCTGGATGATCACAAAGTGGGCCTTGATACTTTGTTATGAGTACACTCAAGGGGTGCAAAGATCCAGAAAAGTTTCTGTTAGGTTTTGAAAGTTTGAGACAGCCAAAGTAGGCATGCGAGTTAAATTGGTCAAAATGACCATTCACTTAATATATGTGTTTTGATTTACTTGTCTTTAGGAAAAGTGTGGGAAATGTTTTAGATGATGTTATTTTCACCTAAGAAACATTTTACAAGCAATGGATCACACAAACAAGGTTTTTTTAAAAGAAATTAAAAATATATGCATACACATATGCATGCATTCATGATTTTATTTAGAAAAGTTTTTGTTAACCCTAATCTTGAGGATTAGTGTTTTGATGATCTAAGGTTGATATTTTTGGGATGTTACAAACCTTCCCCCCTTAAACAAAATCTCGTCCCGAAATTTGAAAAAGGACGAAAAGATTACCTAGGATTTGAAGAGATCTGGAAACTCCATCCTGATGTGATCTTCGCGTTCCTAGGTAGCTTCCTCTTCTGTGTGGTTGCTCCACTGAATCTTGAGAAACTTGATGCTTCGGGTTCTGTTAGTTCGAAAGGCTTCTTCCAATATACGGATGGGTACTTCGGGATAGGTTAGGTCATTGTTGATCTCTATGGTCCGGTGATCGATATTCTTGAACACTTCGGTCTTCTCGGGGACTTCGAGACACTTGCGAAGTAACGAGATATGGAACACATTGTGCACATCTGACATCTCTTCAGGTAGTTCTAGTTGATAAGATACTTCTCCTCGACGGTTCAAAATTTTGAAAGGTTCGATATATATGGGGGCTAACTTCCCTTTGAGTTAGAAACGCTGCATTCCCTTCAATGGCGACACTTTCAGATAAACAAAATCTCCGATGTTGAAGGCGAGGTCTCGACGTCTCTTGTCGGTGTAACTCTTCTGTCGGGATTGGGCTGTCTTGAGGTGCTCACGAATCTTGTGAACCTTCTCTTCTGCCTCTCGTAGGATGTCGGGTCCGAAAATCTGACTCTCTCCTACTTCCGACCAGTTCAAAGGGGTGCAGCACTTTCTTCCATACATGAATTCAAATGGGGCCATTTGCAAACTGGCTTGGTAACTGTTGTTGTATGAAAATTCTGCAAACGGCAGACAGTCTTCCCACTAGGATCCATATTCTAACACACATGCTCTCAGCATATCTTCGAGTATTTGGTTTACTCGCTCTGTTTGTCCATCGGCCTGAGGGTGATAAGCGGTACTGAAATCTAGGCGAGTTCCTAAACCTTCTTGGACTTTCTTCCAGAATCTCAAGGTAAACTGAGTTCCTCGATCCGATACAATGTTCTTGGGGACTCCGTGCAAACTAACGATTCTAGCGATGTACAACTCTGCTAGCTTCGAACTCTGATAGGTGGTTTTGACGGGCAAGAAATGGGCGACTTTGGACAATCTGTCCACTATGACCCAAATAGAGTCATTTCCCCTACTAGAAGTAGGTAGTCCAGTGATAAAGTCCATTCCTACAGAATCCCATTTCCATTCCGGAATTTGCAAAGGTTGCAACAATCCAGCGGGTCTTTGATGTCCTGCCTTGACTCGCTGACATATATCACACTTGGTGATATAGCTTCCGATTTCTCTCTTCATCTTATGCCACCAAAATTGCTCTTTCAAATCTTGATACATCTTAGTTCCTCCGGGATGGATAGAATAAAGAGTATCATGATCCTCCTTCAAGATAACTTCTTTCAACTCAGAATCTGATGGTACACAAAGGCGTCCTTTGTACCACAAAACTCCTTCTTCGTCCTTGGTGAATCCGGGTACTTTGCCTGTACCGATACGACCCTTGATTCCGTCGATACTAGCATTTCCTTTCTGTGCCTCTTTAATCTGACTGATCAAAGTGTGTTGAAGTTCTATGCTAGCCAAAAATCCTTCACTTACTAATTCCATTCGAAAATCTTCCATCTCTTTGTGCAAACTTGGTTGCTCCTTCAAAATCATGGAGTTCAAGCGGCACGGCAATCTGCTAAGGGCATCTGCTACCACATTGGCTTTACCAGGGTGATAGTGAATGTCCAGGTCGTAATCCTTGATTAGCTCAATCCATCTTCTCTGCCTCATATTCAGCTCCTTCTGAGTGAATATATACTTTAGGCTCTTGTGATCCGAATAAATCTCACAACGATTTCCCATCAGGTAATGTCTCCATGTCTTTAGGGCTAGAACTACGGCTGCGAGTTCGAGGTCATGGGTTGGGTAATTTTGCTCGTGTTGCTTCAATTGTCACGATAGATAAGAGATAACTTTGCCTTCTTAGATTATCACACATCCGAGACCAATCTTGGATGCGTCACAATACACATCGAAGGGCTTCGTGATATCCGGCATGATCAAGATTGGGGCTGAAATCAATCTCCTTTTGAGTTCTTGAAAACTCGCTTCACATTTGTCGGTCCATTCAAACTTCCTGTCCTTCTTCAGCAATTGGGTCATGGGTCTCACGATACTAGAGAATCCTTCTACGAATTTGCGGTAATATCCCGCCAATCCGAGAAAAGCATGAACTTGGGTTTGAGTGGTTGGGGCTTGCCAATCTTCTACATCTTTCACTTTGGCAGGGTCAACGGCAATTCCTCCGGCTGATACAATGTGACCGAGGAATCCTACTTCCTGTAACCAGAATTCACATTTGCTAAATTTTGCGTACAGCTGATGCTCTCTAAGGGTTCCAAGAATGGTCCTTAGGTGTAGCTCATGTTCTTCTTCTGATTTGGAATAAATCAGAATGTCATCGATGAAAACAACGACAAACTTATCCAGGAAGTCCATAAAAATCTTATTCATGAGATTCATGAAATAAGCGGGGGCATTGGTTAATCCAAAAGACATGACTGTATACTCATACAATCCATATCCGTGGTGAAGGCGCTTTGGGATATCCTCGCACGAATCTTGAGTTGATGATAGCCATCCTAAGATCAATCTTAGAAAACACAGGCACCGGTCAACTGATCAAACAAATCTTCTATCTTAGGCAAGGGGTACTTGTTCTTGATGGTGACATCATTCAACTTTCGATAATCCGTACACAAACGGTTACCTCCATCCTTCTTGTCCACAAACAAGACAGGTGATCTCCATGGGGACGCACTTGGTTGGATTAATCCGATTTCCAACATGGAATCCAGTTGCTTCTTTAGCTCTTCTAGTTCTGACGGGTTCATACTATAGGGTCTCTGGGCTATGGGTCCTGTTCCGGGGATTAGTTCGATGATAAACTCGATATCTCGATCTAGGGGCATACCGGGCAAAACATCTGGAAATACATCGGGGTATTCGCAGACTATCCGAACTTGGTCAATGGTAGGTTGGGCTAGACTTTTGTTACACTTGAATTGGCGAGGCAAGGTTTCCGATATATGTTCGACTGATATTCTGGTGGTACTGGTCATGGTGATGGATTTCTTGGCACAGTCAATCAATCCTTTATGTTTGGACATCCAATCCATTCCTAGTACTACTTCCAAACCTTTAGTTCCGAGTACTATTAGATTAGCATAAAAATTTATGCCATGGATTCGGATAGGGACGGCCTTGGAAATTTGCCTAGCCTTGGTGGTTGATCCGGGAATTTGTACAATCATCACATGCTTCAATTTGGTTGGTTGAATTTTACTAGTGCAGGCAAATTCTTCGGTGACAAATGAATGCGATGCACCAGAATCAAACAACACTCTTGCAAGTACTGAATTAACAGAAAACATACCCAGCACGACGTCTGGCGCTTCCTGAGCTTCTTCAGCATGCATGAGAAAAAGACGGCCATTGCGGTTGAGTGAATTCCTTGGGGCAAATCTTCTCCCTAGCTGGACACGCTGCTGCTGCTGAGCTGGGGCATTGGCATTAGGGGCTGTAGCATTCTTCTTGTTGGGGCACTCGTTGGAATAGTGGCCTTTATTTCCACAGTCATAACAGGTCACTTGGGACTTGTCCTTAGCTGCGACAGGCACAGCATTGCTTCTAGTCCTCGGGGCAGTGTTAGGGTTGGCGGTAGCATTGTTGGTGTTGAACTTGGGTGGGGCACGGGTGAAATTGTTAGAGTTGCCGGGGTTGTTGTGATTTCCTTCGGGTCTAGGGTTTCCACGGTTGGGATAGTTTGGACGGGTCATAGGGGGTCTGTTGGTTCTTGGGGCAAATCCTGGAGATGGGTTGGGGCGATACTTTGGGGTCTGATGGGTTCCTGGTTGATGCATCATGCGACGCTTGCGGTTCTCATTGGCCTGGTTGATCTTTACTTCCATCTGGATAGCAGAGTCGACAAGGGCTTCAATATCAACAAAGGGGATATTGACTAATACTGTCTGCATCTTGTCATGCAGACCATTCAGGAATCTTTCTTTCTTCTTGGCTTCGGTGTCTATCTTGTCCGGGGCATACCTAGCTAATGACAAAAATTTGTCACGGTATTCCACTACAGTCATCCTTCCTTGCTTCAACTCTTTGAACTCGTCTCTCATTCTCTTGATCAAACCTGGCGGCACATGGGTTCTGCTAAACTTGACCTTGAATTCCTCCCAGGTCATCATCTGGCCTCCGGTCATTGCACGAACACTGTTCCACCATGCCCTGGCATCTCCGGCTAGATAATGGGTGGCGAATAGGACTTTGTCGTTGGCTTCCACTCCTTCTACTTCTAAGTTATTTTCCATGGTTTGCAGCCAATCATCGGCGTCTAGGGGTTCTTCTGACTTGGTGAAAACGGGTGGGTTGGTATTCTGGAAACTCTTGAGCTTAGATCCATGGTTGTCCTGATTTCCATGGCCTTGGTTGTTATGGGCTAGCTGGGCTATCTGTTGCAGAGTGGCTAGGTTGGCTTGACGTTCCGCTCTTTCAACCGGCGGTCGAAGTCAACATTTGCGGGATCTGCAACATCGTCGAGGCTGAACCACTTCCTCCACGTGGCATCTGAAGATTGATATAGATTATGAGAAAAGAGGGAAATTGCTAAGTTTTTGGGTTTTTGAAAAGTTATTAGAGTTTGAATCAGGTTTTTATGGCAAATTTATTTTTCATTCATTCATAGCACACAGTACAACACACACCATAACAAGGAAAAACAGATGGTTTTAGGAACCATTCTGGAAACTACGATACAGTGGGACTGACTACTACTCACTACGCTAGTGCTCAGTGCTACTACTTCTCGGAGTTTGTGGCTTCATCATCTTCAGGATCATCGATGAAGGCGAAATCATCCTCATCAGTGAAGAAGTCCATGGCCTGATCCTCTAGAAAATCATCGTCATCGCTGAGATAGGAGTAAGGGTCTCCAGGAAGATCCTCTCCTCCATTCTCCCTTTCCTCTAACTGCATGTATCTCTCGTGGATGGTCTCTTCCAGAGATGAGATGCGGTGGCGAACACGGGCAATAATGCGCTCCTTCTTGTCGAGCTGACGGCAGCGAGACTTACGATCCTTTGCTAGCATGGCGATGGTCTGGTCCTTCGTCTTGATGATGGCAGACTTGTGGTTGCAATAGTCACGACAGTTGTCCAACTCCTGCTGACGATCATACATCATGAAGCTAAGGTGGTCCAATTGAGTCTTCAGCTCGGGGTGGTATGGGGCTTCCAGTGGTTGGCCATTCGCGTCACGCCTTGGGAAAAACTCAAAGCGAGTACCCTTGATCTGATTGATGCTCTACCCACACAGACGGGAAAGAGCTTCCTGCATTGCTCTGGCAAGTCCATCGAGCCAGTTGTTTTCCCTCAAGGTAAACTGAATTCCCTCCGCAGTGGGAGGTTCAATCTTTCCTCGGAGACTTGCAACAATTAGCCACTGCAGATCTTCTCCTCCTTGATCATTGAGCTGAGCTCCGAAGAACTCGGGGTGTGGACGCTCCAGAAATTCCGAAAGCTGATCCAGATCCCTCTCAAAGATAAGGTCTCCTCCATTCCCCAACTGAAAAAAAACTTGCTGTACTTCACGTCCATCTATAAAAATAGAGGATGAGTAGATTAGCAGAGTGATCAAGTGTGTCAAATTTTTTATCTATTTTGCAAGAGTTTTTGAGAAACATGAAGTTTTATTAAAGAATTAAAGAGGTAAGAATGAGAATAAGTTTTCGTAAATATTTTTATTCTTTGGTTTTGAAACTAAGTTTTTGGTTCAACGTTCAATCTAACTAGGGTCTCCTATGGTCAAGATGGCTCTGATACCAACTTGTCAACACCCGGATTTTTCAATCCTAGATGCCTGTTATGCCATACATCGCAATCCCAGGATTACCATTTTTGCGAGACATAACAGAATTGGATACCATAGTACTTCATCCATTACAAACGATACATAAGTTCTTACACGAATAGGGATCTCATGATCCAGTTCTCAATACACATCAAGAAGCGGAATACGTAATAATAACGGTAGCGTAGGCAAAGCTCCATCTTCGGGGTCACAGGCAATGCTGACGATGGGAGATGATCCTAGTTGTCGTAACCTTCCTGGGGTCCATCTTCTAGGTACTCCTCTTCATAGTCTGGCCATGGGAATAACTAGGGACAAAGCCATGAGTACTCTTTAAGTACTCGCAAACTAATACTAACAAGTAAGGTTTTTTTTTGGATAATAGGACACTAGGATCTAGGGTTGTTTTGCAAAAAAAAACCAGGTTTATCTCTACCAAGTTCCAAAGCTGGTCATAATTTTATAACTCCTAAATGGGATCTTGTAATTCAGGTCACAACTCTGTTGTGGTCATGTCAAAGTCTCAATTCGTTTCACAAATCATTTTGAAAAGTATGATGGGGGAACAGTATGGCCACTCCAACTGTCCATAACCGCGGACACGGCTATTCGAATAGTTTGACACTCTGCAGAGATTGTACACTTTCACCACAACATTCGATACATCCGTCAGGAACAAATCCTGAATTCACCATACTCAATATGCGAATAATCAATCCTAACCTTTCGATTACACGCCCTAGTATAAGCACCTCTCCTGTGAGTTTGGCCTCCCAACCATGACCACTGTCATCTTGGGTACTGCACAGGTGGACAATCTTCACAAGGTAGCCTCAGCTCAGGCCATGGCCGGGAGGGAACTAATACTAAGGTATATAAGTTTCCAGTCAAGCCCTACCCAATATTCGGGTATTGTGGTTGTACGCTAAAATTGGAATGGTATCGCATCCAGACAAACATCAGTTTTATAAAGGGGCTAAGGCTCATGCCTCAACATTTTCATCACCAAAATCATCAAATGTTTGGAAACACATGTCCAAAACATTTAAATAGAATGATCCATCATTCCAAGGTTTTCATAACCATTTTTCCACCAAGTATTCCCATCTAAAAGTTGATCAAGTATTATGCTTAGCACTAGCATCTACAGGTGAGGGTGGTACTAATGAGGGGTGGTAACTAGTGGAGTTTCACTAAGTCCAACATTATATCTTAGGCTGATATCAAGGTTTCTAGCCTAGGCCAAATTTTATGCTCTTTATGCAACCTTCAGCACAACTGTCTGGTATCTACCAAACTCTTAGGTAGACTCTAAGTAAGCTTTGATAAAGAAATAAAGTAAGAAGCTTGCCATAAAACTAGGATTGTTTTAACAAGTAGGTAGGATTGCAAGTATGGGTTTGTGGCATCAAGATTGTCCGCAAGGGTTAGCTTGCATCAGTGTCAATATAAGCTTGCATAGGTCAACTTGTTTAGTAAGGCTTGCTAAGTTAATAGCTTGCAAGTATTGGCTTGCATTGGTATAGTATCAGCTTGCCTTGTGCAGAGCAGTGGTTGAAGTTCTCCTCGGCTTCCTCTTCGTAGTATCCTACTTCCTCCTCGTATCCTTGGTCGGTACTAGCGTCTATCAATAAATACGAGGTACACAATCACCAAACAATACTTAACTACTTGCAATCATCACACACAAGGGTCCTATAGATGATCTAGCATCATCTCTAACATTACAAGGTTAAAGCTTGGTTTAAATCTTTTATTTATTTTTAGAAAAGTAATTTCTACTCATTGAAAAACTACTTAAGATTTAATATTCTCCAAACCAAATATGGGATCATGTTGACACATGTCATCACCACATATTGTAGTCCATGGGAATGTGATTTAAAGTGGTGTCACAATTTAATAAGGTTTTACCCTTTTATTTTAATTAATTAAAGTGGCTAGAAATGCTTATGAAGCATTCTTTTATTACTTGAACATTATTTCTGCAAGTAAACCTATATATTTCTATATATTCTGAAAGGTTAGGTTAAATGTGATTTTTGAGAGTTGGAATCAACTCAGAAGCTTTTATGGTTTAAATTTGAAAAATGTTTGAATGCAGAAAAGCTTTTGCCTTGTTATTTTTGCTATGGATGATCTACAGATCCAAATGACTTGAATCCAACGGGCTTGGATTAAGCATTCACAGACCTTTCCAACAAAATTGGTTTCATCCAATTTGGTGCACTGAATCGATCTGGGTTGATTTTTGAAGTTGGGTGCTGAGGTGTGTTTGAATTTAAAAAGAAAAGTTTTAATTTGAAATGCTGGGCTGCGCGGGAAATTCTAACGGGCCGGCCTGCTAAGCACAGGGCTCCCGCGGGCTGCTTAAGTGGGTGTCCCCACTCGTCAGTGACACGGGGCTGGGCGAAGCGGTATGGGGCAACGTGGATCGTTCGATCTAGTTCTAATCTAACGGTTGAGGGTCATCGTCGGCGAGACAGCTCGGCGAGCGAAACCTAGCGGCCATGGGGGGTGCTGGGGCTCACCGAGTGCAGGCGAGGTCGGTGTGAGGCGGGCGAGCAGCAAGTTGACAACGGCGAACCTCCTGGTACCGGTGGCTTCTCCTGGGGCGGCTCCAATCGCTGGCTCCCTTCTTCTCCGGCAGCGGCAGGCTCCAGAGAAATTCCGGCGAGGTGGTGCTCGCCTTGCTCTGAGAATGGTGTGGCACGATCAGTGAGGATAGGGGAGTGAGATGGTGTGAAGAAATCATGCGGGGGTGGCCTCTATTTATAGTCGAGCGAGGGGACCGTCGGGGCGCATGGTGAGCTCGTCGGGGGCGACGTTACAGGCGGCTAATGGCATGGGCAAGGGTAGGGGACGGTGCTGTGTCTCCTTTCGATGCTCAACGACATGGTCGCGAGGCATGGGGCGGTGTGGTTTGGTCTGGAACGGCCGGTGCTCTGCGCGGCAGAGGCGGCGTCTTCGACGGCGGGCGGTGGCTGTATGGCACGGGGCTGCTAATGGGGATGTCTGGCGGTCTCCTGGGTCGGTGGTGATCGTGTGTGCGCGCGGTGAGGGCGGCGCGCGGTCTGTGGATGCTGGTCGAGGGTGGCGCTCTGGCGCACGCTCGGCATGGTCTGGGCGCGGCTTGTGCGCGTGGTCCAGGGCTTGGCAACGCTCGCGGCTGGGACAGTGAGTGGCGGTGGACGGTGGGCTGCCTCCTAGACAAGGTTGGCACGGATAGTTCTTCCTCTAGCCTGCTATCGACTATGGGGTGGCATTGAGGTGCTCGGCTGTTCACCAATAATGACAATGGCAAGCTCACAGGGGTGCTAGTGTTGGGCTAATCTTTCTAGATGATCTACTGGGTTGTGTGTGAGCTAACTAGGGAACAAGTTAGGCAAGAATCACTGCACACTATAGTGTTTGATGTTTTGTTTGATTTGTGTCTGCAACCTGTTTGATGAAATGGCCGCATGAAATCAAGTTTTGAATTTTGAAATGAATTTTGGTGGGTTTGCTAGATTGGTGCTGGTGAGTCTGCAGATGCTTGGGTTTTGAAAGTTGAGCTTGTTTGAGTGGTTTTTGAAAAAGTGGGATCTTCCCATATGAAGAAGATTCAATTTTGAATTGTCATTTAAACTATGCATTTGAAAGTTTCTGGATGATCACAAAGTGGGCCTTGATACTTTGTTATGAGTACACTCAAGGGGTGCAAAGATCCAGAAAAGTTTCTGTTAGGTTTTGAAAGTTTGAGACAGCCAAAGTAGGCATGAGAGTTAAATTGGTCAAAATGACCATTCACTTAATATATGTGTTTTGATTTACTTGTCTTTAGGAAAAGTGTGGGAAATGTTTTAGATGATGTTCTTTTCACCTAAGAAACATTTTACAAGCAATGGATCACACAAACAAGGTTTTTTTTTAAGAAATTAAAAATCCATGCATACACATATGCATGCATTCATGATTTATTTAGAAAAGTTTTTGTTAACCCTAATCTTGAGGATTAGTGTTTTGATGATCTAAGATTGATATTTTTGGGATGTTACAGAACGCTTCTAAGGGCCGGTGTTGTAGGGCATATATGTTGAGTCTGACAGAGCTTTGAGCCTAGCCCTTGTTTTTCTTTTTTTTCTCTAGTACTCAGGAAACACAAGTACAACACACTCACATTGTTCTAAAAACAACACGTTCGTCGGCTGGTTGTAGCTTCAGTATTTTAAATGACAGGTCAATAGTTCAAGTCCTACCATGCTCTATTTATCAAAATAATTTTCGTTTACAATTCCTCCCAAACCCACATATGAATAACATCACGGTTCTTTCTATTTAATTTAACTTTCTAAAAAACAACTAAGCATAAAATATTAGTATTAAAATTTTGGGATATCACAATATCTTTATTATAAAACACTTAAATTGTAACATCTTCTTTATTTCATTAACCTGACTAACTATCCTAATCGAACTTCTTTATTTGATCATCAATTTTCATTTTCTATACTATGTGAGGTCTAGGATGTCTCACTAGAATTTCATTAATTAATAACTAGATTTTGATACTATATTTGGGTTGGTCACAACATGGTTTGTCCTTGTTGTCCTTCCTATGTTTGGTTTTGGATTCATTTAACCGAATCCAATCATGTCTTCCTATTAATCTTTGTTCGTCCATTTTGGTATCCTGTATTCCCTCTCAAGGACAACTTAAGAATATTTCCTTTAGAACAAGTCTATTTGGGTTTACTCTATTTTATCTTCTTCGATCTTTTAACTTATCCAACTTTAATAGATTACTTGACATTTATTTCATTCCTTTATCACTTCCTTTCATTAACCATGTTAACATCTAACTCTAGTACTTCAATCTTCCCTTAAATCACACTTCCGAGAGTACTTCTCTGATGATTTCTTATTTTAAACTTATGAAAATAAGGCTTAATATCATCATTATTTAGTACTTGTTCTCCAAACTTTTCTCAGGAAGTCAAATCTTAGTACTTCCATTTTACTGTTTACTCTCCCCCTTGGGGATTTATAATGGTATCTAAATTTTATACATAATAATTATTAACTCTATAGTTAGGATGTTGGTCTCTGTCTAGCTTATACTTTACCTTATTTAAGGTCTCACGAGAGAACTTACGGTATACCCACACGATGGTGGATATCCGAGATAGATCTTCTGAACACTCTTTGTCTAACCTTTAACTTTTTGGACATCCTCTCTTTGGTAAGCCCGATTACGAAAAGCGTCCCGGAGGATGACCGCTTTAATTTCATACTCCTTTATGTATTACTTAACTTTTATGCTCTTTACAGCAATAGCAATAGCTTTGTCTCGAAAGATGGTCCAAGTTTTATGCTCTTTACAGTAATAGCAAGATGACCTGGTTAACTAAACCAACCAAATACCAACCGCGGATCATCCTTAGGTGTATGGCCTGTGAATTACCCTATAAGCTTTCAACTTACTCCTAGTATTCTCTTTGAGATTTCAGAGCTTGAGTACCATTCTTACTCCAATACTTCTTAGTTTTCACCAATTCATGACGCTTCCATGAACCTTATTATTACTACTTCATCAAATCTTTAGCAACATCACCTACTTTGAGCGAACTTAAGTTCATCACTTCATATTGCTCCATACCTTTTCGACACCAATATTTCTTCTTATTGTCAACTAATAATGATTGGGAGTTGATCCATCCTTCCAAATAATGTTGATACTCCTTATACCTTGCTTCTTTCTTTGTGCATATCTCCATCTTGGCATTCAGAACATATCACTCCCTTGGATGAATTATCTTAGCTATCTAGCTCTATAACATCAAGTAATAACTTGATAATGCAAAATGCATTTTCACACCAATTCAAACTTCATGTACATATATAGTCAATCAACAAGATCCAAGAAAAACTAAGAAATTCAAATGTGGTACATATAACACACATTATTCTAAGCCTGTAATATTGTAGTTGAGTAAAACATCTCTAGAATTCAGCCTTATTTGTGTAGTATATGACACCTCATAGTATAGTTCTACATCGTGATACTTAGCACTTATGTGTTAAACTACTCATTCTCTCAATATTTACCCAAATTTCTCAATTGCAATAGGATAATTTTGAGCGAAGCGGTCTCAATTGGGTTTTCACTAACTCATTACCTCCTTTTTAGGATTACATTGCCCACTAACCTTCCATTCTATGGTAAAACATCCTCACATGATCTCTCCAAATGGATAATCGGATTTTTTACTACCTTTATTTAAATATTATCAGAGAATTATAACAACCATGACTTCTATCATTGTCCTACACTATTATTTTCTTACTTATGCTTCAAGATAATTTACTAAGTACTTGTCATTATTACACATCCATCATGGTTTCAGAGGTAATCTCACCATGATCTTGTTATGATTTTCCTGTTCATCATGATTTCGAAGCTAGTCTCACCATGAAGACTCTTATTTTTATCTTACTATTAATGACTCTTAACAAAATACCATTCCATCATGCAGAATTCTCAAGTGAATCCTTCATGATTTACTTCCCATTACATCTATAGACTCTCTAATGGTCTTTATTATGTTGTCTTTTGTTATCAACTAACAATAAGATTCTGCTATCTTACATGGATTCTATGGATATACTACACCATTCATATTAATGCAATTGATACCCTTAACTTAGTCATAGTCTACTTAGATATTTTAGCTCACTTAATACATCTTAATGGTGTTATAACTTCTTAGAAATAACACTACACCGAGAAAATACGGATAACTACTTCTAAGAAAGATGACCAAAGCATCCAACTTATGTGTGACAAGGTTATCCTCAAGTGGATACCCATCACAAGTCATAAGAAGATATGGATTTAGATAAGATGGCTTCCTATAGTTACTATCCAACCTACAGATCTCCTAAAAGGCTTTTAATCCTAAGGTCAAAGCATATGCTCTGATACCAGTTGCGGTGACCCAGCATATCACTTCATGATGCAATACACTATAGTCGTTGACATAACACCATTGTAACACCGTTCCACCAATATTACATCTCTTAGAGTGGTACAACAGAAACATAGCAGGTCCAAGACATGACTATAGATTACAACTTGACAGTTTACAAAAGATCCAGAGAACACTCTAGATTATATAGAGAGAAACTTCTTATAAAGAACAACCAAAGATATAACCTCATAAATATCATACTAATAGACTAGCATATAACTAACTGGCTTGAAAATTATGCTATTGTATTGCTCTACAGAAGTAGGTTCTATGTCTAGATATTATACTCCTATCTAATCAACAACATCATCTTCACTTCAGATGATGTATATGTTGACTCCATTGACTTCATTAAAGAACTTCAGATTTTGGTGACAATTACCTTGACCATAAGTTGATGTAGACGTTGTATTTATTGGCTTTAGAATCTAGCAAGGGTTAATAAAGTACGGTTGAGTATGAACATACTCAGCAAGTGCACTAAAAAGGAGTGTTTGATACACTATCTACAGCCACATACCAAAGGTCGTAGGCCATGAAAGTTTTTGTAAACATTTCTTCAAAGGTTGATTTTATTTCTGATAAGGTATGTCCGTCAGCCTTCACAGGTTTAATAGAACTTCATGGAGTTACTTTCCTGCCGCATTCATACCTCCTTCCCGGAGCAGGGAGTAACATGTCATAGTTTTGTACACTCTATAGTGGTTTGTTACTTTACCCATAACAGATCTTAGCCTTGTTGCACATCTGGTCCGTAAATCCCGTTCACACTTTATTTGTATGAGGCCTAGTCTAAGATCCAAGCCGATCACTGTCCTTCTCCATGACCCCACATGTCAAGACAATTTTGTAGGCCAGCCACATCTCTGTTAACACCCCTTCCGGGAAAACTACAACTCTGATAGCACCCTAAAGACTCTATGAGCCGGTTGTGCCCCTAGCATGCTCCATAAAAGGTCCGACCATACCTCCGGCAGCTGCTCACAGATAATCTAGACACCAAAATCGTGGGGCCTAAGGGTGCCCACCCATATGCTGGATAGACACAAGGAAGAACAGCGTCACATTAAGGTCGTCCGCTGACAAATGAAAGGAACAAGATCCAGTTGACTTCTTCGTGCCATTCCAGGTCTCATTGTTAACTCGTATTATACGGCGCAAGAATCACTGGTGACATTGGTTGTCTAAACCTTAGATAATATGTTCCTTTACCATTAGAACCTCCATATTAGGTTATTACCACTTGGTAAATAACATATAAACATATCATTATGAAAATAACGTTTTCTGACCTTTTTGAAATATAGGTGGTGACAACATTGGGATTATTAAGAATTTATCATAGATTTTAAGTGAAATTATTATTTGTAAAAGAAATGATGGGAGAGCATTTAATAAGTTCATAATACTACTTTGATAGTTTTATAAATGAATAAAATCCCTTCGAAAAATAATATGCACTTATTTTAGAATCATAATACTACGTTTGATAGTTTTATATTTATCTTTTTACGAATTATCAATCAAATAAATAGGTTTAAAATCTAGGTACTGGAGTATTAAATATTCATTTAGCCAAAAGTATAATATTATATTTTTGACTTGTAGTTATTATTATTTTGATCATTTTGATATATTATAGGTATTTTGATGATTTTTAAATGATAAGATATGATTTTTATAACCTTTATTACTTTATAAAATACTAAATAAATAATACTTATTTAATTAATAAGCATAACAATGTATGATCATAGTTTAAAATTGTATATCTTATTTTACTAATGATTTTGATCTATTATACTTTTTTGTGAATTGTAAATAATAAAATATGATTTTTCTAGATTTATACTTAATATGATATTTGCTAAATAATAATATATTTTATTAGGTGGTATAACAAATTAGGATAATATATTTAAATGATAGATCTTATTTTTCTAAATATTTTAATATATAATATGTATTTTTCTGTATTATAAAACTAAATATATTGAATTTATAAAGCTTATTCATTTTGAGGATTTCTAATAATTTAAACCTATTATTAGGTCAAGCTGATGTCAGCACACGATGGAGTTGTTTTACGCTGGGGCTGGTTCCAGTCCTAGTCATTGACTGGTGGGGTCACCACCGCGTCGCATGCCACATGGGCTTGGACCAGGTCAACACGCCCAGATGGAGAAAGGTGACATCGCCACGATGGGGATGGTGATGGTAAGCAAGCGGGCTTGCGTGCGGGTGCTTGATCGAATCAGCGCGTCGAGGTGTACAATAAACTAGCGGCACAACTCCGATTGGTTCGCCGGAGTGATGACTACGATGACGGTCGATGACGGTCCTTGCAGGTGCATGGCAGTAGAGAAGAAGAGAGTGAGAGGGAGAGAGTGGAGAGGTGCCAGAGCACCAGTAGCTCACTAGGGTCATGAAGAGATAGTCGGTGAGACGCGGAGTGGCCAGAATTGATGGTGGAGGCAGCGACCGAAGCTCGGGAAGATGCGGATGGTGTGGTTGATTGCGGCCACTCCGATTCGATTCCTTTGAGGCTAATGCTATACACGGCAAGGCGGTGATGCGAGCTTGATCTGTGAGGCATAGGGAGAGGCCGGAGCAACGGTGGCATGCGGCAACTGCTGGCTAGCGTTTTGGGGCCTCGCTGGGGACAAGAAAAGAACTGCACGTTATGGGAAGATAAGACCAGGGGAAGAGAGAAAGATGTGCGACATGGTTCTTACCCTTCTCCATGAGGAGGAGGAAGGCAGTGGGCATCTTGGCGCCAGGGGGCAGCAGAGCTGACGACACACACCTTCTTCGATCTCGGCACGAGGTTGACGATAAGGATAGATAGGACAAAAAGGTATCATGGGCTAGGCCGATGTTGGGATATGGCAGAGCGAGCAGCAGGAGGAAGGGTGCAGCGCTGAGTGGCGGATAAGAAGAGGAGGAAGTGGGCCATGGGCCAGAATCCTCTAGTCATCTTTTTCTGTTCCTTTTAGTATTTTCAATTTTTCTGTTTTCTTATTCTTTTCTATAATTCTATTATAAAATCTTTTTTGATTGGTTGTTTAAGATTTAAAATACCAAAAATATGTTGTGGAATATTTAGAATACTTCAAGGTTCCATTGTAACCAAATTTCTCTTCATTTAATTTTTTATTTCCAAAATTCATAATTACATGAAAATTGCTTTTATTAAGCAGAGTAAATATTCATCAGGGTCTGAGGATTTCTATTTAGTACATAAAAGAATCTTTGGAACTAGAATTTTCTCTACTTATTAATAATTGGAATTTTATATAATTCCAAGTGATCATTAAAGTTAGAAGAGCACCAGATAATAGTTAATATGGATTTTATAATTCTTTATAGTTTGTGGTATAAGAATTTTGATCACATATATTCCAAGGTTCTTTACCTTTCATGATTAGTAATAAAAAGAATTTTGAGGACATACTCCTAAGAATGTATTTATAGTTAATTGAAAACCAGAAATGGTTTTGCTACCATCAATTATGAATTGATATATGGAGGCTTGTGTAGTTCTTCTTATGTTTGAAATAAGAATTATTGTATATATGAGGTAAAAGTGATGGTTTTAAGATTTGACTCACAAGGTATTGGTAATGTGGATGACCTCCATATAACACTTGGTTTTAGTGCCCAAAATAATGAGTTTAAGACTTGAAATTAATCATAAGAAATATTCCCATGGCTAGATGAAGACATGGAATAGTTTTATCAAGATTCATAAGATAGGTATCAATCTTGACATGGTTAGATACATATATGGGTTAAATTATTACTAGGAATTGCCTATCTTCCATACTTTCTAAATCTCGACTTCTAACTAAGAAATTCCTTTCCTAGATATACCATTACTTCACATCCATCATCATGTAGCAACATGATGAGGCTTTACTTCATAATTATATTCTTACTAGTAATTCCTCCTTCTAAATTCATTTGTTAATCCAATGATCTTCACACTAAAGCTCTGCATATTTTCCTAATAAAGATAACTCTAACTTCTAGAATACTTCTAATGAATCCAAATCCATTTGAATGCTTACTCTCTTCCTTTATAAATTACTTACTAATCTCACCTATAAATCTTAGAAGCTTGTCACTAAAGATTTTCATATACTTTTCATAGCTATACTGCCTTATCTCTGACTACTAATGATGACTTCCAATAAATCTAGTTTATTTTTGACTCCACCCATAATTTCCTCTATCACCCATCACCAATATTCCTCCAATAAATGTCTATAGAAATTCCTACTTCACCTTTACTATTATCTATGAGGAATACTACTACTTTTATAACTCAATGTTGCTCTAATATGAGATTGTTCACACTATGTTAACTTTAGTTACCTCAAGTAACTCACACTTCCACTTCATATTACATCATTGTAACTTGTCATGGCTAATCTTAAGATAATATATCTAGACTAGGGTTTAATCATGTTCTATCCACCAATGTCACTTAGGCATCATATAATAAATCACTCTTGGTGACTTAAGCATGATCATTATAATCCTTTGATAATTTATGGGTTAGGTTTCTAGTTGGCTAATCAAGCCTTTAACTAGTTGGTGACTTAAGCATGATCAATACAAAATTATAGTTGTATTATAACTATCTTCTTTGAATTTGCATTTAACTAAGAGATATTATTCACTTACTATGATTACTTGATCCAATAATATTACTCCTTGGTAACTATATCTCCAAATTCCATCCTTATAATCCACTTGTTACCAACATATATTTTTATTTAAGATAACTCTTCTATTCCATTCAAGTGTGAGTTAAATCCACTAACACTATATTGATTTGATTATCTTCAAACACCCTCATCCTAAAGATGATATCTAAAACTAGCATATCTACTTATCTCTTACTACTTATTTGATTTCAAGACTTGAGAATTAACAATACAATAGGTCAAGAGTTGAAAGACTAAGAAATGATAGGTTAAGAATTGATAGATCAAGGATTAATCACTTAGCATTGATGAGCAAGAGTTATTAAGATAAGTCTCATTAGAAATGATAAGAATTGGGATAACAAGAAAGATATGTGGTGACAGTTCTTGATTTGGTTTCCTTCCTACTCAATATAACAAAATAATTAGGTTTTAGTATTACCATGATGCTCATGGTAGGAATAGATAAGAATAAGATAGATCAAGATTTAACTACTCAATTCCTTTTACTTGAGTTATATACTTAATTTGGTATCCATGAGTTCTTGTAAATGATACCATGATATGAGCTTTAGGAGAGCTAGTATTCGTTGTTAAGTAATGTGTTCTGTGTTTAATTTTACTTCAATTGATCCACCCATAGATCAAATTATCTTTACCCAAAATAAGGTTTTAGGAAAGGTCATATTGAAACTTATCACAGTCAATTTGAAGATATACTTCAATTCCAGCAAGTTAATAGAAGTTTCAATCACTTTGACAAGTTTTAATCAAAATCGCAAAAATTATTCAGATTTTCTATGCATGAATGCAACGCACACACCTGATCTCACTTAGTCTGGATGGACTTTTCCTTCTTCGAAACTTCATGTTCATGGTGAGAGAGCAGGATGGGAAATAATATGTAAGATCTCACCCAATAAGGTAGAGATCCCTGTGATTGCAATGCTAGTCCATGGATCGTTTTCCTAGCAACCACAGTTTAAGATGAAGTACACATAAACAAAGGTCATTATTACATCGCAAATCCAGGAGTACAATAGTTCTTAAAACTCTCTTAGCCCAAGGCTAACTTATTTATAGTTCACAATACATAGCATAATAATAGAGTCTTCATCTTCATGCGCCACAGGAAAACATGTTAAGTGTAGACCCGTAACCCTACTCACCATCAGAGTAACCTGCAACATGATAAGTTATAGCAACAAAGGGTCAATACAGTTGGAATTGTGTTGGCAAGTGATACCATAGTTGTATAGTAGAACCTAAAAACTACATGAATATGGCTTAGTGTGGATCTGGCTGGCTTTGCAAAAAATCATGTTTTATCCTACTAGTTTGAAAATACTAAGTTTTGCATTTACAAACCACTATGGTACCACCAATAGACGTTGGTGAACCTCTATCCTTGTTCACCCACAAATTTTAACTTACATAAATTGGGATGAGGAGATTCTTGAACTGTTTCAATGTCTTGAAGCTCAGAAATTGTCCATAACCGGGGACATGGCTAAGTACTTAGTTTTACCCTCTCGAGAGGTGGTGCACTTTCCCCACAAGACTCAACAAACATCGAGATGAGACTTTTCAGAAGCAGTCCCTCAAGCCACCACATACGCGTTCCACACTATCATTCTACCACCCTCTGTCCGTCTGGCTGAGTTCTCACAACTTAGTTGGTCAAGTCAGAGCCCATATGCCATGTGGTTGCACTGATTGCTTCGCAACAAAAACATCTCAAAGGTAAACCATAGAAATGGGCCCTGAGTGGCCATCCACAAGTGTGATACACCAAGGTAAACCATAGAAATGGGCCCTGAGTAACCACTCAACATAATCCATACAAGTCCCAATCCACCTAGGTGTTTCATTAACAAAAGGTTGTTTTCTTAGTCAAAAATATAAGTATATAAATTTTCCATAACATCACAGTATGAATTTCCACCCACGAATTCTAATAGCAAGACTAAGCATTCTAATAGAAAGGTAAACTATAGGATTTCTATAACATAGCAATATAATTAAAATTATAATGCAAAGTCCTATTCAAAATAACACTAATGCAATAGGAAAAATAATAGGACAGATGATGAAAATATCACTTCCCTTGGTAGCTAGGAGAGTAGTTACAATCCTCACAGCAACAAACTTCACAATCCACACAATCTACACAACATAATCAAACAACAAAATATACAACTCAATATGGCACTCAAAAATAATATGGATGCATGCAATTATGCAATAATATGAATGACACACTTTTAAAACCAAAGTCTATTGTATAGAAGGTAGAGTACACTTCTAAAGGCTAAAAATCACAGAAACCACCTAATAATATTTTATACATTAATTCTTATAGTCAAAATAGCCCTAAAAATGTCTCTGCCTAAAACTCCAATTTTACAGAAGATACTAAACAAAATAAGGCCACAGTAATAAATTTCACATTTTTCTGAATCCATAGACACGAAATTGCATTTTTTCTGAATTGTAGATCAAAAGTTATGAATTTTCCAAGTTTAAACATCTAATAAACCAAATCTGAATTTTATCTGAAAATATCAGCCACGTGGCGCAATCTCACTGGCAAATACCATTTCATGCAGATCAGGCGCGTGTGCCATTAGATCTAAGTCAGATCATGCGGTCCAGATCGGCCAGTACCTCTTCGCCCTAACTTCTAATCCTAGCCGTAGGATCTAGATCCAGTGGATCTGAGCACGTGGCCAAGGGCTGGCGGCACTGATGGCGTCTGGCGGCAGTGCACCGACGGTGCTAGGGGGTAAGGAGAGGGTGCAGGGTGGTTACCAAGGTCGCGGTGACGAGGTGGTTGCAGTGGAGGTCGTGGTACGGGAAGGGGCGCACGGGTTCGTCGGGAATTCCTTGCTGGAGTCATGCTCGTCGTCGGTGGCTTGTACTTGAATATGGAGGCGAGCTTATGGGATACGAGCAAGAAAATGGCGGGAGTCAGTGAGTTCACACGAGGACAAGGGTCGCGTCAGAGAAAACTACAGGGCAAGGGATGCACGGACCTCACCGGAATTTGTCGCCGAAGAGCGTCCGGGCGGCGGCGGTGTCGACTGGAATTTGTGGAGCCTGGAGGATCTTTGGTGGTGCAGTGTGGGAGTAAATGGCGTGGGGGTAGTGAGGAATAAGTAGCGGGGTCGAGGAGGGGAAATCACGCTGGAAATCAAGCGAATTAACGTGAATTTATTGCGAGGTAACGGCCGGGGAGGAGCATGTGTGCGCGCATTGATTTGGGGACGAGAATGGTGACGTGGTGGTGGGGCCAGATCGTCAGCGAGAGGGTGCGGGCTCAGCGGTGAGAAAAAACAGAGGGGGGAGGGGGAGGGGGGAGCTGGGCCGAAATGCTTGGCAGGTAGAGAGGGGTTTTTAATAAGGTTTTGCTAGGTTTAAAATTTTTGAAAAATTTTGTGCAATTTACACATGCCATGATGATATGAATGATATGAGAATGTTTTGGTTTAATGGAAATTGGGATGTTACAAATCTAATCCCCTTAAGGTGAATCTTGCCCTCGAGATTCGGCCTGGCTAGAAAATAGGTGAGGATGATCTTTCTGAAGCTCATCTTCTCTTTCCCAAGTTGCTTCCTCTTTAGTATGATGGTTCCACTGTACTTTGCAGAACTTGATTGTCTTAGTACAAGTGACTCTTTCTGCTGTCTCCAGAATCTTGATAGGTTTCTCTTAAAAAGTGAGATCATTCTCTTACTGAACTTCTTCTAGTGGTACAATGTCTTTTAACGAAGTTTCTTCCATCTATGGATGAAACTTTTTCAGCTGACTAACATGGAACACATTATGAACTGCTGATAGAGATTCTGGTAATTCTAGCTCATAGGCCACTTCTCCTTGCGGCTCGAAATCTTGAATTGTCCTACATAACGAGGTGCCAATTTCCCTTTAACTCCAAATCTCTTCACACCACGAAGTGGTGAGACTCTGAGATAAGCTCTATCACCAACCTCATAGGTGACCTCTCTATGTTTTGGATCCGCTTAGCTCTTTTGTCGGGATTGGGCTATCTTTAGTCTATCCTTTACCATATTGACTTTCTCTTCGGCTTCCTTGATCAAGTCTGGTCCAAATAAGTTTCTTTCTCCTACTCCATTCCATAATAATGGTGTGGTACACTTCCTTCCATAAAGGAATTCAAACAGAGCCATCTCTATGCTTGATTGGTAGCTATTTGTAACATCCCAAAAAATAATGATCATCAAACTTTAATCACTAAAATTAGGGTTAACAAAAAAACTTTGATTAATTAAAATCATATGAATGCATGTGTGTATGTGATGACTTGATAAATGCATCAATGAACTTGTGTGATTAACCTAAATATCAAGAAATGGTTTAAAGATGAATATAACATCATATAAAAAAATTCCATGCAGAAACAAATCAAGAGAAATAAAAAACAATTCAAATAAAGCAAATGGTCATTTTTGCTAATCTTGCTCACTAGGTCACTTTGAGTATTTCTAGCCCAAGATTTCAAACATAAACTTTTCCAATTATTTTCACCCCTTGCTAGACCAAGTAAAAGTGAAGCAAAGCCCACAGTTCAAACTTGCAGAAACATTTGGCAACCTCATTCAAATCACAATTCAAAATTGAATCTTTAGCATATGTGAAGATCACATATTTTCAAAACCCAACCAAACCAGTGCCCCTTGACTAATCCAACTAACCAGATACTCCCTAGCATGTTCCTAGCAAACCCACCAAGTTTGAATCCAAAATTAAAATTTGAAATTCTTTCGGCCATTTCATCAAACACCTTGTTAGCAACAAACAACAAAACATCAAACACTATAGTGTGCAATAATTTTGGCCAACCTTGTTCCCTCTCTAGCTCTCACTACAATCTTAGTAGATGAACTAGCCAAATTAACAAGCCTTAGCACCACTGTGAGCTTGGCATAGCCATTAATGGTGACCATGCCGAGCCCCTTTGCCATCCCCAATGTGGACAGCAATCTAGAGGAAGAACTAGCTGCGCCAACCTTGTCTGGCATGCTTCCCGTGCCTCACCGCCCCCTCTAGACTAGCCCTAGCACGAAGATAGAGACAGGAACCACCGGAAACGCCGTGCCCGTGCTGCTGTCAACCATGCCGACGCGCACCACCGTGCACGCGCCGTTCCCACTCAACCCGACCACCTCGAGCCCTTGTCGCCCGCCAGCACGAACCCCACCGTCCCAGGAGACCACTAGACACGCTCGTTTCCTCGACGGTACCCCGTAGCCGCCGCACACCGTGAAGTTCGCCGTCGGTACCGCGCACAGCACTGCACGTTCCACACCAAACCCCAACACCTCGCCTCGCCTTTAATCTAGCAACGATCGCCAGGAGACCGTGCACCGTCCCCTAGCCTCAGCCACGCTGATAGCCGCCAGTACCGTCGCCTCCGACGAGCTCAGCCCACGCCATGCCGACCCTCTTGATCGCCTATAAAAGGAGGACTCCCCAGCTCGATTCCTCCACAGCATCTCACTTCCCACCTCTCACTGATCCTTCCCACTTCTTCACGGAGCAAGGCGAGCTCTCTCTCGCGCGGAATTTGGCCGTAGCCCGCCGCTGCTGGAGGAAAAGGGAGCCGTCGATTCGAGCCGCCCCAGGAGGAGCTTCCGGTACTAGGAGAACCACCATCGTCGACTTCGTCATTCACCCCCATCGCCGACCATCGCCGGAGCCCTGGTGAGCCGCCCCAGACCCCCACTGGCCGCGTTAGGATTAGTTCCTCGCCGGAGTAGCTCGTAATCAATGACGACCCTTAGCCGTTAGATAAAAATTAGATCGTAAGGATTAGATTCATAGATACCGTTTTGTTTAGTTAGTTCCGCTGACTTGTGGACCCCATCTATCAGCAGCCCGCGCGCGCTGTGCGTAGTGGGCCGGCCTAGTAACTCTCCCGCGCAACCTAGTTAGTTTAAATTTAGATTTTTCATTTAAACTCAAACCCTAGTTCTGTTTATTGATTCAAAAATCATTTCAGGGAGTTTTGCTAAACCAAATAGCATGAAACCAATTTTGTCAGAAAGGTATTGAAATTTTTAATTCAAGCCCGTTGGATTTAAACCATTTCGAATTGTTGATCAACCATGGTAAAAATAACAAGGAAGAAGCCTTTCTGCATTCGAACATTTTTCAAAATTCAACCATACGAGCTTTTGAGTTGAGTCCAACTCTCAGAAATCACATTTAGCTATACCTTTCAGAATATATAAAAATATAGAGGTTTACTTACAGAAATAATGTTCAAGTAATAAAAGAATGCCACATAGGCATTTCTAGTCAATTTATTTAAATAAAATAAAAAGGTTAAACCTTATTAAATTGTGACACCACTTTAAATCACATTCCCATGTACTGAAATATGTGGTGATGACATGTGTCAACATGATCCCATGTTTGAGTTGGAAAATATTAAATCTTATGTAGTTTTTCATTGAGTACAAATTACTTTTCTCAAAATAAAATAAATGGGACAAGTGTTTTAATCCTTGTAATGTTAGTGATGATGATAGATCACCTAGTGTGAACCTTTGTGTGATGATTAAAAATAGTTAAGTATTGTTTGGTGATTATGTACCTCGTATTTATTTATAGATGCTAGTACCGACCAAGGATACGAGGAGGAAGGAGGATACTACAAGGAAGAAGCGGTGGAGAACTTCAACCACTGCTCTGCACAAGGCAAGCTTATACTAATATCCTAGCAAGCCTATACTTGCAACCTTGCAAGCTAACACTTGCAAGATACTGTACTTATGCAAGCTACTACTTGATTGTTACTATGCCAACTATATACCTTAAGCATATGTGATTATACCCAGTTGACACAACATCCTCGTTTTACTTGCAAGCTTAGTATTTTATTTTCTTTACTAAAAGCTTTCTAGCAAAAGTTTACTTAGTGACTTGTAGATTCTAGAAAGATAATTGAAGGTAGCATAAAGAGCATAAAATTTGGCCTAAGTTAGATAATCTTGATGTCATCCTAAGGCATGAGATTGAACTTAGATCATTCACCCTTGTTACCACCCTCATTAGTGTTTACCCCCACCGATAGATGCTAGTGCTAAGCATAAAACTTGATCAACTTTAGATGGGAATAGTTGGTGAAAATGGTTATGAAAACCTTAGAATGATGAGTCATTCTACTGAACTGTTTTGACATGTGTTCTTGAACACCAGATGATTTTGATGATGAAAATGTTGAGGCATGAGCCTTAGCCCTTTATAAAACTGATGGTTGTCTGGACGCAATACCATTCCAATTATACCGTACAACCATAATACCCGAAAATTCGGTAGGGCTTGACTGGAAATTTATATACCTTAGTATGGGTTCCCTTGCGGCCAAGGTGAGCTGAGGCTACCTTGTGAAGATTGTCCACCTGTGTAGTACCCAAGATGATAGTTGGTCATGGTTGGGAGGACAAACTCACAGGAGAGGTGCCTATACTAGGGCGTGTAATTGAAAGGTTAGGATTGATTATCCGCATACTGAGTATGGTAAATTCAGGATTGTTCCTGACGGATGTATCGAATGTTGTGGTGAAAGTGTACAATCTCTGCAGAGTGTCAAACTATTCGAATAGCCGCATCCACGGTTATGGACAGTTGGAGTGGTCATACTGTTATGGGGTAACCCCTTGGGGTGGCCCGATCTTTCACGAATCTCCACGGGAGTCAAGGGGAAAGCGGTGAAAGGGGAGAGGGGATGAAATCCACGAACACACGCACACGAAGAACCCGATGAACTCACGCACACAAAACACGATACACGACGTTAACTCACGCCGGTGGCAACCGGTCCAACATAATCCCTAGGATCGGTGTTGGGCGAAGCTCTCTCTCCACGACCAACAACGGGGGACGAGGTGCTTGGTGAGATCTTGACGACTTGGGGGCGAGAAACTGAGAACCCAAGGCCTTGTACAACTTGAACGCACTAGGCAAGATCCAAGAGGTTTGTGGATAATTTGGTGCTCCTTGTCAAGGAGCATGAGACAAATAGTTGATAGATCCTCAAAGGGGTGTCTTCAACTACAATTATCCAAGTCTAGGGTTTACAATGGAGGGTGGGGGCTATTTATAGGCCAACCACATAAACAGGGGTATTTTAGGAACAAATAGCGAAATATAGAGAGGGTTACAGGGCGCTGGGCCGACTTAACACGATCAGGTCCACACACGTCCGGTAGTACCGGTCCAGCACGACCGGTAGTACCGGTCAGCCGGTACTACCGCTTCTGGGCCCGGTAGTGCCGCTTGCCGTCCTGGGACCTTTGTTGGCGTCGTCTGTTGGTGGCGGTAGCAGGGGGCGGTAGTGCCGCTGGGCGGTAGTACCGGTCGCCAGGTCCGGTAGTACCGCTGGCGACAGAGGGCATTTGGTTCCCTCCGCTGGTGCTCCTCCGTTCTCTGGGTCATTCTCTTCGTACCTGATGATGCACAAGGTATGCGTATGAAGTAGCAGGCCATCCAAGGGTGTATCGAAGTCACACAAGGAGAGGAGCGAGTTCACCTTAGCTTGAAGGAGTTTGGCTCGGGCGCGAGTCATGGGTCCACTTGGGGAGCTCGTGGGAGTAGATGTAGTAGCGGTCGTAGGATGGGCTGCATCAGCTCCCCCCTTGGGAAAGAGTCGTCCTCGACTCTTGAACCTTCTCAACTTCATCTTCTCCATGGTAGGGTGAGAGGTCCTTGACATTGAATGTCGAACTCACAAGATACTTTGATGTTGGGATATCGATGATATAGGCGTTGTTGTTGATCCTCTTTAGCACTTTGAATGGTCCGTCACCCCTTGGCTTGAGTTTGGAGTCGCGTTCCTTGGGGAAGCGGTCTTTACTTAAGTGTATCCACACAAGGTCGCCTTCTTCGAAGATCATCTCTTTCTTGTTCTTGTTTAGCCTTGATGCTTGGCGAAGGACTTGTTGCTCGATCGTAGCTCTTGTGTCTTCATGGAGTTTCTTCATTGTTTGGGCATGCTTGACAACGTCCATATTGGCACGTTCATGAAGTGGTAGTGGAAGGATATCGAGCGCGGTGAGAGGCTCGAAGCCATAGACGATCATGAACGGGCTCCTCATGGTGGTGGAGTGCTTGGCGCGGTTGTAGGCGAACTCGGCGTGTGGAATACATTCCTCCCAGTCTTTAAGGTTCTTCTTTATCAACACCCGGAGGAGTGTGCCAAGGCTTCGATTGACGACCTCGGTTTGTCCATCGGTTTGAGGATGCGAGGCGGACGAAAAGAGGAGCTTGATGCCGAGCTTTTCCATGAGAGTCTTCCAGAAGTAGCTCATGAATTTGACGTCGCGGTCGGAGACGATTGTTCTTGGTACACCGTGTAGCCGAATTATTTCCCTGAAAAACAAATTTGCTACATGTGAAGCATCATCGGTCTTATGGCACGGAATAAAGTGTGCCATTTTTGAGAAGCGATCCACTACCACGAATATAGAATCATGTCCATGTTTAGATCTAGGCAAGCCTAACACAAAATCCATGCTAATGTCCGACCAAGGTGTATGAGTAATAGGCAATGGCATATAAAGACCAAAGGGGTTGGACTTAGACTTAGCTTGGATACATGTAGTGCATCGTTGGACGTGGCGCTCCACGTCGCGTTTCATCTTTGGCCAAAAGTAGTGAGTGGATAGCATGTCATACGTCTTGTCATGGCCAAAGTGACCCATAAGGCCTCCACCATGGGACTCTTGAAGAAGCA
This sequence comes from Avena insularis, assembly GCA_023614405.1. Lineage (NCBI taxonomy): Eukaryota > Viridiplantae > Streptophyta > Magnoliopsida > Poales > Poaceae > Avena > Avena insularis. The sequence continues at coordinate 189,895,995 of CM042689.1, read as the reverse complement.
AAATTTGGAGAGACGACTTCAGAATGCAAAGCTTGTTTTGTTTGAAAAGAAAACCCTTATGCAAATAGAAATCATCAATCCCTTTGTCTATTGAACATTTTGCAAAAATTGGTCCAAAGAAAGGGTCGGACGCGTACAAAGATTTGATGTCATCAAGACCCAAGACATTTACTTCGAGTCGCGTAAGAAGGTTCGTTTTTTTGCGAGACAAGGCGTCCGCTACCACATTTTCTTTGCCCTTCTTGTATTTGACAATGTAAGGAAAAGACTCCATAAACTCAACCCATTTTGCGTGCCTTTTACTCAAATTGGCTTGGCCCTTAAGATATTTCAACGACTCATGGTCGGAATGGATGATAAATTCTTTGGGCCAAAGATTGCCACACTTGAAGGACACGAACCAAGGCAAAAAGCTCTTTGTCATAAATTGGATAGTTTAGGTGTGCGCCATCAAGTTTCTCACTATGGAATGCAATGGGACGCCCATTTTGCATAAGGACGCCTCCAATGCCAATTCCAGTAGCGTCACATTCAATCTCAAAGGTTTTTGTGAAATCCGGTAACGCAAGAAGTGGTGCTTCGGTGAGCCTCTTTTTGAGCTCATCAAAAGCCTTTTGTTGTGCTTTTCCCCAAACGAACGTGACATTTTTCTTGGTCAATTCGTTGAGGGGGCAAGCAATGGTAGAAAAGTCTTTCACAAAGCAATGGTAAAAGCCAGCCAACCCATGAAAACTACGAAGTTCACTAACATTGGTAGGGATGGGCCAATCACGTATGTCCTTAACTTTTGAGACATCAACTTCAATGCCATTAGAAGACACAACAAAACCAAGGAAAATCAGTTTGTCTTTTGAAAATGTGCACTTTGGGAGATTAGCATAAAGCTTTTCATGACGAAGGATTTGAAGGACCTCCTTAACATGAGTAACATGCTCCTCTAGTGACTTGCTATAGACAAGGATGTCATCAAAGTAAACAACTACACTCTTCCCAATGAGAGATCTCAAAATATGGTTCATGAGGCGCAAGAAGGTAGATGGGGCATTTGATAAGCCAAAGGGCATAACCAACCATTCATAGAGACCAAGCTTGGTCTTGAAGGCGGTTTTCCACTCATCACCTTCGGCCATGCGAATTTGATGGTAACCACTACGAAGATCAATTTTCGAAAATATAGTGGCTCCACATAACTCATCAAGCATGTCATCAAGACGCGGTATAGGATGTTGATAACGCACGGTGATAGCATTGATTGGACGGCAGTCCATGCATAACCGAAACGTATCATCTATTTTTGGAACTAGAATAACGGGAACCGCGCTTGGGCTAGTGCTTACTTGGATCAAACCTTTGGAGACGAGTTGGTTGATTTGTCGTTCTATCTCCTTTGTCTCTTCCGTGTTCGTGCCATACGCGGCGCGGTTTGGGAGTGGTGCGCCGGGTATGAGGTCGATGCGGTGCTCGATTCCACGAAGAGGAGGTAGTCCATGAGGAAGCTCTTCGGGAAATACATCTTGGAATTCCTGCAAAATAGCCATCAAAGAAGGAGGACCATTTGTCAAGTCATTAGTTCCTGGCGCTAGTCCCTTGCAAACAAGGACATAGTGCAATATGGATGGGTTGTTCCGCACTTCTCTCATGTCACTTTTGGTGGCAAGAAGAACACTCTTAGTTTTTCCACTCGAGTTTGGCTTGTGGCACTCACTCACTATGGTGTGATTCTCTCGCTCACCACTCTTCTCACAAGTTGTTTTTGTGTATTGCGCCCTCGCTAGGAATCATTGGTTGCAACACACAAGTTTTATCAAGCCATTTGAAGGTATAAGTGTTTGAGTGACCATCATGCAAAGCACGCTTGTCATATTGCCACGGCCTTCTGAGCAACATATGGCAAACCGTCATTGGGACTACGTCACATTCCACCGTGTCCTTGTAGGGTCCAATTGAGAACATTACCGAGACGGTGTGCTTGATTTTGACGGATCCATGGTCACTTAGCCATTGTATATGGTAGGGCTGTTTATGCGGATGGAGGGTGAGGTTGAGTTTCTCACACAATTCCGTGCTTGCAAGATTGTGGCAACTCCCTCCATCGATGACAACTTTGATGGACTTCCCATTGATGCCGGCACGAGTTTGGAAGATGTTCGAGCGTTGGTCTTCATTCTCATTGGCTTGTGTAGTTAAGACCCTTGCGACCACAAGCGATGGACTTGCGTCATGCTCACACACAAGAAGTTCTTGGTCCTCTTCCAAATGTTGCCTTGCCATGGCTTCCTTGACCCTTGCATCAAATTCTTCTTCACTCAAGTATTCTTCATCGCCATTGTCATGGATGAACAAAACTTTCTTGTTTCCACATGCGTTCGACTTGTGCCCTTTGCCTCCACACTTGTAGCACTCACCATTGAATGGTTGATCATCCCTTGTGTATTTGCCACTTGGGGGCTGTTTTCCTTGAGGGAGTGTTGGCTTGAAGGGAAGCTTGGTGGTACTTGGGGAGCTTCCATTTGGTGTTGTTGGAGTAGTGGTTGAGGCTTGCTTGTATGTGAAGTACGTCTTTGGCTTGTTGTACTTGATGTCGTCTTGCACTTGACGCTCGGCCTTGGATGCGATGTGCACAAGCTCAACCATGTTGTTGTACTTTTGGAACTCGGTGATGTGCTTGATTGGATGGTTCAAGCCATTGAGGAAGCGTGTCATTGTTTGTTCATCACGCTCTTCAATGTTGGCACGGATCATGTTGAGCTCCATTTGCTTGAAGTACTCTTCCACGGTTTTTGTCCCTTGATTAAGCGTTTGAAGCTTGTTGAAGAGGTCTCGCGTGTAGTGCGAAGGAACAAAGCGGGATCTCATATGGGCCTTCATATCTTGCCAAGTTGAGATTGGAGGCTCTTCTTTTGCTTCTCGAGCGAGTTGGACTTGTTCCCACCAAAGGTTGGCATACTCATCAAACTCGAGGGATGCCATGGCCATCATCTTCTCATTGCTGTAGTTGTGCATGCGGAAGATCTTGTCAACCTTGAGTTCCCAAGAGAGATATTCTTCGGGTTCATTGGAACCAGTGAACTTGGGCATGGTGAATTTGAGCTTGCCGAAAGTTTCTTCTCCATTGCGGTTCTGGTTGCGGTGGTTGCCATGATTTTGGCGGTCATCATCATCATCATCCGAGCTCTCATGTCTTGCTTGGTGACGGTTGCGTTGCCCTTGCGGTTGTTGAGGTGCCGCGTTTGGTGGAGGAACTTGGTTTTGATGGCGAGCTTGGGGAGCTTGCTCGTGTTGTTGGCGGGGTTGAGGACGAGGAGGAGGTTGTGCATCCTCATGATGAGCTTGGGGAGCTTGCTCTTGTTCTTGTCGCGGTTGATGCCGAGGAGCATTGTCTTGCGCCATGTGGCAAGGAGGACGCCGAGCCGCATGCGCAATGGGCTGCTCTCTTTCTTCTTGATGTGGAGGAGTCTCGTCATGATGATCATGATGTCGACGTTGACGTTCATGTCGGCGATGACGCCTTGGTGGATCTTCGAGTGCTTCACGTCGACGGTGATCTTGTTCGTCCTCTTCGGATGCTTCACTTGTTGAAAGAACATGTCGACGGCGATGGGCTTGGTGGTCCATGTGAGGTTGCTCTTGTTGAATCACAAGTGCCCTTGGTTGAGGTCGGCTCGCTTCACGTCTTGGAGGTCTTGCGGAGAGGTCACCATCATAGCTTGACGTGGCGGCGTGGCGCGGAGATGGTACCGCTTGAGAAGAGCTCATGGATTGAAGAACGGGTCCATCCCGTTGCCTTGAAGCGTGACGGCGAGGTGCACTTGATTCACTTGAGGAGTGCCGAGATGAGCTTGAGTCGTGCGAGCGTGGCCTTGCTAGCCCATCAATGAGGCGTTGAAGCTTCTCATCCGTTGAGGCGAGTGCACGACCAAGAGCTTCGTTTTGATGACCGAGGTTGTGTTGCATGGCATGCATTTGGCCACGGACTTCTTCGAAGCGGTTATCGATGTTCTTGAATTCCACACGGGCCTCGCTAAATTGTTCATATTGGCGCCGCTCAAGAGCTTCACAACGGTAGTTGAATTCTCCTCGGACCTTCCAATGGTCCCATCTTGTCATGAATTGTGTGTCGTCCTCCGGAGGTTGTGGTGGTTGGGACGGCTCGCCATTCCTGTCCATGATGCAAAGCCGACAAGGGTTGTATATGGAGAATAAGGGTGCGTAGAGTTAGCCTTTTACCTCACCTTGGAGATTATATCAAACCAATTGCCACACAAATGAGGGAACAGCATGCAAAGTGAAATGGCAAAGAAACTCACACACAAATATGCTACAACTCTCAAAAGCTTTTGGTGGAAGGTTAGGATTGTGGAAAACCAAACGAAACGATCCAAGCAAAAGGTTATTGTTCTACGTGGTAAAGAACCAAAGATCAAAAGCAAAAGGATACGATCCACAAAAACACGGAAAAACACACACGTGGAGAAAAACGGGGTTAGCACGACTATGAAAATAAGCACAAAAGGTCCTAACGAAGACTACGCTCGGTTGTCGTGCCAACTCAAGGAGAGACCACAACTTGTTTGCCAAAACAGGATAAGCAATAGATTTGTGCACTTGCCTTGGTGCGCTCTTTCTTCTCTCTTTTTGGCTTACAAGCTTGGTATTCTCTTTGTATTGGGAGACTATGTATCTTTTTCTCTTTTTTTTTGATTCTTTTCCTTTTTCTCCCTTTCTATGCTACTATGTTAACTTTTGTATTTGGCCTCACACTCTCACTTTCCGAAGGCAAGTGCACAATGCTTAGACAAACACAAAATGAGTTGCTCTCATAGGATAGATACACACAAAGGAAGATATGGGGTTGTCAAAGTGGCGCAAGTTATACCTTTGGTATTGTTGAAGACTTGCAACCGTTGGTGGGGATGATGTTCGAGTGTCGCGGTGTCGTTGAGCGCGTGGTGACTTTGATGCAGAAGCTTGTGTTAAAAAGGCGACAAACACGTGAAACACGAACAAATTGAAGAGGGAAAGTCAGCACACAAAGTTGAGGAGTCAAGGGAAGAAGAAAACTTTCGTGGGATTCTGACACAAACCTCAAGTCGCAGAAAACTTTCGTGGGATTCTGACACAAACCTCAAGTCGCAGAACAAGAACGAGATCCACTTGACACAAACCTCAAATTCGTGGGATTCTGACCGAAAGGCTGGGCTAGGAACAACAGGGGCTATAGATCGACTCCAAAAGCAACAGATCTATGGACCAAAACCACGAAAAACTCACCAAATCCAAAGATTGATCCGAAGGCAAATTGGGGCTCTTTTTGGTGGGATTTTCGATTTTAAGGAGGATAAAGAAAAATTGGGGGGGAAATTCGTGATCAACCTTGCTCTAGATACCAATATGTTATGGGGTAACCCTTTGGGGTGGCCCGATCTTTCACGAATCTCCACGGGAGTCAAGGGGAAAGCGGTGAAAGGGGTGAGGGGATGAAATCCGTGAACACACGCACACAAAGAACCCGATGAACTCACGCACACAAAACACAATACACGCCGTTAACTCACGCCGGTGGCAACCGGTCCAACATAATCCCTAGGATCGGTGTTGGCCGAAGCTCTCTCTCCACGACCAACAACGGGGGACGAGGTGCTTGATGAGATCTTGATGACTTGGGGGCGAGAAACCGAGAACCCAAGGCCTTGTACAACTTGAACGCACTAGGAAAGATCCAAGAGGTTTGTGGATAATTTGGTGCTCCTTGTCAAGGAGCATGAGACAAATAGTTGATAGATCCTCAAAGGGGTGTCTTCAACTACAATTATCCAAGTCTAGGGTTTACAATGGAGGGTGGGGGCTATTTATAGGCCAACCACATAAACAGGGGTATTTTAGGAACAAATAGCGAAATATAGAGAGGGTTACAGGGCGCTGGGCCGACTTAACACGATCAGGTCCACACACGTCCGGTAGTACCGGTCCAGCACGACCGGTAGTACCGCTTCCGGGCCCGGTAGTGCCGCTTGCCGTCCTGGGACTTCCGCTGGCGTCGTCTGTTGGTGGCGGTAGCAGGGGGCGGTAGTGCCGTGGTCCGGTAGTACCGGGTCCAGGCCCGGTAGTACCGCCAGTGACAGAGAGTATTTGGCTTCACATGTCGTGTGTTGGTGGCGTAGTGGGCGTGAGTGCTTAGGCGTTAGTACCGGTCGCCAGGTCCGGTAGTACCGCTGGCGACAGAGGGCATTTGGTTCCCTCCGCTGGTGCTCCTCCGTTCTCTGGGTCATTCTCTTCGTACCTGATGATGCACAAGGTATGCGTATGAAGTAGCAGGCCATCCAAGGGTGTATCGAAGTCACACAAGGAGAGGAGCGAGTTCACCTTAGCTTGAAGGAGTTTGGCTCGGGCTCGAGTCATTGGTCCACTTGGGGAGCTCGTGGGGGTAGATGTAGTAGCGATCGTAGGACGGGCTGCATCACATACTGTTCCCCTGTCAAATGTTTTCAAAATGACTTGTGAAATGAATTGTGACTTTGACTTGACCACAACAGAGTTGTGATATGAAATTCAAGTTCCCACTGAGGTGATACAAAACTTTCAACTAGTTATATTTGCTTTTGAACTTATTAGAGTAAATCTGGCTTTTTGAAAAACAACCCTAGAGCTTACCATCCTACTACAAAAAACCCTCTTTACTTATTAGTATTAGTTTGCGAGTACTTAAAGAGTACTCATGGCTTTGTCCCTGGCTATTCCCGTGGCCATACTATGAAGAGGAGTATCAGGATGACGGACCGCAGGAAGGTTACGACAACTAGGATCATCTCCCATCGTCAGCATTGCCTGTGAACCTGAAGATGGAGCTTCACCTACGCTATAGTTACTATTACGTTATTCCGCTGCTTGAGTTGTATTAAGAACTAGATCATGAGATCCTTATTTGTGTAAGACATTATGTATGGTTTGTAATGGATGATGTACTGTGATATCCAATCTATTATGTCTCGAAAAAATGGTAATCCTAGGATTGCGAGGTATGGCATAACAGGCATCTATGATTAAAAATCCGGGCGTTGACACTATTATGGTAAGAAAACTCCGCGTATGGCAGACTTTCATCCCAACTAGATCCATAGTTTAGCGCAGAAGCTCTCAATATATCTTCCAAAATCTAATTGGTCCTTTCTTTCTGTCCATCAGTATGAGGATGAAACGCAATGCGGAATTCTAGTCTAGTTCCCAATGACTCATGTAGTTGTTGCCAAAAATGTGAAGTGAACTGAGTTCTTCTATCTGACACAATACTCTTAGGTACTCCATGCAGACACACAATCTTGTTCATATAGATCTTGGCTAATTTAGCACTTATATAGGTGGTATTTAAGGGTATGAAATGAGCCACTTTCGTTAAGAGATCCATAACAACCCATATAGAATCGTATCTAGATCTAGTCCTTGGCAATCCTGTGATAAAATCCGTACCGATTTTATCCCACTTCCAATCAGGTATTGGTAATGGTTGTAATAACCTTGCCGGTTTCTGATGCTCTTCCTTTACTCGACTACACACGTCGCACAAGGCAATGTGCTTTGCGATATCTTTCTTTAGATTGTTCCACCAAAATATTTCCTTCACATCCATGTACATCATGGTGTTGCCCGGATGAATAGAATATGGTGAATTATGTGCTTCTTGCAGGATCAATTTCCGAAGTTCAGGATCTTGTGGAATGCAGATACACTGCCCATACCATAAGGTTCCTTGTTCATCTTCATGGAATCCCTTTCCCTATCCTTTACCAATTTTACTCTTAATCTCCTCTATTTCCTTGTCCAACTTTTGAGCTTCTTAGATTTTATCCAATAGTGTTGGTTGTACTTCCAAAGACATAAGATATCCTTCAGGCACTATCTCTAATCTTAGCTCCTTAAACCGAGCACTCAAATCTTCTAGCAATTCTCCTTTGGTGAGGCCATTCACATAACCTTGTGGCTTAATGCATCGGCTATGACACTTGCTTTCCCGGGATGGTATCGCAAACTTAAGTCATAATCCTTGATAAGTTCTAGCCATCTTCTTTGTCTCATGTTAAGTTCTTTCTATGTGAAAATGTATTTCAGACTCTTGTGATCGGTGAACATTTCACAACGCTTTCCTATAAGATAATGTCTCCATGTATTTAGTGCATGGAAAACAGAGGCCAACTCTAAGTCAGGCGTAGGATAGTTTACTTCACGATTCTTGAGTTGTCTCGAGGCATATGCTACCACTTTACCTTCTTGCATTAACACACCACCCAGCCCTTGGTGAGATGCATCACAATACACCTGAAAATCTTTCTCTTGATCTGGCAAGCATATCACTGGTGTTGACACTAATTTATTCTTCAACTCTTGAAAACTAGTTTCGCATGCCTCAGTCTAGTCAAACTTCTTCTCTTTCTTTAGTAACTCAGTTATTGGCTTTGCTAATTTTGATAAGTTCTCAATGAACCTTCTATAGTATCTTGCCAAGCCCAGGAAACTACGGACCTCTTTAACTGTTTTGGGAGGTTCCCATTCTATTACAGCTGATACCTTTACATGATCGACAACTATACCATTCCCAGACACAACATGTCCAAGAAATCCAACTTCATTCAGCCAAAATTCACATTTACTAATCTTGGCATACAATGTGTTCCCTGAGTTTCTCAAGAATCAAACGCAAATGTTCTTCATGTTCCTCATTGCTCTTGGAATAAATCAATATGTCATCGATGAATACCACAACAAATTTGTCAATAAACTCCATGAACACCTTTTTCATCATGTTCATGAAATAAGTTGGTGCATTAGTTAGTCCAAACGACATCATTGTATACTCATACAATCCATATCTAGTGGTGAAAGAAGTCTTTGGTATATCTTGTTCTCTGATCATTAGTTGAAAGTAACCTCATCGAAGATCAATTTTTTAGAACACATGAGCTCCTTCTAGTTGATCAAAGAGATCATTAATTCTGGGTAGGGGGTATTTGTTGTTTATGGCCACTTCGTTAAGTGATCGATAATCTATGCATATCCTCTGACTTGTGTCTTTCTTCTTGACAAACAAAACTGGTGCACCCCAAGACGAAGAACTCAGTTGGATAAATCCTTTCTTCAACTGTTCTCCAAGTTGTTTCTTGAGCTCTTTTAAATCATCTACTGACATTTTGTAAGGTTTCTTTGCTATGGGTCTAGTTCCTGGCAGTAAGTCTATCAGAAACTCCACATCCCTATCTGGTGGCATGCTAGGTAATTCTTCTGGAAACACATTAGGATACTCTTTCACTACAGGTACACTGTCTAGGCTAACCCCCTTAAGAGAATTTAGCTTCCTCCCTTTGGGTTCAAATTTAGACTTGGACCTAATCTGTTTCTTTTCTGGGGTTATGAGTGTAAAAATTCGTCTGGCACAGTCTATCACTCCCTCATAACGAGTCATCTAGTCCATGCCTAATATTACATCCAATCCTTGGGATTCTAGGATTATTAGACTAACTGGAAACTTGTTCTTTCCAAACTCTAGGACTAGTTAACGACATCCAAAATTTACCATCATCTCTCCACCTGGGGAGTTTACTTTAATAGGACATCCGATAGTTTTAGTTGGGAGTCTATTTTTGTCTACAAATGCTCTTGAAATGAATGAATGCGATGATCCGGTATCAAAAAGGTTAAGTGCCGGAAAGGAATTAATTTTGAACTTACCAATCACAACATCAGACTCTTCTTGAATTTGTTCCACATTGATGTGATTCACATGACCCTTTTGAAAAGGATTTGGCTTGCTAGCCACATCAGTCTTATTTTCTTGGCATTCATTAGCATAGTGCTCTATTTTCTTGCACTTGAATCATTCAACCTGATTGATGTCTCTCTTGGTTGGATGATTCCCATTGCCATGTCCATTATGGTGACTCTCGTATCCACTTTTGTTGTTTCGGTAATCCCCATTGTTGTGTCCACGATGTTTATTGCCATCATGGTGGCGGTTATTGTTATGGTGGTTGTTATGATTCCCGTGTTTATGGGATCCAGAACTTCCACTACCTTCACCATAAGAATGCTTGTGAGATGATCCTGATCCATGCTTATAAAAATGGTGTTTCCTCTTCCTATTCTCGACTTGCTTCATCTTGCTTTGCAAGATGGTAGCTTTGTCACACAAATATTGATAAGTTGGAACATAAGAAACAGAAAGTTGCATAGAAATTTCATCATTCAACCCTTCAAGGAACTTCTCTTTACTCTTTGCATCAGTGTCAACATCATCCGATGCATAGAGTGACAGATTGTTGAACTCTTCAATATACTCGAAAACATTGCGATGGCGCTGTTTAAGGTTGTGAATTCCTTTTTCTTCAACCCCATTACTCCAGAAGAGATGTGAGTAGTGCAGAATCCATCCTCAAACATTGCCCAAGTCACTTCTTCAATAGGGTGAGTGACTTGAAAGTTATCCCACCAAGTAGCTGTTGGTCCTTCCAGTAAGTGTGCTGCAAATCTGCCTTTCTCCGCATCATTGCAACCAATTATGACCAACTCCTTGTTCACGGAGCATAGCCTATCATTTGCTACCATGGGATCAGTTGTACCAGAAAACTTAGCAGGTCTCAACCTTAGAAACCCTGTGAGCATATCAAGAGCTGGTGGGTTGTTCTGGTTATTGTTATTGTTATTGTTGTTGTTGTTGTTTTGATTCTGGTTCTGGTTTGCCATAAACTAAGTCATCATCTGCATCAACTTTGTCTGTGCAGTCATCAACTATTGCATCTCATTACCATTGTTGTTATTGTTGGGATTGGCACGACGAGGAGGCATATGTGGTTTCAGTAAGGATAAGTAAAGATAAATAACCCCATAGATCCTAATATGCACAATACAACATATAACAACAATCAACAATCAAGAAAGCACAAGATAAACTTTAGGTTTCAAAACATCACGATCAACATGTTTGCAAAGATAAATAACATACTAGCATAGTCATCCACAAGTTGGCATGGTCAATGCGACTCGATAATAAAACGATAAGATAGATAGATAACACTACTCCTCCATGTCAACTTTCTCCTGCACTAGCGCAATCCTGCTGCGGTGAATCCCACCTTGTATTCCTCCAAGCTTATAGTCAAAGCATCAACATTCGCCTATAGCTCTCTCTTCTGTGAGCGCATCCTCTCTATCACCTTGTGATCCGCATCTAGCTCAAGGTTCTCAATCTCCAAATTAGTCTCCAAATCCTTAATCTTCTTGTTACACTCATGTATCCACTTCTCTTGGCTCTTGAATTTCTTCTCTTTCCCTTCAAACTTCTTCTCCATTTCCTTGATGCGCTTCTCTTGCTCCTCGAAGACCTTGTCCTTCTCCTTAAGTTGGACATGTAGATCATCATTTCTAAGCATCACATTAGTCTTATCAGTATCAAGGTGCCTAAAGAGGCTCTCTAAGTCCTGGAGGCAGCGTCGCACATGCTTGATGGTCTCCTTAGTGGCCTCGTCCAACACAATAGGCTCTCTGTCCTCGTCGTGTCTCCCAAAGAAATGGAAGTAGTGGTTCTTGATCTCGGCAGAGTGACGTCCACATAGGCGTCCTATCAGCTCCTGCATGGCGACGTCGAGGCCTCTCTCTAAGTCATCATGGAGTATCTTGAAGGCAATTTCCTCTGTTGCAGGCTCTTTCTGGCGTCCTGGCTGGGTAACCCTGAATCCCCACAAGTCCTTACTTTGAATCTTCCAAGCTGAAGTTCCTTGATGGTAGGGATTGGAAGAGCGAGCACATTGACGAGCTCCAAAATGCGAGTCCCACAGCGAGTTCCCTTGAATTCCTCGGCAATGAAGTTCGGCATCTTCTACATAGGATGGAGAAAAATTAGAGATAACATGAAGAAAACATAAAGTAGTAATAGATGCAAAAAGTTTGAAAACAAAAGCCAATAACATCCAACAAAACATTAATCCACGCAAGTAGTGGCATACAATATTCAACTCAAGCATCAAGGTTCAATCACAACTTATACAAATTTTTGCCATACCACAAAGTCAGTATGATCAAATTATTAACACGAGAAAACGTCAAGTGTGGTGGTCCAACTATAGGATACGTCATGTCCTTCACTCACTAGTCAAGGTAGCTATCTAGGCATCATTGGTAGAAATCTATTTGTGTTGATCACAATACTCACACGTGAAGTCTATAATATCCCTCCTTAGTTGTTTTATGGTGGTCTCTAAGTCTTGGGTATGTTGTCCCTCCTATCTAAGATCCTTTTGAGTGTTGAGCATTCTACACTTAAGTCTTTCTCCAAGTTCTTCAATGGCATTCCATGTTGCATTCCTTGCAGAGTCAAAGAATGACATATGCATTTCAGAGTTGGTGATCATGCAAAACCCCATTTCATTGTGGTCATCCTCCTTATTTTTATATAAGTGCAGTTGCACCCACCAATACTCTTCTCCTTCATCCATCACCGTAAATCCCTTGTACACAGCTTCACCATTTATGCCCAAGCTGATCATGAGGTTCTTGAGTGCCTTGGGAAATTCTGTCTCACATTCTAGTGTCATTGTCAACAGTGGTCCCTTCTTGACGGATTCATTAATGGCGGCCATCCACAAATAGAGATGAGAAAGAAGATTACGAGAGGTTTTATGAGATGAAAAGAAACAAAGTGTAAAAAATAATAGTTGTGTTGTGTTTTCCTAGTGCCTTCCTTAATCTAATCCATCTTAGGGTCACAAACCTACAGACAACACAGTGCTCTGATACCATCTGTAAGATCACACCCACTAAGGTAGAGATCACTGTGATTGCAGTTCTAGTACCTAGATCGTTTTGCTAGCACCCACAGTTTAAGATGAAGTACACATAAACAAAGGTCATTATTACATTGCAAATCCAGGAGTACAATAGTTCTTACAACTCACTTAGACCAAGGATAACTTATTTAGAGTTCACAATACATAGCATAATAATAGAGTCTTCATCTTCATGCTCCATAGGAAAATATGTCGAGTGTAGACCCGTAACCCTACTCACCATCAGAGTAACCTGCAACATGATAAGTTATAGCCACAAAGGGTCAATACAGTTGGAATTGGATTGGCAAGTGATACCATAGTTGTATAGTAGAACCTAACAACTACATGAATATGGCTTAGTGTGGATCTGGCTGGCTTTGCAAAAAAGCAAGTTTTATCCTACTAGTTTTAAAATACTAAGTTTTGCTTTTACAAAACACTATGGTACCACCAATAGACATTGGTGAACCTCTACCCTTGTTCACCCACCAATTTTAACTTAGAGAAATTGGGATGAGGAGATTCTTGAATTGTTTCAATGTATTGACGCTCAGAAATTTTCCATAACTAGGGACATGGCTAAGTACTTAGTTTTACCCTCTCGACAGGTGGTGCACTTTCCCCACAAGACTCGACAAACATTGAGGCGAGACTTGTCAGAAGCAATCCCTCAAGCCATCACGGACGCGTTCCATCCTATTAATTCTACCACCCTCTGTCCGTCTGGCTGAGTTCTCACAACTTAGTTGGTCAAGGCACAACCGATATGCCATGTGGTTCCACTGGAATCTTCGCAACACAAACATCGCAAATCTCTTTGTTCCTGGGTGGCCATCCACAAGTATGATACACCAAGGTAAACAATAGAAATGGGCCCTGAGTAACCACTCAACATAATCCATACAAATCCCAATCCACGCAGGTGTTTCATTAACAAAGGTTGTTTTCTTAGTCAAAAATATAAGTATATAAACTTTCCATAACATCACAATATGAATTTCCACCCACGAATTCTAATAGCAAGACTAAGCATTCTAGCATATGATGTCTCCTATCTTAGGAAAATACTACCAAGGTATAAACTATCGGATTTCTATAGCATAGCAATATAATTAAAACTATCATGCAAAGTCCTATTCAAAATAACACTAATACAATAGGTAAAATAATAGGACATATGAAGAAAATATCACTTTCCTCGGTAGCTAGGAGATTAGGTACAATCCTCACAACAACAAACTTCACAATCCACACAATCTACACAACATAATCAAACAACAAAATATACAACTCAATATGGCACTCAAAAATAATATGGATGCATGCAATTATGCAATAATATGAATTTCACACTTTTAAAACCAAAGTATATAGTACAAAAGGTAGAGTACACTTTCTAAAGGCTAAAGATCACAAAAACCACCTAAAAATATTTTATACAATAATTTTTATAGTCAAAATAGCCCTAAAAATGTCTCTTCCTAAATCTCCAATTTTACAGAAGATACTGAACAAAATAAGGCCACAGTAATAAAGTTCACATTTTTCTGAATCCATGGATACTAAATGTGCATTTTTCTGAATTGTAGATCAAAATTTATGAATTTTCCAAGTTTAAACATCTAATTAACCAAATTTGAATTTTTTCTGAAAATCTCAGCCACGTGGCGCAATCTCACTGGCCAATACGGTTTCACACGGATTAGGCGCGTGCGCCGTTAGATCTAAGTCAGATTGTGCGGTCCAGATCGGCCAGTACTCTTCGCCCTAACTTCTAATCCTAGCTGTAGGATCTAGATCTAGTAGATCTGAGCACGTGGCCAAGGGCTGGCGGCGCTGATGGCGAGGTGTGGCAGCGACGCATCTGGCGACGGTGCCCCGGTGGTTCTAGGGGGTAAGGAGAGGGTGCAGGGTGGTTACGGAGGTCGCGATGACAAGGCGGTTGAAGTGGAGGCCGTGGTAGGGGAAGGGGCGAACGGGTTCGTCAGAGTTCCTCGCCGGAGTCATGCTCATCATCGGTGTCTTGCAGTAGAAGACGGAGGTGAGATTCTGGGCCACGAGCAAGCAAACAGCGAGCGTTAGTGAGTGTACACGAGGAAAAGGGTTGTGATAGAGCAAACTAGAGTTCAAGGGGCGCACAGACCTCACAAGAATTTGTCGCCGAAGAGCGTCGGGGCGACGGTTGTGTCGACTGGAATTTACGGAGCCTGGCGGCTCTCTGGTGGTGCAGTGTGGGTGAAATGGCGAGGGGGTAGTTTGGAATAATTATCGGGGTTGAGGGGGAGGGGTAATCACGTCGGAAATCAAGTTAATTAATGTGAATTCATTCATGAGGTAATGGCCGGGGAGGAGCGGGTCTGCGCGCGTTGATTTGGGGACGACGATGGTGATGGGGCGGTGGGGCCAGATCGTCAACCAGAGGTTGTGGGCTCAGCGTCGTGAGAAATAAATAGATGGGGAGAGGGGGGAGCTGGGTGGGATGCTGGGCCGCGGTGCTGGGCCAAATCGGTTGGCATGTAAGTTCTCTTTTTTTCCTCTAGTCTTTTTCTTTTCTGTTTTTATTTTCTAATAAAGGTTTGAACTAGCAAAACAACTGCAAATCAAATCAAACTTTCACCAAAAAGTTAGGGTGTTAACCTAGTGTTCAAAAAAGTTTTAAAACATCAAACCTCTAATAAAACATTTTTTGGGTAAAAATAAAAATAAAACACAAGCTCCACGCGTGCATATAAAGAAGGGTTTTTAATAGGGTTTTGCTTGGTTTAAAAATTTTGAATTTTTTTGTGCAATGCACACATGCCATGATGATATGAATGAAATGGTAATGTTTTGGTTTAATGGAAATTGGGATGTTACAGAATCTCATCAACTTCATCCATTTGTTAACTTTCACTTTCTTCAACACTTTCTTCACCCACTTGCACATGCTTGGCCTTCAATGCTAGGGTATGGGAAGACCCAATAGCATAGTTGATTTCTTGATCTTTTTTCCTTCATTTTCCAAATTATCCATGGTAACAAGATATGATACTATATCATCGGGAGAGAAGTGGCCACCTAAATCAATACGTTGCAAGTTCAAGGCAAGCTATTTGTCGGTGGTTGCGATCATGGCAATAATATTGGACTTGATGAGCTGATCATTCAAATTGAACCCGTCATCATACTTTTCATAACCAAGACCACTAATATTCACACGGAGAGAAACAAGTCTTGCATATGCTTCGGCAATGGGATCGTCATTAAGGTTTGTGATCAAGTTCATCTCTGACTTGGCGGCTTCATACTTGGACTTTTGGATGACAGACATTCCCTCTTGTAGAACAACAATCTTATCCCAAAGCTCCTTTGTGGTATTAATGGCACTTACTTGATAATGGAGAGTGCCTTGTCACAAGCCGTATCCTGGCACTGAGTTGACGATCATAGCACACTCCCGGGGTGAGACCGTTGGGATCTTGTGGCTTGAAGCCTTTGCACATAATCTCCCAAAGCTCCACACTATATATGGGAAGATGAGATTGATGACTCAACTAAACATGATTTAGTAAAATTAAATGATGTAATGGTTGAGTTACATATGAATTTTGTGCCTGTTGCCTTTTTTATCATGGACATATTGAGTAAAACCTCTAGGCCTATAATTCTTAGAAGACCTTTTTTGAGAACTAGAAGTGTAATCATTGACTCAAATGAAGGGTGAATTTTCAATTCCCTCATAAGAAATGTATGGAACACTTCCCTAGGAAGAAGGATATAACACCAAGGTACAAGCTACCACATGATCCCCACATCACTTGACTCAAGTAAGTAAAGCCTAGCAATATGGCTATATAGAAAGCGCTTTCAGGAGGAAACCTAGTTATTTATTTTTTATGCATGCTTGTTGTATTTAAAAGAGTGCCTTTTTAGTGTATTCTATATAGGTTAGCAATAAATTACCAAGCAGAACCCATTTTGGATGCTAAAAAGTTGTTAAAACACATGGAGAAGAAAATTTCTACACAACACTGTTTAGTAGAACAATTCTCTGATTTTTCTGTAACTTTGATTGCTTTCATATTTACAAAATATTTACAACTTTTCATCCTCTATATGCACAAATTTTTTCCAAAATTACTGACATGTCTAGGTGGTCGAAATAAATACGTTTTGCTGCCGTTGAAAATCTACACAGATTCTGCCCACTAGTTTTTGAGCCATTCTTTTGAATCTCAAAATGATTTTCCACGAGTCTTTTGATATTCTAGGAATGTGTACGACACTATATGCTTGCTGGAGTACTAAGGAAAAAATTCTATGAATTATATGATAGCTATTTTTATCATATCCTTGTACCACTAATGTCACTCCATAGAAAAACAAATGGGAGAAAGTTTTGTGTTGAAGTTTTTTGATAGGGAAGGGAGGACCACCACACCATGATCTATCCAGGAATGGTGAAAACTATAATCTTGAGGTATTCTAAGGCACTCCACTGGACCTATAAAACTCTTAGTTTGCAAACCTCTAAACTTTGTTTTTCGAGCAACATAAAATGATCGTAGAAACTTGGAGCATCTTTGCTTACTATTATGTTTAGTTTTACTTGATATGCTTGAAATAAATAGGACCACCATGATAGATATTTTGCATGCTAAGGAAAGAGTTACTGAAACAAATTTTCCCATGAATGAATGTAATGTTTGATTGAATGCCTTACTTGAAATAGAAAAGGGGAAAACAAGCTATGCATGTTATTTCTTCTAGCTAGATTGTTCATATGCTTTATGGAGTGATAACTTACAAGTGTATCATATAGTCCTATTTTTCATATTTAACATAAATTGTAATGAATGATTATATTGGCTTCTAGAATGATCTAGTACTATGGGCACCTTTTGCATTCTTTGAGAAGGTCAAATGGTTACTATTTCTAGCCCCACCATATTGAAACAACCTCCTTTAGAAAAATAAACTTAGCATTTATATAGGAAATACCTACCTAAATATCTCAAGCTATATCCCAAAGTACACTATCATGTGTGAGTCATTATTTAGCTTCCAAACACTATTATTATGGGTATGGGTGACATGGAGAAGTTAGTCGTGGGTCACGACGAACTCATTGGGCATAGATTACCCCTTCCCAAGAAGCAATAAAGGACACTAAAAGATGATGGAAAAAACCGTCCAAATATTTACATGATATAAAAAGGTGAGAAGAGTTAGTATGCAGAGGTTAGGGATTCCCAAAAATCAAAACAACCAAAAAGTGACAAAAAATACAAAGAAATAGCAAAGAGAGGAAAGAGGAAAAAAGTTCCAAAACAAGAATTCCAAAAAGAATCAGGTAATGACGGGCCATGGAACCAAACACTAATGATGTACCATGCTTTAACCATAAACATAATGTGTAGTGTTTAGAAGATAGCTTGTGTCTCACATGTTATATTCCCTACTTGCCAGCCATACAATTTTTGCAACCTCCTTTGCCAATATTCTGACCATACACTAGTGGCAACAAGGCCTTTAGTTGAGGTCAGAATTGGGCTTTAAAGGGGGTGCCCGTACTAGCGTGGCCCGTGCAGCAAAAAGGCGCACCCCCTTTAACACCGGTTTGAGTCATGAACCGGTGTTAAAGGCCCTGCACCACCGAGCGGTGCAGCACCCCCCGGTTTAACACCAGTTCGTGGGTTGAACCGGTGTTAAAGGGGGTGCGCCTATATAATACACCGCAACCCACACCCCTCTCTCTCATTTTTTCACTCTTTCATTTTGGAGCTTAGCAAAGAGGATGAGATGTGTGCTAGTTTGTGTTTGCTTCCTATGCACAAGAGGTGTTCGGTGAAATGCCTGAGAGCTCGAATTAAGTTTTCTCGTTGATCTTTCCTTCTCGGTCGGCAACTTTATCCTTTCATGTGTCATTCATGTACTTTAAAGTGGTCATCTCCCTATTAATTCATGATGTACTGTAATGATTTTTGATATATGTAATTATTTATATAATGCAAATGAACCGGCAATGGATGTACGGTGACCGACGCACTTCCGAGTACATTACAGTCCTCCAAAATTTCATCGTTGTGGATAAGGCAAACCGTGGTCACAATGGTTTTATGTGATGTCCATGTGTTGACTATTAGAACAAGAAAGACTACTCAAATACCAAAACCATTCACGCCCACCTGCTTCGGTCCGGTTTCATGCCTAGCTATAATTGTTGGACCAAACACAGAGAAAGAGGGGTTATGATGGAAGGTAACGAAGAAGAATAGGATGATGACAACTATCATAATATGTATCCTGAATACGATGATACTGCAACGGGGGTAGATGAAGATCAAGAGGCAGCATATGGGCCCGCTGATGACGATCTTGCTCGGGCCATTACTGATGAAAAGGAAGAATGTGATACTGAAAAGGAGAAGGAGAATCTGGAGCAGATGTTAAAGGATCACAAAACATTCTTTTACCCAACTTGCAAAGATGGCCACAAAAAGATAGGTACCACACTAGATTTGCTGCAATGGAAGGCAGAGAACGGTGTGACTGACAGCGCATTTTCAAAGTTGTTGGTAAAAATTAAGAATCTGCTTCCAAGAAATAATGAATTGCCCGACAGTACATACCAAGCAAACAAGGTTGTCTGCCCTCTAGGATTAGACGTGCAGAGGATACATGACTACATCATCTACCGCAGTGAGAAGTACGAGAATTTGGATGCATGCCCGGTATGCACTGCACTGCGGTATAAGATCAGACGAGACAACCCTGGCGATGTTGAGGGTGAGGCCCCTAGGAAGAAGGTTCCTGCCAAGGTTATGTGGTATGCTCCTATAATACCACGGTTAAAACGTCTCTTTAGAAACAAAGAGAATGCCAAGTTGTTGTGATGGCACATGGAAGACCGTAACAAAGACGCAATGTTGAGACACCCTGCTGATGGGTCACAGTGGAGAAAAGTCGAGCGATATTACCCGGACTTTGCACGTGATGCAAGGAACTTAAGGTTTGGTCTAAGTACAGATGGCATGAATCCTTTTGGGGAGCAGAACTGCAGTCACAACACTTGGCATGTGACTCTATGTATCTATAACCTTCCTCCTTGGTTGTGCATGAAGCGGAAGTTCATTATGATGCCAGTGCTCATCCAAGGCCCGAGGCAACCCGGCAACGACATTGATGTGTACCTAAGGTCATTACTTGAAGAACTTTTACAGCTGTAGGACAAACCAGGTGTACGTATGTGGGATGAGCACAAAGGGGATCCATTTGAACTACGAGCGTTGCTTTTCGTAACCATCAATGATTAGCCTGCTCTTAGTAACATTTCAGGGCAGACAAACAAGGGATTCAAAGCATGCACACACTATTTAGATGAGACTGAAAGTGTATATTTGGATAAATGTAAGAAGGTTGTGTACATAGGGCATCATCGATTTCTTCTGAACCTGCATCCCGTAAGAAAGAAAGTCAAGCATTTCAAACATCTGGCAGAACCCCAGAGGAAGCCTGTCCTCCGTACTGGTGAGGAAGTATTTGGTATGGTCAAGGACCTAGAAGTAATCTTTGGAAAAGGTCCTGGCAGTCAATCTATTCCGAACTACATCGCTATCGGACACGCACCCATGTGGAAGAAGCTATCTATATTTTGGGACCTACCCTATTGGAAAGTCTTAGAGGTCCGCTCTTCAATCGACGTGATGCACGTGACGAAGAATCTTTGCGGGAACCTGCTAGGCTTCCTGGGACTGTATGGGAAGACAAAAGATAGACCAGAAGCACGGCAGGAACAGGAAATTGTGAAAGAACCTGAAAGGAATATGCATCCTGAGAACGAGAATGGTAAAGGACGCCACTTAACTCCTACCAGCTATGCTCTTACCAAAGGAGAGAAGGAAATCTGTTTTGAAAGCCTGAGCAGTATCAAGGTCCCGTCTGGCTTCTCGTCGAATATAAAGGGAATAATAAATATGGCAGAGAAAAAATTCCAAAACCTGAAGTCTCATGAGTGCCACGTGATATGACGCAATTGCTTCCGATTGCATTGAGGGGGCTTCTACCTGAAAATGTTCGAGTACCCATTGTGAATCTTTGTGCATTCCTCAATGCAATATCTCAGAAGGTAATCGATCCAGAAAGCCTACCTGGGTTATAGACAAATGTGGCCCAATGTCTTGTCAGCTTTGAGTTGGTGTTCCCACCATCCTTCTTCAATATTATGATGCATCTCCTGGTTCACCTAGTAGAAGAGATTTCCATTCTCGGTCCTGTATTTTTACACAATATATTCCCCTTTGAGTGGTACATCAGAGTCTTAAATCAATATGTTCATAACTGTGCTAGGCCAGAAGGAAACATCTCCAGAGGCTATGTAACAGATGAGTTCATTGAGTTATGTGTTGACTTTATTCCTATCCTTAAGGCGATTGGTGTTCCACAATCACGACATGAGGGGAGACTGCATGGAAAAGGCACACTAGGATGTAAAGCAATGATATGTAGGGACGGGCATTCTCTCAATCAAGAACACTACATGGTTTTACAAAGTTCTATCTTGGTTGCCCCGTATATCAATGAACACAAGAATTTTATACGCCTCAAACACCTGGGACAGTCTGATGAATGGATTAGACGTGAACACATGGCGAGTTTTGGCGGCTGGCTGCAAAGACTTCTCATGAATAACACCACTATTGCAGATCAGTTGTACTTGTTGGCCAGGACACCATCTTCGTCTGTTTGTACTTTCCAAGGGTACGAGATAAATGGGAATACATTTTACACTATAGGCCAAGAAAAAAAGAGCACCAACCAAAATAGTGGTGTCCTCTTCGATGAAGCAGAAGACAATGGGCAAAAGACCATGTATTATGGGTTCATAGAGGATATACGGGAACTTGACTATGGACCTTGTTTTAAGGTCCTAGTGTTTCGGTGCAACTGGATCAAGCAAACAGGAGGTGGGGTTCAGGTAGACAAGCTGTATGGAATGACAACAGTGGATCTCAACAATCTTGGGTACAGAGAAAAACCATTTGTCCTAGGCAATGATGTGGCTCAGGTTTTCTATGTGAAGGACATGTCAACCAAACCGAAAAAAAAATAAAAAATAAGCAAACAGATACATCACACGATGAGCCAAAGCGTCACAAAATTCTTTCAAGGAAAAGAAACATCATGGGAGTGGAGGATAAGACAGACATGTCAGAAGATTATAATAAGTTCGATGAAATTCCGCCCTTCAAAGTGAATACTGACCCAACCATCCTGTTAAACGGTGCTGATACTCCATGGTTATGGCCGACGCGATCATAAGATTCACTATATGTATTAAATGAGCCATTTTTTTGGCACACATATGTATCTCAACATGGAAATCAATGTCATATTTCTTCCATTAACACTTGGTTCTAAAGAAATGCATTTTTTATTTTTTTATTACAAAAAATAAGCCCCTTTTGTCCCGGTTGGTAAAAATTCACGCCTCTGTCTTCCTGCCATTTCTTCCCGCCATTTTTTTCAGGCCATTTCTTTCCGCCATTTTTCTTCCCGCCATTTTTATTCCCGCCATTTCTCACTATATATATGTAGGATTGGCCACCATTGTCATTGCATATCTCTAGACTCATATCTGCAACCTCATCATTCTTTCCCATGGCTTCCACCGTACCACTAACCCGATGGAGGCGGATGCACTTTGCGCCTCAGACTATCCCTGCCCGTTGGGCTACTGCCTCCCCGTCTGCTGGATGCTGAGCACCAGCGGCGTGCCGGTCCCTCCTGTCCCTCTAGGTGTGGCGCACCGGATGGCCATCACGAACCACTACTACTTCGAGCTCACGCCAGAGCAGCGGAGGAATCCCAACTGGCATCCCGACTGGCTCCGCTCGTCCCTCTGGACCTCCCCTTTGCCCCCTCTCGTCCTGTAGTCATCGGCCGTCGATGTTCTGCAAGCTCCGCCGCCGCCGCTCGTCGCAAGCCACGTTCCGGTGACCCCTGGTTAGTAGTGCCGCGCATTTTAGGTAGCCAATGTCGTGCTGGTTCGAACGCACACCCCTACGCATCCCCGCTCTAGCCCTAGCGCCGCCAGCCACCGCCATCTGCAACATTTCCGGCGAGCCCGCCTGACTCCTATGTGGCTTGCCGACGTGGCCCGGGTCCCACCTGTCAACCATAGTGGCTAGGTTCTGCTCTGGTGAGAAAAACATAGGGTTAGGGCATGCTTACGTCAGGATGAGGTAATAAGTGGTTTAATATTTTCAGAAAATGATTTAAACTTGTAAAATCAATAACTTATTCATATTAACTCAGAAAATTACAAATAATATATCAAAATGTTTAGGAAAATAAGATCTTTCCAATAGCATTATAACCATGCATTGTTAATCAACTTTCATGAAAAGTTTATTAGAAGAACTAAATATACCCTCTCATATGAATCCGGGCTTTCTCCGAATTAGGGTTTGGACATATCGGACCCCTTTTAAAATGACCAAGCATGTATTAGGGTTACATTTCAATACTTTTAACTTGTCATATCATCATCCTTGCTTAAGAATTGCATCGATATTTGTGTGATAAAGGGTATGTATATTTTTTGTATGAACAAAAGAAAGGATTATTATGAAAGTGTATGTATTGTAGTGTATGTATACATAAGAAAGTGCAATTTTTTGTTAGGATTGTTGTTTAGCAACTATTCCCTTAGGATTTTTGTTTAGCAACTATTCCCTTAGTATTTTTATTCGAGATGTATTACTGATATTTGTGTGGTAATATTATTGTTTTAGAAACTATGGATCCACTCAGTAGAAACCTTGAAGAAGAAGAAATAATGGAGAACATGATCCATGAGGACACCTCACAATATCTAAACTTGGAGGGACATGATGACAGCTCAAGTAGTCATGGAGAAGATGATGACTCCGGTGAACGCACTTTAGTGATTACAAAGTCTGGCAAGGTATATGCATGGATTAAGCCTCTACTGACTTGCACTGACTGATTTATATATATGTACATGTATTAATTAATGCTTCTTTCTTATTTTAGCCTCCGGATCGACCACTCAACAACAATCTTCTTCTATGAAAAAGAGCAAGCGATGCGCGAGCAATCGGTTGAAAGATCGTGCAAAGTTCACGATCGAAGCAGTCCGTGTTGATGGCAGGCCGATGGAGCCCAATAAGCCCGCAGACAAATTTATACGTCATGTTGGAGTTCTTGTTAGGGACCAAATCCTAATCACTATTGAACAATGGAATAATCCAAAGAAGGGAGACGCTACCTTTGTTGATAAAAGATCCAAAGAAATGTTGAAGAAGGACTTCGTTATTGTTAAATTTCAACCTACCGCCAGAGGAGGATGAAAATAAATCGGTTATAAAGGAAAAGGTCAAAGAGTGCACTCTAAAAAAGATGGCCGAAGCTTTCCGCAATTGGAAGACAAAATTGAACAAATTTGTCAAAGCTGGCGAGACTCTAGATTTCGAAGATGCATATTATGCGAAGATAAGACCTCACTGACCTGAATTTCTGACGTACAAGGAAGGTGCTAAAGCTCCAAAGAGGTCAGAAACGAATATGCTAAACGCCAAGAAGAACAAATATCAGCAGAGGATAGGGTCAGGTGGCCACATATCTCAGAGTCCTAAGTGGGAGGAAGCTGAGAAGGACATGTGTGATAGAGGGATCAGACCCCAGACAGAGGGTGGGGAGCTACGTGCAATGACTTGGTTCTACGGAATCGGGGCAAAGTTGGACCCAGAAACCGGAATGTGTATCTTCCCAAAAATTCTTGACAAATTCATCAATGAACTCATTGCGGCATTCAAGGAAACATCCGCTAGGAATTCCACCCTGACAGAGAGAATGATCAGCTGACACACGCCATCGGTAAAAAAGAACACCCTGGACTAGCATGAGGCACAGGGGGTATGACGTGGAAGGATGGGTTTTCCGCGTGGAGCGATTCTTACACATGGCATGGCAGAAAAGAAAAAGAGCGTACATACCGGATGACACAAATAGAACAGACAATTATGGCGCTGTAGGCGCAAGTGAACGCACAAAATAGCCAGCAAGCTACCGTCCCATCTCAGCGGCATGAAGAGCCTGCATTGGAAGCTGCCGGCGACCCAGAATCTATGCGGAAATGCAGCATGGCTTCCACGGAGAACGTGCAGCCCACACATGAAATGGCGGGTACACGATACCCCGTGGATGAGATCACGAAGAGCGAACACGCTGAGCTACGTGTGAAATTAATGGGCTTATCCATTAAGGTGGTGGTCAGCTATACCTTACCTCCTGTACCTGATGCAACTTACCACTCCCGACCGATTCCAGATGGCTATGCTATTGTCGGGGTGGATGAGGTTGTGAAGGAATATGAGGAAGCACATCTTGACCAAGCTATAGGTGAAGGGGAAACTCAACTGAAATTTGAAGTGAAAGCAACCATTCTCCGGAAGAAGGAACACACCATGCTTCCAAATTGGAGGCCACTGGCTCCCCCGCCGTCTCCGCAGCGTCAGAAATCTGAGCCGCCTTAGCCGTCTCTGGGTCATCAGAATACTCCCCTGCCGTCTTCGCCGTGTCAGCCGTCTCCGCCGCTTCAGCCATCTCCTGCGTGTCATCCATCTCCGGCGCATCAGCCATCTCATGCGTGCCAGCGTAAGCGGAAGAGCACTGCTACGAAGAGCACTAGTACTACTACCACGAAGAAATCTGCTGGAAACCGTACGCCAAAGAGTTCAAGGAACTTCGTCCCGCAGCCTTCCGCCAAGCCATTGCCGGTATTACCGTGGAATCGCAGCGACGAGGAGCATAAGAGGATCTCGGAAGACGAGGTTAAGAAATTCTTTGCACCTAAACAGATCCAGCCAAAGGAGAAACTAGATTCGGCGGTGGTGGAGAAGTTTTACAATAATATTTTGAAACCTGACCCCCCACTTGTGCCGGACTACGAACGCCAAATTATAAAGGGGGATGCAAGGCCGAGGGAGTCTGAAAGTAGTAGTCATGCACCCCGGAAAATAGTTCCCCAGCTCGGAGAGCAGGAAAACCAATCGTGCGCCCTGCTCCAAGTGTTTGATACACGGATAGTTCCTCCTGTAAATGATTAAGAGCAAGAGCTACAAAGAAAGGCCAATGTGATGGGGATGACTTACATTGCATACTTGAACATCATTTGAGACCAATTGCCCATAGGCGATATCAACCCCATACATCCATGGAAGTATGGGAAGAATCTCGTCAAGAAAGAGGAGCTCAAGAATCTACCAACAATGATGCGAAGATTGCATAAGTGGTACCTTAATTTCTGCAAGACGACAAAGGAAGAATGGATCATGGTGCATATAAGAGATGAGATTTTCTTATGCAGAGACGACCAGATCACCTTCAACATTCAAGACTTGCATTTTTTATTCAATCAGAAGGAACTCGACAAAGCTGCCCTCAGCCTTTATTATGTGTAAGTACTATTTCTGTAATTTCTATCTCAGCTCATTCAATTCATTAATTGTATGTATATATATGCTCACCATATATGTATATACTATTATGCATGAAAAAGGTTATGAAATGCATGAAAGGAGGCCCTTATGACATTGGGTTCGTTGACCCAAATAGAGTTCATGAACAAGTGGTACAACACAAACCCGGGCAAACAGATGATTTCTTGCTAAGGTATTTACTGAGACAACAAACCAAAAGGGAAATACTATTGCCTTACAACTTCTCGTGAGTGTTACCCTCTCTTGTACACATTCTGTTTCGGCTTACTCGATGTTAAGTATAACTGATGATGAGTTATGCGTGCGAAGATTCCACTTTATTCTGCTAGTTATTCAAGTTGACGCAGGAAAATTCCTTGTCATGGACTCGACACGAAAAGACAAAGAGATATGGGCAAACTTTAAAGCGATGCTCCATAGGTAATTTCAATCATATTATCGCACTAGATCGGCAAATTTGGTGACAACAAGTAATTAATTACTCCTTTATTCATTTTCTTTGCCGGACAGGGTTTGGAAAAGGTTCACGGGCAGGGCCGTCGGTGAATGGTCGGAAGAACTAGAATTTGTAGATCAAAATATAAGTAATACTAGCCAGCTAGGTCTGCATATCTCTTTGATTCTGCTTTCAATTCCATTATATCATGCTTTATTGATTATTATTTTGATTGAACTCTCTATTCTCGTAAAGTGCACGCTGCAGGGAGTCGGCAATAACTGATGTGTATACTATTTTTGCGAGTTCATTCGCAACATGATATGTGCGATGGGCCAAGCAACACTAGAACAACTTAGAGTACGTAAAAGAAGTACACGACATTATTTTATTACGATCAGTTGTGTTGAGTTTCATTCTTATATATATATTGACCCCATTCTTCATATATATTTAGATCGAACGGATGCGGGAAAAACTCCTACCATTTGACCGCATACGAGCCATTCAAGAGGAATTACCGGGGTTCATACTTGATGAGGTCGTCACGCCTGGCGGAGATCTCTATAGATATCAAAAATGAACGTGTACGGAGATGTTATATTGTATATATGCTTGTATGTGTTTGTCTTGTACTTGATGCTTGAACCTGTTCGGAGAATACCACAATGACGATGTTTCTGTATAATAATAGTTGCTTAATTATTGATGTATGTATGTACAGACGATGTATGTGTATACCTCTCCCAATCGATCCCCCTGTCCCCGCCGCCACAGAAATGCGCCCAGAAGGGGCGGCGGTAGAACTCTGCCGCGGCAGAGATTTGGGCAATTTTCCTGCCGCGGCAGAGAACCTTTAACACCGGTTCTTGTTACAAACCGGTGTTAAAGGGGTGTGGCCTATGCTCTGCGGAAGCCCCCATTTGCTCCACCCTTTAACAACAGTTCATATAAGAACTGGTGTTAAAGGGGGGCTCTAACACCGAACCCGCAACAACGATTCTATAACCGTTGTTAGAGGGTTCTCTGAACCAGTGTTATAGGCCATCGTGTGCACTAGTGATAGGGCCTCCACTATATATATTTATACTTTTATCTATGCGAAGAATGCAACTATTGTTTCATGGTACTATATGCATTTGTGTTAGTCCATATACATTGTGTTATCAAGTATGATATTATGAGGTAATACATTATGCTATGGTTGCTTGTTGTTATTCTCTAATGAATGAAGCATTTAACTTTTTGTGGTACTTGCTAGTGAAAATAAGTACCAAATTCCAAAGTCCATGTTAGTTTTATCACCTTCATGCTTGAGGATGAGCATAAGTTATGCTTGGGGATGTTAATGCATGTAAAATCCATGCATGAACTTTCTAGTTTGTTGATATGAATTCCCACTTATTTGCAACGTATATGATCTTATATCCATGTTTTACATTGTTTTTTGTGGAGTTACCAACGATTCCCTTTATTTTAGTTATAACTCTGCAGGATAGGAAAACCCTGTGTTGTTTATTTTGAGCTTTCAGTGAACTAAAAAAAGTCAAATGGTCCTACGATTTCTGGAGTGTCAATATTTCATCAATAGAAGCACCTGGAGCAATTTCATCACACAAGGGGAACCCTGAGGACCAAATTACCCCAGGTGGCTCGCCCATTCAAAGAGGGCGCACCAGCTATGCTCTTTTGCACCTCGGCCATCCTATTTGCTTGATTCTTTCGCCCATAGACTTGTTTTAACCTAAAAATGTCTATATAAAGACCCCACAAGGATTCCTTGGCAAGGAGCTCCCTAGAAACACGAAACACCAAAAAAGAGCCAGAACCACCAAAGATTGGAGGGGGACACTCCCTGGGGGCTGCCACCGGAGGGATCTCTACCTTCTCCAATGTCTCCACCATCATCACCATGATGAAGAGGGAGTAGTCTACCTCTAGACTATGGGTTTGTGACAGCAGCTTGATCTATTTATGTATTGTTCTTCATAGATCTAGTACCATATGAGGTTCCCACCATGATTATGGTCATACATATAATTCCTATGTGGTGGATCTTTATTCTATGTTTTGATATATGAGATGCGCACCTGTTATGTGTAATATGTATTGATAGATGCATCTAATGTACCCCATTCTTAAGTGCTTGTTCTGATCTAAGTTTCTTCTAGAGCATGTGTTGTGAGAAGTGTGTATTAGATGGAGTAGCATGGTGGTAGTGATTGAATATTGTCAAGAAATTCAAGATCTACTATGGTATTTAACTTTATTTTGTTGTCTCGCTAGGGATACAATGAATTCATGTGCTATAATTATCTTGTGACGAATTGATAATCTTGTTTGGTCAAGGTAGCATATTTGTGATTCAAACCTCATGTCAAAATAGCCAAGGCTATACTCCGTTGATTCTCATTTCAAGATTTCTTGGAGTTTTCCCTTTCTTGAGGAGTATAAGAGAGATGTGTTGCATCATCTCTATGTTAGGATGTGGTTCTCATACGAATGCTTATCAAACACATGTTGAAGCTCAAACAATATTATGTCTTTGATGAATTGTTTATGTCCATTACAATCCAAAAAGAGAGTAGACAAGTGAACCCATGAACCCCGATCCATTTTAAACCATAAGAAACACTTTTCCAACACAATTATTACACTTTATATTTTCTTTAATTTATTATTTAGAAAATACAAAAATACTTTCATCACTTGCAAACACACACAAAACCCCAAAACAACTATCTTTTATTGCTTTTATCTTGCTGCCTAGTTTTATTTGTATTACTTTACTCTATTTATATTTATATTTATATTTCATACTCCCTCCAATCCATATTACTTGTCATTGAAATGGATGTATCTAGCACTAAAAAATGTCTAGATACATCCATTTTAGTGACGATTAATTTGGATCGGAGGGATTATTAAGAATTCGAAACCTTGTTCTTGACAACCACATGGTGGAGTTGGGGACACAAGACAAAAACTTTACTTGTAGGTCGCTAGAATAGGAGAACAAGAATTAACCTCTTAGCCAATTCCCCGAGAATTTGATATAAACCCTCGAGTCACCCTTGTGGGGAAAAGAAGCTTGCTACAACACTCTTCATTTGGAGTCCCTCGGTACACAGAGTTGCTGCCATCAGTTGGCCGTTCAGATATGCAACATGGATAAGCAACACACCTCTATAGAGTGTAAAAAAGTGTGAGATGTTACTACCTATTCTGGGAAGGAGCTGAGAACGCTGAATTAAAGGAAATCCATGAAGTTCTAATCAACATGTGAAGGCTGACAGAAATAGATCTTCGGCATAAAAGAAATATTTGAAGAAATGTTTATGAAAACCTGCATAGCCTAAGACCTATGGTTAGTGGGTGTAGATAGTGCATCTATTTGTCCTCTTTAATGAACATGCTGAGTACGCTCATACTAAACCGTATCTTCTTAAACATTGATAGATCTTAGAGCAATCATTAACGTCATCAGGAGGTGAACTGAAGATGCTATGGAGTCAACATCTACATCGGATGCTATGGAAATGAAGATTATGAGTATACAGTAGGAAATCCCTAGTTGTTAGAACCAACTTCTTTAGAGAATTGCTATAGCAGCAATCAGAAGACAAATAAATATTAGTAACAGACTTACTATTGAATCATCTGCAAGTTGCTATTTCTGGTAGTCTTTTGTATAGGTACTTTCCTCACAGTATCGAGGAGTTTCTCTAGACCTTTGGTAATGTTCTATGATGTAATCTAGAGTCATCCCTTGGACATGTGATGTTTCTGTTGTACCACTCTAAATGATATAATACCGGTGGCACGATGTTTCATTAGTGTTATGTCAACGACTTTCATACTGTACCATGCAGTGGTATGAAGTAGTATGCTGGGTCACCGCATGGCAGAAGAGAGGAGAGAGACCATTGAGGGGAATATACAGTTCAGGACCAGGGGGTGCTTGAGGAGGAACATGATGAGGGAGACCTAGTGTGTGATGAGCTCATATAACTGCAGAACTTCGTTGGGAAACCCCAAGAGGAAGGTGTATTGAGCACAGCAGTAAGTTTTCCCTCAGTTATGAAACCAAGGTTATCAAACCAGTAGGAGGAAGGAAACAACCCCAAGGTGTTGCTAGCAACTTGGAATCCTGCACAACACAAACTCAAAACTTTGCTCCAACTTATAGTGAGGTTGTCAATCTCACTGGTTTGATGAAAACAATGGATTAAACGTATAGTGTGGAAGGTAATGGTTGCTTGTAGAGAGTGAACAATAACAGTAGATGTTGTATCAATGGTAAAGATTGGACCGGGGTCCACAGTTCACTAGAGGTGTTCTCCTTAAGATAAATAACATAACATGTTGGGTAAACAAATTACAGCAGGGCAATTGACAGGACTGAGCAAGGCATAACAATGCAAATACTAGACATCATGATTCCTATGAGATTCGATTGGGCATTACAACAATATACATAGACCGCCATCCAACTGCATCTATGACTAGTAATCCAACTTCAGGTTTTCTCCCTAATGGCAACAACACATCTACAACCTTAGAGATTCCTGTCACTTCCCCAGATTCAATAGAGGCATGAACCCACTATCGAGCATAAATACTCCCTCTTGGAGTCACTAGCATCTACTTGTCCAAGATAGCTACTAGAAACGGAGAGCATGCAAGATCACAAACAAGACATGATAGAATCAATAACCAATAATACATGATAGAATCAATAATCAATCTGACATAGCAATCTCAATATCCATCGGATCCCTGCAAACACAACATGTATGATTACAAATAGATGATCTTGATCATGAATGGAGCTCACAAGATCTAAACCTGATAGCACAAAGGAGGATAAACAACCATCTAGGTAATGTATGGTCCCATAGTCCAAGAGTGAACTATTCACGCATCATACCGGAGGCTGGCATGGTGATGAAGAAGGCTGCCGGGATGATCTCTCCCCCCCCCTCGGCAGGGTGCCGGGAAGAGCTTCAGATCCCCCGATCTAGGGATGATGGTGGCGGCGGCTATAGACTATTTCGTGGAGATCTGATCAGGTGTTTAGGGTTTTGGCATCGGGGGATTTTATAGGCGAAGAGGTGAGGCAGGAGGGTGGCCAAGGGGCCCACACCATGCCCTAGCGCATCCTAGGGTGGGTCCGCGCCTGGGGGTGCGGCCGCCCTGTGGCACCCCTCCGTCTCTCCTCTGGACTCCGTGTTCTCCTCGGTGAAATATTGACTTTGACTTTTGTCCCGTCCAATTCCGAGAATATTTCCTTACTAGCTTTTCCGAAACCAAAAATAGCAGAAAGCAGCCAATTGGCACTACGGCATATTGTTAATAGGTTAGTCCCAAAAAATGTATAAAATACCTCAAAGTGTAGACAAAACA
This sequence comes from Avena insularis, assembly GCA_023614405.1. Lineage (NCBI taxonomy): Eukaryota > Viridiplantae > Streptophyta > Magnoliopsida > Poales > Poaceae > Avena > Avena insularis. The sequence goes on along the minus strand of CM042689.1, from coordinate 189,863,839 downwards.
TAGTAAAGTTGATACTAAACAAGCATGGAAAATCAAAAATTATAGATACGTTTACAATGTATCAATCATCCCCAAGCTTAACTCCTGCTCGTCCTTGAGTAGGTAAGTGATAAAAAGAATAATTTTTGAGCTGACATGCACCATCACAATCTTGATCAAACTATTTGCAAGCATTAAAAGTTGGGATCAAAGTACTCTAAACATGAGCATGAAAGATGAAGTTCTAACAATAGGACATAGTAACTATGCTGCAACATGAAAGGATACAAACAAAGATCATGAATAACAATGCATTGAAAGACGTTTGTCTGTTTCACATATAGAAAACATATTATAGTGGCATTCAGCTTGTACCTCATGGAGTTGCAAAACATAAATGCATAGGACACCTTCAAAGTTCATAAGGGTGACTAGATACAAAGAGTTCAAAAACAAGCAATATCAACATTATGAACTAATCAATAAGTTTTGGGACAATTCACATAGAACTAAGAATGACAACTATGCTCCCTTAATTGGTGCCTAAGGATAGAATGTGGAGACTCAATATAAAAGTGGAAGAAAGGCCCTTCAAAGGGAAGCAGGGATTTCAAGTTTCATAAAGAGCTTCCAAAAATTATGGTACTTGTTAGCTTTCAGCTCTCATTGCCCCTATCATAAGCATCTTGAAGTGATCAAGGTTAAAGTGAACAAAGTATGGAGTATATGTTTGACAAAGTATAAGTTGGCAATCTCGTATCCCTTGAGTACGAGGGTCATTCCTCATGCTACTCAACTTTAGTTACCGGTAAGTTCTTGTCATAATAAGTATATGTTTATCATAGAGAACCGCCAACGGGGTACCCCTTGCCCCATGACACAGGAGCTATCCCATATTAAAATGACAAGGCAACAGACAATGAGCATCTCAGCAGTCTTCTTATTTACCATGAGAAAATGGTGCTTTTTCTCTTCTTTCCTCTTTTAATTCTTTTTCTCTTATCTTTTTTTGATCTCTCTTTTTTTATAAGAAGAATGCTTCATAGATTGCTCACTATGGTGATTCTGCAAGTTTCCACCATCATTTGGCATGGATTAGGCTAGCGGCCCAAGCGTTTCTCTAACACATATACATAAATCCATGGACTTACAAACTCCCCTTTTATTTCACACCGTCGGCATCCATAAACAAAAGAGCATGATATCAACTAGGTATATATATTTATATGTGTTGAAAGTGTTCCCTGTGGTAGCACGGTTATGCTAATTAATAACTTATAAGTACAAGAATATACAACATAGATGACACAATGTTTCAAATTTATTAGGGGCAATAAAAATAATTTGTGCCATCAAGTTTGTGAGAGTTTTAGTCACTAATTTTCACATAACAAGTTTAATTTGGAAGATAGATTAAACAAGAATATACTTGGAATGGTGTAACACACCATGCATAGGAATTTATAGTGGACACTTTGGAATAACTTGGTTTCTTGGTAGTTGGATGCATGAGTAGAGCTTACTCAATACAAGTGGAGGCTAGCAAAAGACTGGGAACGACCAACTAAGAGAGCAATAATGGACATAAGCATGCAGAGCGGCAAAACATTATCAATCAAAGCATAAAGTGGTATAACAAGTCAAAAACTAAATGATCATAGAGGCTAAGGTTACTGTTTCATAGTCATAACATGGTGTGAGCATGTGTCAAGTCAAACCAAACAAAACATCAGAGGAGAATACCACAATATTATGATTTTGTATGCTAAAACAACGCATGATTCTTTCAAGGAACATTAAGCAATCTTAATTGTTTGGAACAAGTCATGCTACATCAATAATCACTAAGCATAGGGTCAAAGCAACATATAGGATGACATGATAAAGCCTAAGCCACAGTTAAAACAAGCTCCCTTTTGTATGACTATAAGCATGAAACTTTCCACTCTTTTCCAAAACCAATCAACTTATTTGAAGCAACACAGCGAGAGCGAGGATCCAACTACTTTATTCAAGCAAACTAAGAAAACAAAAACCAAAAATGAAAACTAAGACGCTCCAAGGATAACACAACGGTGCATGAAACAAAAAAACGAAGTGTCTAGAAAGAGACCTGAGATTTTTATTGATGGAGAAGGGGATGCCCGGGGCATCCCCAAGCTTTGATGCTTGTACCTCTTGGATATTTCTTGGGGTGACATGGGGTGGAATCCCCAAGCTTGAGCTTTTATCTATTCTTCATCTCATTACATCATTCTTCCCCTACACTTGGAAATTTCCTTCATACAAAACTTCACACAATCTTCATTAGCAACATTAGTGCATTCAAAAGTAATAAACCTTTGGGTTTAGTTTCAAAACAGCAAAAATTTCATCCAGAACACAATCTAGTATATCAATTCCCTCAAAAAGCTCAATTTACCAAAGATAACTCAAAAAAGAAATCAATAAAGAGGCAAATGCAAATAATGGCAGAAATCTGTCAAAACAGACCAGCAAGTAAAAATCGATTTTTCGAAGACCTTCTGTTGATCAAATCAAAAAGTATTGAACTAACGAAAGTTATATAACAACCTGGGGGATTTACTCAGAAAATTAGAGCTCGATCCGAAATACAGAGATTTTTCATGAAGTTTTACAGTGAAGCACAAAAATCTGTTTGGGGACAGCAACTTCCCCAAATCTTACTTCTCTCTCATTAGAGGTTATTCTTGTCACAAACATCTGTTTCGGAACAGCAACTTCCCCAATTCTCACTTCTCTCTCTCATTAGAGGTTATTCTTGGCACAAAAATCAAACAAAAAGGATAAGGAGAGGTTATTACTAAAGTAATAACTTTCAAGAGTCAAGAAAACTATTGGGTTATCTCCCAAGAAGTACTTTTCTTTAACGCCTTTAAGTTAGGCACAAGAAGCAAGAATCAAGTATTTTCAAATGAAGAAGCATTAATATCAATACTTGAAATCTCTTCAACCAGGAAAGGTATCTCATCCAGATGTGTTCTAGAGGATCCTCTATCAATACTCTTGGGTTTACTACTTTCATTAAACGGATTTTCACGAACAATCCAATCAGAATTCTTTCTAAGGCTTGATGCATTCCTACAAGTTTAAAAGGTATGGGTATTTTGATTTCCTCTCCATTGGGTTCGGTTTTATCCAACTTTTCTAATGTAACCATCACATCTACACATGACCCTAGCATATTGTAACATCCCAAAAATATTGAACTCAAATCATCAAACTCTAATCTTCAAATTTAGGGTTAACAAAAACTTGTCCAATTAAAAATATGAAAGCATTCATATGTGTGTGCATTAAACTTTGGATTCTTTTGAATTGTCATGGTTCTGTGTTTCTTTGCTTGTAAAATGATTCTTAGGTGAAATAAATATCATCTAAACAATCCCCAAACTTTTCCCAAAGACAAACAAATCAAAACAAACAAATTAAGTGAATGGTCACTTTGGCCAAATTAACTCACATGCCTACTTTGGCTATCTCTAACTTTCAGAACTTAACAGAAACATGTATGGATCTTTGCACCCCTTGATAGTACTCATAACAAGGTACCAAGGCCCACTTTGTGATCATGCAAACACATTTAAATGCTTAGTTTAAATGACAGTTTAAAATTGAATCTATTTCATATGGGAAAATCCCACTATTTCAAAACCACTCAAACAAGCTCAATTTTCAAAACCCAAGCATCCACAGAATCCTCAACACATGCCTAGCACACCCACCAAAAATGTTTTCAAAATTCAAAACTTAAGTTCATGCGTACATTTCATCAAACAGGTTGCAGATTCAAATCAACAAAATCACAAACACTATTTTGAGCAGTGTTTTGAGCCAACCTTGTTCCCTCTCGGGTTACACTAGCCTCAGTAGATCATCTAGCAACCTTAACTAAGCTCTAGCACCACTGTAAGCTCGCCAATGTCATCAATGGCGAATAGGCCGAGAGCACCCATGTCACCCAGTGTGGACAGCAAGCAAGGAGAAGAACTAGCCGTGCCAACCTTGTCTGGGAGGTAGCCCATGCCTCAACGCCCCCTCTCGACCAGCCCTAGCTTGAAGACAACGACCAGAACCGCCAGGAACGCCATGCTCGCGCCGCTGTCGACCATGCCGACGCGCACCGCATAGCACGCGCTGTTCCCACGCAACCCGACCACCTCGAGCCCTCGCCGCCCGCCAGCATGCAACCCCACCATCCCAGGAGACCACCAGACATGCTCGTTTCACCGCCCGTTCCCCGTAGCCACCGCTCGCCGCAGAGTTCGCCTCCTCTGCCTCGTAGAGCATCGCATGTTCCCGACCGTTTTCCATCGCCCCTACACGTGAATTTAAACCATAGAGCATCGCCAGGAGACCGCCCGTCGATCGCCAACCTCGGCCATTCCTCTAGCCGCCCGTAGCCGTGTCGCCACCGTCGCCTGCCCATCCCTCTCGGTATCGCCGTCGGGCCTATAAAAGGAGACAATCCCCGCTCGATTTCTTCACACCATCTCACTCCCCTCACCTCACTGATCGTTCCACCCATTAGTCGGAGCAAGGCGAGCAGCGCATTGCCGGAATTTGGCCGGAGCTCGCCGCTGTAGAGGAGAAGAGGAGCCGTTGATTTCGACCACCCCCGGAGCTGCCGCGACCACCCCTGAGTTCGCCGTCGTTGACTATGTCGTTTGCTCGCCTCGCCGTCGTCACTGGAGCCCCGGTATGCCCCCTATGCACCCCCACTGAGCCGCTAGGGTTCGAGCCCCCCGGTGACCTGTTCATCGTCGACGACGACCCTCAGCCGTCGATCTTGATTCTAATCCAACACACCACATCGCCCCGTACCGATTCGCGTTTAAGGAGCCACTGACCAGTAGACCCCATCGGTTCCTGGCCACATGGAGTGACACTGGGCCGGCCCATTACCCCTTCCCGCGCAGCCCACTCGTTTGAATTTAGCTTTTTCTATTTATATTCAAACTCAGTTGTGTACCTAGTTTCAAAAATCAACCCAGATCGATTCAGTGAACCAAATTGAATGAAACCAATTTTGTTAGAAAGGTATTGAAATTCTTAATCCAAGCCCATTGGATTCAAATCATTTGGATTTGTAGATCAACCTTGGTAAAAATAACAAGGCAGAAGCTTTTCTGCATTCAAACATTTTTCAAATTTAAACCATAATAGCTTTTGAGTTGATTCCAACTCTCAAAAATCATAATTGATCATACCTTTCAGAATATATATAAAAATATATGGGTTTACTTATAGAAATAATGTTCAAGTAATAAAAGAATGCCACATATGCATTTCTAGCCACTTTAATGATTTAAAATAAAAAGGTTAAACGTTATTAAATTGTGACACCACTTTAAATCACATTCCCATATACTGAAATATGTGGTGATGACATGTGTCAACATGATCCCATGTTTGAGTTGGAGAATATTAAATCTTAAGTAGTTTTTCAATGAGTAGAAATTACTTTTCTAAAAATAAATAAATAAGACAAATGCTTTAATCTTGTAATATTAGTGATGATGCTAGATCATCTATAGAACCCTTTTGTGTGATGATTGAAAGTAGTTAAGTATTGCTTGGTGATTGTGTACCTCGTATTTATTCATAGACGCTAGTACCAACCAAGGATACGAGGAGGAAGGAGGATACTACGAAGAAGAAGCCGAGGAGAACTTCAACCACTGCTCTGCACAAGGCAAGCTAACAGTTGCAAGATACTCTACTTTAGCAAGCTTATACTGATACTGATGCAATACTAATACTACTAGTTGATTGAGCAAGCTAACACTTGCAATTATAAAAGTTAGATAACCTATGCAATGCACTAAGCATGCTTGGTTAGGCATATGTGATGATACCCCCTCCTAGTTTTACCTACAAGCTTTCTACTTTATTTCTTTATCAAAGCTATTACTTAGAGTCTACTTAAGTGACTTGTAGATTCTAGGAGGATAATTGAAGGTTTCATAAAGAGCATTAAATTTGGCCTAAGCTAGATAATCTTGATGTCATCCTAAGGCATGAGATTGAACTTAGTTAAACTCCACTAGTTTACCACCCCTCATTAGTACTTACCCCCACTTGTAGATGCTAGTGCTAAGCATAAAACTTGATCAACTTTAGATGGGAATACTTGGTGGAAAATGATTATCAAAACCTTGGAATGATGGATCATTCTACTGAGATGTTTTGACATGTGTTTCCGAACACCAGATGATTTGGATGATGAAAATGTTGAGGCATGAGCCTTAGACCTTTATAAAACTGATGGTTGTCTGGATGCGATACCATTCCAATTTTACGTACAACCACAATACCCGAAAATTGGGTAGGGCTTGACTGGAAACTTATATACCTTAGTATGGGTTCCCTCATGGCCAAGGTCTGAGCTGAGGCTACCTTGTGAAGATTGTCCACCTGTGCAGTACCCAAGATGACAGTTGGTCATGGTTGGGAGGACAAACTCACAGGAGAGGTGCCTATACTAGGGCGTGTAATTGAAAGGTTAGGATTGATTATCCACATACTGAGTATGGTGAATTCAGGATTTGTTACTGACGGATGTATCAAATGTTGTGGTGAAAGTGTGATGTGAAATACAGAGTTGTGATGTGAAATACAAGTTCCCACTTAGGTGTTATAAAATTTTAACTAGCTTTTCTTGCTTCTAAACTTAGTAGAGGTAAATCTGGCTTTTTGCAAAACAACCCTAGAGCTTAGTGTCCTACTACAAAAATCCCCTTCACTTGTTAGTTTAGTTTGCGAGTACTTAAAGAGTACTCATGGCTTTGTCCCCGGCTATTCCCGTGGCCAGACTATGAAGAGGATTACCAGGACGAAGGACCCCAGGAAGGTTACGACAACTAGGATCATCTCCCATCGTCAGCATTGCCTGTGACCCCGAAGATGGAGCTTCGCCTACGCTATCGTTATTATTACGTATTTCCGCTGCTTGAGTTGTATTAAGAACTGGATCATGAGATCCTTACTTGTGTAAGACCTTATGTATGGTTTTTAATGGATGATGTACTGTGGTATCCAATTATGTTATGTCTCGAAAAAATGGTAATCCTGGGATTGCGATGTATGGCATAACAGGCATCTGGGATTAAAAATCCGGGTGTTGACAAAGTTGGTATCAGAGCCATCTTGACCATAGGAGACCCTAGTTTGACTCGAAGTTTGAATCAAAAACTTAGTTTCAAAACCAAAGGAAGCAAATATTTACAAAACTTATTCCCATTCTTATCACCTTGATTCTTTCATAAAAATTCATGTTCCTCAAAAACTCTTGCAAAATACATAAAACTTGACACACTTGATCACTCTACTAACTTACTCATCCTATATTCTTATAGATGGACGTGAAGTACATCAAGTTTTATCAGTTGGCGAATGGAGGAGAACTTATCTTTGAGCGGGATTTGGACCAGCTTTCAGAACTTCTGGAGCATCCGCACCCCGAGTTCTTCGGAGATCAGCTCAATGATCAAGGAGGAGAAGATCTGTAGTGGCTAATTGTTGCAAGTCTCCGAGGAAAGATTGAACCTCCCACTGCCGAGGGAATTCAGTTCTCCTTGCGAGAAAACAACTGGCTCGAAGGACTTGCCAGGGCCATGCAGGAAGCTCTTGAACGTCTGTGTGGGCAGAGTATCAACCAGATCAAGGGTACCCACTATGAGTTTTGTCCAGGGCATGATGCTATGGGACAGCTACTGGAAGCCCCATACCAGCACGAGCTAAAGACTCAGTTGTACCACCTAAGCTTCATGATGTACGATCATCAGCAGGAATTGGAAAATTGTTGTGACTACTCTAACCACAAGTCCGCCATCATCAAGACGAAGGATCAGACCATCGCCATGCTAGCAAAGGATCGCAAGTCTCACCGCCGTCAGCTGGACAAGAAGGAGCGCATCATGGCCCGTCTTCGCCACCGTATCGCGGATTTGGAGGAGACCATCCACGAGAGAGACATGCAGTTGGAGGAAAGGGAGAATGCCGGAGAAGATCTTCGTGGAGACCCTTACTCCTATCTCAGCGACGATGATAATTTTATAGAGGATCAGGCTATGGACTTCTTCACCGATGAGGATGATTTCGCCTTCATCGATGACGATGAGGATGATGAGGATGATGACTACACTGACTCCGAGGAGTAGTAGCACTTGAGCATTAGCGTAGTGAGTTGTATTCGGTCCCACTGTATCGTAGTTTCTAGAATGGTTCTTAAAACCATCTGTTTACCTTTGTTGTGGTGTGTGTTTGTATCGTGTGCTATGAATGAATGAAAAGCAAGTTGCTAGAAAATCTGAGTCAAACTTTAAAAACTTTTCGAAGTCCCTAAACCATAGAAATTTCCCTCTTTTCTCATGATCTATCTCAAATCTTTAGATGCCACGCGGAGGAAGTGGTTCATCCCCGAACCCGATGTTGCAGATCCTGCAAATGTTGGTTTCTGACCGCAAAGCTGAAAGAGCCAAACATCAAGCCAACCTAGCCACCATTCAGCAGATAGCTCAGCTAGCCCACAACAATCAAGGCCAAGGAAATCAGGACAACCATGGACCTAAGCTCAAGAATTTCCAGAACACCAACCCACCTGTTTTCACTAAATCGGAAGAGCCCCTAGACGCCGATGATTGGCTGCAAACCATGGAAAACAACCTGGAAGTCGCCGGAGTGGAAGATAACGAGAAAGTTCTGTTCGCCACCCATTATCTAGCAGGAGATGCAAGAGCATGGTGGAACAGTGTTCGTGCAATGACCGGAGGACAGATGATGACCTGGGAGGAATTCAAGGTCAAGTTCAGCAGAACCCATATCCCATCGGGTTTGATCAAGGGAATGAGAGATGATTTCAGAGAACTGAAGCAAGGACGGATGACCGTAGTGGAATACCGTGACAAATTCTTGTCATTAGCTAGGTATGCCCCGGATGAGATCGACACTGAAGCCAAGAAGAAAGAGAGATTCCTAAATGGTTTGCATGATGAGATGCATACTCTGTTGGTCAATATCCCCTTTGCTGATATTGAAGCCCTTGTCGAGTCTGCCATCCAGATGGAAGGAAAGATCAACCAAGCCAATGAGAACCGCAAGCGTCACATGATGCATCAGCCATGAACCCATCAGACCCCAAAGTATTGCCCTAACCCATCTCCAGGATTTGCCCCAAGAACCAACAGACCCCCGATGAACCGTCTGACCTATCCCAACCATGGAAACCCAAGGCCCGGAGGAAATCACAACAACCCTGGCAACTCTGGCAATTTCAACCGTGCACCACCCAAGTTCAACAACAACAATACTGTCGCCAACACCAACACTGCCCCGAGGACTGGAAGCAATGTTGTGCATGTTGCAACAAAGGACAGGTCACAAGTGACTTGTTATGACTGTGGAAATAAGGGTCACTACTCCAATGAGTGCACCAAGAAGAATGCCGCAGCCCCCAATGCAAATGCCCCAGCTCAGCAGCAGCGTCGTGTTCAACCTGGAAGAAGGTTTGCCCTAGGGAATTCACTCAACTGCAACGGCTGTCTTTTTCTCATGCATGCTAAAGAAGCCCAGGAAGCGCCTGATGTCATGCTGGGTATGTTTTCTGTTAATTCAGAACTCGCTAGAGTGTTGTTTGATTCTGGTGCATCGCACTCATTTGTCACCGAAGAATTTGCATGCACTAGTAAGATTCAACCAACCAAACTGAAGCATGTTATGATTGTTCAAATCCCTGGTTCAACCACCAAAGCTAGGCAAATTTGCAAGGCCGTCCCTATCCGAATCCATGGCATAGATTTTTATGCTAATCTGATAATACTCGGAACTAAAGGTTTGGAAGTAGTACTAGGAATGGATTGGATGTCCAAACATAAAGGCTTAATTGACTGTGCCAAGAAAGCCATAACCATGACGAGTACAGCCGGAATATCAGTCGAGCATGTATCTGAAACCTTACCTCGCCAATTCATGTGCAACAAGAGTATAGCCCAACCTACCATTGACCAAGTCCGGATAGTATGTGAATACCTCGATGTATTTCCAGATGTTTTGCCCGGTATGCCCCCAGATCGAGATATTGAGTTTATCATTGAACTAATCCCCAGAACAGGACCCATAGCCCAGAGACCATATAGTATGAATCCGTCTGAACTAGAAGAACTGAAGAAGCAACTGGATTCCATGTTGGAAATTGGATCAATTAAACCAAGTGCGTTACCATGGAGATCACCTGTCTTATTTGTGGACAAGAAGGATGGAGGTAACCATTTTTGTACGGATTACTAGAAGTTTAATGATGTCACTATCAATAACAAATACCCATTGCCCAAGATAGAAGATTTGTTTGATCAGTTGACCGGTGCCAAAGTGTTTTCTAAGATTGATCTTAGAACAGGCTATCATCAACTCAAGATTCGCACAGAGGATATTCCCAAGACTACCTTTACCACAAGATATGGATTATACGAGTATACTGTCATGTCTTTTGGATTAACCAATGCCCCCGCTTATTTCATGAATCTCATGAATAAGATTTTTATGGACTTCCTGGATAAGTTTGTCGTTGTTTTCATTGATGACATTCTGATTTATTGCAAATCGGAAGAAGAACATGAGCTACACCTAAGGACCATTCTTGGAACCCTTAGAGAGCATCAGTTGTATGCCAAGTTTAGCAAATGTGAATTCTAGTTACAGGAGGTAGGATTCCTCGGCCACATTGTATTAGCCGGAGGAATTGCCGTTGACCCTGCAAAAGTGAAAGATGTCGAAGATTGGCAAGCCCCAACCACTCAAACCCATGTTCGGGCATTTCTCGGATTGGCGGGATATTACCGCAAGTTCGTAGAAGGATTCTTGAGTATTGCCAGACCCATGACCCAATTGTTGAAGAAGGAAAAGAAGTTTGAATGGACCGAGAAATGTGAAGCGAGTTTTCAAGAACTCAAGAGGATATTAATTTTAGCCCCAATCTTAATCATGCCGGATATCACGAAGCCCTTCGACGTGTTTTGTGATGCATCCAAGATCGGTCTCGGATGTGTGCTAATGCAAGAAGGAAAAGTCATATCTTATCTATCTCGACAACTGAAACAACATGAGCAAAATTACCCAACCCATGACCTCGAACTCGCAGCCGTAGTTCTAGCCCTGAAGACATGGAGGCATTACCTGATGGGAAACCGTTGTAAGATCTATTCGGATCACAAGAGTCTGAAGTATATGTTCACTCAGAAGGAGCTGAATATGAGACAGAGAAAATGGATTGAGTTAATCAAGGATTATGATCTAGACATTCACTATCACGCTGGTAAAGCCAATGTGGTAGCAGATTCCCTTAGCAGATTGCCGTGCCTCTTGAACTCTATGATTTTGAAGGAGCAACCAAGCTTGCACAAGGAGATGGAAGATTTCCGAATGGAATTAGTGAGTGAAGGATTTTTGGCTAGCATAGAACTTCAACCCACTTTGATCAGCCAGATCAAAGATGCGCAGAAAGGAAATGCTAGTATCAACGGAGTCAAGCGTCGCATCGGTACAGGCAAAGTACCCGGATTCACCGAAGACGAAAAAGGAGTTCTGTGGTACAAAGGACGCCTTTGTGTACCAGCAGATTCTGAGTTGAAAGAAGTTATTCTCAAGGAAGCTCATGATACTCTTTATTCTATCCACCCCGGAGGAACTAAGATGTATCAAGATTTGAAAGAGCAATTTTGGTGGCATAAGATGGAGAGAGAAATCGGAAGATATCTCGCCAAGTGTGATATATGTCAGCGAGTCAAGGCGGGACATCAAAGACCCGCTGGATTGTTGCAACCATTGTAGATTTCGAAATGGAAATGGGATTCCATTGGAATGGACTTTATCACCGGATTGCCTACTTCTAGTAGGGGAAATGACTCTATCTCGGTCATAGTGGACAGATTGTCCAAAGTCGCCCATTTCTTACCCGTCAAGACCACATATCGGAGTTCGAAGCTAGCGGAGTTATACATCACTAGAATCGTCAGTTTGCATGGAGTCCCCAAGAACATCGTATCAGATCGAGGAACTCAGTTTACCTCGAGATTCTGGAAGAAAGTCCAAGAAGGTTTAGGAACGCGACTAGATTTCAGCACCGCTTATCACCCTCAGACCGATGGACAAACGGAGCGAGTAAATCGAATACTTGAAGATATGCTAAGAGCATGTGTGTTAGAATATGGATCTAAGTGGGAAGACTGTCTGCCGTTTGTAGAATTTTCATACAACAACAGTTATCAAGCTAGTTTGCAAATGACCCCATTTGAATTCACGTATGGAATAAAGTGTCGCACCCCTTTGAATTGGTCAGAAGTAGGAGAGAGTCAGATTTTCGGACCCGATATCCTACGAGAAGCAGAAGAGAAGGTTCACAAGATCCGTGAGCACCTCAAGATAGCCCAGTCAAGGGAGAATAGTTACGCCGACAAGAGACGTCGAGACCTCGCCTTCAACATAGGAGATTTTGTGTATCTGAAAGTGTCACCATTGATGGGAATGCAGCGTTTCCAACTCAAAGGAAAGTTATCCCCAGATATATTGGCCCCTTCAAGATTCTGAACCGTCGAGGAGAAGTGTCGTATCAATCGGAACTACCCGAAGAGATGTCAGACGTGCACAATGTGTTCCATATCTCATTACTTCGAAATTCCTCGAAGTTCAAGAGAAGACTGAAGTGTTCAAGAATATTGATCACGGGACCATAGAAATCAACAATGACCTGACCTATCCCAAAGTACCCATCCGTATTTTGGAGGAAGCTTTTAGAACTACCAGAACCTGAAGCATCAAGTTTCTCAAGATTCAGTGGATCAACCACACATAAGAGGAAGCTACCTAGGAGCGCGAAGATCACATCAGGACGGAGTTTCCCGATCTCTTCAAATCCTAGGTAATCTTTTTCGTCCTTTTTCAAATCTCGGGACGAGATTTTTTTTAAGGGGGGAAGGTTTGTAACATCCCAAAAATATTGAACTCAAATCATCAAACTCTAATCTTCAAATTTAGGGTTAACAAAAACTTTTCCAATTAAAAATATGAAAGCATTCATATGTGTGTGCATTAAAATTTGGATTCTTTTGAATTGCCATGGTTCTGTGTTTCTTTGCTTGTAAAATGAGTCTTAGGTGAAATAAACATCATCTAAACAATCCCCAAACTTTTCCCAAAGACAAACAAATCAAAACAAACAAATTAAGTGAATGGTCACTTTGGCCAAATTAACTCCCATGCCTGCTTTGGCTATCTCTAACTTTCAGAACTTCACAGAAACATTTATGGATCTTTGCACCCCTTGATAGTAATCATAACAAGGTACCAAGGCCCACTTTGTGATCATGCAAAAACATTTAAATGCTTAGTTTAAATGACAGTTTAAAATTGAATCTATTTCATATGGGAAGATCCCACTATTTCAAAAACCACTCAAACAAGCTCAATTTTCAAAACCCAAGCATCCACAGAATCCTCAACACATGCCTAGCACACCCACCAAAAATATTTTCAAAATTCAAAACTTAAGTTCATGCGGCCATTTCATCAAACAGGTTGCAAATTCTAGTCAACAAAATCACAAACACTATTTTGAGCAATGTTTTGAGCCAACCTTGTTCCCTCTCTGGTTACACTAGCCTCAGTAGATCATTTAGAAACCTTAACTAAGCTCTAGCACCACTGTAAGCTCGCCAATGTCATCAACGGTGAACAGGCCGAGATCACCCATGTCACCCCAGTGTGGACAACAAGCTAGGAGAAGAACTAGTCGTGCCAACCTTGTCTGGAAGGTAGCCCATGCCTCACCGCCCCCTCTCGGCCAGCCCTAGCTCGAAGACAACAACCAGAACTGTCGGGAACACCGCGCCCGCGTTGTTGTCGACCCGACCACCTCGAGCCCTTGCCGCCCGCCAGCATGCACCCCACCATCCCAGGAGACCACCAGACATGCTCGTTTCACCGCCCGTACCCCGTAGCCACCACTCTCCGCAGAGTTTGCCGCCTCTGCCTTGCAGAGCATCGCACGTTTCTGACCGTTTGCCACCTCCCCTACACGCGAATTTAAACCATAGAGCATCGCCAGGAGACCTCCTGTCGATTGCCAACCTCGGCCATGCCTCTAGCCGCCCGTAGCCGTGTCGCCATCGTCGCCTGCCCATCCCTCTCGGTCTCACCGTCGGGCCTATAAAAGGAGACGATCCCTGCTCGATTTCTTCACACGATCTCACTCCCCTCACCTCACTGATCGTTCCACTCCTTAGCCGGGGCAAGGCGAGCAGCGCATCGCCGGAATTTGGCCGGAGCTCGCCGCTGCAGAGGAGAAGAGGAGCCGTTGATTTCGACCACCCCCGGAGATGCCGCGACCACCCTTGAGTTTGCCGTCATCGACTTCGTCGTTTGCCCGCCTCGCCGTCGTTACTTGAGCCCCGGTATGACCCCTATGCACCCCCACTGAGCCGCTATGGTTCGAGCTTGCCGGTGACCTGTTCATCATCGACGACGACCCTCAGCCGTCAATCTTCATTCTAATCCAACGCACCACATTGCCCCGTACCGCTTCGCGTTTAATGATCCACTGACCAGTACACCCCCCTATCAGTTGCGACCCGCGCTGCGGAGTGACACTAGGCCGGCCCATTACCCCTTCCCGCGCATCCCACTCGTTTGAATTTAGCCTTTTCTATTTATATTCAAACTCAGTTCTGTACCTAGTTTCAAAATTCAACCTAGCTCGATTTATTGAACCAAATTGAATGAAACCAATTTTGTTAGAAAGGTATTGAAATGCTTAATCCAAGCCCGTTGGATTCAAATCATTTGGATATGTAGATCAACCTTGGTAAGAATAACATGCCAGATGCTTTTCTGCATTCAAACATTTTTCAAATTTAAACCATAATAGCTTTTGAGTTGATTCCAACTCTCAAAAATCATAATTGATCATACCTTTTAGAATATATATAAAAATATATGGGTTTACTTATAGAAATAATGTTCAAGTAATAAAAGAATGCCACATAGGCATTTCTAGTCACTTTAATGATTTAGAATAAAAAGGTTAAACCTTATTAAATTGTGACACCACTTTAAATCACATTCCCATATACTGAAATATGTGGTGATGACATGTGTCAACATGATCCCATGTTTGAGTTGGAGAATATTAAATCTTAAGTAGTTTTTCAATGAGTAGAAATTACTTTTCTAAAAATAAATAAATAAGACAAATGCTTTAATCTTGTAATATTAGTGATGATGCTAGATCATCTATAGAACCCTTTTGTGTGATGATTGAAAGTATTTAAGTATTGTTTGGTGATTGTGTACTTCGTATTTATTCATAGACGCTAGTACCGACCAAGGATACGAGGAGGAAGGAGGATACTAGGAAGAAGAAGCCGAGGAGAACTTCAACCACTGCTCTGCACAAGGCAAGCTAACACTTGCAAGATACTCTACTTTAGCAAGCTTATACTGATATTGATGCAAGACTAATACTACTATTTGATTGAGCAAGCTAACACTTGCAATTATAAAAGTTAGATAACCTATGCAATGCACTAAGAATGCTTGGTTAGGCATATGTGATGATACCCCCTCCTAGTTTTACCTACAAGCTTTCTACTTTATTTCCTTATCAAAGCTATTACTTAGAGTCTACTTAAGTGACTTGTAGATTCTAGGAGGATAATTGAAGGTTGCATAAAGAGCATTAAAATTTGGCCTAAGCTAGATAATCTTGATGTCATCCTAAGGCATGAGATTGAACTTAGTTAAACTCCACTAGTTTACCACCCCTCATTAGTACTTACCCCCACATGTAGATGCTAGTGCTAAGCATAAAACTTTATCAACTTTAGATGGGAATACTTGGTGGAAAATGATTATCAAAACCTTGGAATGATGGATCATTCTACTGAGATGTTTTGACATGTGTTTCTGAACACCAGATGAGGCATGAGCCTTAGCCCTTTATAAAACTGATGGTTGTCTGGATGTGATACCATTCCAATTTTATCGTACAACCATAATACTCAAAAATTGGGTAGGGCTTGACTGGAAACTTATATACCTTATTATGGGTTCCCTCACGGCCAAGGTCTGAGATGAGGCTACCTTGTGAAGATTGTCCACCTGTGCAGTACCCAAGATGACAGTTGGTCATGGTTGGGAGGCCAAACTCACATGAGAGGTGCCTATACTAGGGCATGTAATTGTAAGGTTAAGATTGATTATCCGCATACTGAGTATGGTGAATTCAGGATTTGTTCCTGACGGATGTATCGAATGTTGTGGTGAAAGTTTACAATCTCTGCAGAGTGTCAAACTATTCGAATAGCCGTGTTCGCGGTTATGGACAGTTGGAGTGGCCATAATGTTCCCCCGTCAGATGTTTCAAAATGACTTGTGAAATGGATTGAGAATTTGACTTGACCACAATAGAGTTGTGATATGAAATACAAGTTCCCACTTAGGTGTTATAAAATTTTAACTAGCTTTTCTTGCTTCTGAACTTATTAGAGGTAAATCTGGCTTTTTGCAAAACAACCCTAGAGCTTAGTGTCCTACTACAAAAACCCCATTCACTTGTTAGTATTAGTTTGCGAGTACTTAAAGAGTACTCATGGCTTTGTCCCTGGCTATTCCCGTGGCCAGACTATGAAGAGTAGTACCAGGACGAAGGACCCCAGGAAGGTTACGACAATTAGGATCATCTCCCATCGTCAGCATTGCCTGTGACCCCGAAGATGGAGATTCGCCTACGCTACCGTTATTATTAAGTATTTCCGCTGCTTGAGTTTTATTAAGAACTGGATCATGGGATCCTTACTTGTGTAAGACCTTATGTATGGTTTGTAATGTATGATGTACTGTGGTATCCAATTCTGTTATGTCTCATAAAAATGGTAATCCTGGGATTGCGATGTATGGCGTAACAGGCATCTGGGATTAAAAATCCAGGTGTTGACACATATTAAAACGATCAAAGACCTTTTTAGCTTATTAAGCAACATCATTAAACTCCTTTAGCAAAGTTTCTAGAATAAAATATCCCTTTTTAGTATCCTTAATTTCTTTAAGTTTAAGAAACATTATTTGCATCATGGGGTTAAGGTTAACAAACCTAGCCTCCAACATGTGAACTAAAGAAGCTACAACAATTTCATAATTAGGAGCAAGTTCTGCTAAGGATTTATCATCAATATCCTGATGTTTTCTAATATGATTAAAGAATGCTTCAATATTTTCTTTCCAAATTATATAGCCACTACCTATAGAAATGTCTTTCAGGGTGAACTTAGGGATAAACATGGTGAGCTAGAGCAAGGTGACAACTATAGGAAGAACTAATTTTTGTGTGTTTTTTATAAGAAAAAGCAAACCAAATGAAAAATTAATTTTTTTGTAATTTTTGATAAAAGGAAGCAAGTAAAACAAAGCAAAATGAACTAAGAAAAACAAAAACAAAGTAAAGAGAATGGTTGTGAAAGACTCCCTTGTGAAGATGTCCTTACTCCCTGGCAACGGCGCCAGAAAAAGTCTTCCCTCTGTTATGAAACCAAGAGGAAGGTGTGATGAGCAAAGCAGTAAGTTTTCCCTCAGTTATTAAACCAAGGTTATCAAACCAGTAGGAGGAAGGAAACAACCCCAAGGTGTTGCTAGCAACTTGGAATCCTACACAACACATACTCAAGACTTTGCCCCAAATTACAGTGAGGTTGTCAATCTCAATGGTTTGCTGAAAACAAAGGATTAAACATATAGTGTGGAAGGTAATGGTTGCTTGTAGAGAGTGAACGGTAATAGTAGATGATGTATCAATGGTAAAGATTGGACCGGGGTCCACAGTTTACTAGAGGTGTTCTCCTTAAGATAAATAACATAACATGCTGGTTAAACAAATTACAGCGGGGCAATTGGCAGGAGTGAGCAATGCATAACAATGCAAATACTAGACATCATGATTCCTATGAGATTTGATTGGGCATTACAACAATATACATAGACCATCATCCAACTAAATCTATGACTAGTAATCCACCTTCAGGTTATCATCCGAACCCCCTCTAGTATTAAGTTATAAGCAACGAATAACTGCATTAAGCAATGTGTGTAAAGTAAACAATACAATTTTTTCATGAACACAAGATTGTTGTTTTCTCCCTAGTGGCAACAGCACATCTACAACCTTAGAGAATCCTGTCACTTCCCAGATTCAATAGAGGCATGAACCCACTATCGAGCATAAATACTCCTCTTGGAGTCAGTATCATCTACTTGGCCAAGATAGCTACTAGAAACAAAGAGCATGCAAGATCAGAAACAACACATACATGATAGAATCAATGATCAATAAGACATGATAGAATCAATCTGACATAGAAATCTCAATATCCATCGGATCCCCAGAAAACAACGTGTATGATTACAAATAGATGATCTTGATCATGAACGGAGCTCACAAGATCTAAACATGATAGCACAAATAAGGAGAAACAACCATCTAGCATTTCTCGGATTGGCGGGATATTACCACAAGTTCGTAGAAGGATTCTCCAGTATCGCCAGACCCATGACCCAATTGCTGAAGAAGGACAAGAAGTTTGAATGGACCGACAAATGTGAAGCGAGTTTTCAAGAACTCAAGAGGAGATTGATTTCAGCCCCAATCTTAATCATGCCGGATATCACGAAGGCCTTCGATGTGTATTGTGATGCATCCAAGATCGTTCTCGGATGTGTGCTAATGCAAGAAGGCAAAGTTATATCTTATCTATCTCGACAACTGAAACAACATGAGCAAAATTACCCAACCCATAACCTCAAAATCGCAGCCGTAGTTCTAGCCCTGAAGATATGGAGACATTACCTGATGGGAAATCGTTGTGAGATTTATTCGGATCACAAGAGCCTAAAGTATATATTCACTCGGAAGGAACTGAATATGAGACAGACAAGATGGATTGAGCTAATCAAGGATTACGACCTAGAGATTCACTATCACCCCGGAGAAGCCAACGTGGTAGCAGATGCCCTTGGCAGATTGCCGTGCCGCTTGAACTCCATGATTTTAAAGGAGTAACCAAGCTTGCACAAAGAGATGAAAGATTTTCGAATGGATTTAGTAAGTGAAGGATTTTTGGCTAGCATAGAACTTCAACCCACTTTGATCAGTCAGATCAAAGAGGCGCAGAAGGGAAATGCTAGTATCGACGGAATCAAACGTCACATTGGTACCAGCAAAGTACCCGGATTCAGCGAAGACGAAGAAGGAGTTCTGTGGTAGAAAGGACGCCTTTGTGTACTAGCAGATTCTGAGTTGAAAGAAGTTATTCTGAAGGAAGCTCATGATACTCTTTATTCTATCAATCCCGGAGGAACTAAGATGTATCAAGATTTGAAAGAACAACTTTGGTGGCATAAGATGAAGGGAGAAATCGGAAGCTATATCGCCAAGTGTGATATATGTCAGCGAGTCAAGGCAGGACATAAAAGACCCGCTGGACTGTTGCAACCATTGCAGATTCCGAAATGGAAATGGGATTCCGTTGGAATGGACTTTATCACCGGATTGCCTACTTCTAGCAGGGGAAATGATTCTATCTGGGTCATAGTGGACAGATTGTCCAAAGTCGCCCATTTCTTACCCGTCAAGACCACATATCAGAGTTCGAAGCTAGCGGAGTTATACATCGCTAGGATAGTTAGTTTGCATGGAGTCCCCAAGAACATCGTATCTGATCGAGGAACTTAGTTTACCTCGAGATTCTGGAAGAAAGTCCAAGAAGTTTTAGGAACCCTCTTAGATTTCAGCACCGCATATCACCCTCAGACCGATGGACAAACGGAGCGAGTAAACCAAATACTCGAAGATATGCTGAGCATGTGTGTTAGAATATGGATTCAAGTGGGAAGACTATCTGCCATTTGCAGAATTTTCATACAACAACAGTTATCAAGCCAGTTTGCAAATGGCCCCATTTGAATTCATGTACGGAAGGAAGTGTCGCACCCCTTTGAACTAGTCGGAAGTAGGAGAGAGTCAGATTTTCGGACCCGACATCCTACGAGAAGCAGAAGAGAACGTTCACAAGATTTGTGAGCACCTCAAGACAGCCCAGTCCAGACAGAAGAGTTACGCCGACAAGAGACGTCGAGACCTCGCCTTCAACATAGGAGATTTTGTGTATCTGAAGGTGTCTCCATTGAAGGGAATGCAGCGTTTCCATCTCAAAGGAAAGTTAGCCCCCAGATATATCGGACCCTTCAAGTTTCTGAACCGTCGAGGAGAAGTGTCGTATCAATTGGGACTACCTGAAGAGATGTCAGCGGTGCACAATGTGTTCCATATCTCATTACTTCGCAAGTGTCTCGAAGTCCCCGAGAAGACCGAAGTGTTCAAGAATATCGATCACCGGACCATAGAGATCAACGATGACCTGACCTATCCCGAAGTACCCATCCGTATTTTGGAAGAAGCTTTCCAAACTACCCAAACCCGAAGCATCAAATTTCTCAAAATTTAGTGGAGCAACCACATAGAAGAGGAAGCTACCTGGGAGCGTGAAGATCACATCAGGACGGAGTTTCCCGATCTCTTCATATCCTAGGTAATCTTTTCGTCCTTTTTCAAATCTCGGGACGAGATTTTGTTTAAGGGGGGAAGGTTTGTAACATCCCAAAAATATTAAACTAAGATCATCAAACTCTAATCATCAAAATTAGGGTTAACAAAAACTTTTCTAAATAAAAATATGAAAGCATGCATGTGTGTATGCATCCCATTTTGAATTCTTTTGAATTGCCTTGTTTATGTGTTTCTTTGCTTGTAAATAGATTCTTAGGTGAATTAAACATCATTTAAACAATTCCCAAACTTTTCCCAAAGACAAATAAATCAAAAACAAACAAAATAAGTGAATGGTCATTTTGACCAATTTAACTCCCATGCCTACTTTGGCTGTCCCAAACTTTCAGAACTTAACAGAAACTTGTTTGGATCGTTACACCCCTTGATTGTACTCATAAAAAAGTATCAAGGCCCACCTTGTGATCATCTAGAAACTTTCAAATGCATAGTTTAAATGACAATTCAAAATTGAATCTTTATCATATGGGAAGATCCAACTTTTTCAAAAACCACTCAAACATGCTCAACTTTCAAAACCCAAGCATCTGCAGACTCACCAGCACCAACCTAGCACACCCACCAAAAATCTTTTCAAAATTCAAAACTTAATTCTTGTGGCCATTTCATCAAACACCTTGCAGATTCAAATCAAATAAAATCTAAATACTATTGTGAGTAGTGATTGGAGCCTAACTTATTCCCTCTCTAGCTCATAGCAACCTCAGTAGATCATCTAGCTAACTAAACCAAGCACTAGCCCCACTATAAGCTTGGCAATACCATCAATGGTGAACAGCCGAAGCTCACCATGTCACCCCAGTGTGGACAGCAAGCTAGGAGAACAAACAAGCCTAGACAACATGTCTGGGAGCAAGCCAACACCCCACCTCCACTCCCTATCCAGCGCTTGAACGTTGCCAACCCCTGGACCACACGCACAGACGATGCCCAGCTCGCCAGCAACCATGCCGAGCATGCGCCAGAGTGCCACCCTCGACCGAAGCCCACAGACCGCGCGCCGCCCTCGCCGTGTGCATACACGATCACTATCGTCCCAGGAGACCGCCAGACATCCCCGATTGCCGTCCCATGCCTAACAGCCACCGCTCACCGTCGAAGACGCTGCCTCGGCCGCGCAGAGCATCGCACGTTCCAGACCATTTGCCACCGTCCCTACATGCGCATTAAAGCCGTAGAGCATCGCCAGGAGACCATCCAGCGATCGCCACCGCCGACCATGCCTCTAGCAGCCTATATCCATGTCGCCACCGTCGCCTGCCCATACCGTTCGGTCTCGTCGTCGTGACTATAAATAGAGGCCACCCCAGCCGAATTGAGCACACCATATCACTCCCCTCTCCTCACTGATCGTTCCACCCCGTTCCCGAAGCAAGGCGAGGAGCGCTTCGCCGGAATTTCACCGGAGCCCACCGCTACTGGAGAAGAAGGGAGCCAGCGATTGGAGCCGCCCCTGGAGAAGCTGCCAGTACCAGGAGGTTCGCCGTCGTCGACTTCGTCGTTCGCCTGCCTCGCCGACCCTCCCCTGAGCCCTGGTGAGCCCCCAACGACCCTCACCCGCCGCGTTAGGTTTCAGTCTCGCCGGAGTTGCCCGACGTGGACGATGACCCTCAGCCGTTAGATTAGAACAAGATCCCACGGCTCACATCGCCCCATACAGCTTCGCACCCCCTCGTCTCACTGACGTGTGGGGACAACGACTTAACCAGCCCGCATAAGCGCCAGCTTAGCAAAGCCGCCCAAGATCGCTTCGCAAGAGCCCAGTCATTTGAAATTAACCTTTTCCATTTTATTTCAAACACACTTCTGCACCTAGATTCAAAAATCAACCCAGATCGATTCAGTGAACCAAATTGAATGAAACCAATTTTGTTAGAAAGGTCTGGAAATGCTGAATCCAAGCCTGTTGGATTCAAGTCTGTTGGAAATACAGAAGCTTTTATGCATTCAAACATTTTTCAAGTTTAAACCATAATAGCTGTTGAGTTGATTCCAACTCTCAAAAATCACATTTAACCATACCTTTCAGAATATATAAAAATATATAGGTTTACTTACAGAAATAATGACCAAGTAATAAAAGAATGCCACATAAGCATTTCTAGTCACTTTATTTAATTAAAATAAAAGGTTAAACCTTATTAAATTGTGACTCCACTTTAAATCACATTCCCATGTACTGAAATATGTGGTGATGACATGAGTCAACATGATCCCATGTTTGGTTTGGAGAATATTAAATCTTACGTAGTTTTTCAATGAGTAGAAATTACTTTTTACGTAGGTGGGTAGTATTTCTTAATGAAAGATTCTTTTCAGTCATCCCAATATTTTATACTAGTGGTAGGAAGTGATAATAACCATCCTTTATCTCTACCTCTTAGTGAAATGGAAATAGTTTAAGTTTGACTATGTCATTTTTCCACATTTTTAAACTTTTGCATATCACAAATTTGACAAAAATCATGCAAATGCATAGAGGCATCCTCACTAGTACTCCCCCCAAATTGTTCTTTAGTTATAAGATTTAAAATATCGGGACTTACTTCAAAACTTTTAGAGGCAATTTTAGGAGTGGTAGTAGGCCTAGCTATTAATTGATCATTAGGGCTGTTTGTGTAGTCGTAAATTTTTGTTCCTCTTTCTCCCATGTTTGCAAATAAAAAGATGATACTAATTTTTATGTGTTTTGTGTTTTAAGAAAAACATTAAAAAACTAAAAGAAGAAAAAATAAAATACTTTAAAAATATAAAAGGAGAAAAAAATATCATAGTGGTGCAACCTCCCCAAGCTTGGGTTTTGCACAAGTTGATGAAGATGACGCCACGAGAAAATAGTCTTGCAGTCGCAATGGGAAATAACTTGCTCTTCAAACTTGATGAGGATGCAGTTGTGATGTACCTTCACCAACTCCCCGGCCATGGCTACACAAAATAGTATTGATGGCAACAATCGTGGCCACTTTTCATTGGGACTCCAAGTGCAGAGTGTTGTAGCAAGCTTATTTTCCCTACAAGGGTGACTCGAGGGTTTATATCAAACTCTCAGGGAATTGGTTATGGAAGGGTATTTGTCTTCTCCTCTTCAAGCAACCTATAAAGTAAAATAATTTGTCTTGTGTCCCCAACTCCACCAAGTGGTTGTCAAGCACAAGGTTTCGTATTAGTAACATGAAACAAAAAATTATATAAACTAAATTAAATAAAGTAAAGTAATGCAAACTAGATGATATGGAAGATAATAGAGTTGTTTTGGGGTTTTTATGAGTGATTGCATGTAAGGAAAGTATTTTTGTATTTTAGAAATAATAAATTGCAGAAATTATAAAAGATAGTAGAGGCAATAGAAAGGGGTTTCTTATGATAAATATCGACTAGGGTTCGTGGGTCCACTTGTCTACTCTCTTTTTTGGTTGTAGTGATCATAAAACAATTCATCAATGATAAAGATTCATGGAACTTCTATATATGCTTGATAAAGAAATCAATATGTCATGTTCTAACATAGATATGAAATACATCTCTCTTATACTCCTCTAGAAAGGGAACTCCATGCAATCTTGAATGAAGAACAAATCAGAGTATAGATTTAAACAATATAACATGATGTTTGAAATACAAATATGCTATTTTGATCTAACAAGATTATCACACTATCACATGATAACTATAGTAAATGATTTCAGTTTATACCTAGTGAGGCGGCAAAAGAAATGTAAAAACCAAAGTAGATCTTGAATATTGTTTGTCACAATTCAATCTGTACCACCATGCTACTCCATCTAACACACACATATCCCCATACAAGTTCTTGCATACAAGTTGGATCAAAACAAGCAATTAAGAATAGGGTGCATGATATGCCTCTATCAAAACATCTTACACAAAATAGATTCCAATCTCAAATATATAATCATAAAACAAAGATCCATCACATAGGAATTATAAATATTATCATAATCATGTAGGGCAGCTCATATGGTACTTGATCTATGAAGAAGAAGAGATAAATATATCAAGCTACTACCACAAACCCATAGCCCGGAGGTGGACTACTCCCTCTTCATCATGGTGACGATGCTGGTGATGTTGGAGAGGGTGGAGATCTCCCCGTAGATGGCTCCGGTGGAGTTTCCCCCTCCAATCTTCACTAGATCTGACTCTATTTGGTGGTGTTTTCGTATATGGTGTTCTATTTCAACGACTCCCCGAGGGGTCCTTATATAGGGATTTTTAGGTCAAGAGAACTCCGTGCACGAAATAATAGAGGCGATCGGATGGACGAGGAGGGATATAGCATAGGTGGCGCACCCACCTGGGCTGGGCGCGCCACCCAGGCTATATTGGGGCCCCTGGCCCTCCTATTTGGATTCTTGTCCTCCAGGTGATTCTCGTGGAGAAATATTGGCATTCCCAAAAGTGTAGGTCCATTCGACTTTGTATAAGTCTTGAATCATCAAAAACATTGAAAACAAGGTTTTTCTGCCCTGCCGGATTATATCCAAAATAAAGGGGATCATTGGTAAATCCCCAAAAATCAATATAAAACATGGATATAACATTATATATGATGAAAATATGTGGGAAAATATGTTAACAAACTACAAGGTCATGTATGCATTTTACACACATCACCCGCCAAGGACGGGACTCCCGGCATATCACGATTGGGGGAGATTATCCGCGCTGCAAGCGCAACCCATACCGCCATGGAGGTTTCTTCCAGGGGGTTGTAGATGTCACTGCCAAGGCTCCGCCCAGTGGAAGTCAGGAGCGTGACACTGACACAACTGTGAGGGCAGTGGGCAGCGTTGATTCTGAAGATGCGTGGAGGCCCTTCCGGACTTGCAGACTCTGCTGTCACCGCCATTAGGGATGCCATCACTAGCGTCTCTTAGGTAGGCAAGGATTTGTGCTAGGCTCGAGAGGAGCTGGCGGCTGACCAGGCTCGCCTCGATGAGGCGTGGTCTCGACTCTTCGATGCCATGGAGGTGGTGCACCAGTCGAAAGTGGTGTCGTTCCTTCACCATGAGGAGGCCCATAGAGTTCTTGTGGGTACCAAGGAGCATGAATAACAGATCTCCACCCGAGAGAAGTCCACCACCATCCATGAGGAGGAGGTTTTCCTTGACCATGAGGAGGCGAAGACCGGGTAGTAGGAGCAACTGCACCGCGAGGATGACCTGAAGTTGAGGCAGCGGGGGTTTCTGGAATGGGAGGACACAACCACCTCTCTTTATGTGAATATTGAAGACACGAAGGCGATCTTTTGTGTGGAGCATGGCCGCCTTAATAAGGCGAAGTCACAACTGGAGGCGAGCCGGAAGGAGCTGGAGAAGGTCCACGCTATAGTCTATGCAACCAGCTAAGGGCTCACGATGACCGCCTCCTTGCGGAGAAGCAAGCTTCGACTAAGGGGAATAAAGAGCAGGAAGTGAAGCTTCAAGATTCCCAGGATGATCTCTAGAAGGTGAAGTGGGACAAGTGCCAGAAGTCTAAGGACATGGAGAAGCTTCATAGCAATCTCAGCGACATCATATCTGACAAATGCCGCTAGATGATGGGTGCTGTTGGCCAACGCATCTTTTGCAACCTCCTCCTTATCCCTCCTAACCTCTATCCCGCCACCATGCTCAAACCAACATGCTCCAAGGTGTCTAGCATGCTTGCAAAAGAGCTGAAGAAGCACGCGCACTCCCTTGCCACACTGTTTCAGTGCAAAGTGGTCAAAGACGTGGCTCCAAGCTTTTATGACGAGGGGACTTACGATCTGGAGTGCGGCTAGGCCTTAGAAAAGAAAGCTGAGGTTGGGGCTTCACAGGATTAAGCGCCCTCTACTTGTGGCTCGAGAAGGTGTTCATTATATTGTGTGATACTTGTAACAGATGTGTATCTGTTGGGGATATACTTTCCGGGTATACCCACAGGACTCGCTGACCAGGGTGGCCCACCAACGGGTTAGAGCTTTGCTTAACGGGCGGCCTAGTTAGAGAAAGGGGATGAGCCAGTTTCAGCTACGATAAGGCCCAGAAGAGTTACCGACTTAGGCATGTAGTATTACTTGTAGTCCAAGCCGGAGATTTCTCTCCTGTAACCCTAGGCCCTGGTATCTATATAAACCAGCCCTATGGGATCCTTTAGTGCACAACCAATCTTACCACCACAATCACAACTCGCACAGCCAAACATCTCTTGTAATCCGCTGTAACATCCGGCTTACGCCGATATATTACTGGGTTGCTAGCAGGAGTAGGATCCGATCACCGCAGTCGGATCTGAACATGGGTAAACTTGTGCTCACCGCTCCTGGAACATCCGACGTCTCACACCCCATCTTTCCAACGCTCCTGGAAAATTACCATTAATGGTGAGCTCTATAAGCAGAGTGTTTCTAGCGTTTTCCAGCGATGTATTTCTTCAGAAGGAGTGGAAATCTTACGAGAAATCCACGAATGTGAGTGTGGTCACCATGCTGCAGGCATATCCTTAGTGGCAAAAGATTTTAGACGCGGATTCTTTTGGCTTACAGCTAAGGCGGATGCCGACAAACTGGTCAAAACGTGCAAAGGCTGCCAGAAGTATGCCCATCAGGCACATGTTCCGGCTGAACAACTGCGAACAATCCCTATTACATGGCCATTTGCGGTCTAGGGGCTTGATATGGTAGTGTCGTTTCGTATGGAAAACTGTGAATTTACTCACCTACTAGTGATGGTGGATAAGTTTACAAAGTGTATTGAGGCTAAACCTGTAACCAGTTGTGATGGACCCACAGCCAGAAAGTTCATTGAGGACGTGATCATCCGATTCGGATATTCGCACAGTATAATGACTAACAACGGGAGCAATTTTTCCATGGGAGAACTTGTCGAATTATGTGAAGAACAAGGAATCCGACTCGGTATTGCATCAGTCGCGCATCAACAAGCTAATGGACAAGTCGAAAGAACGAACAGTATTATTTTACAAGGACTCCGACCTTGTCTCGAGGCACTGCTTCATCGGGCCACGAGGTCTTGGGCGGAAGAATTACCGTCTGTGATATGGAGCTTACGTATAACTCCTAACAGATCAACCGGATACACTCCTTTCTTCTTGGTCTATGGTGCAGAAGCGGTTCTTCCAAGTGATCTAATTCAACAGTCTCCACGAGTCAAAGCGTATATCGAAGAAGATGAAGAAGTTTTTCGACAAGATGATCTCGATATAATTGAAGAAGTACGCATCGTTGCTGAGCAGAGACCTACAGCCTACCAGCAGAAGTTAAGCAAGTATCATAATCAGAGAGTACAAAACCGTTCTTTCAGGAAAGGCTATTTGATTCTCCGACTTGTGCAAAAAAGAAAGCACAAACTTTCCCTAGTTTGGGAAGGACCTTTTATGATTAGCAGAGTTCTGCATAATGGGTCGTATTATTTAACCGATATGAGACCAGTCAAGGGAAGACCAGATACTCAGAAAAGAAAGAGATCTGGCGGTAACACAGACCCGGATGAGATAGACTATCCATGAAATATTGCACAGCTATGTCCTTTCTATTCTTAGTTATATTTCCTTGTAATCATTTATATACATGTTCAAAGTGAAATAAAGTTTTGGTTTCCTCATATGTTATCTTTGAGAAAAAATTGCCATCTTATTTCCAAAAGAGCATGTCATTTTCAAAAATCCTAGGATGCTTGAAAGTACTTTATGCTCATCTTTGTTCTGGTTATGATTTTTTAATATCTAAAAAATGTTACCTTAGGGTAAAAAATTCAATTTATTGTTTATACTTTGGTTTTTATCTGATTGCTCAGACACGGATATCTTCCGAGTAATGAATTGTTGGTACTGGAGGCTAGCTTTGTTTACAAGTTTAAATTGTTTTAGCAATTAATCTCTATTGCTCGACAAAGTTTCCGTGCTAACGGTTGGCCGGCTCAAGAAAGGGATGAGGCAGAGAGCCAGATAAAACGACAAGTATAAGCATAAAAACTAGTGCTTCATAAAAATTCAAGCACACGCATAAAATATATACAAGCAAAAGTGCTATGATAGTAAAAGCATTAGTTTTTACAAACCAGCACAATCAAAATAATTGTTTCCATCATTACATTTCCCAAAGTTCAGAATACTGCATAAAAACTGTTTATACTGCAGACTCAGGTGGTGGTGATGAACAAGGTGGAGCGCTGGAGTCGACAATGTTGTCGCCCTGAACCTCAAACTCGGAAGCTGCTTCAGCGAGGCTGTCTTCTGTCTCTTGGGGCGAGGGAGGCACAGCGACGGATTCGAAGAATGGCTTCATCCTCCTCGGCAATACCCTTGGTGACATGCCAGATTTCCATCTTGCTGTGGTGGCTCATCACAATGGTAAGAGCAGTTTATGCAGAAGCCCGAGCGTAGGAGATATTACAATCCTCGATAAGCTTCGGAACCTCCTTGGCCTTGTCCCTCATCTCTTACACTGGCATCTTATGCAAGTCAGAAAGTTTGACCGATTCGCCAGCCTCTTCAAAAGTCTGGCGGAATTCGAATAAAATATCTCCGACGATCTTGATGCGCTCGAGGCGAGGTTCGAAGGTAGGAGAGTCGAAAAGATTCAGGGGGGCTAGGAAATAACCAAAATTCAAAATTTGATTCAAAAAGAAAGTCAAAAATCAATCGAATAAAGTAAGTCAGAAATCTTACCAAGCACAGAATGATTCCACTAGGCCTGCTCCTCACGGAGGTTGTTCAGCTCACTCTCTATGGCCTAGGCTAGATCCCTCTGACTATCGAAATCCTTCCGAAGATCATCCAATTGTTTGTCCCGGAGGGCCAACAGCTTCTCGATCCTCACGGTCTCATGGTTGCTTCACTCCAGGACAGCAGCTATGGATTTCTCAAGCTTGTCCCAAAGCTCAGCATTATCCAATTCCAAGACCTTGAAGTTCTCAGATTGCTCCACCATCTTGCTAGACTCACACAACAGTTCTGTAAAGGGAAAAATATCAATCGGACAGAACAAGTTTGACTATGACAATAGCTAATTGACAAATAGGAAGTCGGAAAAGTTTACCTTCTGCTTCATCTTTTTCAACTTTTAACTTTGAATTATGAAGGTGCAGGGCTTTGATCTCCTTGTGTTTATTACAAATGTTCTTGAGCAATTCCTCGTTCGAAGATGGAATTTTCTGTAAGTTTAGAGATGGAATACCGTTAGACGGCTACTAAGACTCGGGCTACAAATTTAACTAAGTAAAGATACAACACTAGCCTTGGGGGATACACTACATCATTCTTTTGCAACCTAGAAGCATCAACTCGGATTCAACGATGTTTATCTGACTTGATGCTTGGGGGCTAGAGGATATGATAATAAAATAAATGCAAATAAGAATCGAAAACTTACAATTTGTTCCAAGTGCAACTTCTCAAACCGAGTTTAGTGTTGGGAAATACTTTCTCAGCAGGGGAGAGGAAGGGAACATCCGTCGCTGGGAGTTCGCCAGACTCTATTTTAGCGTCCCGAACCAAAATTTGGTCCACGAGGATAACCAGCTTGATGTCCTCCTCCTCCTGGCTTGCCGCCTCTACAGTAAAGGTTTGCTTCTCAAGGATGGAATGAGCCAGCCTTAGGATCTCTTCCTTCGTTTTCCTCTTTGGGCCAGAGACAGCAGAGCCGGCCACTTTATCCAATGCTCCTGTATACCATGGGATCATTACCCTTAACGGGTTCACCCTTGTTAGTTGCTTGGCCACCAAAGGTAACCAAGGCTTTCGATATGTTACCAGCACCATCAGAGGCGGAAGCCTCTGGTGCTGATATAGTACTGGAGGGAGTCGATGTCGGCATGGCAGGAGAGATAACAAGCTTCTGTTGATGCAGCGGAAGCTTACCTGGTTCGCTACAGGGCTTCATCTTACTCTTCAAAACAACTTTAGCTCTGAAGCATGAAAATCCAAATTTTAGGTATGCTTTGGAAAGAGAGAAAGGTACAAGGTACTAAAAACAAAAAGACAGGGTGCTTACTTTTTAACTACTGGCAGCACTTGGCTACCAGCAGTGATAACAACTTCCTTCGCCTTGCACTTCTTGGAGGCGGAGGCGAAAAGTTCTTGCCCCTCATCATCCTCCGTCCCCTCCGAATAATCTAAGAGATAGTCCTCTAGCGGAGCTAGCTCAAACTCGGGGGGTTTCTTGAGCTGACAAAGTCAAAAAGCATCGATAAAAATAGAGTCGGAGAAAGAACAAAAAAGACCGACAAAACGTGAAAGTAGAGTCGAAATATTTACCGGGGTCACAGGATGGTTGGACGTGAACATCTTCATGGAAACATCCAGAACTTTTTGTTCCACTCTTTCCTTCATCAAATATTGCATGAGGGTCTTGTAATCCTTCACCGGAATCCGGTTCGGGTTGACCTGCATCTTGTCCTTCTTGTCGCCGGTGATCTGGTACATGAGGCGGTCTCCATGGTGCTACAGATGCTGAATCCGGTGCTCCATCCATCAGTGGATCAAATCAGATCCATGGAGCCTCATGTGCTTCATCGGAAACTCAATCCGCCTTTTGGCGAGGATCAAGATATCCGACAGTTCCGGCGCCTCCCCATCACATGGCCTTTGGTGGGGAGAGGCATCATCGATGAAGGCTGGAAGACCTTCCGCCTGTCCAGGAGCCGGAATATCCTTATGATAAAAGAAGGTTCTGGCCCAGCGTTTGACGGATTCACTAGCGTTAATCCTAGGATAAACTCGGTTTCTCCTAAGGACTAATCTAAGAGTTCCATTGGTGTAAGGCACACCGGCAATGCTGAAGTTCTTCCGGGTACTGTAGTAGTACCGAAAAAGTTTGAGACTTGGCCTAATGCCAAGAAACCACTCGCACAGAGCTGCGTGAGTGCTAAGATCAAGCAGAGAGTTGGGAGGAAGGTTATGGAGCTACACACCGTAGTATTTGAGGACCTCGATGAAGAAGTCCGACGATGGCAGGCTGACGCCGCGATCGATGTGCGTGCCGAACAGCACCCGCTCGCCATCGCGTGGAGAGGGAACGCCGTGTCCCAAGGCACTCTGCCACGCGCCAGCAACGATGAATCCTTCATCCTCCATGACCTGGAGATCAGCTTCGTCTATAATGCTGGGGACCTAGAGGACCCGCATCTTCTTCTCATCCACCGCTGACGTACCCGCCATCGCTCCTGAACCAGATGTAGATGCCATCGCTCTTGGAGAAGATGGATTGGTGGGGGTGAGAGATTTTTTCTCGTGGTGTGTAGATGGGAATGGCTGCGGAGTGCTCGAGGAGTATGAGGAGATAATAAACGAAGTGGTGGATAGATAAATCTGAGAGAAGGGTTTTCTCCTCTCTTCTCTTTGCCTCTACGCCACGATTCGTGTGTTGGTCGCGCGATTTACGCCATGCGTATAGGAGAGAGGTGGGACTGTTCCATAGGGAGCAGACCTACCAACGGTCGTGTCGATGGGAATCTTGTCAGTGACAAGACCTGGTCTGAAAAGTTGTCAGCCTGCACGCCGCTGTAAAATCTGGCTCATGTTTCAAACTGAGCAGGGAAAAGATTAAAGACAGAACAAAACATATCCGACTCAACTGACTTGAAATCCTACACTACTAAATTAAGTTTTCGGGAACCCTTCAAGATTCTCAAGACGAAGAAACCATCAAAGCTAGACAATTTATCCGACTTTGGATCTTGGACACTTCCGGGGGCTACTATTAGGGATATACTTTCCGGGTATACCCACAGTACTCGCTGAACAAGGTGGCCCACCAATGGGTTAGAGATTTGCTTCACGGACGGACCAGTCAGAGAAAGAGGATGAGCCAGTTCCGGCTACGACAAGGCCCAGAAGAGTTACCGACTTAGGCCTGTAGTATTACTTGTAGTCCAAGATGTATCTAGTTACCGACTCTGTAACGTAGCTGGATAGGTCTCTCCTGTAACCCTAGGCCCTAGTATCTATATAAACCAGCCCTATGGGAGCCTTTAGGGCACAAACAATCTTACTACCACAATCACAACTCGCACAGGTGAACCTCTCTTGTAATACGGAGTAACATCTGGCTTACGCTGATATATTACTGGGTTGCTAGCAGGAGTAGGATCCGATCACCGCAATCGGATCTGAACCTGGGTAAACTTGTGCTCACCGCTCCTAGAACATCCGACGTCTCATACCCCATCTTTCCAACGCCACTAGGACCCCCTATGGCATACTTGTCGACAATCCGATGACAGTGTGCACTAACATTGTTCCCTGGTGGGTTTGTAAGTGAAGATTCAATTTACAATGGGCACTTAACAATATTTGTATCAACGTTTTCTTTCATGTTCATAAGTTAGAACGGTTCTTATTCGAAAGCCCTAGCCATGTAAAACATGCAAAGAAAATTAGAGGCGTCTAACTTGTTTTTGCAGGGCTTGAGTTGTGATGTGATATGGCCATGATGTGATTGTGATTATATTTGATGTATGCAATGATCCTTAATGTAAGTTCGCATCCAGCAGGAGCCTTATGGTTGTCTTTAAATTTTGTTTAAGACCTTCCAATAGTTGCTGTTGGTGGAGGACAACCATGAAGCGGCGCCATTGACCTTGAAGCCACACTGGTGATGATGGAGATCATGTTCGTGCTTTGGAGAAGAAGATCAAATGTACAAGAAGAAAGGCCATATCATATCACATATTATGAATTACATGTGATGTTAATCCTTTTTATGCATCTTGTATTGCTTAGATCGCAACGGTAGCATTATAAGATGATCCCTCTCACTAAATATCAACTAATGAAGTGTTCTTCCTTAGTAGTCACCGTTTCTAAGACTCGCCATTTAGAAGCATCATGTGATGATCGGGTGTGATAGATTCTACGTGTGCATAACGGGTGCAAGCCAGATTGCACACGCGGATACTAAGGTTAACTTTGACGAGCCTAGCATGTACAGACATGGCCTCAGAACACGGAATACTGAAAGGTAAAGCATGAGTCATATGGATGATATGATGAACATGTCGATTTTTCGCCTTTGAAACTACATCATCTCTCGTGATGATCGGACTCAGTGTAGCAGATTTGGTTTGTGTAATCACCAAAACGACTCAAGGGATGTTGTTTTGCGTGGGAGTTCAAATAATAATATTATTAGAGTTGAACACAATTTATCATAAATTAAATCAAAGTGAATTTGCATAATTGTTGTAGTCACTGGCATCCATTCACCAGCTTACACTTAGTTATAACTGAGAAAATAGAACTATAGAATTCTGGATAGTTACTTTACAAACTAATATCGTATTGTTTTGAGTGTCAATATAAAGTTTAGAAGTCCTATTGCAAACTTTTAGCTAGTTCTGTTTACTCCATGAAGTTTGATAATTAGTATTAAATCAAGAGTAACAATTCTAGTGTTAGTATATAAGTATTATGTTTGTCTCCATGATTCTTGATATTCAAAATATTGTTTTAATATCAAGGTTATCTAGGAGCTGAAAGAATTGTTTCAGCAACCATCATGAGTGGAAGATATTGCGATATCTGAAATGATGTTTTGGTTGCAACATGATAGAGTATAATATGGCAAAATTTCTGTTCTCATATTTGGTGAGAATTTGCAAAAGGTTGGAGATGCTAGTCGTCCTAATCCTCCAAAAGGTTGGAGATGCTAGCCGTTATAAGCTATAGTAGCTTGATCATGAAAATTGTCATGAGAAGGATGAATAAATGATGTAGGTAAAATGTTTACTACACTAAAAGATTACTAAATAATGGATTTTGAAAGAACGCCAAACATTTGATGATGGTGATCTACTTCAAAGTGCAAGTACAAAGATATTAGTATTTTGACTACAAACACTTAGGACTATGTGTCGTGTGTATGGCACCACTGTTGATGTTGATAGATTCTTTTAAAAGAAAAAGGAAATGCTGAAAGCGAATCTCAGAAATAATTGGTAGAAAAAGTAAAATTGGAAATTGTCCAACTTAGGTATATAAATGATATACATGTTATGGCTGTATTCTTTGCTTGTTAAACAATGTGGTTCTTGGGTATTGGATACCAAATTTGTTGGTGTGAATTGTCATACGAAACAACACAATTCCTGAACTACAATGGCCTAAGTAACTAGCAAGACAATATGTGATGATGTTCATCAAAAACAAATGAAGTGTTGTTGTGTTTTTAGTGACATCAAAGTGTGCCTTCAATATTTGTTTTAATCAGGTATTATGAGAACGAAAGGTTGTTCAAATAATTTCCATATTCCATAATAGATGGATGATATACAAGTCTAGTTGGATAAATCACATCCATAAAACTAATGCTAAAAATGTCGAAAGACAAATGATTGAAAGATCACTTAGGAAGTGAAATCTCCATTTAAATTATATTGGAAGCAAAACATGAATAAACTCCAGGTTGATGGAATTTTGGTGTCTTTTGATTTTGATAAAATGACACTTGTGAGACTTTCCTAGAGATAATTGAAACTTAGTTCAAGGCCGAACAAGAACGAACGACTAACTTATTGGAATTTATACATATTGATGTATGTATCCCATTATGTGAAATCATGAGCGATGGATTTCAACTTCATATGCTTTCTCCAAAAATTTGAGTGAATATATGTGTATATTTACTTAATAAGGAAGAAGTGTGAAACATTTCAAAATCTTCAAAGACTTTCAAGATGAAGTGGAAAATCATTGTAACAAGAAAATAAAGATTTTATGATTGGATCATAAAGGAAGATATTTGAGTTACAAAGTTTAGCAAAACGCCTACAAATTTGAGGAATCATTCCATATATTTATGTTTCCGAAAAACACCTTAGTAGTATGGAGTGTTCGAGATATGTAATGAAACCTTGTTTGACATGGTAGGATCAAAGGTGTCATTTATAAAACTGCCATTATATTTTAAAATATTAAAGCTTTAGTGACTATCGCTTTTACACTAAAAAGATCTCCATCATGATCCATTGAAATGATACCATATAAGTTATGCCATCTTATAATTCATTACATCTTACATAGCTCATTTGGCTATCTTATTACAATGCAGCAGAAATAACTATATAGCATGGAGTCCTTCATCTTCAAAAGTGTCATAGGCATACATGTTGGTTGTAGGTTTGTAATCCTATTCAACACACTTCACTAACATTAAACAAACCTGCAACATAATAAGTTACATCCACAAGGATCAATATATTTGAATTGTATTGGCAAGTGATACTATGGTAGAATAGTGGTATCTATTATCTATATGCATTTGGCTAAGTGGATCTTAGGCTTGCTTTGCTCAAAATAGATTTTCCTTATCCTTTGAAAACACTAAGGTTTTGGTTTGTCAAAATCACACAAGGCATCTACTAATCAAAGATTGAAGATCCTTTAACCCTTGTTCAACCACAAGCTTTTAACTTAGAAATTGGGATGAGGAGATCCTTGATAGCTTCCATGTCTTGATGTTAAAATTGTCCATTGTCAGGGACATGGCTAAGTACTTAGATTTTACTCTCTCGAGAGGTGGTGCACTTTCCCCACAAGACTCGACATGCATCGATACAAGACCTTTCAGAAGCCTTCCCTTAGACCAGAATGGACGCGCTCCAAACCTATCACCCCCTACAACCAACTGTCCATTTGGCTAAGTTATTTTAACCTATATGATCCATGGAGAGCCCATATTGCCAAGTGTGCCTGCACTAGAAGCTTCTTAACATTTGAGATCTCAAATATCTTTGTTCCTGGGTGGCATTCCCCAAGTGAGATACACCAGTTATTGACCCTTGGGTAACCACTCAACATAAATCCATTCACGCCATTCCACCCAGGTGATTCATTCATATAGTAGTTTTATTAAGCCAAAACATATGTCAAAAGACTTAGCAAAATTTCCATAGCATGTATATAATCCACCCTTGTTTTCTAGTATCTAGGCTAAGAATGATACTAGTAGGAATCTTAGCTTAGGTAAAATTCTACTAAGGCATCATCTACTAGGATTTCCCATGGCATAGTTAACTGTCGTGGGAATGACCACGGCAGAGCTGCAATCGGCAGCGAGTAGTAGAACATGGGGCAAGAGCGGACATCCATCTGCGGTGCGAGATGAGGGCGGAGACACAAGGATTTACCCAGGTTCGGCCCCCCAGAGGGTAAGGACCTACTCCTGCTAGATTGTATTATGGTGAGAGTACAATGGGGCAAGCTCAGCGGCTAGGCAGCGAGTCGCTTGGGTGTATGATGGAACATATCCTCTATGCGTCCTCTAGGGAGGTTTATATAGACTCACCCCCCTAGGGTTTACAGATCTCAACCGAATCGGTTAAGGTTTCAGCGATCGTTTAACCTAATCCGACTAGGCCTATCTACGCTTTTGGGCCTTCAGCTTCCAGTCGCTTGAGTCCACGCCAGGTCTTGATCCAGTCGCTGTCCCGCAGGCCCACTCGCTGGCACCTGGGCCAGTCGGAAACGTCCTGCTGGGTATACCCCGGTAGGCATATCCCCATCAGTAGTCCCCGAGGCCGTCATTGATTGGTCGCAGGTGGTTGCTGGCAGTCGGTGTATACGGGTCCAATGCGGACGCCCAGTCGAATCGGCGGCGGACTCCTGAATAAAGGAAAAACTAGTTATTCTAGTCGCAGTAATGGTGACTGATCGGGTCGCAGCTCGGCGAACGGGTCGGCGAATATTCAGTCACTGTTGTAGTGATCGGGTCAGCGAATCGTCAAGTCGCGCGGAGCAACGAGTCGAGTGGATGAAGTTGGACCGTCAAGTGGGGTCAAAACTAGCCGTTGGGGTAATCCAACGGTAACTTTTGGCGCAATCACCGCGTAGTAACTGCTCCCGAAATTGGCGGGTAACAACCGCTATATAAGGAGAATGACAGGCGAGCGGGGAAACACTCCTTCATCTTTCCTCCGATCTCGCCCATCTTTGTTTCCACTCCGTATCGCGATCCAACCGATCTAGAGAGCCCCGACCTCCATGAATCTTCCAACCAATGGACCCCTCCACCAAACCATGGGGCAGATCCAAGTGCACCCGGGCACTACTGGCGTCCTTCGAGGAGGCCGGGATCCTGCGCGCCGATAGATGGCGCATCCCCGCGGCCAGAGAAGTGACTTCGGACCCGCGCGAGGGAGAGTTCGTCTGCTTCACCAGCCACCTGGAGCGGGGGCTAGGGTTTCCCACTTCTCTTTTCTTCCGGCGTTTCTGCGCCTACTACAAGATCCAGCCGTCGGACCTGGGCCCGCATAGCATCGAGCAGCTCGCCATTTTCGTGGCATTCGCGAGTGCTATCTGGGCTGCAGGACCTACTTCCCCTTGTGGCAAGATCTGTTCCATGGGAGGATCAGTCGCGAAGAATCAGGCGGCCCGATGCTGGCTGCGGGTGGCCTGACATTTCAACTGAAGTCGAAGGCGTCGTTCTTCGACCTGATGCTGCCCGCCAAGGCGGCAAACGAATGGAAGAAATCCTGGTTCTATGTAACCAATTCGACTCCAGACGACGAGGTGGCGCTTCCAAGGTACTCCGCCGACCGGCCTGAACCGCGTCGGCTCCAGGTCGGCAAGCTCCCGCTGGATCAGCGGATGGTTGTCGACGAAATGTTCCAAACCATCCACAGTCTGAAGAAGAAGGGCCCCCAAACCATCAACCTCTACAACTGCTGGCTCGGGCGGCGCCTCGTGCCTTTGGCTCGCCACGACCATTACATGTACGAGTATATGGGTAGGGACGACCCGACGAAATCCTGCCTCGTCGAGTGGAAACTCGAAGACTACATCCTGGCCCTGAAGAAGATCACCCAGGCGGCATACCTGGACGCGAAGGCCGGGGTCGCCCCCTATACCGCAAGGCGCCCAGCTCCGACGGTAAGCCGCCATTTTTGCCAGCATTCGCAGTCGCAGATGATGCATTCGTGGTTATGCTAACGTTGTCTCATGCTTATTGTAGTTGTTCCAAGTGGTAGAAGGATGGCTCCCACCCGCAGACGACGAGCACTCGAGCTCGTCCGTCTAGGATGGGAGCGAGTCGCCACCCGCCAAAGGCGACGTCGGGAGCGACGCGGGTGATGACGACGATGACGACGAAGATGAGCCCGTGGAAGACGTAGCCCCGATGGTTCGCAAAACTCGCGGGCAACATCAGCGCGAGCTCGAGGAGAGTAGGAGCCTCGAACCTCACGATAACGATGACGACGAGCTCCCCGAGCACACCTCACGTCGTGAGGCCACGCTGTCGAAGAAGAAGAAGAAGAAGGAGGTGAAGGCTCCGCCAAGGAGGAAGACGAAGCCGGCGAAGCAGGCATCTCCGCCCCGTTCTGCGACTAGTTCCGACGCCACCAGCTCGGCTAAGGGCGAAGCGGCGCGCACGACAGTAGCACCGGATGCTGCCGCTCCCCTGGATTAGGTACCTCTGGCATCTCTTACACCCCCATTCTCCCCGGTCTCTGGGTTGGGGGCTACTCCAGCCGCAGCAGCTTCGCCTCCCAGGAAAGCTCCCGCAGATGTCATCACGGAGGCTCCTGCCGCGGCCTCGTCTTCGAAGAGGCCCTCTGTGTCTTGGGCACACGATTTGTTCGAGATGGGCCTCAGTTGGAAGTTGGGTCCCGAGCTAGAGAAGGCGGCCAGCATCCGCACGGGTCTGCGGTTCATACCAGTCGCCAAGTATGCCTTGTTCATCTGCTTGCCTTCCGTTGTAATCAGACAGTTTTACTCATATCATTGTTTCACAGGACTGGAGTTAAAAAGATCGGCCATCCTTCCGTGGCCAAGGTTCCGCCTGTCGTCACCGAGGAGGACCCCTCGCGGAAGAGGAAAGCTGACGAAGTCGCTGCTCCCGCAGACAGCGCTAAGAGGGCGAAAGGCGACGATGTCGTCACGGTCTCTGACGACACGGCAGTTGCTCCAAGCGATCCTCCGAATGCGGCGGAAGTGGCCTCGAAGACCAAGGAGGCTGTTTCCTCGCCCGGAGTGGCCGAGCCGGCTCCTAGTGGCGCTGGGGCGTCCGCTGCGACTTTCCCCCGCTTCATGGCCAAAGCGGCCACAGCGAGTGGCGCTGTGCCAACGAGCCAGACGCCTGGGGTCGCCGAGACAGAGGTCGAGCAGCGTCACGGACACACTCCGGTCCTACTTGCGTCTGTGGACACGCTGCAGCTCCACGGCATGCTAGGCGCAGCCATCCAGGTATGTCCAGTCCCCGAGGATCGGGCACTGAATTTCAGTGGTCGGATTGTTTAGTGTTTTTGTAGCGTCCAGTCCCCGAGTGCCTAGTCGCTGAATTTCAGCGGGTGGGCACTTAGGATTTTTGATCTCCAGTCCCCGAGTGCCTAGTCGCTGAATTTCAGCGGGTGGGCAGTTAGGATTTTTGATGTTGTTGACGGTTTAATTTGTGTGCAGGGCCTGCAGCGTGAATCGGCCGATCGGCTTGCAGCAAAGTGTCGCATGGAGAAGGAACTTGTTGTCGTCCAGGAGACGAACAAGGGGCTGCAAGACGTTGCAGCCGAGGCGGAGGAAGTCCGCCGGGGCCTTGTCCCGGTGGGTGAACTGACGGCGGCTCAATCTTCATTGAGTGCGGCCGAGAAACGGATCGCTGACCTGGAGCGCGAGCTCAAGGAAGCGAAGGCGGAGGCGAGCTCGGCAGAGGGACGAGCGAAAGCTGCTTTCACTACTGCCGCTGAAGAACGGAAGGTGTCAGACGCACTCGCTGTTGGGCTGGAGAATAACTTCTCCTCGCTTCAAAGCTTCATCATGGGCCTCTGTCGTCCGCTTATTGGTAAACTTTTCTTCCTCTGCCTGGAGTCGTTATGGAGTCATTGGTGTACTCACTGCCGGCTTCTGTCCACAGGCCGGATTATTGGCAGCTTGGAGGAGGCGCAGTCATACGACGCACGGCAGTGTGTAACCACTCTAGTCGACTCGGTCGCGTTGTCCGTGGCTTGCGTTCGAGCGTATCTTCAGGAGATATCGCCCACGGAAGTGATTCCTAGCGACCTCGTCGAGGTATGGCGTTATCTGGAGAAGGCTCCGACAGTCGTCGAATTCATGGCTCGGTCGGCCTTCCGGCGCGGGGCGGCGACGGCTCTGAGCCTGGGGCTTGCCCATTTCCCGGAGGATTTCGACCTTGATGATGTGACGAGTGGCTACCCCTCATCGACGGGCTCTGTGGAGATTGCCGAGGGGCGGAAGCTGACGGACCGGGCCGTGGTGTATGCCGATCGCGTTTGGGCGATGGGCGACCTCCTCCCCTACCAGGAGACGACTGTTGCCCCCAACGATCCTGAACTGAAGCATCGGGACTTCAAGTTCGAGCAGCCGTTCCGTGCGGCGATGGCGGTGAGTTGACGACGTACCGTCGAACCCGTTTATGCCCTTCATTCACAACCGCAGGGGTGGCGGCAAGTCGGCATCGGAACCTATGGAGTAAAAGCATTGTGCCCTGAGGCGTTAGTAGTAAATAGTCATTGGACTTATCTTGTATTTTGGAACGACATTGTTCCACTGTAACGCGAATTCGTGTTATTTTGTGGATTGTTTCGTGATTTTGATTGTTGATTGGACGAGTCACCGAGCGCGTCCGCCCTTTTTATGGGGTTTACCTTGTTTTTTATGTGTTTGCGATTTTGAATGTTTTTCAATTGTTTCGTTATTGAGGTCGACTTGCCAGAGCTCGGAGAGCCAGTCGCATGGCGACTCCCGTGGGTGCCCTGTACTTGATCGTTTTCCCGTGCGCGAAAGAGGTCGGGTGGCCGAGTCCCCGAGCGTGGTACTTGGTGGTTCTAGTCGCAACTCCAAGGTAGGTGAGGACTAAGCGCGTTAGAGTGAGCGCGTCGCTCCTGCCTGACCTGAAGGATCAGTCGCATGGCGAGTCCTGGGAACGATCTCATACTGAGCGTTTTCCCCAGCCGCTCATATTTGACTGGACGTCCGTCCCCGAGCGTGGTACTTGGCCGTTCGAGTCGCTATGCCGAGGATGTGGAGTACTTGGTCGCTGTATGAAGCGAATGCAGTTGTCTTGGCTCGGTGAGCCAGTCGGGCTAGGCGACTCCAATGGGGCTCCGGGTTGGCGTTTTTCGTGGACGTTACGAGGCCTGGAGTTTTCCAGTGCCCTCGTATCGCACTACTTGGCCGTGCCGGTCGCTTTACCAGAGGTTGACTTCTGTGAGTAGCATAACGCTGTTATTACGAGTGCGAGTGGCACAAGACATGGAGAGTAGACACAATTTTCGGTATCTGATCTGTTTTATTTCATAGCGGGTGAAGAGTACATGTATGGAGTTCTAGGAGTAGAACTTCCGTAGGAGGTTTACATTCCATGGCCGCTTAACGTCGAGCTTTCCTTCTCCTCGGACGTCGGTGAGGTAGTAGGCGTCGTTGCCTAGAACTCGCCCGATGGCGAATGGTCCCTCCTAGGGGGGGAGAGCTTGTGCATGCCCTTTTTGTCCTGGATGAGGCGAAGTACCAGGTCGCCTTCCTAGAAAGTGCGAGTCCTTACTCGCCGGCTATGGTAGCGGCGGAGCCCTTGCTGGTAGATGGTGGCACGGGAGCGAGCTAGGTCGCGTGCCTCGTCGAGCTGGTCGACTCCATCCTGGCGTGCGAGTTCGTTTTCGGCCTCCGTGTAGTTGACCACCCTGGGCGAGTCCTGCTCTAGGTCGGTGGGCATGACTGCCTTGGCGCCGTACACCATGAAGAAGGGGATGAAGCCTGTCGACCTGTTGACAGAGGTGTGGATGCCCCAGATGACGGAGGGTAGCTCCTCGACCCAGCACCCAGCGGTGCGCTCGAGCGATACTTGGAGCCGTGGCTTCAGGCCATGGAGGATGCTCTGGTTGGCTCGTTCCGCCTGGCTGTTGGACTCCGGGTGGGCGACTGATGCGAGGTCGAGTCGGATGTGATGTTCCTCGCAGAACTCGGCCATGGATCCTTTGGCGAAGTTGGTGCCGTTGTCCGTGATGATGCTGTTTGGGAACCCGTAGCTATAGATTAGCTCGTGTAGGAACTTGGTGGCGGTCTTCCCGTCGCATTTACGGACTGGCTTGGCCTCCACCCATTTTGTGAATTTGTCGACTGCGACCAAGAGGTGGGTGAATCCAGAGGGGGCCTTCTTGAAAGGGCCTACCATGTCCATACCCCACACGGCGAACGGCCAGGTGATGGGGATTGTCTTGAGCGCTGAGCTCGGCGCGTGGGTCTGGTTGGCGTATTTCTGGCACCCGACGCACCGCTGGATGATGTCGACAGCGTCTGCGTGTGCGGTGGGCCAGTAGAAGCCGTGTCGCATAGCCTTTGCGACAAGAGAGCGGGCGCTGGCATGGTGGCCGCAGTCGCCGGAGTGGATGTCTTGGAGGATTTTGCGTCCTTCAGCGGGTTGAACGCATCGTTGGAACACACCGGTCACGCTGCGCTTATGGAGCTCGCCGTTGATGATGACGAAGGATTTGCAGCGACGTGCTATCTTCCGGGCATCCGTCTCGCCTGCTGGCAAGGTGCCTCCCTCCAGGTAGGCAACATACGGCGTGGTCCAATCGTCTGGCTCGGCGATGAGTGCGACCAGGGCTGCCTCTGGCTGCAGCGGGATTTCGATGTCGATCTCCCTTGGGGGAGAGACGGAAGGCTTGGTGATGGTGTCGAGGAAGATGCCGGCGGGTGGTGCGAGTCGAGCCGATGCGAGAGAGTTTATCGGCCTCCTCGTTCTTTCGCATGTCAATCCACTCTACGGAGTAGCCTGCGAAGTGTCCGCGTAGCTTGTCCACTGCTTGGCGGTATGCCTCCATGGTGGGGGAGACGGCATCGCAGGTGCCAGCAACTTGCCCGGCGACGAGGTCGGAGTCTCCGTAGCAGCGCAGGCGGTTGACGTTCATCTCCTTGGTAGCTCGCATGCCGTGGAGTAGTGCCTCATACTCGGCCATGTTGTTGGTGCAGGGGGTGAAGTCGAGGCAGAG
Organism: Avena insularis; assembly: GCA_023614405.1. Lineage (NCBI taxonomy): Eukaryota > Viridiplantae > Streptophyta > Magnoliopsida > Poales > Poaceae > Avena > Avena insularis. The sequence goes on along the minus strand of CM042689.1, from coordinate 189,820,234 downwards.
GACGTAGCGGAGCTTGTCGCCCTTTGGAGAAGTTAGCACGATCCCTGCTCCCGCGCCATCCGCGTTCTTGGAGCCGTCGAAGTGTAGGATCCAATAATGGAGGTACGACAGCTTTTCTAGCTACTGGGCCTCTTCCCAGTCGGCGATGAAGTCCGCGAGAGCCTGCGACTTGATCGCTTTGCGCGGCTCGTACTTGATGTTGTGTATGCCGATCTCGAAGGCCCACTTGGCGACTCGCCCGGTCGCCTCACGGTTGCGGATGATGTCCTGCAACGGTGCGGAGGAGACGACCGTTATCGGGTGCTCTTGGAAGTAGTGTGGCAGTCGCCGCTGTGCTCTGAAGACCATGTATAGCAGTTTCTGGTATTGCGGGTAGCGCTGGCGCGACTCGGTGAGGACTTCGCTGATGTAGTACACCGGTCGCTGCACCGGGCGCTCCTTTCCATTCTGTGGTCGCTTGACGACCATGACGGCGCTGACGACGCCCTCGTAAGCCACGACATGGACCAGAATGGGTTCCTTGTCGACAGGAGCGACGAGTAGCGGAGCTGCGAGTAGCACCTTCTTGAGGTCGCGGAGCGCATCATCCGCCTCCTTGTCCCACTTGAAGGTGGGATTCTTGCGCATCAGGCGGTAGAGGGGCATCGCCTTTTCGCCCAATCGGGGGATGAAGCGACTGAGAGCCGCGACTCGCCCGGCCAGCCTCTGGACGTCGCGCAGGCACTTGGGTTTACCAAGTCGAGCGATCGTGTCGATCTTGGTAGGGTTCGCCTCGATCCCGTGCTTGGAGACGACGTATCCTAGTAGCTGCTCAGCTGGCACACCAAAGTTGCATTTGCTTGGGTTTAGCTTTATCTTGTATTTCTGCAGGTTGGCGAATGTTTCCGCCAGGTCGGCGAGTAGGTCGCTCTGGCGAGCGGACTTCACCACCACGTCGTCGATGTAGACGTGGATATTGCGGCCAATTTGGCTCGCAAGGCACTCCTGCATGCACCGCTGGTAGGTTGCCCCGGCGTTCTTGAGGCCAAAGGTCATGGCAGTGTAACAGAAGGCTCTAAAAGGCGTGATGAACGCCGTCTTATCTTCGTCCTTAATGTCCATTTTGATCTGTTTGTACCAAGAGTAGGCGTCAAGGAAACATAGCGACTCCAAGCCCGCGGTGGAATCGATGATTTGGTCGATCCGCGGGAGGACGAATTGCTCCTTCGGGAAGGCGCTGTTTAGGTTTGTGTAATCGATACACATCCTCCAGGTCCCATTTTTCTTCTCGACCAGGACTGGGTTTGCCAGCCACTTGGAGTACTTGATTGGCCGGATGAAGCCTGCAGCGAGTAGACGCGGCACTTCCTCGGCGATTGCTCGGCGGCGCTCTTCATTGAAGGGCCACAGCGCCTGCTTGACGGGTCGCACTTTGGGGTCAGCGTTGAGTTTGTGCTCAGCGAGTTCCCTAGGGACACCAGGCATGTCAGAGAGCTTCCATGCGAAGATGTCCCTGTTCTCACGGAGGAACTCGATGAGAGTGCCTTCCTATGTGAAGGAAATATGCCCGAGAGGCAATAATAAAGTGGTTATTATCGTATTCCTTGTTTATGATAAATGTTTATTTTGCATGCTATAATTGTATTAATACGGAAACGTTAATACATGTGTGTTTAATAAACAAACAGAAAGTTCCTAGTTATGCCTCTCTTATAAACTAGCTCGTTGATTAACAAGATGATCAAGGTTTCCTGATCAAGGACATTGGATGTTGTTAATAACGGGATAACAACATTAGTGTAATGCTGTGATGAACATTCATCCGAAGTATAGCATTACGATCAAAGTCATTGAGTTTACATTGCTATAACAACTTACGAAGTGATCCTAATCCTTAGACCATGAGATCATGTCAATCACTAACACCGGAAGAGATTCTTGATAACATCAAACGTCACATCGTAACAGGGTGATTATAAAGATGGATTCAGAACTAATAAAGTGTTATGTTGAGGCTCATGGATCAAGAGTGGAATTTGTTCATCCTGATGACGGATAGATATACTCTAGGCCCTCTCGGTGATATCACATTGATTAGCTTGCAAGCAAGTGATTTGATCACTAGAATGTTATATCACGGGAACAAGAAAAGAGTGCATGTCAGTAACGAGATCAAACTAGGTATGGAGATACCGATGATCGAATCTCGGACATGTAATATATCGCGAAACAAAGGGATTAAGATACTAGCATAAAAGGATCCGACGATCACAAGAAAGTCATCGTTGAATGTGTGGGAGTCAGTATGGGTCTCTAGATCCCACTTCTGATTATTGATCCGAGAGGGGTCTCGATCATGTACACATTATTCACGAACCGTAGGGTGACACACTTAAGAGACACCGACATCCATTTGGAGCAAAAGTTTCATGCCGAAAAGAAAACGAAAGCGCAGGAATTTATTTCACTAGACACCGAAACTGTTTCGGTTGAAATTGCTGAAACTCGTTCTGCATGTGAAATGGAATACTAGCAAGGGGTTTTATGTGAATGTTTGTTAATTAAAGTAATTAACAAAATTCTGAATAAATAAATAAAAGAGTTTTATTTAAATGAGAGCTTGCATTAAATTTGGTGGAAATTTAATGCATGTGAGTGGATTTTTGAGTGGAGGCTTTTTAATGGGAGTGGAGGATTTTCATTTTGAGTGGGAGCTCCACCCACATGAATGTGGAAGAGGTGGGGGCAGCCCCCATGGCTGGGCTCCATGCCCCTTGGGTGCCCCCCTCTCCCCTATAAAAGGCCCCCTCTCCTCCTCTCAAAGGACACCTCCTCGTGAAGGATCTCTCTCCCCCTCTAGAATTTATTCCCCATGGTCTCGGACTAGCGAGATACATGTTCCCGGTGCCTATTCGGCAAGAAAGAGTTGTGCTTCCTCTACATCGCTGGAGCGAGGAGGCGGAGGTTGCTCGGTGCCTCGAACGTGTGTGCGAGCACGGATGCGCTGCTGTTTTGCGGCGCTAGGACTTCCTCTCGATCTTGAGATTGGCAAGAGATCGTCTACATCAACCACGAGTTTGGACTCGTTAAGCTTTGTCGGTCTTCAAGGGTATGTTCTCTACGGATATACATCCGCCCGTTGTTTGTATCTAGTAGATATATCTTGGTACATAGTTGTTCCCATCGTAGGAATTTTTTTGTTTTCTATGCTGCGAACCCTACAGTGGTATCAGAGCCGGATCTATGCGTAGATACTTTGCTCGGGTAGTACACATATGAGTATGTGGGCGATGATGATCATTTTATTGCTTCTAGGTTGTACTTTGGATATTGGTGGCATAGTGGGATGAAGTGGCCCGGACAAACTTTACATGTCCTCGCACATGAGACCTGTTCCACGCTTGACATGCAACTAGTTTTCCATAAGTGGCTAGCGGGTGTCTGTCTCTCCTAATATAGTCAATATCTAATTTGCAACGAGTTGTCAACAATTTGGTTATCCTCGTTGTGGTTCATGTTCGTAGGTAAGAACGGTTCTATCTTCGAAAGCCCTAAGCCACGTAAAACTTGCAATGGATAAATTAGAGGCATCTAGTTTAGATTGTTGTTGGGCTAGTGTTATGATATTGTGATGTTGTAAGTAGAAGTATGAGATGATACTCTTACAACACACATAACGTGTAATCTCCATAGACCTTGGACTTACACATATAGGTATGATAGTGATCATACCACGGTGCACATGATGGAGATCATATGCGGGAACCATATCATTTCACTTATAAACATGTGATGTTTTGATTACATCTTATATTGCTTGTTTGGCGTTTTATTAGCATAATAAGATGATCCCTCATTTAGATATCAAGATAAAAATGTGTTCTTCCTTAAGTATGCACCGACAATGTTTCGTCGCTTCAAGACATCACGTGATGATCGGGTGTACTTGAATCCACGAGCATATCTCGGGTGTAAGACAGTTAAACTCGTGAATACTAAGGTTCTTACTTGGCGAGCCTAGCATGTACGGACATGGCCTCGGAACACGGACCGAAAGGTTAAGCATGAGTCATATGTTTTGATATGATGACCATTTGATGCTCGCCTTTGAAGCTATACCGACTCACGTGATGATCGGACTTGGTGTAGTGGATTTGGTTCATGTAATCACCAAAAAGACACGAGGGATGTCGTTTTTGAGTGGGAGTTCATTTCTAATTTGGATTAGTAGAATTCAATTTATCATAAATTAAATCAAACTGAATTTGCATAATTTGTTGTAGTCATTGGCATTCGTTCACCACCTTATGCATAGTTGTAATTGAGATAATTGAACTATAGAATTCTGGATATATACTTTACGATTTGGTATCGTATTGAGTTGAGTGTCAATCTAAAGTTTAAAGTCCTATTGCAAACTTTCAGCAAATTCTATTTACTCCGTGAAATTTAATAGTTGGTATTAAATCGAGAGTAACAATTCCAGTGTTAGTATCTTAAGTATCATGTTTGCCTCCATGATTCTTGATTGTTTTAATATCAAGTTTATCTAGGAGCTGAAAGAATTGTTTCAGAAACCATCATGTGTGGCAGATATAATGATATCTGAAACAATGTTTTGGTTGCAAAATGATAGAGTATAATATATGTTCTCATATTGGATGAGAATTTACGAAGGTTGGAGATGCTAGACATCCTAATCATCCAAAAAGGGTTTTGGAAAGTAATGTTATACTCACGATTCGCCTTTATAAGCTACAGTAGCTTGATCATGAAAGTCGTCATGATAAGGATGAAGAAGATGTATGTAAAGTGTTTACTACACTAAAAGATTACTAAAGAATGGATTTTGAAAGAATACCGATCATTTTGATGATGGTGATCTACTTCAAAGTGCAAGTCCAAAGGTATTATTATTTGAATATACACGCTTTGGACTATGTGTCATGTATATGGCGCCACTTTTGATGTTGATAAATTCTTTTAAAAAGGAAAAGGAAATGCTGAAAGAGAATCTATGAAATATATTTGGCAGAAAAGAAAAGATTGGAAATATCCAATTTAGGTATATGGATGATATACATGTTATGGTTGTATTCTTTGCTTGTTAAACAATGTGGTTCTTGGGTATTGGATACCAAATTGGTTGGTATGAAATTTCATACGGAACAACGCAATTAATGAACCACAATGGCCTAAGTAACTAGCAAGAGAATATGTGATGATGTTCATCAAAAACAAACAAACCATTGTTTGTATTTCTCGTTGACATCAAAGCTTGACTTCAAGATTTTTTTTAATAATTGTTATTTGAATCAGGTATTATGAGAACAAAGGTTGTTCAAATAATTACCATATTCCATATAAGATGGATGATTTACAAATCTAGTTGGAGAAATCACATCCATAAAACCTAATGCTAAAATGTCGCAAGATAAATGATTGAAAGATCACTTACGAAGTGACATCACTGTTTAAATTATATTGGAAAGAAAACATGAAGAATCTCCATATTCATGGATTTTTGGAGTCTTTGATTTGATCAAGTGACGCTTGTGAGACTTTCCACGTGATAATTAAAACTTCGTTCAAAGGCCAAAGAAGAACGAATGACTAAAATATTGGAATTTATACATATCGATGTATGTAGTCCATTATGTATAGTCATAAGCGATGGATTTCAACTTCATATGCTTTCTCAGTAAATTTGAGTGAATATTCACTTAATGAGAAAGAAGTATGAAATATTTGAAAAACGTTTCAAAGACTTTCAAGATGAAGTGGACAATCATTGTAACAAGAAAAATAAATGAATTATGATTTGATCATAAAGGGATTTATTTGAGTTACAAGTGTAACAAGAAAAATAAATGAATTATGATTTTATCATAAAGGGATTTATTTGAGTTGCAAGTTTAGCAAAACACCTAGATTTACATCTCCCGAAACACCATAGGAGTATGGAGTATTTGAGATTTGTAATGAAACCTTGTTTGACATGGTTGGATCAAAGGTGTTATTTATAAAACTGCCATTATGTTTTAAAAGATTAAAGCTTTAGAGACTACCGCTTTTACACTGAAAAGAGCTCCATATTAATCCGTTAAAATGACACCATGGAAGTTATGGTTTGGGGTAAAACCCAAGTTGTCATTTCTTAAATTTTGGTATGCTAAACATAAGTAAGATGTTTACAACCGAAGTCGGATGAGCATGTCTTTGTAGGTTATTTCGAATAACAATTGGTTATTCCTCCATAACACCGAGGACAAAGGGGTTTGTCGCTTGAAATATGAAGTTTCTTGAAGAAGGAATTTTTCGTAAAAGTTAAGTGGGAGGACAATAGAAATTTGATAAGGTTAACGAACCTTAGTTATATGTGCTGAGTTGCGCAGCGCCGGAAATTGTTCCGAAGGCTGCCATAATGCTCATAGCTTATGTGCCTCAAAGGTTGTGGTCACGGAGATCTAAGTTCCTATTGAACCAAGTAGGTCGGTTAAACAATCAAATGCTAAGATTTGAGAGTAAATCATTATTGTTTGACAATGATGAACCGAATACATACAAAGAAGCGATGATGGGCCCTGACTCCGTCAAATGGCTTGAAGCCATAAAATCCGTGATAGTTCCATACACGATAAATCAAGTTTTGGACTTGGAAGACCCTCCGGAAAGGTGTAAAAACCTATCAGTCGTATTTGGATCTATAAAGAAATAGACATGGATGTTTCACATCTATGAAATAGTCGACATGTCGTAAAGTATTTTATGACAATGTTCAAGGAGTTGACTATGACAAGATTTGATCTTTCATATAGTCTGGACGGATTAAAGTAGCAACCACTACATATAATTTGTTATATGGTAGATTAATAAACAAAACAAAGTTCTTTTAATAGAATGGTTACCTAGGACGTGTACATGACACGATCCAAAGGGTTTTGTTAATTCAAAGGATGCTAAAAGGGGCATGCAAACTTCAATTGTTGAAGTAAGCATCACGGAGTTGGAATCTTCACCGTGATAAAAAAGAGTTTTCATCAGGAGACGATGAAGATGCTTGCATTTGCAAGAAATTAAGTGGGAGCGCTAAGACATATTTCTAATACATTATGTGGAGGACATCTTGTTGATTAGAAATGATGTATCTTTTATTGACAGAGGTTAAGAATTTCATTTCGATGAAATACTTAGGCAAAACCCGAATATTTAGCGCAAATGTCTATAGTGGATAGACTGTGACGCTAATATGGTTGTGCCAAACGTACATCTATGAGATATTGAAGGAGTTCAACATAGAAACAACAAGAAAAGGTTCTTGTCACATGGAAAAGGAATTGAATCAAGATTCAAGTGTATCGACACTTGATAAGTGAAACAAGATTCAAGTGCTTTGACACTTGATGAGTAAAATCACAAGAATGATTTGATCAATCATACCATGATATGTACACATCCAGATATGTCCTATGCTCTAAGTGTTATGAGCATATACCGGAATGAATCATAAAATGTTCATTGGACAATAGTAAGGATATTCTTATGATCTTTTGGAAGAACTAAGAATATATTTGTGTAGAGGTGACAAACAATTACAAATAGTTCATTGTAAAGAGTTACATTGATACTAGTTTTGTCACAAGATACAAATTAAGTTTATCTCAATTTAAACTATGGGTGGCACAATGTAATGGAGAGGAGATTCCATGCTGGATTTGGATGAATTCCAAAATTAAGACATTGTGACGGATACTACAACAAAAGGCTAAGTATATGACTGCTATAGTAGTAGCAAAGGAGGGAATTTGTGTCAAGTAGTTTGTTATGAAACTAAGGTGTGGTTCGCAACGGGCTAACACTAAAGATATATTGTATGGCAATAGTATCGACATGATTAAACCCCAAGGAACTAAAGGTCTCACCAAAAGACAAAATTTATACAATGCCATCTCATTGGAGAATGTGTGATGTGTGAAGACGCGAAGACATGCAAATACACACAGACCTGAAGCGTCAGATCCGTAGATTATGTTAACCACTTGCAATTGCATATATGGAACACCGGAAAGCCATAAGTGTTCAATACACAAAGTTTTTCAAACTAGATTATTGTCTCTAGTGCAAGTGGGAGACTAAAGGAAATATGCCCGAGAGGCAATAATAAAGTGGTTATTATCGTATTCCTTGTTTATGATAAATGTTTATTTTGCATGCTATAATTGTATTAATACAAAAACGTTAATACATGTGTGTTTAATAAACAAACATAAAGTTCCTAGTTATGCCTCTCTTATAAACTAGCTCGTTGATTAACAAGATGATCAAGGTTTCCTGATCATGGACATTGGACGTTGTTAATAACGGGATCACAACATTAGTGTAATGGTGTGATGAACATTCATCCGAAGTATAGCATTACGATCAAAGTCATTGATTTTATATTGCTATAACAACTTACGAAGTGATCCTAATCCTTAGACCATGAGATCATGTTAATCACTAACACCGGAAGAGTTTCCTGATAACATCAAACGTCACACCGTAACAGGGTGATTATAAAGATGGATTCAGAACTAATAAAGTGTTATGTTGAGGCTCATGGATCAAGAGTGGAATTTGTTCATCCTGATGACGGATAGATATACTCTGGGCCCTCTCGGTGATATCACATTGATTAGCTTGCAAGCAAGTGATTTGATCACTAGAATGTTATATCACGGGAACGAGAAAAGAGTGCATGTCAGTAATGAGATCAAACTAGGTATGGATATACCGATGATCGAATCTCGGACATGTAATATATCGCGAAACAAAGGGATTAAGATACTAGAGTAAAAGGTTCCGACGATGACAAGAAAGTCATCGTTGAATGTCTGGGAGTCAGTATGGGTCTCCAGATCCCGCTTCTGATTATTGATCCGAGAGGGGTCTCGATCATGTACGCATTATTCACGAACCGTAGGGTGACACACTTAAGAGACACCGACATCCATTTGGAGCAAAAGTTTCATGCCGAAAAGAAAAGGAAAGCGGAGGAATTTATTTCACTAGACACCGAAACTGTTTCGGTTGAAATTGCTGAAACTCGTTCTGCATGTGAAATGGAATACTAGCAAGGGGTTTTATGTGAATGTTTGTTAATTAAAGTAATTAACAAAATTCTGAATAAATAAATAAAAGAGTTTTATTTAAATGAGATCTTGCATTAAATTTGGTGGAAATTTAATGCATGTGAGTGGATTTTTGAGTGGAGGCTTTTTAATGGGAGTGGAGGCTTTTCATTTTGAGTGGGAGCTCCACCCACATGAATGTGGAAGAGGTGGGGGCAGCCCCCATGGCTGGGCGCCATGCCCCTTGGGTGCCCCCCCTCTCCCCTATAAAAGGCCCCCCTCTCCTCCTCTCAAAGCACACCTCCTCGTGAAGGATCTCTCTCCCCCTCTAGAATTTATTCCCCATGGTCTCGGACTAGCGAGATACATGTTTCCGGTGGGTATTCGGCAAGAAAGAGTTGTGCTTCCGCTGCATCGCTGGAGCGAGGAGGCGGAGGTTGCTCGGTGCCTCGAACGTGTGTGCGAGCACGGATGCGCTGCTGTTTTGCGGCGCTAGGACTTCCTCTTGATCTTGAGATCGGCAAGAGATCGTCTACATCAACCACGAGTTTGGACTCGGTAAGCTTTGTCGGTCTTCAAGGGTATGTTCTCTACGGATATACATCCGCCCGTTGTTTGTATCTAGTAGATAGATCTTGGTACATAGTTGTTCCCATCGTAGGAAATTTTTTGTTTTCTATGCTGCATACCCTACACTATGCTGGGCTCATGCCCGTCCTGATCGTCACCGTCTGGCTGGAGTCGCCTGGGACCAGCTCGACGGTGCGGGTATGCGCCGTTGCCTTGAAGGCTGAGGTGTTGCGGCCCTCCGAGTTGGGCTTCTTGAGTATGGTGGGGTCGTCGTTGTTGACCCCGCTCGCGTACTTGGCGAGCTCGTCGGCGTGGTTGGCCTATGCCGCGATGACGGCGTCGGCGAGTTCAGCTCCTTTGGCCTTGCACTCGGCGGCCATGTCGGGGTCGCCGTGGATTGTGATGACGTCACGCGGTCCGGGGAGCTTCATCGCGTTGTACGCGTAGTGGGGCGCCGCCATGAACTTGGCGAACGCCTGGCGCCCCAAGACGCAGTGGTAGGGGCTGTCGAAGGGCACCAGCTCGAAGACGATCCGCCCGGTGAGGAAGTTTGCCGGTGTGCCGAAGGTGACTGGTAGCGTGACCTTGCCGATCGGGTACGCCTTCCGACCGGGGACGATGCCGTGGAACATGGTGTAGGTCGTCTCGACCATCGATTGCAGGAGCCACAGTCATCTGAAGGTGTCGAGGTACAGGATGTTAATGTCTTGGGGAGCCAGTAGTCTCCCACCTTGGGCTTGACCACTAGGGCGACTCGGCCTGGGTACTCGATTCGTGGCGAGTGGTCCTGGCGGCTCCAAGTGATTGGTTGCTCAGACCAGTTGAGGAACTAGGGGACGTCCACCTGGGCCACCGCGTTGATGGCGATGGTGTGGGCGATGACCTTCTTCTCGCGCTTTGTGTTGAAGCCTGTGAAGGTGTGGAGCGATCCGGCCATGCTGCCGAATTTTCCGCCATTTGGCGGGTTGTTGTCGGGGTCTTCCCACGCGCGCCGTGCCTTCTCGATCTCCTTGAGAGAATGGCAGTCGGCGGTCGTGTGCGTGGCGGGCTTTCCTTCCCTGCTGTGAAATATACAAGGTTGGTTAAGAAGGGCCATAGGGTCGAACCTCGGCTTCGCCTTGTAGTTGCACCGTCACAGCGTTGCCCCCCGTCGCGACGGAAGCTCTTAGGCTCGCACTGCACGCATTTCCACGGGCGCTTGCCGGTGAGGCGAGTGTTGCCGTAGCGTAGATCTGATCGTCTTCCGATGTCGTTACCGCTCGTGCTGCGTTGTCCTCCCGACTCGTCGTCGGTTTCTTGGTTTGGGTCTTCCTCCGCGTATCTTTTGGCGATCTCCAGGAGATCCGGTATGTTGTCGAGTGTGCGGTATGCTCGTTTGAGCTTGGCGACCAGGGGCTCGTAGCGGCATGAGGTCTTGAAGCAGAGGATTGCGGTGTCTGGGTGGATACCGACCGCGTTGTACCACAGTTCTTGCCACCGTTGGACCCAGCTGCGGGTCGACTCGCGAGGTCCCTGGATGCATCGTTCCAGGTCCTCGATGGTGGTGGCGCGGGTGTATGAACCCTCGAAGTGCCTGACGAAGGCATCGTGTATCTCTTCCCAGGAGTCGATGCTATCCGTGGGGAGAGTGTTGATCCACTGCCTGCACGCCCCCTCCATCATCAGGGGGAGGTAGCGGGCGGCTAGTAGATCGGTGTGGCCGGCGATCCCCATCGCCATGAGGTAGGTATCCAGCCACACAGAGGGATCGTACGAGGGTCGATTTTCTATTTCCTTCGCGCTTTGAAGTTCGCTGGTATCTTTCCTCGTCCGCGCACCGCCCGAGTTGATTAGCGACCTCGCTCGCCGTCGCGTGGTTGGTTAGGTATGCCGCAGGTCGCCGGGCTGGCGGCGCGCCAGCTCTGGTTGTTGATGATGTGGGTGCGGGCGTCGACGGATGACCGCTGGCGGCGACGGTTGGTCGCCGCCGGGGTCGCGCAGGGAGAGGAGCTGTAGTGGTTCGGGTGGCGGGCAGTTGAGGGTGTTTGCCGCCATGGGGCGGCCGCTCTGCTGCCCGATCAACGCGAGTACATCCGACCCTGTGAGTCGACGCCTGCGTTTTGTTGCTCGACCGCTTTTGCAAGCAAGGCCTTGGCATACTGGATCTGTAGGGCCGTCACCGGTGGCCGCGATGTTGTCGACTGCTTCTCGGCCCGCGACGAGGTTGTCCATCGTGGTGGAGAACAACGGTAAGCCGTTCGCGTCTCGCTCCCGTGAGGAGACCACGATCCTCGGCTGGTCCCTGGGTGGTGCGCGGTTGGGTGGTGGTGGGGCGCCATTGGCCGTTGACCCTGGTGGGGGCCGAGCGCTTCCTCTTGGTGGCGCGTTCTCACAGATCGCGCGCTCGGCCGCGTGGGCTGGGTCGCTCTCGTCGTCGAAGTTCAGGGCGCGCCCCTGGATGGTGGGGTTCAGGCGTGACCTGATTCGAAGCTGGTGGTAGCGCGATAGCTCCTACGCTGTCACCTGCTCGAGGCGAAATTTTTCGCGCTCGGCTTTTCCTTCCGAACTGCTTCCGCCAGCTTCAGGCAGAGTTCCGTGACCTCCGTTTCTGTCGTGTTGGGAGGGATCGGAGTGGAGAATGGATCCTCTGACGGGTCGGCGCCAGTAGCCATATAGGTCGCGGCGTGGCGTGCGGTTCCGTCACGGAGGTCGCCGGAGTTTTCCGACCCAGAGTCGAAGTCGAAGATCCCAAGGATACAGGGATCCTCGAAGTCTCCGACATTGGAGACCTGGGCGGCGCGGTGACAATGAATCCGACGAGTGACGCCGGGGTAGCCGAGTCGGCGTCGTCGTTGAGGGCCGCGTCTTCCGCGGCTGCGGTGGTTTCAGAGGCGAGGCGGTGGATCATGCGGACCTGACTCTCAGAGAGCCGGTCGCGTGGTGGCGACTCGCGGATGCAAGCCGAGTCCTCCGAGACGATGACGTCGGTGAGGCCGACGAAGAGGCTGATTGTGCCGACCGGCAGGATCATGCTATGCGTGACGGGTCGCGCCGCCGGGACGTAGATGCTCGGCAAGATCTAGAGAATATCGCCGATCGCTATCATGCGGCTGGTGGCGATCGACTCGTTGATGGGTAGATTGGATCTCGCCGCAGAACACTGGCCTGACCGGCCAGGCCCCACGGTGGGCGCCACTATCGTGGGAATGACCACGACAGATGTTGCAATCAGCAGCGAGTAGTAGAACATAGGGCAAGGGCGGCCAGCCATCTGCGGTGCGAGATGAGGGCGGAGACACAAGGATTTACCCAGGTTCGCCCCCCCGGAGGGTAAAGACCTGCTCCTGCTAGATTGTATTATGGTGAGAGTACAATGGGGCAAGCTCGGCGGCTAGGAAGCGAGTCGCTTGGGTGTATGATGGAACGTATCCTCTATGCGTCCTCTACGGAGGTTTATATAGACTCACCCCCCTAGGGCTTACAGATCTCAACCGAATTAGTTAAGGTTTCAGCGATCGTTTAACCTAATCCGACTGGGCCTATCTACGCTTCTGGGCCTTCAGCTTCCAGTGGCTTGAGTCCACGCCAGGTCTTGATCCAGTCGCCGTCCAGAAGCCCACTCACTGGCACTGGGCTGGATCAAGCCCTGCTGGGTATATCCCCATCAGTTACCACATATAAAATTTCACTAATGGATAGTGAAAATAATGGGACAAAAGTATGAAGCACCACTTGCCTTTTTTGGTATAGAATATAGGTTCACTCCTTGATCTTGCAATAGTCACACTCTTCAAATTTCACTACAATTCAATTAAGGTACAAATTCAATCTAGAATTCCATCAATTCACCACATAAAATAAAGGAAACAAAACAATGCATGCAAGTATGCAAAAGATTGTTTTATTTGGAAAAGTGGTTTCTACTAAGGCTATAAACATTTTAAAATACCTATTAGTCATTTATAAAAGTGGCAAAACCATTTAAAAATAACTTAGTGAAAATGGACATTTAAATCATTTTTGTTTTGCTAAAAATGATTTAAATCAAAGTAATAATTTCTAGTGTTGGTCAAAATGTTTTTAAACACAAATATTAATATTTAGGGACAAAGTGTTTTAAAACAAATCCATTTTCAAATGGTTTCACTCAAAACCATTCTTAAATCAAAGCATCATTTTATTTTACTAGAAATTCCTTTAATCAAAGTAATAATTTTCTAGGGTTAATTAAATACATTTTTAAATCCAAAACTTAGTGTTTAGGGTCAGAGAGTTTAAATCAAACCATTTGTAAAGGTTTTACTCAAAAAAAAAAAAATTAAACATAATCAATAAATTTTGTTTTACTAAAAATGCTTTTGTTCAAGGAATAATTCCATAGTGTCACAAGACATGTTTTTAAATCTAAAAGTTGCTTTTTATGATCAGTAGGTTAAAAAAACATTTGCAAAAGATTTTACTCAAAAATCATTTCTAGAATAATTTTTATACTCCAAATAAGCCTAGAAATGTTTCTGCATAAACAACCAATTTTCCAGAAGCAAAATGCCAAACTAAAGGCATGGTTGCAAAGTATTCGTTTTCCTAATTCCAATTATATAAAATTTGTAAAATTTGGACGTGTAGATTTAAAGTTATAGATTTTACAAAATCTAGCATCTAATAGATCAAATCTGTTTTTAAATCAACAGGCAGGGCCACGTGGTTGATTCTCATTGGAAAATACCGGTTCGCATGGATCGACTGATACGGAGCTTTGGATCTAAGTGGGATCGTACGATTCAGATTGATCCATACATTTTCGACAAGTCAATCTATCGCAACCACAATATTAAAATCTAACGGCTCACGGCACATAGCCAAGAACTGGCAGCGCTGGCGCAACGAGAGCGACGGCGCGCTCTTTCAGCGATGGTCCGACAAAACTAGGATGCGCGGGAGAGGGAGGAGATCATTACCAGACTTGCAGAGATGCACTGATTCTCGACGTGGTCGCCGCAGGGACAGGGGAGCATCGTGTCGTCGAGGATTGCCCGTCGGAGAAGCTCTTGACGACGACGCGTCTATTCGTCGTCGTTGGCGAGGCTGTACGACACGGGAAGACAAGTTGAAGGGTGCGTTAGACGCGGGCGAGAGAGGCGGATACGCGAGCGACATCGAGAGAGAGAGGCGAGGTCAGAGTTACCGAGGAAAGGTCGACGGAGTTGAGCTAACCATCGGTGGCAAGTTGGCATTGTTGGAGGCGACATTTTAGGGAGCGCGCGAGCGAGCTAGTGCTACCGGCAGGTGCGCCTGACGATGGGGAGAAAGCTTGTGGGTGCCTGGGAGTGGGAGGTGGTCTGTCTTCGCCGGAATCGTCCGGGGAAGGTCGTCGGTGCTGTGATGGTGCAGTTCAAAATCAGAGCAGCCCTGGGGCGAAGAGAGGATAGTGAGCGAGGGGAAAGAGAGGGAGGACATGGGTGCTTAAATGGGAGAGGTTGCAGGGATGAATCAACGCGGAATTATAGTGAATTAAATCTGCGAAATCAAAGGCAGAAACGGGCGAGA
Organism: Avena insularis; assembly: GCA_023614405.1. Lineage (NCBI taxonomy): Eukaryota > Viridiplantae > Streptophyta > Magnoliopsida > Poales > Poaceae > Avena > Avena insularis. Next base: position 189,805,049 of record CM042689.1, on the reverse strand, counting down.
GAGGGGGGAGGAATGGGTCGCGCTAGGGAAGACGCTGAGCTGGAGATGGGGTCTGTTTTTCAACGAAAGAGAGATGGTATGCGTTGGGCCGGTCAGTGGGTGAGCAGGTGCGGGTTCTGGTGAGAAAAATGATTCGGGGAGGGGAGAGAGTGGGCTGGCTGCCGGGCCAGTTGAGCTAGGGCTAGTTGGGCTGGGTCCAATTCATTTTTTTTCTATTTTCTTTTTCTATTTCTGATTTCTGTTTTGAATTTATTCAAATGTTTCAAACACATATTTTATTTCAAAACATTTCCAAACTTTCAGTATGTTTAAATATTGTTTTAACAATGTATTTTAGAATCCATTTTTGAATATTTTCTTATATTCTTTTTATGGTTTATTATTTATTTAAAATAAACCTTTGTCTTTATTTAAATAAGATTTTAAATATATTTTCAAACTTCTATTTGAATTCCAATTTTTACCAAACCTGTTTCGGTAGTTTTTATTTATTCATTAGTTGTTCAATAATTCATTTGGAATTATTTAAAATATTGTAATATGATTTAATATTCATTTAAATTGGGATTTTATCTTTATTCAAATGAAATCAAATATGGTTTTCAATCCATATAAATTTTATTCAAATAATTCTTATATTCCTTTTAAGTTAATTAGATAACTTTTTAATCTACTTTGGGAAGTTCCAATTTCTTATTTTCTCATGATTTAATTAATCATTTATATTAGGGATTTTGTATCCATTTAAATAGATTTGAATTTGGTTAATGCCATATAATTTTATTTGGATATTCTTTATCCTTTTATTTTATTTGGATTATCTTTATTCCATTTGCTAATGGATTTAATTCAAGTTTGAATTTGTCTTCTAAATAATTTCTTATTTATTTAATTCTTTGTTTACCTTATAAAATCTAAAATTGGTGATTCCAATTTGTATAATTTTATTTAATATTTTTTTATCTTTTTAGATCTTTTAGGGTTATTTTGGTCAAGATTTGGCATGGATTTAGATAGGAGATTTATTAGCCTTGGAAATTAATTCCTTTTATCTTAAGAAATTCATAAGTTTTTATCCAAGGCTCCAAATTAAGTGAAACAAATTTCTATGGTTTATAATATTTTTATTTATCATTTTGATCATTTATAAATGTTTGTTGCTGAATTTTTATATGGATCAAATCCATAGTCTTAAAGAGATCTTGGAAATGATTTTCTTCCATTAGGGTTTTAAGGTTTTGGTTTAACTTTTCCAAGTGTTTAAATTTTAAGATACTTTCATTGATGAATACATTTCACTTGATTGAAATTTTGTTGGATTCCATTTTATTCAAAAAAATTTCAGCAAGGGTTTTGATGTTTCCATTTAGAAGCAAAAAGTTACTTTTCACCCTAAATTTCAATAATTATTTATTTTGTTTATTTATTTTTAATATTTCAAAATTTGGGAAAATTTTCGGATGTGACAGGCTACCACCCTTAAAAGAAATCTCGTCCCGAGATTTGGGAAGGCTAGAGGTTACAAGTTGGATTCAAGGCAACTAGGGTACTACCACCCTTAAAAAGCTTTTCAACTAGATTACATCTTGGCTTACTTGGGATCTTGATGTAAGTTCTCTGGACAATTGTTTGCATAATGTCCTTTGTCTCCACACTTGAAACATGTGATAAGGTTGAGATCTCGAGGTGGCTTCTCTGGACAATATGATGCATACTTTCCTAGCTCTTTGTAGTGGTTGCACATCACTTGGCTAATATCTTTCCTCATCTTTGGTTTCACTATCTTTTGTTGGTTTTCTTGGCTCTTCTTCTTCTTCTTCTTTGGTATCATTGCCTCTTGTTTGTTTCCTTGGTTCTTCTTCTTTTCTGGATATTCACTGGCATAGTGTCCCATATCTTTGCAATTGTAACATTGCACTTGGCTTTTGTCCTTCTTCTTCTTTTTGGGTCTCTCCAAAGCTAGGAGTTCTTCTAGTTCATGTTCTTCATATCTCACCTCAAAGGTGGTAAATCTTTCTCTCTTCTTGGGGCAGTCACTAGAGATATGAACTTGTTCTTCACAAGAGTAGCAACACTTGGTGGTCACTTTGGATATGGCCTTATGAGGCATGGTTCTGACTTTGCCTTCATCCTTCTTGGTACAAGTTGTTCCCTTATGGAGGTTTCCAAACATTTGATACATTACATCTTGTTTCATTTGTTGAACTATAGGATAGATGGGGCATTGGATAGGGACATGATCATTTCCTTCACATAGGAAACAAGTCACTTGAGATGTGGGGCATTGTTTAGTTGGATGTTTCTCTTCACAATTAGTGCATTGTTCCACATGATCTTTATAAGTGTGTCCTATGACTCCAAAAATATTGCAAGCTTGAGTTCCTTCTATAACATCATCCTTGATGTCATTGATGTCACTATTTCCTTGGGAAAGGTTGTCTCTCATGTTGATCATTTGATTGGTCACCCTTTGAAACAATTGGGTTTGGATTTCCAAAAACTTTTGCATGGTTGGGTATAACTCATTGATGTTGTCTAAAAACTGAGTTGTCACTTGATTCAACTAGGCTTGGGTTGCTCTAAGTTGTTCTCTCATGTGCATCTCTTGGTTGTTGTTGTTGTTGTTGTTGTCACCATTCTTTATGTTGGAGTCTCTTTGGAGAAGTCATCTATTTGGGTTGGATTGGGATTAGAATAGGCAAAAGATTTCTAGAGGAAGAATTCTACTCACACACAACAATTCACACAAGCAATGTGCAAGCAATTACAAACAAACATTCCACTCAAACAACAAGGTTCAAGCACATTTTTAGTCAACAAAATATTTTTGCTACACCACATAAGTTGGTGTGATTGATCTAAACTAAACACTAGTATGGTGGTCCAACTATGGTATTTTCTTGAGATCATTTCATTCTTCTTGGTTGTTTCTTCATGAACAAAATCATTGTTCCCTTGGAAAATTTCTTGAATCTTGGTCACAAGCTCAAAGGTGATAATGGTTTCTTCTAAGTTGGGTTTCCTTAGTCTTCAAGTCTTGAGTATCATTTCTTGTCTCACTTGTAGTTCTTAGTGATGTCCACATTGAAGTCCTTGATGAAACTAAAGTTGAAGTCATTGGTGATGTTGAAGTCTTTGCTCATAGTAAAGTCTTTCTCCATCAAGTTTGAAAAGGAAGAGATGTAAAATCAAAACAAAAAGGTTGAGGAAAGAGTTTACAAGATTGTTTGTAAATAAGTTTTGGAACAAATAGAACTCCTATTTTTCTAAGGGGTTTTGTCCAATCCTAGGGTTACAATCCTATAGGCAACACAGTGCTCTGATACCATCTGTAGAGGTCCCAACCTGTTAAGGTAGATATCCCTGTGTTTACAATGCTAGTCCCTGGATCAATAGCTAGCATCCACAGTTTAAGATGTAATATCAAGAAACAAAGGTCATAATACAAATTTATAACAAGGAATAAAATAATTCATTACATCTTACATAGCTCATTTGGCTATCTCATTACAATGCAGCAGAAATAACTATATAGCATGGAGTCCTTCATCTTCAAAAGTGCCATAGGCAAACACGTTGGTTGTAGGTTTGTAATCCTATTCAACAGACTTCACTAACATTAAACAAACATGCAACATAATAAGTTATAGCCGCAAGGGTCAATACATTTGAATTGTATTGGCAAGTGATACTATGATAGAATAGTGGTATCTATTATCTATATGCATTTGGCTAACTAGATCTTAGGCTTGCTTTTCTCAAAATAAATTTTCCTTATCCTTTGAAAACACTAAGTTTTTGGTTTCTCAAAATCACCCAAGGCATCTACCAATCAAAGATTGAAGATCCTTTAACCCTTGTTCAACCACAAGCTTTTAACTTAGAAATTGGGATGAGGAGATCCTTGATAGCTTCCATGTCTTGATGCTCAAATTGTCCATTGCCGGGGACACGGCTAAGTACTTAGATTTTACTCTCGAGAGAGGTGGTGCACTTTCCCAACATGACTCGACAGGCATCAAGACAAGATCTTTCAGAAGCCTTCCCTTAGACCAGAATGGACGCGCTCCAAACCTATCACCCCTACCACCAAATGTCCATTTGGCTAAGTTATTGCAACCTATATGATCCAGGCAGAGCCCATATTGCCAAGTGGCTGCACTAGAAGCTTCTTAACATTTGACATCTCAAATCTCTTTGTTCCTGGGTGGCATTCCACAAGTGAGATACACCAGGTATTTCCCTTGGGGTAACCACTCAACATAAATCCATTCATACCATTCCACCCAGGTGATTCATTCATATACTAGTTTTATTAAGCCAAAACATAGGTCAAAAGACTTAGCAAAATTTCCATAGCATGTATATAATCCACCCTTGTTTTCTACTAGCTAGGCTAAGCATGATAGTATTAGGAATCTTAGCTTAGGTAAAATTCTACTAAGGCATCATCTACTAAGATTTCCCATGGCATAGTTAACACATAGAAAATTCCATGCAAGTCCTACTCAAAATATCACTAATGCATAGTGAAAATAATGGGACAAAAGTATGAAGCACCACTTGCCTTTTTGGTAGAGAATATAGGTTCACTCCTTGATCTTGCAATAGTCACACTCTTCAAATTTCACTACAATTCAATTAAGGTACAAATTCAATCTAGCATTCAATCAATTCACCACACAAAATAAAGGAAACAAAACAATGCATGCAAGCATCCAAAAGATTGTTTTATTTGGAAAAGTGGTTTCTACTAAGGCTATAAACATTTTAAAATACCTATTGGTCATTTATAAAAGTGGTAAAACCATTTAAAATTAAGTTAGTGAAAATGGGCATTTAAATCATTTTTGTTTTGCTAAAAATGATTTAAATCAAAGTAATAATTTCTAGTGTTGGTCAAAATCTTTTTAAATACAAATATTAATATTTAGAGTCAAAGTGTTTTAAAACAAATCCATTTTCAAAAGGTTTCACTCATTTTTAAATCAAATCATCATTTTATTTTACTAGAAATGCCTTTAATCAAAGTAATAATTTTCTAGGGTTAATTAAATAAATTTTTATATCCAAAACTTAGTGTTTAGGGTTAGAGAGTTTAAATCAAACCATTTGTAAAAGGTTTTACTCAAAATTTATTTTTAAAACATAATCAACAATTTTTGTTTTACTCTAAATGTTTATATTCAAGGAATAATTCCTTAGTGTCACAAGATATGTTTTTAAATATAAAAGTTGGTTTTTATGATCAGTAGGTTGAAAACAAAACATTTGCAAAAGATTTTACTCAAAAATCATTTCTAGAATAATTTTTATACTCTAAATAATCCTAGAAATGTTTCTGCATAAAAAACCAATTTTCTCGAAGCAAAATGCCAAACTAAAGGCATGGTTGCAAAGTATTCGTTTTCCTGATTCCAATAATATAAAATTTGTAAAATTTGGACATGTAGATCTAAAGTTATAGATTTTACAAAATCTAGCATCTAATAGATCAAATCTATTTTTAAATCCACAGGCAGGGCCACGTGGCTGATTCTCATTGGACAATACCGGTTCGCACGGATCGACTGATACAGAGTGTTGGATCTAAGTGGGATCATACGATTCAGATTGATCCATACCTTTTCGACAAGTCAATCTATCGCAACCATAAGATTAAAATCTAACGGCTCACCGCACACAGCCAAGAATCGCGGCGGCGCGGTAAGCGTGGCGCTCGGCAATGACCGTCGTCCGTGAAAACTAGGATGTGCGGGAGAGGAAGGAGATCATTACCAGACTCGTAGAGATACACCGATTCTCGACGTGGTCGCCGCAGGGACAGGGGAGCACTATGTCATCGGGGATTGCTCGTCGGAGAAGCTCCTGGCGACGGTGCGTCTGTTCATCGTCGTTGGCTAGGCTGTACGGCACGGGAAGACAAGTTAAAGGGTGTGTTAGACGCGGGCAAGAGAGGCGGATACACGAGCGTCATCGAGTGGGAGAGGCGAGGTCAGAGTTACCGGGGAAAGGTCGCCGGAGTTGATCTAACTGTTGGCGGCAAGTTGGCATTGTCGGAGGCGACATTTTAGGGCACCTGTGAGCAAGCTAGGGGAGGAACGGTTCACGCTAGGGAAGACGCTGAGCTAGCGATGGGGTATGTTTGTCAGTGAAAGAGAGAGGGTATGCGTGGGGCCTCGCGGTCAGTGGTTGAGCGGGTGTGGGTTCTGGTGAGAAAAATGATTCGGGGAGGGGAGAGAGTGGGCTGGCTGCTGGGCCTGTTGGGCTGGGGCTAGTTGGGTTGGGTCCAATTCATTTTTTTTCTTTCTGTTTTCCTTTTCTTTTTCTATTTCTGAGTTCTGTTTGAATTTATTCAAATGTTTCAAACACATATTTTATTTCAAAACTTTTCCAAACTTTCAGTATGTTTTAATATTGTTTTAACAATGTATTTCAGAATCCATTTTTTAATATTTTATTATATTCTTTTTATGGTTTATTAATTATCTAAAATAAACCTTTGTCTTTATTTAAATAAGATTTTAAATATATTTTCAAACTTCTATTTGAATTCCAATTTTTACCAAACCTTTTTCAGTAGTTTTTATTTATTCATTAGTTGTTAAATAATTCATTTTGAATTATTTAAAATATTTTAATATGATTTAATATTCATTCAAATTGGGATTTTGTCTTTATTCAAATAATATTGTTTTGAATCCATATAAATTTTATTCAAATACTTCTTCTATTCCTTTTAAGTTAATTATATAAATTTTTAATCCACTTTGGGAAGTTCCAATTTCTTATTTTCTCATGATTTAATTAATCATTTATATTAGGGATTTTGTCTCCATTTAAATAGATTTGAATTCGGTTAATGCCATATAATTTTATTTGGATATTATTTATCCTTTTATTTTATTTGGATTATCTTTTTTCCATTTGATTATGGATTTAATTCAAGTTTTAATTTGTCTTCTAAATAATTTCTTATTTATTTAATTCTTTCTTTGTCTTATAAAATCCATATCTTTTTATTTAGAGATCCAAAATTGGTGATTCCAATTTGTATAATTTTATTTAATATTTGTTTATCTTTTTAAATCCTTTTAGGATTATTTTGCTCAAGATTTGACATGTATTTAGATAGGAGCTTGACTAGCCTTGGAAATTAACTCCTTTTATCTTAATAAATTCATAAGTTTTTATCTAAGGCTCCAAATTAAGTGAAACAAATTTCTATGGTTTTATAATATTTTTATTTATCATTTTGATCATTTATATATGTTTGTTGCTGAATTTTTATATGGATCAAATCCATACTCTTGAAGAGATCTTGGAAATGATTTTCTTCCATTAGGGTTTTAGGGTTTTAGTTTAACTTTTCCAAGTGTTTAAATTTCAATATACATTCATTGATGAATGCATTTCACTTGATTGAAATTTTGTTGGATTCCATTTTATTCAAATTTTGTTCAATAAGGGTTTTTATGTTTCCATTTAGAAGCAAAAAGTTTCTTTTCACCCTAAATTTCAACAATTATTTCTTTTGTTTATTTATTTTTCACATTTCAAAATTTGTATCACCATGTTTTAACCCCAAGTAACTGAAGGTATCACCAAAGGAAGAAATTTATACAATGACATCTCATTGGAGAATGAGTGAGGCGTAGAGACGCAAATACATGCAATTACACACGAACCTGAAAGTGTCGGATCCGAAGATTAAGTTAACCACTAGAAATAGTGTATATACAACACCGGAAAGCCATAGGTGTTGAATGCACAAAGTTTTTAAACTAGCTTATTGACTCTAGTGCAAGAGGGAGACTATTGGAGGTATGCCCAAGTGGCAATAATAAAATGGTTATTATCATATCTTTATGTTTATGATAAATGTTTACATCCCATGCTATAGTTATATTAACCAGAAACTTACTTGTGTGTTTTGTGCACATAAAGAGTCCCTAGTAAGCCTCTTATTAAACTAGCTTGTTGATTAATATATGATCATGGTTTCCTGATCATGAACATTGGATGTTATTAATAACAAGGTCATATCATTAGAAGAATGATGTGATGGAGACACTCCTATAGTTATCATATCATAAGATCAAGTCATTTAGAGTTTGTTTGCTATAATCTTTGAAATACATAGTAACCTAAATACTTCGACCATGAGATCATGCTAACACTGTCATCAAATGGATACTTTGATGACATCCAACACCACTTTGTAACTGGGTGGTTATAAAGGTGGCATTGAGTATTCTGAAAGTATGTGTGGAAGCACATGGATCAAGAGTGGGATTTGTCCATCCATATGATAGACAAATATACTCTGGGTCCTCTCGATGGAATGTCATCCAATTGGCTTGCAAGCATGTGAGTAGGTCACAAGTGATCACATATCACGGAACGAGTAAAGAGTACTTATTGTAAAGAGGTTAAACTAGGTATAGAGATACCGACGATCAAACCTCAGATAAGTAAAGTATTGCACGACAAAGGGGATAGATATCATATGTAAATGGTTCATTCGATCACAATGTAATCATAGAAATATGTGGGAGCCATAATGGATTTCCAGATTCCTCTAATGGTTATTGATCGGATAGGTGTCTCGATCATGTCTACATAGTTCACGAACCGTAGGGAGACACACTTAAGGATTCAATGTTGTTTAGTAGATATAGAATATGAGTTGGATACCGAATTTTGTTCGCAGTCTCGGATTGGATCCAGGACATCACGAGGAGATCCATAATGCTCCGGAGAATAAGATTCATAAAAGGAAAGTCGATTTCCAGGGTTCGGAAATGTTTTCGGTGTTTTGACCAAAGTTTCTAGAAAGTTCTAGAAGGTCCACCACCCCTGGAGGGGGTGCTTGGAATGCACAATACCCTAATGGGGTAGAAGCATGGAACACTAGGTCAATTCAGCCAAGGATAAGGAAGAGAGAATCAAATTCTAGTTTGAATAGTCAAACACTAGTTTGAAAAGTGAAATCCTAGTTTGAAGGTCAAAGTCCTAGTAGAGGAAGGAAAGGAAACCTTGAGGGAAAAGGTTTCCCTTTCCCTCTCCATTGTCTCCGGCCATGAGGAGTTTGGGGAGGACTCGGCCAACCCAGGTCGCCGCCCTTCCACGCATATAAGGAGGGGTGGGGCACCCCCCACACCCACAACCTCACCCCGAAACCCTAGGTTACCACCTTGCTCCCTAGCCGCCGGTGCCCTAGCCTCATATAAATCGCTGCCGCCTAGCCTAAACCCTTTCCACCAGCTGCCCTCCTCACCTCGGTGTCTAAACCTAGCCACCGAGTTCCTCTCTAAATCCACCATACCTACTATTAATTAGGAGAAGCCCTGTAGGATCTACTCCTCCATCTACACCACCACACCGTCGTGCAACTGGAATCGCGAGGAGATCTACAACCTCCGCTGCCTCCTGGAACAAGGGATAGGAAGGTCTTCATTGAGTACTAAACGTGTGACCGACTGTGGAAGCGCTGCCAGAACATGGCGCCGGAAGGATCGTCTTCACAATCTTGAGATTATTGTGATTGCAAGGACTGTGTGAACAATAACTACAATTAAGGGTAGTGTCACTATCATGAATTCCCTATTATTTCTTATGTATTTAGTTTTCTATAGCTTTGCATGTGTAGGAAATGGTTTACCTTATATTCTATACTATGGTGTGAGTACCCAATAGAATTGTCATAGACCCCCGTTGATTCCTTGATAGCCATCATATTGTATAATTGCATAGCCATGCTATTAGTTGCGTGGGTGGTTTTCATGATACATATGTGTATGAGAAAGATTATGTTTTGCTGAAAAGAAAACCACTTAATCAACGAATCACCTGGGTGGAATGGCAAGTTATTGGGTCATCAAGTGTTTTTTATGGTGTGGATTGCCACCCATGCTTCAAATAGATAATAGACAGTCATGACTAGTAACTTTCATGTAGATGCACATGTCATATGGGCTCTGACTTGACTGGTTAAGTTATGGGATCATGTCCTACCGTGGCTAGAAGATGTAGGTATTTATATGATGGTATGGTCCTGGGTTAGGCTCATGATTTATGTTTCCCAAAGGTGTCATCCTGATCTTCTCTCAAAAGGGGTTGATTGGGTCTTGTGTGTAAAGTGTACTAGCATCTACAGATGGTTTAAGAACTACGTACTTAGCTGTGTCCCCAATAATAGACAATTATGAGTAACTTCTCCTGACGTAGTTGAAAAGTCTCATTCATTCCAATATTTGTGATAAAACTTGACGGGTGAAGTTAATGGGCTTTAGGAGAAGATGAGTAACTCAATGTGTCCTTAGCTTATATTAGGAGCTCTAGAGTGACTCGAGGTGTTCTTAGTTATTTTGAATAACTAAAACTTTATTTAAAAAGGTAGGATAAAATGTTTCTTTATGCAAATAGCCTAAACTCCATTTTCCAAAGTGTGCATGTATATGTTAGGTTCCAATTGTGTACGCAAAATAGTGACATCTTTCCAATACATTCCAAATGTATTAACCATTCATGGCTGCAACTTTTTATGTTGCAGGTTATTCCGACGACATTTAAGGTTTTCGTTTAGGTTGCGAATCTTCACTCAGGGAGTTGCATGTGGTGTGATGTTTATCTACTGTTTATTTGTTGAACTATGTTATTTGAGACAGCTCTAAGCTATGAAAATTGTAATATTTATATTCTTGGATCAATCTTTGTAATAATGTGATGCATTGATACTCTTTTATTCATCGAAACTGTGTGCTAGCTAATCGATCTAAAGGACTAGCACGGTAAACACATGATCCACTCTTTAACGGGTTGGATCACTTTAGATGGTATTAGAGCATTGTGTTGACTGTAGGTTTGTGACCTTAGAAATGGATTAGTAATAGGAGACTTCTATTAGGAGAACTAGCATATTTTCTACTTATTATAGTTCTTATATTCCTTGTCTATATTTTCTAGAACTTCTTCTTGTTCAAAATTTTTAGTTGTCCATTCCTTTGACACCTATATGAGAGTTTTCCTATAAGTAAAATAAGAAATAGGATGACATAAATGAACATCTCACCATATTTGGTTACGCCTAGACCACCATGTTTTATCTCTTTAGGAGATCATCGCTATTGTGCTGGCATATTGGTCTTACCAACTTATGTGGTATGGCAATATTAGTTGCTTGCTTGATTGTATTGAGCCATATTGTGTGATGCCTTGAATATGATCTGTTGTTTTGAAACTCTAAATGTTTTTGAATTTTCGTGAGGTTTTTAAATTAGTTAAATAGTGTGAATTTATTAAAATACATAATATTATTGCTGCATTTTTTGTTGTATCTTATGTACTGCGTGATTTTTGATAATTTACTAGTAACTCAGAATAATCTGAAAAAATAGGATATGGAGAGTAATTACTTGTACTACCTGCAAAAAAATTGGACAAAATTCATGACGAGTTTAAGTCTGCTAGAAACTTTTGTGAAGCTTTTAGTACTTTTTTGACATATTTTGTTTAGTTCTTCTATATTGCTCTGTTTTACTCTAGTATTGTTTCCAACGTTTTAAAACTATTTTGTGGTTATATACTTCTAATTTTAGACCCCTGTAATGTTGTTATGCGAATGTTTCTTGTGTGTTGGTTGCTTCATTGAATGTTTGTATGATTGTTGTATGTGCTTGTTGCATGGGTAGGTTTATTTTCTTAGTGGTTTCTTTCCTCTAGAATATATTCCTCCCTATCTTAAACCCTTGGAGCTAAGACGATGTGTTTACAATATGGAGAAGGATTTAGTGGAAAAATTTGGATGATGATGCCCAACGAAGTTTAATAGTCCATCTAATGCAACAAAAGGATGTGGATGTATGAAGTTTTGCAAAGGATGTTATGTAGTAGATTACAAAACCTAAAAGTTTTGAAGCATCGATAGTTTACTTTTTGTGGTAACCTTGTTGATTGAATATATGAGAGTCTACATCGAGCACTGGTTTGTTTCCATGGAAACTTCTACAAGGAAAGTGAGGATGCCCGAGTGATAGGAAAACGTGACTCGCATATCCTCATGTAGAGTAATAGTTTGGGTGCGGGATGGATTGCCCCCCATACTGAATACTCTTATTATTTACTCTTGTATTGTTGGCTTTGCAAATCTTGAGTGCCTTTTCAGCCTTAGCAGAGAGACGGCGTTGAGCCTAGACCATAGAAAGATATGATCTTGAACCTTTACAAAAGCATCCATTGCTAAGCGTAGGAATGTATGGTAAGAATGAATCTCAATGATGTTTAATGGGTATCGTGAAGCAAACGTTCCCTACTTTCCCACCAGGAGAGTTTTGCTAGTTCAAGAAGTGCTTTTTCAACAACTATCAACCATGGAGTTCGGAATGTACAAGGTGTGCGAATAAATGTCTAGAGGAAATCAATATGAGACAAACAAACCCTGAAGAACCAATCTAGACAATTTCCTTTTAAGGGTGGTAGTTACCTAGTGGATCCTTAACCCATCTTTCTTTCTAGCCTTCCCGAATCGCGGGACGAAATTCCTTTTAAGGGTGGTAGTCTGTAACATCCCAAAAAAATTCTAATTTTGGAATGTAAAGAAAATCAAATAAGTTTGGTTGATTGTTGACATTGTTGGAAATTATTAAAGACAATAAACTTTTTATTTGAAAACACTTTCAACCGTGAATTAAAAAACTTTATATGAGAGTGGATAAACATGACTATCCTACTTTATTTTTGTTTAACTAAACCAATCCTTGAATTATTAAACCAACCATTCTTGAATTTTGAAGAGAGAGAATAAAATGACTTTCCCAACTATGGTGGTAATATTTGAAAAAGTTTTGTTTGACTTTAAAGCCCATTTGAATTTATGGACTTATAAAATACTTTTCACCATTTTGATTTGGATTAGATAAGAAAACATGACTTCTTCGTTTTATTTGGATATTGCTGTGATTCTTATATGTGTTGTAGATGAATATATTATTTCAATGCATTATTCGTATTCAATTGAGTGAATTTGATTGGTTTTAAAAAACTAGAAAGTATTTATGAAATTTTCATATTAGACATATATGGCCAATTTCATAAAACCAATTTTGTATTTTTGTTGGACATGAAAGATTCCCTAGTTTCCCTAAATGCTAATTGGGCATTTTATAAATTTTATGAAATTTATTTAACACACTTTGGAGCCCTAAAACAAAATCTACAAAATAAAATAGGGAAGAATAAAAAACCTAAGCCTACCTACCCGACAAGGTCCAGCCAGAGCCAGCACCCTGATGACTGCAAGTGCACAGACCTTTTATAGCTAGTTTTGAAATAAAGATATCGATACCACAAGGAGTAGTAGGCGAAAGACAAAAATGCTTTTAACTAAAACTAAAAGAAGTAGTTAAGGAATAATTCTAAGATGCAGGAAAAGTAGAATTGTTTTTGGGTTTTTGGTTGAGCGAAGCAATGAAATAAAGTAAAGTAAAACTTAATGTAGAAAGTAGTAATCCCGTGTGTAAGAAAACTTAAAACTTCAATAGGGAAAAGGCATTCTCGAGTATTGGTGGATACACCACTAGCAATTTATACTGAGTAATCAAGATTATTATAACGAATATTTTCATGACATGTATATATGTGGGAGGATCTCCATATATGGACGAATAGGCAGCAACCACTGCTCACATCATCCTTCATAATCATAGCTGGTAGCTAAACGACATCAATCGTATTATCCCTCTATTAAGGGATTTCTCCCCCGGCATTGGACATGGCTTAATGAGTTCTCCTTACTTCCCTAAGTTAGTATGTAAAGGATGACAACTACTTTATAGTCACAATAAGTGCTACCATCCCTCTGTCTACCAACAAGTAATCCCCTTCATCAAGTCCCCGTAAGAGTCAAATATTAAAGAGGTGCACAACTCCCAACATCAATATGAATACAATTAACCATTACACATAATGATGTATAACATAATAATCGCTATCTCATCTCAATCATATACTAGGGTTTCTCCATATCCCCAAAAACTAATGATCTACTCAGACATGGAAGCAAATAGAAACATGGAAAAGGTAATGGAAACAATTATAGATGAATAGTTCTTGTATAAATCCACAACTAGTGCTAGAATTACAACAGGATCTAGATGGAGATGATGATGCAGCGGTTGATGAATATGGAGATCGATGCCTTCGCATCCTAGATCTGCTTAGGGAGAAGATGGATCCCTAGGGCAAGTTCCCCCTCCATACCCATTCTAGAGGTGAGGTTTTCGGCGATTTTTGGGTGTTCTATATGTCGACTCTCCGATCCTTTTGCATGGAGTGAAACTATTTGAGGAGGCAGTGTCGATGCCAACTATACGGTGGGAACTATATGGCCGAAAAAAGTATTCCAGCCGTATAGTTGGTCGTTAAACCTTCTATGTACTCCAATCGCTTCGGGTTTTCTTCTAGTGTTATTGTTATTTCCCAAATAAGAGATTTACATTGTTTAGGCTCCTTTTCACTCCAATATAACTGGTCCAAGAATTGTTTCCATCGGATCCATCATTTGTCCTGATCATGGTGAAAATAAACATAAAAGGTGCGTGCGAACGCCATAAAATCCCAAGTTCCTACCTTTACAATGGAAAATAATAATATAAAACATGATGCAAATATGCACTCATCAACTTCCCCAAGCATAGACTCTTGCTCGTCCCGATAAAGTTTAGCTTTAATGGATGTGATCCTCATATTCATGAAGATGAGTCGATAAAATAAATGAGGCAGTTGCAGCATGTGGTTTTCATATATGATACATACTAATAAGTTCTTAAATAGTACCTTACTCGAACCATCCGAATAATATTAGAAGGTTTCCACACCTTAGTGATCAACAGTTCACAAAAGATGAACCTCAATATGATGTAAAGTGTTTCAGTTCAACCGAATGAGTTAGCGAGGTAGTCCCAAGTGTTTTAGGATTAACATATTCACTTGGGATTGAAAATCTCAAACGTCTATTTGTCTTACGACAAGACAGTGGTGTATTCCAACTTGCTCTTTGCACATTCGCTCTTTTTATTCTTTCTCTTCTTCTCGTTTTTATATATGCTCACACTTTTGTGTAAGTGTTGTGCAAATAAGCTAGCCATACAATCCACTTCATGTACGGATTCAATTAAAAGTTTAACGATCTCAATTACCAAATTCCAATTGTATATGAAGCATCTTTATGAATTGAAGACTTTACCTTGGCTTGTTCTCATTCTAATTTGATAGAACTTTTATTTTCCTTTGTTCAAGATTTGTTTCTCAACTTAACTGATTTTATTTTTATTTTTGTAAATCAAACCATCAACTTACAACATCTTGACTAAATTATCTTTATATGTTCCATTAATACCAAAGGTGTGTAAGACTCCTATTGCTATCATCAGGTGCAAGTAAAATTATAATCAAGCCATTCTTATATCCAATAAGACAAACTTAAAAATGCTGCTGAAAATGTTAAGTGTGGATGTTTACGAACTGGGAATCTATCGATATTTTTATTTCTTAGTCTGTACTGCTGTATCTTTCAAATGCTAGTAAGAATAGTAGTTCATGGCTTAAGGTAATTCTGAGTATTTTGTATGGAGTTCTTCCTCTTTTAAAATCTATTTTGAAGTAATAACCATGTATTGGTATTTGTTTAGATCGACTTATCGAGTGCAGAATATGGTCTCGTTTTTCTTTTGAATCAGGCCTTGCTGAATCTATCAATTCTTATGGTTATTGTCTATGTACTGCTAATCAATCAGTTTGTGATATTGTTGAATCTGTCAAGTGCTGCTGAATATGAACTGGCAATCTATCAATTGTTTTTGGTCTTATTCTGTAGTGCTAAATCTTGAAATGTTCTGTCATTACTACTAGTACAATATTTTGACAACTAACTATTATGTAATTGGAGTACTTGTTTAGATCAAGTGCAACAGATTGTATTACTTTTCTTTTGAAAATTAACATTGTCACAATTATCTAGATGTGTCTTGGGCATTTTGGGTTGCATATAGGGGTCACATAGGCATTGACGTAAGGAGGATGTATTCACATAGAAGCAGACATGATCGTCAATTTTTCTTGCTCCAATGATCGAGTCTGTTCGGAGAATAGGGCAAACTGATCGTGCACCAAGGTTTTTGAGCTGGAACACGAACCGATTATCTCTATACTGCTATCGAATTTCAAGCAGGAAAGCTACTGAATCTCTCAATTTAACTATCCTTTCTATTACTAAAGCATTTTGTGGAACTAATACTGACGTACTAGTACTTGTTTAAATAAAGGGCAGTAGATAGTCTTGCTTTTGTTTTGAAACATGGCCTTGGAACAATCTAGAGTAGACTTGGGAATTTTGGGTAGCATAGGGGGGTCGCACAGGAATTTGATGTGAGAAGAAGGTACTCGGAGTAGACTTGATCGTCAGTTTTGCAAGCTCCAATGGTCGAGTGCGTTTGGAGAATAGGGTAAACTGATCGGGTGATAAGGTTTTAAGAGCTAAAACAAGAACTTGTGGTGACCTTGGATCAATAAAGATCCTAAGTCCCTGTGATTTACATGCTAGTCCCTGGATCAATAGCTAGCACTCACAGTCGATGAATATCATGTAAAACACAAAGTCATTATTACACGGAGAATCCAGAGTATGAATTTATTACAAATTTTCTTAGCATTAAGCTAGCTCAAATAGCAGCGGAAACGTAAAAGTAGCTTGAGTCCATCAACGCCCCAGGCTTGTCGAGTGTAGACTCGCAATCCCTACGCACCTTTAAATCTTCAGATTCTGCACATAAGACGTGCAGCCAACAAGTTGGGTCAATACTTTGAATGTATTGGAAAATTACACCAAGGAAAGAAAAGACTATCTCTACATGCAAGGCTAGTTTAGGCTGTAGAGTTTATTTGCTCAAAGCTGGTTTTCTTAAGTATAGAGAAGTTTTCCCTACTTTGTAAACTTTTGTTTAAGTAATATATGGTCGAATGGCACACGAGGATATTACTCACCAAGTGTCCAATCAACCTAACACTTGGATATTACTCACCAAGTTCCCCAAAACCCTCGCAATAGCGATATGACTCACGCCTTCGGTTTTTAGAAAACTTTAAGTTTTGAAAGAGAGAGAGAGAGGAAGATCCTTCAGATGCTCAATGTTGTTCTATTTCCATGAACACGGCTGATCCATCAGATTACAATACTCTCGAGAGTTTGTTCACTTTACCCACAATCCATGATCAAGTCCTTTACAGACAAGATCATGGCGAGGCTTTCCCTTAGTAGCCCCTCTACCTTCTGGATCCAACCGTGCCAAGAACCTCCAAATGTTGTTACCCAGGTGAGGTTTCCCACTAAGTACTAGGCCAAGACAGAGCACATATGTATTGTGGTTGCACTGGAAGCTTCTGAATTCCGAAACATGGCAGACTTCTTTGATTCCTGGGCGGCCGTCCTCCACCAAAATCTCACTCGTTGACCCGATAACCATTCTGCCTAGAAGAAAACTTAGTTTTATTTTGAAGTGGATTTGAGAAGAAAAGTTTGCTCAAGAGAGCCTTTATACTTAGAAGAAATTCAATGTCTTCTAAACCCCCCAACGATACTTACATATATATAGTATAGCAAGAAATACTTAGCAAAACAGGGGAACCTATTAGGAGGGGAAATCCTAAGTATAGATCTACTCATGGCATACTACAAAATAATCGCACTTGCAAAATAATACTAAGGAAAAATTCAACTAGATCATCCTACAAATGCATACTACAGAATTTTGAAGATCACATGCATAGATTCAAAACTAGGACAAAAGATATGAACAAGTGGTGTAACTTGCCTTGATCCGAGCAGCACTCTACACAATAGCACTCCTCAGTGCACTCCGAACAATCTAATGAAACACAAACATAGATCTAATCACAACTTGCACAAAATATGCCACAGAGATAACATGCATGCATGCAACATGGTACTTATGCAAGATTTGATTTCTAAATTGACCAAGGTAGTCTAATTGGATTGCAATTGTGTTAGGGATGTTATTAGTATTGATTTCCCATGGGTTTAAACTAATTTGGGTCATTATTCTAATTCATAGGCTCACTAGAAGATCCAACCATCAAATTAGCCCCAAATCAGATCTAATGCTCTTAAGCAAGGTTCTATAATTTTGCTCAGTAGGTATTGTAAAAACAAAGTCAACTCAACAACAATCAACTAAAACGGGGTTTTAATTATTTTTCTATGAATTAAATACTCCAATCCACGGATTTAATTCCACACATAAAAACTTACTACAAACTTGTAATATTATTGCAGATCTGTGTTCTACACAATTTTGTGAATCCAACGGTATATTATACGCAAAATTTGGCCAAACGGTGAATTTCGCAAGTTTTAACTATATTCTGCCAAATTAAACTAATCCAATTAAAATAGCGACAGGTGAGACCTTCTGATTGGTCCAGATAGAACAACGCGGCGCAGATGTGGCGCTGACGCGGATTGCCACCGATACCCTTTCAATCTAAGGATCTAATCTACGCCGTTCGTCCTAGATCTAAGGGCTATGAGAGGGGGACGGACTTACCTTCCTTCCGACGGCGGCGACGGGCAGCGGGTGGCGCAGCGGCAGATGGTGACGGTGTCCTAGTGCTCTTCGGAGAGGGTGAAGTAGTCACGGACGATCGCCTCCTCCTCGTGGTCCCGTTCGTTTCCTCGGGTACGACCTTTTCCTCCCCGAGCGGTGGCGGTGGCGGCTTCTCTCCCGCAGCTCCGGAGAGCAATCGATGGCGGTGTGCTATGGTAAATAGAGGGGGAAATGGATGAGTCGACGCTGTCGATCGAGAGGATCACGCTAGGGAAGGAATTAAGGGAAGGGGGTGCTCCCATCGTCGACTTCGTCAACTTACCGAGGCCAGCGGCGGCTCGAGCCAGTGATATCGGAGGCGAGGCTAGGGTTTCTCTCGAGGGTTTGGAAACAGAGGAGAGGGTCGCGCGGCTGTATTTATTAGCTGGCCGGGGAGTACGGTTGGATATGGAGACGGGGGCGAGGTGGCTCCGTGGCCGGCGGGGACTCTGGTTCCGATTTTTTGGAGAGGGATGACAAGTGGGCCGAGCTGTCAGTGCGTGTGGGCTAGCGCTAGCGGCAGGTTAGGCTCATGGGGCGGCTTGGGTGCTAGCGCTTAGGCGACGCTCGCGTGCTAGTGGGCTGGGGCAGCCGGCCTAGTAGGTTAGGCAGTAGGTTTTTTTTTACTTTTATATCTTCCCATTTTCTGTTTCACAAATTCTTTAATAAATTTTGCTAAACAAGTCCAAAAGCAACGAAACCAATTCCTAAATTTTTGTAAAAAGGAGGTGGTCATCATAGAACCATAGAATAACATCTTTGGCATTGTTTTTAGAAGGGTCAACCATGAATAAATCATTTTTGCTCATAGGGGGAGACTTTATTAGGGTTTCTGAATAGGGTTTAATGGTGGGGTTTGATGCAACTTTAAATTTGTATGCAATTGATGCAAGGATGATGCATGCTTCTAGTAACATCTTAAAAAAATCTGGGATGTTACAAACCTACCCCCTTAAGAAGAATCTCGTCCCCGAGATTCGGGTTGGCTAGCAAATAGGTGTGGATGTTCTGCCTTCAAATCTTCTTCACGCTCCCACGTGGCTTCTTCCTCGGAGTGGTGGTTCCATTGTACTTTGCAGAATCTGATAGTCTTGGTACGGGTAATCCTTTCTGCTATTGCCAATAATTTGATGGGCTTTTCCTCATAGGTAAGGTCATTCTCCAATTGAACCTCATCCAGGGGAACTGTATCCCTTAGCGGTGTTTCTGCCATTTCTGGGTGGCATTTCTTTAGTTGTGACACATGAAACACATCATGAACTGTCAGTCATTTTGGTAACTCCAACTGATAAGCAACTTCTCCTCTACGGTCCAGAACCTTATATGGTCCTATGAATCGTGGGGCTAACTTACCCTTGATTCCAAACCTCTTAACTCCTCGCAGCGGTGAAACT
This sequence comes from Avena insularis, assembly GCA_023614405.1. Lineage (NCBI taxonomy): Eukaryota > Viridiplantae > Streptophyta > Magnoliopsida > Poales > Poaceae > Avena > Avena insularis. The sequence continues at coordinate 189,784,996 of CM042689.1, read as the reverse complement.
CGAAGGTACACACGGTCCCCTATTTCATGTCACATTTATGCGTTTGGAATCAGCATAGCTCTTTTGTCGTGATTGAGCTACCTTTAGCCTGTCTTGAATCTGTCGTTCCTTTTCTTCGCCATCCTTGAATAGTTCAGGTCCAAAAAGACTACGTTCACCAACTCCACTCCATAACAGCGGAGTCCTACACTTCTTGCCATATAGAACTTCAAACGGAGCCATCTTGATACTTTTCTGGTAGCTGTTGTTGTACGAGAACTCAGCATACGACAGGTTATCATCCCAACTAAACCCATAGTTAAGTGCGCAAGCTCTCAACATATCTTCCAGAATCTCGTTCACTCTTTCTGTTTGGCCATCTGTTTGAGGGTGGAAATCAGTACTGAATTCTAGTCTGGTTCCAAGAGACTCATGTAACTGTCGCCAAAACTTTGAAGTAAACTGGGTGCCTCTATCTAATACAATTCCCTTAGGGACACCATGCAGACTTACAATCCTTGACATATATATCTTGGCAAGCTTAGCACTTGTATATGTGGTCTTTACGGGGATGAAGTGATCCACCTTGGTAAAGTGGTCCACCACTACCCAGATAGAATCAAATCCTGAACGAGTCCGGGGCAATCCCGTGATAAAATCCATGCCTACCTTATCCCACTTCCAGTCGGGTATAGGTAGTGGTTGAAGTAATCCGGCCGGTTTCTGATGCTCGGCCTTAACTCTATTGCATATGTCACATAGAGAAATATACTCGGCAATTTCTCTTTTTAGGTTATTCCACCAAAATCTATCCTTCACATCCATGTACATCTTCGTGTTACCTAGATGAATTGAGTATGGTGAATCATGAGCTTCTTGTAAAATCAACTTCCTGATATCGGGGTCATTGGGAACGCACAAACGCTTCCCATACAAAAGGGTTCCTTGATCGTCCAGACGAAATTCTTTTGTCTTCCCTTCACTTAGTTTGACTCTTATTTCTTCCAACTCTTTATCTCCCTTTTGTGCTTCCTTGATTCTCTCTTGGAAGGAAGACACTATTTCCATAGTCGCTACGTGTCCTTTCAGAACTATTTCTAGCCTGAGATCCTTGAATTGCTTGCACAAATCCTCTTGGAGTTCGTCTGCGGTAAGCCCATTCACATAAACCTTACGACTTAAGGCATCGGCCACCATGTTTGCCTTTCTGGGGTGGTAATGTAAATCCAAGTCATAATCCTTAATCAGTTCAAGCCATTTTCTTTGCCTCATGTTCAACTCCTTTTGGGTGAAGATGTATTTCAAACTCTTATGATCTGTGAACACATCACAATGTTTGCCCATGAGTTAGTGTCTCCATACCTTGAGTGCATGTACCACAGACGCAAGTTCCAAATCATGTGTGGGGTAGTTGTGTTCGTGGTTCTTGAGTTGTCGAGAGGCATAGGATGCCACTTTCCCATCTTGCATCAATACACTTCCAAGTCCTTATCGAGAAGCGTCACAATAGACTTGAAAATCCTTTTGGATATTAGGTAGACGCAATACTGGTGCCGTTACAAGGCGTTTCTTCAACTCCTGAAAGCTTGCTTCACATGCCTTGGTCCATAGGTATTTCTTTCCCTTCTTCAACAGTTCTGTCATGGGTTTCACTATTTTGGAAAAGTTTTCAATGAACCTCCGGTAATACCATGTGAGGCCCAAGAAACTCCTAATATCTCCCACATTCTTGGGTGACTCCCATTCCGTTACGGAAGCTACTTTATTGGGATCTACGGCAACTCATTTTGCCGACACAACATGACCAAGGAATCCTACTTCCTTTAACCAGAATTCGCATTTGCTGAATTTGGCATACAACTTGTGTTCTCTTAGTTTCTCCACAATTAGGCGCAGATGTTTCTCATGTTCTTCTCATCCTTGGAGTATATGAGTATATCATCTATGAATACCACGATAAACTTGTCCAAATATTCCATGAACACCTTGTTCATCATGGTCATGAAGTATGCCGGGGCATTGGTTAGACCAAAAGACATCACGGTGTACTTATACAATCCGTATCTCGTGGTGAAAGCCGTTTTGGGCACATCCTGTTCTCGAATTTTTAGCTGAAAGTAGCCTGATCGTAGATCGATCTTTGAGAACACACTGGCTCCCTTTAACTAGTCAAACAAGTCATTGATGTTGGGCAGAGGGTACTTGTTCTTGATTGTCACTTCGTTCAATGAGCAGTAGTCCACAACTAGCCTCTTGGTTTTATCCTTCTTTTCCACGAATAGGACAGGTGCTCCCCAAGATGATGCGCTGGGTTGAATGAATCCCTTGTCCAATTGTTCCCTAAGTTGTTTCTTGAGTTCCTTCAACTCGTCCACATCCATCTTGTACGGTATCTTAGATATCGGCCCTGTGCCCGGCATCAAGTCAATGAGGAACTCGATATCACGGTCGGGAGGCATCCCGAGTAACTCCTCCGGAAAAGCATCTAGGTATTCCTTTACAATAGGTACATCTACCAAGCTAACCCCGTTAAGAGAGTTCAGCATGACTTCCTTAAGTGCGAAATTAGACTTGATACGAATCCTCTTCCCTTCCGGTGTTGTGAGCGTGACAGTTCTTTTGGCACAATCTATGACTCCTTCATATTCGGTCATCCAATTCATTCCCAAGATTATGTATAATCCTTGTGATTCTAGAACTACTAGACTTGTGGGAAAGATGTGTGTCCCAATCCTTAGTTCTAAACCTCGGCAACCAGAGTTTGCCACTATATCTCTTCCAGAAGAACTTACCCTTAGAGGAGAGTTTATAGTCTCCGTAGGTATCTTGCCTCTATCCACAAATACCCTTGATATGAATGAATGCGATGCACCAGTATAAAAAAGAACAACTACGGGAATAGAATTGAGCTTGATCTTACCAATCACGGAGTCCGGTGCGTCACAAGCATCCTCCATAGAGACATGATTCACCGTGGCTTTGACAAATCGATTTGGCTTCTTCCCATTTCCATTGCCATGGTTGTGTCCACTTCCATTCCCATTGCCATTGCCATTCTTCTTCTCGGGGCAAGTGGTTGCATAGTGCCCTGTCTTGATTCACTTAAAGCATGTCACCTCACTGAGATCCTTTCCATTGCTGCCATTCCCATTGCGGTTTTTATGCCCATTGTGTTTGTGGCCTCCATGGTGATGACCGTTATGGTTGTGGCCATTATTGTTATAAGGTGGTTGTGAGGAAGTGCGCTGCTTCTGGTACGACACAGAGTGCTTGTGAGGGTTAGACTTACTCTTGCGGTTTTCTATTCTCTTTCTTTTGGATTCAACCACAATGGCTCTGTCCAAGAGTTCCTGAAAGTTGTCAAGTTTCTGAGCCACAAGCTTGATGGATATCTCATCATTGAGTCCTCTTAAGAATTCCTCCTGCCTTTTGGCATCAGTGGAAACATCATCGGGTGCATAACGGGCTAGCTTGTTGAAAAGCTCACCATACTCGGTGACAGAACGGTGCAGCTGGTTTAGGTCGCGAAACTCGCGCCTTTTCAGAGTCATGACACCAGCAGCCACATGATGAGTGCGAAAATCTAACTCGAACTGATCCCAAGTGATAGCATCAATATTCGGGTGGGTGACTTGGTAGTTATCCCACCATTCTACAGCAGGTCCTTCAAGCTGGTGCGCGGCGTAACGAACCATGTCGGCTACGACAGCTTGCACAGTGTCTAACTTCTTGTTAATTGTACGGAGCCAGTCATCCGCGATGATTGGTTCAGCGCTGCTAGTGAAGGTAGGTGGGTTCAACCTCAAAAACCGAGTCAAGCGATCCTGTTGAGGTGGTGGTGGAGGTGGTGGTGGCGGAGGTGGCGCGTTGTTGTTGTTTTGCATGTTTTGAGTGAGAAGTTGGATCAGCTGGTTCTGAGTGGCCAGAAGTTGTGCAATTTCCGGAGGAATTTCGGTGTTCGCACGTCTTGGCGGCATCTGTGGGGTTTGAGAGACAAGTTAAGAAATAGACAGAAAGACTAAGTAGTAAACTCCTACCCTTATGAAAACACAAAAGGCACACAAAGCACAAAAGCACAAACTTAACATCGAAATCAACCAAGTTTAACTAAACAAAATATGTCTTGGTATTTATTACAATCGCGAATAACGTTCCACTATAGAGCTTAAAGGTGGTCTAACTACTACACATCTTCCACGTCCTCCTCTTCCTCGTCCTCGAACGAGTAGCCTTCCTGCTCTAGGGTTGTGTTGTACAGCTCCATATCCTTTGTGGTGTCTTCAAGCTTCTCTTGGAGGTTCTTTATCTCGTCCTGCAGCTTCTTGGTAGTGGCTTCTAGTTTCTCCTGAAGTCCCTTCTTCTCGCCTTGTAGTTCCTCCACTAGACTTGTCTTCTTTGCGGCTTCTAGTCGTTCCGCCAAGTCCCTCTTGGAGGCATGCACTTCATTGATTATCTTGCGAAGGCCTTCGGTTTGCACTTCAGTTCCATCGATCTCCTGCTTGAGTTCCCTAATCCTCTTGTTTTTATTTATCACCCTCTTCTCTTGGTCCTGGAACTTTATCTCTTGGAGCTTCATTGCCTCCTCCTGCTGCTTGATCATTTCCTCCTTCTCCTTGATGAGAGCGCATAGCTCATCATTCTTTAACATGTCAAGTAAGCTACCTTTTTCAAGGTCATGAATGTGGCACTCCAAGTCTTGATATTGGGTCCTTCGGCGCTTGGTAGAAGTTCTTTCCTCTAAGGTTAACTCCATGGGAATTCCTTCCTCATCTCGTCTTCCAAAAAGACCGCCGCAGTGTCCTTGGAGAGCCTCATGATGGCGCCCACATAGGCGACCAATGAGCTGCTGCAAGCTGATGCTAAGGGCCTTCTCCTTGGAGTCGCTAACAATGTGGATTGCTATGTCTTCCTCCGGGTTCTTGCCTCGCTCCTGTCCTGGCTGGATGACTTTGACTCCCAAGCAGCCGTCCTTGTGGAGTTTCTTCATTGTGCTTCCCTGGATTGTTGGCAGGGGAAGGTCCAAACACGTGAGGAGATCCATGAGGCATCCACCAAAACGAAGGGGCTCGATGTCCGCGATGGTGTCGTAGAGGAAGCTTGTCATCTTTAAGTTAGAAGAATGAAAATTAGATACTTAATAAAGTAGAGGAAAGCAGATACTAGAAGTGCGGAAATAACATAGTAGAAAAGCAAGTAAGGCACATAAGTTAAAGGTGGTTCCAATCCTATGGTCATGTCCTACAGGAAACGATGTGCTCTGATACCATCTGTGGTGACCTTGGATCAATAAAGATCCTAAGTCCCTGTGATTTACATGCTAGTCCCTGGATCAATAGCTAGCACTCACAGTCGATGAATATCATGTAAAACACAAAGTCATTATTACACGGAGAATCCAGAGTATGAATTTATTACAAATTTGCTTAGCATTAAGCTAGCTCAAATAGTAGCGGAAACGTAAAAGCAGCTTGAGTCCATCAACGCCCCGGGCTTGTCGAGTGTAGACTCGCGATCCCTAGGCACCTTTCAATCTTCAGATTCTGCACATAAGACGTGCAACCAACAAGTTGGGTCAATACTTTGAGTGTATTGGCAAATTACACCAAGGAAAGAAAGGACTATCTACATGCAAGGCTAGTTTAGGCTGTAGAGTTTATTTGCTCAAAGCTAGTTTTCTTAGGTATAGAGAAGAAGAGAAGTTTTCCCTACTTTGTAAACTTTTGTTTAAGTAATATATGGTCGAATGGAACATGAGGATATTACTCACCAAGTGTCCAATCAACCTAACACTTAGATATTACTCACCAAGTTCCCCAAAATCCTCCCAATAGCGATATGACTCACGCCTTGGGTTTTTAGAAAACTTTAAGTTTTGAAAGAGAGAGAGGAAGATCCTTCAGAGGCTCCATCCTTTAGATGCTCAATGTTGTTCTATTTCCGTGAACACGGATGATCCATCAGATTACAATACTCTCGAGAGTTTGTGCACTTACCCACAATCCACGATCAAGTCCTCTTACAGACAATATCATGGCGAGGCTTTCCCTTAGTAGCCCCTCTACCTTATGGATCCAACCGTGACAAGAACCTCCAAATGTTGGTACACAGATGAGGTTTCCCACTAAGTACTAGGCCCAGACAGAGCCCATATGTATTGTGGTTGCACTGGAAGCTTCTGAATTCTGAAACATGGCAGACTTCTTTGATTCCTAGGCGGCCGTCCTCCACCAAAATCTCACTCGTTCACCCGACAACCATTCCGCCCAGAAGAAAACTTAGTTTTATTTTGAAGTGCATTTGAGAAGAAAAGTTTGCTCAAGAGAGCCTTTATACTTAGAAGAAATTCAATGTCTTCCAAACCCCCCAACGGTACTTTACATATATATAGTATAGCAAGCAATACTTAGCAAAATAGGGGAACCTATTAGGAGGGGAAATCCTAAGTATAGAGATACTCATGGCATACTACAAAATCATCGCACTTGCAAAATAATACTAAGGAAAAATTCTGCTAGATCATCCTACACATGCATACTACAGAATTTTGAAGATCACATGCATAGATTCAAAACTGGGACAAAAGATATGAACAAGTGGTGTAATTTTCCTTGATCCGAGCAGCACTCTACACAATAGAACTCCTCGGCGCACTCCGAACAATCTAACAAAACACAAACATAGATCTAATCACAACTTGCACAAAATATGCCACGGAGATAACATGCATGCATGCAACATGGTACTTATGCAAGATTTGTTTTCTAAATTGACCAAGGTAGTCTAATTGGATTGCAATTGTGTTAGGGATGTTATTAGTATTGATTTCCCATGGGTTTAAACTAATTTAGGTCATTATTATAATTCATAGGCTCACTAGAAGATCCAACCATCAAATTAGCCCCAAATCAGATCCAATGCTCTTAAGCAAGGTTCTATAATTTTTCTCAGTAGGTATTGTAAAAACAAAGTCAACGCAGCAAGAATCAACTAAAATGGGGTTTTAATTATTTTTCTACGAATTAAATACTCCAATCCAAGGATTTAATTCTACACAGAAAAACGTACTGCAAACTTGTATAATATTGCATATCTGTGTTCTACACAATTTTTTGAATCCAACGGTATATTATACGTAAAATTTGGCCAAATGGTTGAATATCTACGAATTTTGCAAATTTTAACTATATTCTGCCAAATTAAACTAATCCAATTAAAATAGCGACAGGTGGTAGCTTATGATTGGTCCAGATAGACGACGCGGCGCAGACTTGGCGCTGACGCGGATTGCCACGCAGCGCAACGCGGTTCGCTGATACCCTTTCGATCTAAGGATCTAATCTACGCCGTTCGCCCTAGATCTAAGGGCTATGAGAGGGGGACGAACTTACCTTCCTTGCGATGGCGGCGACCGGCGGCGGGTGGCGCAGAGGCAGATGGTGACGGCGTCCTAGTGCTCTTCGGTGAGGGTGAAGCAGTCGCCTCCTCCTCTCGGTCCCGCTCGTTGCCTCAGGTACGACCTTTTCCTCCCCGAGTGGTGGCGGTGGCGGCTTCTCTCCCGTAGCTCCAGCGAGCAATCGGTGGCAGTGCGCTGCGGTAAACAGAGGGGGAAACGGATGAGTCGACGCTGTAGATCGAGAGGATCACGCTAGGGAAGGAATTAAGGGAAGGGGGTGCTCCCGTCGTCGACTTTGTCAACTTACCGAGGCTAGCGGCGGCTTGAGCCAGCGATATCAGAGGCGAGGCTAGGGTTTCTCTCGAGGGTTTGGAAACAGAGGAGAGGGTCGCGCGGCTGTATTTATTAGCTGGCCGGGGAGTCCGGTTGGATACGGAGACGGGGGCGAGGTGGCTCCGTGGCCGGCGGGGACTCTGGTTCCGATTTTGCCGGGGGAGAGGGATGACAGGCGGGGCCGAGCTGTCAGCGGGTGCGGCTGTGTGGGCTGGCGCGGGCGCTGGCAGGTTAGGCTCGCGGGCTGGCGGCTTGGGCGCTAGCGCTTAGGCGACGCTCGCGCGCTAGTGGGCTGGGGCAGCCGACCCAGTAGTTTAGGCAGTAGTTTTTTTTTACTTTTATCTTTTCCCATTTTCTGTTTCACAAATTCTTTAATAACTTTTGCTAAACAAGTCCAAAAGCAACGAAACCAATTCCTAAATTTTTGTAAAAAGGAGGTGGTCATCATAGAACCATAGAATAACATCTTTGGCATTGTTTTTAGAAGGGTCAACCATGAATACATCATTTTTGCTCATAGGGGTAGACTTTATTAGGGTTTCTGAATAGGGTTTAATGGTGGGGTTTGATGCAACTTTAAATTTGTATGCAATTGATGCAAGGATGATGCATGCTTCTAGTAACATCTTAAAAAAATCTGGGATGTTACAGAGCTGGTTCTCTCTGTACTGCTTTTGTATTTCAGTGTTTGTATTGCTGAATCACTCACTTTGAAATGCTGCTGAATTGGTCAAGTGCTGCTCAATGTGAACTGCGAATCCATCTACAATTTTTCTATCTTATTCTGTACTGTAGAGTTTATATAAATATCTACAAAAAAGAATTATCGATTTATTTCCCTCCATCTCTGAGATCTTTGTTTCAAATCCGGTCGAGCCACAGCAAAATGCAATTTTTATATACCAGTAGAAGAAATCTAGCTCATTCGGCCCTTCTTTAGCCTAGAACATTTTAATTCGGCCTTTTAGGGGTATAAGGGGACTGCTGACCACAACCCTGGCAAATTTGATAAACGAGCCCATGGAGAATAGCCTATGGAGTATAGCCTATATAGAGCAGCCCATGTAGAATAGCCAAACTCCTTTTAATTTGTCCTTTTGGGCATTGCCCTCCACCTCTCAATATTTATTAAAAAACGCTGCCTATAGATTTTTCTTTACAGCGCCTGCAATTTTTAGTTTAGCTGCCAGGAGCGCTGCCTTATTATTTGATGGGAGATAAAAATGTTCAAAAAAAGTCTTCTTAAGGAGACAAGTCAATAAGTTATAATAGCAAAACTTAATGATTATATTCAGTTAGCTGTCTCTATCGTAGTGGTAAGGCACCCAGTCAACCAGTGGTGATGTCTCGAGTTTGAATCCTAGGAAATTTGTGTTAATATAGAGTTATTTTTTTGTACTCTCAGGCTGGCATCTGGGACCCAGATAAACTGCTATTGCATCTAGCAATGTTGCCAAGGTTAGGACGGTGGACTCGACCCAAAAAATAGTCCAACATATATACACATGTTTAATTTAAATTAAGGTTGACATGTGGGACCCAGCATGAACACGTTTAATTCCAATACTGTTTGACATATGGGACCCAGATAAACTGTTGCTACATCTAGCAATGTTACCAAGGTCAGGACAATGGACTCGACCCAAAAAATAGTCCAACATATATACATATGTTTAATTAAAATAGAGGTTGACATGTGGGATCCATCATGGACACGTTTAATTCAAATAGTGGCTGACATGTGGGACCCAGCATAGACACGTTTTCTGCACAGATAAGGCTGCAATGTGGGACCCAGCATAGACACATTTCCTGTACATAGAAGGCTGACATGTGGGACCTAGCATCGGAGTGTAGATTTACATTTTTTGTACTCTATAAGGTTGACATATGGGGCCCAGGTAAATTGATGCTGCATCATAGACACCTTTCCCCTCAAAAAAATCCACCAGTGTTGCCAAGGTCATAATGGCAGACTCAACCCGAAAAAACAGTCCAACATACACATGTTTCTTTCAAATAAAAGCTAACAACTTGGATCCAGCGTAGACACGTTTCCTGCATAGAAGTTGCTGACATCTGGGACCCAACTACGAACCAAAGTCAGAACAACGGAGGAGGTCGAAAAAGTCCATCATAGCACGTTTCATTTACGGAGAGGCTGACATGTGGGACCCACAGAGAGACCTTATGTAGGTGCCGCATCTAGCAACTTTTCCAAGTTTGAATATGGTAGGTGCGAGCGAGAAAAAGTGTCCAACATATACATGTTCTTATAATGAGATGCTGACATGTCGGATCCAGCAGCGTTACCAAACGGCAGATTCGTCGAGCAACGCTATCTAGTTCGGAACAGGGTAGCGCTAGAGAAGAAAAAATTACATCATATACACATAATTATTCTAATGAGATGCTGACATATGGGACCCACTAGCCTGAATAAACGGTTGATGCAGCGAGCAACGCTATCAAGTTAACATGAAGGCACGACCGAGAGAAAAAATTCCATCATACACATGTTTCTTCTACTGAGAGTATGTCACGTGGGGCCTAGCTGCGTGATTATTCATCTAGCGACACTATCAAGTTCGAAACAAGGTAGCGCGACCGAGGGCAAAAAATCCATCATACACATGTTTCTTCTAATGAGAGGATGATAGGTGGGCCCAGATGCGTGATTAAACAGCAGCTCAATCAAGTACGAAACAGGATAGTGGGAGCGAAGGAAAAAATTCCATCGTACATACGATTCTTGTAATGAGAGGCTGGCATGTGGGACCCATGGTCATGATTAACAGCAGATAGATCAAGCAACATTATTAAGTTCATATCAGGGAGGCACGAGCCAAGGAAAAAAAGCATCATGCACACGTGTCTTCTAGTGTGAGGATGACATGTGAGACCCAGCAGCCTGATTAAATGGCAGATGCATCGAGCGATGCTATCAAGTTCGAAACTGGGAAGGAAAAAAATTCCATCATACACATGATTCCTCTAACGTGAGGCAGACATGCTGGACCCAAGAACTTGACTAAACGGAAGAGGCATCGAACAACGTTATCGAGTTCAAAGCAGGGAGGCACGAACAAAAAGTTTGGTCCGCTATAGTCACTGATGTCCAGGACCCACACGCAAAAAATACTTCGATGAGTCAACATCTCGCGAGGAAGCGGATATCTTACTTCTACCACGCTCCCGTCGAGCTTCCTCTACATTTTTAGTCGTTTCATCGTAGTAGAGGGGCGCGATACCAGAAAAAAAAAGTTTTGCATCATCCATGGTCGAGCCGAGATTTTCGACGTGGAAGAGGCGCCTTCTATGGAGTAGTCTTTTGCACCATGCAACTCACCCTTCTGGCATAGGGTAGAGTTATATATCATTCCGGAACCTGTGTTCTAAAACTCCAAGTACTTGACACCTGTTAGCTCCTACTTGATTGCCATATACGAATCCTCGTTGGATAATATGCCAGTCAAATATGTCCCTCTTTGCATGTTTACCCAATACGCTGCATCAGACTTAATCCGCAACAACCACAACCTATAAGACTGCCAACCGAATCCGGTATTATCCCAACTTGCTGAAACTCTGAACCATGTCAGACGCCCCTCGAAAAGTAGCATCTAAAAGGTCGACAGAAGATACCAACCCCGAAAGAGAATAACAACGTGCTTCCAATCCCATCCTTCAATGCCAAGAAGGAAGGTCTATGACTTCACCAAGCACCCCTAGCTTTGCTCTAAGGGGAAAAGACTACATCTTTTCCGCAAAACCCGAATACCCCGAGAGAGTCGACCCCAAGTTGTCTTCAGGTGAAAACCCCCCTAATTCTGAATTGTGGACCCTTCATGAAGGACAACCATCGGCATTTCTGTAACACCCTCAGAATCGGCCCTATGCAAGTTTCAGTGATCCCCGCCAAACCCGCATAGAAACGATTCAAAGGTGCCCACCAGGCACTTTCATGCGGGTGGAAAATGAAGTAATATCATTACACAATAGTCCGCGATGGAACCCACAGAACAAATATATACAACAGCGACTCAAAGAGTCAAGAATACAGATATACAATACAAAGATCCAAATCACCTTCAAAATGATACAGCGTCCGAGTACGGACAAGATGCAAATTGAGCTAAGAGCCCTGAAGAATAACCAATGCCCATAACCCTGCCCAAAGCGAAGGGTAACCCTGCTAACGACGCCGATCTTAAAACCTGCTTAAACAAAAGGGTGCCGACAAAGGGCAAAGGAAAAGAGAGCGATCAAGATCGAGGCCGACACGGCGAGACTAGAATTCAGCGGTCCTCGCCTACATAGGTATGGTGGACTGAAGCGGCAGCGCAACATGCACTAAACAACCTATAGAGACTCGATACAACTGGCGGCTATCAGATAGGGATAGAAATACCTATTCGGATCCAACCTGAAACTATCATCAAGCATACCCATCCTCGTGTTTCCCCCTCGAGACCAAACGAGGAAGTCAACCGAGGAACTCACACAGTTGGCAGTTTTATTCATTTCGTTAAAGTTGCGGCAATTACTAGTCAGATATAGATAGCATGAGTCATCCTGATATAATAAGCAGTGGGCAGTTTTAGTTAACCATTCCGTTGTAGTTGTAGTACTTACTAGTCAGATACATATAGCATGAGGTATCCCAAAACCCAGCAGTTGTTGGTACCTTTATTTAGCCATTCCGTTGTAGTTGCAATACTTACTAGTCAGATACAAAGGTAACAGGCAACAACCCAAACCAGAAATTGTTGGCACTTTTATTTAGCCATTCCATTATAGTGAAGCTGATTACTAGTCATTATAAAGTCAGATTTATAGCACTACTTTAGTTATAGTTGTCTATGATCGATATACTGTGCTCAAAGTCGTCCATAACCGCGGACACGACTTTCAGAAAGTTTTTCCCTGCAGGGGGGCACAAATAGCAACACACAGACGATCAACCTCGAGAAAAACCAAATAAAAACCCAACGAGGCATCACGACAGAGCAATTGCAATATTCATATAAATTTCAGGGGGCCACCCCACCAAGCTACCCGCAACGAAGTTGGCCGGCTCCGAGACGGACTCAGAGGTTTGTGCCAATGGATGTAAACGACCGGGAACCCGAAAGTGTGACTGGGCTTGTCGATACCGCGAAAACATTCCACATTTGTTCCTAAACATTACAGGCGCTCCACGCGCAATCATAAATAAGCAGTAAAGCATGGCATAAGTACAGGATAGTAATAAAGCCCCAAACTACTTTGTGGCCCCAAGAAATAAATATGACTCAATCTCTGGCTAGGGGGATTCATGGTCCCACACGCGGATAGTGCGAATATTCAAAGAACAGGTATCAAGTACTCGGGGTCCTACGGGACACAAGTGGACGGTTAAAAACCAAATAACATCTATTTTCCACCTGTGCCTCTGCATTATTTACCTACTTCAGTTTTAGTTATTAGACAGTAATTAAAGTTACAATCATCTCCAACATAAAGCATAAGGCATTTCTCCAACAATTGTGGTACTTGACGACACGCAACAGCACTTGAGCAAGCAACTACGACACGCAAGTCCAACTATCTACCAAACAACAGGTAATAGGATGTGTCCAAGGCAATATGAGGCTGCAAGGGATATCACGGGTACGGAAACTAGAGCACCGCAACACAGATAGCAATAGATCAACAGGAGGGAATAAATACTATGAAAGTAAGATAGGTAGAAAGGGGGAGATTGCTCGCCTGGAAAACATTGTCGAAGGTTCATCCAAAGATCGGGTCGACACTCGCATCAACTCATCGGCCTAATCCGTGAAGAAGCAAAGCACTAGAAGAAACACTGAATGCACTATTTAATGCTACGGCAAAAGATCGAGCATGATGCATGTATGATGTATGACATAGCAAAGATGCGATGCAATTAGGCATTATTAAGTGGAACCGGGGTCCCGACATTTATTGGATGGTTCATGTTGTTTATATACCCTGCAATTTAAATGTTGTGTTAACAAGGCAAAATATAACGCCGGTTCCCTACACAAATTTAAATGGGACTAATATTGGACTAGAATAGCCCGCATATGGTCTTTATATTTAATTTAGGTGAATCATCTAGATACCTCCAAACACCCACAATATGTATGCAAACATGTTCATTTAATATGCAACAAGATCAATATCATATATTATAAAAATATGAGGGGTCTCGGATAGGGGTCACACATCGAATGACGATCTTGGGGTTCCGAGGGATCTGGGGATCGGTCTTCGGATCCGGATAGGAGGTCTTGGCGCGGCACCGGGTTCGGGGTCTCGAGGCTTGGTCTTCGTACCTTCAGATCTAGGGATCTCGAATACACGATGGAGGACTTGGGGTTCTGTGCAGGAGTTCTTGTCGGTGGTCTTCGAGTGGCACCAGGTGCGGTTCATCTGGTTCGGCTTCCCACGTATCTCGTCTTGTCTGAGGAACCCATGCGTACCAGATCAAGATTCGTGATAGAAGCGGCCACACGAGGCTGTGACAAGAACAAGATACAACAAACCCCTGTACACACGGATGCAAAACAACACTGCAGGGGAAAAGGAAAACGGCTGCAGCACGCTACCAACAAGGCCATGAAGCTTGTCCAGAGGCGTACAACTAGATGAACGTGAGGCGTCGAGGCGGCCAAACGGAGACGCGCCGATTGCGGTCGGGTCAACTGCAGGGAGGTGGAGGCGGCATCGGCAGGGGGCACGCCCAGGGCTCGCGCTGCCAGGAGGAGGTCGGCTTAGCAGCGAAGCCGGCCTGCGGGCGAGGATGCGAGGGAGGGCGGCCTGAGCAGCCAGGCATGGACGGGTGACGGAGTAGCTCAGGCAGCCTCGGGTGCTAGCGGCCGGAGGAGGCGAGGACGCGCTGGGAGTCCGGGTAGCGGCTCCTGGAAGACGGCCATGGCCAGAGGGGGTGTTGTATGGGTCGGCGGTGGCGGAAGGCGGAGGAGGTCGCTCGGCGACGAACTGGACGCGGACGATGGTGATAGGGAAGCGGGGGAGCGTCGGGGTGGCGACCGGAGGTTGCAGGGCCGCGGCGGTGTTGTGCCTGCGAGAGGAGGACGGTAGCTAGCGTTGAGGCGGACGCGGAGGCCGAGCAGGTGGCGAGGGAGAGGATGCAAGGCGAGCTTGAGGCGCAGAAGGTGGAGGCGTAGAGGCTCTGGTGGCGGCTGAAATCGAGGGAGGCGAGGGAGGAGCGGGATACGGGGGCGAGGCCTAGGGGCGCACGGGGTGGGTGCGTGGGTTACGGGAGAGGAACGCGGGGTCGCTCACGATGGGGAACGAGGCGGGCTGGGTGCGTTGCGTGTGTTAGGTGTATCCGGCGACGCCAGGGGTAGGACTAGGTGGGGTTGGTCTGGGAATTTTAGGGTTAGTTAGGTTAGGGTTTCTAGGGTTTGGGGTTGCAGGTGGGTTGTCCGGTTGGGCCTCTCGGCCTGACCGGATGGACTGCCTTCCCCCCAAAAAAATATGGTTTTATTTATTTGTTTTTATTTTAATAAAAGATTTTATAAATAGTTTGAGACAAATAAGGATATCCGAAAACATCGGGGTTTTATATTTGAAATAAGAAGGGGCTATTTGTAGAAAACAAAATTAGGGCTTTCAGAAAATAGTTTTCGGTGAACAGATGCATGCAGACATGAGGATGCCTAAATACAATATGGCATGATGACATGAGCGTGCCGCCATGATGATGCACAAACACAAGTGATTTTCTGGTAGTGGTTTTACCCGGGGTGCTACAATTCGACACCACTAACAATGGATCTCGCCCTCGAGATCCGCCTCATAGTACGGGGAAGAAGGCCGGTGACTGGATCTTCTCGCTTTGTGTAAATCCTCGCGACACCACTAACAAGGGTTCTTTCTCCATCTTGAAATCAGCGACACCACCAACAAGGGTCAATGCTCCCGCCGGTCGAGAGAACACTCCAGAGCAACAAAGATGAAGGTCGAGGTCCCACAATTATAAGGCCATCTCTAACTTCCACGGAATGGGTATAATTGCATCGATCCACCGACTCAATGTACAAGAGCGAATGATAAGAGTAGTCGGATGGTGATCAGTCCATCGCGCACCCAAAGTATTACTCTGCACATGAATACGAGAATTATGCAACCAACTCTCGGAATCAGACTGAAGATCTCGTCAAGCGAGGTTCGGAAACAAAGGAGGGATGGAGATTCTCATCAGATCTGATGCAGATGACTTCGTCGTATCGGAAAACACCGGAGGATAGAAAGAAAATTTTTAGTGAATTTTCGGTCCACTGAAAGGTACAATAGATGAAAGATTCATCCGATAGCATGAATGCCGAATGTTGAAGCACCGTTACAAGAGGACGGAAGCGAAACCCTAAAGGTACGACGGAAAACCCAACCACGAGAAATCCTGGACTCGAAGAAAAGGTAAGAGCGTAGATTCAAAACACGTCGAGATAAGAGGAGAATAGCAGAGGGGTAAGAAGTAAAAGCAGACCTAATCAGATCTATCTAACCGTTTTTCCAAAATAGTTTTGACACTCTACATCGTCCGTTAGCTAGGTTATCCTACAGGCTGGACCAGTGGGGTATCGCAACTGCTGAGCTCTGATACCACTCTATAACACCCTCAGAATCGGCCCTATGCAAGTTTCAGCGATCCCCGCCAAACCCGCATAGAAACGATTCAAAGGTGCCCACCAGGCACTTTCATGCGGGTGGAAAACGAAGTAATATCATTATACAATAGTCCATGATGGAACCCACAGAACAGATATATACAACAGCGACTCAAAGAGTCAAGAATATAGATATACAATACAAAGATCCAAATCACCTTCAAAACGATACAGCGTCCGAGTACGGACAAGATGCAAATTGAGCTAAGAGCCCTGAAGAATAACCAATGGCGTCCATAACCCTGCCCAGGCCAAGCCGGAAGGGTAACCCTGCTAACGACGTCGATCTCAAAACCTGCTTAAACAAAAGAGGTGCCGACAAAGGGCAAAGGAAAAAGAGAGCGGTCAGTACTGAGGCCAGTACACGGCGAGACTAGAATTCGGCGGTCGTCGCCTACATAGGTATGGTGGACTGAAGCGGCAGCGCAACATGCACTAAACAACCTATAGAGACTCGATACAACTGGCGGCTATCAGATAGGGATAGAAATACCTATTCGGATCCAACCTGAAACTATCATCAAGCATACCCATCCTGGTGTTTCCCCCTCGAGACCAAACGAGGAAGTCAACCGAGGAACTCACACAGTTGGCAGTTTTATTCATTTCATTAAAGTTGCGGCAATTACTAGTCAGATATAGATAGCATGAGTCATCCTGATATAATAAGTAGTGGGCAGTTTTAGTTAACCATTCCGTTGTAGTTGTAGTACTTACTAGTCAAATACATATAGCATGAGGTATCCCAAAACCCAGCAGTTGTTGGTACCTTTATTTAGCCATTCCGTTGTAGTTGCAATACTTACTAGTCAGATACAAAGGTAACAGGCAACAACCCAAACCAGCAATTGTTGGCACTTTTATTTAGCCATTCCATTATAGTGAAGCTGATTACTAGTCATTATAAAGTCAGATTTATAGCACTACTTTAGTTATAGTTGTCTATGATCGAGATACTGTGCTCCAAGTCATCCATAACCGCGGACACGGCTTTCAGAAAGTTTTACCCTGCAGGGGGAACAAATAGCAACACACGCACGATCAACCTCGAGAAAAACCAAATAAAAACCCAACGAGGCATCACGACAGAGCAATTGCAAGATTCATATGAATTTCAGGGGGGCACCCCACCAAGCTACCCGCGATGAAGTTGGCCGGCTCCGAGACGGACTCAGAGGTTTGTGCCAATGGCTGTAAACGACCGGGAACCCGAAAGTGTGACTGGGCTTGTCGATACCGCAAAAACATTCCACATTTGTTCCTAAACAGTACAGGCGCTCCACGCGCAATCGTAAATAAGCAGTAAAGCATGGCATTAGTACAGGATAGTAATAAAGCCCCAAACTACTTTGTGGCCCGAAGAAATAAATATGACTCAAGCTCTGGCTAGGGGGATTCATGGTCCCACATGCGGATAGTGCGAATATTCAAAGAACAGGTATCAAGTACTCGGGGTCCTATGGGACACAAGTGGACGGTTAAAAACCAAATAACATCTATTGTCCACCTGTGCCTCTGCATTATTTACCTACTTCAGTTTTAGTTATTAGACAGTAATTAAAGTTACAATCATCTCCAACATAAAGCATAAGGCATTTCTCCAACAATTGTGGTACTTGACGACACGCAACAGCACTTGAGCAAGAGACTACGACACGCAAGTCCAACTATCTACCAAACAACAGGTAATAGGATGTGTCCAAGGCAATATGAGGCTGCAAGGGATATCACGGGTACAGAAACTAGAGCACCGCAACACAGATAGCAATAGATCAACAGGAGGGAATAAATACTATGAAAGTAAGATAGGTAGAAAGGGGGAGATTGCTCGCCTGGAAAACATTGTCGAAGGTTCATCCAAAGATCGGGTCGACACTCGCATCAACTCATCGGCCTAATCCGTGAAGAAGCAAAGCACTAGAACAAACACCGAATGCACTATTTAATGCTACGGCAAAAGATCGAGCATGGTGCATGTATGATGTATGACATAGCAAAGATGCGATGCAATTAGGCATTATTAAGCGGAACCGGGGTCCCAACATTTATTGGATGGTTCATGTTGTTTAGATACCCCGCAATTTAAATGTTGTCTTAACAAGGCAAAATATAACGCCGGTTCCCTACACAAATTTAAATGGGACCAATATTGGACTAGAATCGCCCGCATATGGTCTTTATATTTAATTTAGGTGAATCATCTAGATACCTCCAAACACCCACAATATGTATGCAAACATGTTCATTTAATATGCAACAAGATCAATATCATATATTATAAAAATATGAGGGGTCTCGGATAGGGGTCACACATCGAATGACGATCTTGGGGTTCCGAGGGATCTGGGGATCGGTATTCAGATCCGGATAGGAGGTCTTGGCGCGGCACCGGGTTCGGGGTGTCGAGGCTTGGTCTTCGTACCTTCAGATCTAGGGTTCTCGAATACACGATGGAGGACTTGGGGTTCCGTGCAGGAGTTCTTGTCGGTGGTCTTCGAGTGTCACCGGGTGCGGTTCATCTGGTTCGGCTTCCCACGTATCTCGTCTCGTCTGAGGAACCCATGCGTACCAAATCAAGATTCGTGATAGAAGCGGCCACACGAGGCTGTGACAGGAACAAGATACAACAAACCCCTGTACACACGGATGCAAAACAACACTGCAGGGGAAAAGGAAAACGGCTGCAGCACGCTACCAACAAGGCCATGAAGCTTTTCCAGAGGCGTGCTCGAATAGATTGCAGCACAACAGGATGAACGTGAGGCGTCGAGGCGGCCAAACGGAGACGCGCCGATTGCGGCCGGGTCAACTGCAGGGAGGTGGAGGCGGCATCGGCAGGGGGCACGCCCAGGGCTCGCGCTGCCAGGAGGAGGACGGCTTAGCAGCGAAGCTGGCCTGCGGGCAAGGACACGAGGGAGGGTGGCCTGAGCAGCCAGGCATGGATGGGTGATGGAGTAGCTCAGGCAGCCTCGGGTGCTGGCGGCCGAAGGAGGCGAGGACGCGCTGGGAGTCCGGGTAGCGGTTCCTGGAAGACGACCATGGCCAGAGGGGGTGTTGTATGGGTCGGCGGCGGCGGAAGGCGGAGGAGGTCGCTCGGCGACGAACTGGACGCGGACGATGGTGATAGGGAAGTGGGGGAGTGTCGGGGTGGCGACCGAGAGGAGTTGAAAAGGCAGCAGCGCTGCTGTAGAGGGAGGACGGGTAGCTAGCGTTGGAGGCGGACACCGGAGGCCGAGCAGGGCGGTGGCCGAGGGAGAGGAGATGCAAGGGCGAGCTTAAGGGTGCAGAAGGTGGAGGGCGACCGTAGAGGCTCCTGGCCGGCGGCGCGCTGCGAAATCGAGGGAGGCGAGGGAGGAGCGGGATACGAGGGCGGGGCCGAGGGGCGCACGGGGTGGGTGCGTGGGTTACGGGAGAGGAACGCGGGGTCGCTCACGATGGGAAACGAGGCGGGCTGGGTGCGTTGCGTGTGTTAGGTGTATCCGGCGACGCCAGGGGTAGGACTAGGTGGGGTTGGTCTGGGAATTTTAGGGTTAGTTAGGTTAGGGTTTCTAGGGTTGGGGGTTGCAGGTGGGTTGTCCGGTTGGGCCTCTGGGCCTGACCGGATGGACTGCCTTCCCCCCAAAAAAATATGGTTTTATTTATTTGTTTTTATTTTAATAAAAGATTTTATAAATAGTTTGAGACAAATAAGGATATCCGAAAACATCGGGGTTTTATATTTGAAATAAGAAGGGGCTATTTGTAGAAAACAAAATTAGGGCTTTTAGAAAATAGTTTTCGGTGAACAGATGCATGCAGACATGAGGATGCCTAAATATAATATGGCATGATGACATGAGCGTGCCGCCATGATGATGCACAAACACAAGCGATTTTCTGGTAGTGGTTTTACCCGGGGTGCTACAATTTCTCCAGAATCAGAAGATACCCTGGGGAAAGTCCTCCACTCCAAAGTCAATCGTCTAGCCAACACTTCCGACACCTCAAGAACAAGAAGGCAGAAAAGCCGACTTCAGCAAGAAAAGAGGAAAGAAGGATCAACTCGTCACCTTGCTTCCTGATGAAGAATCGATTCTACAATGAACCTACCTAGAATCGTCCCCAGGGGAAAAGAGTGTGTCTTTTCCACTAGCCTAATCTAAATACACAACCGGAAGCAACTTGACTCCGACCCGTAGACAACCAAGCTTTTTTGCTGTTACCTCCTTTCACATTCTAACTATTCCAATGCTGAAATTTGTTAAGAAGATGTTCTTACCTAACCCTACTCCTCCCAAATCTCGGGACGGGATTATTTTAAGGGGAAAGGTCTGTAACATCCCAATTTCAGCAATCCTGATTTTTTGTCAAAAAGGCAAAAAGCAGGAGGGACAACAACTTTTTCTTGATAAATTTTGCATTGATTGCTCACATTTTTGCTTGTGTTCATGCAACTGATTGTGTATTAGATGATACACTACTTACCTAAACACTAGTTAACAAAACTATTTACAAAAGAGATGTTGTGACACCCCCGGGATTAGGGCTAGAAAAATCCCAGACCTCTGTCTGATATAAGCCTAACCTAAATCTCGAAAGCCTAAAGAGGAAGAATCGGTAACACAACAGTGACCCTACGACACAAAAGTTATTATAGCAAGCTCATAAGTGAGCGAATAACCAAAATATTAAAAGCAGAGGTCACTGACCACAAAAAAGTAACAACGGAAGGAAAATTATGCTATTAAGTATAGCAAACTTAACAAATGGCCTAAGAGGCCCGAAGCATAACAATGACGTCCAATCCATAGATTCTAGGGTACCGACCGGAAATGCCAAGATACTCGTCGATGTCGATGCCATAAGGAACACTTCTTCTATGGTAACTCTTATTCTGTTGCAGAAGTATCAACAAAGCAAGGGTGAGTACAGGGTGTACTCCGCAAGACTTATGGGTGGTGGAGTTATTTTGCATAAAACCATCTTTAATTGAAAAACAAGATGGAGAAGAATATCGACTAAGAGAGCGGTATCTCTACCTTTGATCATCTTTTGATATCCACCAAATCAGAATCATCATCAGCTGAACCTACCAACTAGGATCACCCATCGTACCCATAAGGAAGCATCCTTAAGAACACATTCGTCTACCAAGTTTTATGATTAGGTTCAAGTTCTCTATGATCTTATAATCCTTTCACAAGTCGTCCATAAACGCGGACATGGATTTTTGAAAAGATTATTACCCTGCAAGGGTGTACAACTTTACCCACGCGTACCAACCGATTCTTACTGCCAGTTAACATTATCCCTCTTCCTGGGAAGGCCGACGGACCTTTACCTTGATTTTGCCGATACCATGAGTCACGCACTAAGTATATGCCGCCATAACGGATAGAGTCCCGAAGCCGGTCCCTACAGATGTGTGCAGGGTTCAAGATTACAGAGGTCGTGCCTCTCTTGTTTACGACCATGCTTACCTACCTGTTATGAATGCACGTCCTTCACCTCCATTCAAGAACAACCAAGATGCGTATGTCGAATGGAAATATCGAACTATGTGACTCATGGAACTTACTAGGAAAGTTAGTTGGTCGAGGGGGTTCCTAGGCCCCTGTGTGGTTGTACACTCGTCTTGGTTCATGAGGAAAGAACTTAGATCCTAGTAGTGGCAAGTATGGGATGCAAAAACCACAATCCACCATGGCCTCCCATACAAGCCTTAACATATTTAACTTTCATCTCTGATCACACCATGTTATCTTGTCAAACTAGGTTCATTCGCATCTATGATTCATCAACCAGATGGACTAGCGGTAACAACTAAGCATGGCTAAGCAAAACCGATGTAACATCTCTAGCAATGATCAAAAGCCAAACCCTAGTTATGCTAGGAGTAGTGTATCAGGGAATATAGGCTATAAAGAAACATGCATCAGATAGGATTACTCTATATATCGATAAAAGACTTTATAATCGTATGAACATGGCAAGAATTGAAATGCTCGAAAACATAGGATTATATCATGTGTGGGGCTTCACTTGCCTTTGCTCGTTGATAACCAAAAAGCAGAGCTATAGTACTTTACTTGGCTATAGTTGGTCAAGTATTGTTCGTTGATCTTCGATGGTCTTGATCTTGGTCTTCAATCTCGATCTTGATCTCGTATTATACCGGGAAGAACCCAACACCGGAAAGAAGCGGAAACAATCAACACATGGCATCGATGCAATTATCAAGAAAGGATGATGATATGACAAGTTAAATTGTACTGAAATGTAACCCTAAGGCATGCTCGACAATTTAAACGGAGTTCCGAGGGCTATAAAACCTAGTTGGGAGAAACTACGGAAACACCTGTGAGGGGTTACTATGTTCTTCTAACTAAACTTGTCATGAAAGTTGATTATCAATGCATGATTATAGATCTAATAGATATATCTCATTTTTCTGAACATTAAAATATTATAAAACAATTTACATTTTGGAATTACTTTTAGCATTTTATTAAACATAAAAAAATTCTGAAAATGTTTATTTGACTTACAAAATGGGTCCACATGTAAGGTATTTATTAAATACGGAAAACAATTACAGAAATTATAAAAGAAAAGGAAAAGGAAAAGGAATTTTGATGCCGGCATGATAGCATGCTGACATCATCAATGGAGGGGATCCTCCAAGGGGGCCACGGGGCTCGATGATAGGGGCGAAGCGGACGAGCACGGGGAGACAAAGAGTGGCGGCGCCACTATAGATTGACCACCAGAGCATGGCCGGGGACAACGAACAACGGCGGCGGCAGCAGATGCACGGCGGCATGGAGACACATAGAGAGAGAGGCGAAGCGAAGAGGTCCGTGAGGACCACGGGTTCACCACAAACGAGGCGGTGGTGTCAGGGAAGCGAAGCAAGAACAACGATGAATCGACGGCGGCGAACTCCGTCGGTGGTGGAGAAGATGACGATGTGGGGATCAACTCATATCACCCCGACTTGATTCCTTTTTCGAGGAGCACCAAAGAGACGAGGCGGAGCCGGCCATGGTCTGTAACAGCCCAAAAATATTTATCGAGGTTATCAAGTTCTAATCACCCAAAATTAGGGTTAACAAAAAATTTTGTTAATTAAATCAATATGAATGTATGAGTGTATGTGATGAATGCATGAATGCTTGTATGGACTTGTGTGATTGTTAGCAATGGCAAGGATTGGTTTAAAGATGAAAACAACATCATCTAAATCATTTCCAAGAAGAATCGACTATAGAGAAATTCAAAAATAAGATATATAAGCAAATGGTCATTTTTGCCAATCTTGCTCACTAGACCACTTTGAGTGTTTCAAGTCCAAGATTTCTAATAGAAATAAATCCAATTCATTTCACCCCTTGCTATACCAAGTAAAAGTGAACCCAAGCCCACCTTTCAAACCCACAGAAACATTTAGCAACCCTATCCAAATGACATTTAAAAATTGAATCTAGTTCATATGGTAAGATCACCATTTCTCAAAACCCCACCAAACCAGTTCACCATGAAAAATCCAAACAACCAGATACTACCCAGTGTGTGAGCAATGCACCCACCAAATTTCATCCAAAAATTCAAATATAAATTTCTTTCGGCCATTTCATCAAACACTTAGTGAGCACAGTAAACCTGCCTAACTAACATTGTGTTTGACCAATGCTTTGTTCCCTCGTTGCACATTACTCTCACCCATTGTCTCCCCTAGAGAGCACACCAACATTGAATCAACCTAGCAAGCTACCATTGCACCATGTTGTGCATGCCCGAGCCACCCCTTGCTAGCCGACCATGGCAAGCTAGCTCGAGCCATCGCCGCGCCTAGCCACCATGTCCAGGAGGCAGGCCACCGTCCACTATCACCCCCTATCCAGCCCTCGAGCACTGCCAAGCCGTGGACCATAGAGAACGCATCGCGCCTAGTTCGTCTCTACCATGCCGAGAGCACGCCATAGCGTCGTGGCCGATAGGCTCGCGCATGCCGCGCCTCGCCTTCGCCGCCCGTGCCTACAATCACCACGACCCCAGGAACCTCCTAGACATCCCCGTTCGCCGCCGCGCTACCCGTAGCCACTGTGCGTCATCAAAATTGACGTTGGTGCCGCTCAGAGAACCAACGTGTTCCGACCGTTCTAGAATGCCCCTTGCCGCGCCATTACCTCCTTGAGCACCGCCAGAAGACCGTGCACCATCCGAGCCCCCGCGCCATACCAGTAGCTCACTGTAACGCCGCCCCGACGAGCTCTGCCCATGCCGCTCGGCCTCTCTCGCTCGCCTATAAAAGGAGGCCCACCCCACTTCTTCCACGGAGCAAGGCGAGCACGAGGTTGCCGGAATTTGTCCAGAGTCTGCCGCTGCTGGCGGAGAAGGGCGTCGTCGATTGCGTCCACCCTAGGAGACGCCACCAGTACCAGGAGAATCGTCGTTGTTGACAACCTCATTCGCCCCCGTCGCCGACCCTCGCCTGAGCCCCGGTGAGCCGCCCAGACCTCCACTGGCCGTGCTATGGTTCGTCCCCTCCATGTCCTATTCAGATGAGGACGATGGCCGTGAGCAGTTGATCCTGTATCTAATCCTACAGTCGTAGTTATCCCATACCCCTTCGGCACCCCTTGTCTCGCTGACGTGTGGGGACACCACTTAAACCAGCCCGCGCATGCGTTGTGTGCAGTGGGTCGGCCCAGTAACTCTCCCGCGCAACCTAGTTAGTTTAAATTTAGATTTTTCATTTTAGTTTCAAACCTAGGTCTGTCTGTTAATTCAAAAATCAATTCAGAGAGTTTTACTGAACCAAATGGCATGAAACCAATTTTGTTAGAAATGTATTGAAATTCTTAATCAAACCATTTGAAATTATAGATCACCTATAGCAAAAATAACAAGACAGAGACTTTTCTGCATTCAAACATTTTCCAAAAATCAACCATTTTTTAGTTGATTCCAACTCTCAAAAATCTCATTTGTTAAGACCTTTATGAATATATAAAAATATCTAGGTTTACTTGCAGTAATAATGGACAAGTATTAAAAGAATGCCCCATAGGCATTTATAGTCACTTTAATTAAATAAAATAATAAGGTTAAACATTATTAAATTGTGACACCACTTTAAATCACTTTCCTATTTGGTGATGACATGTGTAAACATGATCCCATATTTTAATTGGAGAATATTAAATCTTAAGTATTTTTCAGTGAGTAGAAATTACTTTTCTAATATAAAATGAATAAGACTAAGTATTTATTTCTTGACATGATTGTGATGATGCTATATCATCTAGTATGAACCTTTGTGTGCCAAATAGAAGTAGTTAAGTATTGTTTGGTGATTGTGTACCTCGTGTTTATATATAGACGGTAGTACCCACCAAGGTTACGAGGAGGAAGGAGACTAATACGAAGAGGAAGCAGAGGAGAACTTCAACAACTGCACTGCTCAAGGAAAGCTAAGCTAAATCATGCAATCTAATAATTGCAAGCCCCACAATACCACTTAACCTATTGAATGCCTTAGGCATATTTGGTTATACCACTTTACCATACCAAATCCCAGTTTTATTTGCAAGCTTGATTATTTTACATCTTTATCAAATTTCTTTATTTAGGTTTACTTAGTGACTTGTGAATTTTGGGAAGATTTTAAAGGTAGCATAAAGAGCATAAAACTTGGCCTAAGTTAGATAGAGTTAGCTATCATATTGAGGCATGATACTAGATTTGGATAAGTCACAACTGATTATCACCCCTCCTTAGTGGTTACCCCTAACTGTAGTGGCTAGTGCTAAGCATAAAACTTGATCACTTTAGATGGGAATACTTGGTGAAAATGGTTATGAAAACCTTAGAATGATGAGTCATTATAATGAAATGTTTTGACATGTGTTATGAACACCAGATGATTTGATGATGAAAATGTTGAGGCATGAGCCTTATCCCTTTTATAAAACTGATGGTTGTGTTCGAATGCGATACTATTCCAATCTTACCATATAACCACAATACCCGTGTTTGGGTAGGGCTTGACTGGAAGTTTATATATCTTAGTATGGGTTCCCTTGCAGCCGAGGTTTGAGCTGAGGCTACTGATGATTGTCCACCTATGCAGTTCCCAAGATGACCGATGGTCATGGTTGGGAGCCAAACTCATAGGGGAGGTGCCTATACTAGGGTGTGTAATTGAAAGGTTAGGAATTATTATTCACATACTGAGTATGGTGATTCAGGATTGTTCCTGACGGATGTATCGAATGTTGTGGTGAAAGTGTACCACCTCTGCAGAGTGTCAAACTATTCGAATAGCCGCGTCCGTTGTTATGGACAGTTGGATTGGCCATACTGTTCTTTCGTCAGATGTTTTGAAAATGACTTGTGAAATGAATCACGACTTGACTTGACCACAACATGGTTGTGAAAGTGAAAACTACGTTCCCACTTAGGTGTTATAAAACATTAAACTAGTTTTCTTTACTTCTAAACTCAGTTAGAGATAAACGTGGTTTTTTGCAAAACAACTTAGAGTAGAGGATTCCTACTTGAAACCTCTTTACCTGTTAGTGATAGTTTGCGAGTACTTCAAGAGTACTGATGGCTTTGTCCCTGGCTATTCCCGTGGCTAGACTATGAGGAGGACTACCAGGATGATGGACAACAGGAAGTCTACGACAACTAGGATCATCTCCCATCGTTAGCATTGCCTGTGACCCTAAAGATGGAGCTTCGCCCATGCTACCATTATTATATTATTCCGCTGCATTGATTGTATTAAGACTGGATCATGAGATCCTTTGTTTGTAAGACCTTTATTATGGTTTGTAATGGATGATGAACTATCGTACCAATCTGTTATGTCTCACAAAAAGCATAATCCTGGGATTGCGATGTATGGCATAACAGGCATCTGGGATTGAAAATTTGGGTGTTGACAAGTTGGTATCAGAGCCATCCTAACCATAGGAGACCCTAGTTAGAATGGACGCTTGAATCAAAAACTTAATTTCAACACAAAAGAAGTGAGTATTTATGAAAACCTATTCTCATTCGTATCACTTAGAGTCTTTCAAGAAAATTCATGTCCTAAAAAATTCTTGCAAAATCTTACATAAAATTTGACACACTTGATCACTCTACTAACTTACTCATCCTACATTCTTATAGATGGACGTGAGGTATAACAAGTTCTATCATTTGGGAAATGGAGGAGAGCTCATCTTTGAGCGTGATTTGGACCAACTCTCAGAACTTCTGGAGCGCCCGCACACCAAGTTCTTCGTACCCCAGCACAACGATCAGCAAGGAGGAGAATTGCAATGGCTGATTGTTCCAAGTATCAGAGGCAAGATTGAAGCCCCCACCTCAGAGGGAATATAGTTCAACTTAAGAGAGAATAACTGGCTATATGGACTCGCCAGCGCCATGAAGGAAGCTCTTGCCCGTCTGTGTAGGAAAGCATCAATCAGATCAAGAGTACTCGCTTTGAGTTCTATGCAAGGCGTGATGCTATGGGACAACCATTGGAGGTACCAGGTCACCCCGAGCTGAAGCATCAGGTGGATCATCTTGACTTCATGTTGTATGATAGGTAGAAGGAGTTGGACAATGCCCATGCATACGCCAACCATAACTATGCCATCACAGTCAAGAAGGACCAGACCATCGCCATCCTTGCAGAGGAGTGCAAGTCATTCCGCCATACGCGTGACAAGAAAGATAGCATTATTGCTCGCCTTCATCACAAGGTGACAGACTTGGAGGAGACCATCCATGAGCGGGGCATGCAGCTTGAGAAGAGGGATAATGCAGGGGAAGATATCCGTGGAGACCCTTACTCCTACCTCAGTGATGATGATGACGTCCTGGCGGACCAAGACATGGACTTCCACACTGATGATGATGACTCCGCCTTCATTCATGATGATGAAGATACCGATTCCAATGAGTAGGAGAACTTGAGCACTAGCATTAGTGAGTTGTATCCGGTCCCATTGTATCGTAGTTTCACATAATGGTTCTTAAAACCATCTAGTTCTTTGTTGTGGTGTGTGTTTGTATTGTGTGCTATGAATGAAGGAATGAAAAGCAAGTTGCTAGTGGAAAAACCCGAGTCAAACTTTAAAATCTTTTGCAAAAACAAAAAAAACCGAACCTTAGAAATTTCCCTCTTGTCTCATGATCTATCTCAATCTTCAGATGCCTCGCAGAGGAAGCAATTCATCCCCGGAACCAATGCTGCAAATCTTGCAAATCATGGTTTCAGACTGTGAAGCTGAAAGAGCCGAACGTCAAGACAGCCTAGCCACACTTCAACACATAGCTTAGATGGCCAATCACAATCAAGGCCATGGAAACCAGGACAACCATGGATCCAAGCTTAAGAACTTTAAGAACACCAATCCACCCATCTTTAGTAAGTCTGAGGAGACAATAGATGCTACTGACTGGCTGCAGACCATGGAGAACAACTTAGAAGTCGCAGGAGTGGAGGCCTATGAGAAAGTAGTGTTTTCCACCCACTATCTGGCAGGAGATGCAAGAGCTTGGTGGAATAGCGTTCTCACCATGAATGGAGGACAAATGATGGCTTGGGATGAATTTAAACTCAAGTTCAGTCGAACCCATGTGCCACCAGGTTTGATTCTGCGGATGAGATATGCATTCAAGGAGCTGAATCAGGGAAGAATGACTATGGTAGAGTACCGTGACAGATTCCTATCTCTATCTAGGTATGCCCCTGATGAGATTAGCACTGAGGCCAAGAAGAAGGAGAGATTCCTGAACGGTCTGCATGATGAGATGCAGACAGTGTTAGTCAATATCCTGTTTGCTGACCTTGAAGCCTTAGTGGATTCTGCAATCCATATGGAGGCAAGATGAATCAAGCTAAGGAGAATCGCAAGCATATAATGATGAATCAACCAGTAACCCACTATACCCCAAAGTATCGCCCCAACCCATCTGCAAGATTTTCCGTAAGAAACAATAGACCCCCGATGACCCATCCAACCTATCCCAACCATGGAGGAGGAAACCCAAGGCCCGAAGGAAACCACAATAACATCCCCGGCAACTCCAACAACTTCAATCGTGCACCGCCCAAAGTCAACAACCCCACCAATACAAATACTGCCCCAAGGACTGGAAGCAATGCTATGCCTGTTGTAGGAAAGGACAAGTCTCAGGAGACTTGTTATGAATGCGGAACCAAGGGTCACTACTCCAATGAGTGCCCCAAGAAGCTTGCAGAAGCACCCAATGTGAATGCCCCAGCTCAGCAGCAGCGTCGTGTTCAGCCTAGAAGAAGACTTGCCCCCAGGGAACTCACTCAACCGTAACGGCTGTCTGTTTCACATGAATGCTGAAGAAGCCCTAGAAGCACCAGATGTCGTGCTGGGTATGTTTTCTGTTAACTCAGTACTTGCAAGAGTGCTGTTTGATTCTGGAGCATTGCACTCGTTTGTTACAGAAGAATTTGCATGCACTAGTAAGATTCAACCAACAAAATTGAAGCATGTTATGATAGTTCAAATACCTGGTTCAACCACCAAATATAGAAAAATTTGCAAGGCCGTACCTATCAGAATCCATGGCATAGATTTTATGCTAATCTAATAGTACTCGGAACCAAAGGTTTGGAAGTAGTACTAGGACTGGATTGGATGTCAAAACATAAAGGATTAATCGATTGTGCCAAGAAAGCCATAACCATGACTAGTACCGTTGTAGTATCAGTAG
Organism: Avena insularis; assembly: GCA_023614405.1. NCBI lineage: Eukaryota > Viridiplantae > Streptophyta > Magnoliopsida > Poales > Poaceae > Avena > Avena insularis. Next base: position 189,754,855 of record CM042689.1, on the reverse strand, counting down.
AGCATGTATCTGAAACCTTGCCCCGTAAATTCAAGTGCAACAAGAGTCTAGCCCAACCAACCATTGACCAAGTCAGAGTAGTTTGTGAATACCCCGACGTATTCCCAGATGTTTTGCCCGGTATGCCCCCAGATCGGGATATCGAGTTTATCATTGAACTAATCCCTAGAACCGGACCCATAGCTCAGAGACCTTATAGCATGAACCCATCTGAATTAGTGGAGCTGAAGAAGCAACTAGATGCTATGCTGGAGATAGGATTGATTCAACTAAGTGTGTCGCCATGGAGATCACATGTCTTGTTTGTGGATAAGAAAGATAGAGGTAACCGTTTGTGTACGGATTATCGAAAGCTAAATGTTGTCACCATTAAGAACAAGTACCCACTGCCAAAGATAGAAGATCTATTTTACCAGTTGACCGGTGCCAAAGTGTTTTCTAAAATTGATCTTAGAACTGGTTATCATCAACTCAAGATTCGCGTAGAGGATATTCCAAAGACTGCCTTCACCACCAGATATGGACTGAATGATTACACTGTCATGTCTTTTGGATTAAGCAATGCCCCTGCTTATTTCATGAACCTCATGAATAAGATTTTTATGGACTTCCTGGATAAGTTTGTCGTTGTTTTCATTGATGACATTTTGATCTATTCCAAATCAGAAGAAGAACATGAGATACACCTAAGGACCATCCTTGGAACCCTTAGGGAGCATTAGTTGTATGCCAAGTTTAGAAAATTTGAATTCTGGTTACAAGAAGTAGGATTCCTCGGACTTATCATGTCATCAGGAGGAATTGTTGTTTACCCTGCCAAAGTTAAGGATGTGGAAGAATGGCAAGCCCCAACCACTCAAACCCAAGTTCGTGCATTTCTCTGATTAGCGGGATACTACCGCAAGTTCGTAGAAGGATTTTAGAGCATCGCAAGACCCATGACCCAATTGTTAAAGAAAGATAAGAGGTTTGAATGGACGGACAAATGTGAAGCAGGTTTCCAAGAGCTCAAGAAGAGATTGATCTCAGCCCCAATTTTGATCATGCCGGATATCACGAAGCCTTTGGATGTGTTTTGTGACGCATCCAAGATCGGTCTCGGATGTGTGCTAATGCAAGAAAGAAAAGTCATATCTTATCTATCCCGACAACTGAAGCAACATGAACAGAATTATCCTACCCATGACCTCGAACTAGCAGCCGTAGTTTTAGCCTTGAAGACATGGCGACATTACCTCATGGGAAACCGTTGTGAGATTTATTCGGATCACAAGAGCCTGAAGTATATTTTCACTTAGAAGAAGATGAATATGAGGCAAAGGAGATGGATAGAGCTAATCAAGGACTATGATCTTGGCATTCACTATCACCCCGGTCAAGCCAATGTGGTAGCAGATGCCCTTAGCAGATTGCCATGTCGCTTGAACTCTATGATTCTGAAGGAGCAACCAAGTTTGCACAAGGAGTTGGAAGATTTCAGAATGGAGCTTGTAAGTGAAGGATTTTTGGCTAGCATAGAACTTCAACCCACTTTGCTCAGTCAGATCAAGGAGGCGCAGAAAGGAAATGATAGTATCGAGGGAATCAAACATCATATCGGTACATGGAAGGTACCCGGATTCACCGAAGATGAAGAAGTAGTTTTGTGGTACAAAGGACGTATTTGTGTACCAGCAGATTCAGAGTTGAAACAAGCTATTTTGAAGTAAGCCCATGATACTCTATATTCTATCCACCCCGGAGGAACAAAGATGTATCAGGATATAAATGAGCAATTTTGGTGGCATAAGATGAAGAGAGAAATCGGAAGCTACATAGCCAAAAGTGATATCTGTTAAAGAGTGAAAGCGGGACATCAGAGACCCGCAGGACTATTGCAACCATTGCAGATTCCGGAATGGAAATGAGATTCTGTAGGAATGGATTTTATCACCGGTTTGCCTACATCTAGTAGGGGAAATGACTGTATTTGGGTTATAGTAGATAGACTGTCTATAGTAGCCCATTTCTTACCAGTCAAGACCACTTATCAGAGTTCAAAGCTAGCAGAGTAGTACATTGCTAGAATAGTCAGTTTGCATGGAGTCCCCAAGAACATTGTGTCGGATCGAGGAACCCAGTTTACCTCGAGATTTTGGAAGAAAGTCCAAGAAGGATTAGGAACCCGACTAGATTTCAACACATATTATCACCCTCAGACTGATGGACAAACGGAGCAAGTAAACCAAATACTTGAAGATATGTTGAGAGCCTGTGTGTTAGAATATGGATCTAAATGGGAAGACTCTCTGCCTTTCATAGAATTTTCATACAACAACAGTATCAGGCCAGTTTGCAAATGGCCCCATTTGAATCATGTATGGACGGAAGTGTCGTACCCCTTTGAAGTGGTCGGAAGTAGGAGAGAGTCGGATTTTTGGACCTGACATCCTATGAGAAGCCAAAGAGAAAGTTAACAAGATCCTGAGCACCTCAAGACCACCCAATCTAGACAGAAGAGTTATGCCGACAAGAGACATTGAGACCTAGCCTTCAACATTGGAGATTTTGTGTATTTCAAAGTATCACCTTTGAAGGGAATGCAACATTTCCAACTCAAAGGAATGTTAGCCCCCAGATATATCGGACCCTTCAAGATTTTGAATCATCAAGGAGATGTATCGTATCAACTGGAACTGCCGAAAGAGATGTCAGCCGTGCATAACGTGTTTCATATCTTGTTACTTCGCAAATGCCTAGAAGTCCCGGAGAAGACCGAAGTTTTCAAGAATATTGATCACAAAACCATAGAGATCAATGATGACCTAAGATATCCCGAAGTACCCATTCGTATTTTGGAAGAAGCATTCAGAACCACCAGGACCCGGAGTATCAAGTTTCTCAAGATCCAGTGGCGTAACCACATTGAAGAAGATGCTACCTTGGAATGAGAAGATTACATTAGGCAAGATTTCTAGATCTCTTTAAATCCAAGTTTTATATTTCTCAAATCTCGGGATGAGATTTTGTTTAAGGAGGGAAGCTTTGTAACAGCCCAAAAATATTAATCAAGGTTATCAAGTTCTAATCACCCAAAATTAGGGTTAACAAAAACTTTTGTTAATTAAATCAATATGAATGTATGAGTGTATGTGATGAATGCATGAATGCTTGTATGGACTTGTGTGATTGTTAGGAATGGCAAGGATTGGTTTAAATATGAAAACAACATCATATAAATCATTTCCAAGAAGAATCAAATAAAGAGAAATTCAAAAATAAGATATATAAGCAAATGGTCATGTTTGCCAATCTTGCTCACTAGACCAGTTTGAGTGTTTCTAGTCCAAGATTTCTAAAAGAAACAAATCCAATTCTTTTCACCCCTTGCTAGAGAAAGTAAAAGTGAACCCAAGCTGACCTTGCAAACACAAGAAACATTTGGCAACCCTATCCAAATGACATTTTAAAATTGAATATAGTTCATATGGTAAGATCACCATTTCTCAAAACCCCACCAAAACAGTTCACCTTGAAAAATCCAAACAACCAGATACTACCCAGTGTGTGACCAATGCACCCACCAAATTTTATCCAAAAATTCAAATATAAATTTCGATCGGCCATTTCATCAAACACTTAGTGAGCACAATAAACCTGCCTGACTAAAACTATGTTTGATCAATGCTTTGTTCCCTCTTTGCACCCTACTCTCACCCCTTGTCTCCCCCAGAGAGCACATCAGCACTTAATCAACCTAGCAAGCTACCGTTGCACCATGCCGTGCATGCCGAGCCACACCTTGCCAGCCGACCATGGCAAGCTAGCTCGAGCCATCACCGCGCCTAGCCACCATGTCCAGGAGGCAGGCCACCGTCCACCGCCACACCCTGTCTAGCCCTCAAGCGCTGCCAAGCCATGGACCACAGAGAACGCGTAGCGCCCAGTTCGTCCCTGCCATGCCGAGAGAATTCCAGAGCGCCGCGCCCGACACGCTCGCACACGCTGCGCGTCGCCTTCGTCGCCCGTGCCTGCAATCACCACGGCCCCAGGAACCTCCCAGACATCCCCGTTCACCGCCGCGCGACACGTAGCCAATGTGCGTCACCAACGCGTTCCGACTGTTCTAGACCGCCCCTTGCCGCGCCATTACCTCCTTGAGCACCGCCAGGTGACCGCGCACCATCCTAGCCCCGTGCCATGCCAGTAGCTCGCTGTAACGCCGAACCCGACGAACTATGCCCATGCCGCTCAGCCTCTCTCGCTGCCTATAAAAGGAGGCCTCCCCCGCACAATTTCTCCACACCATATCACTTCCCTCTCTCTGAAAACCACCCCACTTCTTCCTCGGAACAAGGCGAGCACCAGGTTGCCAGAATTCGGCCGGAGTCTGCCGCTGTTGGAGGAGAAGGACGCCGTCAATTGCGGCCACCCCAAGAGACGCCGCTAGTACCGGGAGAACCGCCGTCGTCGCCAACCTCATTCGCCCCCATCGCCGACCCATGCATGAGCCCCGGTGAACCGCCCCAGACCCCCACTGGCTGTGCTAGGGATCATCCCTATCATGTCCTGTTCAGATGAGGACGATGGTTGTGAGCCGTTGATCCTGTATCTAATCCTACGGTCGTAGTTAGCCCATACCCCTTCAGCACCCCATGTCTCGCTGACGTGTGGGCACACCACTTAAACCATCCCGCGCGTGATACGTCCAAAATGTATGTACTTTCCCAAACACTTTGCTATTGTTTCTCCTCTAAACTTGTGTGATTTGGATATAACTAACACGGACGGACGCTGTTTTTAGCAGAATAACCTTGGTGCCTAGTTTTTGTGCAGAAAATCAACTATCAGGAAAAATCCCGGAAAATATGCCAAAAATCCTATTTCACCAGAAGATCCACAGAGACAGAATACGAGACGGAGGGGAGCCCTGGGAGGCCCACTATAGCACCCCAGGTAAAACCACTACTAGAAAATTGCATGTTGTTTTTGCATCATCATGATGTCATCATGCACCTATTTGTCTAAAAACATTTTAACAAACCCTAGTTTATTTCTACATTACCTTTCTCTTAATTTCAAATTATAAAATTTTATTTTATTTAACCAAACCTTTTGCTAAAAATAATTTATAAAAAAATTTTTATTAAAACCGGGGAGGCAGCTGTTGGCCAGGCCCAAAGGCCCCAGCCAACAGCCACCTACCACCCGGCTAACCCTAACCCTAATCCTCTAAGCCTCCACCCCCAAAACCCTAACCCAAAACTCCATTTCCTCCACACCCTGCCGCCGCCACCCACCCCGGATCGAACCAACCCTAACCCGCAAGTACCTTCCTCTCGCTCATGCTCCCATTCTACCCCACACCGTAACAAAACGGCCCCTGCCTATCTCCCTGGCCCCACCCTGCAAGCCCCACCTGTGACCGACCCAACGCCCCGCGTTGGCCGCCTTCCCACCTCGTGCCGCTCTCCCATCGAGAGCCCGCCTCCTTCTTTGCTTCCGGCCGCCGTCGCGATCCCTTTCCTCCGCTGCCAGCAGCACCATCGCCGGCCCTGCTCCCCGTTGCCCTCTCAGCCTCCACGTCGCTCCCGCGCCTTCGCCGACCCGCCTATCTGGCTTCACTGTCGCGCGTGCATGCCCCCTAGTTCGTTGGCCTCTACCTCCTCCGCCTGCCTGCTCCTCCTCCTCTCAGCACAGTGCCATCGCTTTCGCTCGGGCACAGCGCCCGCTCGCCCTCGACCTGTCTTTCCCCAAGCCGCTCGAGCCTGCCCTTGGTGCGCCACCGCCAGGGACCCGGCTTACAGCGTCGCCCTCTTCCCCTGGAGCTCGCCTCCTCCCTCTGCAGGCGCCACCCCTGCTTCGGCCCCAACTCCGTGTCATCCTCCTCTCTGTAGTGCGCCCGCTTCTCACCTTGCTGGGCCTTGGCTCTTTGTTCTAAGGCATGTGTTTTCCTGCTGTTGCTTTGTCCCTGTTGTGTGACTTCATCTGTTATGGCTGCTGCACATGCCCCGAACTGATGGTGGGTTATGTGTTTTATGGTAATGTTGTTCGGATTTGGCGGAGCGTGGGGTTGATGCATGAAGATGTGGTAATGTTGTGGTGCTGTCCGAATTCATGCCGTGTTGGTGTTGCGAAGGGCCCGGACGCCCCCCCCCCCAAGTTGGTCGTCGACAAGCTTTTCCAAAGACCATCGGTTCCGAACGAATTTCATCGGCACGGGAGCCAGGGACCCCACAAGATCTTCCTGGAGTCCGAAGCCGATTTCGGTGTCCGAACACCAAGCCTCGATCCTGAGGATCCGAAGAGCCCGAATCTCGGATCTGAAGACCAATCCCTCAAACCGTCTGAAGCCCTGAACCAAGATCGTCGAACCTCGTGTATGATCGTATCCGAGACCCCCCTATTTTTGTAAATGACATATATAATGTTGCACTTAAATTATTCATGCTCGTAGCTCATCATGTGGTTTTGGGGTATTTTGTCGAGCCACTTAATAATTAAATATGGAGGCCATATGCGGGCGATTCTAGTCTTATATTAGCCCCATTTAAATTTGTGTAGCGAACCTGTGTTTTATTTTGCAATGTTAATACAACATTAAATTGCGGGGTATATTAAAAAATATGAACCATCTAATTATTTGTCGGGACCCCGGTTCCTCTTAATATTGCCTAATTGCATCGCACCTTTGCCATGTCATACATTATATATGCATCATGCCCGATCTTCTGCCGTAGTATTAAATAGTGTATCCGGCGTTTCTTCTAGTGCTTTGATTCTTCACGGATTAGGCCGATGAGTTAATGCGAGTGTCGACCCGACCTTCGGATAAACCTTCGGCAATGTTTTTAGGCGAGCATTCTTCCCCTTTCTACCTATCTTACTTTTATAATCTTTACTTCCTCCTGCTGATCTATTGCTATCTGTGTTGCGATGCTATAGATTCCAGATCCGGTTATACTACCCAGCAACCCTTATATTTCCATGGACACATCCTATTACCTGTTGTTTGGTAGATAGTCGGCATTGCGAGTCATAGTTGCTTGCGCAGGTGATGCATCGTGCCGTCGATCTTCCATAGTTGTTGGAGTAATGCCACATGCTTAATGGTGGAGATGATCATGGCTTTAATTACCGTTTAGTAACTAAAATTGAAGTAGGTAAATAATGCAGAGTCACAGGTGGGCAATAGATGTTATTTGGTTTTTAACCGTCCACTTGTGTCCCGTAGGACCCCGAGTACTTGATACCTGTTCTTTGAATATTCGCACTATCCACATGTGGGACCATGAATCCCCCTAAACCTAGCTTGAGTCGTATTTAATTCCTTGGGGCCACAAACTAGTATGGGGTTTTATTACTATCCTGTACTTATGCCATGCTTTACTGCTTTATTTATGATTGCGCGTGGAGATCCTGTACTGTTTAGGAACAAATGTTGAATGTTTTCGCGGTATCGACAAGCCTAGTCACACTTTCGGGTTCCTAGTGGTTTACAGCCATTGGCACAAACCTATGGGTCCGTCTCGGAGCCGTCCAACTTCGTCGCGGGTAGTTTGGTGGGGTGGCCCCCTGAAATCAAATAGAAATATTGCGAATGTTCTGTCGTGATGCCTCGTTGGGTTTTTATTTGGTTTTTTCCAAGGTTGATCGTGCATGTGTTGCTATTTGTGCCCCCAGCAGGGTAAAACTTTCTGAAAGCCATGTCCATGGTTATGTACGACTTGGAGCACAGTATCTCGATCATAGACAATTATAACTAAAGTAGTGCTATAAATTTGCCTTTGGAATGACTGGTAATCAGCTTCACTATAACAGAATGGCTAAATAAAAGTATCAACAACTGCTGGGATTGTGAATGTCTCATGGTATACATATTTGACTAGTAAGTATTGCAACTACAACGAAATGGTTAACTAAAACTGCCCACTATTTATAATATCCGGATGACTCATGCTATCTACATCTGACTAGTAATTTCCGCAACTATAACGGAATGAATAAAACTGCCAACTGTGTGAGTTGCTCGGTTGACTTCCTCGTTTGATCTCGAGGGGGAAATACCATGATGGGTATGCTTGGTGATAGTTTCAGGTTGGATCCTAATAGGTCTTTCTTATCCCTATCTGATAACCGCTAGTTGTATTGAGTATCTATAGGTTGTTTAGTGCATGTCGCGCTGCCGCTTCAGTCCACCATACCTATGTAGGCGAGGACAGCCAAATTCTAGTCTCGCCGTGTACTGGCCTCATTACTAACCGATCTCTTTGTCCTTTACCCTTTTTTGGCATCCCTTTTGTTTAAGCAGGTTTTGAGATCGACGTCGTTAGCAAGATTACCCTTTTGGCTTGGCGTGGGCAGGGTTATGGACGCCATTGGTTATTCTTCAGGGTCTTAGCCCCATTTGCATCTTGTCTGTAGTCAGATGTTGTATCGTTTTCAAGGTGATTTTGATCTTTGTATTGTATATCTGTATTCTTGACTCATGGAGTCGTTGTTGTATATATGTGTTCTGTGGGTTCCATCATGGACTATTGTGTAATGATATTACTTCGTTTTCCACCCGCACGCAAGTGCCTGGTGGGCACCTCTGAATCGTTTCTATGCGGGTTTGGCGGGAATCACTAAAACTTGCATAGGGACGATTTGAGGTTGTTACAGAGTGGTATCAGAGCTCAGCAGTTACAATACCTCACTGGTCCAGCCTGTAGGATATCCTAGCTAACGGACGTCGTAGAGTGTCAAAACTATTTTGGAAAAAAACGGTTGGATAGATATGATTAGGTCTGCTTTTACTCCTTACCCCTGTGCTATTCTTATCTTACCTGTGTGAATTTTGAATCTACCTCTTATGTTTTCTTCGAGTCCAGGATTTCTCGTGGTTGGGTTTCCGTCGTACCTTTACGGTTTCGCTTCTTTCCTTTTATAACGATGGTGCTACAAACATCTTATCTGCATCCCATTTGATGTACCCTTCATCCAATCTTTTTGTTCTTAAACTCTTTATCTATATGTGTACCTTGCTAGATATCCGAATCATTGAAAAATATATGAGAAGGATGAGCATTGGTGAAGTTAGAGTATACCTTGAGCATGTGTTGTTCATGCCAATGGAACCATCGCGAAACCTAATCGTTATGTATTTTCATAAAAATTTCTTTTGTGTCTTCCGGTGTTTTCCAACGTGATGACCTCATCTACATCAAATCCAATGCAGAGCTTGCATCACCCCTTTGTTCCGAATACCGCTTATGAAGATCTTCATTCTAAATTTTGAGAGTTGTGTTGCACGATTTTTCTATTCATGTATAGAGTTAATAGTTTGCGTACGGGATGGACGAATCACCCTACCGGACTCTTACTGTTCACTCTTGTACATCGAACTGGTGGGTCAATTTAATGTTTTCCTCTTCTCAAGGAAGCTAGAGGTGGTCTTATCTTTTGATTCCTCTACCTTCGTCCTTTTTTTCTCCGGAGTGTTCTCTCGAGGAGCGTGAGCACCGACCCTTGTTGGTGGTGTCGCCGATTTCAAGATGGAACAAGAACCCTTGTTAGTGGTGTCGCAAGGATTTACACGAAGCGAGAAGATTTAGATCGTCGGCCTTCTTCCCCGTACCATGAGGCGGATATCGAAGGCGAGATCCATTGTTAGTGGTGTCGAATTGTAGCACCCCAGGTAAAACCACTACTAGAAAATTGCATGTTGTTTTTGCATCATCATGATGTCATCATGCACCTATTTGTCTAAAAACATTTTAAAAACCCTAGTTTATTTCTACATTACCTTTCTCTTCATTTCAAATTATAAAAGTTTATTTTATTTATCCAAACCTTTTGCTAAAAATAATTTATAAAAAAAATTATTAAAACCGGGGAGGCAGCCGTTGGCCAGGCCCAAAGGCCCCAGCCAACAGCCACCTACCACCCGGCTAACCCTGATCCTAATCCTCTAAGCCGCCACACCCAAAACCCTAACCCAAAACTCCACTACCTCCACACCCTGTTGCCGCCACCCACCCCGGATCGAACCAACCCTGAACCGCAAGTACCTTCCTCTCGCTCATGCTCCCATTCTACCCCACCCCGTAACAAAACGTCCCCTTCCTCTCTCCCTAGCCCCACCCTGCAAGCCCCACCTGCGATCGACCCAGCTCCCCGCATCGGCCGCCTTCCCACTTCGCGCTGCTCTCCCATCGCGAGCCCGCCTCCTTCTCTGCTTTCGGCCGCCGTCGCGATCTCTTTCCTCCGCTGCCAGCAGCGCCATCGCCGGCCCTGCTCCCCGCCGCCCTCTCAGCCTCCACCTCGCTCCCGCGCCTTCGCCGGCCCGCCTCTCTGGCTCCGCCGTCGCGCGCGCATGCCCCCGAGTTCGTTGGTGTAGCACCCCGGTTAAATCCACTACTAGAAATTCGCTGTTGTTTTTATTATGTGCATCATCATGGCGTCATCATGCATCGTTTTCCTAAAACTATTTTCTAAAATCCTAGATTTCTTTTCTAAATATCCCTCGTCTTTTATCTCAAATCAAAACCGGGCTCGTCCGATTATTTTATTTTGTTAAAAACTATTTGTAAAAGCCTTTAAAATAAACCTATAATATTTTGATAATAAAATATAAAAAAAATTTATTGGGGGAGGCAGCCGGGCAGGCCCAAAGGCCCAGCCAGCCACCTACCACCCCTATAACTCTAATTGCAAAACCTAGCTACCTATTTCCCCACCCTAGCCGTCGCCACCCCACTCCTCCCATCTCCTGTTCCCGACGCTCACCACCATACTCACGCGGTACACCCCAGACCACACCAAGCCACAAACACACCTCTCAAATCACCAAATACACCGGCAGCTACCGCCCCTGTCACGCCAACCTACCCACAATCGATCCCCACGGAAGCACGCACGCTCCCGGTGGCCACCAACCCTCTCTGGGCATTTTACAGAGAGACCCCCGCCGCCAGCCTTAATCTGCTGAACAGGTCCCCGCATCCCCCGCTCTCCTCCTTGCTCGCTAGATCCTGACCACGACACTGCCTCCTTCCTCCCCTTTGGCAACCATCGTCATCGCCATCCCCAGCCCTATAGAGCTCCGCCTGGCCGCCGCCTCGCCTAGGCCGCATCCGCACCGACCGCCGCCACCAGTAGGCCCCACTTGGCCGCGCCTTCCTCGCCTAGTCGCCGACCTGCGCGCCTCGGCCAGCTCCGTTGTCGCCCAAGACCCCTCGTCGCCGTCCATCCTTCGATCGCCGCGCCCTCGACCACCCCGTGCATCACCCAGGCCGCGCTCCTCCTTGTCTTCGGGATGCTGCGAGCCCTTGCTCGCCCATCGTCGTCTGTTCTGCCTCCGTACACCACCCTTCAGCACGATCGACTCGCCCCCGGTCCGGCCCCGTTTTCGGTTGTCGAGTCATGCTGCCTGCGTGCCTTCCCGTGGCCGCGTCGTCTGTGCCTTCCCGTGTATGTGCCCTGGCCATGTACAGGACATTCAATTCTGCCTTCTGATGTGTTCCATACGTGTGTGCTTCGCTCACTGGTGATGCCCTTGTTCCTGCCATGTTGTTTGGTACCTCCACTTCTTTTCCTTATCAGTTGTTTGGTGTATGTGTCTGCTTGTAGATCTGTGTTCTTGTGGACACTACATCTAGCCGAGGATTGATTGGCATACCGCCGGTGTCCCACGCTAGACGTTGTAGCGCCACTCAGACCATCACCACCACCTTCTGGAGTTGTGTCTTCGCCAAGTTTAGGGGCGACAAGATCATCAAGACCGATCCGGTGCCGCAACCCCAATGATCATGCTATTAAGATCGAACCATGCCAAGATCCCCATTGACCGTAGAACCCGGAACATCAAGATCTCCCTCACGGAATCCGAAGACCGTTCCCGTCGAGATTCGAAGACCGATCCCTCGAACCCCTCCGAACCAAGACCTTCGACCATAATGTGTGACCCCTTACGTGAGACCCCCATATTTTTGTAATATATATAATATACTTGTTGCATATTAAATTGCCATGCTTGCACACATATAATGTGGTTTGGTGGCATTATGCCGATTCACCGCATAATTAAATATGGAGACCATATGCGGGCAAATCTAGTCTAATATTGGTCTCATTTAAATTTGTGTAGTGAACCGATGCCATGTTTCGACTTGTTAAGACAACATTTAAATTGCGGGGTATCTAAACAACATAAAACACCTAAATAATTGTCGGGACCCTGGTTCCGCTTAATATTGCCTAATTGCATCGCATCTTTGCCATGCCATACATCATACATGCATCATGCTCGATCTTTTGCCGTAATATTAAATGGTGCATACGGTGTATCTTCTAGCGCTTTGCTTCTTCACGGATTAGGCCGATGAGTTGATGCAAGAGTCGACCCGATCTTCGGATGAACCTTCGGCAATGTTTTCAGGCGAGCAATCTCCCCCTTTCTACCTATTTTACTTTATAGTCTTTATTTCCTCCTGTTGACCTATTGCTATCTGTGTTGCGATGCTCTAGTTTTTGTACCCGTGATATCCCTTGCAGCCTTATATTGCCTTGGAAGCATCCTATTACCTGTTGTTTGGTAGATAGTTGGACTTGCGTGTCGTAGTCGCTTGCTCAAGTGCTGTTGCGTGTCGTCAAGTACCACAGTTGTTGGAGAAATGCCTTATGCTTTATGTTGGAGATGATCATGGCTTTAATTATCGTTTAATAACTAAAATTGAAGTAGGTAAATAATGCAAAGGCACAGGTGGGCACTAGATGTTATTTGGTTTTTAACCATCCACTTGTTTCCCGTAGGACCCTGAGTACTTGATACCTGTTCTTTGAATATTCGCACTATCCGCATGTGGGACCATGAATCCCCCTAGCCAGAGCTTGAGTTATATATTATTTCTTGGGGCCACAAACTAGTTTGGGGCTTTATTACTATCCCGTACTTATTCCATGCTTTACTGCTTTATTTATGATTGTGCGTGAAGCGCCTGTATTGTTTAGGTAAGCGGAGTGTTTTCGCGGTATCGACAAGCCCAATCACACTTTCGGGTTCCCAGTCGTTTACAGCCATTGACGCAAACCTCTGGGTCTGTTCCGGAGCCGGCCAACTTCGTCGGGGGTAGCTTGGTGGGGTGGCCCCCTGAAATTTATATGAATCTTGCAATTGCTCTGTCGTGATGCCTCGTTTGTTTTTATTTGGTTTTTCTCGAGGTTGATCGTGCATGTGTTGCTATTTGTCTCCCCTGCAGGGTAAAACTTTCTGAAAGCCGTGTCCGCGGTTATGGGTGACTTGGAGCACAGTATCTCGATCATAGACAACTATAACTAAAGTAGTGTTATAAATTTTACTTTATAATGACTAGTAATCAGCTTCACTATAATGGAATGGCTAAATAAAAGTGTCAACAATTGTAGGTTTGGGTGGTCACCTGTTTCCATTGTATCTGACTAGTAAGTATTGCAACTACAATGGAATGGCTAATTAAAAGTACCAACAACTGCTGGGTTTTGGGATGCCTCATGCTATATGTATCTGACTAGTAAGTACTACAACTACGACGGAATGGTTAACTAAAACTCCCCACTGCTTATTATATCAGGATGACTCATGCCATCTATATCTGACTAGTAATTGCCGCGACTATAACTGAATGAATAAAAATGCCAACTGTGTGAGTTCCTCAGTTGACTTCCTCGTTTGGTCTCAAGGGGGAAATACCAGGATGGGTATGCTTGGTGATAGTTTCAGGTTGGATCCGAATAGGTATTTCTTATCCCTAGCTGATAGCCGCCAGCTGTATTGAGTCTCTATAGGTTGTTTAGTGCATGATGCGCTGCCGCTTCAGTCCACCATACCTATGTAGACGAGGACCGCCGAATTCTAGTCTCGCCGTGTACTGGCCTCAGTACTGACCACTCTCTTTTTCCTTTGCCCTTTGTCGGCACCCCTTTTGTTTAAGCAGGTTTTGACATTGACGTCGTTAGCAGGGTTACCCTTCCGGCTTGGCCTGGGCAGGGTTATGGACGCCATTGGTTATTCTGCAGGGCTCTTAGCTCAATTTGCATCTTGTCCGTACTCGGACGTTGTATCGTTTTAAAGGTGATTTGGATCTTTGTATTGTATATCTGTATTCTTGACTCTTTGAGTCATTGTTGTATATATCTGTTCTGTGGGTTCCATCGTGGACTATTGTGTAATGGTATTACTTCGTTTTCCACCAGCACGAAAGTGCCTGGTGGGCACCTTTGAATCGTTTCTATGCGGGTTTGGCGGGAATCGCTGAAACCTGCATAGGGTTGATTCTGAGGGTGTTATAGAGTGGTATCAGAGCTCAGTAGTTGCGATACCCCACTGGTCCAGCCTGTAGGATAACCTAGATAACGACCGATGTAGAGTGTCAAAACTATTTTTCAAAATCGGTTGGATAGATCTGATTAGGTCTGCTTTTACTCCTTACCCCTCTTCTATTCTCCTCTTACCTGTACATGTTTTCAATCTACTCTCTTATCTTTTCGTCGAGTCCAGGAATTCTCGTGGTTGGGTTTCCGTCGTACCTTCAGGGTTTCGCTTCTATCCTCTAGTAACGGTGCTTCGACATCTAGTCTTCATGCTATCTGAGGGACATTTCCCTTGTTGTACCTTTCAGTGGACCAAAAATTCACTATTTTTTTTCTTTCTATCCTCCGATGTTTTCCGATACAACGAAGTCATCTACATCAGATCTGATGAGAATCTCCATCCCTCCTTTGTTTCTAAAGCTCGCTTGTGGAGATCTTCAGTCTGAATTCCGAGAGTTGGTTGCATAATACTCCTATTTATGTGCAGAGTAATCCTTTGGGTGCACGATGGACTGATCACCATCTGACTACTCTTATCATTCGCTCTTGTACATTGAATCGGTGGATCAAGCAATTTTACTCCTTTCACAGAAGTTAGATGCGGCTTTAACTTTTGATGCCTTTACCTTCTTCCTTTGTTATACGGAGTGTTCTCTCGACGAATGGGAGCATCAACCCTTGTTGGTGGTGTCGCCATTTTCAAGACGGAGAAAGAATCTTTGTTAGTGGTGTCGCGAAGATCTACATGCAGCAAAAAGATTCAGACCGTTGGCCTTCCTCCTCGTACCATGAGGCGGATCTCGACGGTGAGATCCATTGTTAGTGGTGTCGAATTGTAGCACCCCGGGTAAATCCACTACTAGAAATTCGCTGTTGTTTTTATTATGTGCATCATCATGACGTCATCATGCATCGTTTTCCTAAAACTATTTTCTAAAAGCCTAGATTTCTTTTCTAAATATCCCTCGTCTTTTATCTCAAATCAAAACCGGGCTCGTCCGATTATTTTATTTTGCCTAAAAACTATTTGTAAAAGCCTTTAAAATAAACCTATAATATTTTGATAATAAAATATATAATATTTTAATTGGGGGAGGCAGCCGGCCAGGCCCAAAGGCCCAGCCCCACCTACCACCCCTCTAACCCTAATTGCAAAACCTAGCTACCTATTTCCCCACCCCAGCCGTCGCCACGCCACTCCTCACCATCTCCTGTTCCCGATGCTCACCACCATACTCACGTGGTACACCCCAGACCACACCAAGCCATAGACACACCTCTCAAATCACCAAATACACCGGCCAGCTACCGCCCCTGTCACGCCAACCTGCCCACGATCGATCCCCATGGAAGCACGCACGCTCCCGGTGGCCACCAACCCTCTTTGGGAGTTTTGCAAAGAGACCCCCGCCGCCAGCCTTAACCTCCCGAACATGTCCCCGCATCCCCCGCTCTCCTCCTTGCTCGCTAGATCCTGATGACGACACCGCCTCCTTCCTCCCCTTTGGCAACTACCGTCGTCGCCATCCCCAGCCCTGCAGAGCTCTGCCCGGCCGCCGCCTCGCCTAGGCCGCATCCGCGCCGACCGCCGCCACCAGTAGGCCCCACTTGGTCGCGCCTTCCTCGCCTAGTCGCCGACCTGCGCGCATCGGCCAGCTCCGCTGTCGCCAAGACCCCTCGTCGTCATCCGTGCTTCAATCGTCACGCCCTCGACCACCCCTTTGCAGCGCCCAGGCTACGCTCCTCCTTGTCTTCGGGATGCCGCGATCCCTTGCTCGCCCATCGTCGTCTGTTCTGCCTCCGTACGCCGCCCCTCGTCGCGATCGACTCGCCCCGGTCCGGCCCCGTTTCCGGTTGTCGAGCCGTGCTGCCTGCGTGCCTTCCCGTGGCCGCGTTGTCTGTGCCTTCCCGTGGATGTGCCCTGGCCATGTACAGGACGTCCAATTCTGCCTTCTGATGTGTTCCGTACGTGTGTGCTTTGCTCACTGGCTATGCCCTTGTTCCTGCCATGTTGTTTTGTACCTCCACTTCTTTCCTTAATCAGTTGTTTGGTGTATGTGCCTTCTTGTAGATGTGTGTTCTTGTGGAAACTACATCTAGCCAAGGATTTATTGGCATACCGCCGGTGTCCCACGCTAGACGTTGTAGCGCCACTCAGACCATCACCACCACCTCCTGGAGTTGTGTCTTCGCCAAGTTTAGGGGTGACAAGATCATCAAGACCGATTCGGTGCCGCAACCCCAATGATCATGCTATTAAGATCGAACCATGCCAAGATCCCATTGACCATAGAACCCGGAACATCAAGATCTCCCTCACGGAATCCGAAGACCATTCCCGTCGAGATCCGAAGACCGATCCCTCGAACCCCTCTGAACCAAGACCTTCGACCACAATGTGTGACCCCTTACCTGAGACCCCCATATTTTTGTCATATATATAATATACTTGTTGACTATTAAATTGCCATGCTTGCACACATATAATGTGGTTTGGGGGCATTATGCCGACTCACCGCATAATTAAATATGGAGACCATATGCGGGCAAATCTAGTCTAATATTGGTCTCATTTAAATTTGTGTAGTGAACCGATGCCATGTTTCGACTTGTTAAGACAACATTTAAATTGCGAGGTATCTAAACAACATAAACCACCTAAATAATTGTCAGGACCCTGGTTCCGCTTAATATTGCCTAATTGCATCGCATCTTTGCCATGCCATACATCATACATGCATCATGCTCGATCTTTTGCCGTAGTATTAAATGGTGCATCCGGTGTATCTTCTAGCGCTTTGCTTCTTCACGGATTAGGCCGATGAGTTGATGCGAGAGTCGACCCGATATTCGGATGAACCTTCGGCAATGTTTTCAGGCGAGCAATCTCCCCCTTCCTACCTATTTTGTGTCACGGATTAGGCCGATGAGTTGATGCGAGAGTCGACCCGATATTCGGATGAACCTTCGGCAATGTTTTCAGGCGAGCAATCTCCCCCTTCCTACCTATTTTACTTTATAGTCTTTATTTCCTCCTGTTGATCAATTGCTATATGTGTTGCGATGCTCTAGTTTTTGTACCGTGATATCCCTTGCAGCCTTATATTTCCTTGGACACATCCTATTACATGATGTTTGGTAGATAGTTGGACTTGCGTGTCGTAGTCGCTTGCTCAAGTGCTATTGCGTGTCGTCAAGTACCACAGTTGTTGGAGAAAGGCACAGGTGGGCAATAGATGTTATTTGGTTTTTAACCGTCCACTTGTGTCCCGTAGGACCCCGAGTACTTGATACGTATTCTTTGAATATTCGCACTATCCGCATGTGGGACCATGAATCCCCCTAGCTAGAGCTTGAGTCATATATTATTTCTTGGGGCCACAAACTAGTTTGGGGCTTTATTACTATCCTGTACTTATGACATGCTTTACTGCTTTATTTACGATTGCGCGTGGAGCGTCTGTACTATTTAGGTAAGCAGAGTGTTTTCGCGGTATCGACAAGCCCAGCCTCACTTTCGGGTTCCCAGACGTTTACAGCCATTGACGCAAACCTCTGGGTCCGTTCCGGAGCCGGCCAACTTCGTCACGGGTAGCTTGGTGGGGTGGCCCCCTGAAATTTATATGAATCTTGCAATTGCTCTGTCGTGATGCCTTGTTCGGTTTTTATTTGGTTTTTCCGGAGGTTGATCATGCGTGTGTTGCTATTTGTGCCCCCCTATAGGGTAAAACTTTCTGAAAGCCATGTCCGCGGTTATGGACGACTTGGAGCATAGTATCTCGATCAGTTATGGACGACTTGGAGCATAGTATCTCGATCATAGACAACTATAACTAAAGTAGTGCTATAAATTTGACTTTAAAATGACTAGTAATCAGCTTCACTATAATGGAATGGCTAAATAAAAGTGCCAACAATTGCTGGTTTGGGTAGTCACCTGTTACCATTGTATCTGACTAGTAAGTATTGCAACTACAACCGAATGGCTAAATAAAAGTACCAACAACTACTGGGTTTTGAGATGCCTCATGCTATATGTATCTGACTAGTAAGTACTACAAGTACAACGGAATGGTTAACTAACACTCCCCACTGCTTATTATATCAGGATGACTCATGCCATCTATATCTGACTAGTAATTGCCGCGACTATAACCGAATGAATAAAACTGCCAACTGTGTGAGTTCCTCGGTTGACTTCCTCATTTGTTCTCGAGGGGGAAATACCAGGATGGGTATGCTTGGTGATAGTTTCAGGTTGGATCCGAATTGGTATTTCTTATCCCTATCTGATAGCCGCCAGCTGTATTGAGTCTCTATAGGTTGTTTAGTGCATGCTGCGCTACCGCTTCAGTCCACCATACCTATGTAGGCGAGGACCGCCGAATTCTAGTCACGCTGCAGTCTTGGCCTCGATCGACCGCTCTCTTTTTCCTTTGCCCTTTGTCGGCACCCCTTTTGTTTAAGCAGGTTTTGAGATCGACGTCGTTAGCAGGGTTACCCTTCCGGCTTGGCCTGGGCAGGGTTATGTACGCCATTGGTTATTCAGTAGGGCTCTTAGCTCAATTTGCATCTTGTCCATACTCGGACGTTGTATCGTTTTAAAGGTGATTTGGATCTTTGTATTGTATATCTGTATTCTTGACTCTTAAAATTCATTGTTTTATATATCTGTTCTATGGGTTCCATCGTGGACTATTGTGTAATGGTATTACTTCGTTTTCCACCCACACGAAAGTGCCTGGTGGGCACCTTTGAATCGTTTCTATGCGGGTTTGGCGGGAATCGCTGAAAGTTGCATAGGGTCGATTCTGAGGGTGTTACAGTTGGCCTCTACCTCGTCCGCCTGCCTGCGCCTCCTCACTGTTGTGCCCGACCATCGCTCTCTCTGGCACAGCGCTGCTGCCGGCTGGCCGCCCGCTCGCCCTCGACCTGTATTTCCCCATGCCGCTCGAGCCTGCCCTTGGTGCGCCACCGCCAGGGACCCGGCTTACAGCGTCGCCCTCTTCCCCTGGAGCTCGCCTCCTCCCTCTGTAGGCGCCACCCCTGCTTCGTCCCCGACTCCGTGTCATCCTCGTCTCTGCAGTGCGCCCGCTGCTCACCTTGCAGGGCCTCAACTCTTTGTTCTAAGGCATGTGTTTTCCTGATGTTGCTCTGTCCCTGTTGTGTGACTTCATCTATTATTGCTGCCGCACATGCCCCGAACTGACGGTGGGTTATGTGTGTTATGGTAATGTTGTTCGGATTTGGTGGAGCGTGGGGTTGATGCATGAAGATGTGGTAATGTTGTGGTGTTGTCCGAGTTCGTACCGTGTTGGTGTTGCGAAGGGCCCGGACGCCACCCCCAAGTTGGTCGTCGACAAGCTTATCCGAAGACCTTCGGTTTTGAACAAAGTTCATCGGCACAGGAGCCGGGGAGCCCACAAGATCTTCCCGGAGTCCGAAGCCGATTCCGGTGTCCGAAGACCAAGCCTCGATCCTGAGGATCCGAAGATCCCGAATCTCGGATCTGAAGACCAATCCCTCAAACCGTCCGAAGCCCTGAACCAAGATCGTCGAACCTCGTGTATGATCGTATCCGAGACCCCCCTATTTTTTTAAATGACATATATAATGTTGCATCGCATCTTATGATACGTGTCGTGAAAGCCGTGTCCGACGATCTATTCATGTATAGAGTTAATAGTTTGGGTACGGGATGGACGAATCACCCTACCGTACTCTTACTGTTCACTCTTGTACATCGAACTGGTGGGTCAATGTAACGTTTTCCTCTTCTCATGGAAGCTAGAGGTGGTCTTATCTTTTGATTCCTCTACCTTCGTCCTTTTTTTCTCTGGAGTGTTCTCTCGAGGAACGTGAGCATCGACCCTTGTTGGTGGTGTCTCCTATTTCAAGATGGAACAAGAACCCTTGTTAGTGATGTCGCAAGGATTTACACGAAGCGAGAAGATTTAGATCGTCGGCCTTCTTCCCCGTACCATGAGGCGGATCTCGAGGGCGAGATCCATTGTTAGTGGTGTCGAATTGTAGCACACCAGGTAAAACCACTACTAGAAAATTGCATGTTGTTATTGCATCATCATGATGTCATCATGCACCTATTTGTCTAAAAACATTTTAAAAACCCTAGTTTATTTCGACATTACCTTTCTATTCATTTCAAATTATAAAAGTTTATTTTATTTATCCAAAACTTTTGCTAAAAATAATTTATAAAAAAAAATTATTAAAACCGGGGAGGCAGCTGTTGGCCCGGCCCAAAGGCCCCAGCCAACAGCCACCTACCACCCGGCTTACCCTGATCCTAATCCTCTAAGCCGCCACACCCAAAACCCTAACCCAAAATTCCACTACCTCCACACCCTGCCGCCGCCACCCACCCCAGACCGAACCAACCCTGACCCGCAAGTACCTTCCTCTCGCTCACGCTCCCATTCTACCCTACCCCGTAAAAAAACGACCCCTGCCTCTCTCCCTGGCCCCACCCTGCAAGCCCCACCTGCGATCGACCCAGTGCCCCGCGTCGGCCGCCTTCCCACCTCGCGCCGCTCTCCCATGGCGAGCCCGCCTCCTTCTCTGCTTCCGGCCGCCGTCGCGGTCTCTTTCCTCTAGTTCCAGCAACGCCATCGCCGGCCCTGCTCCCCGCCGCACTCTCAGCCTCCACCTTGCTCCCGCGCCTTTGCCGGCCCGCCTCTGTGGCCCCGCCGTCGCGCACGCATGCCCCCAAGTTCGTTGGCCTCTACCTCATCTGCCTGCCTGCGCCTCCTCAATGTTGTGCCCGACCATCGCTCTCTCTGGAACAGCGCCGCTGCAGGCCGACCACCCGCTCGCCCTCGACCTGTCTTTCCCCAAGCCGCTCGAGCCTGCCCTTGGTGCGCCACCGCCAGGGACCCGGCTTACAGCATCACCCTCTTCCCCTGGAGCTCGCCTCCTCCCTCTGCAGGCGCCACCCCTGCTTCGGCCCTGACTCCATGTCATCCTCGTCTTTGCAGTGCGACCGCTGCTCACCTTGCCGGGCCTCGGCTCTTTGTTCTAAGGCATGTGTTTTCCTGATGTTGCTCTGTCCCTGTTGTGTGACTTCATCTGTTATTGCTGCTGCACATGCCCCGAACTAACGGTGGGTTATGTGTGTTATGGTAATGTTGTTCGGATTTGGTGGATCGCGGGGTTGATGCATTAAGATGTGGTAATGTTGTGGTGATGTCCGAATTCGTACCGTGTTGGTGTTGCGAAGGGCCCGGACACCACCCCCATGTTGGTCGTCGACAAGCTTTTCCGAAGACCTTCGGTTCTGAACGAAGTTCATCGGCACGGGAGCTGGGGAGCCCACAAGATCTTCCCGGAGTCCGAAGTCGATCCGGTGTCCGAAGACCAAGCCTCGATCCTGAGGATCCGAAGAGCCCGAATCTCGGATCTGAAGACCAATCCCTCAAACCGTCCGAAGCCCTGGACCAAGATCGTCGAACCTCGTGTATGATCGTATCCGAGACCCCCCTATTTTTTGTAAATGACATATATAATGTTGCACTTAAATTATTCATGCTCGCATCTCATCATGTGGTTTAGGGGTATTTTGTCGAGTCACTTAATAATTAAATATGGAGGCCATATGCGGGCGATTCTAGTCTTATATTAGCCCCATTTAAATTTGTGTAGCGAACCGGTGCTATATTTTTCCATGTTAAGACAACATTAAATTGCGGGGTATATTAAACAATATGAACCATCTCATTATTTGTCGGGACACCGGTTCTGCTTAATATTGCCTAATTGCATCGCACTTTTTCCATGTCATACATCATATATGCATCATGCCCAATCTTCTTCCGTAGTATTAAATAATGTACTTCTTCTAGTGCTTTGATTCTTCACGGATTAGGCCGATGAGTTGATGCGAGTGTCGACCCGACCTTCGGAAAAACCTTCGGCAATGTTTTCAGGCGAGCATTCTTCCCCTTTCTACCTATCTTACTTTTATAGTCTTTACTTCCTCCTATTGATCTATTGCTATCTGTGTTGCGATGCTATAGATTCCGTATCCCATTATACTTCCCTGCAGCCCTTATATTACCATGGACACATTCTATTACCTGTTGTTTGGTAGATAGTCGGCATTGCGAGTCGTAGTTGCTTGCGCAAGTGATGCATCGTGCCGTCGATCTTCCACAGTTGTTGGAGTAATGCCGCATGCTTAATGGTGGAGATGATCATGGTTTTAATTACCGTTTAATAACTAAAATTGAAGTAGGTAAATAATGAAGAGGCACAGGTGGGCAATAGATGTTATTTGGTTTTTAACCGTCCACATGTGTCTCGTAGTACCCCGAGTACTTGATACCTTTTCTTTGAATATTCGCACTATCCGCATGTGGGACCATGAATCCCCCTAACCCTAGCTTGAGTCATATTTAATTACTTGGGGCCACAAACTAGTTTGGGGTTTTATTACTATCCTATACTTATGCCATGCTTTAATGCTTTACTTATGATTGCGCGTGGAGCGCCTGGCTTGTTTAGGAACAAATGTGGAATGTTTTCGCGGTATCGACAAGCCCAGTCACACTTTCGGATTCCTAGTCGTTTACAGCAATTGGCACAAACCTCTGGGTCCGTCTCGGAGCCAACCAACTTCGTCACGGGTAGCTTGGTGGGGTGGCCCCCTGAAATCAAATATGAATCTTGCGAATGTTCTGTCGTGATGCCTCGTTGGGTTTTTATTTGGTTTATTCCGAGGTTGATCGTGCGTGTGTTGCTATTTGTGCCCCCTGCAGGATAAAACTTTTTGAAAGCCGTGTCCGCGGTTATGGACGACTTGGAGCACAGTATCTCGATCATAGACAATTATAACTAAAGTAGTGCTATAAATTTTCCTTTGGAATGACTAGTAATCAGCTTCACTATAACAGAATGGCTAAATAAAAGTACCAACAACTGTTGGGTTTGTGAATGTCTCATGGTATATATATTTGACTAGTAAGTATTGCAACTACAACGAAATGGTTAACTAAAACTGCCTACTGTTTATAATATCCGGATGACTCATGCTATCTATATCTGACTAGTAATTTCTGCAACTATAACGGAATGAATAAAACTGCCAACTGTTTGAGTTCCTCGGTTGACTTCCTCGTTTGGTATCGAGGGGGAAATACCAGGATGGGTATTCTTGGTGATAGTTACAGTTTGGATCCAAATAGGCCTTTCTTATCCCTATGTGATAGCCGCCAGTTGTATTGAGTCTCTATAGGTTGTTTAGTGCATGTTGCGCTGCCACTTCAGTCCACCATACCTATGTAGGCGAGGATCGCCGAATTCTAGTCTCGCCGTGTACTGGCCTCAGTACTGACCGCTCTCTTTGTCCTTTGCCCTTTGTCGGCATCCCTTTTCTTTAAGCAGGTTTTGAGATCGATGTCGTTAGCAGGGTTACCCTTCCGGCTTGGCCTGGGCAGGGTTATGGACGCCATTGGTTATTATTCAGGGCTCTTAGCCCCATTTGCATCTTGTCCGTAGTCGGACGTTGTATCGTTTTCAAGGTGATTTGGATCTTTGTATTGTATATCTGTATTCTTGACTCATGGAGTCGTTGTTGTATATATGTGTTATGTGGGTTCCATCGTGGACTATTGTGTAATGATATTACTTCGTTTTCCACCCGCACGCAAGTGCCTTGTGGGCACCTCTGAATCTTTTCTATGCGGGTTTGGCGGGAATCACTAAAACTTGCATAGAGCCGTTTCGAGGGTGTTACACCCACAACCCCTGCCGCGCGGGTTGTCCCACCCCGCGCCTGGGAGGGGTGTGGCCAGCCCAGACACCCCCTCGGCCTCTCTCTTCGCCTATAAGAAGCCTCTTGATCTAAAAACTGAGGGGGGCTCGAGTGACATGATCTCAGAATAGAACTTATTATGGAATCATTATGATAGTATTGTTTGTGATCTTATCTGCAAGTTGTGTACACATATCAATATCCAGATCCAAAGGCCCCGAAGTGACAGAAATTGGGATAACCGGAGGGGATGGTTGTGATGTGAGGATCACATGTGTTAATAGAGTGTTAATGCTTTTCTCTGGTGCTCTATTAAAAGGAGCACCTTAATTGCGAGTAGTTCCCTTGAGGCCCCACTGCAACGGGCAGGCAGACAAAAGATGTTGTGCAAGTTCTCATTGCGAGCACGCATGACTATATATGGAGCACATGCCTATGATTGTTTAGTACTTGGATGCTTATTCTTATTTACCTGCAATTGCCATAGATCTTGAAGTTACATGTTTAGACTCATCCATGCAACGCTCCTCCATCCATCCCTATGCCTACCGTGCTCATATCCTACTGTTTGTTGCTGCTGTTACTATTGCTCTTGTTTTGCTGTTGTTGCTTTGTTGTTTCTACTGCAAACTGTTTCTACTAATAAACTATTGTGAGAAAGAACTATTTCCAGGTGCAGCTGAACTGACAACTCAGTTGTTAAGGCTTGCAAGTATTCTTTGGCTCCCCTTGTGTCGAATCAATAAATTGCGTAATACTACCCTCGAAGACTGTTGCGATCCCCTATACTTGTGGGTCATCAAGACTATGTTCTGACACCGTTGCCAGGGATCATAGCTTTATTTGTAAGTTCACTTGGATATATTATTGTTCACTGCTACTCCTTTCATCATGGGGAAGTCTCGTGATGGAAAGTTTCCTATTTTACTATCCACTACAAGAAGAGGAATAGTCCTAAACACCTCTGCTGCTCTTGATTCACCGTGTGTTACAAGTAAGATTGTTACACCACCATCACATACTCATGCTACACACACTACTACTACTTCTGAGTCTGAAACTGCTTTTGATACTCATGATGTTACTTCTATTGTGCTTGATGCGAGTGGCTCATTAGGTGCTTTCCTAGATGCTATTATGGCTGGTCTAGGAAATACTGAAACTCCTAGTGAAGACACTATTACACCTGTTAGCTCACCTGACTCTAGAGAGAGTTATGATATTAATGATGGTTACATTGAGTTTATTGATGAATTTGTTGAAGAGTGCCGAAACACACATGGTGCTAGTGCTATTAAGAGTCTCCTTGCTAGATGTACCATTATTCCTAAATTGTCCTTTGATCCTAAGTTTGCCACCTCTCCCATAGATATTAAAGATAAAGATTATAATTTCTCTCTTTATTTATCCTATTTAGACATTGTTGAGAAAGAACCTTTTTGTGGGACTGAAAATGGAAGTGTTATGGCACATATGAATGAGATTTCCACTATGAGTGCTTTATTCTCTGATGATTTTAAGATGCGCAAGTACTTTGTTACTAAAATCTTCCCTTTTTCACTAAATCGAGAAGCTAGGGCTTGGTTTAATAGATTACCTCATGGTTCCATTGATAGTCCTGATTGCTTCTTTCTTCCAGAAATATTTTCCTCCCAGTGCTAAACATGCTGCTTTGCAGAGACTTTTTGATTTTAAACAGGGAGAAGAAGAGAAATTGCCTGAGTCATGGAAAAGGTTTTGTACCTTGATTCATGCACATCCTGGATGTCCATTACCTAAAAATGAGATTCTTGATATTTATTATAATGGACTAACTGATGATTCTAAGACATACCTAGATAGTTTTGCTGATTGTGTTTTCAGGAAAAGAAATCCTACAAATGCTGAAGAATTAATTGCTAAAATAAGCAAGAATTATGATGATTGGACTTCAACTGAGCTAAATATACCTGAGCCTATTACTCCTGAACCAGTTGTGCCTGAACCAGTTCCAACACCAACACCAAAGAAGAGGGGAGTAACTGCATTAAATGATGAAGTGATGAAAGAAGCTAAGAAATGTCTAAAGGAGAAAGGTATTAGAGCTGAAGATGTGAAGAATCTACCTCCTATAGAAGAATTATGTAAGCCAATTCCCCACTCATCTACTATTGACGTACACTCTCTCCACTTTGATGAAGGTGATATTCCCTATGGTAAGCCTCCTGATCAATTCTTAGAAGAACTTGACACATTTATTGTTAAACAAGGTAATTTTAATAAACAAATTCAGAATCATTTATTGGAAAATTCTAGAGCTATTAATGAGTTGAAAGATATTATGGAAAGAACTTTTAATGATATTAAAATGCTTTGTAAACACTTTCAAATAGTTCAAACCCAACTTGATCACTTGCTAAGGTACAAAAATATAAGCTAGTTAATGCCTTAGGAGATAAACATGCTTATGGAATTAGAACTAGGAGTGGTATAGCTACACAAGATCCTTTATATCCTAAAGGACACCCTAAACGAAT
Source organism: Avena insularis (assembly GCA_023614405.1). Lineage (NCBI taxonomy): Eukaryota > Viridiplantae > Streptophyta > Magnoliopsida > Poales > Poaceae > Avena > Avena insularis. The sequence goes on along the minus strand of CM042689.1, from coordinate 189,728,260 downwards.
TGAGCAGGATTCTCATCAAAGTGAAAGTAGTGGTAGTCCTCGTAAGAGAAAGAAAAAGAAACATAAAATAGTTGAGGAACCACTTGAACCTGCTGTAGATCCTAATAGTATATCTATCTCTGATGCTGAAACTGAGAGTGGTATTGATAAAAATGATGCTCCTTATAAGGAGGAAGTTGAGGAGGAACCTAAGGAGCACACTAAAAATACCAGGTACACTATGGAAGATTTTATTGCTAAGAAACATGGTAGTAAGAGAGAACCTTGGGTGCAGAAACCTATGCCTGTTCTAGGCAAGAAACACGAGTGAAAGGAGGAAGAACACTACAACAAGTTTTGCGAGTGGATGGTAAGGTTCCAAAGTATATGACGGATATTGTCTCTAATAAAGGGAATATTCCTAATGAGGAAATTTCTACTCTGTTTGCTAATTATTCGTTCAATGGTAAGGTTCCAAAGAAACTTGGTGATCCAGGTATACCAACTATTCCTTGGTCTATTAAGAATAATTATGTTAGAACTGCTTTATGTGATTTGGGAGCTAGAGTTAGTGTTATGCCTTTTTCTCTCTACAAGAGATTCTAGCTAAAAATTTGATACCAACTGATATATCTTTACAGATGGCTAATAATTCAACTACTATTCCTGTTAGTATATGTGAGGATGTTCCTGTTCAAGTGGCTAATAATTGCTTGGTTTTAACTAATTTTGTTGTGCTTGAAATGCCTGAAGATGATAATATGTCTATTATTCTTGGGAGACCTTTTCTTAGTACTGCAGGTGCTGTCATTAATTGCAATCAAGGAAAAGTAACATTTAATATTAATGACAAAGAGCATATTGTTTATTTCCCCAAGAAGGTTGCTAAGATCTATTGCCTGAATTCCATTGAAAATTTTAAGAGCATCAAGGTTGGAGAAATATATTGTCCCATTCCACAAGAAAATTTTGAAACTATTATGATTGGGACCATTGCTATCAAGTTTGAGGTAACATAATCACCTTGTGAAATGCAATGTTTTGTTCCATATAAGATTTTTTTTGGTAACAAGACTTGATCAACCTTGTTAACAAAAGGATTTTAATGAACAAAACAATGATTTCACTATGGTTATTCCTTCTTTCTTTTACTTTTATCCTTCCTAGTCTTTGCCTTTTCTCTTGTTAGTTTGGTTTTCCTAGTTGTTTGCTTGTTGGAGTGTCTTAAAACTTCAGTAGTTTGGTTTTTTTTGCTTTTGCTTCTTCTAAAAAATCTTTTCTGCAAGAAAATCAATTTTCATACCCTGAAAATTGGCCAAAAATAAAGTTTCCTGAAAAAACCCAGAAAATTCAAAATATGTTTTCCTCAAAAAGGGGCAGAGGGACACCTCGAGTGACCCAGGGGGCCACCCCAGGCCAGCACACCCCTTGCGGCGCGGCCGGCCCCTAGGTGGCGCCTAGCAGGGGTGTGGCCAACCTGTGGCCCTCCAAGATGCTCCTCCTAGCCATCTTCTTTCTCTCTCCCAAAAAACACCGGAACAATTCCTCAAGCTCGAGTTCCTGCTATTCTTGCTCGTTATTTTCGATCTCCTTGCTCAACCCATCTTTGCTGCTGATTTTTGGAGGGATTGCTTGTTGGTATGTGCCTCCTCCGCTTGTCTAATTAGATTGTGATTGGTGGATTGTATCTTGAGTATTTTGCTGCTATAGGTGATAGGTTGTGTGAGCTTGCATGCTTGTTATATTCTTAGAGATTTAATTTTGATGCATGTGTATCCCTCTAGCAAGTTCCTATAGTAGTTTCTCATTATTTATCAACTTGGAAATCACTTGGTTTGATGTTTGTCTAAAAATTTCAGAAAAAGAGGTCATGGACAACCACACCTTTGGTGAAATATTTGAGAGTGATGCACCTAGGAGGGCAAGGCCTTCAAGATCATCCTCCCGAGCTATGCCCTCATACAATGAGGATCTCGTTACACCGCGATTTGGCAACGAGGGAGATGAGGAGGATGCGCACCCTTCCACCTTTCCATGCCCAACCTTTTTGTGGGCTGGTGGGATTCTTGAGGATTTTCTAACCTTGGTTCGAAGGGTTGGACTAACAAGCTATATGTAGGATGAGAGCGTGCAATATGATACGCTCACTAAAACATTTGTGGACAGCTTTTCTTTTTCTAACAGCTTGTTTAAGCCAGATGTGTCTTTCAAAATTTATGGTAGGCATTACACTATGACATTGAAGAAATTTTGTGAGGCCCTGGGACTTGGCATAGCTGGGTCGGCGAAGAAGATTCTAGCTCAACCCACTGATTTGTTGGAGCTCTACCGCGGGATAACCAATGATTATGACCGTAGAGCCCAACTGGGAAAGATACGAAATATTCAGCTCCCAGTTATCAGGTACTTTGCTTATTATATTTCCACTAGTGTTCTTGGTAGGGAGAACACTAGTAATATTTCAAACTATCATTTGGCCTTCATAGCTGCTGCGCTCAACAATGAAACTAGGTACAATCTTGGTTCTCTCATTGCTTGTCGCTTAGCTGCTAAGGGACCCATTTATGGGGGAATTATTGTTGCACGTGTTTTTGCTGCCTTGGACCTTGCTGTTGATCCAAATGATACAATTTTGGCTCCTCAGAGGCCTGATCTTCCTCCCATGAAGGCGCATCACTTTGTCACTGCTGGCTCTACCCTTCAGAGCTTGGTTTATAAATGTTGTTTACTGACGGGGAAGAGAGAGAGATCCCTATGCCCCAAACCACTTTGTTCATTATTTCCCAAGGACCTTTTTCACGCTCCAAGGAGGAGATGGAAGAGAAGCTGCGCTTTCTTGGATTCCATGGACACTATCAGGGGGACACACCCTCATACTACCCCTCTGTACACTACACAAGGGAGTCCTCGATCTCGTATCGGGACAAAGGGTCCTCCTCGTCGTACTACGGAGGTGCACCTTCTTGGTCACCATGGAGTTGAGCCCCACTTAGGCCAAAATCCTAAGCTTGGGGGAGGTATACCGACATCACACTCATCTATATATCATGTTTCGTTGGTTCTTTGTATATCCATTGTTCCGCTTTCTTTTTGGTTTTTGTTCCTGCTTTCCCAAAACACAAAATACCAAAAATATTTTCGTTTGTTCTCTTGGTTTGTTTCTTTGCTTTGCAGCTTTGGTTTGGCCTAAAGAAAAATCTTTTTGGATTTTTCTTTGTTTGTTTTTGCTTTGTTTGCTTGCTTAAAAAAACAAAAACGCCAAAAATATTTATTGTTCTTCTTTGGTTTTGTGAGTTCTTTGCAGGTTTCAGCCGTCCTCAGTGAAGTTTGGTTTCATGTTATTGTTGAAGTCACACAAGTGAAGGGAAATAATAAATATTAAGACAACTTGAGGTGTGGTAAGAGGCTGGTAACGAACTCTATTTGTTTTCAATTTTTGTACATATACTCATCATTGTAAGCATGCTTAGTCTGTTCATGTAAGGTGTATGTTACTTATGGATGCTTAGTAGTTCTTGCTTTCTTGTGATTAGCTCCATCTTTCTAATAGTTTGTAGCATGTCATATGAATGTTTTCTTGCATTATTATATTCATAACTTGGTATGATATTGTGGTATCCTCCTTTGAAAGTTTCATGTGAATCGACTTGGCAGATGCTCACACATGCATAAGACTAAACAATAGTCAGTAAGCCTCAATGATTTATTTTGCCTCAGAGTTCTTGTATCACTTTCATGCCATAATTAGTCATGTTTTGCTGCAAGCATGATTATGACAATTATTGCTCTCTTGTTTGTCGCTCCCTCTCTATTGCTAGCCTTATCTTGCACTGAGTATGACCTCCACCTGTGCATCCAACTCCCCAAAACCACTATTGCCAACAGTGTCCACCATATCTACCTATTAGCATCCATTTCTAATTCAGTGCATATTCATTATGCCTTGTTTTCTTCCAAATAAAATGTTTGACTGTTTTGAGAAAGTTAGTTAGTAAATCTCTCATGAACTTTGATGGCACTTTATTCCTTGCACTTAATAAACCTGAACCATTGTGACTGTCCATGAAAGTTATATGCTTGCAAATTATAGGTTGGGAGTTAGCAGAACAGTGATGTCATGGGGAACGCTTTCAACATTTATGGATACATATCCAGTTGATATCATGCTCTTTTGTTTGCGGATGTTGTCGGTTTGAAATAGAAGGGGAGTTTGTGAGTTCATGGAGTTATATATATATGTGTTAGAGAAACGCCTGAGCTGCTAGCCTAAGTCATGTATAATCATGGTGGAAACTTGCAGCATTACCATAATGAGAATTTGTGAAGCATCCTCAATAAAAACCTATGCAAATAGTAAATAAAAAGATCGTTGAGATACGCATTGTTTGCTTGCCTTGTCATTTTGATTATGGGATAGCTCCTGTATCATGTGCAAGGGGTACCCGTTGGCGGTTCTCTATGATATTCATGTATTTACGATGATAAGAACTTACATAACTAAAGTTGAGTAGCATGAGGAGCGGCCCTCGTACTCAAGGGACATGGGATTTCCATTTTATGGTCTATCAAGCATATAACTCATATTGGACATCACTTTCACTATTAACCTCATGAAGATGCCTATGATAGGGGCAATGATGGCTCAAAGCTAGTGAGTACCTTACTTTCAGCATTTGGAAGCCTTTGTAACTTTTCAAAACCTTTTTCACTTCCTTGTTGAGTCACCACTTATTCTATGAGCATCTTCTTAAGAGCATAGTTGTTATTCTTAATCTAATGTGCTTGTCTCAAAACATGGTTAATTATGTCATGACTTTGATGCTTGTATCTCTAATATCTTTACTTCTACTCTTCACCTGAACTTCGGAGGTGCCTTGGCATTTATATTGTGCTCTACAAATAGAGGCAAGCGAGATACCACTCTATCATACCTTCTTATGAGCATTGCAATGTTGCTTATGTTTATGTTCCATGCTACTTATTATTATTGAGTTGGTTTCTCTTCATAGCTTGCAATGACTATTGAGTAGACTTAGTTACATACTTCTTATTATGAATGGTTTAAGTATCTACTCATGTGCTAAGAATATATACATCTTGTGAAGGAAATGTGTTCGTGAAAGTTCTTTTATCGCACTCAGTTTTCAACTGAATTGCTTGAGGACAAGAAAAAAGCTAAGCTTGGGGGGAGTTGATATGTCCAAAACGTATCTACTTTCCTGAACACTTTGCTATTGTTTCTCCTATAAACTTGTGTGATTTGGATACAACTAACATGGACTGACGTTGTTTTCAGCAGAATTACCTTGGTGTCTAGTTTTTGTTCAGACAATCAACTATCAGAAAAAATCCTGGAAAATATGCCAAAAAATCCTATTTCACCAGAAGATCCATGGAGCTAGAATACGAGACGGAGGGGAGACCTCGGTGGCCCACACCCCCTGCCGCGTGGGTGGGCCCACCCCACGCCTGGGAGGGGTGGGGCTAGCTCAGGCACCCCCTCGGCCTCTCTCTTCGCCTATAAGAAGCCCCTTGACATAAAAACCAAGGGGGGTTCGTCGAATTTCCACAAAGAGTTCGGCCGCGCCGCCACCACCAGAAGTCGTGATTCGGAACCAGAAACTCCGTTCTGGCACCCTGCCGGGATGGGGAATTTGGGGAGGATCATCGCCATCGTTATCGCCAACGCCTCAACATCAACCATCAATGTTTGCCTCATCCATGAATGAGTAATACCCCGCTATAGGATTGGGGATGGTAGGGATTGGATGAGTTCTATCATGTAATCGAATAAGATTGTTAGGGCATGGTGCCTAGTATCTCTATTAGTGCTATTTGACTTTGTTGTAACTTGTTGTGCTTAATGCTTGTCAGTAGGGCCCGAGTGCCATGATCTCAGATTTGAACTTATTATTGAATCATTATGATAGTATTGTTTATGATCTTATCTGCAAGTTGTGTACACATATCATTGTCCGGATCCAAAGGCCCCAAAGTGACAATAATTGGGACAACTGGAGGGGATGGTTGTGGTGTGGCCAACCCAGACACCCCCTCGGCCTCTCTCTTCGCCTATAAGAAGCCTCTTGATCTAAAAACTGAGGGGGGCTCGAGTGACATGATCTCAGAATAGAACTTATTATTGAATCATTATGATAGTATTGTTTGTGATTATCTGCAAGTTGTGTACACATATCAATATCCAGATCCAAAGGCCCCGAAGTGACAGAAATTGGGATAACCGGAGGGGATGGCTGTGATGTGAGGATAAGATGTGTTCACGGACTGTTAATTCTTTGCTCCGGTGCTCTATTAAAAGGAGCACCCTAATTGCCAGTAGTTACCTTGCGGCCCCGCTGCAATGGGCTGGCAGGACAAAAGATGTTGTGCAAGTTCTCATTGCAAGCATGCATGACTATATATGGAGCACATGCCTATGATTGTTTAGTACGTGGATGCTTATTCTTATTTATCTGCAATTTCCCTAGATCTTGAAGTTACATGTTTAGACTCGTCCATGCAACGACCGTCCATTCATCCCTATGCCTACCGCGCTCATATCCTACTATTTGCTATTGTAGTTACTATTGCTCCTATTTTGCTGTTGCTTTGCTTTGCTGTTGCTACTACAAATTGTTTCTACTGATAAAATTGTGTGAGCAAGAACTATTTCCAGCTGCAGCCGAATTGACAACATAGTTGTTAAGGCTTGCAAGTATTCTTTGGCTCCACTTGTGTCGAATCAATAAATTGGGTAATACTACCCTTGAAGACTATTGCGACCCCTATAGTTGTGGGTCATTAGCGCGTGCACTGTGCATAGTGGGCCAGCCCAGTAACTCTCCCGCACAACCCAGTTAGTTTAAATTTAGATTTTTCATTTTAGTTTCAAACCTAGTTCTGTCTGTTGATTGAAAAATCAATTCAGAGAGTTTTACTAAACCAAATGGCATGAAACCAATTTTTTTAGAAAGGTATTGAAATTCTTAATCCAAGCCCATTGGATTCAAAACATTTGAAATTATAGATCACCTATAGTAAAAATAACAAGGCAGAGACTTTTTCAACCATAAATGCTTTTCAGATGATTCCAACTCTCAAAAATCACATTTGTTAAGACCTTTCTGAATATATAAAAATATCTAGGTTTACTTACAGTAATAATGGACAAGTATTAAAAGAATGCCCCATAGGAATTTATAGTCACTTTAATTAATTAAAATAATAAGGTTAAACATTATTAAGTTGTGACATCACTTTAAATCACTTTCCCAAGTATTAAAATATGTGGTGATGACATGTGTCAACATGATCCCATATTTTCATTGGAGAATATTAAATCTTTAGTAGTTTTCAACGAGTATAAATTACTTTTCTAAAATAAAATGAATAAGACTAATTATTTATTTCTTGAGATGATTGTGATGATGCTAGATCATCTAGTATGAACCTTTGTGTGCCAAATAGAAGTAGTTAAGTATTGTTTGGTGATTGTGTACCTCATGTTTATTTATAGACGCTAGTACCGACCAAGGATACGAAGAGGAAGGAGACTAATACGAAGAGGAAGCAGAGGAGATCTTCAAACACTGCACTGCTCAAGGCAAGCTAATACTTGCAAGCCCCACAATACCACTTAACCTATTGAATGCCTTAGGTATATTTGGTTTATACACTTTACCATACCAAATCCCAGTTTTATTTGCAAGCTTGATTATTTTATTTCTTTATCAAAGTTCTTTATTTAGGTTTACTTAGTGACTTGTGAATTTTGGGAAGATTTTAAAGGTAGCATAAAGAGCATAAAACTTGGCCTAAGTTAGGTAGAACTAGCTGTCATACTGAGGCATGAGACTAGATTTGGATACGTCACACTTGATTATCACCCCTCCTTAGTGATTACCCCCAACTATTGTGGCTAGTGCTAAGCATAAAACTTGATCACTTTAGATGGGAATACTTGGTGAAAATGGTTATGAAAACCTTAGAATGATGAGTCATTCTAATGAAATGTTTTGACATGTGTTACGAACACTAGATGATTTGATGATGAAAATGTTGAGGCATGAGCCTTAGCCTTTTTATAAAACTGATGGTTGTGTTCGGATGCAATACCATTCCAATGTTATCGTACAATCACAATACCCGAGTTTGGGTAGGGCTTGACTGGAAGTTTATATATCTTAGTATGGGTTCCCTTCCGGCCGAGGTTTGAGCTGAGGCTACCTCGTGATGATTGTCCACCTGTGTAGTTCCCAAGATGACAGATGGTCATGGTTGGGAGGCCAAACTCATAGGAGAGGTTCCTATAGTAGGGTGTGTAATTGAAAGGTTATGATTGATTATCCGCATACTGAGTATGGTGATTCAGGATTGTTCCTGACGGATGTATCAAATGTTGTGGTGAAAGTGTACCACCTCTTCATAGTGTCAAACTATTCGAATAGCCGTGTCCACGGTTATGGAAAGTTGGAGTGGCCATACTGTTCCATCGTTAGATGTTTTCAAAATGACTTGTGAAATAAATCACGACTTGACTTGACCACAACAGGGTTGTGAAAGTGAAAACTAAGTTCCCACTTAGGTGTTATAAAACATTATACTAGTTTTCTTTACTTGTGAACTCAGTTAGAGATAAACCTGGATTTTTGCAAAACAACCTAGAGTTTAGGATTCCTACTTGAAACCTCTTTACCTGTTAGTGATAGTTTGCAAGTACTTAAAGAGTACTCATGGCTTTGTTCTTGGCTATTCTCGTGGCCAGAATATGAGGATGACTACCAGGATGATGGACAACAGGAATTCTACGACAACTAGGATCATCTCCCATCGTCAGCATTACCTGTGACCCTGAAGATGGAGCTTTGCCCATGCTACCGTTGTTATATTATTTCGCTGCGTTGATTGTATTAAGATTGGATCATGAGATCCTTTATTTGTAAGACCTTTATTATGGTTTGTAATGGATGATGAACTACGGTACCAATCTGTTATGTCTCGCAAAAATGGTAATCCTGGGATTTCGATGTATGGCATAACAGACATCTGGGATTGAAAATCAGGGTGTTGACATGGTCTCAGATGAGCAAGGGATGGTATGGAGCGGTAGGGCGATGACGATACCTACATCTAGGGTTTTGGCCATGGCGTGGAAATGAGGGTGAGAGAGGGGGAACTAGCATGCTAGGGTTATCCCGGCGGCATCGATGGAGTCCTTGTAGGCACCAATGGGCGGCGACGCAAATCTTAGTGCATCTCCGGTGGTGGACGGTGACGGCAGTGACACAGAGCTACTCTCCATCATCGTTGGTGAAGACGAAGCAAGGAAAGAGGGCCAAATCGGTACGGGGCCGAGGCGAGCTGAGATGGGCTAGGTGGGCCATGGAAAAGGGACAGAGGAAGGAAACTATGGCTGCGCGCGGGTGACAGATCGAGAGAGAGGAATCTGGGCTACATCCTAATAGGGTTAGGTAGGTTTTTCTTTGTAGATTTTTTCCCTTTTCTATTTTCTATACTTTCTCTTTGTATATTCATTTGTACTCTGTTTTGATTAGTTTCAAAATACAAGAGACTTTGGAATTATTTAAAATACCATGGAGACCCTTTATAACCATTTGGGTTCCAAACATTTTTGTGTTTTCAAAATATTTAAACCCATTTGAAGGTTTTCAAATAGAGAGGTAAATAGGGTTTAGGGTTTGATCTATTTGTGGCAGACATTTTAAATGATGATGATGCTCATGAATGCACAATCAATCCTAAATAAATATTAACTAAAACTAGGGTGTTATAGATGTCTTGGCTAATCTTTCATATTATCAAATGTTCCAACATTTCAAACTTGAGCCAAGATGATTTTGCCACAAAAAAATATTTTACTAGTTTCTATTAACAAAACTATGTAGACCTATATATAACCTCCTTATGTTTTCAAGACAGAACCCTCAACTACTCTTATATTTAGGTTTTCCAAAACCTTTACTAAAACCTTTTCATTCCAATATTGGTAGAAATACCAAGAATACCTTATCTTCCTTCAAATCATAACCTCTTCAAAACACCCATGTTTACCTCAAGCTAGGCTTGATGGTAACCTCAGTACCCTTAGAATGTGGACAAGATAAATTGTCTTGATCTGTTGATTGCCTTGCTTGCTTAGGAACTAGAGTGAGCTAGTATAGTAGCTCATCCCTTGGGACCAAATCAATGGTTGAGATCACCAAATCTTGAACCAAGCGTCCTAAGCTGGATCTATCCTAAGTCACTCAAGTGACCCTCTAATCCCCTTAAGCAGATCTATCCTGAACTAACCATTTCCCTAAGCATCATCAAACACCAAATAGATATTTGGAATATCTATATTTAATATATACTTCAATATCATCCCTTGATGACAAGAATGTAATGTTGCATCCTTCCCTCTTGGATACTAGGCCAAATCCACAAATCTGCCAATTTGGCTAAGTTTGGAATCTTTAACTAGATTCAATCTTTAGAACTCCACCTACTCGAATTAGTGTGCATTATTGAGAATGTAATTGAACCATGTTGTAGTACATCATTAGTACTACCAACTCCCACTCCTACCCTTGTATAAACTCATATTGCACCCACTCATCCATGATGGTTTTGTACTCAAGAAAATAAACTTTTCTTCAAGTCATATCATCATGCCTACATTGGCAAAAGCTCACATTCACATGATACCTCCCCTGGACCAACTATTTGCATGATTATGATCTACTAAACATGGTATATCAATCCTCTCTTCTCTTGTTTCCATTTGAGCCTTGTGCTTCTTAAACCCACATGGTTTATGAGGCTTCATGACACATCTACTATGGCAGGCTTATTGTCAACAAAGTTTGCCAACACTTCTAGATCACCTCAAATACATCCAAGCACAACTCTTTCTGCCATGATCATCTATATAACTTGGCCGAGCTATCCATCTATCCCCTGTACCAAGGTGAGCTCTGAGCTCACTAATCCAACCATGTTAAGGTGGCATAAAAAATCAAACCCCTAGATCATCCAAATATAGTTTCCTTCCATTTTTAAAGTGGAATTCCAAAACTCAGGGTTGGTTATGATAGATACTTCCTGTTGACATCATCCACCTTGGATATAAACATTTTCCAAATAAGCCCCATAATTTTTGGAACCTAAAACTATTTAAATTCCATTTTGGCAAACTCCTTAAAACCTTCTTCATAAAGACAAGTTTGTTTTTCTCCAAACTACGTTTCCAATTCAATGCACCCTTGGTTCCTATCTACCATATCCCATCTTACCGTACCAAAAATAAATATTTTCAAGATCCTTTATTATTTCTTTTTGCCCTTTTTCTTAAATGTCAAAAACAAGAAATAATCCCTTAAAAATACGTTTCCTTCTAAATAAATTGCAAGAAAATTCTCCAATGTGTGATATGATATTTAGGGCCATCACACATCAAAAACCAACTCTTTCCAATGTAAAAATATCAAATTATATCTTATAAACCTTTCTTGCACTTTTTGAATAAATGGGTTTAAGTGGACAATTAAATCATGGAAAAATCTGAAATAATTCTTAGAATTGTACCTTGAGATCTTCTATCTACCAGCATCATTTCCCCATCTTTCCAAGATCAACTTTTGAGAAACTTGTCGTAATCAAGAAATATGGAAATTTTGGATATACAACAAAGCTTGATCAAAAACCTAAACCAAACCATCGCCACTGTCCTCCATTTGTTGGCCACAGCAACCATCATTCCTTCCTCTGGTCATGGTGAACACTATAGCACCCCATACCTTCCCCCTTAAGCCTTGTCCTTAGTGCTTGGAGAAGAATGAGAGAGAGATGCCTCTTGGTAAAAATATCTTGCTTATTAGTGCAGCAGCAGAAGCACCCTCTCCTCCACCCATCTGGCAAGAGTAACAGGCACCACACGACCTCCCCACCACCTCCCTCAACCAACCCTCGAGCAGCACCATCTCCCTTCCCTCCCATGGACATAGTCCATGTTAGAGCACCCCCTCTCTAAATAAATAGGCCTGAGGCCACCCTAGTTCCTCTGGCGTCTCCATTTCAGTCCGCTTCTCCGCTACACCACTCCCCCAGAAGCACAGTCCCTCTCATCCTCTCGGTATCCCTAGAAAAGGAGGAACTCCAGTCTCAGCCCCTTCTCAAGATCTGCTCATGGTTCTTTCCTCGGTGCTTTCCTCCTACTGCAAGTGGTCTCTTTGGAATCCCCATGCTCTAATCTACCCTTCTCATGCCCCTTTTTGTCAAAGGGACACTAGAGAGCCGTCTTTGGTGCATGCCCGAGGGAGAGCTCCCATGGAAGTCGTCGACCCTGAGAATAGGTGGTGGTGCTGGCGCTTCCTACGAGTTCTCTTGGAGCCGTGCGTCCCCTCCACTAGCCGACAATTGGCATGCAGGCGCCCGAGCCAATGCACCGGCGAGTTCCTGAGATCGCCGCGATGTCCTCCATTGGCGTTGCGTGCAAGACACCGCCTGTTGTGAAACCTGCCCTTTTCGCCCATGCCTGAGGTCCCCAGAGTGCATCGCGTCTCCTAGCCTCTTCTCGTCGGCGGTTTAAAACCACGTCCCGCGCGCGTGCATAGCCCCAGATTGGCCGAATCCCTCCCTGTGTGGCCCAATACACCCCAGCTTAGGCCCCCTTGAGCCTGCCTACCCTTTTCTTTTCCTTTTTTACCAGATCTGCCTAGTACTCCTCAGTTTAAATACCTTTAAATTTTTAAAACAACTCCAAGTGCCTAGGGTTTCTTAATGATTTCCCTAACATGCAGTAGTTTTAGTTGACCTATGTAATGTCTAGGTTAACTCCAATAAATCAACTACCTAGAGGTAACCTTTCTACTAATAAATTATTTCTGTGTTTCACAACTCCAATTAAAGTGAATCATATTTGTACAAAAAGCCATCCTTGGCTCTATCTTAAATTGTTTGCTAGATTGCCTTTGGCAAAATTGACAAAAAAAATTCCAAAATTTCCTTTAGGAATTTCTCTAGGTCAAACCAAAACTGGTATGGACCTAGTTCCAACACACTGTACACCTATATATCAATACATATCAAACCCCAGAAGCCCATATTTTCTAAGCCACATTTGATTTATTGTGAGTTAATCTTTTCTATGCATAGTTAATTCAGTAATAAGTAAACCACATTATCTCTAAAAATCCAATTTGGGTGATTCCAATTTCTAAAGAAATTTATTCCATATACCTACCATGTGTCTTTGGAATCATATCAAAATCTTCTATAGATTTAATCTCGTTAAAAAGAAAAATAACTACCAGAACGGACCTTGGGAATTTCCTGAGGGCATTCTGGTAAATATTTTGAAGTGATTCCAACTCCTACTGAATCAGTCCATCAAACCATACATAACTTTCCAAGCAAATATTTTTTGGAGCTCTAGAACATTACTGATGAATTATTTCCTAAAACTAGAATTTCTATCACTAGAAAATTCATTATAAATCAATGGTATTTGATAAAATATTGAAACCACTTTTGTTGGTTTCATTTTATCAATACCAATCGTCTGGTATCATTTTTGTACCATGTTTTCATACAGAATATATCCTTGATCCAAAACCCCCATCTTAAGTAGTTTCTAGACTATAAATCCTAAGGGATCATCTTCCAATGCCTTCAAGTCTATTACCAATCTCATCAATACAATCCTATAACACCCTACTATCTTATATCATGTGATTATATTGTGCTTGCTGTATTGTTTTGATGCTTGTATGCCTTGTATTAATTGTTGTACTATTTGTTTGCATGTTTGCTCGATAACATCAATTGTTGTGATTGTGTGACGCCGAGAAAAAGGAAGCATCGGACATCTCTTATTATTATTATTATTATTATTGGTATTATGGTTTTCTAAAGAAGTCAAGGGTCATCTTGTTGGTCATAGGCAAGCCAGCATTCCAGAATCCCGATGATTGTCCTACTCATTTTAGCACTTTATTTATATCTCGTTTATAAACCACATTATTACTTGCATTGTTTTGCTTTACAAATATCGCATGCATAACTTGGCCCCTCCAAGTTATGAATGAGCGTCCATCAGGACGCCTACCCCTTAATTGACACCCACTTTTACCAATTAGAACGAGGTTAGTATGCTTAGCATCTTCCCTCCTTGGAAACTACGGTTCTTCGATGATAAAACTATTTTGGGTTTTACCCTGCGACAAAGTTTTCAAAATAAAACTCTAGGAAAGTGGCATCGTTTCTGAGTGGATGCTTTACCAAAGAAAGAAATGATGAGGAGAAAGAAGAAAGTTGAGCAAGAGAAAGATAAGGGATGTTCTACGCCTTTACCGGAACAATTTATCCGTGCAACCACACTACCCCAGACGATGGGGATTAGCTCGTAGTTTGTTGTCTTTAGCCAGAGCTACATGCACTTTATTAAGGGGATAAATCCCTAGAAACCCGGGTAGGCTCTACAATGGATCTTTGGATTTCGGGCCTGTAGATTGCTTCGGCAAGAGTGGGCATGTCTCAGCAGGAGTGCCATGAAACAATTGGGTCTCCCGCGGATAGTATGCTTTAGGAGTGGAGAAGGAAGTGGAGTCAAAGAGGTTATTGTATAGTCCAATCTATGGTTTGGGTATACGGAAGTGCAAAAGGAAGGAATATGGCCGGGGTCCACATACTCGTTGTCCGGGAGAACAAACCCAAAAGTAAAAGACGCCGTTGTTAGGGATGACAAATGAAAACTTAGGTTTGATTATCGGAACCCCCGTTTACTGTGTGTAGCGGGTCGTGGTTGTATACCGGCAGATGTATAGAGCTATCTCGCCACAGTTAAAATGCATTATCTTGTTTACCTTGTCTCGGTAGTTTGCGAGTACATTCAAAAGTACTCATGGCTTTGTCCCTGGCTATTTACTTGGCTAGAATTTTAGAAGCAAGAAGAACGATGGAGGTTCGGACGTCTATGCGAGCTAGGCCGTCTTCCTAGTCAGTTTCCTGTAGATTAAGGCTTGACATGGTGATACCTTCGATCCGGATTACATATGTGGTATAGTTCTTTTTCCTTAGTAGACCTAGGTTTATCGAATCCTCGTGAAGAAGAAAGCATAGTAAGGTTACTTTAACGGACCATCAAGAGTATTAGAATTCCTTTTGTGTTTTATTGGACCAAGAGTTTGTGATCTTTTGTTGTTGTCAATGATGGAGAGAGAGAGAGGGCCTGGGGCTTTTGGTTTCACTAGTAGTTGTGCAAAACATCTGATGGGAATAAAAGATAGTAATAAAGTAAGCATGTAATTGTTAGAGCAAGATAATTATATGTGTGTAGTGCATCCATAAATGCTATTGCCTCCGCAACCTCTTATAGCAATAACCTACTAGTCTCATCCATAGAAGAAAGAGAACTACTGATATGCATAGTGATGTCATAGTTAATCCCAAGTAAATTCCTCACATACTACCGTACTACCCCTTCTGTCACTGGTGTTCCCAACCTGCAGACCATTCATCACTCACACTCCCTATACCTGGATCAAGTCTTTATATTGAGGTAAGAGAGGGTATAATAATCATCATGTCATACAAACTAATACATCATCCCATCTATGATAAATAACATGCACAAAAGCTACATGGCTAGGCCTAAGACCTTAGCCCAAGGAGAATCACTCACACATAGAGATGAACTCAACAACCAAAAACAGTGTAATAGAAATCATGAGATTGATAGAAAATAGTCTTACAATGTCGTCAATTGAAGATGAGATCTACTATTACAAGTGGTGGAATATTGCTATGGTGGTGGATAAGGGTTTAGAGATTAGATCTAGACCAATTCCTCTGGCGTGGTGGCTTCTGGTGGCAGGGAAAGTTGAGATCACAAATAAGAGGGATTTTCTCGTCTCCTGAAGCCTCTTTATATAGGGCTCCCTTCATGAAAGTTGTTCTGTTTGACCTGGCAATGTCGGTGCAACTATACAGATGGAACAATATGGCCGGAATTCCGTATAGTTGGCCGTTAAAGGCACTGCCTCCACTTCATGACTCCAGGTTTCTTTGAGTTGTTGGAAATCTCGTATCTTTAACTTTAAAGTAGTGATTCCCATCATCAAACGTCGTTATATGCGCAGGGAAAAATAGAAAGAAAGGATTGCGTACCCCTTTGATCATTAGGCATTAGTGGCACAGCTTAGAGAGATATTTGATCACATATATGAATATTATCCAGTTTAAATGTGAGTGTGGATGGCTATATTTCACAGCCATCAACCTCCCCAATCTTAAACTTGATCGTCCTTGAGCATGAAACCAAAACCAAAAAGTAACTCAACATTTAAACTGAAATAACAAGATGATGATCTTACTCATGGTTGGTAGTCTCATGTTTCCTCCACTTTATTAATCTGAAAATCTTCAGCATAGATAGAGTAATTACAAGCATATCATACGGGTTTCATGAATCCTTAGAGTGCAGCAAAATTATTGTAAGCATGGATGACTAAAATAAGTAAACCTATTCCATATCATGTAGTTAATTCATAAGCTTGCCTTTGAACAATAAAGTATAATCATGTGAAAGTGATAGTGTGAGAGTTTGTCATGAAAAGCATATACACTAAAGTATCTCAATTCTCCCACATCAATAAATCAAGACTTTTTAAGCACTACCTTTCTATTCATTGTCCTTCAAGAATTTTAGTTCTGAAGTAATTGAGAGCATGCCAAAAATATTGATTAGTTTATGAGGCTGTGATGGAAACTCGTGGCATCAGTAAGGTTTTTGTTTCTTTTGCATAATGATTACTCGTATCAGCCAGAGGAGTGATTCCATCATGAACACAACTACCCGGGAGTGCCAAGAATCTTACCCATTATAGCATTGCCGCTACATATGTTTAATCAACTCATAGAAAAACTCTAGGAGTTTCCTCCATGAAGATCGTTCGTAGCCTAGCAGATTTCTTGGCATCCCATGAAGGTTGACACGCATAAAGCTATATCATTCTTATGATTAACAAGTCAAACTTAGACATGCTTACAAATACCGCTAAACATTAATTCAATTGAACAAATCTTTTCAAAGAGAGGTATCACGTCAATCATTATTTTCTGTGGTGGTGAGTGTCTCTAAGAATAAGCTTTCAAGACTGAACACTACAACACCCAAGCTTTCAATTGTGAGACTTTTTATTATTTCAATTGTTTAACAAATTTTTTAGGCAAGACTTGGTTAACTATAAGATCTGGAACAAAACATACTCAACTAAATACCCATACAAACAAAATTCTACTACAATATAAAGACTCACTCCACCAATATATTATCTTAACATTTACTACTAACTAGCATGGTTTTCTCAAACTTCAAAAGTGGGGAGTCATAAGGCATACCTCTCATGTTTGGTTCCACTTCTCTGTTCCCTTTTGAATTATTTGTTGGAAACTCGAAGTCAATCACTCTCCTGCAAATATATGAGAACCTCGAGGAGAAAAGAAAAGAAAGAGGGAAATAAAGATAAATGTAGAAATATTTTTGTTTTTTTTGAGAGAGGGAATGAAAGAATAGAAAATTTGCGACAAAGATCGGCTTGAAAATCTTGAAAACAAAAAAAAAACTAAAGATAAGTTGTTGGGGAAACCAACAGGAGTGCTTATAAACTCAAATAAAAAGCATAACCTCGAAATAAAATTAAGAAAACAAATGCCAAATAAAAATAAATAGGAAACTTCCACAAGATTAGGATTTTGCAAGTCCTTCAAATCACTGAGGTGGAGGGAAAAGTTGTAGCTCCAGTCCTCTAATTGAGTTGATAAGTTACTCGTGGTTTCTCGGAGGTTCAGGACGAGATTATGCATCCCCTCCACAGTCCCTCCAAGTTCTTGGAAGTCTTGATATGTAGCGAACCGATTCGGTGGCTGCTCCTCTTGATAAGGAACTTCTTGCTCCTCTTCTTGGTCCTCATCCTCATCCGGAATCTCCTCCTCTGGTTGATTTTGTTCAACTTGCACATCATATAGCAAGCGTCCCTCCTCGATAGAGGAGATACCATTAGGGAAAGGAGCGGGGTAGAGATGCCCAGCTCCTGCAATATGCAAGTAAAAACCACCACCTCTCTGAGTGAGCATTCCACAAGCTTTCAAAGTAGAGAAACCAACACATCGCTCACCCAGCAATGGTTGCAACTCAACTTGGTCGATGCCTAGGGAAATGGCAAGCACGGTGATGACGGCTCCGCCTGCAATTGATCCTTGTCTTTGGGAGGACTGGTGCTCCAGGTAGCGCACAAGAATTGTGCCCAAGTTGAGTGACAAGTCGATGTTGTTAAAACAAGCTTTTGTGAGGACTAAGATGTCCTCCTCATTGAGTCTTGTAAACTCATTTCATGCCTGCAAGGTGTTATCAGTAACATAGAACACATAGTGAATAGCTGGATGTTGAATATTCTTCCCCTTTTTTACCCTAGAAGTGAAACTCATTCTATTATTATAGTGGTATGGTAAAGGGTCAATGCTAGTAAAGGATGCACGTAAAGCAATAGCATCATTGTTTGGTAAACTAAGACAATTGCACCATTCTTAAAGTGTTAATGTATAGTTGTTGTTCATAAATCGGAAAGAAATCATGTCCTCTCCATGCCATGTTTTAACGGTTCTTGTCAAAGAACTTAATAATTCAAGAATTAACCAGCGATAAGTAGGAATATCATGGAATACGAAATTTTGCAGGCCAACCCTATTGCAAAGTAAATTAAAGTCATCATAAATACCGAGTTGGTTCAATATAACGGGACAAGGCCACTTGGTTGCCTTCACTTCTCGGTTCTTGATCTTGTTGAAGTGATCATGCTGGAGCTCCCTCCTGAACCGTATCCCCATGCGGTCCCAAGCTGCAGCGGTAGCGGCAGCCTAAGAAGAACTCGCAGCGCCACGAGAACGCGTTTGGCTCCTTGTGTTATAAATAACTATACGCCCGGAACTATACGGCTGGAACTATCTTCTAAAAATAAATAATAAACACAAAAATAAAACTTTTGATCCAACAATAATAAGCATAGCATATTCCTCATCATAGCACACTAAAGCATCTCCTCAAAATAATAATCTAGGCAAGAGAAACATGGCAATTGGTTATAAATAAGTCTCACCCTAGATTGATAATGACAATAGATCAGAGATGAATTTGCAAAAAGTAATTGGAGAATCGGAGGAGAAACATACTGTAGATCACTTGTGTGTGAGGAAATCGAACGAAATTGAGTAGAGATGAAGATCCTTTGAGGTTTTGAGAGAGTTTGGAGGTAGAAGAGAGAAAAAGCATTGACGTTTCGGTGTTTTGGGTAGCTTCCCGTGCGTTTAAGTGGTCGGACGCAACTATACGGTTGTAAATATATGGCCAAAACGTTTTGTTCCCGCTGTATAGTTGGTCTGATGGTAAAAATTAGGGTTTCTAGGGATTCTTTTCTGGTGGCTGTATCTATACGGACGCGACTATATGGCCGGACCAAAAAGGTCCCGCCGTATATTTGGTCATTAAACCTTCTGTATCCGGAGAAGAAAATTTGTCGATGGCTCAAATAGCTATACGCCCGGAACTATACGGTTGGAATTTTAATTCCCGCTGTATAGTTGGTCATTAAAGGTACTATAGTCATCAAAAAAATCTATTTCTTCAAGAATTACTTTTTTAGAATGAAACTTAGCGAAACACAATGTTTTGATAGAAAAACGATAGACCAAATTGTCGACCAACATTAGCATGTGTAAAACAGGAATATTAGTACCACTGAATCTCTCCTTCTCAACTGTAATTTTCTAGCACTCTTTATTCAACATGAAACTTAAACTAAAATTTAAAAATTTTACTCAAACTTTTATTTCATATGGGTTTCCTCCCATGCAGCGCTCTTTTATGGTCAATAGCCTGACCTTGATGTTGCTCACTTGGGCCAGATGAGTGGAACACCCACGCCAAAGTAGTTGGCCTTCAAAGTGATGACCTCCTTCTCATCATGATTGGCTTTCTTCTTCCTAGGAAAATGAATAACAAAAGGATCCCACGAAGGCAATTGAAGCTTCACGTTCCCTTCATGTAGATGAATCAAGTCCTTAATAATTCTTAAGAATGGACGGCCTAATATGATAGGAGCAGTAATATAATTAGGCATGTCAAAAATAACAAAATCAATAAGAGCAGGACAACCTTTAATGTATACTAAAGTATTCTCTTTAATTCCTATTGCTTGTTTGTAGGTAGAATCTTCTAGATGTAGTGTTAACTCGGTGATTTCAAAAGAGCCAAGATTTAACTTATCAAAAAGACTTTTTGGAATTGTTGAAACACTTGCACCTAAATCACAAAGTGTAGCTATTTCATTAGTCCCAATTTTAATCTTAATAGTAGGCTCAAATATATCATCAAGCTTAACAGGTAATTTTTCAACAATTTTCTTATATTCTTCCTCAATCTCATGTACCTTCATAGATACCTGATTAACAAAGTGTTGATGCATGGCTTCCTCATTTCCTTCACTTACCAAAATCTTGATATTGATCCTTTTTAAAAGATCTTCAACAGTGTAATTTGGTGAAGGGGCATTGCTATAGTCAAGTTCTTCAGGCCCCTTCCTTTGGATTCTTATCATCTTGAGGTCTTCAACTAGATTGGGCTCAACTTTACCTGCAAATTTAGCTAGAATGAGAATCTAAATCTCGATTATCTTACCTAGATGTGCCTCAACAATCCTTATTCTTTCTTGGAGGGCTTGCAAATCATTCCTCAAACTTACAGCGTGGTTAGATAATTTACCAAGCATAACATCATGTTTTTATGTTATTTTAACTAGGATATTGTTTTGCTCATTTTGCAAATCCATAAAAGACTTAAGAGTTTCTTGGAGAATCCCATTACTTCATGCCATATTATTAGAGTTACCTATAGGACTAGAATAATGTTTTTGTAAATTTGGATTATAATTCTTCTTCCAAGTAGGGTTATAACCATTACGAGCTATGAAGTCTATTTCTTCAATATTTGGTATTGGGATAGCTCTTACTTGGGTTTCCTTACCTTTAACGGCTAATATGAGATCATCCAACTTTGCATTGAGTTGTTCATTTTCTTGAGGTGTGACGGAGTTCACCTTCTTTGTGTTTTATCTTTCCACATGCCACTAGGCATGGTTGTCTTGCATATTATCTAGCAACTGCTTTGCTTCGCTAATTTGTTTACCCATAAATGTTCCTCCAGCTGCAGTATCAAGCATAGACTTAGATACAGGGTTAAGGTCATTATAAAATAAATGTAGAATTAACCAATCTTCCATCCCGTGGATGGGACAATTTCTCATGCATTCTTTCATTCTCTCCCATGCAAGCTCTAGTGGCTCACGATCTTCCTATCTAAAACCAGTAATATTACATTTTAGTTGCATAGTCTTTACAGGTGGAAATAATTTAGTCATAAACAAAGAATTATATTCCACCCATGATGCAATAATATTTCTAGTCAAAGATAGCAACCATTCTTTTTCTCTTCCTCTAACAGAGAAAGGAAATACGCGCAACTTGAATGCATCAGGGTCAACATCTTTAATGTGCATCATATCACATATTTCAGTGAAATTATTTAAGTGCATACCTGCATCCTCAACAGCAGAACCTCCAAATTGATTATGTTGAACCAATATTAAATAATGGGTCTTAATTTCATAATCTTCAGTAGTAATTCCTAGTTGTGTAATAGGAGTACACAAATAATCATTGTTGGTAGTTGCAAACTCCCCAAGCTTCTTTTCAGCCATATTTCCTATGTTTTTGGATTTTCTTCAACAAATAATAATGAGAGTTAAAACAAGAATTTAAAGACTAACTAATTTTTTTGGCTTTCAAATAAAGACTGAAAGAAAACTAACAAAATTCAAAATAAGAATTAAAACTAGCAAGGTTCCTACTAACCTCACCACGGTAGATATTGCTTCCCCGGCAACGACGCCATAAGAAGGGTTGATACCTTCGATCCGGGTTACAGAAGTATTATAGTTCTTTTTCGCAAGTGGACCTAGGTTTATCAAATCCTTGGGAACTAGAAAGCGTAGTAAGGTTACTTTAATTGTCCTTCAGGATTTTTATAATTCCTTTTGTGTTTTACCAGACCAAGAATTTGTGATATTTTGTTGTTGTCTATGATGGAGAGAGAGATCATGCCTAGGGCTTTCGGTTTCACCAGTAGCTATGCTAAACATCTGATTCGAATAAAAGATAGTAATGAAGTATGCATGTAATTGTTAGAGCAATATAATTGTATGTGTGCACAGCATCCATAATTGCTATTCCCTTCGCAACTGCTTTTAGCAATAACCTACTTGTCTCATCCATCGAAGAAAAAGAACTAATGATATGCATAGTGATGTCACCGTTAATACCAACTAAATTCCTCACATATAGCCGTACTACCCCTTCTATCACTAGGGTTCCCAAACTGCAGATCAGTCATCACTCACACTCCCTATACCTGGATCAATCCTTGGGGTATTGGGTACCTGACAAGTCCTTAGATTGAGGCAAGAGACGGTACAATAATCATCATGTCATACAAACTATTACATGATCCCATCTATGATAAATAACATGCACAAAAGGTACATGTCTAAGCCGAAGCCCTTTGCCCAATGAGAATTACTCACACATAGAGATGAAATCAACAACCAAAAACATTGTAATAAAAATCATGAGATTGATAGAAAATAGTCTTACAATGTCGCCAATTGGAGATGATATCTACTATTACAAGTGGTGGAATATGGATAATTGGCTATGTTAGTGGAGAAGGGTTTGGAGATTAGATCTAGATCTATTCCTCTAGCGTGGTGGCTTCTGGTGGCAAGGAGAGTTGAGATCGAAAAGGAGAGGGTTTTTCTCGTCTCCTGAAGCCTCTTTATATAAGGGTCCCTTCATGAAAGTTGTTTTGTTTGACCTGGCGATGTTGGTGCCAACTATACGGCCAGAAATATATGGCCGGAATAAAATTCCAGTCGTATAGTTGGTCGTTAAAGGCACTGCGTGCACTTCACAACTCTAGGTTTCTTTGAGTTGTTGGAAATATCGTAACTTTGACTTTAATGTAGTGATTCCCATCATCAAACGTCATTATGTACGCAGGGAAAAATAGGATGAAAGGATTGCATACCACTTTGATCAATAGGCATTAGTGGAAGGGTGACTATCCTGTTTAAATGTGAGTACGGATGACTATATTTCACATCCATAACATGGGCTCTGCGAATGAAGACGTCCACTGTTGATGATAGTAATCGCCATAATGCTAATGATGTAAGTTTAGTACTTTGTTACTTTCTGGATGTTGTAATGATACTCGTGGGTTATGCTCACGACTCACTGATCATGGGAACGTGAATTTCAGTCATAACAGTGATTCTCGGACCATAAATCCGGTGCCCCCCAATAGAACTGCCAGGCAATCATTTCCCAATGCTTGCACTACATATAGTACCTACTACATCTATCTTATTCTTGCATCATTGAGTCATCATCCAAATTAAATTGAATACCAAGTATTGCATAGCCTTTACTTTGAAACTCCATTGAAGGTTGTTCCCTCCATCCTATAAGCCATTACTATAGGAGTTGTTTGAGCCATGCGAGTCATAAAATTGCATGTGTAGGGTTTGTGTGTGTCTTTAAATAATGAGGTACCTAAACAACTGAATCGAGCAGTAATGGGATAACTAATTAAAGATGCACCGATGAGCATTATCTTCTATTTGGTTCTTTAAGATCACTTGTGTCCCATAGGATCCCGAGTACTTGATACATGTGTCTTGACTATCGCACTATCCGCATGTGGGACCATGAATCCCCTAGCCAGAGCTTGAATATTTTCTTATTTATTGGGGACACAGACTAGTTTGGGACTTTACTACTATCCTGTACTTATGCCATGCTACTGCTTATTTACTATTGTTGCTCGAGGACCATTTACTACTGTACTGTTTAGGAACCCATTCCATGTTTCTGCTGTATTGACAAGTCTAGTCACACTTTCGGGTTACAAGTCATTTACAGCTGCCGCCACACACCCTGGTTCCATCGCGGAGCCGACCGACTTTGTAGCGGGTAGCTTAGTGAGGTGGGCCCCTAGAATATTTAATGAATCTTGTGATAGCTTTCTCATGATGCCTTGTTATGTTTTTATTTAGTTTTTTCGAGGTTGATCGTGCGTGTGTTCCTATTTGTGCACCTGTCACATCCCAAGATTTTCCAAATCTTGTAATGTGAAAAATAAATGAATAAAATAAAACTTTGTTGAATTTCAGAGTGAGAAGAAACTTTTTGACTCCAATTGGAAACTTTCAAAACCAATTTGGATCAAATAAAATCCTAAAAGGATTTAAAAAGATAAATAAACAATAAAGTTAAAATATTTGGATTTACTATTTTTGGATCTTTTAATAAAAAGATTTGGTTTTCAAAAGCAAAGGATAGAAATAAATAAGGATTATTTTAAAGAGCCAAATTAAAACTTGGCCAAGCCTTTGAAATAAAATATTTCTATTTGATAAAAATAGTAAAGGATTATATGAATAAAATAATAAGGATTTAATATCCAAGTTTATTAAAAATAAAGGTTTTACTATTTCAATTAAACATCAAAACTTATTTATTTATTTTAAACAAGTTTTCCAAGTATTCTTTATTTCAACTAAAACCTACTGATTTGGTTTTGAAAATATTTAGATTTCAATGGAGATTTTAAATAAATTAAAACCCATTTGATTTAATAACTAAGGTCCATTTTATTTAATTATAAATGGACCCTAAAATAAAAATATTATTTTATTTTGGGACTTAGATTATTGTTGTTAAAACAGAAAAAACTCAATGCAAAGTTTGGAGGAGTTTTGAAATCTTTTGAGTGTTTGTTTTGTTGATTGAATTTCAAAACAGAAAATAGAAATAGAAAAAGATAAAACAATCAGAAAGAAAAAAAATAGAATCAGACAGCAGCCCAGCCGGCCAGCCCAACAAGCCCAACAGCAAGCCCACCCCACTCTCTCTCTGCGAAATGTTTTTCACCGAAAAGTCAACCCGCAAAGTCACTGAACGTTCGGTCCCACTCCCTCTTCCTCTCTCTCGCTGACCAACCGACCCCACCCCTCCTGTTCATCGTCTTCAAACCGCGCTGATTACTCCTCGCCGTTTCTGTCTTGAATCGCAGTGATCAATTCGCGTCAATGGGGCAATTAATCTCTCCAACGTCTACGCCCTTATACTCGCCCCTGCCTCCTCCTCCTTTCCCCTCAAACACCGCAACACGAGAGCCACCAGGCTGCCCTGAATCAAAGTTGCACTACTACTGCTCCGGCGAGCCTTTCCAGCAAATTCCGACCAGTAGACACTGCCCCTTGCCCCATCGACCAAGATCACACACTCCCCAGCCCCTGGCGCTTCTCCCTGTGTTTTCCGTTCACTCGCGGGCGCCCCAGAACGTCGACTTCGACAACCTCTGAGCACCGCCGCGTCTGCTACCTTCTCCGGCGACCCTCCCTGGTAAGTCCCGACCGCCCCGACACTTCCTATTGACGCTCACTTCATCAGTAGATCAAACCGCGTCTAACTGTGCCCCTGTCTTGCCTCGGGGTGAACCGCAGCGCCGCCCTCGACGACCTCCAGAGCCGCCTGACTCCGCCAGCAGCTCCGGCGAGCGATTGCCGTCGCATATGAGCACCCCTCGACGAGCTGACTGTACCTTGAGCATCAGAGCGTCATCGCGATCACTGTAAGCACCCTCACCTCCTCTCTTGCTTCCTGTAACCACCGCTAGCACACCTGCTCGACCTGCCACAGCCACTGCCAAGAGCAGCCGCTAGTTCTTGGCAAGTTGATAAGGGCCGTTCGATTAAGATCATAGTGACACGATAGAACCACTTAACGGCGAAGGGGTACATGATCTGAACCGTGTGATCTGTTTGGATCCAATGCCCCGCAGAGCGCAATCCGCGCGAACTGGTACCGCCCAATGAGAACACGCCGCGTGGCACTAGCTGTTTTAAAACAGAGTTTGAAATCATATTGATTTGCAAATTTGTAAGCCTTGTAACTTTTGATCCACACGTCCAAAATTTGCAAACTTTATATCAATCGAATCAGTGGAACAAGCCCTAGCCAACCATGCAATTTGTTTAGTAAAAAGCTTCTGGTAAAATGTTTGTTTTTACAGAAACATTTGTATGCTTGTTTAGGTTATAAAAATTATTCAAAAATGATTTTGAAGTTGAAATCTTTGCAAAATGGTTTGTTGTGAACTTACTGACCCTAGGAACCAACCCATGGATTTAAAATGGATTTTGTGAGGTTTAGGAATAAAAACTTGAATTAGCTCATTTCTAGTCAAATAAAAATATTGCTTTTGTTATGGAAATGATTTTTGAACAAAAACCTTTGGGAAATGTTTTGATTCAAAGCTACTGACCCTAAACACCAAGTTCTGTGAACTAAGAACTTATTTGGTGAACAATATAAATTGTTTCTTTACTAAAAAAACATTTTCCACCACATAAAATAATGATTGGATTTAAAAATGGTTTATGGATAAAACCCTTTTGCAAAATGGTTTTGCCACTTTAGAAAATGACCACTTTGGACTTTACAATGAGTAGAGCCTAGTAGAAACCACCTTTGCAAATAAAACTATCTTTTGCATGATTGCATGCATAACTTAGCTTCTATTATTTTATGTGTGTGATTTGTTTGATTGATTATTGGTTGGAATGCTAGTTGATATTGTGTTTGCTTGATATATTTGTAGTGAAGTTAGAAAAGTGTGAAACTAGCAAGATCAAGAAGTGAACCCACATTCCCTACCAAAAAGGCAAGTGACACTATCATCTAAAGTCCTACTATTTTCATTATACTTAGTGGATTTTGAAACATTCATGAAAAGAATTTCTATACTATATGCTATGCTAAATCCTAATAGGATACCCTTATACATTCCTTAGTGAAAATAATGTAGTTGTAAAATGCTTAGCCATGCTACATATTTTGAGAAGAGATACATGTTGAGATTTTATGAAGTTAAGAAAAGACTTCTGTTTTTATATAATAAAACAAGTACTCAATGAACCACCTGGGTGGACAAGGATACTCAAGTTTTGGACAAGGTGGCAACAAAAGGAACCATGTCGATGGCAATCTCTTTGTGAGTTGCACCAAAAGAAAACCACCCAGGGACTTAGAGATTGAACATGTTTCTCCAACAATGGCTTTCGTGTACAGCCACATGCTAATATGGCTCTGGCTTAGTCAACTACATTGGGAAGACCCATGCATTGTCTTCAGGTTTACTGGAAATGAGGGAACTAGGAACCCTACATTGGTGCCTGAAGACAAGCTAGCAACGGTGTAAGGGAGGACCCTCTGAAAAGACTTCGTCACATTCTCAATCTGCCAGTACTCCATCTTCGTGAGTACTTATCTAGCGGCCACTGGTGGCAACAAGATGAGATTGTGTCAAGTGGGTAAAGTGTACAACTTCTGCAGAAGATAAAAATTCTAAGTACTTAGCCATGTCCCCGGTTATGGACAATACTGAGCAACTAAAGCTTGAAGCTATGGGAAATCTCGACATTCCAATTTCTAAAAGAAAAACTTTAAAGTGATAACAAAAGACTTGAAGCACTTGGGGATTTACCAAGGAGCTCAAGAGATTTGGATAAAAACTTGAAGTACTTGGGGTGTACCAAGGAGCTCAAGAGATTTTGATAAAAACTTGAAACACTTGGGGATTTACCAAGGAGCTCAAGAGATTTTGATAAAAACTTGAAACACTTGGGGATTTACCAAGGGTCACAAGAGATTTTGATAAAAACTTGAAACACTTGGGGATTTACCAAGGAGCTCAAGAGATTTTGACAAAGACTTGAAACACTTGGGGATTTACCAAGGAGTTCAGAAAGATTTGACAAAAGATCAAAACCATTTTGAAAAGGTAGGATAAATTATTGCTTTCTGCAAATGAGCCTAAAACCCCACTTAGCCAAATATGCATGTATTGATAGGATCCACTTATATTCTACATAATAGTGAAACTTGCCAATACAATTCAAATGTATTGACCCTTGTGGCTGTAACTTGTTATGTTGCAGGTTTGATTGTTATTTAGTGAAGTTGATTGATTAGGATTACAAGTCTACAACCAACATGTTTGCCTGTGGCACTTTGAAGATGAAGGACCCCATGCTTATAGATATTCTGCTGCAATGTAATGTAATAGCCAAATGAGCTATGTAAGATGTAATAAAATTATGTTATTCCTGGTAATAAAGTTATATTATGACCTTTGTTTCTTGATATTACATCTTAACTGTGGATGCTAGCTATTGATCCAGGGACTAGCATTGTAAACACAGGGATCTCTACCTTATTGAAGGTTGGGACCTCTACAGCACCGCTATAGGGTAAATCTTTCTGAAAGCCGTGTTCACAGTTATGGACGACTTGGAGCATAGTTTCTCGATCATAGACAAGCATAAATAAAGTACCGCTTTTAAATTGACTAAAACATGACTAGTAATAGTGTAATATTCATGGAATGATTAACAAAACTGCCAATGGATGGGATGTTCTTCCGCCTTCTCGTTCAGGAACGGGGAGGTGGGCAAGCAATGTTAACTTGTGTTGGTATATATCTGTTGGTTATTTAACTGTTGTTTATTTAACGAGCGTTTGTTTATCATTGGTTAGGCGGATGTTGTAGTGCGTCTCTATAGAACTGCTAGGCTTTATTTTTGCTGCAATTGTGTCACCTCCAGGTTGTTTCCTTTATACGCATAAATACTTGTTGAGTCCCTTAGGGTCTCACACGATAAAATATTGGTTCATATGGACAGGTATACTCTAAGAAAGGTTACTGGTTCGAAAGGACCGTTGATGGTGTCAACGGCCGTCTGGTGTAGAGATTCTAGGGATGGAGATCTATGAGATCTGTGGGAGGGATGTGCTTATTTTTGAGGCATCTTATGCCAATTTTCTTCTTACCCATACTCAGATTTTGTCTTCCGCTTCTGCTTGATACTCTGATGTGTGATGTATGAGGATGTATCCTAAACTACTAGCTATATAGTATTTTGGATCTTGCCATATGGTGTTGTATATTTCTATTTCTTTTAGATGGTTTAGCTTTGATGTACTCTTGTATGTTGTTGCCATACATACTCAGTTGTGTATTCTTGACTCGCAGTCTAGCCGGCTAGGTCTCTCGCACTTGAAGCTATAACCACGGAAAGTGGGTAGAGTGGTTTATCGGTACCGTGCCCTGCTCCACTAGGATGGGACTGCACGTGGCTGGCCTTTGGGCCTCCGCGGTAGCACCACCTTATGCACGTTTGGGTTATACCGGCTTGTGATTCAGAGTGTAGGGTCCTAGGATTACATCTGGTATAAGAGCCATTCCTCCCTTTAGGGTCTTAGCCAAGATGGTCATTGTCAGTCTAACAAATATATTTGGTGGTTATGTATATTAGGGAAAAACTAAATGTGAGAGTATGACTGCTTCCATTTTTCTCCTTACCCACCCACCCACTATTTTATGGTAAGGAAGTGTAACGTTTATCAATCCTATTCTAAAAATTCAAACTAGGATTCACGTGTTCAAGTGTACCATAGGTTGTTTGTGTCAAATCGTTTTGTCTATCTATTGCATCTAACTTATTATCGTATTCTGTGTTTGGTTATCAACTGTTGGTACATTCCATACTAACAAGATTTGTCAAACCGACGCGATATATCTGATTCCTTGTAAGCCGATGCGATATTTTTTAGGGTGTCCATCCTTTCTCCATGCTTTCATAGAATGTGGAGTTGCAACACTATTTGTCAAGTGGTTTTGCGCATCGATTGGTATTTTCATGCCGAAAAATGCGGAAATTTTTTCTTTGACTCATCTGTGTTTCCACACTCCTTTCAGTCATGTGTGATACACTTTTCTCCTTCTTTTGTCAGCATGTTCATGTTAACTCGATCTTTTTCTACAGGCGCTTCAATCTGGAGTGTTACTTCATCTTCAAATTTTTTTGTGCTAAATACATAACTACATCGATCTGATTCTTGTGATTGTAATTTGGATCTCAATATAACTATATGACACTTATCATGAGTGGAATATGGTCAATTCTATCAATATAATCCTCCCAAATGATGGCGGTTATCTCTTGTGATTTTGAGTTGTAAAGTGAGCATACCTATATCATTTTCAAGTATCAATCGGAGGTTTCATAAGGCACTATGATGGTCTACCATCTGGTTATCATGCTTCACCTCTTTGAACTCCATATTTGAAGGTTCTCTTTGATATGAGAGAATTTCATCTGTTCATCTATGATAGATTTGCTTAAATGTATGAGTTATCATCGGTTCTTACCAAATCTTTCCTCCTATCAACCGGTGATATCAACAAGGTGAACGAGTCAGTATCTCTTTTCTTATAAGAAGGACCAGATAATCTATTCTTCAAATGCATCCACCTAAACACTAATCTTTGCTCTTCTTGTTGATATTTCGTGGTGGTATATCTTGATGATATTCTCGCCTATTATATATCAATGGAAGAACATGAAGAACATCTTCTTATTTTCTCTCGAGCATCGTGAAAACCACCTGTGTGCAAAGTTCTCAACGTGTAAATCCCAACTTTTTAAAGTCACCTATCTCGACCATGTCCCTCTACTAAAGACATTGCTAAAATCCAAGAATCATCAAAATCAATTGTTAATTCTCACCAATCATCAGACTCCAACCAACTCCGGTGTTTTCCTTTGTTTGTCAAGTTATCATCGTCATTCTACTGAAGATTTCCTCAAGATGGCTAAAACTCGCTCAAATTCTTTTGGTCTTCCGCTCATCAAGAAACCTTTTGAAACCCTCTCGGTTTATCTTCTATCTTTAATCCGCTAGATCAAACAAAGATTTTCTAGATCTTTCACAATTCCTCTATTCAAAGTTTGGAGTGCTATCCTTAAACTACCTGTCGAAACCGTCACCTATTTCTGTGATCTTCCTTGTTACCTTTTCGATGGCTTGGGACTTCCTACATGACAACAGTATCATGACCTTTATCTACTTTGGATCCGACGAATTGTTTGCATCAATCTTTGTTTTCTTACGAAGCTTCATAAGTTTATCCTTGTCAAGATCTCCATTCTAAAATTCTGAGAGTTGGGTTGCACAATTTTCATACTCATGTACGGAGTAATGCTTTGGGTGCAGGATGGAGTAGCTACCATACCACTACTCTTATCATTCGCTCTTGTATATTTAATTGTTAGATTAATGCAATTTCACTCATTCCACAGAAGTCAGAAGTGGCCATTATCCCTCGAGACCTTTACTTTCGTCCTTGTTTTCTCGGAGTGTTCTCTCAAGAATGTAATTCACAATCTATTGTTTGTGGTCTCGTCTATTTTAATATGGAGCAAAATCTTCAATGATAAGGTGGAATAAAGGCAAATCTTTTATGTCTTCTTCATTCGACCGACATTCTACATCGTCATACAAATGGATGGAAGCTATATCCAACTTCTTTTTGGCAATTCTTTTATTTTTGTAAAGCCAATTATGGTCGATGACATCAATCGAAAATTTATTGTAAAAACCTCATGGTTAAGGAAAGCAATAATAATATCTACAATCACCTCCAGATCCGCTATATTCAACTTCTTTCTCAAGTATTCATCACAATTCGGTCACCTAAATCCCTTGAAGATAAATTCGCGCATCTCAATTGTGCGATCATTTGTTCCTCACAGGCACAAGAAGAATCAGATCTGAGAATTAAGGAACCCAAATCTTTTTGTGGATATCAAGGAACCTTCTTTTTTTAAGGCAATATTGTTTCTCCAAACTTCATTTCTTAAATCTAAGGGATGAAACAATGTTATCTTCATAGTGGTTGTGAACTTATCCAAATCTTTATTTTCTTCCAGTGTGAGAAAGAATCATCTTCACTTGGTTCTATAAATCTTTAATCCTAATGATGTGTCTTTTCTTTCTCCTCGATACATCATCCTTTCATAATTATATCAACAAGTGGTTCTTTTCCTTAAGATCATCTGAGCTATGTCCATCCTACCTTCCTTTCAAGACAATCCTACAATGCTACAAGCCTTTTTTATATAGAAGCAAAACGCCAGAATCGAAACAAGTCTAGCAAGTTTTCAAGGTGTATCGGTCGCACAATTCCGTTTAGAAATCAACATGGGAACATGAGGATCACCTTCGTTTCGAACACCCGCCTCTCCTTGGTATTTTTCTTTTCCTAGGAATCTCAGGGAGAGATTCTTGTTTAGTGGGGAAGAGTTGTAGCATCCCAATTTTCTAACAATTATAATGCTACTTTCCTAGTCTATATAGTGCTACTTCCTAAATATCATTCTTGCATTGCATCATCAGTATATTATGCCCATGTCACCAAGCCACCTTGCATTTGAGCATCATATAAGACCCCTCTTGTTTGGTTCTTATCCCATATGCATTATATATTGTGTCACTTGTATTTTCCTCTTGATATATTGTATTTGCTTCTTGATAAATTGCTTCATGCCCAAGTTGAGTTGTGGGCATATCTCTTTTGCAATCCCACCACATTTCTTTGTCACCACCTTATAATCCCACCATCCAAACTATATATGAGCATTGTATATATTTTGGCATTTGTCTCGCTCTTATGTACTAAGAGGATCCACTTCTATTTCCACCTACTCACATATATGATTCATGTTGTTCTCACAATATTATATATGGGGAGCCACATGGCCACCTTTTCATGCTATGTGAGTGGGAATGTTTCTCCATCTTCCATATGGCTTGTGTTTGGGAGTCTGATCATGTGTGAATATATTTTGGCTATATGATCATTTAGTGGGACACCCACACTAGCATGGACAAATTATATTCATGTATGTCTATATACCATCTATTCCATATGGTAAGCAAGCTTCCATCCATGTGTTGGCCTTAATCCAAATTATTGGATGTAGGTAGAAATAAATGCCATTAGAAGTGATAGTTGTTTTCACAACTTGATGTAGTGGCATTTATTACATTGCATGTGCCATGCAACCTTGGCCATCCTCTCAATCTGTGGTGGTATAAAACAATCCCTCATGGCAAGCAAGTTTGTTCTCATAAACTTACTCAAGCAATCACCTCATGCATGGCCCATGCATGAGAAGTGTCCACCTTTTCTCTTGATGTGTTTCATCCAAATCTTGGAAGCTATGTTTCAAAAATCTAAACAAAACAATTAAATCCTCTTCATCTAGCTCTTCTTGCATGGCTTTGTGTGGTACCTTTCAAAACCTTTTGGATATAAATAAACAAATAAAAACCTAAACTACTTGCACAGATCTAAACAAAACCATCCCTATCCCTAATTACGA
The DNA here is from genome assembly GCA_023614405.1 of Avena insularis. NCBI lineage: Eukaryota > Viridiplantae > Streptophyta > Magnoliopsida > Poales > Poaceae > Avena > Avena insularis. The sequence continues at coordinate 189,694,820 of CM042689.1, read as the reverse complement.
CATCTATCTACCTCCAACCTTTAAACCCTAGCTCTAATATATCTCCCTCCCTTTCTCTCTTTATCCTAGATAATCCTAAACGTAATCATCTAACCCCATCACCACCACCACGTGACCTCCTTTCCTCCTTCCCTCTATTGGCAAGCCAACCACCAGCTCATGCACCTGCCTCCGCTGGTCCCCCTCGATCAAGAAATGAAGAGGCCATCCACCCAGAGACTCCCTCTAGCTTTTGCAAAAAGGGAAAATATCCCATGTGCCTTTTCCCTCTCCTATTCATCACCACCACCCCCATCTCCCCACCCTCCTCCTTTACCCATCTACCAGGCTCAGGTCGAATCCCCTAGGCGCCCCACCTTCTTCCTCCTTTGCCCATGGCCATGTCTAACCCTATCTTAGGGCCTAACTCCTAGCCAACACTGGAAGACGATAATGAATGATCCAGGAGGCCGGAGGCTTCCTTTGTTGTCCTCCTCTACTTCCTGGAACACGAGTCAGAGCCTAGATCTAATGGAGAAAGACCTTCGCCGCCATGGATGCCAGGGCCCGAAGAACTATGTCCACGAGCCTCGCAGCCGACCTCCTCCTCACCATCTAGATCTGATTGCTTGCAAGCGCTCCGGTAAGCCCCTTTACCTAGTGGACATCCCCATGTGTCACTTCAACCTCCCTCGCTAGCGTTCATTTTGTCGAGCACACTCTGTGCACTACCGCTCGATGCTATACTTCATGTCATGTGCCGCCTCTTCCTGGTCTCTGTAAACACGAATTCCCAGATCTGGTTAGCCACCAACAAAGCTTTGGATGCCCAGTTGATCTTTGTCCTTCCAGTTCACCAATGCACCTGGCCATGCTCGATTTGGAGTCCTGCAGCGCTCGTTCTTGTCCTCGAAAGATCGCCTCCTCTCACATTAGACTATTAAGTTCTTTAGACCAAAGCATCTCTGTCTCTCTTCTGTTCAGAGTCGCACCAACCTCTGTTCCTCACCCGTTTCCGGCGCACACGGTTCTTGTCCGGCGAAACTCACTGAACCAATCTGGTAGCCCGTGTTTCCCTCTCCATCTTTCCTTTTTGTATCTTTGCCAAATTCCCAGCCGATCCGTTGCCATCTTCCTCCTAACGTTGGCAAAAATCTCTGAAAATCTATGTCCGTCTGTCAGTTTTCGACAGCATCTCCTAGCCCTTTTCTAGAAAGGCCCCTCGCTTCTTCAAAACCTTAACCCGCAGTTCCTTTTATCCCCACCTGTCACCCCAGACTGACCGCGCGCCCTGTGTTCCTTCTGTCCCTCTTGACCCACCTATCGGTCTCTGTGGCTAACCCAACCATGAGTAACAAAACTTTTGGGTCTTTTCAAATTCCAAAAAAAATACAAAATCTGATTTAAATACAAATTAATTCATAACGTTTGAAATATTTGGAATTTGCAAAGTTTAGAAAACAAAACGTGAATAATTTTCTAATATGAATTCAAACCTAATTTCAAATTTGATCAGATTTGACTATATCGAGTCAAACCATTGACTTTGACCCCTCATTAATATAATTGACTTTAAATATTGTTTAAAAGTGATAATTCCAAATATCAAGTATAATATATGTTTTTGAATCAGAAAAATATGATGAATCTATTTATGCTATTTATAATATCATTTGAGCAATTTAAAATTTCGAAATAATTTAATTATTAACAAATGCCATTTCTTTAATATTTCATAACTTTAAAATCATAAATCTGTTTTCGACAAATGATATGTCTAAATCGATTAGCTCGACGAGCCCTTTCTAACTATGCACTCCATGTTATGAACTGAAGCATGCATCATATAATTATTAACTATATAGAAAGGTTTATGGAAGCAAAACATGACTAAAAACTTAATCAAATGCTTTATTCTTATACCCCACACCTCACCCATGGCATGCTATGTTATGCCATATAAATTGTGCATCATTCCATCATGGCATACTTGTTGCTTGTTGCATATGATTTATATATTTGTTCTATTTATTTATTTTGGCCCCTTGTGTGTTTGGTTTTTATCTGGAGAATATAAGGAGCCACATGAGTATTACACGGATCCATCTTATTCTTCAACTGAACTGCCAGGAAAGCATTTACCCATGCTTGCACTACATATAGTACCTAATGCATCTATCTTATTCTTGCATTATTGAGTCGCGATCCGAATTAAATTGAATCCCAAGTATTTCATAGCTTTTACTTTTAAACTCCACCGAAGCTTGTTCCCTCCATCCTATGAGCCATTACTATAGGAGTTGTTTGAGAGATGTAAGTCGTATAATTGCATCTGTAGGGTTTGCGTGTGTCTTTGAATAATGAGGTACCTAAACAACTGAATCGAGTAGTAATGGGATAACTAATGAAAGAGGCACCGATGGGAATTATCTGCTATTTGGTTCTTTAAGATCACTTGTGTCCCATAGGACCCCGAGTACTCGATACATATTTCTTGAATATCGCACTATTCGCATGTGGGACCATGAATCCCCCTGGCCAGAGCTTGAATCTTTTCTTATTTATTGGGGCCATAAACTAGTTTGGGACTTTACTACTCTCATGTAATTATGCCATGCTACTGCTTATTTACTATTGTTTCTCGAGGATCATTTACTATTGTATTGTTTGGGAAACCCATGCTATGTTTCCGATGTATCGATAAGCCCAATCACACTTTCAGGTTCCAAGTCATTTACAGCCGTCGCCACACACCCTGGGTCCCGGAGCCGGCCGACTTCGTAGCGGGTAGCTTAGTGAGGTGGCCCCCTAGAATATTTAATGAGTATTGTGATTACTTTCTTGTGATGCCTTGTTGGGTTTTTATTTGGTTTTTCTGAGGTTGATCGTGCGTGTGTTTCTATTTGTGCACCCCTACAGGGTAAATCTTTTTGAAAGCCATGTTCACGGTTATGGATGACTTGGAGCATAGTTTCTCGATCATAGACAAGCATAACTAAAGTACTGCTTTTAAATTGACTAAAACATGACTAGTAATAGTGAAATATTCAAGGAATAATTAATAAAACTACCAATGGATATGCAAAGTTTGTGCATTGTCTATGATTTTACTGTGTGGGAACCCATATCTCAGGATGATATCCTTAAGGAATATCACAGCTGTGGGACCATCACATTTTCTTATTGGCTTAACCTCAATCCATTTTGTGAATATATCAACCATGAAAAAGATGTGGGTAATACCGCCACAAGTCGGCTTAACTGTCCCAACCATATCCAAGCACCAAACATCAAATGGACAAGTTATAGGTATAGTTTTGAGTTCATAGGATGGCATATGCATCTTACTCAAATATCTCTGACACCCATTCAAATTTTCAGAAGTTCCTTTGCATCTCGCAAACAACTGGGACAATAGAACCCATGCCGGAAATCATTGGCCACCAAGGCTCTAGATGAGGCATGATGCCCACATTAAACTTGGTGTATATCTCGGAGGATCTCTTGTCCTTCTGGCGGATCAACGCATCTCTGTAGGACACTAGTGACACTTCTTTTGTTTATCTCTTTGTTTATTATGGTATAAACTTTTGCCCTTCTTTAGATTTGTCTAGCGAGGAGCTCATCACTCGGTAGAGTTTCATTTTCCAAAAACTCAATAATTGGTTGCGCCCATGCTGGAACCTCGTGTGCCGGGGTAAGTAATTCGCCCATTTCCATCACATCAGCCAACATAACCTCTGTAAAATTAAACTGACCAGCCCAAGGTTCTGCGAGCTAGTCTTCGTGTTTGCCTAGTCAGTCCCGGGGTTATTCGGATCGTTCCTCCCATCAATGTCCATTGGGACAACCTCGGACCCTAGGTTGGCTGGGATATAGATTGACTCGGATTCTGGTGATGCTATGATGGATGGTTTTTGTAGGTGATCAAGAGCTACGACGAGCAGGATAGATTTCCTGGATGAGCCGAGTTTTGACAATGTGCCTGATGTATGTGATGGAATTTAGATCCCTCAAAGTATCCACTGATTTTATGCACATGAAATCTATATAATGCCATATTTGCATCAAGAGTATCCCAATGACCTAACACTTTATGCACCACCAGATCGAAAACACCAAATAATTGTATCAGACGTGTTACAATATCCTTTGCTACTTTTAAGCCAAGGACAATGTCAACGCCCAGATTTTTATTCCTAGATTCCTGTTATGCCATACATTGCAATCCCAGGATTACCATTTTTGCGAGACATAACAGAATTGGTAGCACATTACGTTATCCATTACAAACCATAATAGTCTTACAAATAGTTGATCATAAGATCAAGTCTGAATAAAAATCATAGTACAGGAATAATAGTAGCACAGTAGAGGCTCCATCTTCTGGGTCACAGGCAATGCTGACGATGGGAGATGGTCCTAGTTATCAAAAGTGTCCTGCTTTCCATTCTTCTCGTAGTCTCCTTCATAGTCTAGACATGGGAATAGACAGGGACAAAGCCATGAGTACTCTTAAAGTACTCGCAAACCATCACTAAAGCAGTAAGACCATTCTAATAGGCATCCTAAGCTCTAGGTTGTTTGCAACAAGGCAATTTTATTTCACAAGTACCTGGTAGTAAAGACATAACTTTAGTTGTCTAGATTACTTAAGTGGTAACCTAGTTTCATGTCCACATCCTTGTGGACTCAAGTCAAACTCATATTTCAAGTCACAGGTCATTTTGAAAACATCTGACAACGGAACAGTATGGACATCCAACTGTCCATAACCGTGGACGCGGCTATTCAAATAGTTTGACAATCTGGAGAGGTGTTACACTTTCACCACAACATTCAATACATTCATCAGGGATAACCCTGAATCATCATACTTGGTATGCTGATAATCAATCATAACCTTTCAATTACACACCCTAGTATAGGCACCTCCCCTATGAGTTTGGCCTCCCAGCCATTACCATCGGTCATCCCGGGAACTGCACAGGTGGGTATTCATATTCACAAGGTAGCCTCGTCTCACCTGCTTCCGCGAGGGAACCCATACTAAGACACATAACCTTCCAGTTAAGCCTTACCCAAACTCGGGTATTGTGGTTATGCGGTAAAATTGGAATTCTATCGCATCCAAACCCAACCATCACTAAAGCAGTAAGACCATTCTAATAGGCATCCTAAGCTCTAGGTTTGTTTGCAACAAGGCAATTTTATTTCACAAGTACCTGGTAGTAAAGACCTAACTTTAGTTGTCTAGATTACTTAAGTGGTAACCTAGTTTCATGTCCACATCCTTGTGGACTCAAGTCAAACTCATATTTCAAGTCACAGGTCATTTTGAAAACATCTGACAACGGAACAATATGGACATCCAACTGTCCATAATCGCGGACGCGGCTATTCAAATAGTTTGACAATCTGGAGAGGTGTTACACTTTCACCACAACATTCAATACATTCATCAGGGATAACCCTGAATAATCATACTTGGTATGCCGATAATCAATCATAACCTTTCAATTACACACCCTAGTATAGGCACCTCCCCTATGAGTTTGGCCTCCCAGCCATTACCATCGGTCATCCCGGGAACTGCACAGGTGGGTATTCATATTCACAAGGTAGCCTCATCTCACCTGGTTCCGCGAGGGAACCCATACTAACACATAACCTTCCAGTTAAGCCTTACCCAAACTCGGGTATTGTGGTTATGCGGTAAAATTGGAATTCTATCGCATCCAAACCCAACCATCAGTTTTTATCAAAGTCAGGGCACATACTTCATTCAATATCATCTTCAACTCATGGTGTCCATAACACATGTCAAAACATTTCAATACAATGACTCATTATTCCAAGGTTTTCATAATCATTTGTTCCTAGCTATAGTAATCAAGATTAGTTTAGCTCTATCATCATCAATGAGGGTTTCACTATTGAGGGGTGCTAATCAAGTGTAACTACCTACATCAAGTTCCAAACTCTGGATGACATCTTTCCTAATTTTCCACTAATCACCAATTAATTAAATATTTGAGGAACTTTGATAAAAGGGAGACAATATAAGGCTTGCAAGTAAAAATTGGGATTGTTATAATCAAAGTGGTATCACAAGGGTAATGCATAGTTCTATCAAAGTGGTATCACAAGGGTAATGTAGCTTGCCTTGGATGGTATAGTGGTCGTAGTTCTCCTCCTCTTCTTCGTATAATTCTTCCTCCTCGTAGCCCGGATGGATACTAGCATCTATAAGTAAATACGAGGTACACAATCACCAAACAATACTTAACTACTTCTATTTAACACACCCAGAGTCACACTAGATGATCTAGCATCATCTCTATCATTACAAGAAAAGGGTGACAAGATTTTATTTATCTTAATTTAGAAAAGTAATTTCTACTCATTGAAAAGTTACTTAAGATTTAATATTATCCAATTCAAATATGGGATCATATTGACACATGTCATCACCACATATTCCAATACTCGGGAATGTGATTTAAAGTGATTGGCCTAAATTGCAAAGTTTACAAAGCCATTTAATAATTTTTATGTGACTAGAAATGACTATAAAGCCATTCTTTAATATTGGTCCAGGACTACTACATGTAAATTTATATATTTTTACATATTAAGATAAATCATGGGAAATGTGATTTTTGAGAGTTGGAATCAACTCAAAATCATTTAAGGTTGATTTTAGAAAAAAAATTGAAGTGGTAAAATCTACTTTCTTGTTATTTTTACTCAGGATAATCTAATATATCAAACTGTTTAAATCCAACGGGAGTGATTAGAGATTTTCATCTACTTTCTAACAAAATTGGTTTCATTCAATTTGGTTCAGTGATTATTTCTGAATTGATTTTCAAAGTTACCTACAGTATAGGATTCTGAAATAAAAGAAAAATCTAAGTTTTTGAATCTGTGGGCTACGGGCGGGAAAACTAACGGGCTGGCCCAACTATGAGACACGCGCGCGGAGGGATGCACCAGGGTTGGTCCCACACGTCAGCGGCTGTGACTTGGATTAAAACAAAATGGTATCCTCTAATCTGGGCCGCAGGTTAGAGCACGATCGATGGCTCCACGTCGTCGTCTCCGCCGCATGGGGCGCGTGAGACTGAACCCTAGCTCTACAGCGGGGGTCGTCCGGGGCTTACTAGGGCTCTAGATAGGTCCGGGGGGTTGGCGAACGAGTGAGTCGAAAATGGCGGTTCGACTGGTGGTCGCGGCAGCTCCTGGGGCAGCTCCTAGCACTGGTTCCTCTTCTCCACTGCAGCGGCAGGCTCCGGTGAAATTCCTGCGATGTGGTACTCGCCTTGCTCTAGGGACGGGTCGGAGATATTGCTGGAGAGAGGGGAGTAGAATGGTGTGTGTTTTGAGGCGCGGGGAGGGCACTATTTATACTGCGACGAAGGGGGCATAGCGACATGTCTCGGGCTCGTCAGCGACGTTGTTACAGGGGGCTATCAGCATGGCCAAGGGTGTAAGTCGACGCAGGGCTTCATGGAGGTCGGTGTATGCACAGTGGCATGGCAAGGCGCGGTCTGCATCGTTCTAGAACATTTGTGCTCTGCAGCGGTACCGTCGGCATTCGTCACAGCATACGGTGGTCATGGTGCTCATGGGGTCAAATGAGCATGTATGGGAGCTTGCTGGAGTCACGGTGAACTTATTAGCACAAGGAGAGAGCGAGGCATGACATGTTTGCATGGGATTGCTCGGCGCTATGGCGCGGCGATTGGCATGGTCGGGTGTTAAATGGGCGCCGCTGCGCTAGCATCTCCGTAGGCGGTCGTTGGTCGAGGCGTGCACAACTAGGGGCGGTGAGGTCATGGCTACCTCCTAGACATCGTGGGCGAGGGTGGCGCGGTCTGTGGCAGTGTGTCCGTGTCGGGGTGACATGGGTGAGCTCGGCTACAAAATGCGCTGGTCAATATGGCGAGTGAGAGGAGCTCAATTGCACGGGATGGTACTGGTAGAGTTAAGGGCACATCGTGGAGGCTTGGTGAGGTCACAAAGATAATCACAAGGTTGATCAAAAGAGTAGATAGTTGGGAAGGTTGTACTGTGATCACCAGGTGTTTGATTAAATGGCCGCAAGAACTAAACCTTCCAATTTTCCAAATATTTTTGCTGGGTGTGCTGGTCATAAGCTTGGTAGTCTCTAGGGGCAAGGGTTTGCTAAGTGGTGAAGGTTTTAGTGGTTTTCCAAAAATGACTATTTGATGCATAAGATAGATTCAATTTTGAATTGCCTCTCAAATGGGTTTGAAATTGTTTCTGCAAGATTTGAAAGCTCCATTGTGTTCAGTGTCACTTGGTCCAGCAAGGTAAGAAAAGGAAGGGAATTGTTTCTGTTTGAAATCAATTGCTAGAGATGCTCAAAGTGAGCTAAGTGTTAACTTTTGCAAAAATGACCATTAGGTCATATACTTCATATTTTAATTTTCTTTTGTGTTGATCTGGTTGGGATTTGACCTAGATGATATGATTTTGATATTTAAACCATTTCTCATCCTTTACAACAAACAAACTTGGCATTGCAAACATTCATACACATTCATAACACACAAGCATTAAGATAGTGTTTATTATTAAAGCTTTTGTTAACCCTAATTTTTGGTTGATTAGAAATTGATATCCTCCTTAATATTTTTGAGATGTTACAAAACATTCCCCCCTTAAACAGAATCTCGTCTCGAGATTCAGGAAAAACTAGGAACTAAAGAGATTGGGAAACTCCGTCCTCATGTAGTCTTCTCGTTCCCAGGTGGCTTCTTCTTCAGTATGGTTGCTCCACTGAATTTTGAGAAACTTGATACTCCTGGTCCGGGTGGTCCTAAAAGCTTCTTCCAAAATACGAATGGGTAATTCACGATAGATTAAATCTGGGTTGATCTTCATTGTTCTGTCATTGATGTTCTTGAACACTTCCGTCTTTTCTGGAACTTCCAAGCATTTCTGAAGTAACGAGATATGAATCACATCATGAACGGCTGACATCTCTTCCGGCAGTTCTATCTGATAGGATACTTCTCCTCGGCGACTTAAAATCTTGAAGGATTCCATATATCTGGTGCAAGCTTTCCTTTGAGTTGGAAATGCTACATTCCTTTCAAGGGTGATACTTTGAGATAAACAAAGTCTCCGATATTGAAGGCTAGATCTCGAAGTCTCTTGTCAGCATAATTCTTCTGTCTAGATTGAGCGGTCTTGAGGTGCTCACGGATATTTTCAACTTTCTCTTCAGCTTCTCGTAGGATGTCTGCTTTGAATATCTGACTCCTCCTACTTGCTACCAATTCAGGGGGTACGACACTACCTTCCATACAAAAACTCAAATGGGGCCATTTGCAAACTGGCTTGATAACTGTTGTTGTATGAGAATTCTGCGAAAGGCAGGCAGTCTTCCCATTTGGATCCATATTCCAGTACGCAAGCTCTCAACATATCCTCAAGTATCTAGTTTACTCTTTCTGTTTGTCCATCTGTCTGCGGGTGATAAGCGGTGCTGAAATTTAGTTTGGTTCCTAAACCTTCTTGGACCTTCTTCCAAAATCTTTAGGTAAACTGGGTTCCTCGTTCTGACAAAATGGTCTTGGGGGTTCTGTGCAGACTGACTATTCTAGCAATATACAATTCTTCTAGCTTCGAGCTTTGATAAGTGGTATTGACTGGTATGAAATGAGATACTTTGGAAAGCCTATCCACTATGACCCAAATTGAATCATTTCCTCTACTAGATTTAGGCAAACCGGTGATGAAATCCATTCCAACTAAATCCCATTTCCATTCTGGAATTTGCAATGGTTGGAAAAGTCCTACAGGTCGCTGGTGTTCCGCTTTGACTCTCTGACAAATATCACACTTGTCGATATAGCTTTCGACTTCTCTCTTCATTTTGTGCCACCAAAATTGCTCTTTCAAAACCTGATACATCTTCTTTCCTCCCGGGTGAATAGAATAAAGAGTATCATGGGCTTCTTGCAAAATAACATGTTTCAACTCTAAATCTGCTAGCACATAGATTCGACCCTTATACCACAGAACTCCTTCATCTTCTATGAATCCTGATACCTTGCCTGTACTGATACAATATTTAATTCTGTCGATACTGGCATTTCCTTTTTGAGCTTCCTTTATCTGACCGATCAAAGTGGGTTGAAGTTCAATACTGGCTAGGAATCCTTTGCTAACTAGCTCCATTCTGAAATTATGTAACTCTTTATGCAAACTTGGCTGCTCTTTCATAATCATGGTGTTTAATCGACACGACAGTCTACTAAGAGCATCTGCTACCATGTTCGCCTTGTCGGGGTGGTAGTGAATGTTAAGGTCATAATTCTTGATTAACTCTATCCATATCCTTTGTCTCATATTCAGCTCCTTCTGGGTGAAAATATACTTCAAACTCTTGTGATCTGAATAAATCTCACAGCGGTTACCCATGAGTTAATGATGCCATGTCTTCAAGGCTAAAACTATGGCTGCCAATTCTAAGTCATGGGTTGGATAATTCTGTTCATGTTTGTAACTACCTCGGTGAATTACGCTCCTAGTTACAAGCCTGGATGAGCAGAAATGGTTGAAATAGTACGGTGGGGCCCAAATGCCACTCACAGGTAGACCTTTCGGCCGTCCCAACCATTTCCACACATCGGGACAAGAATGGGCCGCGTAATCGGCAGGCGAAGGGATCAACTACATACACAAATGAGTATGTATGCAAGCCTCCATACAACAGTACATCAGAGCCATTCCATCTAAAAAGAAAGGAAATATAGCAACGCCATACGGCAAGATCCAAATATCCTAGATAGATATAATAGTTTAGGATATCTCCTCATACATCAAACATCAGAGTATCAAAGTGAAGCGAAGACAAAATCCAGTACGGATAAGAAGCAAATCGGCATAAGATGCCCCATAAATAAGCAGATCCCGCCAGATCTCACGGATCCTCGCTCCTCGAATCTCTACAATCAATGATCGCTGCCCACATCGTTCGCCTCTTCCACCCAGATCCATCTTATGAAAACTGTTCATCTCAACCAATAATTTATCGTGTGAGACCCTAGGGTACTCAGCAAGTCTTAATGCCTCTAAAGGGGACACAACCTGTGGTGACGCAATTGCAGCAAAAGATAAACCCTAACAGTACTATAGATACTCGCTAACCATCCGACTAACCAGAGATAGACGGATGTCCGTGAATTAATAACAACAGTTATAAGCTTAAAACGGTAATATCCACGAACCATCCTCCTCCTCGCCATCGACGAGGAAGCGGACGAACAACCCCCCATCCGCTGGCAGTTTTATTATCCATTCCGTGAGTGTTGCACTATTTACTAGTCGGTACCTAGTCTAGTCAAGTTAAAACGGTACTTTAGTTATGCTTGTCTATGATCGAGAAACTGCTCCAAGTCGTCCATAACCATGACACGGCTTTGAAAGTTTTACCTGGGTGCACAAATAGCAACACACACTCGATATGCCTCGGAAAACCAAATCAAAACCCAACGTGTCAGTCACGACAACGCGTTCACAGGATTCCGATATATTTCAGTGGGCCACCCCATTGAGCCACCCGCATCGACGTTAGGTGACTGCGAGAGAGCCTCAAGGTTTGCGTCAATGGCTGTGAACGATCGGGAACCCAAAATGTGACGGGCTTGTCGACACCGTGAAAACACTCCGCTTTCCTAACGATGACAAAGGTGCGAGACTCGCACAATTTAAATAAAGCAAGAAAGCATGGCATAAGTACAGATAGTAAATAAAACCTCAAACTAGTTTGTGGCCCTCAAGAAATAAGAATGAATCAAGCTCGCCTGTGGGGGTTCATAAGCCTCCCGGATGTGGATAGCGCCAATATTCAAGGAACAGGAATCAAGTACTCGGGGTCCTACGGGACACAAGTGAGCCTGAAAAACCAAATAACAGATATGGCTCACCGGTGCCACTTTCATTAGTTATCCCATTACTACTCAGGTTAAGTTGTTTAGGTACCTCGTTATCCATCAGACACTCACATACCCTACACATGCTGTTCTACGACTCGCATGGCTCAAACAACTCCTGTAGTAAGGGCTCATGGGATGGAGGAACAAGCTTCGGTGGGGTTTAAAAGTAAAGGCTATGCAATACTTGGGATTCAATTTAATGCAATCGCGACTCAATGATGCAAGAATAAGATAGAGGCAATAGGTACTATATGTATGCAAGCATGTGGTAGTGCTTGCCTGGCAGCTCTGTTGAAGCAATGGATGGATCTGGGTAGTGCTCCTGGTTCTCTTGATATATCCCCTGCTCAGCGTCTATTCGGAGAAGAACCAAACAAACAAGGGCCAACATAAATAAAGTGCGCAAGCATATGAATAAAATGCGACCAGCAAACAATCATGCCATGATGAATGATGCACAATTTGCATGGCAATAAGGTAGCATGGCATGGGTGAGGTGTGGAAAACAATAGTAAAGCGTTTTATTGAGTTTTGGCCCCATTTTATTCTCATATTAGTTGCTGTATACTTTATATTTATATGATGCATGCTGCAACTCAGAACATGGAATGCATAAACAGAAAGGTCTCGTCGAGCTAATCATTTTAGACATATCATTTGTTAAATTTGGAGTTATAAAACAAAAGTTATTAATTTATTAAGTCAAAAGGGCATTTTATTGTAATTTTAATTAACTTGGAAATTAAAGTGTTCAAAATATATTTTGGAGGGCATATTTGAATTCCTCATATTTTTCTGATTTGAAAACATATATTAATTGTATTAATTGGATTTAAGAATTAAAAGTTATTATAAAACAGAATTAAATTTGAATTTGAATTAAATTTGAAAAGGTTTGAAATTAAAACAGAAAACAGACAGACTTTTGTCACCCAGCCTAGGTCTAGCCACACACACAGACGAGTGGGGCCAGGTGCTGACTGGGCAACACACGTGCAGAAAAACTTTTGTCATCATGACGCCGCCACCACAGAGGCCGTGTGGGTCCCAGGGCCATACACGGTGGCTGCCAACGCGTGTTTGACACGTATGCATCCTGTGCTGGGGTTTGTCCGTGATGGTCTGGGTTTTCCGGGGGTTTACATGCAAAAGGGGACCGAGGCTGACAGGTGGGGTTCAAAGGACGGCGGGTTGAGGCGGGAAAAAGGGGAGGGGGTTCTGCGCAAAACGGCCAACGGCTGCTGCTGCGTTTCTGACAGTTCCGTCCCTGACGGCGGCGGACCTGGCCGTCTTTCGGCGACGGTGGCGACGCCTCCGGTGGATGAAACGTGCCGCCCCAAAAACGAAGAACGTAAAGGGCACCTCAGGCTACATGTTTCGTTCAGAGAGCATCATCGGAGGAGGGCTGCAGCGCGCGGGGCACGGCGGAGAAAAAAGGGGGGGCGAACGATGCGGCTGTCGGTCAGTGCGCGACGCGCGGCGGCGGCGCGCGGAGGCCGCTCGACGGAACGTGGCGATGTTGCGGCGAGCTAGAGAGGGGAAGGGGATGTCTAGGGGATCGAGGCGCTCACCAGGAACTCGTCGGTGTAGGCGAAGGGGCTCGGGGCGGTCGCGATCTGGCGCGGGGCTTGCGGGCCGGAGCTTCGGGTCCAAGGCATCTACGGCAGCAAGCTCGCTCCGGCAAGCTCCAGCATCGACCTCCGGTACTGGTCGTAGAAGGAGAGGCAGTGGCACCTTCCTGGGCGTCCGGGACACCTACTAGCACAGCTCCAATCGCCTCCTTTGGGTCTTGGCCGAGGTGGGATCTAGGGTTTGGTTCGGCATGGGGAAGGCCATGGATGCTCCTGGGAGAAGAGGACGGAGGGAGGGAAACTTCTGGTCGATCTTGATCTGGTCATGGCGTGGAGGAGGGGTAGATAAGGAGAGGGTCAGGGCTTGCACATGGGTTTGGTGTGGTGCAAAAAGGGGCTTGGGTGGGGGCTTCCTTCTCCCTCCTTCCTTGTACTTTAGCCAAAGAGAGGGAAAGAGAGGGACCAGGGGAGGGCAGGGGCAGGCTGCAGGTGGGGCCGGCGAGGTGGTGGGGTTAACTGGCAGGGAGAGAGGGGGTGAAGCCAAGAGAGAGGGCGAGGGGAGGGGTAGCTCGGGCTAGGGTAGTTTGGGGCTCGGGTTGGCTAGGTCTAGAGAGATAAAGGGGGAGGGCCGAGAGAGAGGGGCGAACTAGGTGAGAGAGGGGGAATGGTGATGGTGGGGTAGGTGATTAGGGGAGGTCTAAGATAGAGGATTAGAGAGGGGTATGGCTTAGGGTTTTTAGGCATGATCTACATGACCATGCAAGGGTGGAGGTGAAAAGGAGAGGAAGATGAAGAAAAGAGAGAGAGAGATGTGGTGTGGTTATAGAGGATGGAAAATAGAGGAGAGATGAGATGGAGTGGTTCTCTTTTGACAAGATCAAGCATGATCATGACAAGCTCAAGCAAGATATAGTCAAAAGAGAGAGAAGAGAAGAAAAAGGTGGTGATGGCATGGATGGAGATGGGGATGGGGTTTTCGGGTTAGATGCTTGCATGCATCAAGCAAGATCAAGCTCAAGGGGTAGAGAGATATATGGGGAAAAAATGATCCACTCAAAATTCAAATAAAATCCAAAGGACAAGTAAAAGGTGGTACTTGCATGGGCCATGCATAAATATTTAATACCATGCTTATTTTTGTGAAAACAAGATTATTAACATGGCATTATTATTATGCATTCCAAAATTGGAATAAAAGCCAAGCAAAAAGAATTAGGAGGATGCCCCATGTGGAGCAGATGGAGATGACCATATTTGAATAAAATTGGGACTTGCTAGTGTGTATGTGCCACTAGGTATTTAGTAAGCCCAAAAATATCCCAACATGATAATAACCCCAAAACAACCCATATGGAAGCTAGGAAAAGGTTCCACTCACAAGGCATTCAAAGGTGGCCATGTGGCTCTCATATATCAATAATGTGAAAACAGCGTGATGCTAAGATGAGAGCATGTGGAAAAAGAATTGGATCCATCCCAACCCACATGAGCTAGAGGTAAAACCAATAAGTGCCAAGCTCATATATGGTAGAATGGTGGAATGATGGGATGATGACAAGAAAGGTGGTGGAGTTAATAAGAGATATGCCCCCAACTCAACTTGGGCATTTAAACAATATATCAAGAACCAAATACAATATCAAGAGGCAAACACAATTAATAATGCAGATGAGATAAGAACCAAAAGGAAAAGGGTTTTAATATGATGCTCAAATGCAAGGTGGCATGATGACATGAGCATGATATAATTATGATGCAACAATTATATATTTGAAGTAGCCATTATATATAGACTAGGCTAGTAGCATTGCAATTGTTAGACAATTGGGATGCTACAATGTTGCTTCATTTGTCGGGACATATAGGATATTACTTTGCCATCTTTCATCAACACACATCCGAGACCAATCTTGGATGCATCAGAATACACATAAAATGGCTTCGTGATATCCGGCATGATCAAAATTGGGTCTGAAATTAATCTCTTCTTGATTTCTTGAAAACTTGCTTCACATTTGTCCGTCCATTCAAACTTCTTGTCTTTCTTCAATAGCTGAGTCATTGGCCTTGCGATGCTTGAAAATCTTTCAACAAACTTGCGGTAATATAGCTAATCTAAGAAATGCACGAACTTTTGTTTGAGTGGTTGGGGCTCTCCATTCTTCAACATCCTTTATCTTGGCGGGGTCGACGGCAACTCCTGCGGCCGACAAGATATGTCCTAGGAATCCTACTTCCTTTAACCAGAACTCACATTTGCTGAATTTGGCATACAACTGATGCTCTCTAAGGGTTCCAAGGATGGTCCTTAGGTGCTTTTCATGTTCTTCTTATGACTTGGAGTAAATTAGAATGTCATCGATGAAAACAATGACAAAGTTATCCAAGAAGTTCATAAAAATATTATTCATGAGATTCATGAAATAAGCGAGGGCATTGGGTAATCCAAATGACATGACCTTGTACTCATACAATCCATACCGGGTAGTGAAGGCAGTCTTTGGGATATCCATTGCATGGCTTTTTAGTTGATGATAACCAGTTCTAAGATCAATCTTAGAAAACACTCTGGCACCAGTCAACTGGTCAAACAAATCTTCTATCTTTGGTAGTGGGTATTTGTTCTTGATGGTGACGTCATTCAGCTACCGGTAATCCGTGCATAAACGGGTGGGACCATCTTTCTTATCCACAAACAAAACAGGTAATCTCCATGGAAATGCACTTGGTTGAATCAGATCTTTGCTCAATATGTCATCTAGTTGCATCTTGAGTTCCACTAATTCAGCTGGGTTCATACTATAGGGTCTCTGAGCTATGGGTCTATTTCTAGGAATTAGTTCAATGATAAACTCGATATCCCTATCTGGGGGCATACCGGGTAATTCATCTGGGAACACATCGGGGTATTCACAGACTACTCTGACTTGGTCTAGGGTCGATTGGGCTAAACTCTTGTTGCACTTGAATTGACAGGGCAGTGTCTCAGACACATGCTCAACTGATACTACGGTGCTACTAGTCTTGGTTATGGCTTTCTTGGCACAGTCTATTAATCCTTGATGTTTCGACATCCAATCCATTCCTAGTGCTACTTCCAAACCTTTTGTTCCAAGTACTATTAAGTTGGCATAAAAATATATTCCATGTATTCTGATAGGTACGGCCTTGCAATTTTTTCTAGCTTTGGTAGTTGACCCAGGTATTTGAACTATCATAACATGCTTCAAATTTGTTGGTTGAATCTTACTAGTGCATGCAAATTCTTATGTAACAAACAAGTGCGATGCTCCAGAATCAAACAACACTCTTGGAAGTACTGAGTTAACAAAAAACATACCCAGCACGACATCTGGAGCTTCATGTGCTTCTTCAGCATTCATGTGGAACAGGCGGCCGGTACGGTTGTGCGGGTTGCCTGGGGCAAATCTCTTTCCAGGTTGGACACGACGTTGCTACTGGGCAGGTGCAGTGACATTGGGTGCTGCAACAAGATTCTTGGGGCACTCATTAGAGTAGTGACCCGTCACTCCACATTCAAAGTAGGTGATCATGGACTTGTCCTTCCGTGCGACAGGCACAATGTTACTTCAAGTCCTTAGGGCGGTATTGTTGTTGTTGGTGGGCCTTGGAGGCGCACGGTTGAAGTTGCTGGGGTTGCCGGTGTGGTAGTTGTTGTTGCCTCCGGGCCTCGAGTTTCCTCCGCTATGATTGGGAAAGTTCGGACGGTTCATAGGTGGCCTGTTGTTCCTTGGTGCAAATCTGGCAGACGAACTGGGGCGATACTTTGGGGTATGGTGGGTACCAGGCTAATGCATCATACGACGCTTATAGTTCTCAGTGGATTGGTTGATCTTTCCTTCCATCTGGATAGCAGAATCCACTAGAGCTTCTAGATCGGCAAAAGGAATATTGACTAGGACTGTCTGCATCTCATCATGCAGACCATTTAGAAATCTTTCCTTCTTCTTGGCTTCAGTACCAATCTCATCAGGGGCATACCTAGACAGAGACAGAAATCTGTCATGGTATTCCACCATAGTCATTCTCCCCTGTTTCAGCTCCTTGAATTCATCCCTCATCCTCAGAATCAAACCGGGTGGCACATGGGTTCGGCTGAACTAGAGTTTGAATTCCTCCCAAGTCATCATTTGGCCTCCGTTCATTGTACGCGTGCTATTCCACAATGCTCTTGCAGAACCTGCCAGATAGTGGGTGGAAAACATCACTTTCTCTGCAACCTCTACTCCAATAACTTCTAAGTTGTTCTCCATCGTTTACAGCCAGTCATCAGCATCTAAGGGCACTTCAGATTTGCTAAATATAGGAGGATTGGTGTTCTGGAAGTTCTTAAGCTTGGATCCATGATGATCCTGATTTCCATGGCCTTGGTTGTCATGTGCTAGTTGGGCGATCTGTTGAAGGGTGGTGAGATTGGATTGACGCTTGGTTCTACCGGCTTCTCGATGGGCTACTAGCATTTGCAGAATTTGGACCATTGGGTCTTGAAATGAGTTGCTTCCTCCGCGAGTCATCTGAAGATTGAGATAGATCATAAGACAAGAGGGAAATTTTTATAAGGTTTATGGGTTTGGTTTAAAATCTTTTAAACTGCTAGTAAGGCTATGGTTTGAAAGCCAACAACTCTTTTTCATTCATTCCAAGCACACATACAAACCACACATTCCAAACATGTCACAACAACAAAGCAGATGGTTTTAAGAACCATTCTGCCAAGCTACGATACGGTGGGACCGGATACAAATCACACCTACGATAGTGCTCTGGTGCTACTACTCCTCATCAGAACCAGTGGCCTCTTCATCATCGATGAAGTCGCGGTCCTCCTCATCAGTGTGGAACTCCTGTTTGATGTCCTCCAAGTAGTCATCATCATCACTAAGGTACGAGTAGGGATCTCCATGAATATCTTCCCCTTCATTCTCCCTCTCCTCAAGCTGCATGTCTTGACCTTGGATGGTCTCTTCCAAGGCTGAAACGTTATCACAGAGGCGATAAATGATGTGTTCCTTGTCACGCAGGCGGCGAGGTGACTTGCGCTCCTTAGCAAGGTTGGCAAGAGTCTGGTCCTTCTTGGTGGCAGCAAGTTCCTTCTCGTTGGCATCAGCACGGGCATTGTCCATCTCTTTATGGTTCTCGTGCACCATGAAGGCTAGATGATCCACATGGTGCCTCAACTCCGGGTGTCCTGGCATGGGCAAGGGCAGTCCCTGGGAGTCACGTCTAGCAAAATGAGCGAAGTGGGTGCCGGCGAGATGATTGACGTTCTGCGCACACAGTCGGGCAAGTGCTTCCTGCATTGCTCTTGCGAGTCCATCCAACCAATTGTTCTCCCTTATGCTGACATGTATCTTCTCAGATGGGGATGGCTCCATTTATCCTCGCAGATCTGCAACTATCATCCACTACAGTTGCCCTCCGGGATGATCATTGAGCTGAGCTCCATAGAATTCTGGGTGCGGGCGCTCTAGAAAGTCCGCAAGCTGACTCAGGTCACTCTCAAAGATGAGTTTTCCTCCGTTGCCCAACTGATAAAACTTGCTATACTTGTATTCCATCTACAAGCAATTAATAGGAGTACGTTAGAGAGGTGATCAAGTGTGCCAAATTTTATGTAGGATTTCCAAAAATTTTGAGGAATGTAATGACTTTCGTTTGGGAAAGGATCTCAAGGATAAGAGTGAGAATAGGTTTTCATAAATACTCACTTATGTTTTGGAAATTAAGTTTTTCAAATGTCCATTCTAACTAGGGTCTCCTATGGTCAAGATGGCTCTAATACCAACTTGTCAACACCCAGATCTTTAATCCCAGATGACTGTTATGCCGTACATCACAATCCCAGGATTACCTTTTTTGTGAGACATAACAAAATTTGTAGCAGAATACGCTAACCATTAAAAACCACAATAGTCTTACAAATAGTTGATCATAAGATTAATCCTGAATACAAATCATAGCAGCGGAATAATAGTAGCATAGTAGAGGCTCCATCTTCAGGGTCACAGGCAATGCTGACAATGGGATATGGTCCTATTTATCGAAAGAGTCCTGCTGTCCATCCTCCTCGTAGTCTCCTTCGTAATCTGGCCATGGGAATAGCCAGGGACAAAGCCATGAGTACTCTTGAAGTACTCGCAAACCAACACTAAAGCAGTAAGACCATTCTAATAGGCATCCTAAGCTCTAGGTTTGTTTGCAACAAGCCAATTTTATTTCACAAGTACTTGGTAGTAAATACCTAACTTTAGTTGTCTAGATTACTTAAGTGGGAACCTAGTTTCATGTCCACATCCTTGTGGAGTCAAGTCAAATTCATATTTCAAGTCACAAGTCATTTTGAAAACATCTGACAACGGAATAGTATGGCCATCCAACTGTCCATAACCGTAGACGCGGTTGTTCGAATAGTTTGACACTCTGCAGAGGTAGTATAGTTTCACCACAATGTTCGATACGTCCGTCAGGGGTAAACCTGAATCATCATACTTGGTATGCGAATAATCAATCCTAACCTTTCAATTACACACCCTAGTATAGGCACCTCCCCTATGAGTTTGGCCTCCCAGCCATGACCATCGGTCATCTTGGGAACTGCACAGGTGGCCATTCATATTCACAAGGTAGCCTCAGCTCACCTCGTTCCGCGAGGTAACCCATACTAAGACACATAAACTTCCAGTTAAGCCCTACCCAAACTCGGGTATTATGGTTGTACGATAAAATTGGAATGGTATCGCATCCAAACCCAACCATCAGTTTTTATCAAAGTCAGGGCACATACTTCATTCAATATCATCTTCAACTCATGGTGTTCATAACACATGTCAAAACATTTCAATAGAATGACTCATCATTCCAAGGTTTTCATAATCATTTGTTCCCAGCTATAGTGATCAAGCTTAGTTTAGCACAAGAATCATCAATGAGGGTGTCACTATTGAGGGGTGCTAATCAAATGTAACTACCTACATCAAGTTCCAAGCTCTTGATGACATCTTTCCTAATTTTCCACTAATCACCAATTAATTAACTATTTGAGGAACTTTGATAAAAGGGAGAAAAAATAAGGCTTGCAAGTAAAACTTGGGATTGGTATAATCAAAGTGGTATCACAAGGGTAATGCATAGTTCTATCATGCATAGTATAGATTGCATAATGTAGCATGCCTTGGATGGTACAGTGGTCATAGTTCTCTTCCTCTTCTTCATAGAGTTCTTTCTCCTCGTAGCCCGAATGGATACTAGCATTTATAAATAAATATGAGGTACACAATAACCAAACAATACTTAACTACTTCAATTTAACACACCCAGAGTCACACTAGATGATCTAGCATCATCTCTGTCATTACAAGAAAAGGGTGACAAGATTTTATTTATCTTAATTTAGGAAAGTAATTTCTACTCATTGAAAAATTACTTAAGATTTAATATTCTCCAATTCAAATATGGGATGTCATGACCACATATTATAATACTTAGGAATGTGATTTAAAGTGATTGGCCTAAATTTTAAAGCTTACAAAGCCATTTAATAATATTTATGTGACTAGAAATGACTATAAAGCCATTCTTTAATTTTGGTCTAGGACTACTACATGTAAAATTATATATTTTTATGTATTCAGATAGATCATGGACAATGTGATTTTTGAGAGTTGGAATCAACTCAAAATCATTTATAGTTGATTTTAGAAGTTTGAAGTTGTAAAAACTACTGTCTTGTTATTTTTATCGAGGATGATCTAATATTTCAAACTATTTGAATCCAACAACAGTAATTAGAGATTTTCATCTAATTTCTATAAAAATTGGTTTCATTCAATTTGGTTTAGTGAATCTTTATGAATTTATTTTCAAAGTCACATATAGTATAGGATTTTGAAATAAAAGAAAACTCTAAGTTTGAATCCGTGGCCTACGCGCATGAAAACTAACGGGCTGTTCCAACTACACGATGCGTATGCGGCGGGCTGCACCGGGTTTGGTCCCATACGTCAGCGGCTGAGTTAAAACGAAAGGGTATCCTCTACTCTGGGCTGCATGATTAGAGCACGATCGACGGCTCTGCGTCATTGTCTCCATTACACGGGGCGCGCGAGACTGAACCCTAACTAAATGGCGGGGATCGTCGGGGGCTTACCAGGGCTCCAACTAGGTCCGGCAGGGTGGGCGAACGGATGAGTCGATGACGGCGGTTCGACGAGTGGTCGCGGCAGCTCCTGGGGCGGCTGCTAGCACAGGTTCCTCTTCTCCACTGCAGCGGCAGGCTCTGGTGAAATTCTGGCCATGTGATACTCGCCTTGCTTCAGGGATGGGTCAGAGAGATTGCTGGTGAGATGGGAGTAGAATGGTGTGTGTTTTGAGGCAGGGGGAGGGCTCTATTTATGCTGCGGCAAATGGGGCACAGCGGCATGGCTCGGGCTCGTCGGCGACGTTGTTACATGGGGCTATCGGCATGGCCAAGGGTGTAAGTCAACGCAGGGCTTCATCGCGGTCGTCATACACACAATGGCACAGCAAGGCGCAGTCTCCATCGTTCTAGAACATCTGTGCTCTGCGGAGGTACCATCGGCATTCGTCATGGCGTACGGTGGCCACGGTGCTCGTGGGGTCAAACGAGCATGTTTGTGAGCTTGCTGGAGTCGCGGTGAGCTTATTGGCACATGGAGAGAGCGAGGTGTGGCGTGTTCACGTGGGATTGCTCGGTGCTCTGGCGCTGCGATCGGCATGGTCGGGTGTTAAATGGATGCCACTGCACTGGCATCTCCGCGGGCGGTCGTTGGTCGAGGCGTGCACATGCAGGGGTGGTGAGGACATGGCTACCTCCTAGACATCGTGGGCGTGGGCGGCGCGGTCCGAGGCAGCGTGTCCGCGTCGTGTCGGGGTGACATGGGTGAGCTTGGGTACAAAATGCACTGGTCAATATGGCGAGTGAGAGGAGCTCAATTGCACAGGCTGGTACTGGGAGAGTTAAGGGAACATCATGGAGGCTCGGTGAGGTCACAAAGATGATCACAAGGTTGATCAAAAGAGTAGATAGTTGGTGAGGTTGTATTGTGATCACCAGGTGTTTGATTAAATGGCCGCAAGAACTAAACCTTCGAATTTTCCAAATCTTTTTGGTGGGTGTTCTGGTCATAAGCTTTGTAGTCTCTGTGTGCAAGGGTTTGCTAAGTGGTGAAGGTTTTAGTGGTTTTCCAAACATAACTATCTTAATGCATAAGATAGATTCAATTTTCAATTGGCTCTCAAATGGGTTTGAAATTGTTTCTACAATATTTGAAAGCTCAATTGTGTTCAGTTTCACTTGGTCTAGCAAGGTGAGAAAAGGAAGGGAATTGATTATGTTTGAAATCATTTGCTAGAGATGCTTAAAGTGAGCTAAGTGTTAACTTTTGCAAAAATGACCATTAGGTCATATGCTTCATATTTTAATTTCTTTTGTTTTGATCTGGTTTGGATTTGACCTAGATGATATGGTTTTGGTCTTTAAACCATTTCTCATCATTTACAACAAACAAACTTGGCATTGCAAACATTTATACACATTCATAACAGATAAGCATTAAGATAGTGTTTATTATTAAAGCTTTTGTTAACCCTAATTTTTGGTTGATTAGAAATTGATATCCTCCTTAATATTTTTGAGATGTTATAGACAAGTGCCTCATATTCAGCCACATTGTTTGATGCAGAAAAATGTATCTGCATCACATATTTTAATTGATGTTTCTTTGGCGAGGTAAGTAATATCTCGGAGCCTAATCCGGTTCTTAGCTTTGATCCATCAAAATGCTTTCTCCATTATTTCGAATTAGGCAAGGGCGGCTTATATTGCATTATCTGCTGTAATGAAAGAGCCACCGCTGGGCATTATCTTCTATTTGGTTCTTTATTCTCACTTGTGTCTCGTAGGACCCCGAGTACTTGATACTTGTTCCTTGACTATCGAACTATCTGCCTGTGGGACCATGAATCCCCCTGGCCAGAGCCTGAATCATTTATTATTTCTTGAGGCCACAAACTAGTTTGGGGCTTTACTACTAACCTGTATTTATGCCATGCTACTTCTTAATTACTATTGTTGCTTGAGGAGAGCTTACTACTATACTGTTTAGGAACCCCGTGCCACGTTTCCATTGTATGGACAAGCCCTGTCATAGCTTTGGGTTCCCAGTCATTTATAGCCGTCGCCACACCCAATGGGTCCATCGTGGAGCCTGCCGACTTTGTAGCGGGTAGCTTAGTGGGGGTGGCCCCCTAAAATATTTAATGAATCTTGTGATTGCTTTATCGTGATGCCTCATTGGGTTTTCATTTGGTTTTTCTGAGGTTGATCATGCGTGTGTTGCTATTTGTGCAACCCTGTAGGGTAAATATTTCTGGAATCCGTGTCCATGGTTATGGACGACTTGGAGCACAGTTTCTCGATCATAGACAAGCATAACAAGTACTGCTTTTAAATTGACTAAAACATGAGTAGTAATAGTGCAATATTCATGGAATGACTAATAAAACTGCCAACGGATGGGATGTTCTTCCGCCTTCTCGTTTGAGAACGAGGAGGTGGGCGAGCGATATTAACTTATGTTGGTATATATCTTTTATGTATTTAACTGTTGTTTATTTAACGAGCATACATCTATCATTGTATAGGTGGATGTTGTAGCATGTCTCTATAGAACTGCTAGGCTTTATTTTCGCTATAATTGCTTCAGCCCCAGGTTGTTCCCTATAGTTGCATAAAGACATTCTGAGTCCCTTAAGGTCTCACAGGATAAAATATTGGTTCAGATGGACAGGTATACCCTGAGGAAGGTTACTGGTTCGAAGAGACCGATGATAGTGGCAATGACCGTCTAGTGTAGAGATTCCGGGGATGGGGATCCATGAGACCTATGGGCGTGATGTGCTTATTTTCAGGGCATCTTATGCCAATTTTCTTCTTATCCATACTCGGATTTTGTCTTCCGCTTCTGCTTGATACTCTGATGTGTGAGGTATGAGGATGTATCCTAAACTACTAGCTATCTAGTATTTTGGATCTTGCCGTATGATGTTGAATATTTCTATTTCTTTTAGATGGTTTGGCTCTGATGTACTCTTGTATGTCATTGTCATATATACTCATTTGTGTATGCTTGACTCGTAGTCTAGCCAGCTACATCTCTCGCACTTGATGTTATAACCACGAGAAGTGGGTAGGATGGTTGGCTGGTAAGTGCCCTGCTCCGCTTAGATGGGCCTGCACGTGGATAGCCTTTAGGCATCCGCGATAGCGCCACCTTATGCACTTTGGGTTATACCGGCTTGTGAATTATAGCATAGGGTCCAGGGGATTACATATTTGTGGGTCAATTCTGATGTATATTTTGGCTGCACTATTTGTGCTCCTATATTTGATCCGACTCTTTTTGGCATTCTCCAAGTTTTACCTCGTCTTCTGAGTCATCTCATTCTATCCGGGTTATTTCCCTTGGAAATTTCGTTCCTTCATAAGATTCCTCGTATCCTACGTGGACAACATTCGTTTGGTCTTCCCTCATTTTATGTGCCATGACATCATTTACTCCCATACGCTGTCAGTTATCCCTGCGATGCGTCGCATCATGTCACACGTCCTCGTTTATTGCAAGGGACACTATGCACCGTTATGCACAGGCGTGGTGTAACCGTTCATGTGGCATGATTCCATGATTGCCCCAACGAAATACACGCGCACATGTTGTATCGGTTGCGCTTACACGATCCCATGATGCTTCGCGTGCGGCAGGGTTAAATAGGGGAGCAGGGGGAAACCCTTATTCACTTACCCCTCTCCCATTTCCTCTTTGTTTTCATCGTGTCGCCGCCACTGCTCTCTGTTCTCGTGACCGTGTTGCGCTCCCTCTCTCCTTAGGCCACCGCCGCCGTACAGATCTCTAACCCTCGCCGTTGCAGCCACGGTACCATGTTAATCCAGGCTTAGCGCCCCCATGGCTTGCAGTTCTTCGGAGTAAGAAACGGAAATTGATCCGCAGGATTTGGTCATCGTCGATGAGCACGAGGAGGAAGCACCCTTCTCCGGGCGGGGATCTTGGCAAGGATCCAAGGTCACTCATGCGGAGCTTGATTGGCTCGTGTGGATGCGCCGGATCCTGCTGGAGGTCACCTACCGCCTCCCCAGAGACGTGCTTATCCCAGACGCCCAAGAAGGTGAGTACGTAGTGTTCGTAGATCGCTTCGCCCACGGATTTGGCCTTCCCTTGAGCGATTTCGGCAAGGAGTTCCTTGAAACATTCGGCCTCTAGCCCATCATCTTCTGGCTAATGTCGTTTCCTCTCTCTCGGATTTTATCTCGGCCACCGAAGGATACTTTGGCCTTTGTCCCAGCGTACAACTTTGGAAAATTTTCTTTCAACTCAGAGCTAATGTTGTGCCGAATAAAGATCTCCGCCCATCCGATAAATATCTCACTCATTGCGGAGCCGCGTCAATCACACCTTTCTGCGAGTCATAGTCCTCGAGTCTTGCAAAAAGTGGCTTAAATCGTTCTTCTATGTGAAGAACAATTCCAGGGTCGACATGATTCAGCTACCGACATTCTCAATCGGTGTCCCTACTAAGAAGAACTAGGACTTCAACCCGAAGAAGAAGAACCCCCTTGTCAACTTGTTGAATAAGCGGCTCATAGAGCTGACAGAGGCTAGATTATGCGGCGACGACCTCATGGCTACTTTTAAGCGCAGCCATAAAATCTACTATATGAGAGGCCGACTCAACCCGAACCGAGTATCCATGGTCGATCTCACCAATGCACAGATCCAGAAATGGGTCAAGTACATATTCAAGATAGAGCTAGCCAAGGAATGGAAGTGGGGCACGAAGCCCTACAGCCGAGAAAATCACGTGCCTCAGGTAATTTTCTTCCAAGTTAACTTTGATGATCCAAGATTTATGTCGGCTGTCATGCTCATCTAATATTTCGTATTCTTTTCCTTAGAAATTTCTCCATCAATCCACCGAGGATGGCAAGAATCTGGCCCTCACTTGGGGCAAGCACCACGATACCTCAGATGAGGGTGAGCCGGACTCTGAGGAGTTCATGCCCATCCCGGATTTCGGCTCTGGCCGACACTCCAGTAAGACTTTTGTCTTAAGGGAGTAGCCGGGCGACGATGATTCAGACGATTGTGAGATTCTAAAGGTATTTAACCTGACGCCCATCTCATATGCATATCCGGCTGAATGTACCCTAGCTAACCCATTTAGTCAGGTGTGCGATGTGGCCCCTGTTGCTGCAGGAGGCCAAGGACTAGTGAGGAAGCGCTCCACGAGTTTCGATCCACCAGCAGAGTCTCCTCGTGCCAGGAAAAGAGTCAAGAGATCCACAAATATGGCCCCTAAGACAAAGGTGGCGCCATCACTTTTCTCGTAAGTTTCCTTTTTCCGAGTTAAATTTGTATTTCTTGTTTCTCTCTTTCTTTATATCTCTTGTTTCTCCCTTTCTCTGTCTGATCCACTTTTTCTTGCTGTTTTAGT
The DNA here is from genome assembly GCA_023614405.1 of Avena insularis. Classification (NCBI taxonomy): domain Eukaryota; kingdom Viridiplantae; phylum Streptophyta; class Magnoliopsida; order Poales; family Poaceae; genus Avena; species Avena insularis. The sequence continues at coordinate 189,667,747 of CM042689.1, read as the reverse complement.
TCGGCAGTGATCCTGTTAACATTCCTCAAAGTGGGTCTAGCATGGCGTCTCCTATTCCTAGGCCACCATCACCCCCACCCTGCGTGATACTCCGGTCCATAGCCCGGTCCGAGCTGACTCTTCTCCCCTGCCAATAATATTCCACCTTGGCGGTAGGAAGAAAACATTGGCGTAGATGGTGGAAGCGCTTTAGAAGACGTGGCCATGTCGGATTAGCAGAATGACCCATCTACCCCTGTGAAGACCACCTAAGATCATGGCCATAGCAGCTCTGGCGCCAAACCAACTTTTGCCGAGGTACCAGTTACCTCGGCCCCCGTTCAACCACATCCTCTAGTGGCCCCTCTGCCAACTTCAAGCTAGAAGGAGAAAACTCCGCCAGCACCATCCGAGTCTTCCAAGACTCGTCTAGAAGGTCAACATCAGCAAAGCCCGCACTCTAAGTCTCAGTCGAGTTCCTTCTCGCATCCCCTTCCATTCTCGCCAACTGCAGCTCGGCCAACCAAGTCATATCCGCAAGCCAATCCACCAGCCAAACATAAGAAAGGAGGAGCTACCACAAAGGTGGCTCAAAAGAAAACTGGGGAGACTATCTCCCAACCATCAGTTGCTATCATGCTGTATAAGAGCGCTTCTTCCTCTGCCTCAGCCTCGGCAATTGGCAAGAAAATGGTGTTGCACAAAAGCCCAGCCGTTGCGGCGGCTGCCCAGAAGACTTTGGCTGGTAGAGGCTTGGTCTTGACTCGGAAACTCAGTAGAGAAAGGCTCGGCTCACTAGCTGAATACGCTGACAACTAGAATAATGCCGATTTCGACAATGTCAGCTCTAGCAATCCGTTGCCTCGGAGGTTTGTCCCGGCTGAGATTGGCATGAGGATGTGCACTGCTAGCCAAGCTATCGCTGATGCCAGCCGAATTAGGGAGGTAAATATCTCGGCTTACCCTTTTATTCTTGCACCATGTAATTGCCATAGATAATATATATAACCATTAGTCTTCGAGCCTTTGGGGGAGTGACATATTACTTGGTCGGATGCTCCCTTAGGTTAGCAGTTAAGATCCAAGATATAAAACCAAGTTATTGTAACTTAGTCAAAATTTCCTTCAAAATCCAATACCCAGCCACCTAGATTTGGATCGAGTTTACTCGGTTCGAATCTTGAGAAGTTTCGAATATCCAGCCACATAGATTCGGATCGAGTTTACTCAGTTCGAATCGTGAGTAGTTTTGAATATCCAGCCACCTAGACTCAGATCAAGTTTACTCAGTTCGAGTCTTGAGTATGTAGTTTCGAATATCCAGCCACCTAGATTCGGATCGAGTTAGCACAGTTCGAATCGTGAGTAGTTTTGAATATCTAACCACCTAGACTCATATCGAGTTCACTTGGTTTGATTCTTCATTAGTTTTGAATATCCAGCCACCTAGATTCGGATCGAGTTTACTCAGTTCAAGTCTTGAGTTCATTCAGCGACTAACATCCGTGTCTTTTAGATTAACAACCGGCATATTGTCGAGTTTCAGAGGTTGCTCTTCTCCCACAGGAGCCTTTGTACCATGTACAAGAAGTTGTTGCCGGTGTTAAAAAAGACAGGTATGTATTTTGCTTTGTTGCCTCCAGTACCTTTCTTGTGTTTGCTCAGCCGAACTGACTTTTGACTCGTCTTCTATTAGCCGGGATTGATGTGAGAACAAAGAGCTGAAGGAAAAGGTCGCCAAGCTATAAGGTACCTCAGTGCTTTATCTAGGCACTTTATGTCTTATGTTTTCATGTACTCCCTGTTTGGGTTGCCTCATAATTTTTACCTCAGCATAGACAAATTAAAAGTTCTTGCAGAGTCTCATCAGGACTGCATTTCTATGCCTAAACTGATGTCCCATTTTCTCGAACAAGTAGGAGAGCATGCGTCTAATTTGAAGGAGAAAGATGACGAAATAGCTCGGCTCTGTGCTGAAAATGAGAGCTTGAAGAACCTCCAAAAAACCGATCTCGAGAAACTTGACCAAGAGTTTACCGAGGAAAATATTCGACTAACCTATTAGTTGGAGAAGGACAAAGAACTGATCCAAGCGGCCGAGGTCAAATTTGACTCGGTCAATACTAAGCTCGAAAGACTGAATAAGAAACACGCTGACTGGTTGTCCGATCTTGGCCACACCAGTGTCCTGCACCGTGAGTTTCTCTTCTGTTCTCCTTTTCTCAATCGACATTGCTTGCTCCTTTCATTGACTTGTGTGTTTTCTTATCTTCAGATAATTTCCTAGTGTCCAAGGTCCGAAGTGCCAAAGTTGTGCTAAAGGCTCGTCAGCGTCGAGGTGAATCTGCTGATCCGTCTGCAGCTTACAACATTGAAGTTATTTAGTCAGCCTAGCGGCCAGCATGAAGCCAATGAAGACATTTGGTGTTGATCTCATGGATGCTATCATCCGGTTCTTCAATGTTCTCTAGCCGATAGAGGCTAGTCCTACACGTGTCACAACATTGGACGAGAGACTGATGGACTATGAGACGCAACTCAATCTCTATAAGGAATCTACTACGCGAGCTGGTGCTGACACAACCTTGGCCTTCGTCCTTTCATGGTACAAAGGTATCTACTTGGATACTCTTCAGAACTTGCGCACAGGCTCGTCATGAACCTCTGATCCATAGTACATCAAACATCGGCAAGCTCAGGCCTACCAACTGATCCAATATGTCAACACCCATGCTTGGAATGAATGGCGAGCTTCCTCAAGGACAAAGCCAACGCCAATGTTCCCTCGGCTAAGAGGAAACCGAAGAGGAGGCCAACAAAGAATAATAGAACTCGGAAGACGAAGCTGAAGCTGAGGCTCCCAATTCTGAAGCTGAGGCTCCCATTACTGAGGCCGAGGTTCCTTCTGCTGAAACCGAGGCTCCTAGTGCAGAAAAGGAAGATGCTACGGCCGAAAAGGAAGCCGCTCCTATTGCCGATGATTCGGCCTCTGATGTTCCTTAAGCGCAATGAACTTTAAATTTTATTACATCCTCGGTATGTAGGGAGCAAGATGTAATATACAGTTCAAGTTATTCTTCTACTACTGTGCTTGTATATATTGGATCCTTTTGGGCGAAGTCCCGTTTCATTTTCATGTTTTCTCAATTCCGTGATTTCAGCTGATGTCTACCATCTTATGAGTCTGAAATCAACAGATCAAATTAATAGTACTCAGAAGTTTCGAGAATGAGCTAAAACTGATTCAACATGACAAATAAAGAAAGTAAATACAGGGGTTAGTGAAAAACATGTGTCGGCTCGCGCACGTTTCTTCCCTTAGTCATTTTTCAAGTGTTTAGCATTCGCTGGCCTTTCTCCTGCTTGCCATGAAGCATATTTTTTGGACAGCAACAAGTCGAAGAGTGGGCCTTTGTTGAGGACACATTACTAATCCAGCCTAAGGGTTAAGAAGTTTAAGTAAGCCAACATATATAAAAAGTAAATGCATAAAAGACAATTTTATTAAGCCAGTCCCCAAGTTACAGCTCGAGGTGGCAAGGTTTTATTCATTAGCTCATTGCCGACATACAAATTGACATATGAGAGTTCGAGATACATACACTTAAGCTAAGTGTAAAAGATACATAGTATACCTACATTCCATGGCCTTTTTTATTCTTCTCCTGACATATCCGCCTTATTCTTCTCCTCTGCTCGAGCAGCGATAAGATAATACGCATCATTGTGTAATGCTTTGATCACAACAAATGGCCCCTCCCATGGAGGTTATAGTTTATGCATGTTGGCAGTGCGTTGCACTAGCCGAAGCACCATATTTCCTTCCTGGAAAACTCGAGGGTTCACTTTTTTGCTATGATAGCATCTGATATTATGCTGATATATGGAGAATCTAGATAGTTCCAACTCTCTTGCCTCTTCTAGCAGATTAACATCATTTTGTCGGGCTTCCTGCACTTCAGCTTCTATGTACTAGGTGATTGTAGGCGAATCATGCACTATGTCGGCTGATAATACAACTTCTGCCCCATATACTAGGAAGAATGGTGTGTATCATGTTTATCTATTTTGAGTTGTCCTTACGCTCCATAGTACTGCCCGGAGTTCGTCAATCCAACACCCTGCTAATCTTTGCAGCGGATCAATTAGGATGATATCCTTAAGGCATGTTACAGCTGTGGGACCATCACATTTTCTTATTGGCTTAACCTCAATCCATTTAGTGAATTTACCAACCATGACAAAGATGTGGGTCATACCGCCATGAGTCGGCTTAAATGGCCCAACCATATCCAAGAACCACACAGCAAATGGCCAAGTTATAGGTATAGTTTTGAGTTCATAGGATGGCATATGTATCTTACTCAAATATCTCTGACACCCATTGCATTTTTTCACAAGTTCCTCTGCATCTCACAAAGAACTGGGCCAATAGAACCCATGCCGGAAATCATTGGCCACCAAGTCTCTAGATGAGGCATGATTCCCACATTCACCTTGGTGTATATCTCGGAGGATCTCTTGTCCTTCTGTCGGATCAACGTATCTCTGTAGGATGCTAGTGACACTTCTTTTGTATATATCTTTGTTTATTATGGTATAAACTTTTGCCTTTCTTTGATTTGTCTAGTGAGGACCTCATCACTCAGCAGAGTTTCATTTTTCAAAAACTCAAAAATTGGCTGCGCTGATGCTGGTACCTTGTGTGCCGGGGTAACTAATTCATCAATTTCCATCACATCAGCCGACATAACCTCTGTCGAATTAAACTGACCAGTCCCCAGGTTCTGTGAGGCGGTCTCCAGGTTTTCTGAGTCAGTCCCCGGGTTATTCGTATTGTTCCTCCCATCAATGTCCATTGGGACAACCTCAGACCCTGGGTTGGTCGGGATATAGATTGAATTGGATTTTGGTGATCCTATGATGGATGGTTTTCGTAGGTGATCAAGAGCTATGACGAGCGGGATAGATTGCCTGGATGAGACGATTTTTGACAATGTGTCGGCTTCATCATTATCGGCCCGATGTACATGATGGAATTTAGATCCCTCAAAGTACCCAATGATTTTCTGTACATGAAATCTATATAACGCCATATTTGCATCAAGAGCATCCCAATGACCTGACACTTGATGCACCACCAGATCTGAATCACCAAAACATTGTATCCTATGTATGCCAATATCCTTTGCTACTTTTAAGCCATGGACAAGTGCCTCATATTCAGCCACATTGTTTGATGCAACAAAATGTATCTACATGACATATTTTAGTTGATGTTTCTTTGGCAAGGTAAGTACTATCCCGGAGCCTAATCCGTTTCTCAGCTTTGATCCGCCAAAATGCTTTCTCCAGTAATTTGAATTAGGCAAGGGCAGCTCATATCACCGAAAAAGGCAGTCGGTGCTTTAGATTTGATTGCATCTCGCCTATCAAACTGTGGAGCATAGGGGGCTAGCTCAATTGCCCATTTGGCGATTCGGCCACTTACATCTTTGTTACCCATTATCTCAGATATTGGTGCTTCACATATCACCTTTATGGGGTGTTTCTCAAAATAGTCCTTAAGATTTTTGGCCGCCATATAGACGCCATAAGCCATTTTTTATAATGTGGGTAATTTTGCTTTGAAGCAGAGAGTACCTCACTTAGGTAATATACCGGCCTCTGGACCGACTTGCCCTCTTCGTTACGCAACACCACTACCACGAAACTCACGACTCGGTTGGTCGCTACTATGTAGAGCAATATCGGCTCTTTGGATAGTGGTGAGGCTAACACTGGTGCATAGGCTAGCATTCTTTTTTAATTCGTGAAAATCACTGTCAGCTTGTGGTGTCCAGATGAATTTATTTGACTTTTTCATCAATTGGTATAAAGGAAATGCTTTATCTCCCAACCGACTAACTAAGCAAATTAATGATGCCAGGCAACCAGTGAACTTCCGTACATCGTTAAGACACGTCGGCAGTCCATGCGCTCAGCAGCTCGAATTTTAGTTGGATTAGCTTCTATACCTTGTCTTGATACGAGGAATTCAAGTAATTTTCCGTCTGGGACACCGAATGTGCACTTTTCTGGGTTAAGCTTCATTCATAATCTCTTTAGATTCATGAATGTTTGTCGTATTTCATCTAGGAGGGTATGACTCTCCTTGGTTTTTATCACCACATCATCCACATAGACTTGGACATTTTTGCCAATTTGATTGTGCAAGAATTTTTGCATGCCCCTTTGATATGTTGCACCTGCATTACGTAATCCGAATGACATGGTATGATAGCAATAAACCCTGTACGGGGTAATGAAGGCAGTTTTTATTTGATCAGCTAGGTTTAAAAGTATCTGGTGGAAACCAGAGTATGCGTCTATAAATGATAACAGTTCACAACCAGCTGTCGGGTCAACGACTTTTTCTATTCTTGGCAAGGAAATGGATCCTTTGGACATGCCTTGTTCAAATTGGTGTAGTCAATACACTTGCGCCATACGGCTGCAACGTTCGAGTCATCCTTCTTCTTTTCCACCAACAGTGGATTAGACAACCAATCCGGGTGAAGCACTTCCAAGATAAACCCGGCTGCAAGGAGCCAACCTTTCTCATCCCCAATGATCTTTCTCCTATCCTAGGTGAAGCTGCGGAGAGGTTGATTCACCGGCCTTGCATCAGGCCTGACATGCAAAGAGTGCTCAGCCAGCTCCCTCGTCACACCTTGTAGATCTTGAATAGACCAAGCAAAAATGTCCCGATTCTCATGGAGGAAGATGACAAGCTCGCTTTGCTATTTGTCATTCAGGACCGCACCAATAGTGATGGTGCGCTCTGGGAACTGGTCATCAATTTGGATCTTCTTTGTGTCCTTAGTCGGCTTGAATGATACACTTCCATCCAGGTTACTAAGTGTCGGCATATTTAAGTGAGCCTACTGACCCAAAGTTGTTACCTCTTGAATCCTCCTTTTTCCCTTGTAATCACCAATGACTCGGCTAGGCTTGATCCGGTTGAGGCACACTCCGTTGATCTCCTGTAACCTCCATCAATGGTCATAATCCCATTGGGTCCTGGCATTTTCATCTTTAGGTAACTGATGTGAATACAAGCCATGAATTTGGATATAGCTGGCCTTCCTAGCAATGCATGGTAATAGCTTTCTATGTCCACAACCTCGAATACCAAGTTCTCTGTTCGGTAGTTCTCCTGTGTGCTGAATAACACATATATCCAAACTTTGCCAATTGGCTCATACTACAAACCCAACACAATGCCATGAAAGGTGGTCTTAGTCGACTGCAACATGTTTTCCGAGATACCCAGCTTGTGCATTGTGTCCTTGTACACAGTATATATACTTCTGCCATTATCAATGAGTACCTTGGAGAACTTCACATTAATATTCAGCCCAATGAACGTCGATTCAAGTACCAAAGCATATGATCCAGGACTCGACATTAATATTCAGCCCAATGACTTCATGTGTTGCTGTTACATGCTTTGCCTGTCTGTTTCTTCTATGGTGAACACATAGTAGGTCTGATGATGCTCCCTCTAGTCATTTTGGCCACCATTGTCGGGGTTTCCACATTTCTCTTGGTTCTAATTTGCTACTTGGTGCATAGCATCTTTTCTATCATGGTTCTCATACCTCGGCGGTGATGGAGGTAGAGCTAGATACTACGCATTTCCTCCTATGAGTTGTGGTTGATGACTCGCCTAGGGTGATCCTGCTTCGCCGATTGACTGTTTCATCCATGCACACTGCCGAGTTCTGTGATTAGCTGGCTTAGCCGGATTAGGCGTGTGGAACTTGCAGGGTTGATCCAACATGGACTCGTATGTATACTTAGGCCTTTCCTACCACTACTTTTTCTGCTCAACACTCCATTACTTATTCCCATCATTCTTTGGTGTCCATTGTTTTTCTATCGTTGGTTACCCCTAGCTCCTGACTGATCTTGGATTACTTTAGAAACATTTCTCGAGTTATACATGTAATCCGGCCTATTCTCTCTTCTTTTACCTCAGAAATCATTTCTCCGGGATGAACCGGCTCCATAACAGGAGTAGTACTCTTCATTTTGCTCTACCTACATAAGCTGGGGCTAGGTCGGGTCTCCCAAAGCATATGATTCGGCAATCTTGATCATCTCTGCCAACATAGTTGGCATATCTCTCTGCAGTATTTGCCATATCACACTTCCGCACCTGCATCCTTGCGCAAACCATGTGATTGCTTGCAATTTGATCGTGCCTTCACATGAGTTACGCATGTTACACCAACAAGTCAAAAACTCTCGATCGGTCTCATTCGACCTCTGCTTACACATTTCCAGCTGCTGAGGTATGTTTGGACTCTTGTATGTACTCATGAAGTTACAGACAACCATCTTCGCAAAATCCAACCAACAGTGATACTTCCTGCTGGCAAATTATTCAGCCAAACACTTGCTAGCCCTTCTAACATCTGAGGCACATATCTTACTGCCCATCTGAGATTACCCTCAGTTATATTCACTATAGTGGAATAGTCAATCGACCAGTCATGTCGCTTAGTGCTACCATCATATGTTTTTGTTCCCTTGGCTAACTGAAAGTTCGGCATAGGTGGTTATCTCATGATCCGAGGTCCAAAACATGCTGGGTCTAGAGGTCCTTGTCCTTCCATTATCTCTAACATATAAATACTTTCTAGCTTTAGCCTTGCATCATCCAGCTACAAGTTCCTATTTCCCAGCCTTTTTCCCATTGGATTTACCACCAACTGATGATCAGGCCTAGGAAATCCGGCATTGGCCATAGCCAAATAACCATCATCGTACCTATTTTGCTCCGGGTTCTACAAAGATGGTCCTGCACTTTTCTCTTGCTGAGCTATATACCTCGGTTGATGTTGTTGTGGTGGATGTTGCCCTCTCCCAGCTTAGTTATGCTGGCCGACATGGCCTTGACCGGGGTTTATGTTTCCTCGGCTGACACTTCCTTGATCATGAGCATGTACTATCTTGGATTTTCCGGCCACAGCCAGATCATATGGCACCATCTGCTTGTTCCTTCTTCTTGAAGTCACTACCTCTTCCCTCCATGGGCCTCCGCCAGGTAAGGAGGGTGTGGCAGCTGATCTTGCCGGTGCACCCCCATCCAAATGAACGACATGAGAACCTCCTGGCCTTGCCGTGTTATTCTTGAGTAGATCCCCATTCTGTTGATTTGCTATGAGCACCAACTCATTGACTCTTTTTGGCTTCCTTTGTCGGGCCTCGCCGGATAAAGCAAATATCTCGGCAGCTGCTACATCTGTAGCCCTGAGGTTCTTTGCTTGCGTGATATACCTCGGCAAGCCTGGGTTAGCCGACTCTCCTAGACTTGGAACATACTCCTTATCTATATCACTAAGGAGGTTCTTTCCCCTTATCCTTACAGCATCCATGCGAGTTGGGCTAGTGTTACGCTTATTTTCCCTAGCATACTCATGCAAGGTAATGTTTATTGACTGATGAGCTTCTGCTACTTTCTTAACTACCTCTAACACTTTTTGTTGGGTCTCCTCTAGATCGTCCTGTGCCTGAGCCGGGTCTTCAATGGGATCTATAGGAGTGGTTAAGCTATCTATGGCTTCATGCAGGATATTCTCCGGCCTCTCTAGCGGAGGGAACCTCGAACAAGGTGATCTAGGAGTTACATTCTCCGCTTCTTCCAGGTTTTTCCCTGTCAGGTCTTTGCTGGTGTCGGTTCCAGTGCCTACGGCTGGTGCAGTCATTATCACCTCTACGATTCCAGCGGGGCGAGTGATATGCTTCCCGCGAGCTACGTAGAGGGGCGTCTCACCCCCCAAAATGACTTGATGCAGATAGATGCAAGAGACATCGACGCCGACATAGAACTTGTGGACGCCGAAGTTGACAAAGACGTCGTTGCATGGAGGAGGGTGTTTGCCGAAGTTGCACACGTTGTGGCTGACATAGTCCTGCGAATTGAATCGCTGGACCAGCCCGGAGACGATGCGCTTTCCCGTTGAGACGAAGTTTCCCGTCCGGATCTTGACTCCAGCTAGCACCGCTGCTGGCCCCATGGTGGGCGCCAACTACCGTGGTGGTGGCACGACAGATGCCATGGGTAGGCTAAAGATGGGGCTAATGTGTACTAGTGGGATTCAGGGAGGGATAGTGTAGTGGATGTACACACGATGAATACTCTTGAGATCTTTTATTTAGATCAACAAAGGTGTACACTTGCTCCTTGAGCTGTATCAGAGAGATGAGGAAGAATAACTAGGTTTCTCTCCCCTTGCTCTAGGGTTACTCCTCTACTGAATGAATCGGTCCCCTTCCCTAGATACCCTAGCTCACCTTACAAAGGTGTCGCCAGTTTAGGATTAGGGCGGACCTAGACAGCATATTCATAGTATATGCTCTTCCCAACATAGTAACTCGGCGGCCTCATTTCCCCGTCGCCCGCCTCTGCACAACAATGGCTCAGATTCCATGACATGTGACCATTCGGCTCTAGGAATGTCACCTCCGTGACCCTCTATTTTGTCCCTGTCCCTCTAACCCTTGTCTGTAGCGCCTGTCTCTCCTTGGATTCTTGATGGAGAGACAAAGGAAAGTGTTGACCTTGGGGCTTTCTCTCTCCTTCCAGAGCAAGCCATCTCCTAACTCGGCCTCGTCCCTTCTCACTCAGCCAAGTCTATACCTACAAACACAACGCTTCCTACACATCATGCCGACATACCTCATATGTTGGCCGAGAAATGATGTTGTTGTTCATCTTAGGGTAACCCGACCCTTATTTGGCCTACCCTTATATACCTCGGCATGATCATGCTTTGGCCCCTCAAACACCTCTGTGAGCTTTAACCTTTTACCATAGCTCGACCCTACCCAGGGTCATCCCCCCAACAGGAACCTTGAAGAAGGAGATCTCAAGATGAAGTGAAACAGAGGAAAGCAAACCAAAAGAGCTACCAACGATGAAAAGACAATACAAGATCGCCCTACTAGCGGAATCCTTTATCGCCCCCAAAAAGGATTGATTGCGGCCTCAACGATCCCATATGGAAGGACAAAAGCCAAGACCCCCATAATGTTCGTAGTTAGGATCAATACCAAAATATAGGATTCCCTTTATGGCAGGTAGTCAATAATTAGTACATATGGTATGCCTTATTTGTTTGTCATGTGCCGATGTGATGCTTGAAATGTGTTGCTTTCTGCCTCGGATCATTAAATCCTATTGTAATGACCACCTTGTATGTGCATCCCGGCACCAACACTCATAATCTCGTAATTAGAGACCTCTCCTTAGAAAGATGGAAACATAGGAACGCTAGGACCACCACACCTCGTATAAAATATTAAATGTAAACCATGATGAATTTGCACCCCTATTTCTAAGCTCACCTTTAACCTAAATCCCTTGTAGATGGCTCCTTCCTTCTTGGAAACCATCATCGTTGGAGAAAGCTTCTGGCCCTTTGAAGAGCAACTGCATGACCTACTGAAGATAGTCCACCGTTCCTCACCCAAGATCGACGGGACAGAGATTCCCCACAGGGATTCAAGCATAACTCAATGGGTCATCAAGGCCACCATTCCAGCTCACAAAACTGATCTCGAGCATATCATCTTCACCCTCATCAACCACAACTGGGTAGATGGTGTCATACGAGGTATACAGAACATCATGGCACGCCTTTGCAAGATCCATGAGGAAGATATGAAAGACACCCCTTATCACCTGTTTGGAAAGCGCGACAAGGATGGACTTGCCACCGAGTCTTTCTAACCTACTGCATTAGAAATCAACTAGAGAATATGGAATACCTACCGCTGTGCCATCATGAGGACCTCGAGAAGACCTATAGTGAAAATATCCTCATGCGAATGGATCTCGGCATACTTCGCACCCAGGAGAGAAGTCTGTGAGCCGCAATGCTTGTTTTATGGAAAGAAAAGTGGCTGCTTTAGTGCCCTAAACTTCTGAAGCTGCAAACCCTGAGACTAAAAACGAAGAACTGTTCTTCTACGACTACCAACCCATCTTTAAGTCACCACCCTCAGAAGACCCACCTGTTGAAACCGCAATCGGCGAAGGCATGACCCTTACCTTTACTGCAAAAGAGCTTAATATCCCTCACACCCCGGAGGAATTGTAGTAACCAAAGTTAGTACCCAACCCAAAGACGGCGACAAGATTCAAGAAGCACGCATGGAGTAGTCCTTCGTACCCTGCACCTACCCTTTTTGGATAGGGTGGATCTATGTAGCACCCCTAAACCTGTTTTGTAAAACTCTAAGTAATTAGACGCCTACCAGCGCCGACCTACTTGCCATGTATGAACCATTGTTTGGATGTCATGCTAGTCTAGTGTACTTCTCCATGCGTTTTAACCATGACGTTGCATTAGACCCAACCCAGAACGACCGCACCCCATAGGAACGCACTCTCTAACCGCCACCCGCAAACGACATCCTCTCAACATGTTAAATCTCTAACTAGCTCAGACGCCTCTCAAGAAGCAACATGTACAAGGCCGACCAAAGATACCAATTCCATATGAAAGGTGCAACATCTCCCCAACCTAACCGTGCAACTCCCAGAAAGAAGGTCTACAATTCCACCAAGCACCCTTAGTTGTCGCTCTAAGGGGGAAAGACTGTGTCTTTCCCGCAAAACTAGAATAACCACTACCTGAAGCATCTTAGAAGTTCGATCCCCAGACATCGTTAGGTGATGACCATCCCCTAAAGCAGAATCATGGACCCTACAAGAAGGACAATATTCGGCACTTCTCCAGAATCAGAAGGTACTCCGAGAAAGTCACCCCCACCAAGATAGACCGCCCAGCAACCACTCCAGGCTTATCAACACCAAGAAGACATAAAAGTTGACTTCAACGATACAGGATTGTACAAGGCTCAACTCGTTGTCTCGCCTCGAGAAGAAAGGACCCTATCAATGCTAAACCTACTTAGACTCGTCCTAAGGGGAAAAGATTGCATCTTTTCCACTAGTTTAACCTAAAGGGTCAACCGAAGTAACTTGACTCCCACCCATAGCCAACCAAGCTTGTTTGTTCAAACCCTCCTTCTCTAAGTTTCCATTGTTCAAAATTATTGAACTGATGTTCTTACCTAAACCAACCTCTCCCGAATCTCGGAACGAGATTCTTTTAAGGAGGAAAGGTCTATAACATCCCAATTTCACCAACACTGATTTATTGTTCAAAAAAGAAAAAATAAAGGGGAACAAAATATTTTCTTATTAAGTGTTGCAATGTTTGTTGGTTTTTTTTGAAACTCATGACAGTAGGGAAATCCCCTACTGCCTTTGTATTACTTTAGGATTCCACAAGATGGGGAAGCCAGAGAGATTTTACATTTTGTGTGCCTGTGGCAGGAAGAAAATACAGGGGGGATCAAGGTTTTTTAGCTAAATAGAGAATTACAAAGGGTTACAAAGAATTGCAAAGGTTGTGAATTCCCTGATGAAATTCAGGTTTAGTTCTATGCACCAGAAGCTTGAGGTCCTACTGGAATCTGTCTTTCCATGAAGCAATGGAGGGTATGATATTATTGAACCAGAGATCATTCCTCTCTTTCCAAATAAATATCTCCATGAACAGCTTGCTCGTATAATTTTTCCTTCCTTGCTCAATGAGGTGTAGACGATCCGCATGATTATCCCAGCCAATCCCAAGCACTTACCAACACTGTTTGCTGAACATGCAACCAAAGAATAGATTCTCTATAGTCTCTTCAAGGTTATTGTTACATATGAGGCAGTCAAAATTAGAAACATTGTTGTAATGATGACGTTTGAGCATATTTTTAGTATTCAATCTGTCTGAGAGTAATAACCAACAGATTTTTTTAGCTTTTGTGTGCATTTACTCCTCCATAACCATTCAAGGGAGATGTGTGGTTCCATAGTTCTGAAATAGAAATGATAAAACATGCTTGCTTTGAAATTTTCTGACCCTAGGTGTATGCCCATAGACTCTTGTTCAAATCATTTAGTTCTACACTCCGAACTTTTACTTGCAGTTCTTTGAATTCATCCATATCTTGTGTAGTAACAGGAATATTAAAATTTGTGGCAAGGTCGAGAGTAGTAAGAAATTCTGTGATAGAACAATCTTCCTTAATTGTAAAAGATAAGGCTCTAGGAAAAATTTCAGCTGCCACACCAACAATCCAGTTGTCCTTCCAGATCAACACAGTGTTACCAGATTTCACTTTGTAGACAGTTACCCCCCCTATAAATTGGAAATAACTTAAAAATATCTTTCCACCAAATGGAACCACAAGGATCACATGCATGAGGTACTTTCGCATTATAATAAGTGTCCCAAATGAGAGAGACCCAAGGAGTTTCCACTTTCTTGTAAAATTTATGAAGAAACTTCAGTAAGAGTGCTTCATTCTGAATCTTGAGGTTCAGCACACCCATACCTCCTTTATTTTTTGGTCTACAAACCTTGTCCCAGGAAATCAATGCATTGCAATGTTCTCCAACCTCATCTTTATTATTCCATAGACAGTGCCTTCTAATCTTATCAACATACTCAATTATTTTTGCTGAGATTTTAAGAGTGCACATTGGGAACATGAGAAAAGAGGTTAGCAAAGAGTTTATGAGAGTTGTCCTGCCACTATAGGACATCAACATGTAATTGGCAGAGAGGTTCTTTTCAACTCTGTCCACCAGGGGCAAGAAATCAGTCACTGTTGGTTTGGTAGTCCCAGAGGTAGACCTAAATAAGTAAAGGGCATTTTCCCAACCACAGAACCAAGAAGTCCAGCAAGATCCTTTTGTTAACTGATCATTTATATTCATAGGGATCATAATAGATTTACTATAATTGATATGGAGACCAGTGGAAGCAGCATAGGTATCAAGAATATTCTTCATTGAAGTAACTTGACTAATATTAGCAGTCATGATAATAATGGTATCATCAGCATATTGGACCACTGGAAAATCCATGTTAGAGCTATAGGGAATAGGTGGTTCCAGTCTATTCAAACTGAGTGCTCTGTTAATTGCAGACTACAATAGGTTAGCAGCTAAAACAAAGATAAGAGGAGACTGAGGGTCTCCTTGCCTGACACCCCTTTTACAGTGAAATTGTCTCCCAGGAACCCCATTCAGCAAAATAGAAGATTTCCTAGAGCCAAAGATAATGTCAATCCACTTAAGCCATTTGGCATCAAATCCCATCTGTTTCATTATTTTAATCATGGCCTGATGGTCAATTGTGTCAAAAGCCTTTGCAAAATCTAGCTTGAGAAGAATTATTTCCCTCTTAGATTGCTCACATTGGTGTATAAACTCAAAGGCCCAATCCAAACAATCTTGGATGGTTCTACCTTTAAGAAAACCATATTGATACTTATGGAAAATTTCAAGAACCACTTTCTGTAACCTGTTTGCAAGAATTTTTGTAATGATTTCGAGGCAACAATTAAGAAGGGTGATAGGTCTAAAATCATTCACAGATTCAGGTGCACTCTTTTTGGGAATAAGTGTAATATATGCCATGTTTATGCTTTCCATATTAAGGTTGCTAGACTAAATATCCTGACAAAGTTCATATATATCCTCCTTGATGATGTGCCAGCAAGTTTTGATGAAGTGACCATTAAACCAATCAGGTCCCGGTGCTTTATCAAGAGGCATTTTCGTGACTACCAGGTCAATCTCTTCAATTGAAAGCGGTTCAGAAAGTTTCCCAAGTCCTTCAATAGGCTTAATTAGATCAGTCAAATCCATAAGCATTTGAGGATTTTGTGTAGTGCCTAATCTCTCTTTAAAAGCTTGGAAAATTGCCTTTTCTTTGTCATCATGTGAACTTGCCACATTACCATTGTTCAAATTCAGGTGGGACATGTTATTCCTTCTATGCCTTTCAGTAGCCATAGCATGAAAAAACTTAGAGTTCTCATCCCCAAATTTTTTCCATCTAACAGTACATCTAGCCTTCCAATACTACCTTTTATAGTCAAGCAAAGTAAGAATATGATTCTTAAGAATTTGATGAAAGTTTGTTTCAGGTACAGTTAACTACCTCATGTCCTCAATCTTATCTATTTCCATTAGAGCTCTATTTGATTATCAATATAGATAGAAAGTTTGGAGATAGAATTTCTCAAATGTTTGAGATCATATCTAAACCTTTTAAATTTAGCATTTAGAACAGCAACACTATTTCCTCTAAAAATAGGCTTATTCCAACTTTTAGCCATGGTATCAAAGAAACCAGAATGGGCTGTCCAAAAGGATTCAAATCTGAAAACATTACTTCCTGGAATAGATGTTTGGATGGTAATAACACATGGAGTATGATCAGAAGTAGGTTTACCCTGGGCCATGACAAAGGTAGAAGGGTATGATTCATTCCAATGAATTGATGAAAAAACCCAATCTAATTGTTCCAATAGAGGATCATCTTGCATATTACTCCATGTAATTTTTTTCCCTTTTATGGGAATTTCTGTGATATTTTGCAATCTAATAAACTCATTGAAAGTGAACATGTCTTGAACATTTCCTCCCGGTTTGTTTCTATTTTCTGGTGATCTTATGAAGTTGAAGTCTCCCATTATTAACCAGTCCTCATCATCATGGATTTGGAGATTCATTAGCCAATCAACATATTCTTCCCTTTGAGTGCCATTACAAGGTCCGTACACATTAACCAGAGTCCAGGCTAAAGAGATTGAGTAGAAGTGAAATGAACAGAGATAGCAAAAGGTTCACAATGCATAACCATTCCAGAAAAGACAGAACTGTTCCAAATAATAATAAGGTCCCCAGAGGCACCATTGGAAGGAATATAAGAAAAATCATCAAACCTCTTCAATATAAGAAAACATGACTTGATAAAAGCCAAATCAAAATGATGTTTCCTTGTTTCTTGCAGACAAACTACATCACAACCACTAGAATTTATGGCATTTAACAATGCAAGCTGCTTGTCTCTAGCATTAAGACCTCTGATGTTCCAACATAAAACAACCCATTTTTTGGACATATTCATTACAACAAAGAAACACTTATTTATTCCCTTCCCGAGGAGCAGTAAGGAGCTTCTTAGCAGTAAGCTCCTTTTCAGGGGCTCCGCAAAAGCTACACACCAATGTCCTGCAGCATAGCCAGAGGGGTGGGTGGTGGAATAGCAGCATCATCCTCTTCAATATTTGTCACTTCCTGAACATGTCTAGGAGGGATCTGAATATCTTTAGCTTCAATAACAGTTGGAACTTTTTCTTGGCTTAACCTTGGATTTACTCTTCTTTCCATCTACTAGCATCTGGACCTTGAAACAATCATATTTGGTGCTTCTTGGACTCCTTCTAACTTGGGAAGTTAACATAGGCATATTGAGATAAGTAACATCAGCCACTTTGTCATGGAATTGAGAGTTAGCACTGATGTAAAAAACAGGCACCTCTTTGATGCCCAGATCCACATGTCCCACTTTTGCCAGAATAACCACATCTCTGGAGAGAGTAAGATTATACCCCTTCTTCCTAATAACATTTCTGGCAAATGGGGCAGAGAGGATTCTCTTTCCAAGCACTAGATTGACATTGTTAAAAGCAGACAAGGAAGAAAGAAGTCTCTGGTCAACCCAAATTTCCTGCTTTAAAATCTAGGCTAGTGCATTCTGAATAATAGTTAATTTGAGACTAGTATCATTTTCAAAGGGGTTTAAACCACAGACCAATGCTTTGGCAAAGTCCAAATTATCCACTACACATGAAGAGTAGGTATTTCTGGTAGCCTTAGGAGAATGTAAACAAGATAGAGCTAAAGCATTTGTAGTAAAGAGTGACTCAGGTTCAGTTTGAATAGCATTCACAATGACAGAGCTAGAGAGGGAGAGATCCTCAGACATAGGGCTATCCACATTATCATTCCATGCTGTCAAAGGGGTATCAGAAATATTGGTAGCAGGTGATGGGATACCAGCTTCAACAGTAACACCTTCCTCTCGCAAGATGGCTTTGAAATTGTAGAGAGGTGGTGATACAGCAACAACTACAGCAACCCAGCCATCACCTGATCAAGTTTAGGGCTCTGTAAAGGTGCATGCTGATGACCATGGTTGTTATTGTTCCCCTGACCCCCATGAACTCCATGCTGTTGTAGCCAAGCCGCCAACTATAGATGATAAATTTGCTCAGGAGTTTGTTCTAGACCATAGAAAGGATGAGGGTTTATATCTTCAGGTTCTGGGTCCTCATGGGGTGGTGGGAGGTCATGAATGTGTGCATTCCAGTCACTACTGTGAAGGATATAAACTGCAATATTCCAAGAATTCCTAGAACCACCTAACTGAGATATCACAAGGCTTTTAGGGATATATTTTGGGTTTGCAACAGCCACCTTAACTAAGACAAATTTCAAGTGTTCTCTTGGCCTATGCCACAGGATGAGAAGCCCAAAATCCTCAACAACACTACAAATATAGGAATTGGTCTGATAATCTGCAGGAAAACCCAGGAATGTTATCCAAGTTTGTCGACCAAAAGAGGAAAGCCTATGATTCCTAGCCTAATCATGCTTCACAAAAGTGACAGATGTGATATCATCAAATTCAAAGGTGGTTCCAACTACAGTGTCATCTTTCAGAGTGTCAAGCAGAGTGAAAATACCAAGGCCAAAAGGGTGATCATCACTTTGTTCAACCTCAAAACCACTCTCATTCAACAGACCCTCAACAGTGTTTCTCATGTCAGATCTAAACTGGATAGGGATAAAATGATTTGATTCAGCAATTACCACATTGTCGTGGTTCAGAGGCGCCGAAGGATCAACCACAAGAACAAAAGTGAACATGTCGATCAACAGGGCCATGGTCAATAGACATACCATCCAGGATGAAAGCCAGAGGATTCACCAGGAAGTTTGCCATTGCAATCTCGCAGCTAGGGTTTACTGTAGAGGTTTTCGCCGGAAGCTCCGAAGGCGAAGAGACAGGGGTTTGGTGAATATCTGCACAGAGCTTGTTTTGGTTCTTAACAAACCAAATTTTCCGACCCATTAAATTGGTCTGATTTTGTCCGTTATGTTTCTGTTTTGGTTTCCAAATTTGTCGGGCCAACTTCTTGTTCAGATGACACTATTTGGCCCAATGACCCAGCTCCTTGCAAAGCAGACATCACATCCCAACAACACAATCTTCAGCATGGTGACCCTGGGCCAGATAGGCAGTGCATGAGGGCTCGCAGTGCCGAATGCAGACATCACATTTTCGACCCAGCTCACGACAATTCAAACAAAACCCTGGGAAGCACTTAGACAGATGATCAGAGAGTCCACACCGGGAGCACCTGCCAATAAATTCAAACACCAAATCATTGGGGGTAAAATTGGCAGTTTAAGGATATCCATAATTTCCTTATCAGAGTATCCAGAAGCACGGAAATCTTCCAACTGTTCGAGCAACAGAATAGGCATGCGATCACACATTTTGCGGAGGAAACAATCGTTGACAAAATTCAAATTTGAAAAGTTGTTCTGATCCACCAAAACCAGATCAGTGAACTTGCCAAAGAAAATGTGATCAGGTGATCGCCGGTGGTGATCCTCAGGTGTCTTTGAAGAAGAAGTGACATTAACCAAATTATGACCAAAGGAATCCAAATTAACCATAGACTCATTAAGAGCAAACTTGCAAAGACTATGGGTACAACGACCAGATGAATCCATCCTTGCATTCCACCAGGGAAATGAAACTGAATTATAAATTGGTATGACTGCGCTATGACAGATCCACATTTTCCTTGGAAGATTTCACCGGCCAATTATCAGAAGGAAGAAATCCAGAGATGGATGGGTGAGTTCCTCTGAACAGAGAGAAATGACAGATGAAATCAGGCTAGGCACGATCCTTCAATCCATAGATGAAATGACCCACCCGATTAGAGGCCACCGAAAACCTGAACGTTCGATCACTCAATTTGAAAACCTTGTATAGACGACAATTACCACCCAAACAACATTGTAGAGCCAAACTCATAGATTCTTCAGTCAGAGGAAAAGAGGTAGAACAGAACGATACCACCAGAAAGAACTCTTTGCCAAAAGAGGGAGAGAAGTGAACCGAAGTCCCAAAACATTGACACACCTCCTCTAGGGCAAGGCCCGGGGAGAAATCCCAATGGAGAAGTCCTTCGATGGCCAGGAATCAGAAGCCATGATCGCCGAGGTGGAGGTGGAGGTGGAGGTGGGGGTGGGGGTGGAGGTGGAGGTGGAGAGAGCCAGTTTTGTTTGTTTCAAATAAGTTGATTGGTGTTTATACTCATATTATTGTTTCTGTTGATTACGTTACCAATGTTTGGTGATTGTTTGCTTGTTCTTATGCAAATGAATGTGTATTAGATAATATACTCCCTATCTCAAGCCTTGGTTAACAAAAACTATTTTACAAAATAAATTTCTTGGCTTAACTTTCATATTCTCAAATGTTCTGGAAATTCCAAACCTGAGCCAAGTTAACTTTTTCTTAACAAATGGTTTACTAGTCTCTACTTACAAAATTATGGAGAGCTATAAAATATAATCTCCTTATGTTTTCAAGACAGAACTTTCAACTACTCTTATCTCTAGGTTTTGGAAACCTTTCAGAACACCTTCTTCACTCTTATCTTGGTAGAAGTACCAAGAAGCTCTCATCTTACATAAAAACACAACCTCTTCAAAATACCCATCCTTACCTCAAGCTAGACTTGATGGTAATCCAGTAGTAGTTGATTGCTTGGCAAGATGAGTTGCATTGCTTTGATGTGTGATGAGTTTCTTTGATTTGTTGATTGATTGGCCTTCTTAGGAAGTAGAGTGAGATATTCTAGGATCTAATCCCTTAGGATCAAACTAATAGTTAATATCACCAAACTTACCTAAGCATCCAAATCTTGGTCTCTCCTTAGTCACTAGAGTGACCCTCTAATCCCCTTTAACCAGATCTAACCTGAGCCAATCCCTTCTATTAGCTTCCCACTCTATAAATACCAAATATAAGCATGAATCCCCTAAACTAAATATATACTTCAATATAATCCACTTGATGGTGAGAATGGACCCTTGCATCCTCTCCAAACCTTTCCCTCCTTCATACTTGCCCAAATCCACAAATCTGCCAAATTGACTAAGTCTGGAATCCTTATCTGGATTCAATCTTCGAGACTCCTCCTATTTTCATCAATGTGATTTCTTGAAAATGTACATGAACCATATTGTAGTACATACTGAGTACTACCAAATTCCACTCTTTGCCTTGGCTAAGCCCTTCTTTGACCCACTCATCCTTGATGGTGTTGTTGAGAAGACAATATCATGTTTCTTTAAATCATATCATCATGCATACTTTGGCAGATGCTCACATCCCTATGTTATCCTCTCTTTACCATCTCTTTGCATCATTATGATCTTCTAACCATGATCTATCAATCCAATATTTACTGGATACTAATGGAACTCTGTGCTTCTTAAACCCACATGGTTTATGAGGCTTCATGATAATCTGCTATGACAGCCTTAATTTCAACAAAGTTTGCCATCACTTCTAGACCACCTAAAATACAATCAAGCACAAATCTTGGTGTCATTATGATCTATATAACTTTGTCTATCCATCTATCTATCCCTTGCCTCAAGGTGATCTCTAAGCTCCCTAATCCAACCAGGTTTAGAGGCCATAAAAATATTAGTGTCCTAGATCCTCTAATCCTTATTCTTTTTCCAAAAACAAGTCCCCTTTATAAAACCCAAGGTTTCAAATGATGGATACTTCAACTTAACATCCTACACCTTGGATATAAATATTTCTCAGATATTTTCCATAATTATTGGACCCTAAAACTATTTAACTCCCCGCTTTTGCCAAATCTCCAAAACTTTTCCTATAAAGGAAAGTTTGCTTTTCTCCAAAACACTTTGCCAAATAAATTCACACTTGAGGCCGATATATCATATACTATCCTCCCATCTCAAAAATAAATATTTCTGAGATGATCTATTATTTATTTTTTCTCTTTTTCTTAAATGGCAGAAACAAGAAATAATAGCTTAAAAATAAAAAATTCCAAATAAGCTCCAAGAAAATACCCCAATGTGTAACTTGGTATTTAAAACCATCTCACATAAAAAACCCACCTTGTCCAATTCAAAAATATCATATAATCTTATAAAAACCAATTCAACACTTATTGGGTAAATGTTTTAAGTGGACTCTAAATCCTTATAAAAACCTCAAATCCATCTTAAGCCCTCCTATTTGGTTTATAAGGCCATGAGCTACCATCCACCTCTCCTCTGGCTCATTTGCCCCCTTTCCTCCACACCTACCTCCCCTGTACACCACTAACTCTCCCCTGCACTGCCTCACCTGAGAGAGAGAGAGAAAGAAGCTCTCAGCCAAGGCCAAGATCTTCTCATGGTTCTATCCTCCCCACGCCTCTTCCTCTGCATTCTAGCTTCCCAAACTCCCTTGCTCTCCTACACCTAACCCTACCTTCCTCTTTCCTAGGACCTCCTCTACTAGCGCCATAGCGAAGCTCCGTCGAACTCCTCTCCGGCGACCTTGCGCGAGCAGCCTCCCGACATCAAGGTCCCCCATGTCGCTGCTCTCCGAGCTCACCTCGATGAACCACCTCGTCTCGCACCATCCCCGGCGCCTCCTGAACTCTCTGGTAATCACCCCCAAGTTTCCCCCCTGCTTCGCTAGGGTTTTGGTCCTGTAGCTTCTACCGCGGGAAGACGACGAATGGTGGCTGTCAGAGTCCCTTTCACCGAACAGCTTAGATCCGCCGTTACCCCTTCATCGCCACCCCCTCTGACCTCTGGTCCTGCCCACGTGGCTTCAAACCGCGTCTTGCTGGGGATATACTTTCCGGGTATACCCACAGGACTCACTGACTAGGGTGGCCCACCAACAGGTTAGAGCTTTGATTCAGGGCGACCCAGTCAGAGAAAGAGCAGGAGCCAATTCCGGCTATGACAAGGCCTAGAAGAGTTACCGACTTAGGCCAGTAGTATTACTTGTAGTTCAAGCTGTATCTAGTTACAGACTATGTAACGTAGCCGGATAGGTCTCTCCTGTAACCCTAGGCCCCGGTTAATATATAAACCGGCCCAATGGGAGCCTTTAGGGCAACCAATCAATCGTAACACCACAATCAACTAGCACATGAGAACCTCTCTTGTAATCCATTGTAACATCTGGCTTACGCCAATATATTACTGGGTTGCTAGCAGGAGTAGGATCTGATCACCGAAGTCGGATCTGATCCTGGGTAAACTTGTGCTCATCGCTCCTGGAACATCCGACGTGTCACACCCCATATTTCCAACGCCACTAGGACCCCCTATGGCATACTTATTGATAATCTGACGATATTTGGTGCCCACCGTGGGGTAGGTGACCTTTGGAGCTTTGTTCCAGGCGGAATCTATGCGTGAAGGAATCAGCAAAACTATAGCCATGGGTCGCGTGGTCTACGCCAGTGATGTCCCTCTCATCCTTCTCGATGAGACCTGGATTCCGGCTTCGAAACCCGTGATGACCTACACGATCATGTCCATCGGCGAGATCAATATTCATCTCGGTTTCGCTGATGCCGCCCAACCCACCCTTGGGGTGATGACCATGGCAGAAGAAAAATCCAGATCTACTTTGTCCGCAGAGGCGGAAGAGTTCAAGGTCCCGGAGAAAATCAAACCCACACAGCCCACTCCTGCAGTGGAAGAAGAGGTGGAAAAATAATCCAGATCTGATCTCCCTGATGAGATCGGATACACTAACGAGGAATATATCCGCTACAGATCCGTCCCTCCGGACGTCGTAGCAGAAAAACTACCCTTGAAGCATAGGATAAAGGAGATGATGAAATGCCCCTACATCGATTATGAAGCAATCATCGACATCAAGGAGAACTTTGAGATGGAGGAGGCGAAAACACATCTATGCCACTATTTCAAGAACATGAACAAGAAGAAGCATTGTTTCGTGTACCACATAAGCTCTGATCCGACTCTGTCAATGCTGGAGCAGGTAGCGATTCGGTCCTAGACGCAGTCGAAGAGAATGCCGACTTACCTGGCTCCCCTCAGGAGTCAATAACGTCGCAGGAACTTCGAGGCTTTGAAAAAGAGATGGAGGAGTCTGAACAAGAACACATCTCCAAGCAAACGCAAGGTGAGCCGGAAAATTCACCTAGTCCATATGATAGCATGGATGAAAGCTACACCTCGCAGGATGATATTGATACCGGAAATTCCTCGGAGGTCCACAAGCCAACCATGACGGAAATTACCGACGGATGTTTATCCCCCGGTACAGGACCAAAAGCCGTCTTTGCCACTTGTATGCCCGTTAAGGCTACTGGGCGGTCAAAGAAGAAGAACAACAAAAATCTGACACAGGCAGAGCCGGACGTTGAGGAAACCAACAAAGAAAAAGTTGATGAAGAGATCGAGATGGAAAATTAGGACAGAGATGTGATTAATACCACCTCGATCGACCATCCTGTGGATGGACACGTCGTCACCAAGGCTGCACGTGAAATTTACGGAGATGCTCTCACGATTCCAATCCCAACGTCTTCGGATCTTACACCGGAGGCGCTAGAGAAAGGGGCTGAGGACCTGGAAAAGCACCGTCTGTTTCTACTCAAAGAGGCCACGTGCATCCTCGAGATTAGGCAGCAGTTAGACAGTGATCCTGCCAAATATCAAAAAGATTTCAAGCGACACCCAAACAAGACAAGGGGATGTCTGTTTCTTGCTAACAAGAACCCGGATATCCACAAAGATCTATTCAACGGAAAAGATGGAGAGAAGATCCGAGTTTATAGCACGCCGTTGGAAAACGCTGCTGCAGCTCAAGCCATCCTCGCCAACAATCTGTCTCCGCAGCAGGTCCAGCAGTGCATCGTGTTGCTGGACAAAGGATTAAAGCAGCAGAAAACGGCCGCGTAATTTAGTGGCAAACTGGCATCAAAGTCCGAGTTTTTCCACACTAGCGCTGACCAAAGCGCTGACGTAAGGCTTCACAGGGATACGAATCAACGCTATCGTCCCCGTGGAGAAGAAGAGAATTCAAGAACCGGCTCAAACGGGCACTCTCGCAGGCCGGAGCGTGACTGGGCAAGAGTTATTCCGGCTTCGTCCAAAGACACCATTAGGGCAATGGTTCCCCATCAGGACCACCGTCGGCAAAACAACCACTATATAGAAGACCCAGAAACACGCCGCCTGCGAGAGGAGCAAGATCTCCTAAGGATGCCACCACTGAGCCATCCCGCTAGCAATGCCGGACAAATAGATGATCCGTATCGTCCTGAATCAAGTAGGGACGATGCCCGAAAAACAGGCATCAGAGTCAGCATAATGAGGCTCCACCTACACCACCGCGTAACCCAGCCGGAAATAATCCAACAAGGCCACCATCACCTCCTAGCAGCGACCATGAAGGATCACGACGTAGCCACGAAAGCCGCAGGGGCGTAGGTGGCAATGGTGAAAGGAGAAGCAAAAATCCGACTCCGCCGCGCAGAAGCCGTGAGTCTCCAAGGCGCAGATCTCTCTCACCAAACGATGCTTGCCATCGCATTGAATCAAACATAGAGGCACGGTGGTACGAGGAAGAAGACGTGTACGTGGGACCCAAGTGCTTTGGACCACGCATACGTCAGACTAAATTTTCGATTGACTTTGGTATTGCCAAACACATTCATCCCTATGACAGCGTAGCTCGGCCAGATACCTGGCTCTAGGATTTCTTCTAGGCCTGCTGCATCGCCAAAGGAGGAAACAGCTTGGTCGTAGTCCGATATCTCCAACTCATGTTGAGGAAGACGGCTCGATCATGGCTCAATGAACTGCCAGAGAATTCAATTCACAGCTGGTATGATATGCAAAGTGCGTTCTTTTCAAACTTTGAGGGAATATACAAGAGGCCCTGCATAGTCGGATGCTTGCAGCGTTGCATGCAAAGACTCGGAGAAACCTGTTGGGATTACCTCGGACGCTGGAGTAAATGAGCATCCAGTCG
This sequence comes from Avena insularis, assembly GCA_023614405.1. NCBI lineage: Eukaryota > Viridiplantae > Streptophyta > Magnoliopsida > Poales > Poaceae > Avena > Avena insularis. Next base: position 189,641,708 of record CM042689.1, on the reverse strand, counting down.
GACTCCTGCGAGGGAGTAAATGAGCAAACTGTGATAGAAGCTTTTATTGCAGGACTTCCAGTCGGACTTTTATGTCACAGGATGAAGCGTGACCATGTCAGATTTGGGAGAAATGATAGAAACGACAAGCAAATACGCTGATGCCGATGATGATTCAGAAGGGCTGATAAATATTCTGGCCAATCCCAATGCGGCCAAACATCCAAAACAAGCTTAGAAGCGCAAGAACACCTCAGACTAAAAGCCTTCTCCGGACAACGCCGCTGTCAATGCAACGCTCGAATCTGGAGGACGAGGAGGGCGCGGAGGCGGCCGGGGTTGAGGCCGTGGAACTTCCCGAATCTAGGGCAGAGGGGATCAGCAACCCGGAAGAACCTATACCTGGGCCGACATTTCCAATAATCCATGTGTCCACCACTTTGATAGTAACAGAGGATCTACCCATACAAATTCCGAGTGTCGTTTCAATGACGACATCAAGAAATACGAATCCGTTAGCTATAGATCCAAGCGACGAAAATGAAAGAAAAATTCCAACATTGGAAGGAACCCATGGAAGATTCCAACATGGAAGAGGCGGAAGCCACTATAGAGCCCAACTCAGATGGAAAGAAGAATTTTCTGACTAAGAAAGACGCATACGTCTGCTTCCTTTGATCCCAACCTGATAAAGTCAAGAAGGCAGTTCTCCATGAACTCAATGCCACGGTTCCGGCTGTTACACAGTTTCTGGACTGGTCAGAGGTAACCATCACCTTTGATCGCTCAAATCACCCGAGGGAAACACATCGACGGGGAAAGTACCCTCTGGTCGTTAATCCTCTTATTGATGGCTATGAGTTCTCTAAAACACTCATGGACGGTGGAAGCAGCATTAACATCCTCTATATCGAGACTCTCCACCGCATGAAGCTACACGAGAGCCAGTTGAGTTACAGTAGTGTAACTTTCCATGGCATTGTACCAGGGAGACAGGCGGATTCTCTGGGTGAGAGTACTCAGGACGTGACATTCAAAACCCGAGACAATTACCAGACCAAGCCACTCTCTTTTGAGGTGGTACCATTTAAAAGTGCTTACCACGCCATCTTCGGACGTCCGGCTTACTAGGTGTTCATGGCTCATCCCTATTACATCTACAACATGATGAAACTTCCAGGTCCAAAGGGCGTAATCACCGTACGGGAAAATCCAAGGAATGCGCGAGAGTGCAACGAAGGATTTGCTGCCTTCACCGAAGCCATGCTGCATGCCTAGGAGTACCAGGAGATCAAAAAGACCATCAATCCGTCCGAGATGCCCACTACGAAGAACGAGGTGCTGAAGCAAAGTTTGCAGTTCAAGGCGTCAGAAGAGATGAAGAAAACGTCGCTGAAGGAAGATGATCCCTCCAAGACAACGAACATAGGGGTAGGCTTAGGCCACGCATAGGAAAGCGCGCTCGTTGAGTTCCTCAAAGCTAATAGTGATATCTTCGCATGGCAGCCTTCTGACATGACCGGAGTACCTAGGGAATTTGCCAAGCACTCTCTTAATGTGTACCCTGACGCTAAACTTGTCAAGCGGTCCTTATGATGGTTTGGTGATGAAAAACGCAAAGCAATAGCAAAGGAATTAGCCCGACTAGAATTAGCAGATTTCATAACAGAGGTTATCCATACAGATTGGGTGGCAAATCCTGTACTCATCCCTAAAAAGGAAACCATTGATTTAAGGACGTGTGTTGATTATACCGCTTTGAACAAGGCATGCCCAAAAGATCTTTTCCCTTTGCCAAGAATCAATCAAGTTATCGACTCAATGGCAGGGTCGGAACTACTATGTTTTCTCGATGCATATTCCGGATGTCAACAAATACCGATGAAAAAATTGGATCAAATTAAGACGTCTTTCGTCACTCATTTTGGAACCTTCTGCTACAAAACTATGCCTTTAGGCTTAAAGAACGCAGGAGCAACATATCAACGTAATATGCAACATTATCTCAACAACCAAATCAGACGCAACATCCATGTATACGTAGACGACATAGCAGTTATTTCCAAAAAGAAGGAAACATTAATTTCTGACTTGGATGAAACATTTTCTAGTCTACGAAAATTCAACATGATGCTAAATCTGAAGAAGTGTTTCTTTCAAATTCCAGCCAGAAAATTGTTAGGTTTCATCGTCTCCGAGCGAGGCATGGAGGTCAACCGAGACAAAATCAAGGCTATACTAAAATTTACCAGGCCGACTCGCCTGAAGGACGTGCAGCGTTTTACTGGTTGCATTGCATCAGTGAGTCGGTTCGTCAGCCGGCTCGGCGAAAGAGACGCACCTTTGGACAAGCTCTGGAAGAAGACTGAAAAATTTGTCTCGACCTAGGAATCCAAAACATCCCTACAAAGTTTGAAAGATCTACTTTCAAACCCACCAGTTCTCGCAGCGCCAAAACCTCAGGAACCTATGTTACTCTACATTGCAGCGACCAACAAGGTCATAAGCGTGGTAACAGTAGTCGAGCTCGAGGAAGAAGGCCACGAGCATAAGGTGCAACGGCCAACCTATTACCAAGGCGAGGTCCTAACAGGATCAAAAAAATGGTACCCACATCATCAAAAGATAGCCTATGGAGTGTTATTTGCATCCGGAAACCTACGCCACTATTTTAAAGAGCACAAGATCAGAGTGGTGAGCACCACTCCCCTGCGAGATATAATCAATAACCATGACGCCAAAGGACGTGTTGCAAAGTGGGGAATAGAGCTTGTAGCTTTCGACATTGATTATAAGCCGCGCATAACAATCAAGTCCCAAATACTTGCCGAATTTGTTGTTGATTGGACAAAGACGACAGAAAACACAAGTCCTCCAGACTCGGAATTTTGGACCCTTCACTTTGACGGATCAAAAGCACGATGAGTCTCGGGGGCTGGCGTGGTGCTCAAATAACCCCAAGGAGATAAGTTGTTCTATGTGTTTCAAATACACTTCACGACAACCAACAATATTGCCAAGTATGAAGCACTGCTGCATGGAATACTCATGGCCAAAAACATTGGCATATCAAGACTCATGTGTTACGGAGACTCGGATTTAGTTGCTCAGCAAATATCCAATATATGTAATGCTAACAAGCACATGGCAGCATGCAAAGCTATCATGGATGAACTATCTAAATTGTTCGAGGGTTGTGAGGTTCAACACATCCCTCCAGAAGAAAATGAGGAAGCAGACGCTCTATCAAGGATAGGTTCTGCGCGGAAACAAGTACCAGATGGTGCTTTCTTAGAGAATTTAAGGGTCCCCTCCATAGTGGGAGTTCTGACTATAATTCCTAGCTATACAAAACCCTATCTGGATTTCCTGATAGACAGAAAAAACACCCGAAGACGAAGTCTTGAGCCGGCAAATTGTCCAATGAGCAAGACCCTACACTATAATAAATGGTGAGCTCTATAAATGGAGTGTTTCTAGCGCGTTTCAGTGATGTATTTCTTCGGAAGAAGGAGTGGAAATATTAAGATAAATCTAAGAAGGCGAGTGAGGTCACCATGCTGCATCCAGATCCTTAGTGGAAAAAGCTTTTCAGCATGGATTCTTTTGGCTTACAGCTAAGGCAGATGCCGATAAACTGGTCAAAACGTGTAGAGGCTGCCAAAAGTACTCCCATCAGGCACATGTTTTGGTTGAACAGCTGCGAATAATCCCTATTACATGGCCGTTCGCGGTCTGGGGGCTTGATATGGTAGGGCCGTTTGGCATGGCAAAATGTGGATTTACTCACCTACTAGTGATGGTGGATAAATTTCCAAAATGGATTGAGGCTAAACTAGTAACAAGTTACGATGGAGCCACAACCAGAAAGTTCGTTGAGGATGTAATCATCAGATTCGGATATCCGCACAGTAAAATTACTGACAATAGGAGCAATTTTTCCATGAGTGAACAGGGGATTCGGCTCGATATTGCATTATTTTGCAAGGAATCCAACCTCGTCTCGAGGCACCGCTTCATCGGGCCGTGGGGGTTTGGGTGGAAGAATTATCGTCTATGATATGGAGCTTATGTACAACTCCTAACAGATCAACCGGCTATACTCCTTTCTTCTTGGTCTATGGTGCAGAGGAAGCTCTTCCTAGTGATCTAATTCATCAGTCTCTATGAGTCAAAGCGTATATCGTAGAAGATGCATAAGTTTCTCGACAAGATGATCTCAGTATAATTAAAGAAGTACGCATCGTTTCTGAGCAGAGATCTATATCCTATCAGCAAAAGTTGCACAAGTATCATAGTCAGAGAGTGCAAAACCATTCTTTCAGAAAAGGCGATTTGGTTCTCTGACTTGTGCAAAAGAGAAAGCACAAACTATCCCCGATTTGGGAAAGAAATTTTATGATTAGCAGAGTTCTGCATAATGGGTCATATTATTTAACCTATATGAGACCAGTCAAGGAAAGACCTGATACTCAGAAGAGAAAGAGAGCTCGTGGCAGCACAGACCCGGATGAAATAGACCATCCATGGAATATTGCACAGCTACGTCCCTTCTATTCTTAGTTATATTTTCTTGTAATCATATATGTTATCTTTGAGAATTTTTTACCATCTTATTTCTAGAAGAACATGTCATTTTTTCAAAAATCCCAAAATGCTTGAAAGTACTTTACGCTCATATTCGTTCTGGTTATACTTTGGTTTTTTATCTGATTGCTTAGATGCAGGCATTTTTCGAGTAATGAGTTGTTGGTACTGGAAGCGGGCTTTGTTTCCGAGTTTAAACTGGCTTAGCAATTGCGCTCCGTTGCTCCACAAAGTTTATGTGCTAAAGGTTGGCCGGACCATGAAAGGGACGAGGAAGAGAGCCAGATAAAACAAAAAGTATAGGCATAAAACTCAAAGTGCTTAAGAGATTTTCAAGCACATGCATAAAAAATATATAAGCATAAGTGCAACGATAGTAAAAGCAGTAGTTTTTTACAAGACCAGCACAAATAAAGCATTGTTTACATCATTACATTGCCACAAAGTTTAGAATAATGCATAAAAATTGTTCATGCTGCAGATTCAGGCGGTGGTGATGAAGAAGGTGGAGCGCTGGAGTCGACAACATTGTCGCCCTCGATCTCAGACTCGAAAAATGCAATGCTGTTTTCTGGCTCTTGAGGCGAGGGAGGCACGGCGACGGGTCCGAAGAACAGCGTCGTATAATTGGTCATCTCCGCCACACGACAATCATAGCCTGCACAGGACTCTTGGATGGCCTTGATGTCCTGTGGGTTACCCTCATCCTCCTCCTCGGTGATACCCTTGGTGATATGCCAGATTTCCATCTCGATGTGGTGTCTAATCACCATGGTAAGAGCAGTCTGGGAAGCAGTCCAAGCATAGGAGATCTTCCATTATTCGATTAGCTTCATAATCTCCTTGACCTTGTCCCTCAACTCATGCACTGACATTGTATGTAAGTCGGAAAGCTTGACGGACTCGTCAGCCTCTTCAAGAGTTTGGCGAAAGTCATATAAGATATCTCCGACGATCTTGATGCGATCGGGGAGAGGTTCAGAGGTAGGAGAGTCGGAAAGATTCAGGGGGGCTGGGAAAGAATCAAAAATTCAAAAATCGACTGAAAAGGAAGTCGAAAAATCAATAAAAAGTAAAAATCGGAAATCTTACCTAGCACAAAGTGATTACATTGAGCATGCTCCTTGAGAAGGTTGTTCAGTTAACTAGCTGTGGCCTGGGCAAGATCCCTCTGAATATCGAAGTCCTTCTTGAGATCAGCTAGTTCTTTATCTCAGAGGGCTATTAGCTTCTCGAGCCTCACAATCTCATGATTGCTTGATTCCAAGACAGTAGCTATGGATTATTCCGATTCTAGAGTTAGTTTCTCAAGCTTATCCTGGAGTTCAGCATTCTCTATTTCTAGGACCTTGAAGTTCTCGGATTGCTCCACCATCTTGTTGGACTGGCACAACAGTTCTGCAAAGGAAAAATATCTGTCAGACAAAACAAGTTTAACTATGACAAAAGTTAACTGACAAAGAGGAAGTCGGAAAAGTTTACCTTCTGCTTCATCTTTCTCAATTTTCAACTTCAAATTCTCAAGGCGCAAAGCTTTGATCTCTTTGTGTTTATTGCCAATGTTCTTGAGCAATTCCTGGTTGGAAGATACAATTTTTTGTAAGTTTAGAGACAAAATACCGTCAGATGGCTACAAAGACTCGAGCTTCAAATTTAACTAAGTAAAATTACAGCACGAGCCTTTGGGGCTACACTACATCGTTCTTTTTGCAACCTAAAAGCATCAACTCGGATCCAACGATGTTTATCCGGCTTTTTGCTTGGGGGCTAGAGGATATGGTAATAAATGCAAATAAGAATCAGAAACTTACAATGTGTTCCAGGTGCAACTTTTAAAATCCGAGCTTGGTGCTATGAAACACCTTCTCGGTAAGGGTGAGGGATGGAACATCCATCGCTGGGACTTCACCAGACTCGACTTTAGCATCCCGGACCAAAATTTGGTCCAGGAGGCTGGCCAACTTGACGTCCTCGTTCTCCTGGCTCGGTTCCTCTGGGTCAATGTTTCCTTCTCGAGACTGAATTGAGCCAGTCTGAGGATCTCTTCCTTTTCTTTCCTCTTCAGGCCAGAGACAGCGGAGCCAGCCACTTTATCCACCATTCCTGTAGATGCAACCATGGGATCATTACCCTTAACGGGTCCACCCTTGTTAGTTGTCTGATCATCAATGGTGACCAAGGCTTTCAAGACGTTGCCAGCATCATGAGAGATAGAAGCTTCATGTGCTGATGGAGTACTGGATGGAGTTAGTGGCGGCATGACAGGGGAACAACAAGCTTCTGCTGAGGCATCTGATTGCCCAGCTTGCTGTCCGGCTTAGTCTTACTCTTCCAAGATTATTTAGCTCTAGAACACGAAATCCAAATATCAGGTGTGCTCTGGAAAGAAATAAAGGTATAAAAGTCCTAAAAATAAAAGATAGGGTGCTTACTTTTTAACTACTGGCAGCACTTAGCTACCAGCTATAACAACAACTTCTTTCTCCTTGCGCTTCTTGGAGGTGGGGGCGGCAACTTCTTGCACCTCATCATCCTCTGTCGCCTCCGTATCGTCTGAAGGATAGCCCTCTATTGGAGCTAGCTCAGACTCGGAGAGTTTATCGAGCTAACAAAGTCAAAAAGCATCAATGAAAATAGAGTCAGAGAAAGAACATAAAAGAACAACGAAATGCAAAAGCAGAGTCGAAATATTTACCGGAGTTAGAGGACGGTTGGATGTATACATATTCAGGGAGACATCCGGAACTTTTTGTTCCACACTCTCCTTGATCAAGTACTGCATGAGGGTCTTGTAGTCCTTCGCCGGAATCCAGTTTGGGCTGACCCGCATACTTTCCTTCTTGTCACTAGTGAAGGAGTGCATGAGGCGATTTCCGTGATGCTGTAGAGGCTGGATCCGGCGATCCATCCAACAGTAGATCAAGTCGGATCCGTGGAGGCCCTTGTGCCTCATCAGAAACTCAATCCGCCTTTTGGCGAGGATCAAGATATCCGACAGATCCGGCGCCTCCGCATCCCATGAATTCTGGTGTGGAGTGGCGCGTCGGTGAACGCCGGAATACCTTCTACCTTTCTAGGAGCCGGAATATCCTTGTGATAAAAGAAGGTTTCAGCCTAGTGTTTGATGGATTCACTAGCATTAATCCTATGATAAACTCGGTTTCTCCTAACGACTAATCTAAGGGTGCCGGTGGTGTAAGGAACACCGGCACTGATGGAGTTCTTTCGAGTACCATAGTAGTACCGGAAAAGGGTGAGACTTAGCCTAATGCCAAGAAACCCCTCGCATAAAGCTGCATGAGTACTAAGATCGAGCAGAGAGTTGGGAGGAAGGTTATGGAGTTGCACACCATAGTGATTAAGGACCTCGACCAAGAAGTCCGACGGTGGCAAGTTGAGGCCACGGTCGATGTGCATGCCGAACAGCACCCGCTCTCCATTGCACGGGGAGGGAAGAGCATGCCCTGAGGCGCTCCGCCACACGCGGGCGACGATGAGTCCTTCGTTCTCCATTACCTGGAGTTCAGCGTCATCCATGGAGCTAGGGATCTAGAGTCCCCGCATATTCCTTTCATCCGCCGACGAACCCGCCGCCGCTCGTGGGGTCGAGGCAGACGCCATTCATCTTGGAGAAAAAGGACTGGTGGGGGAGAGAGATTTTTCTTAGGATGTGTAGATGGGAACGGGTGTGGAGTGCTCGAGGAGTATGAGGAGGCAATGAATGAATAGATGTAGAGATGAATATGAGAGAAAGGTTTTTCTCCTCTCTTTTATTTGTCTCCATGTCAAGATTCGTGTGTTAACACGCGCGATTAGCGCCACGCGTATAGGAGAGGGGGAGTTAGCTTCCTCGCGACTCTTTTGCCCCCTCGATTTTCACGTAGGCATTGAAACGGCATTCTGTTCCGTCAGGAGCGGACCCACCAATGGTCGTGTTGATAGGACTTCTGTCACTGACAAGACCTGGTCTGAAAAGTTGTCAGCCCGCATGCCTCTGTAAAATCCGGCTTATGTTTCAAACTGAGCAAGGAAAAGACTAAAGTCAGAACAAAACATATCCGACTCAACTGACTCGGAATCCTGCATTAATGAAAGAAGTTTTCGGGAACCCTTCAAGATTCTCAAGAAGAAGAAACCATCAAGCTAGATGATTTATCTGACTTTGGATCTTGGAGACTTCCGGGGGCTACTGTTGGCGATATACTTTCTGGGTATACCACCAACGGGTTAGAGCTTTGCTTCATGGGAGACACAGTCAGAGAAAGAGGAGGAGCCAGTTCCGGCTACGACAAGGCCTACAAGAGTTACCAATTTAGGCCTGTAGTATTACTTGTAGTCCAAGCTGTATCTAGTTACCGACTATGTAACGTAGCCGGATCGGTCTCTCCTATAACCCTAGGCCCCGGTGACTATATAAACCGGCCCTATGGGATCCTTTAGGTCAACAAATCAATCATAACACCATAATCAAATCGCATAGGCGAACCTCTCTTGTAATCCATTGTAACATTTGGCTTACGCATATATATTACTGGGTTGCTAGCAGGAGTAGGATCCGATCACCGCAGTCGGATCTGAACCAAGGTAAACTTGTGCTCACTGCTCCTGGAACATCCGACGTCTCACACCCCATCATTCCAACGCCACTAGGACCCCCTATGGCGTACTTGTCGACAATCCGAAGACACCCCTCCCGAGCGTCGGCTTCCTTAATGGGCCAAAAGAACCTCGGCTGGCCTATTTTCCTTCTAGTTCCAGCCCTCGGTGTAGCATTACTTTTTATTTTATGATTTATTTTCCAGATCAGTATTTAGGAAGTTAATTTAGATCAAAAAGAAATTGGAAAATGACCCCAAATGACCAGATCTAAAATATATAGTGTGTCTTAGTGTTTCCTTCAACATGTAGTACAGTAATCTCATCAAGTTGATTTCCAGATTATTTATCATAAATACACTACCTAGATGAATCTATTTCACTAATAAAATCTTTATTTAAGTTATATAACTCCAATTGTCCTAAAACATCTGAGTACTGAAAGGTATATGTGATATCAAAAGCCCTTATAGGTTAAATCTGGTGAAAAAGACAAATATCTACCATAAATGTCTTTGGGAATATCCCAAGGATATTCTGGTAAATAGTTTGGAGTAATTCCAACTCCCCTTGAACCAGTCCATCATAATCTACCTAACCCTAGGAGGAAATAATTTTTGGATCTATAATATTTTCTTGTGAATTATTTCCTAAAACTAGAGCTTTTATTATTAGAAAATTCATAGTAAATCAAAGCAAATTGATAAAATAGTAAAACCACCTTTGTTGGTTTCATTTTAACAATACATATCTGATGGTATCATTTTTATAAAATGATATCATAAATAACCTAGCCTTGGCCAAAAACCCCTTAATGAAATAGTCTTGGCCCTTAAATGCTTAAGAGTTTTCTACAAATGCTTCCAGGACATTTCCAATCTCTCTAAAACCATTCTCCCCAAACCCTAATAAAGTGTAGCATGTGCTCTTTATTTGTTTTATGTTTTTATCAATGCTGATATGCCTTGTTTTGATGGTGGCATTGTTTGTCTGCATGCATACTCGATAACGTTGACAGTCGCGATTGTATTGACGCCAAGAAGAAGAAATAATCGATTTATACTTTTTGGTTTTCTTGGATATTTAAATAAGAAGTCTAAGGACACCTTAGTGATCACAGGCAAGCCACCATTCATGAACAAAAATATATATCCTGCTCCTATTTACTACCTATTTTTGTATCTCATTTATAAAACTGTATAACTACTTGCATGATTTTGTTTTAACAATACTATGTTAGTAACTTGGCTCGTCCAAGTTATGAATGAGTGTCCATTCAGACACCTACACCTATCAACACCTATCTTGCCCCTTTAGATCGAGGTTATGATGACTAACATCCTACCTTCTTGGGAACAACGGTTTTTGAAGAATAAAATTGTTTCAGGGTTTACCCCTCTACAAATGTTTCAAAACTATGAAAACCCTTGGAAAGAGGCAGCATTTCCAAGTGAATGTTTTTACTAAAGAAATGAATAGGATGAGAAAGAAGCAAGATTGGACAAGAGAAAGAGAAGGGATGTTCTATGCCTTTACTAGAAAAAATGTATCCATGCAACCACATTACCTTAGGATCTAGGGCTTAGCTCGTAGTTTGTTGCCTTTAGCCGAGGAAGCTCCTACACTTTCTTAAGGGGAGAAATCCCTGGAATTTCGGGTGGGCTCTTTGACAGGTCTATGGATCTAGAGCCTGCAGATTGTCTCGACAATTTTCTAGTGCAACAATTGGGTCTCCCGCGAATGGTATGACTGAGTAGTGGAGAAGGAAGTGGAGTCACCAAGTTACGATATATTTCCATGCTGCGAGTTTGGGTATACGAATGTGCAGAAGGGAGGACTATGGACCATAAGTGCCACATACTCGTTGTCAGGGAGAACATACCCAATAGGAAAATCCTCCTTTGCTAGGGATGAAAAATGAAAGATTAGGTTTGATTATCCAAACCCCCATTTACTTTGAGTAGAAGGCCATGGTTGAGTCCCAGCGGGTGCATTGATTATTGTGGGTAAAGTGCACCAACTCTGCAAAGTATAATAATATTTGAATAGTCAAGTCCACGGACAAGGACGGTTGGAAAGGCGCCGGAGGTAAACTGTGAAGTGAGCACGCTTGACGGGAACATCGGCGAAACATATCTGCATCCGCGGGGACTAAAACACACTATAGAGACTATGATGTTGCTCGGACTTCGCCTGAAGATTTCGAGGGACTCGTTGCTTTGTTTTGAGAATGTTCAGATGCTATTGAAAACTGGTGGTACCCTCTTTGCAGGAGTATGATGGTCGTCACCGAATTTGATCTGTGTATGCCGTGAAAAATAGAAGAACAGGAGGTGATGCGGTTGAACGCGGCATAGCAAGGCGGTGGTGGCATGCATGGAGGTCGCTAGGAGAGAAGATACCACGATGCAAGGATAAAAGAGAGGAGGGAGGATGTACAGGGGAGTCATGGGCTCACGAGATTGCTTGCAAGTGAGAAGAGCTTGATGGAGAAGAGGATATCGGTTGTGGGGCTCCCCGCTGGCTCCTTTGGCTCCTGCGGTTCACAGTGGTGTTGCAGCTCCTCTGGTGAGGTCCAGCAGCATTTTCCAGTTCCATTCGATGCATGGGAGGTAGGGGATATGCCGGTGATCGTGGTCCATCTTGGAGGACACTAGGTCGTCCTATGGAAAGTGTTGCGGAAGCTAGGAGCGAGGGATATTTCTCCACCAAAAGGCGTCTCTCTATCGTCAGCACGCCGTCATGCACACTCTGCAGTTCCGAACTGGCGAGCCTCCGTAAACTCTTAGGTAACATGGGCTCACCCGCCACATGAATCCTCCACATAATACCCTCGGGTATTGGTGGTCCGTCCCGAAACCTGATCGAATTTGCAGTGGACGCCACCGGCTGGCTCGAGCTACTAGATTTTCTTTTCCTTCCCTCTTTTCCTTTTGGAGAGCGGGCAGGCACCACAATCTGAGCACCGGCCGCCCAATGTAGTGTGTCAGGGCTTAGAATAAAGGGCCGGTTGGTTGTATCAGCTAGATCTGTAAAGGTGCAAGCTGGAGGCGTCTCCTGAGAACCAAACAGACGCTTGGTGATAGTGGGTTTCTCTATGGGGCCACCAGCTAGGTCTTCGTTGCTAAACTAAGTGTTGAAGAAGTGATCATTCCAGTCTTCGTCGTCCTCGTCCGGATCCTGTGCCATGTGCATATCATCAACATGATCATCCGACCCACCGCGTGGAGGTGACGGCGAGGGTGGTAAGGGGGCCTTGCCACCGCTTGTCGCTAGGACGACAGGCGGTGCTGTTGTCTGTGGCGTGATGGCCCCCACCGTCCCCAAAGGGAGCCTGCTCTTTGGCCATTGCAAGAATAAGCCGAAGCAACTTCTGAGGACAGCCGGCTCTTCTTCATCCGTTCCTGGGGGTTGAATGGGAGGTTCCAGGTTGTCCCAGCCCCTTAGCACCCGACTAATTTTAACCATGTGCATGCTATCTGGCATCGGCCTTGAGTGGAAAGTGCGCTGCAAGGGTTGAACGATGGTACCCTTGGCAACATCCCTTAGCTCGTTGTTCACGTAGCATAAGAGAGTGCAAGGAACATCCATCTGCGGAAAACATGTACGGCATCATCAGAGATGCCATAAGAGTAATAGATGGCGTGAAAGGCGGTAAAGCAATTTTTTTACCGTGATAGCATCGAGATCGGCTAATGTCGAGGCACCGCATACGACGACGGGCGTGCAAGAGACGGAGGGGCTGCTTGACGGCGCGGTGCTGGCCGCCGGTGTATTCTCCCTACCGGGTGCTTGGAGCTCCGGTGCCGCCGCCATGATGGAAGGGGGACACCAACATGTCCGGCGCCGCTGTGATGGTAGGGGGAGTCACCAACACTTGCGGCACTATGGTGCTAGCGGACGGAGTCACGAACACATAGTTCGGCTGATTCGTCGGTGCCGTGTTGTTCGAGTGGCTGCTGACCATGCTTGGAATCGGGCATGGCCCTAGTCGACCACCCGCACTCCAGTTCGCTATTAACTCCACGAAGGTAAGCAGGAATGACGTGAGGGTGATTGCCAGGTTGTCTTGGACGATCCGTGGGATCCCCGCCACTTGTTCCTTAAGTTCTTGAACCTCGCGGTTTTCCTCCTCGCTCCTTCCCGATGGCGCCACACGCGTCCTCGGCGGTGGACCAAAATGATCCACCCAATTCTTACCCCCAAGGCCGGCCAGACGGCTAGCCGACGACGGCTTCTTCATAACCGGCTCTATTTTCTTGGCCCGGTTCATCACCCTGTTAAAAGGGTTATCCCACTAGGTGGCCGCCGTCGACCCCTGGGATGAGGAACCCTGGGATCCATGACTAGCAACAATTTCCTCCTCCTGCAGAAGAAGTAACAGTGAACCATTTAGAAACTAGACTTCATCGATTAGAATGCAACCGAGTTGATCCGCGGTAATTAGATTACTTACCACAATTTCCTCGAATTCCTTCACCGCAGGATCCACGGTGAGTTGTTTGGTTTTTGGGTCCACATGGTAACGGGCCCTGATGAAGTTTCGAACCTGCCTGGGTTTGAATTTCGCAAAGGGGGTTTCTATCCCCTTAGATCTATACTCTTCGTCCTCCTTATTCCATTTGGCCTCCGCGTTTCTGTATCCACCAGATCTGAGATGGTGATGACCTATATTCATCGCCTGCAGCACCTTTCCCCGATTATTATTGTCCAGGGCTCTTTCGGATTCACACCTCTCCTTGAACTCCCGGAACTGATCTTCCGTGATCTACGGGTCAATCTTCTGGATCTCCTCGAGACTTTTGCCTTCTTTATAGATATTCTTCTTTATCCGGGTTCTCCAGCTGGCCAGGGCGGTGCTCATCTTTGTGAGGGCAGATTTGTTTACTTCGTTCCCATGATAATTTGTGTTCCGATAATCAGCGGGGAACTTGTATCTTGCGTGCAGCTTCTCGAAGAGGAGTGTGCTCAAGTGTCCATTATCTTTATGCCGGAGATTCGCGGTGTTGATCGAGATGGTTGTCCGGGTGATCGCCGCCACTTGCCCACCATACCCTCTGACGACAAGGTCGGGCTCCAAAGAAACCCCTATTGGGCTTACTTCGTCAATTTCCTCCCTGATGGTACCGACCATGTTCGGGCGCCGTTCCTTCGGCTTCTTCTTCTTCTTAGGAGGATCACTACCACTCCATGTGCCCTCACCGCCATTAGTGGTTTCATCACCCTCCGTTCCTTCGGCTTCTTCCTCAGCATCTTCCATCTCATCATCCTCGCTCTCCGAAGGATGGTATTCTTCATCGTCTTCTAGCCGCTGGGCCGCCTCCCAGAATGTCAATTGTTTAGTCAGAGGTCTGAGTTCTCCTTCAGCGGTGATGCGCTTAGAACATTCAGCCTCGTTGTTGTCACACATCTTTGCACTAATAAAAAACAAATAATTGGTTAAATTCACGGAAAAATCCGGCATAACCTTTGCTAATTTTCTTAAACTAGGAGTGACCGATTTCTGCTGAAACGGAAGTTAATCAACATTCCGGAAAAAATCAGGACTCATTTCATACAAGAACCTGCATACACGACATAATAAAGTGCTTCATACAATCACAAGCACAATTAGCAAAGAATAAGCACATGTCATTATATGACAGCAATCAAATATGACAGCAAGTATGGTCATTATATGACAACAAGCAAATAAGCACCTGTCATTATATAATATACATGTAGATTATAGCATTCAACACCAGGAGCATTTCATCACCAGGAGCATTTAACACCAGGAGCATTTCATCACCAGGAGAAAATAACACAGGAGCATTTCATCACCAGGAGCAAATAAGCAAGTTTTAACCATGTATTTTCATCACCAGGAGCATTTCATCACTCCTCCTCGAGAAGTTTTGGAGTATTTCATCACCAGGGTTATTATCTACCCGACCTTATCATTTTAAGTAAAGTTTTGGAGTAAAGTCCAACAAAGTATCTATTCTTATCTTAGAAGGATTTGGCCTCAGCCTTTGCATTAGAGGCCAAACCAAGAAATCCAGCAATCAACATTTGAGATGTTTAGCCTTGTGCACACTCCTAGGGGAGGCACCACAATGGTAAACTTAACAGTTTTATCCAACCCAACTAGCTTAAGCCTTTTACATAATGAGCTAGATTTCTATCTTTTGGACACCAACATCAACTACCTCACTATTGCTACAACAACAAGTCATATGCTACCTGGGCACAACAGTAGCATCCCAAGATAGTAGAAGCCATCATATAAATTATTCTTCATTAGCTAGCCTCAAGTTATACAAATAAAATAACTTCTATTATTTTCCTAGAGGATAATCCAGGAATCAAATATGCATAACAGTTCATTTTCCAAGCATATCATTACACTGTCAGATTTAACACTATCAGATTTAAAGAGAACAAATAATTTTCTAGGAATCCTCCTAGCATAAACTCTAGGAATCACAACTACATATTATTACACTATCAGATTTAACAAAGAACAAATCATTTTCCTAGACATATTCCTGCACCACAAACAATACTTGTGAACAATTCCTAGCCAACACTCTAGGGGTCATATATAATTTTACTGTCATTTGATAGATAAAATTCAGTAAGACATATTCCTACACCACAAATGTAACCCAGAAAACATTTATTTAAACTTGTGATTTTGGCACTGTCTATTTTATTAGCAGTGAAGTTCATTCTAGTTGCTTAGAGAATTATTTTATACTGCTTTTGGATTTACTGCTTACATGCCTAAGATAGTTTCTGCTGATTTTATTTATGATCTATTGATCTTGTCACAGTTTGTTGTTGCTACTACTATCACTAGGTTTTGTTCTTGTTGTGGTGTACTACTAGTTGCTCCTTATTTTCTATTATGTACACTATCTTCTTGCTGGCAACTTTCAAAACATTTAAATTTCCTATGAAGCTCAAACTGTGAGGTTTAGGACAAGTTCTTGGGATTCTATTTAGATTCTACATTGAATGGATTCATCCCTGATGGATCCAACATTTTAATCAAAACAAAATCCTCCTGTAAACAACTTTGTACCATGGACAAGTCGAATTAACACTAGAATACTCCTGTAAACAACTTTGTAAACAAAATCCTCCTATAAACAAGCTACTTCTATAACACTAACACTAGAATTTTCTGAACACTAACACTAGCAAGCTACTGCCCTAATCCACGGCCTCCTCTGAACCCTAATCCATAGCCTAATCTAGGAACCTAATCCACGGCCTCCTCTGAACCCTAATACACGGCCTCCTCCTCTGAACCCTAATCCAGGAACCCAGGAATGGATGCAGAGAGAGGGGAGAGAGGGATAGAGGGGAGGGGCGAGGCTCACCTCTCTGAGACGAGGACGACGGCGGGCTCCTCCACGGCCTCCTCCTCCTCGAGCAGCAGAGGCCTCCTCCTCCTCGAGCGATGGTGCGCGTGCGGGCGGGCTCCTCCACGACCTCCTCCTCCACCTGGCGTGGCTGGGATTTGGCGGCGGCGTCGATGCGGATGGGATGCGGCAGCAGTGGCGATGCGGATGGGGATGGCTTCGTCTGTGTCTGAGGACGATGGGGAGAGCTAGGGACGACGTGGATAGTTGACTAGTCCTACCCACTTAGGCGTAGCGCACCCTGGCCAAGTGCGCTACGGATAACCGTAGCGCACTTGGCCAGGGTGCGCTATGCCTAAGTGGGTAGGACTAGTCAGATAAGAGGGCTGCCACCCCCATAGTTAACACTAGACTGCCTTATCCCACTGGTTCCGACCACTGCTCTATTCTAAACCTGTGAGCACCCAGGTTTGAATCCTGGTGTCCACCTTTATTATTTTTATTTCAAAAATACTTTTAAATGTTCCAAAAAAATTCCCAAAAGTGGTGATATATGCCATAAAAGTTTTGTTTTGTTTTTAAAATACTGTTAAATATTCCAAAAATACCCAAAAGTGATAATATATGTCATAGAAGTGGTACAAATTAAATATGATTCAAATATGTCATAATAATTTGTCCATGATACAAATATGCATAATAATTTGTCCATGAGTATTACAATCTTTTCTCGACTACGCGTTTTACAATATTTTTTGAGCTAGCGTTTTACAATCTTTTTCCCTTCTTTGTCACGGTTGAATAATTTAGCCCCGGGACTTTAATGTTTCTTCTTTCGAACGGGCTACCTGTTTTGGGTAGGGTTGTCCTTTTTCTTGTTGTGATGTATGTTGCTGCATCGTAGTCGTCGTCATCTTCAATCTTTGGATCGCTGTACTAGTCGAAGTCTTGCTCGTTGGCGACTCCATCCAGTCCGATGATGTTTCTTTTTCCTCTCATCATGACAACACGGCTAGGCTTTGTCAGGTCGGTAATGAAAAAACGTTGGTCCACTTTGGTAGCTAGTACCCACGGTTCATTTTTCGCGGCCATGTTCGCACCGGCGGCCTTCGATTTGGCTGCTTCGGGTATAACCATGGTTGTGAAATACCGGTCTTCTCTTTCGACGCTCTTTGCCCATATGACACGAAACATCGGCACCTTTTCTCCACAGTAGTCGAGATCCCAGATCTCCTCGATCCTTCCATAGAATCTTTCCTTCACGTTGTCATCAGTGTAGAATTCGGACGTTACGCCTGAGTTCTGATAATCACACTTGTTGTCCTTTTCCTCCATGTAGAATGTGTAGCCGTTGATATCATACGCCTGATAGGTCACCAGGTTTTGCATCGGTCCCTGCGACAAGGTGAATATGATCTTTTCCGTGTCAGAAGAATGCGATCTCGATGGATTATCAAGGAGCGTCTGCCAAAACCAACGCGTGAAATCTGAGTTGTGCTCTTTGATTATTTCTCCCTGCATCCTTTATATGCCCCGGTCATTGTACTTCTTCTCGATTATCCTTTTGTGCTTCTGTACCCAAGGATCGACCAGTTCTAAATGTTGTAGCGCGACGAGGTTTGCTCGATCAAAGTCTACGTGTCGAAAATTGAAGTCTGCATGCAGTATGCGACGACCCTCTCGGTGACCAGATCCGTCGAGCTTGCCAAGGTGCCTGTTGACGGGAAGACCGACAGGGTTCTCGATGTCTAGATAATTCGTGCAGAAAGAGATGCACTATTCAGCCAGAAAGCCCTTGGCTATGCTTCCATATGGAAGGGACCTATTGCGAACGTATCCTTTGATGTGTCCGTTCATCCTTTCAAACGCCATCATGCTGCGGAGGAACATCGGCCCGAGTTGGACGATGTCCTCCACGACATGTACTAGCAGATGCACCATAATGTCAAAGAATGCGGGCGGGAAGTAGACCTCAAGCTCGCATAGTATCACCACGATCTCCTCCTGTAGCCTCCGGAGCTGATTCACGCCAATCGACTTCCTAGAGATAACGTCGAAAAACTTGCAGAGGCCAAATAACGTTTCACGGACGTGCTCGTCCATTATCCCTCTTAGCGCAACCGGAAGTACCTGCGTCATTAGCATGACACATTCGTGAGACATCATGCGTCTGAACCTCTGCTTAGCCTCGTCTAGGTATCTGCTTATCTTGCCTGCGTAGCCGTAAGGAAATTTGACTCCTAGAAGGCACTTGAAAAACTGTTTGATCTCATCCTGGCTTAGAGTGAAGCAAGAAGGAGGGCAGAATATTCGTTCTTCTTGAACTTTTTACCCTTCCAATGACCTTATGTCATCTCCGACTCATGATCATCGTCATCTTCCTGATCATCAGGACTCCTCCGTGAAGCTCCTTCCGGATACCCATGAATATCAGGTCGTGCCTTCCATTCGGACCATCTTTCGTCCTATATGGCATGTTGATTATGGTGGCGACCAGACTCTCACACACATTTTTCATGATATGCATGATGTCAAGGCTATGAGGCGTGCGGAGAAACTTCCAGTATGGCAACTCCCAGAAAATAGACCTTGTTTTCCATACCTTCATCAGCGGCTTGTCTTGCTGCCTCTTTAGCTTCTTTCCAGGCTTAGGACAATCTTTCCAGTTTTTTAGCAACTCTTCCACTTCTTCGTTGCTCCTTCGCTCTGGGATTCCTCGGGTCTCGGATTTTCCATCGAACAGGTCTCCACGTTTTCTCCATAGATCATTCTTGCCGAGCCACCTCCGGTGCGCCATGAACACGGTTTTTGAAGACCCTGGATCTTTCTCTAGTTAGAGATAGCTTGTGTTATCCATGCACCTAACGCATGCGCATAATCCTTGGATAACCTGCCCCGAGATATACCCACAACCTGGATAGTCTTGCACCGTAGTGACCAACACGGCTCTCATAGTGAAATAATCTTGTGCGACGGCGTCGTAAGTATTGGCTCCAGATTATCATAACATGGCTAGCTCCTCTTTCAACAGCCCAAGATACAGATTGTTGTCGGTACTAGGTTGTTTCGGCCCTTGAATTAGCATACTCATTTGTATGTACTTCTTCTTCATGCACAACCATGGAGGGAGGTTGTACATCCATACAAACACGGGCCAAGTGTTGTGCGTGCTGCTCTGGCTACCGAACGGATTGAGTCCATCGGTGCTCGTACCAAGCCTGATGTTCCTCGAATCTCCACCGAATTTTCGGAACTCGAGGTCCAATGCTTTCCACTGGCTAGCTTCTGAAGGGTGCATCGGCAGTTCATCCTTTTCAGGGTCATCGTCATCTCCTGGCTTCTTCCTTTCCGCATGCCATCGCATGAGCTTCGCTTCCTTAGGGTCCGCGAAATAGCGCTGCAGACGAGGAGTGATAGGAAAGTACCATACCACTTTTCGAGGTGCTTTCTTCCATTTCTTGTATCGACTCACGCCGCACACCGGACATGTGGTTTTCTCCGCGTCCTCGCCGCGATAAATGATGCAATCGTTGATGCATATGTGATATCTAACGTGTTGTAGATCGAGAGGACAGACGATTTTCTTGGCATCCTCGATACTAGTTGGACACGTGTTCCCCTCCGGGAGACGATCGTGCCAGAATGCCATCATATCGTTGAAGCTTGCGTCGCTCAATTTGTTTTTTTCCTTCATCTCCATAGCCTTGAGCATTACATTCAAACGGGTATCATCGGGCCTGCATCCTTCATACAATGGAGTTACCACGTCTTTCTCAAGTTGCGCAAGCTTGGCTTTCTCTCTCTAGTGGCAGCCCTGGCATTACTCGTCTGCTTTAGAACTAGCTCTTGAACATAAGGGTCCTGCACCCAGCCTGATGTTGTTCCATTATTGTCTGCTCCTCCGGCATCTAGATCATCATCATCCCGGTCTACTTCCGCACCTTCACCATCTCCAGGAGACTCTTCATCATCTCGCCCGTTCTCGCCGTGATGATCATCGTCATGTTTCCGACCTTCACCGTCTCCATCGTCTTCGTCATCGCTTATCCAACAAGTGTATCCATCCATGAAACCATGGCGAAGCAGGTGCACCTGCAGATTCCCGGAATCTGGGTCGATCACCCATTTGAGTTTGCATCTTCTGGACGGACATCTTATCTCCGTCTTGTTATTTCGTATCATGTCGGCCATAGCACATTTCAAAAATCTAGCCACAATGCCTTCGCTCATTATGAGCACCATTTTTGCCTGCACGGTGTACACGGTACAATTACAAGTCTATTAGAATCACATAATCAATGCATGCATGCAATGGTCGATAGAAAATTTCGGCATGACCTATCCTAAAAGAAGGACCTTTGCGAAATGCCGAAGTATTGCCAAAATGGAAATGAATCAACATTTTGGCAAAACAAATGGCAACTTGTTCACACACAAACACAAGAGAGAGAGACCGATCCATACACACATGAACATATCATTATCCTCTCCATACACACATGCATGAGCATCATCGATACTCTCCATATACACACGCATGACCATCGATCCTCTCCATACACACATCATGAGCATCGATCAGCTACATACATATGAGCATATCATCCATATACACATGAACACATCCTTACATGGACAACTTACCGAGATGAGATACCGATTACGAGAAGATGGAAAGGAGAGGTGCGCGCGAGACCGGAGAAGGAGATGAGAGACCGGAGAGCTTCCTCTATTACGTATGTAACATCCAAGGAACGTTCTACATGCTAAAAATGGTGAATGAGTGGAGAAATTTAGGTGGGAAGGAGAAGGATCCTGACTAGATCTAAGGAGGAAGAAGAAGGGGAAAGTGAAGTGTGGGGTGGTGGATGATCACACATGTGCACAAAGTGGAGTTGCCAAAACAATACTGGTTGACACATCCGTGGCGCACATGGACCTAGTGCGCCACAGGGAATAATCACAACCATGGCGCACATGCCAGAGTGCGCCACGGATGTTTCTGCCCATTTACAGAATAGAGGGGCCTTCACTTAGGCGTAGCGCATGACCTGCATGTGCGCCACGGTTAACCATAACAACCGTAGTGCACCTCCCCCATGTGCGCTGCGGGTATGTGGCATGCGGCCACCAGGGCCCTAGCCCACACATATATGTGGCGCACTATGACCATGTGCGCCACGGTTGTTCAAGTTACTGGTAGGGCACTGCCCACAGGTGAGCCACGCCTGTTTTAGTCATGGGGCACTTCAACCATGTGAGCCACGGATGTGCTGATTACCTATAGCCATTTTCCTAGTAGTGTCCCCTTGCTCTAGTGTTTCATTGGAAACCCTAGGTCTTGATTTGGTTCTTACAAACTTGTCTTTGATTGTGTGACAGCTTGCTTGCATTCGGGAGCCTCCAATTCAGTTGTGGATGTGCGCCTAGAACTTATTGTAAAGGTGTCGGCTTCCACCTCGAAGGTTGCCAATATAGTGTAAGAGGTGAATCGAACACCTTGGGGTGAGGTTCATCGGAGAACAAGGGATGCCTCTCGTGGCGTTGGTGGTTTGAAACCACCCTCTCTCCAAACATAGACGTACTTCCTCTCAAAAGGAAGGAACTGCCGGAAACAAATCCTTGTGTCTCTGTGTGCTCCATTTTGGTTACTTCTATCCTTTACGACACTTTACTTATCTTGTTCTTGCTTAGAGTTTATGCAAGGTTGACATATAGTTAAATTCACAGTAGTTGCATAATCTAGAGAATTTACCTTTTGTGTCAAACCCTAACTTGAAGGAGAGTAAAATTTGAAGTAGCACCTATTCACCCCCCCCCCTCTAGGTGCCCATATGATCCTTTAAATTAGGTTGATAGCGTTGACTATATTCCACTTATGATAGGCGTCATATAGCTATGATGAGGGCCTAATTGCCATTAGAAATATTGGATTAACACACATTATGTATTTAGCCAAAATGAATTCGAAGACGAAGTAAAAAACCTAGATGAAGCGCCGGTAGAAAAAAATCGAGTTAGCAAGGACATGGCGACAAAAAAAGGTGAAACATGTATCACACACGCTGAAAAGGGAGTGTGGAAACATAGAGGTATCAAAGAAAAAAATTCCGCATTTTTTCGGAATTAAAATACCAATAGATGTGAAAAACAACTTAATGGATAGATATTAGAAACTCCATATTCTCTGAAAGCATGCAGGAAGGACGTACACCCTTAACAATATCGTGCCAGTAAAAAAGAGTCGGAGACACCGCATTAGTTTACAAATGCCTGTTAGTATGGAATGTACCAACAGTTGATAACCAATGACAGATTGCGACATCAAGGTTGGATGCAATAGATAGACAGAGGATTTAACACATCCTATGGTACTATGGAAACCCAGAACACGTGAATCCTAGTTTGAATTTTTAGAAGAGGATTGATAAAAAATACACTTCCTTACCAGAAAAGGATGGGTGGGAGGGTAAGAAGAAAAAATGGAAGAAGTCCTACTCTCACGTTTTGTTTTTCTAAAATATACATAACTACCAAAAATATTTTCTAAACTAATAACGACCATCTTGGATGAGACCCTGAAGGGCGGAATGGCTCTGATACCATGTAATCCCCTGGACTCTACGCTCTAAATCAGAATCTGGTATAACCCAAAAGTGCATAAGGTGGTGCTACCGCGGGGGATCAAAGGCCACCCACGTGCAGGCCAATCTAAGCGGAGCAGGGCACGGTACCGGCCAACCACCCTACCCACTTCTCGTGGTTATAGATTCAAGTGCGAGAGACGTAGCGGGCTGGACTGCGAGTCAAGCATACATAAATGAGTATGTATGCCAACGACATATAAGAGTACATCAGAGCCAAACCATATAAAATAAATATACATATTCAATGCCATACTGCAAGATCTAAATTACTAGATAGTTCTAATAGTTTAGGATACATCCTCATACATCACACATCAGAGTATCAAGCGGAAGCGGAAAACAAGATCCGAGTACGGATAAGAAGCAAATTGGTGTAAGACACCATAAAGATAAGAACATCTCGCCCATAGATCTCATGGATCTCCATCCCTGGAATCTCTACACCAGATGGTCGTTGCCACCATCATCGGTCTCCTCGACCCAGTAGACTTCCTACGGATATACCTATTCATCTGAACCAATATTTTATCGTGTGAGACCCTAAGGGACTCAACAAGTCTTTATGCATCTAAAGGGAACAACCTGAGGGTGATGCAATTTCAGCAAAAATAAAGCCTAACAGTTCTATAGAGACACACTACAACATCCCCCTAACCAATTATAGACGGACGCTCGTTAATTGAACAACAGTTCATTATCCAACAGATATATATCAACATAATAAATAGTGCTCGCCCACCTCCCCATTCCTAAACGATAAGGCGGAAGAACATCCCATCTGTTGGAAGTTTTATTAATGGTTTCGTGAATATTGCACTATTACTAGTCAAGTTTTAGTCAATTTAAAAGTGGTACTTTAGTTATGCGTGTCTATGATCCAGAAACTGTGCTCCAAGTCGTCCATATCCACGGATACGGCTTTCAGAAATATTTACCCTATAGGGGAGCAAAAATATCAACACACACGATCAACCTCGGAAAAACCAAATGAAAACCCAATGAGACATCACGACAAAGTATTCACAAGATTCATAAATGATTTCAGGGGACACCCCGCTAAGCTACCCGCTATGAATTTGGTCAGCTCCGCGACGGACCGAGGGGTTTACGATAATGGTTGTAAACAACTAGGAACCCAAAAGTGGGACCGGTGTTGTCGATACCGCGTAAACATTCTATATTTGATCCAAAACCAGATAGTAGTAAATGCTCTCCACGAGCAACAATAGTAAATAAAGCAGCAAAGCATGTCATAAGTATAGGATAGTAATAACTCCCCAAACTACTTGTGGCCCCATGAAATTAAATATGACTCAAGATAGGACTAAGGGTATTCATGCTCCCACATGCGGATAGTACGATAGTCAAGGAACAAGAATCAAGTACTCAGGGTCCTACGGCACACAAGTGAGCATAAAGAACCAAACAACAGATATTGCCTACCGGTGCCTCTTTCTTTAGTTATCCCATTACTACTCAATTCAGTTGTTTAGGTACCTCATTTTCATAGACACTCACAAACCCTACACATTCAATTCTACGACTCGCATGGCTTAAACAACTCATGTAGTAATGTCTCATAGGACGGAGGAATGGCTCATAGGATGGAGGGAACAAGCTTCAGTTGGGTTTAAAAGTAAAGGCTGTGTAATACTTGTGATTCAAGTTTATTCGGATCGCGACATATGATGCAAGAATAAGATAGATGCAATAGGTGCTATATGTAGTGCAAGCATGGGGAAATGCTGCCCTGGAAGTTCAGCTGTAGAATAAGATGGATCCGGGTAATACTCCTGAGGCTCCTGATATTCTACTTGCTCAGCGTCTATCCAGATAAAAACCAAACACTCAAGGGGCCGAAATAAATACATTGCACAATCATATAAATCATATGCAACAAGCAAACAAGTATACCATGATGGAATGATGAATAATTTACATGGAATAGCATAGCATGGCATGGGTGACACTACAAGAAAAATGTCCTTTTATAATGGACAAATTTCGTGGTTGAAGCCCCATTTTTCGTGGCTGAAGAGTCTTCAATGACGGATGCCCTTCGTGGTAAAAGTCCCGTCATAAATGAATCTACCACATTTTTTTTGACCATGGCGGATCACACCCTTCAACCACGAAAAGTTGTTATGTTGTAGATCTATTTTCCAATGATGTTGACTGCTGACGTTATGCAAACTACCACGTGGCGAACACTGTTAACGGCCGGTTAACGCCATTAACTGTCATGGAAACCATGGTAAAAATCCAGGCCCATCCAAGGCCTGACAATTATTAAGTGGTTCAGCCCATTATGGAAGCTCAATAGTAAGTTGGCATGTTACTGTTTAGAGCAACACTATTTGAAATGGGCCCACAAGTTGGTTCGTCATATATTCAGGCCCTGTACTATTTCAGCACGCTGTTATTCCAGCCTTCCACTATTCCAGCCTAATATGTATTTGGTCTTTTACTGTTCTGACCTGCTACGAATCTGGCCTTCTACTACTACCGGTCTGCTGTATATCTGGCCATTTACTGTTCCGGCCTGCTGACAATCTAGCCATCTACTGTTCCGGCCTGCTGTGAATCTGGTCTTTTAATTTTCTAGCCTGCTGTGAATCTGGCCATTTATTGTTCCGGCATGATGACCATCTAGCCATTTACTATTCCGGCCTGCTAACAATCTAGCCTTTCACTGTTCTGGCCTGCCATGTATCTGGTCATTTACTGTTCTGGTCTGCTGTAAATCTGGCCATTTACTATTCCTGCCTACTAGAAATCTAGCATTTTACTGTTATGGCCTGCTGACAGTCTAGTCTTTTACTATTCTGGCCTGCTATGTATCTGGCCATTTACTGCTCTAGCCTACTGTAAATCTAGCCATTTACTATTCCGGCCTACTAGAAATCGAGGATTTTACTGTTCTAGCCTGCCGCGATTCTAGGCTTTTACTATTTGGTCGGCTAAAAATCTAGCCTTTTACTGTTTGGTCCTATTAGAATTCAGGCATGTTACTTTTGCATACCATTAGGATTTTTCTCCCGTACTGATCAGGTCGGTCACTGTTCCGGCCTTTAACTATTACTGCATGTTACTGTTTTGGACTTTTTTTGGAACCGCCAACTTATTTTGCAGAATAGCACACAAATGCCAAGACGCCAATTAATACACATGCGGAAATTTAAACTACTTATTACAACAACAAATGTTTATTACAACACATCATTAAACAAGATCTGCATTCTAAAAATTATAGAGTGTTGGTATCCTAAATAAGAGATCGGTACATGGCAATTCGCTTCAATGTATCATCTGTCCTCTTCTTCAAAATTTCATCTACAGATCTAAGAGAAGCTACACCCTTTCTTTCTGCAAGAAACACAGCCTTCATATATATATCACCTGCAGGAGCTGTACTAGGTGGACTGGTAAATAAGGTGTTTTCTTTAGAAATACAATGGGAGGATGAATGAGAAGATGGATCACAGCTTTTAGTCCTGCCTTCCAAAGACTCCTCCTTCGTTTTAATTGCAGCCTGTACAATAAGGTGAAAGTGGTTAAAACAAAGCAGTAGTATTATATAAATTAGAGATTATTTAAGAGCAAGCGTACTTGACATGGGTAAGAAATTTACTAGGCTCGCGCCTAAGAAAATAAAATCTGCTCCACAGTTTACACCAGATAGGGGACCCACTCATCTGAGTAGAAAGAAACAATAAAGGCATGGGTCTTGTACTAGACCCAGGGTCCACAAAAACTTGCTAGACTCACCCTCACCAGTGAAAAAGACTCTAGACACCAAAAATCTCCAATCCAGCACATGGTGGACATCCACTATGTATGAATAAATCACACCATAAGACAAAAATAAGAGCTACTATTTATATACATAGTGGACCTTGTCCACAAGACAAAAATCTTAAGGGTGACGCATAAAATTTAAGTAAGTATGAACTTACAATACCTCGTTCAGGCTGACAGTTTCTCCTTCTCAAGCGAGTTCAACTCCTGGTCAATCTCCCAATAGTATCTGAGTCCAGCAGCTAGAACTCTGGTCCTTGTACTCCATTGTCCTTTATCTGCATTAAGTCATAACATTTAAAATGCAGTTAGCTGGTTTGGAAGGATGAAAGCACTTGGAAAACACCAAAAAAGATAGCATTAAAAATGACCAGATGTATGATTCAAACTATCTAGCTGGTTTGGATGGATGAAAGAAGTTGAAAACACCAAAAAGATATTATTAAAAATGACAAGATGGACATTTTCTGAATTAAGCATTCGTAGATAGAAACAAAACAAAACAAAACATGAATGGAAATGTCATGGCAGGTTTTTAGGTAGAAGGACTTATTAACATAATATGCATACAAGCAATATAACTTATTAACATGACAAGAAACTGGGCTAAGGAACACACAGAAACCTCTCACTTCAGCCTTGCTTGAAATCAGATTGTCAGTGTTGGATCCTTCATGAGCTGTTCCCATGACCCCTTCGAGCGCTCGGAAAGAATAGCATCTATGAGTTAGTGTTGCAGGAATACATCGATAATGTGAGAATGTAAGAAAGGAAATAACAGCAACAAGCTTATGATGTGTATAAGAACTACCATATGTGGGCGCAAACAAAATGGCAATAGCATCCAGTATATTGAGCAACATTCTAACCCTTTCGTAGCTTATGAATACCAAAGAAATAGCAAACAGGCAAGAGAAATTAACATCGTGCAGCGAGGGCGGGTGGGACACGCATGACGGCGGAGGGGACATCGGCAGGGTATTTCGAGGTAGATTCGGTGCGTTGGGCAGTGAAGATGTTCTTGAGTGGAAGAGAGCGCCTGTAGGGAAGGAGCTCCAGTGTGGAAGAGAGAGCCGATGGTGAAGGAGCTCCAGTGTGGAAGAGAGGGCTGGCAGTGAAGAGGCTAGAGGAAGGTGGAGGTCGGAGTGGGTGGGAGGCGAAGAGGCTATGGGTAATATAAGTGGGATGACACAAATTTACCACCGATACCCCTCTATTATTGCAGTGCTCCTCTGGTCCTTGTTTCTGGGCTAGGGATATAAGAGGAATTTTGCATCACGAAAAATGGGGCGGGACTTTTGAATAGATGCGCGGGATGTTTCGGTGTTGGGTGGAAATTTTGAGGTTGAAGCTTCCAATGTATGCTATACCGACGCAGCCGCTCCTCAGGTGCTGGCCCTGTCTGGACCCACACGGCAGCGATAGCATGCTTAGCAGCATTTTAATGAGTTCCCACACATTTTCCAAAATTCATAAGAATTATATTTTTGAAAGCTTTCAAACAAGATGGCCAAGGTCATGGCCATATCTCTGCCATAGGTTATGATAATGTGTCTATAACTGCATGATACCTGCTCGGTCAGTGTTTAGGGGTTGAGGGTTTATGGTTTAGGGTTCTAGGGTTTAGGGGTATGGGGTTTAGGTTTTGGGGCATTATCATAATTTAATGTTCAGGCTTTAGGCTTATATTCGAGGAATAGAATGGCGTTATCATAATTTAATGAAAGTATATCTCAAATGATGATACTCGTTCCTGGTCATGGTCGTTTAGGGGTTTTGGGTTTAAGGGTTTAGAGAATTTTCAATACTGTTCAAGCTTTCTGCTTTTAATGATACCCTTCCTGGTCATGATTGTTTAGGGTTTCTTGTTTTAGGGTTTAGGGGTTTAGTGTTTCAGGTTTTAGGGTTTAAGGGTTTTAGGTATTTATTAGGGGTTTAGGGTTTAGGGCTTCAGGAATTTTCAATATTGTTCGAGCTTTATGCATATATTCATGGAATATAATGACTTAGCAATAATTTAATAATGGAAGTACCTAAATTTTTTATCTATAAGTGCATGATACGAGGATGGTTACGTTTTATGGGTTGAGGGTTTAGGTTTTTAGTATTGCGGGTTTAATTTAGGGTTCTCGTTTTTAGGTGTATTTTAGCATTCAGAGTTATGTCTGAGCTTAGGGTTTATGTTTTAAGGGTATATAGGGCCTATGGTTTAGGATTTAGGGGGTACGGTTTAGGGAATTTTCAATAATGTTTGACATGTCATTAATTAGAATTGTGTTAGCGCAATTTGATGAAGGTATCTCAAATTTTGATCTTAAAGCGCTTGATGCCCGCTTGTTTAGGGTTTATTAGTGTTTAAGGTTTAGGTTTTAGGGAATTTTCAATAATAATGTTTAAGCTTTATGCTTAGATTCGTGGAATGAAATGGTATTAACATAATTTAATGAAATTATATCTCAAATGTTGATATATAAGTGGATGATATACCTGCTTAATTAGTCAGGATCGATTAATTAGGGGTTTAGGGAATTTTGAATAATGTTCAAGCTTTATGCTTATATTTTTGGAACATAATGTTTTCACTTCAATTTAATGAAAGTATCTCGAATTTGGATCTATAAGTGCATGATATACCTACTTGGTTAGGGTTTAATTATGGGTTGAGGGGTTTATGGTATAGGTTTTAGTATTTAGGGGTCAAGGGTTTAGGTTGGGGGGTTGTTTGGGGTTTAGGGAATTTAGGAGTTGAGGGTTTAGGTTTTTGGGGTTGTTTTAGGGTTTTGGGAATTTTCAATGACTTAGAAACAATTTAATAATTAAAATGTCTCGAATTTTATCTATAAGTAGTGTATGATACCTACTTAGTTAGGGTTAGGGGTTGAGGGTTAAGGTTTTTTAATATTTAGGGGTATATGGCTTAGTTTTTATGTGTCACATCCCAAAATTTTGCAAATTTTGAAATGTGAAAAATAAATAAACAAATTAAATAATTGTTGAAATTTAGGGTGAAAAGAAACTTTTTGTTTTAAAGTGGAAACTTAAAAACCCATCTTGAACAAACTTTGAATAAAGTATGAATCCAACAAAAATTCAAATCAAGTGGAATGTATTCTTCTTAAATGCATCTTGAAATTTAAACACTTGGAAAAACAAACCAAAACTCTAAAACCCTAGTGGAGGAAAATCATTTCAAAGATATCCCTAAGATTATGGATTTGACCCATATAAAGATTTATCAAAAAACATTTGTAAGTGGTAAAAAGGGATAAATAGAAATATTATGAAACCATAGAAATTGATTTCATTCAATTTGGAACCATAGATAAAATCTTATGCATTTAGTAAGATAAGGAAATTGAATTTCCAAAGCTAATAAAGAACCTATCCAAAAATCCATACCAAATGGTGAGCAATTAATCCTAAAGAGATTTAAAAGTATAAACAAATATTAAATAAAATTATACAAATTGGAATCACCAACTTTGGATCTATAAATAAAAAGATATGGATTTTATAAAGTAAAGGAAGGAATAAATAAACAAGGACTATTTTAAAAATCCAAAACAAAACTTGGCCAAGCAAATAAAATAAAATATTTTTGTTTAATAAAAAGAGTAAAGGATTATTTAAATAAAATCATGAGGATTTAATTATTATCCAAATTCATTTAAGTAAAGAAATTTCCCATTTTAAATGAACATTAAAAACATAATAAAGTATTTTAAATAATAATTCAAAGTGATTTATATTTAAATAAAACCTACTGAAAATATTTGGTAAAATTTAGATTTCAAATAGAGTTTGAAAACATTAATAAATCTTATTTGAATTAAGACAAGGGCCTATTTTAAATAATTAATATACCGTAAAAAGAATAAAAGAGATATTCTAAATTTGACTTTAGAATATATTAATAAACAATATTAGAATGTACACAAAGTTTGGCAAATGTTCGAATTCAATTAGTGTTTGAAATATGTGAATAAAAATCAAAACAGAATGATAGAAAAGGAAAAAGGAAAAGAACCAGAACAAAAAAAATGAGTTGGACCCAGCCCATCTAACCCCAGGTCCAGACCAGCCCAGTGAGCCCACCTCCCACTCCCTCGCGAAACGTTTTCTCACGCGCAAATTAACCCCCTCAATCACTAAATGCTGGCCCCCACCCTTCCTTTCCCTCTCTCACTGACTAGCCAGCCCCACTCGTCAGTCATCTTCCTCACCCCCCGCGGTGACCACGCCTCGCCGGCCGTTTCTGCCGATTAAAACTTGATTCAAATCATGACAATGCGGCGTTGATTCCTCCCAGTGATTATGCCCTCTTAATCGCCCCTCTCTCCCCTCCTCTTCCCCTCAGACAACGCAGCAAGAGAGCCCCCAGGCCGTTCCCATTTTTGTTTGCACCGCCGCGGATTCCGACGAGCTCTCCGAGCAATTCTGGCCGCTCCTCGCTTTTCCAAATAAAACAATCTTTGGCACATTTGCATGCATTGCTTTGTTTTTATTATTCTATGTGATGATTGCTTGAATGGTAGATTGAATATTTGCTTGCTTGATTGAATTTTAGTGGAATTTGAAGAGTGTGACTATTGCAAGATCAAGGAGTGAACTTATATTATCTACCAAAAAGGAAAGTGGTGCTTCATACTTTTTTCCCATTATTTTCACTATGCATTAGTGAAATTTCTAAGTAGGACTTGCATGGAATTTTTGCTAAGTATAAACTATGCTATGGGAAATCCTAGTAAATGAAACCTTAGTAGAATTTTCCTAAGTTAAGATTCCTACTACTATCATGCTTAGCCTAGCTACTAGCAAACAAGGGTGGTTATATATATATATGTTATGGACATTTTGCTAAGTCTTTTGACTTAGGTTTTTGTTTAATAAAACTACTAAGTGAATGAATCACCTGGGTGGAATGGTAATTTCTTGGTGGTTTTTGGTTGAGT
The DNA here is from genome assembly GCA_023614405.1 of Avena insularis. Taxonomy (NCBI): domain Eukaryota; kingdom Viridiplantae; phylum Streptophyta; class Magnoliopsida; order Poales; family Poaceae; genus Avena; species Avena insularis. Next base: position 189,609,797 of record CM042689.1, on the reverse strand, counting down.
GGTTACACAAGGCCAATTTCTATGGTTTACCTTGTGTATCTCACATGTGGAATGCCACCTAGGAACAAAGAGATTTGAGATGTCAAATGTTCAGAAGCTTCAAGTGCAGCCACATGGCATTATGGGCTCTGCCTGGATCATATAGGTTGCAATAACTTAGCCAAATGGACAGTTGGTGGTAGGGGATGATAGGTTTGGAGCGCGTCCATTCTGGTCTAAGGGAAGGCTTCTGAAAGATCTTGTCTTGGTGAAACCAAGTCTTGTGGGGAAAGTGCACCACCTCTGCAGAGTGTAAAATCTAAGTACTTAGCCATGTCCCTGGTATTGGACAATTTGAGGATCAAGACATGTAAGCTATCAAGAATCTCCTCATCCCAATTTTCTAAGTTAAAAACTTGTGGTTGAACAAGGGTGAAGGTTCACCAATTTCTATTGGTGGTTCCTTGGGTGATTTTGACAATCAAAAACTTAGTGTTTTCAAATGATAAGGAAAATCTTTTTTGAGCAAAGCAAGCCTAAGCTCCACCTAGCCAAATGCATATAGATGATAGACTCCACTATACTACCATAGTATCACTTGCCAATACAATTCAAATGTATTGACCCTTGTGGCTGTAACTTACTATGTTGCAGGTTTGTTTGATGTTAGCGATGTATGTTGATTAGGATTACAAGTCTACAACCAACATGTTTGCCTGTGGCACTTTGAAGATGAAGGACTCCATGCTATAGTTATTTTTGCTGCAATGTAATGAGATATCCAAATGAGCTATGTAAGATGTAATGAATTATTTTATTCCTGGTTATAAAGTTGTATTTTGACCTTTGTGTCAACACCCGGATTTTTCAATCCTAGATGCCTGTTATGCCATACATCGCAATCCCAGGATTACCATTTTTGCGAGACATAACAGAATTGGATACCATAGTACATCATCCATTACAAACGATACATAAGTTCTTACATAAATAGGGATCTCATGATCCAGTTCTTAATACAACTTCAAGCAGCGGAATACGTAATAATAGCAGTGGCGTGAGCTCCATCTTCGGGGTCACAGGCAATGCTGACGATGGGAGATGATCCTAGTTGTCGTAACCTCCCTGGGGTCCATCCTCCAGGTACTCCTCTTCATAGTCTGGCCATGGGAATAGCCAGGGACAAAGCCATGAGTACTCTTTAAGTACTTGCAAGCTAATACTAACAGGTAAAGGGTTTTTTGGATAATAGGACACTAGGCTCTAGGGTTGTTTTGCAAAAGCCAGATTTATCTCTACTAAGCTAGTCACAATTTTATAACTCCTAGGTGGGATCTTGTAACTCAGGTCACAACTCTGTTGTGGTCAAGTCAAAGTCTCAATTCATTTCACAAGTCATTTTGAAAAGTCTAACGGGGGAACAGTATGGCCACTCCAACTGTCCATAACTGCGGACGCGGCTATTCGAATAGTTTGACACTCTGCAGAGATTGTACACTTTCACCACAACATTCGATACATCCGTCAGGAACAAATCCTGAATTCACCATACTCAGTATGCGGATAATCAATCCTAACCTTTCAATTACACGCCCTAGTATTAGCACCTCTCCTATGAGTTTGGCCTCCCAACCATGACCAACTGTCATCTTGGGTACTGCACAGGTGGACAATCTTCACAAGGTAGCCTCAGCTCAGACCTTGGCCGTGAGGGAACTAATACTAAGGTATATAAGTTTCCAGTCAAGCCCTACCCAATATTCGGGTATTGTGTTGTTCGATAAAATTGGAATGGTATCGCATCCAGACGACCATCAGTTTTATAAAGGGCTAAGGCTCATGCCTCATCATTTTCATCACCAAAATCATCAGGTGTTTGGAAACACATGTCCAAAACATTTCAATAGAATGATCCATCATTCCAAGGTTTTCATAACCATTTTTCCACCAAGTAAACCCATCTAAAGTTGATCAAGTCTTATGCTTAGCACTAGAATCTACAGGTGGGGGTAGTAACTAATGAGGGGTGGTAAACTAGTGGAGTTTCAACTAAGTACAACCTTATATCTTAGGATGATATCAAGGTTTCTAACTTAGGCCAAATTTTATGCTCTTTATGCAACCTCCAGAATCTTTCTAGTATCTACAAGTCACTTAAGTCAACTCTAAGTTAAAGCTTTGATAAAGAAATAAAGTAAGAAGCTTGAAAATAAAACTAGGATTGGTTTATCAAGTGGGTATGATCACATATGCTTAAGGCATATAGTAGGCATAGTAACAAGCAAGTATTTTCTTGCACAAAATCAGTATAAGCTTGCTAAATTGCAAGTGTTAGCTTGCATAGGTCAACTTGATTAGTAAGGCTTGCCTTGTGCAGAGCAGTGGTTGAAGTTCTCCTCGGCTTCTTCTTCGTAGTATCCTCCTTCCTCCTCGTATCCTTGGTCGGTACTAGCGTCTATGAATAAATACGAGGTACACAATCACCAAACAATACTTAACTACTTGCAATCATCACACACAAGGGTCCTATAGATGATCTAGCATCATCTCTAACATTACAAGGTTAAGGCTTGATTTAATTCCTTTTATTTTTAGAAAAGTAATTTCTACTCATTGAAAAACTACTTAAGATTTAATATTCTCTAAACCAAACATGGGATCATGTTGACACATGTCATCACCACATATTGTAGTCCATGGGAATGTGATTGAAAGTGGTGTCACAATTTAATAAGGTTTTACCCTTTTATTCTAATTAATTAAAGTGGCTAGAAATGCCTATGTAGCATTATTTTATTACTTGAACATTATTTCTGCAAGTAAACCTATATATTTTTATATATTCTGAAAGGTATGGTTAAATGTGATTTTTGAGAGTTGGAATCAACTCAAAAGCTATTATGGTTTAAATTTGAAAAATGTTTGAATGCAGAAAAGCTTCTGCCTTGTTATTTTTACTAAGGATGATCTACAGATCCAAATGACTTGAATCCAACGGGCTTGGATTCAGAATTCACAGACCTTTCCAACAAAATTGGTTTCATTCAAATTGGTGCACTAAATCGATTTGAGTTGATTTTTGAAGTTGGGTATAGAAGTGTGATTGAATTGAAATGGAAAAGTTTAATTCAAATCACTGGGCTGCGCGGGAAAAGTTAACGGGACGATCTGCTAAGCGCAGTGCTCCCGCGGGCTGCTTAAGTGGGTGTCCCCACTCGTCAGTGACACGGGGATGGGCGAAGCGGTACGGGGCAACATGGGTCGTTCGATCTGATTCTAATCCAACGGCTGGGAGTCATCGTCGACGCGAGACAACGCCGGTGAGAACGAAACCTAGCGCGGCCAGTGAGGGGTGCTGGGGGCTCACCGGGGTATGGGCGAGGGTCGGCGAGGCGGGCGAACGACGAATTCGACGACGGCAAACTCAGGGGTGGTCGCAGCAGCTCCTGGGGTGGACGAAATCGATGGCTCCCTTCTTCTCTAGATGCGGCGGGCTTCGGTGAAATTCCGGCGGGGTGGTGCTCGCCGTGCTCTGAGAACGGTGTGGCACGATCAGTGAGGAGAGGGGAGTGAGATGGTGTGAAGAAATCGAGCGGGGGTGGCCTCTATTTATAGTCGAGCGAGGGGACCGTCGGGGCGCACGGTGGGCTCGTCGGGGGCGATGTTATAGGCGACTATTGGCATGGGCAAGGGTAGGGGACGGTGTGGTGTCTCCTGGCGATGCTCAACGACATGGTTTCGAGGCATGGGGTGGTGCGGCTTGGTCTGGAACAGGCGATGCTCTGCGCGGCAGAGGCGGCGTCTTCGACGGTGAGTGGTGGTTGTACGTCACGGGGCGGCGAACGGGTATGTCTGGCGGTCTCCTGGGTCGGTGGGGATTGTGTATGAACGCGGCGAGGGTGGCGCGCGGTCTGTGGGCTTCGGTCGAGGGTGGTGCTCTGGCGCATGCTCGGCATGGTCTCTGGCGGTCTGGGCGTGGTCCGTGCGGGTGGTCCAGGGCTTGGCAAGGTTCGAGCGGTGGACAGGGAGTGGCGGTGGATGGTGGGATGCCTCCCAGACATGCTGGCTAGGCTTGCTGCTGCTCCTAGCTTGTTGTCGACTATGGAGTGGCAAGGGTGTGCTCGGCTGTTCACCATTGATGGCAATGGCAAGCTCACAGTGGTGCTAGTGCTTGGTTAATCTTGCTACATCATCTACTGAGCTGGTTGTGAGCTAAATGGGGAACAAGTTAGGCAAGAATCACTGCTCACAATAGTGTTTGATGTTTGTTTGATTTGTGTCTGCAACCTGTTTGATGAAATGGCCGCATGAAATCAAGTTTTGGATTTTGAAAAGATTTTTGGTGGGTTTGCTAGATTGGTGCTGGTGAGTCTGCAGATGCTTGGGTTTTGAAAGTTGAGCTTGTTTGAGTGGTTTTTGAAAAAGTGGGATCTTCCCAAATGATAAAGATTCAATTTTGAATTGTCATTTAAACTATGCATTTAAAAGTTCCTGGATGATCACAAAGTGGGCCTTGATACTTTGTTGTGAGTACATTCAAGGGGTGCAAAGATCCAGAAAAGTTTCTGTTAGGTTCTGAAAGTTTGAGACAGCCAAAGTAGGCATGAGAGTTAAATTGGTCAAAGTGACCATTCATTTAATATATGTGTTTTGATTTACTTGTTTTTAGGAAAAGTGTGGAAATGTTTTAGATGATGTTTATTTCACCTAAGAAACATTTTACAAGCAAAGAAACAAACAAACAAGGTGGTTTTAAAAGAATTCAAAATCAATGCATACACATATGCATGCATTCATAATTTTATTTAGAAAAGTTTTTGTTAACCCTAAATTTGATGATTAGAGTTTAATCATCCAAGCTTAGTCTTTTTGGGATGTTACACTTTGTTTCTTGATATTACATCTTAACTGTGGATGCTAGCTATTGATCCAGGGACTAGCATTGTAAACACAGGGATCTCTACCTTATTAAAGGATGGGACCTCTACAGATGGTATCAGAGCACTGTGTTGCCTGTAGGATTGTGACCCTAGGATTGGACAAAACCCCTTAGAAAAATAGGAGTTGTTTTTGTTCCAAAACTTATTTACAAACAATCTTGTAAACTCTTTCCTCGACCTTTTAGGTTTGATTCTACATCTCTTCTATTTCAAACTTGATGGACAAAGACCTCAACCATGAGCAAAGGACTTCAACTTCAACATCATCAAAGACTTCAACTTTATGTTCACCAAGGACTTCAACTTGGATGTCACTAAGGACTACAAGTGAGACAAGAAATATTACTCAAGACTTGAAGACTAAGGGAACACAACTTAGAAGGAACCATCATCACCTTTGAAGTTTTGTTACCAAGATGCAAGAAATTATCCAAGGATATAATGACCTTGTTCATGAAGAATCAATTAAGAAGTATGGAATGATCTCAAGTGAACCATATAGTTGGACCACCATGTTTAGTTTAAATCAAACACACCAACCTATGTGGTGTAACAAAAATGTTTTGTTGCCTAAAAATGTGCTTGAAACTTGTTGTTTGAGTGGAATGTTTGTTTGTGATTGCTTGCACATTGCTTGTGTGAATTGTGATGTGTGTGATTAGACTTCTTCCTTTAGAAATGTTTTGCCTATTCTAATCCCAATCCAACCCAAATAGATGACTCCTCCAAGAAACTCCAACATCAAGAATGGTGACAACAACAACCAAGATATGCACATGAGAGAACTCATAGTAACCCAAACCCAGTTGAACAAAGTGACAACTCAGATTTTAGCCAACTACAATGAGTTAGATCCAACCATGCAAAGGTTTTTGGAAACCCAAACCCAATTATTGCAAAGGATGACAAATCAAATGATCAACATGGGGGACAACCCTTCCCAAGGAGTTTGTGACAACAAGGATGTCAAGGATGATATTATAGAAGGAACTCAAGCTTGCAATATTTGTGGATACCTGGATCACAATTCCAAAGAGCATGAAGATCAATGCCCAAATTGTGAAGAGAAACATCCAACTAATCAATGCCCTACATCTCAAGCTAAATGCTTCCTATGTGAAGGAAATAATCATGTCCCTATCCAATGCCCAATCTATTCCATAGTTCAACTAAGGATACAAGGTGGAGTGCATCAACAGTTAGTAAACCCCCATGAGGAAACAACTTCTATCAAGAAGGATGAAGACAAAGGCAAATCTCAGCTGGCACCTCCATGAAATATGACTCACCTTGATGGACAAAAGAGGAAACATATGTATTATCCAAGAAAAAGATTAAGGAGACAAGGAGACTTTCCCACCTTTGAGGTGAGATATGAAGAGCATGAACTAGAAGAACTCCTAGCTTTGAAGAAACCCAAGAAGAAGAATAAATGCCCCAACCCTAGTAAGAAGGATATTACCCAAGAGCAATGTTACACTTGCAAAGATATGGGACACTATGCCAATGAATGTCCTGAGAAGAAGAAGAAGTATAAGGAAATTAGCCAAGTGTGGTGCAACAACTGCAAAGAGCTAGGCCATTATGTATCAACTTGTCCACAGAAGATATGTGAAGAACTCAACCTTGTCACATGTTACAATTGTGGTGACCAAGGACATTATGCAAGCAATTGTCCAGAAAATATGAAGTACAAGACAAACAAGCCTATAAGAAATCTCAGCCTTGTCACCTGTTTCAAGTGTGAAAACAAAGGACACTATGCAGATGTTTGCCCAGAGAAGTTTCATCAAGATCCTAAGCAAACCAAGATGTAATCCAGTTGGAAATTTTTAAGGGTGGTAGTACCCTAGTTGTTTTGAATCCAACTTGAAACCTCTAGCCTCCCCAAATCTTGGGACGAGAATTCTTTTAAGGGTGGTAGCCTGTCACATCCCAAAATTTTCCAAATTTTGAAATGTGAGAAATAAATAAAAAATAATAATTGTTGAAATTTAGGGTGAAAAGAAACTTTTTGTTTTAAAGTGGAAACTTAAAAACCCATCTTGAACAAACTTTGAATAAAGTTTGAATCCAACAAAAATTAAAATCAAGTGGAATGCATTCTTCTTAAATGCATCTTGAAATTTAAACACTTGGAAAAAACAAACCAAAACTCTAAAACCCTAGTGTAGGAAAATCATTTCAAAGATATCCCTAAGATTATGGATTTGATCCATATAAAGATTTATCAACAAACATTTATAAGTGGTAAAAAGGGATAAATAGAAATATTATAAAACCATAGAAATTGATTTCATTCAATTTGGAACCATAGATAAAATCTTATGAATTTAGTAAGATAAGGAAATTGAATTTCCAAAGATAATAAAGCACCTATCCAAAAATCCATACCAAATGGTGAGCAAATAATCCTAAAGAGATTTAAAAGTATAAACAAATATTAAATAAAATTATACAAATTGGAATCACCAACTTTGGATCTATAAATAAAAAGATATGGATTTTATAAAGTAAATGAAGGAATAAATAAACAAGGACTATTTTAAAAATCCAAATCAAAAACTTGGCCAAGCAAATAAAATAAAATATTTTTGTTTAATAAAAAGAGTAAAGGATTATTTAAATAAAATCACAAGGATTTAATTATTATCCAAATTCATTTAAGTAAAGAAATTTCCCATTTTAAATGAACATTAAAAACATAATAAATATTTTAAATAATAATTCAAAGTGATTTATTTTTAAATAAAACCTACTGAAAAGATTTGATAAAATTTAGATTTCAAATAGAGTTTGAAAACAATAATAAATCTTATTTGAATTAAGACAAGGGCCTATTTTAAATAATTAATATACCCTAAAAAGAATAAAAGAGATATTCTAAATTTGACTTTAGAATATATTAATAAACAGTATTAGAATGTACACAAAGTTTGGCAAAGGTTTTAATTAAATTAGTGTTTGAAATATGTGAAAAAAATAAAATCGAATGATAGAAAAGGAAAAAGGAAAAGAATCAGAACAAAAAAATCAGTTGGACCCAGCCCATCTAACCCCAGGCCCAGACCAGCCCAGCGAGCCCACCTCCCACTCCCTCGCGAAACGTTTTCTCACGCGCAAATTAACCCCCTCAGTCACTGACTGCTGGCCCCCACCCTTCCTTTCCCTCTCTCACTGACTAGCCAGCCCCACTCGTCAGTCATCTTCCTCACCCCCCACGGTGACCACGCCTCGCCGGTCGTTTCTGCCGATTAAAACTTGATTCAAATCGTGTCAATGCGGCATTGATTCCTCCCAGTGATTATGCCCTCTTAATCGCCCCTCTCTCCCCTCCTCTTCCCCTTAGACAACGCAGCAAGAGAGCCCCCAGGCCGTTCCCATTTTCGTTTGCACCGCCGCGGACTCCGATGATCTCTTTGAGCAATTCCGGCCGCTCCTCGCCGCCCCTTGCCTCCCAGTCCCCACGAGCTTGCTCGCCATCATCAGGCGCTCTCCCAAGACTTCGACTTGCCGCGCGCACTTCTAAGCTCGGCAACGACCACGTCTGAGCATCGACACCGTCTGCCTCCGCTCTGTTGACCTCCCTCCGGTAATTCTGACCGCGCCTCTCCCCCTCATTTATACTTGAGCACTCAACATTCTCCTGCGCATCTAACGGCATCGTTTGCTTGCCGTGGCATGATCCGTAGCCTCGCGTCCAACAATGTCTGACCGTGCCCGATCCCAAACGCAACTCTGGCGAGCGATTCAGGACGAACCCAAGCGCCCCTTCGACAACCACGGCATCGTTGAGCATCAGCACGCCACGACGACCTCGGTGAGCCTTTCCCCTGCCTCTTTTGCTTCCTGCATCGTCGGCAACCTCGCCATCTGACCGTGCCGCCGCCAGCCGCCACCGCTAGCACCGCCCAGTTTAGGTTAGTCATTTTAGGCCGTTGGATTCTAATCGGATGCATGCGATAGATTCATAACCCGAAGGGGTACGCTTGATCCTGTACCGCACGATCTGTTTAGATCCAACGCACCGCGTAGGCCGATCCGTGCAAACCGGTACCAAGCAACCAGAACAGGACGCGTGGCCTAGAGTTTGTTTTAAAACCAGAATTTGTTTTATTAGATGTTCAAATTTGTAAATTGCATAACTTTTAATCCACACGTCCAAATTTTGTAAATTTTATATCAATGGAATAAGAAGAACAAGTACTTTCGAACCAGGCACTTTGTTTAATGATTTGCTTCTGTTAAATTGGTTGTTTTTGCAGAAACTTGTGTAGGCATAATTTGAATATAAAATTCATTCTAAAATTATTTTTGTGATAAATTCTTTGGCAAATGGATTGTTTTGAACTACTGACCATAGAAACCAACTTATGGATTCAAAAACATATTTTGTGAAGCAAAAGAATAAATCTTTGAATTAAAGCATTTCGAGTTAAACAAAAATATTGCTTATGTGTTAAAAATGCTTTTTGAGTAAAACCTTTGAAAAATGATTAGATTTAAACTCTCTGACCCTAAACACAAAGTCTTGAGATTTAAAAATATATTTGATGAACCGTATAAAATTATTACTTTGATAAAAGGCATTTCCAACAACATAAAATATTGTTTTGGTATAAAAATGTTTTATAGATAAAACCTTTTGCAACTGGTTTTTTATATTAAACACTTGACCTTAAAACACTAACATTTTTGTTTAATAATATATTTGTCAAACACTAGGAATTATTACCTTGATTTAAATCATTTCTAACAAAACAAAAATGATTTAAAGTAGCCATTTTACTAACTTGTTTCCAAATGGCTTTACCACTTTTATAAATGACCAATAGGTGTTTTATAATGTTTATAGCCTATTAGAAACCACTTTTCCAAATAAAACAATCTTTGGCATGTTTGCATGCATTGCTTTGTTTTTATTATTCTATGTGATGATTGCTTGAATGGTAGATTGAATATTTGCTTGCTTGATTGAATTGTAGTGGAATTTGAAGAGTGTGACTATTGCAAGATCAAGGAGTGAACTTATATTATCTACCAAAAAGGAAAGTGGTGCTTCATACTTTTGTCCCATTATTTTCACTATGCATTAGTGAAATTTCTAACTAGGACTTGCATGGAATTTTTGCTAAGTATAAACTATGCCATGGGAAATCCTAGTAAATGAAACCTTAGTAGAATTTTCCTAAGTTTAGATTCATAATACTATCATGCTTAGCATAGCTAATAGCAAACAAGGGTGGTTATATATACATGTTATGGAAATTTTGCTAAGTCTTTTGACTTAGGTTTTTGTTTAATAAAACTACTAAGTGAATGAATCACCTGGGTGGAATGGTAATTGCTTGGTGGTTTTTGGTTGAGTGGTTACACAAGGCCCATTTCTATGGTTTACCTTGTGTATCTCACTTGTGGAATGCCACCTAGGAACAAATAGATTTGAGATGTCAAATGTTGAGAAGCTTCAAGTGCATCCACTTGGCATTATGGGCTCTGCCTGGATCATATAGGTTGCAATAACTTAGCCAAATGGACAGTTGGTGGTAGGGGAATGATAGGTTTGCAGCGCGTCCATTCTGGTCTAAGGGAAGGCTTATGAAAGATATTGTCTTGGTGAAACCAAGTCTTGTGGGGAAAGTGCACCACCTCTGCAGAGTGTAAAGTGTAAGTACTTATCCATGTCCCTGGTATTGGACAATTTGAGCATCAATACATGGAAGCTATCAAGAATCTCCTCATCCCAATTTTCTAAGTTAAAAACTTGTGGTTGCACAAGGGTGAAGGTTCACTAATTTCTATTGGTGGTTCCTTGGGTGATTTTGACAAACAAAAAATTAGTGTGTTCAAATGATAACGAAAATCTATTTTGAGCAAAGAAAGCCTAAGCTCCACCTAGCCAAATGCATATAGATGATAGACTCCACTATACTACCATAGTATCACTTGCCAATACAATTAAAATGTATTGACCCTTGTGGCTGTAACTTATTATGTTGCAGGTTTGTTTGATGTTAGTGAAGTATGTTGATTAGGATTACAAGTCTACAACCAACACGTTTGCCTGTGGCACTTTGAAGATGAAGGACTCCATGATATAGTTATTTTTGCTGAAATGTAATGAGATAGCTAAATGAGCTATGTAAGATGTAATGAATTATTTTATTCCTAGTTATAAAGTTGTATTTTGACCTTTGTTTCTTGATATTACATCTTAACTATGGATGCTAGCTATTGATCCAGGGACTAGCATTGTAAACACAGGGATCTCTACCTTTTTAAAGATTGGGACCTCTACAGATGGTATCAGAGCACTCTGTTGCCTGTAGGATTGTGACCCTAGGATTGCATTGCTCCTCCGGTTCTTATTGCCTTTGTTATGCCTTGCTCAGTTCCTGTCAATTGCCTCGCTGTAATTTGTTTACCCTTCATACCATGTTGTTTATCTAAAGAGAGCACCTCTAGTGAACTATGGACCCCGGTCCAATCTTTACCATTGATACATCTTCCACTATTACTTGTTTACTTGCTACAAACCATTACCTTCCACACCATACGTTTAATACTTTGTTACAGCAAACCGGTGAGATTGACAACCTCACTGATTTGTTGGCGCAAAGTCTTAATTTTGTGTTGTGCATGTCTCCACGTAGCCAGCAACACCTTTGAGACGTTTCCTTCCTCTTTCAGGTTCGATAACCTCGGTCTCTACTGAGGGAAACTTGCTGTTGTGATCATCATGTTGGAATTATGCCCTAGAGGCAATAATAAAGATATTATTATTATAATTCTTGTTCATGATGAAGTTTATATTCCATGCTAGAATTGTATTAAGTGGAAACTTTGATACTTGTGTGGTTTATGAACAAACACTGTGTCCCTAGTACGCCTATATGGACTAGCTCATTGATTAATGATGGTTAAGGTTTCGTAACCATAGACATGGGTTGTCGATTAATAATGAGATCATGTCATTAGGAGAATGATATGATGGACAGACCCAAATCAAGCAGAGCAATTAGACCGTGTCATCGTGTTCATCTTTGCGAAGATTTTTCCTATGTCAAATATTGTATTCCTTAGACCATGAGATAATGCAACTCCCTAGTATCGGAAGAAAGCTTTGAGGTCATCAAACGTCATCCTATGTGAGGGTGATCATAAAGGTGTCTCTCAGGTGATCGGAAAGTACTTGTTGGGTTGTATGTATCGAGATGGGATTTGTCCCTCCCGAGTCGAAGAGATATACTTCGGGCCCACTCGATAATCGATACTAACACCGCTTGCAAGCACGTGGTTAAGGAGTTAATCACAAAGTGATATCGTATTACGGAACGAGTAAAGTACTTGCTGTGAACGAGATTGAACTAGGTATGCCGATACCAACGATCGAATCTCGGGCAAGTAAAATATCGCCTAACGAAGGGAATATATATGGGATTAATTGAATCCTGGAATCGCGGTTCATCCGATATGATCATCTATGAATATGTGGGAGTCAATATGGGTTTCCAGATCCCACTGTTGATTACTGATAAAAGATCATGTCTGCATATTCTCGAACCCATAGGGTCACACACTTAACGTGCCTCCACGCTAGGATAGAATGGATAATTGGTTTATGAGTTTTTGTTTGGAGTATCAGATGAGATCCAGGACATCACGAGAGGTTCCGTAATGGTCTGGAGAATAAGATTCATATAAAGGAAAGTAGTTTTGGATTTCGGAATCGTTTCGGAGTATTCGGTATTGTACCGGAAGGTTCTAGAAGCTTTCGGAGTGGGACCAACGTGGCCCCACTTGTCGGAGGGGTGCGTGGTCCTACGAGGGAGTGCCCTGGCCACTTTGGGCCAGGGGCACAAGGCCCCATAGGCCCAGCCGGCCAAACCCTAGGGGAAACCCTAGGGAACCCTTCTAGAAGGAGGGGGGAAACTTGTCCCTCACTCCAACCCTTGGGGACGCCGCCCTAGGGATTGGAGGAGGGGTCAAGGGGGGCGGCCACCCCCCTATATAAGGAGGGTAGGGGCGCACCCTCCCCCTCTCCCATCCCTTCAACCCTAGCCGTCAACTGCTGCCCCTCCTCTCTCTCTCTCTCTCTCTCTCTCTCTCTCTCCCGACTGCGCATAGGCGAAGCCCTGCCGCAGAAATTCTCCACCATAAGCACCACGCCGTCGTGCTACAGATCCAGTCTATCTCTCCACCCCACTTGCTGGACCAAGGAAGGAGGAGACGTCGCGGCACCGTACGTGTGCATCTTTCGGAGGCGCCGCCACTTGCGGCGTAGGATCGGACCGGATCGCGAGGAGGAGACGGCAAGTACGACTACACCAACCACGTTCTGTTGAACGTTTCCACTGTGCGATTTCTTCAAGGGTATGAAGATCTCATCTATTCCTCTCGTTGATTGCATCTCCTAGATTAGATCTTGGCTTTCTTGTTCGCATCCGTAGAATTTTTTTGATTTACTATGGTGCGAAACCCCTTCAGTGGTATCAGAGCTAGATCTATGTGTAGATGTGTTTCACGAGTAGAACGCAACATGCTTGTTGAGGGCGTTGATGTTTTCTGTTGCAAGCCTCTTGTTGTGTACTTCTTATGGCGCGGCATAGTGAGATCGAAGTAGTCCAGACCAACTTTACGCGACCTCGTTCGCGAGACCGGCTCCGCACTTGACGTGTGGCTTGTTCCACACATGCGGCTGGTGGATGCCAGTTTCTCTCACTATAGTAGTCATGGGATTTACATCGGATGTTAGCAACCATAATATCACCGTTGTGGCTTTCCGTAGGTAAGAATCGTTCTTAGCTTGTTACTCCCATAAGCCACGTAAAACATGCAACAACAAATAGAGGCATCTAACTTGTTTTTGCAGGGAGTGTTTTGTGATATGGTATGGCCCAAGATATGAAGTGTATGTTGTATGCAATGATCATGTTTTGTAATATTTCATGACTTGCATGTCGATGAGTACACAACCGGCAGGAGCCATATGGTTGTCTTTATAATTGTGTATGACATGTGTGTCAACTTCTTATACGCCATGTAATAGCTTTACTTTATCGCTAAGTAGTTAGCAATAGTTGTAGTTGCTATTCGTGGTGGAGGCAATCATGGTGGAGTGATGGAGATCATGCTGGCGCACACAAGATGGAGATCATTGCGCGGAGATTGGCTATACCATGTCACATAAAATTATATGCATGTGATGTTTATCCTTTTATGTATCTTATTATGCTTAGATCGCGACGGTAGCATTATAAGATGATTCCTCACTTAAATATCAAGATAAAATTGTGTTCTCCCCATGTATGCACCGTTGCGAAAGTTCGTCATGTTCAAGCACCTCGTGATGATCGAGTGCTATAAACTCTACGTTCACATACAACGGGTGCAAGCCAGTTTTGCACACGCGGAAATACTTGAGTTTGACTTGACGAGCCTAGCATCTACAGACATGGCCTCAGAACACACGAACCGAAAGGTTAAGCATGAGTCATATGAATGATATGATCGACACTTTGTTGTCCACCATTGAAACCACATATCTTCTCGTGAAGATCGGATTAGGTGTGGTGAATTTGGATCATGTTCACTAAACAACTTGAGGGATGTTGAATTTAGTGGGAGTTCATCTAGTAATTTGATTAAGTTGAACTAGTTATCATGAACATAGTCTAAATTGTACTTGCAAATTTTGTAGATCAAATGGCTAAGTCCAACTTCAACTTCAACATTTTTGCTGAGAAAGAAAAGCTTAAGAATAATGGGTCTAACTTCACCAACTGGTTCCGCAATCTGAGAATCATTCTCGCTGGCGAACAAAAGGACTATGTCCTTGAGAAAGCGCTAGGTGACGCCCCTGCTATTGATGCGCCGGCTGATGAAAAAGCTGTTTATCAGTCGCGCAAAGATGATTATGGAGTGATTAAGAGTACCATGTTGTTTGCTATGGAATTGGACCTGCAAAATCGTTTTGAGGAGTTTGCCGGGCCCTTTGAGATACTTGAGGAACTGAAAACCATGTTTCAGACTCAGGGCCGTTCTGAGAGATATGAGATCTCTGAGAAGTTCTTTAACTGCAAGATGGAGGAAGGGTGTTCCATTAGTGAGCACGCCATTAAGATGTCGGGCTACACTCAACGTCTTGAGCAAATGGACTGCAAGATTCCATAAGAGCTCAAGATTGATAGAGTTCTGCAATCACTCCCTCCTAGCTACAAAGGTTTTGTAGTTACTCACAATCAAATTGGTTCCACTGATACGATCACTGAGCTCTTCGCTAAGCTGAAAGCTGCGGAGGTGGATATCAAGAAAGATAATCATGTGTTGATGGTCAACAAGACCCCTAGCTTTAAGAAAGGTAAGGGTGCAAAGAATTCCTTCAAGAAAGGCAGTAAGCGTTGCTGCTTCGCCGAGAAGAAGCTCAAGTCTGGACCTAAGCCGGACACTGAGTGCTTCTATTGCAAGGACAAGGGTCACTGGAAGCGCAACTATCCGAAGTACTTAGCGGACAAGAAGACTGGCACCATTAAAGGTATATTTGATATACATGTTATTGATGTTTACCTTACTAGCGCTCGTTGTAGTGCCTGGGTATTTGATACTGGTTCAGTTGCTAATATTTGTAACTCGAAACAGGAGCTACGGTATAGACGGCGGCTAGCAAGAGATGAGGTGACGATGCGCGTTGGCAATGGATCAAGAGTTGATGTGATGGCCGCCGACATGCTCTCCTTAGTTTTACCTTCGGGATTAGTTTTAAACCTTAATAAGTGTTATTATGTGCCTGTGTTGAGCATGAACATTATATCTGGATCGTGTTTATTGCAAGATGGTTATTCATTTAAATCGGAGAATAATGGTTGTTCTATTTATATGAATAACATCTTTTATGGTCATGCACCTGCTATGAATGGTTTATTTCTTCTGAATCTCGAAAGCAATGAAACACACATCCATAACATTGAGGCTAAGAGATGCAAAGTAGATGGTGATAATTCAACTTATTTGTGGCACTGTCGTCTAGGTCATATTGGTGTAAAACGCATGAAGAAACTCCATTCTGATAGACTTTTGGAGTCTCTTGATTTTGAATCATTTTACACGTGCGAGCCATGCCTCATGGGCAAGATGATCAAAACCCCGTTCTCCGAAATAATGGAGCGAGCAACGGACTTGTTGGAAATCATACATACCGATGTATGCGGACCAATGAGTGTTTCGACGCGTGGTCGATATCGCTATTTTCTCACTTTTACTGATGACTTAAGTAGATATGGGTATATCTATTTAATGAAACATAAATCTGAAACGTTTGAAAAGTTCAAAGAATTTCAGAACGAAGTGGAAAACCATCGTAACAGGAAAATTAAATTTCTACGATCCGATCCTGGAGGTGAATATTTGAGTTATGATTTTCTCACACATCTTAAGGCAAGTGGAATCATTTCGCAACTCACGCCACCTAGAACGCCACCGCACAATGGTGTGTCTGAACGCCGGAATCAAACTCTATTAGATATGGTGCGATCAATGATGTCTCTTACAGATTTGCCATTATCATTTTGGGGTTATGCATTAGAAACCGCTGTATTCACTTTAAATAGGGCACCATCTAAATCCGTTGAGACGACACCGTATGAACTGTGGTTTGGTGCTAAACCCAAGTTGTTGTTTCTTAAAGTTTGGGGATGTGAAGCTTACGTCAGGAAGTTGATGCTGGACAAGCTCGAACCCAAAGCGGAGAAATGCGTCTTCATAGGATACCCTAAGGAAACGATTGGGTATACCTTATACCACAGATCCGAAGGCAAAGTGTTTGTTGCAAAGAACGGATCCTTTCTTTAGAAGGAGTTTCTCTCGAAAGAAGTGAGTGGGAGGAAGGTAGAGCTAGACGAGGTTATTGAACCTTCTCTCGAGTTGGAGAGTAGTGCAGCACCTGAAATTGTTCCAAAGTTGCTCGCACCAACAAGAGAGGAAGCTAATGATGAGGATCATGAAACTTGAACGATGTTGCTCGAACGCAGGTCGACAAGGTCGTGTGCCACTCCTGAATGGTACGGCAACCCTGTCTTAACCGTCTTGTTGGTAGACAACAATGAACCTGCGAACTATGAGGAAGCAATGATGAGCCCAGACTCTGAGAAATGGCTAGAGGCCATGAAATCCAAATTGGATCCATGAACGAAAACCAAGTATGGACTTTGGTGGACCCTCCCAGCGACCGTAAGGCCGTTGAGTGCAAGTGGATTTTCAAGAAGAAAACGGACGCAGATGGTAATGTTACTGTCTATAAAGCTCGGCTTGTCGCGAAAGGGTTTCGGCAAGGTCAAGGTGTTGACTATGATGAGACTTTATCTCCCGTAGCGATGTTTAAGTCCATTCGGATTTTATTAGCAATTGCTGCATTTCATGATTATGAAATATGGCAGATGGATGTCAAGACTGCGTTCCTCAATGGCAACATTGATGAAGAGTTGTATATGATGCACCAAGGTTTTGTCGATCCTAAGGATGCTGATAAGGTGTGCAAACTTCAGCGTTCCATTTATGGACTGAAGCAAGCATCTCGGAGTTGGAACCTTCGTTTTGATCAAGTGATCAAGAGCTTTGGATTTGTTCCAAATTGCTACGAAGCTTGTATCTAAAAGAAAGTGAGTGGGAGCTCGGTGACATTTTTAGTACTATATGTGGATGACATATTGATTATTGGAAATGACATTGGTATGCTTAAAGATGTGAAGAGTTATTTGAATAAATGTTTTCAATGAAAGACGTAGGAGAAGCTGCTTATATATTAGGCATCAAAATCTATAGAGATAGACAAAGACGCCTAATAGCTTTAAGACAAAGTACATACCTAGACAAGGTTCTGAAAAGGTTCAGAATGGATAAAGCAAAGAAAGGTGCATTGCCCATGTTGTCAGGTAAGATATTGAGCAAGGCTCAGTGTCCGGCTACGGTAAACGATAGAGAAACTATGAGCAAAGTGACATATGCCTCGGCCATAGGTTCTATCATGTATGCCATGCTGTGTACTAGACCAGATGTGTCCAATGCTCTTAGTTTGACGAGCAGATACCAAAGTGATCCAGGAGTGGAACACTGGACAGCAGTAAAGAACATCCTAAAGTATTTAAATAGGACTAAAGAAATGTTCTTGGTCTATGGAGGTGATGAGAAGCTCGTCGTAAAAGGTTACGCCGATGCTAGTTTCGACACCGACAAGGATGATTCTAAATCTCAGACAGGATACGTTTATATTTTGAATGGAGGAGCCGTGAGCTGGAGAAGCTGCAAGCAAAGCGTGATCGCGGGATCTACAGTAGAAGCGAAATACATGGCTGCTTCAGAAGCGTCAAGTGAAGGAGTTTGGATCAGGAACTTCATCACTGAGCTTGGTGTGGTTCCAAGTGCCTTGGACCCACTAGAGATATTGTGCGACAACACTGGTGCCATAGCACTGGCTAAGGAACCAAGATATCATCCAAAGACCAAGCACATCAACCGCCATTTTCATATAATTCGAGATTATATAACAGATGGAGATCTGAAGATTAGCAAAGTACATACGGATCTGAATGTCGCAGATCCGTTGACCAGACCTCTTCCATGAGAAAAACATGATCAACACCTTAATGCCATGGGTGTTAGATTGTTGCCAGATGTAAACTAGATTATTGACTCTAGTGCAAGTGGGAGACTGTTGGAATTATGCCCTAGAGGCAATTATAAAGATGTTATTATTATAATTCTTGTTCATGATAAAGTTTATATTCCATGCTAGAATTGTATTAAGCGGAAACTTTGATACTTATGTGGTTTATGAACAAACACCGTGTCCCTAGTACGCCTCTATGGACTAGCTCATTGATTAATATTGGTTAAGGTTTCCTAACCATAGACATGGGTTGTCGATTAATAATGAGATCATTTCATTAGGAGAATGATATGATGGACAGACCCAAATCAAGCAGAGCAATTAGATCGTGTCATCGTGTTCATCTTTGCGAAGCTTTTTCCTATGTCAAATATTGTATTCCTTAGACCATGAGATAATGCAACTCCCTGCTATCAGAAGAAAGCTTTGAGGTCATCAAACGTCATCCTATGTGAGGGTGATCATAAAGGTGTCTCTCAGGTGATCGGAAAGTACTTGTTGGGTTGTATGTATCGAGATGGGATTTGTCCCTCCCGAGTCGAAGAGATATACTTCGGGCCCACTCGATAATCGATACTAACACCGCTTGCAAGCACGTGGTTAAGGAGTTAATCACAAAGTGATATCGTATTACGGAACGAGTAAAGTACTTGCTGTGAACGAGATTGAACTAGGTATGCCGATACCAATAATCGAATCTCGGGCAAGTAAAATATCGCCTAACGAAGGGAATATATATGGGATTAATTGAATCCTGGAATCGCGGTTCATCCGATATGATCATCTATGAATATGTGGGAGTCAATATGGGTTTCCAGATCCCACTGTTGATTACTGATAAAAGATCATGTCTGCATATTCTCGAACCCATAGGGTCACACACTTAACGTGCCTCCACGCTAGGATAGAATGGATAATTGGTTTATGAGTTTTTGTTTGGAGTATCAGATGAGATCCAGGACATCACGAGAGGTTCCGTAATGGTCCGGAGAATAAGATTCATATAAAGGAAATCAGTTTTTGGCTTTCAGAATCGTTTCGGAGTATTCGGTATTGTACCAGAAGGTTCTAGAAGCTTCCAGAGTGGGACCAACATGGCCCCACTTGTCGGAGGGGTGCGTGGGCCTATGAGGGAGTGCCCTGTCCGCTTTGGGCCAGGGGCACAAGGCCCCATAGGCCCAGCCGGCCAAACCCTAGGGGAAACCCCAGGGAACCCTTCTAGAAGGAGGGGGGAAACTTGCCCCCCACTCCAACCCTTGGGGACGCCGCCCTAGGGCTTGGAGGAGGGGCCAAGGGGGTCGGCCACCCCCCCTATATAAGGAGGGCAGGGGCGCACTGTCCCCCTCTCCCATCCCTTCAACCCTAGCCGTCGACTGCTGCCCCTCCTCTCTCTCTCTCTCTCCCGACTGCGCGTAGGCGAAGCCCTGCCGCAGAAATTCTCCACCATAAGCACCATGTCGTCGTGCTGCAGATCCAATCTATCTCTCCACCCCACTTGCTGGACCAAGGAAGGAGGAGACGTCGCGGCACCGTACGTGTGCATCTATCGAAGGCGGCACCACTTGCGGCGTAGGATCGGATCGGATCGCGAGGAGGAGACGGCGAGTACGACTACACCAACCATGTTCTGTTGAACGTTTCCGCTGTGCGATTTCTTCAAGGGTATGAAGATCTCATTTATCCCTCTCGTTGATTGCATCTCCTAGATTAGATCTTGGCTTTCTTGTTTGTATCCGTAGAATTTTTTTATTTACTATGCTGCGAAACCCCTTCACATCACACCTTGCTCTTGGGGTTCTAACGAAGTGTCCCACGTCAACACTGGGTGCATGCATCAAGATTTGTGGTGCCGTTACCGGGGACTAAAGGGACATCAAACTTATTCCTCCCCGTCAAGCATCAAGGCGCCATCATCAAGATTTCTGGCGTCGTTGCTGGGGAGGCTAAGGACGTCTTCACTAGGGGAGTCCTTCACTTCCTTTCTCTTTACTTTGTTTTTTAGTTTGCTTTGTTTCTTTTGTTTGGTTTTGTTTGCTTCTTTTCAAAAAACCCAAAAAATTAGTCTAGTTTGGTTTGTTTGCCTTACTCAAAAACACAACAAAATTTAGTTCCTTGCTCTAGCTCACCATGTTGCTCCCCTAGTTTGCTCTGAAAAATCTTGCAATAGGTGGTGGATCCATAATTGTAAAAGATAATATTGAAGAATTTTTTAATTATGTTAGCAAGCATGAGGATATTATGGATAAATCTATAGCTGAACTTGCTCCTAACTATGATATTGCTGCAGCTTATTTAGTTCATATGTTGGAGGCTAGTTTTGTTAGCCTTAACCCCTTCATACAATTCTTTTTCCTAAAACTAAAATAAGATAAGAATGTTGAAAAAAGGGAATTCATCCTTGAAACTTTATCAAAAGAATTCCATGATGTTGCTAGGGAGGCCAAAAAGGTTTTTGAACGTTTCAATATGCTAGGTTCAAGTGTAGATGTTGTGGGTATTTCTGATAAAACTAAGCCTAGAGAGGAATTCAATATACCCATACCCTATAAGCTTGTTGTAATGCATGAAGCCTTTGAAAATAACTTCGATTGGATTACCCCTGAAAATCTTTTTGATGAAGGTAGTAGACCAAAGAGAGATGAGAAAGGATCCTCCAAAACCCATTTGGATGAGAGACCTTTCATAGTTGAAGATTTTGCAAGTATGAATGTTAATGCTTCTTCATTTGAAAACACTTGATTCTTCTTGCTTCTTGTGCCTAACATTAAAGAAAAGTACTTGTTGGGAGATAACCCAAGAGTTTCCTTCAGTCTTGGAAGTTATTACTACTGTAATGACCTCTCCTTATCCTTTTTGTTTGCTTTTTGTGCCAAGAACGACCTCTAATGAGAGGGAAGTAAGATTTGGGGAGTTGTCGTCCCGAAATAGATTTCTGTCCTCCACCAAAAAAATCGTGAGGAGGCTCTGTAACTCGGATTGAGCTCAAAATTTACGAATTAATACCCCAGTATGTTGGCCTTTTGTTAGTTCAACACTTTTTGATTTGAGCAACAGAAGATGTTCGAAAAAATTCATTTCTACCTGCTGGTCTCTTTTGAAAGATTTCTGCCATTATTTGCATTTGCTTCTTATTGATTCCTTTTGGAGCTCTCTTCAGGTAAATTGAGTTTCTTTGAAGGTGTTACTACTGTAGCTTGTGTTTTTAGTGAAAAGCCCTGTTGTTCCAAAGCTTTGCCAGTGGTCTAATATCTTTTGAATAAGCTAATGTTGCTAATGAAGATTGTGTGAAGTTTTGTATGAAGGAAAAATTCCAGGTGTAGAGAGAGAATGATGCAATGAGATGAAGAATGGACAAAAGCTTAATCTTGGGATGCCACCATGGTGTAACCCCAAGAAATATCCAAGAGGTACAAGCGTTAAAGCTTGGGGATGACCAAGGCATCCCCTTCTTCATCAATAAAAAGCTCAGGTCTGTCTAGACACTTCGTTTTTATTGTTTCATGCACAATTGTGTTGTTCTTGGAGCGTCTTAGTTTTCATTTGCTTTGCTTAGTTTGTTAGTTTGCTTTAGTAGTTTGGACCCCCGCTCTCGCTGTGTTGTTTTGGAAATAAGTTTTCTTGGTGTTTGGAAGGAGTAGTAAGTTCTTGCTTGAAGTGCAAGAGGAGCGTGCATTGACTATGACTTAGACTTTAGCATGATATGATAGGTGTTGTTTTGGAATTATGCTTAGTGATTATTGCTATAGCATGTCTTGTTGCAAACAATTGGGATTGCTTAGTGTGCCTTGAAGAAATTATGCGTTGTTTCAGCATGCAAAAGCATAGTATTGTGGTATTCTCCTTTGATGTTTTTGCTTGGGTTCACTTGGCACATGCTCACACCATGTTATGACTATGACAAGTCACCATCAGCCTCTATGATCATTTAGTCCTTGACTTGTAGTACCACTCTTTGCTTTGATTAGTTTGCTTTGTTGCATTGCATAATTATGGCCATTATTGCTCTCTTATTTGGTTGCTCCCATTCTTTTGCTAGCCTCCACTAGTATGAGTAAGTTCTACTCATGCTTTCAACTCCCAAGAAACCAAGTTATTCCAAAGTGTCCACTATAAACTCCTATGCATGGTGTGTTACACCATTCCAAGTATATTCTTGTTTTCAACTATCTTCCAATTAAAAACTATTTTGTTACGTGAAAACTTAGTGATTAAAGCCCTCACGAACTTGATGGCACACTTTATTCTTTGCCCCTAATAAACTTGAACCATTATGACAACTTTGTTGTATATGCTTGCACTTATAAGTTGGAATTAGCAGAACTGTGCTGTCACGGGGAACGTTTTCAACATTGCACTTTTACCTTGTTGTACTCAGTTGATATCATGTTCTTTTGTCTATGGATGTCACCGGTGTGAAATAAAGCGGGAACTTGTAAGTCCATGGAGTTTGTATCCTATGTTAGAGAAACGCCTGGCCGCTAGCCTAAGCCATGCCTAATCGTGGTGGAAACTTGCAGCATCACCATAGTGACATCTATGAAGCATTCTTCTTATAAAAAGAGACACATTGAAAAAAGAGGAAAGAGAAAAAAAAGCACCATATTCCCATGGTACATAAGAAGAATTGTTGAGATGCTCATTGTCTGCTTGGCTTGTCATTTTGGTTATGGGAAAGCTCATGTACCATGTGCAAGGGGTACCCCGTTGGCGGTTCTCAATGATATACAAATACTTACAGTGACAAGAACTTACCTGGACCCAAAGTTGAGTATGTATGAGGTGTGGCCCTCGTATTCAAGGGGCATGAGATTTCCAACTTATACTTCGTCAAGCATATACTCCAGCTTTGCCACTTTAACCTTAACCACTTCAAGATGCTTATGATAGGGGCAATGAGGGATGAAAGCTAACTAGTACCATAATTTTTGAAAGCTCCTTTTGAAACTTGTAGTCCCTGCTTCCTTTACAAAAAGGCCTTTCTTCCATCACTATTGAGTCTCCAACTTCTACCTTTAGGCACCATTAAGAGAGCATAGTTGTCATTTTCTGTGCAGTGTTCCAAAGCTTATTAATCGATGCATATTGTGTTATTACTTGTTCTTGTGCTACTTGTTTCTAGTCACCCTTGTGAACTTTGCAGGTGTCATATGCATTATATTTCTATACCATGAGGGACAAGCTGATTGCCACTATGCTATGTTTTCTGCATGTGAAACAAGCAAACTTTTTCAATGCATATTATTCATGATCGTTGTTTATAGCTTGCCATGTTGCATGCATAGTTACTATGTCCTACTGTTAGAACTCCATCTTTCATGCACATGTTTAGAGTTCTTTGATCCCAGCTTTCAATGCTTGCAAATGGTTGGATCTTTATTGTGAGGGTGCATGTCACCTTAAAAATTATTCTTTTATCATTTACCTACTCGAGGACGAGCAGGAGTTAAGCTTGGGGATGCTGATATGTTGGAAACATATCTATAATTTTTGATGCTCCATGCTTGTTTTGTATCTACTTTCCTTTACTTTTCTACACTTTGAGGTACATTTTACATGTTTTCTGGTACTAACCTATTAACAAGTTGCAACAGTGCCAGAAGCCTGTTTTCTGCTGTTTTTGGTTTCAGAAAAGTTAGTAAAGAAATATTCTTGGAATTGGACGGGACACACGCCAAAGTCAATAACTTTCCGTGGGGAACAAGAAGTCAAGAGGGGAGCCCGGAAGGCCAGCCAGGGTGGCCATACCCACCCTAGGCGCATGTGGGCCCTAGCCCACGCCTGGCTAGGGTTTGGGCACTCTGGCCGCCTCCCGATCTCGCCCCTTTTCCTATAAGAAGCCCCGATGCAGAAATCCTGAGTACCCGATCAGAAAACCATGAAACTGTCTGTAGCCGCCGCCACCATCGTCCCTAGATCGGGGGGATCTGAAGTTCTTCCCGGCACCCTGCCAGAGGGGAGATCATCCCAGAGGCCTTCTCTTCAGTTTGATTCGTGAGTAGTTCCACCTTGGACTATGTGTCCATGTAGTAGCTAGATGGTTGTATCTCCTCCTTTGTGATTTCATGTATAGATCTTGTGAGCTCCGTTCATGATCAAGATCTAATCTATTCGTAATCATGCATGTTGTGTTTGCGGGAATCCGAAGGATATTGAGATTATTATGTTGGTTTGATTAATGGTTTTATCTTTATGATTCTATCATGTCTGTGTTTTTTGTGATCTTTCATGCTCTCCATTCCTAGTGGTTATCTTGGCCAAGTAGTTGCTAGTGACTCCAAGAGGAAGTATTTATGCTCGATAGTGGGTTCATGCCTCTAGTTTCTAAGGGAAGTGACAATAATTTCTTCGGTTGTAGATGTGCTATTGCTACTAGGGAGAAAACAACGGTCTCTTGTTCATGGAACATGTGGACTATTTACCTTACACACTTTGCTTAAAGCACTTGTCTGTTGCTTGCAAATTAATACTGGAGGGGGTTCGGATGATAACCTGAAGGTGGACTTCTGGTCATAGATGCAGTTGGATGATGGTCTATGTATATTGTTGTATTGCTCAATCAACCTCATAGGATCTTTCTGGCTACTAATTGCATTGTTATGCCTTGCTCAGTTCCTCTCAATTGCCCCGCTGTAATTTGTTTACCCTTCATGCCATGTTGTTTATCTAAGGAGAGCACCTCTAGTGAACTATGGACCCCGGTCCAATCTTTACCATTGATACATCTTCCACTGTTACTTGTTTACTTGCTACAAACCATTACCTTCCACACCATATGTTTAATCCTTTGTTACAGCAAACCGGTGAGCTTGACAACCTCACTGATTCGTTGGGGCAAAGTCTCGAGTTTCTGTTGTGCAGGTCTCCATGTTGCCAGCAACACCTTTGAGATGTTTCCTTCCGCCTTCAGGTTTGATAACCTCGGTCTCTAATAAGGGAAACTTGCTGCTGTGCTCATCACACCTTTCTCTTGTGGTTCCAACGAAGAGTCCCACGTAAACACTGGGTGAACGCATCACGGTCCTTCCGGCGCCGCGTTCCTGCAGCGCTTTCGCACTCGGTCACTTGTACGGAGTTGATGAAGACCTTCCTCACCCTATTCCAGCGGGAAGCATAGGTAGTAGATCCCCTCAGAATCCAATCAGCACGACGGCATGGTGGTGATGGTGGAGGAGAAATTCCTGCAGGGCTTCACCTAAGTCGGAGCAGGAAGATGGAGGAGGGAGAGGTGGCGTCTAGGGTTGAGGAGGAAGGGGCAAAGGGGCGCCCATATCCCCTCTATTTATAGAAGGGGCATCTAGGTTCCCCCTTAGCCCACCTCCTCTAGTGCCGGGGCAAGGGAGAGGGGGGAGGAAAACTTCCCCCCAAGTCTTGTCCCCTATTTTCTAGGTATTCGATCTTATCCCTCCAGAACCTTCTAGAAGCTGCGATCAAAACTTTTGAAACTTTTCCAAACCCTAGAAAATGACTTTCATTTACATGAATATTATTCTCCAGACAATTTTGGACCTCCTCGTGATGTCCTGGATCCCATCTAAGACTCCGAACAACATTCGTTCTCCAATCCATATTCCATATCTACTTAAAAACATCGAACCTTAAGTGTGTCACCCTACTGTTTGCAAACTATGTAGACATGATCGAGACACCTCTCCGATCAATAACCAATAGCGGGACCTGGAGATCTATAATGGCTCCCACATATTCAACGATGACTTAGTGATCGAAAGAACCATTAACATACGATACTGATTCCCTTTGTCATGCGATACTTTACTTATCTGAGGTTTGATCATCGGTATCTCCATACCTAGTTCAACCTCGTTACCTATAAGTACTCTTTACTCGTACCGTGATATGACATCCCTTGTGACCTAGTCACATGCTTGTAAGCCAATTGGATGAAATTCCACCAAGAGGGCCCAGAATATATCTATTCGTCATTTGGATGGACAAATCCCATTCTTGATCCATGTGCTTCAACACATACTTTCAAAATACCCAATGCGACCATTATAAGTGGCATTTCATGTCATCAAAGTAATCTTCCGGTGATGGTGATTAACATGATCTCATGGTCGAAGGGTTAGATTACTATGTATTTGAAAGCTTGTAGAAAAACGAACTTAATGACTTGATCTTATTCTATGCTTACTATGGGTGTGTATAATGACTTGATCAATAACATCCAATGTTCATGATCAGGAAACCATGATCAGCTATTAATCAACAACCTAGTTTAACAAGACGCTTATTAGGGAATCTTTTATGTGTACAAAACACACAACTATTAATGTTTCCTATTAATACAATTATAGCGTGGGATGTAAATATTTATCATAAACACAAAGATATAATAATAACCACATATTATCACCTCTTGGGCATATCTCCAAAAGTCTCCCACTTGCACTTGAGTCAATAATCTAGTTTGAAAAAGCTTGTGAATTCAACAAATATGGATTTCTTGTGTTGTATATACACGATTGCTAGTGGTAAACACAATCTTCAGATCTGACACTTTTAGGTGTGTGTGTGTATTTGCATGTATTTTCGTCTCTATGCATCACTCTTTCTCCAATGAGATGACATTGTATAAATTTGGTCCTTTGCTGAGATATTTAGTTCCTTGGGGTTAATTCATGTCTATACAATTACCGTACAATATATCTTCATAGTACTAGCCCGCTGTGAACCTAGTTTTATAAAAAACTACTTGACACAAATGCCCTCTTTTGCTGCTACAATAGCAGTCATATACTTAGCCTTTTGTTGTAGTATCTGTCACAATGTCTTAACTTTGGAACTCATCCAAATCCGTTATGGAATCTCCTTTCCATTACATTGTTCCACCCATAGTTTAAATTGAGATAAACTTAATTTGTATCTTGTGAGAAAACTAGTATAAATGTAACACTTTACAATGAACTATATATCTATTTTCCACCTCTACATAAATAACATATTCTTAGTTCTTCCAAATATCATATGAATATCCTTACTATCATTCAATGAAAATCTTATGAGGCATTCTGTATATGCTCATAACATTTAGAGCATAGGACATATCTATATATGTACATATCAAAGTATGATTGATCAAAATATTCTTGTGATTTCACTCACCAAGTGTCAAAACTCTTGAATCTTGATTCGGTCATTTTCTAGGCGACGAGAACATTTCTTGTATTTTCTATATTGAACTCTTTCAATATATCATTTATGTATTTCCGGCACAACCATATTAGCGCCCCAATCTTTCCATATAGACATTGATGCGTAAATTTGGGTTATGCCTAAGTCTTTTATCAAAATCAAATTTTAATGAAATTCTTAACATGTGTTAATAAAAGATACATCATTTCCAATCAAAAATATGTCTTTCACATAATGTATTAGAAATATGTCTTAGCCCTCCCACTTAATTTCTTGCAAATCCAAGCATCTTCGTCATCTCCAATGAAATTAAAATATTTTATCACTTTCATCACGGTGAAGATTCCAACTCTGCGATGCTTACTTCAACCATTGAAGTTTGCATCCGTTGTTAGCATCCTTTGAATTAACAAAACTCTTTTGATCGTGTTATATACACGTCCTAGGTAACCATTATATTAGAAGAACTTCGTTTTGTTTGTTCAACTACGATATACCAAAATTATGTAGTGGTTGCTATATTAATCCGTCTAAACTAAATATCGCTATGATAGATCAAATCTTTTCATAGTCAACTCCTTGAACATTGTCATAAAATCTTTCCCTGCATGTCGATTATTTCATAGATGTGAAATATCCATGTCTATTTCTTTATAGATACATATACAAATGAACGTTTTTACACCTTTCTAGAGGGTCTTCCAAGTTCAAAAACTTGATTTCTCGTGTACGGAACTATCACGGATTTTATGGATTCAACCCATTTGATAGAGACAAGGCCCATCATCGCTTCTTCCCATGTAGTCGGTTTATCATTGTGATTTACTCTCATATCTTTGTATTTGATTGTTTTACCTGACCGACTCGGTTCAATAAGAACTTAGACCTCTGTGACCACAACCTTTGAGGCACGTGAGCCATGAGCATTGTTGCTGCCTTCGGGACACTTTCTGGTGGTGTGCACCTCAGCTGACATGGTTATACCCTATGGGTACGTGACTTTAGCATACCTGGTCCAGCCCAAGGAAGGCCCATAGCAGACATACGCTGGCCCATGAAGATTTTCGGGTGACTAAGGCCCATGACGCCTTCGGATCCTTGGAGAACAAGACTAGCGTAGATAGGAAATTCAAAGGGGTAAAATCCTAGAACTTGTAACCGACTAGGACTATGTCCGGGACCTGCCTAAGTCTATATAAAGGCCAGGAGGGCACGTCCTAGATCTCTCGACTCATACTTCCGCACACGCACCTTCACGCCAGATCGAATCACAAGACCAGAACCTTCGTTCCGCCAGAATCAAGAGCGCAAGCAGGAGTAGGGTTTTCCCTTCGGGGGCCTGAACCTGGGTAAATCTCGTGTCCCCTGGTTGCTTGTCTGTTAACCGTTCCACGATCTCCAGCATCCCCATCTTCTCCAAAACCCAAGTCCATAACAATGGGCATTGACGAGTCGAAACCTCGTCAATTGGCGCCGTCTGTGGGAATCGGGGCTGCTGATTGTGCGATGGTGACGGTCCCGACCCGATCGATCTACAACTCCGCGGCGACAGAGAATCACCTCCTCTTCGGCGCTTTCGACTTCACCGCTCACTCGCCGGCCACCATGAAGGATTTAGAGCCCGTAAGCGACGGACTCGAAATTTTATTCGGGAGCTTCTGCTTCTAGGTGGGACAAATTGGCACCCTCCGCCTTCCTAAGCGGGTGCCCGTGCCATCAATCAGGCCCGCCTCGTGGGCTCCACACCCCGTGCTGCGCACATCACCATAGACAGATGAGTTCTACGACAGCAACAGCTGCAACTCCGATCTGTGCGATCCACCTTCGGATGAGTGGACCTACGGTTCCGGATCCGAAAGTTGTGGCAACAGCGGACCGATCTACGAGCGCTACCAATGCGCCGCAGTCATCCAGGAGCAGCAAACGCCTAACCCGCCGCCCAACACGAACCCCAACCCGCAGGACAGAAACGGCGAAAACGGCGGGAACAGAAGAAGCCAGTCCCCCCACCCGACGGGGAAAACAATGGCCACGTCATCCAACTTAGCAAAGAAGGATGGGTCAAGGCACGCCGTGCCGTAGCAGGCGACATAGTCCTACCTGCAGACGCCTCACGTGAGCTACTGATGGCATACCACTACCTCCTCATCGAGGAGCACAAGAAGCAAGTCAAGATGCAGGAGACGCTCGACAAACGCAAGCAAGCAGCCTCTGAGTCCAGCGCGCGACGAGCTGCGCTCTCCGCCATGGCACCCGGCTCTAGCACAAACGGAAACCAGGGAAACAAACACCACTCTCGTGTGGAGAACATGGATCCCAGGGAACGCCGTGATGTGACCCGAACTCTCCACACATCGTTCATGGATATGGATGCCGACGGCAACATCATCTCGAAGACACCGCAAGCTGCGATCATGGTAGCCACTGCGTATCTCGCGGCCCAGCCTCCTCCGGAGGGGGACCCGAAAAGAGCCATGCATAAATCCGCACTCACCGGACTCGGACTCATCGGAGCTGCGCTCCACGAAGACGCTCCTGCAGAGCCAAAGAAGAAAGCTCCGGCCAGGCGCGACCGGAGCCCCACCCCTTCATCCGAAGAGGAAGAGGGGCACGACCTTCCTCGAAGGAAGAAGAGCTCGCATCGCCACAAACACGACTACGACGCCAGGGACGCGCTTACACAGCGCAAAATCGACAAAGCACAAGCCAAACGTGCATGCTCGTCTGAATCCGAGATGGACGAAGACGAAGGAGAACTCTGCGGAGCTCGATGCTTCAGTAGATCTGTTCGGCGAACGCAGATGCCATGCAATTTCAAGCTTCCTTCGGATACTCCGAAGTTCAACGTCACGCAAGACCCAAAATCCTGGCTCAGTGACCATCTGTCATCCGTCAAGCTTCACGGCGGCAACAAAGAAACCGCCATGCAATGCCTCCATTGCGGTACCGCAATGACAAAGCGCTGGTCCGCTCAGCAGCCTATCATCAGGATCCATCTGAAGTTGGGAGGAGCTAGCTTACAGCTTCATCCGAAATTTCAAGGGCACCAGCAAGAGGCCCGCCTCAATCGAAGAGTTGCGAGCTTGCACTCAGAGAACGGGTGAATCTATTCGCTCGTACATACTACGCTGGTCTACCACCAAGAACTCCGCAGCACACATCTTCGAAGAGAGGGCCATCGACGCCTTCAGGGACGGCGTCAAACGCCAAGATTTCAAGGAGGAACTTGTGCGCGTCAAGCCCAAGACACTCGACCAACTCATGGACATCGCCAACAGGTGGGCAGACGGCGAAGATTGCATCCACCGCGCACAATCAGATGAAGAGGACGACTATGGCCGAAGGCGAGAGCGCCGCAGCAAGAGGAGATCACGCGTCTACGTGGACCGTGACGGACCCGACATGGTCGCGGCCGCAACAGCGGAGGATACCGCGGCGGAAACTTCCGCGACAACGGACGCCCAGCACAGTCGTGGCAACGCCGCGACCGCGACAACGGACCCTCAGCATTCGACAAACTTTCGGGTCCATGCACCATCCACTTCTACATCGACAAACAAGATGGCAAAAAGAAAGCCAGCCACATGCTCAAGGACTGCCGCGAGTTCCAGAAACTCAGCGAAAGCATGGTGCAGATGAGGCAGAAAGCCCCAATCCCCGCGTTCAGAAGCGCACCTGCGCAAGGCGAAATAGCACATGGAGCTCCTCCTCCACCGCCGCCTATTGGAGGCCCAAACTAACCAGTCGCACCAGCGCAGAACAACGCCGGGGTCGGATACCCTCCACCGAAAGGAGCACTAAATATGATCCAGAAGGGACGCCCCACGAATAGGGTGCAGAAGAAAATCACCCGACAAATCAACTTGGCCGTGGCAACTCCGCCTGCAATCCCTGAGTACCTCAGCGGATCGGAGTCCTGCATCACATTCACTCGCGCGGATCACCCTTGCCAGATCCCTCGCCCAGGTCATGCTGCCCTGGTGCTGGAGGCGCAGATCGGAGGCTTCGAGATGAGTTGCGTCTTCATGGACGGCGGCAGCGGCATCAACCTAATGTTCGCAAGCACTCTAGTAGCAATGCGGATCCCACAATGCAGCCTGGAACAGTCAGACACAACGTTCCACGGCATCGTTCCAGCGAAGGGCATATTCCCCCTGGGCAAAATAGGGCTCGACGTCATCTTCGGGAAGCCGGACAACATTCGGCAGGAGCGACTCGAATTCGAAGTGGTGGACTAGCCGTCGCAATACCACGCCATCCTGGGGCGTGTAGCATTCGCAAGGTTCCTGGCCGTCCCACACTATGCATACCTACTACTCAAGATGCCAGGACCGAGGGGCGTCATCACAGTCCACGGGAGCTTCACCCGATCGGACCAATGCGACAGGGATTTCAACAAAATCTCCTAGTCTTTCGGCATGCAA
This sequence comes from Avena insularis, assembly GCA_023614405.1. Lineage (NCBI taxonomy): Eukaryota > Viridiplantae > Streptophyta > Magnoliopsida > Poales > Poaceae > Avena > Avena insularis. The sequence goes on along the minus strand of CM042689.1, from coordinate 189,577,641 downwards.
GACGAGCTTGTAAGGCTCCGTGAGGTAACGGACAATGGGGCACCCCCAGTCACACGACAGAACGCACCCGACATGTCCTTCGACTCCACCGTCAACACCAAGAAAGTGCAGGTCCATCCGACGGATACCTCCAAGACGGCTCTGATCGCCAACGACCTCAGCCCCGCATAGGAAGGCGTGCTCGTCGAATTCCTCCGTGAGCGCTGGGAAATCTTCGCCTGGTGTCCTGCGGACATGCTAGGAGTTCCCAGGGAATTCGCCGAGCATGCACTCAATGTCTTTCCAGACACCAAGCCAGTCAAGCAGTCCATCTAGAGACTATCGGAGCCACGAGCCGAAGCCATCGGCAAGGAAATCAACAGATTACTCGCTGCAGACTTCATCAGGGAAATCAAGGAAAGCGAGTGGCTGGCAAACACAATCATGGTCCCAAAGAAGGACACGGACATCCTGCGGATGTGCGTGGATTTCACGTCACTAAACAAGCACTGCCCAAAGGACCACTTCCCTCTTCCTCGGATCGATCAGATCATCGATTCGACTGCAGGTTGTGAGAAACTCTCCTTCCTCGACGCCTACTCGGGCTATAACCAGATTTGACTCAATGTCGAAGATCAGGAGAAAACGGCATTTATCACACCGTTCGGAGTATTCTGTTACAACACAATGCCCTTCGGGCTAAAGAACGCCGGCGCCACGTACCAGCGATGCATGCAGGCCTGCCTCAAAGACCAGATCGGTCGCAATGTCCAAGTCTACGTCGACGACATAGTGATAAAAACCAAGGAGGCAAGGACACTCATCGACGATCTCCGCGAGACGTTCGACAACCTTGATCGCTACAGGATCAAGCTCAACCCGGAAAAGTGCGCCTTCGGCGTCCCATCGGGTCAGCTGCTTGGGTACTTCATCTCTCAGCGAGGGATCGAGGCGAACCCGAAGAAAATCAGAGCCATCATGGCAATGGAGAAGTCAAAAAACCTCAAAGGCGTCCAGCAGCTCGCAGGGCGAATAGCGGCGCTAAGCAGATTCATCAGCCGCATGGGCGAGAAGGCCCTGCCATTCTACCAACTGATGCGTAAGGCAGACAAGTTCGAGTGGACACTAGAAGCCGACGATGCATTTGAAAGCCTCAAACGGCTCCTATACACCTCGCCCGTCTTGGTCACGCCAAAGGAGCACGAGCCTCTACTGCTGTACATATCAGCCACACATCAGGTGGTCAGCACCATACTAGTGGTCGAACGACCCGAAGAGGGCAAGACCCACGGGGTCCAACGCCCAATTTACTACCTCAGCGAGGTACTGACACCAACAAAGCAGAGGTACCCTCACTACCAGAAACTAGCCTACGGCGTGTTCATGACGGCTCGACGATTGAGCCACTACTTCCAGGAGCATCAGGTGATGGTCGTCAACGAGGCACCCCTAAACAGCATCCTGAATAACCCGGAGGCCACAGGACGTGTGGCCCTGTGGGGCATCGAGCTGTCACCTCTAGACATCGTCTATGAGAAGCGACTCGCAATCAAATCTCAAGTCCTTCCGGACTTCCTGGTACATTGGATGGAGCTGCCACTATCAGACACCCTAGACATGTCGCAGTCATGGACAATGCACTTCGACGACTCCAAGAGAGAAGCTGGAGCAGGAGCAGGGGTCATACTGACCTCCCCGCAAGGAGACAAGATGAAGTACATCCTCCGGATGAAATTCCGAGACTCCAACAATGAGGCCGAATACGAAGCCCTCATCCATGGCATGAGGATGGCAAATATATGCGGCGCAACGCACCTGGTCATCTATGGTGACTCCAACCTCGTCGTCCAGCAGACGATGAATGAGTGTGACGCACACGCCGAAAACATGATCGCGTACCGCGCGCTCTACAACGCACTCGAAGGAGAATTCGACGGCTGCGAGCTTCGACATGTTGGAAGAGAAAGCAACGAGGAAGCCGACAGACTCACCAACATCGGCTCCACTTGCGCAAAGGTGCCACCAGGTGTGTTCCTCGAACAGATCTGCGTGCCATCCATCAAGCGGAAATTCCCCAAGGGATCAGCCGAAGAAGCAGAACACTCGGGGGCTATGCTACCCTAAGGACACGAAGGACCCGAAAAACCGGACACAGAGGTGGCCATGGTCAACCTAATGCAGGTCATGGCAGTCGAAGAAACTTGGACGCGACCATACCTCCAGTTCTTGATAAACGGGGAACTGCCTGATAGCCCGACAGATGCCCGACGCATATCTCGTCGGTCAAAAGCCTTCACCATCATCAACGGCGAGCTGTACAAACGCAGCATCACGGGTGTACTACAACGGTGCGTCACCATCGACGACGGCAAAGCCATACTCCAAGACATCCACGAGGACATATGCGGCCATCACGCAGGCAGCCGCTCCCTTGTCGCCAAAGCTCTACGAGCAGGATTCTACTGGCCAACGGCCATGAACGACGCAAAGGACATCGTCCGAAGATGCAACTGATGCCAACGGTTCGCCAACAAACCGCACGCACCTGGGTCCGAGCTCAGACCCATACCCATAGCCTGGCCTTTTGCTCAATGGGGCCTCGACATGATCGGCAAACTGCCAAAATCCTGGAAAGGGGGACACGTCTTCCTCCTGGTTGCAGTCGACAAATTCACCAAGTGGATTGAGGCCATGCCGGTCACCAACCAGAAAGGCAAAACTGCCGTCAAGTTCTTCGAGTCCATTGTCTACAGGTTCGGCGTACCGCATAGCATCATCACCGACAACGGATCGAACTTCATCTCCGAGGAATTCGTGACTTCGCGAAGGCCTTGGGATCAACATCACGCACGCCAAGAGCACACCCGCAAACGAACGGGCAAGTGGAAAAGGCTAACGGCCTAATCGGCACCGGCATCAAGAAGCGCCTTATGAGTTCACTCGAACAAAAAGCTGGAGCCTGGACGAAAGAGCTACCATCCGTCTGTGGAGCTTAACCACGCCAAACAGCTCCACCGCTACACACCGTTCTTCATGGTACACGGGCTGAGGCCGTTACCACCGGCACGCCACCAGGCCCCACGGGTCGCCACAGCGGCCGAATCCAGGATTGCACTCGAAGACACTGTCGACACACTCGACGAAGCACGGGACATAGCAGCAGCTCGATCAGCGGTGTACCAGCAGAGTCTCCGCGAATTACCACGGGCCACGGCTGCGCCCCAAGGTCCTTCGTCAAGGAGACCTCGCCTTGCGACTCAAGCAAAAGCGACCGAATAAATTCGAGTCACCATGGGAAGGACCCTCGTCATCACCGAAGTCATCCTGTGGCGCCTATCGCCTCAAGCACGTGGAGTCCGGAGTCGATACTCCAACCCATGGAACATCGGCAAGACCGCATTTATTCTATCCCTAGCTACCTACCCCTTTACTTTCAATAAGGCTTTCAGCCAAGGCTATTCAGCCGAACAATGTACCTCCTTCCTTACGATATAAATAAAGCTAAGTGTCTCGCCCCAAAACTTCAGTTCACTACTTTGCAACTTTACTACATGCTACAAACGCACTCGGGGGCTCCCCCCACCTCACGATTTCATCGACTGAGGATCAAAGGTGTACACCCGAGTAGCTGACAACGTCAGGCAAACGAAAAGGACACGTACTCAATCAAAGCACTGCATGCTCACAACAAACAAACCTTTACAACAAAGGGCACAACACGCCCAGCCGAAATATACAAATTTTACATCTATCTCTTTTTCAGGTACTACCTATTCTGAAGAATAAATCGAGCACGCTGCTCAAACAAATCTACGACCTATTCGGCATACTGCCTTACAGCCGCGTAATGTGGGCGCATGTCCCACTCACCACCATCAGGCCGAAGAGGCGGCCCAGCGGCCACACCAGCCAAATCTACATCAGGCCGATGCAGCCTCACAAGAGACAATGCAGCCTTGACTCCAGTGACGAGTTGTTGCCGCACCAACTCCTTGACATTGCTCACGCTTCGAAACTTCGACAGAAGACCCGCAAGTCTCGTCGGTACGGCATCCAAAGGAAACATGACGTGCAGCACCAAGGAAAGCGATGTCTGCACTTGGCGGAGCACACGAGAAACTTGGTGAACACGATCCTGCACCGTCGCCAGAGCCATGGCGCGATCACGATCCATCCAGAAGAAGCCGCCAGCCTCCATGTCCTGCTGAGTCAAGCAATTGACACGAACAGCGACACGTTCCTTTTCTTCCCTCAGAGCAAGGTTTGCACCTGCGATAAACGCACAAAATAAGAGTAAGGCCAGCAGGCCCATCCGAAGAACTGAGCTACAGCTCGAACCAAAGAACAACTTACATTGCAGCTGCTCGGACAGCCGAACCAGCTCCGCCATCAAGTACTCCTCTCTGGCTGCACCACGATCCGCCTTGGACTTCCAAACATCGGCATGACCGCGTGACCCGAGCAACTCCCTCTCCAGACTACGCACACGATCCCGAAGAAAAGTGAGTTGCGAGGAATCATCCAAAGATGGTCGCAGCAGCACTGCGGACGGGGTGTCAACATGGTCAGCACCTGAAGGAACCTATAGCAGCAGAAAAAGAAAGGAACACAGACATTCAGACAGTGATGGAACACAACTCAGAAGAATTCATTAACATATAAGGCCATTACGTGGCACAAGGATGGTGTTCTTCCAGATATTTACAACAAAATCAGACTACAAACTACCCTACGTCTACAACGCCTAAGATGCGGCACCCTGAGTCGCCTCGGAGCCGGACTGCCTAGATTTGGCCTCGCCCTGCTGCCGTAGTGCATACTCAGACAGCAAATCAATGAGCTTGGGCCCATATCGCTTGCAGCGCGTAGAGTAGGCAGCAAAAGCTACCTCGGATCCATCCGCAGTCGTCGGCATCCGAGAGGTGATCTGGGGCAGATCCAGCTCCGCTCCAGCCGCCAAGGCCATCGCCAGCCCGACGGACGCGCCAATGCCCTTCTACTTGCGCTTGTACGCCGCACGGGCTTCGGCTGATAGAGCCTACGCCAGAGCATCCACATCATCGAGGGCCACGCCCTTAGGGACCAGCTCCTTGTAGAAGCGGCCAAGGACCTCCTCCACGGTGCTGCGAGCGGTCTTCGACCGCCACAGTAGCATCATCTAGAGCACTCCCGTGCTCTAGAGCACCGCGGTCAAACTCGATGCCTGTGGCATCTGAGCAAAAAAAAATAAGAAGGAAGACATGAAGAAATGCAGCAAAGAAGAAGACACGAGGCATGAAATAACAAGCACAAATCTAGCACTCACCCGAAAGAGCCTTGGCAGCAGCCATGAGCTTCGCTGCTACCTCTCTTTCACGAGAAGCCGCAACAGTGGCCAGCTGCTCCTCACGATCCGCGGCCTCCTGCTGCAGACGCTCCTTAGCTTCGGCTGCTTTAGTCAGCTCTAGCTCGAGGCGTTCCTTCGCACCAACGGCAGCCTCGGCTCTCTGCTCCGATTGACCAAGGCTCTTCTTGAGAGCGTCGACCTCACGGAGAGAAGTGTTATGCTCCTCTGCATTCAAGACAAGCACGTGTCAAAGAACAAGACCAGGATAAATAAGAGAGGCACTAAAAGGCAGATAAGTACCTTGAAGCTGCCGAAGGTTCGCTTCCAGCGCCAAGCGCTCCTGCACCAGCCGCCTGGCATCCTGCACGAAATGCTGAAGGAAAAGAAATAGCAGTAAGAAAAGGACTTGGGGCTACGCCCAACGTAAAGGAGTAAAAACAAAATTCGCACATGAAGACACTCGGGGGCTTCCCCCGTGACATGAAGCAGAAAAACTTACATGCTCCGATGGCGACTCCGAAGGCCCGCTGCGCGAAATTACAGCACCACCTGCACCTCCTGCAACGGAGGATCCGGAGCTGCGCCACCCGAAGTCACCATCGTCTGAGGAGGAGGAGACGCAATTTTCGACTCCCCCATCATTTCCCGCGCACCATCACTAGAGGAGTCGTGGGAGGAATGCCTACATACGAAGGAATTAGCACAAGTGCAAAATCAAGAAAAACAAGGAACAGCAATATAGCAAGAAACTTATGAGCCCAACGAGCTCAGGTCGAAGACAGGAGGAGTCCTTCGGGCTCTGTTCTCCTCTTTCTTCTCTTCCTTCTTCTCCTCCTTTTTCTCTTCCTTCTTCCGCTTCGCTGGCGGGTGCGGCGCTATAGCCCGCACAGGAATGGCAGGAATGGGAGAGGAAGAGCCTCCGTGACCGTCACTATGACACTCAAGGCCCAGAGGGTTCCCGGGAGTCGGAGGAGTCGAGGCATTCGATGACTCGCTGGAGCTCTGTGATTGTTTGCGTGTATGGTCCTCACTCGACTCGTCAGCATCCTCCGCCGGAGATCACGCTGACGGCAGCTTGGACACGGACTCAACCACTTCATTGTCCGGGGCATTCGGATACTTTTCGGGCAATGGCGGTACCATGCCCGGCACTTTGAAGCTCTGCAAAATCAGAAGGAACTTTATTAGCAAACAAAGGAATAAATACACAGCCGACAAAAAGCACTACGTGCACAAATCTACACCTGCGGTACGGCCAACGTCGAAGAAAATGGAGGAGTTAGCGATTTCCCCGGCATTTCTTCTCCGGCCTTGAACTTCAGCAGCGCGCAAAGGGCCCTGTCAAGATCCCCGTCGGAGATTTTCTCAGCCGAAACCCTCGTCGGATCACAGCGCCCAGAATAAAGAAACATCGGGTGCGCCCTCGCTTGGAGAGGCTGCACCCGACTCTCAATAAAAGTTCGGATGATGTCCACGCCGTTCACCTCCTTCTCCGGAATCAGCTGGAGATCCTCCACCCGACGGTAAAGGGCCTCTACTTCCGCCACCTCACCATCCAAGATTTGGTTTTTCCAAGACCTTTTCTTCTCAATCATTTGGGAGGGGTCAAAGGGAACAAGCCCAAAATCTTGCCCGGGCACTATGGAGTCGCGGATATAAAACCATCGCCTCCGATAGTACTGGACAGATTCGGACATGGAAAAAGAAAAGAAGAGAAGATTGGGACTAAGGGAGATGATGCAACCCCCAATGGGATACACACCATCCGAACCAGACTGCCTCTTCACGGAATAGAGCTTCCGGAAGAGGCCAAAGTGCGGCTCAATGCCAAGCCAGCACTCGCAAAAAGTGATAAAACAAGCAATGTGGAGAAGAGAATTGGGAGACAGATAATGAAGCTGGATCCCATAAAAGAAGAGTAGTCCACGGAGGAAGTTGTGGACCGGAAAAGAAAACCCACGAATAACGAAGGCAAGAAACATAACCCGATACCCAGACGGGGGACGGGGGATTACCTCGTTGCCGGGGAGCCTGACGGCCTCCCTATCTTGTGGGATCATACCCCGCTCGCGAAGCTTGCGGAGATCGCTCTCCCGCGTCTCTGATCGCCGCCAGCCACCGTCGGTGACGCGGGTAGCGGTGGTGTTCTTCTTTCCTCCGGCGGCGCTAGTACCAACGGCAGACGAGGATTTCTTGGGTTTCCCCATTGCGCTACTGCGACGCCAGCGGTGGAGACGCAGAAACGACGATGGAAATGTGGAAGGAAATCCCAGTGCGCAGCAAGAATCGCTAGAGCATAAGGAGGCAGTGAAAACAAGAATTGATGCGGTGAAAACAAACGCGGCTTTCCCCAATGATTATAACTGCGAAGACGACGCACGGCAGCCGTCCATCCAGAAGACCTAACGCCAACGGCAGATCTGACCGTACACGTGTCAACATCACAACGAACCGTCGTTACCACGCCGTCCACTACGCGCGGAAATCGAGGAGACACCATAATTATCTCCACGCCGCGCGTGACCGATCAATTCAAAGTCAGCAAGTGGGACCCACGTTTCGTCCAGTCAAGTCATCACTGCCGTAGCAGACGCTTGAGGTCATCGATCGTCAGCACTGATGTCATCAAAAGCTATACTAGCACCAACTAGAATTCTTCGACTCCACAAATAAGAGTACTCACTCGAATCTTCGATTCGACTAAATACTCGGGGGCTACTCCTATCAGGAGCGCTGGCCGCGCACCCGAAGGACGAATAAAGACATAGTATTTCTTCGAGTCCTACGTCGAGTCTACGACTCCACTACGGACTCGGGGGCTACTCCCATAGGGATGACGGATTTAAGCATCCGAAATTTTTTGTGTCCTACGGACTTACTACTGAAAAAACACCTGAATAAAGTCTCCGCTCGAGTCTACGACTCGAACAGACACTCGGGGGCTACTCCCATAGGGAGCGCTGGTCGCGCACCCTATGAAATCTTCGACTGCGATCTTTCGGATCAGCATGCAAAAACTTTTTGGCAACTCTGCCCCAACAAAACGTTGAGTGAGCGACAATTTCCTTGGCCACCCGAAGCACCTCCATGGTGACAAATATTCGGATGCTGCGTCTGCGACGCAAAGATAAGACCTGCGGATATCATCTGATGGCCTGGCAACGCACATGACTGCGCTCTGCTAGTATAAATCCATGCCAACAGGCGTGATGAAAAATCCCGACGGACGCGTTGGGTACATCAATTAAAATAACTGGAATTCCACTCCTATAAGTCCTCAGCGGCCTGAGTCGAATTACGCCAGCATATGTTCCAGGTTCAAGTTAAGGGACTTGAACCTGATGAAGGTCGTGTTGTTTCGTCCTAAGACAATTAACTGACCCTGATCCGTCGGGCGAGTCAGGCACACGTATCAACAATCCCTACACGCATATAATGTTTATACATAGTTACACCCGAAGGATTGAAGAGTCCTTAGCCGAATCTACGATTCGACTGATCACTCGGGGGCTACTGACATGGTTATACCCTACGGGTACGTGACTTTAGCATACCTGGTCCAGCCCAAGGAAGGCCCATAGCAGACATACGCTGGCCCATGAAGATTTTCGGGTGACTAAGGACCATGACGCCTTCGGATCCTTGGAGAACAAGACTAGCGTAGATAGGAAATTCAAAGGGGTAAAACCCTAGAACTTGTAACCGACTAGGACTATGCCCGGGACCTGCCTAAGTCTATATAAAGGCCAGGAGGGCACGTCCTAGATCTCTCGACTCATACTTCCGCACACGCACCTTCACGCCAGATCGAATCAGGCACCTGTGAACCTTCGGTTCGCCGTAATCAAGAGCGTACACGCAGGAGTAGGGTTTTCCTCCGAGGCCTGAACTCGGTAAATCTCATGTCCGGTTGCTTGTCCTTAACTGCTCCACGATCTCCAAAGATCCCCATCTTCTCCAAAACCCAAGTCCATAACAATGGGCATTGACGAGTCGAAACCTCGTCATCAGCACATATAGCTAAGGTTTAATAAACTTATCAAAGTTCGATTGTCCTCCCACTTAACTTTTCACGAAAAAATCCTTCTTAAGAAACTTGACGTTCTAACCGACTTTGCTTGTAAACATTTTACTTATACCTAGAGTACCACAATTTAAGAAAAAGAAAAACTTGGGTTTTATCCCGGACCATAACTTATATGGTGTCATTTCAACAGATCATGATGGTGCTCTTTTTAGTGTAAAAGCGGTAGTCACTAAAGCTTTAATATTTAAAATACAATGGTAGTTTTATAACTAACACCTTTGATCTCACCATGTCAAACAAGGTTTCATTACATATCTCGAATACTCCATACTCCTATGATGTTTCTGGAAAAGCATATCCATGGAACGATTCCTCAAATATTAGGTGTTATGCTAAACTTGTAACTCAAATATATTCCTTTATGATCCAATCATAAATTCTTTATTTTCTTGTTACAATGATTTTCCACTTCATCTTGAAAGTCTTTGAACATTTTCAAATATTTCACAATTCTTCCTCATTAAGTAAATATACACATGTATTCACTCAAAATTCTTGAGAAAGCATATGAAGTTGAAATCCATCGCTCATGACTACACATAATGGACTACATACATCAATATGTACAAATTCCAATGAGTTAGTCATTTGTTATTCTTTGCCTTTGAACGAAATTTTAACTATTACCAGAAAAGTCTCACAAGTGTCATTTGATCAAAACAAAAGACTCTAAAATTCCATTAGCATGAAGTTTCTTCATGTTTTATTTCCAATATAATTCAAACAGCGATGTCACTTTCTAAGTGATCTTTCAACCATTTTTCTTGCGACATTTTAGCATTAGCTTTTATGGATGTGATTTCTCCAACTAGATTGCTAAATCATCCATCTTATATGGAATACAGTAATTATTTGAACAACCTTTTGTTCTCATAATACCTGATCAAAATAACAATTATTGAAACAAATCTTGAAGGTAAGCTTTAATGTCAACGAGAAACACAACAAAACTTTGTTTGTTTTTAATGAACATCATTACATATTCTTCTTCTGGTTACATAGGCCATTGCAGTTCATGAATTGGGTTGTCCTGCATGACATTTCACACCAACCAATTCGGTATCCAATACCCAAGAACCACATTGTTTAACAAGCAAAGAATGCAACCATAACATGTATATCATCTTTTTACCTAAGCTGGACATTTCTAGTCTTTTCCTTTTTTGCCAAATATTTCTGAAATTTTCTTTCAACATTTCCTTTCCCTTTTAAAAGAATCTATCAACATCAACAGTGGAGCACATGATACATAGTCCAAAGCGTGTATAGTCAAATACTAATATCTTTGGATTTGCACTTTGAAGTAGATCACCATCATCAAATGTTTGGCGTTCTTTCAAAAACCATTCTTTAGTAAACATTTTACCTACATCTTCAGTTCATTATAATCATGAGAACTTTCATGATCAAGCTACTATAGCTCATAGAAGTGAATCGCGAGTATAATGTTAGTTCCCAAAGCCCTTTTGGAATGTTAGGACACCTAGCGTCTCAAACCTTCGCAAATTCTCATACAATATGAGAGCATGTATTTTGCTAAATCATACTCTATCATATTACAACAAAAAAATTGTTTCAGATATCGCAATATCTTCCACACAGGACAGTTTTTGAAACATTTCTTTCAGCTCCTAGATAACCTTGATACTAAAACAACCTTTTGAATATCAAGGATCATGGAGGCAAACATGATATTTAGATACTAACACTGGAATTGTTACTCTTGATTTAATATTAATAATTAAACTTCACGGAGTAACCGGAGTTTGTTGAAATTTTATAATATAACTTTTAAACTTTAGATTGACACTCAAAACAATACGATACCAGTTAGTAAAGTAACTATCCTGAATTCTATAGTTCTATTATCTCAATTATAACTAAGCATAAGGTGGTGAATGGATGCTAATGACTACAACAATTATGCAAATTAACTTTTATTTAATTTATGATAAATTTAGTTCAACTTTTAATCATATTTCTATTTGAACTCCCACTCAAAACGAACATCCCTTGAGTCTTTTTGGTGATTGCATGAACCAAATCCACTACACCAAGTCTGATCTTCCCGAGAGAAGATGTAGCTTCAAAGGCGAAAAATCAACATGTTCATCATATCATCCATATGACTCATGCTTTACCTTTCGGTATTCCGTGTTCCAAGACCATGTATGTACATGCTAGGGTCGTCAAGTTTAACCTTAGTACCCACATGTGTAAATCTGGCTTGCACCCGTTGTATGCACATGTAGAATCTATAACACCCGATCGTCACGTGATGCTTCAAAACGACGAGTCTTAGCAATGGTGTCTACTAAGGTCGAACACTTTATTACTTGATATTTAGTGAGAGGGATCATCTTATAGTGCTACCATCATGATCTAAGAAATATAAGATGTATAAAGGATTAACATCACATGCAATTCATAATATGTGATATGATATGGCCTTTCTTCTTTTGTCGTTGATCTCCATCTCCAAAGCACGAACATGATCTCCATCATCACCAGCATGGCGTCAAGGTCAATGGCGCCACTTCATGGTTGTCCATCACTAATAGCAACTACTACAACTACTTGGCATAAAGCTATTACTTGATGAATAGACATGTAGGTCTTAACAAATTTAAAGGCAACCATTAGGCTCATGCCGGTTGCCATATTACAAAAAGGATCATCTCATACATCAAATATAATCACAATCTCATCATGGCCATATCACATCACATGCCCCGGCAAAAACAAGTTAGACGCCTCTAATTTTCTTTGCATATTTTACGTGGCTTGTGGCTTTCGAATAAGAACCGATCTTACCTACGAACAAGAACCACAATATTGATAGAAGTGTTGTCAGGTGCAGATTGTAAATTGGATCTTAACTATGGTGGTAGAGAAAGACACTTGTGCAATACAAGTTGCGTGTCGAGCATGGAGCAAGTTTCATGTGCACTGACATGTAAGGTTAGCCTGCTCCGCTTCATCCCACCATCCCGGAAGATGCAAAGTACATGAAAATAAAATGACAACAAAAGCATCAACACCCACAAAACCATTGTGTTCTACTCGTGCAACAGATCTACGCATAGAAACGACTCTGATACCACTGTTGGGTTCATAGCATAGAAAACAAAAAAATTCTACCGCGGGAACGCACAAAACCACGATCCAATCTATGGAAAACCCAAGATCTAAAATACGAGATAGGTGCAACGAGATTGATGAGAACTAACCCTTGAATATCCAAAGCATTAAAGAGATCTAATATCGTGGTTGATGTAGTCGATCACTTGCCGATCTAAATATCGCGATGACGATCCTTCCGGCGCCGCGTTCCGGCAGCGCTTCCACACTTGGTCACACATACGGAGTCGATGAAGACCTTCCTCCCCCGTTCTAGCGGGTACCGGAGGTAGTAGATCCCCTCGGAATCCAAGCAGCATGATGACATGGTGTTGGTGGTGGAGGATAAATTCCTGCAGGGCTTCATCTAAGCCGGAGCAAGAAGATGGATGAGGGAGAGGTGGCGTCTAGGGTTGAGGAGGAAGGGGTAAGGGGGCACCCACCTCCCCTCTATTTATATAAGGGGAGGCTAGGGTCCCCCTTGGCCCACCTCCTCTAGGGCCGGCACAAGGGAAAGAGGGGAGGAAAACTTCCCCCCAAGTCTTGTCCCCTATTTTCTAGGGATTCGATCTTATCCATCCAAAACCTTCCAGAACCTTCTAGAAGCTCTGATCAAAACTTCCGAAACTTTTCTGAACCCTAGAAAATGACTTTCATTATATGAATACTATTCTCCGGACAATTTCGGACCTCCTCGTAATGTCCTGGATCCCATCTGAGACTCCGAACAACATTCGGTCTCCAACTCATATTCCATATCTACTTAAAAACATCAAACCTTAAGTGTGTCACCCTACTGTTCACAAACTATGTAGACATGATCGAGACACCTCTCCGATCAATAACCAATACCGGGATCTAGAGATACATAATGGCTCCCAAAAATTCAATGATGAATTAGTGATCCAAAGAACTATTAACATACGATACCGATTCCCTTTTACACGCGATACATTACTTATCCGAGGTTCGATCATCGGGATGCCCATACCTAGTTCAACCTTGTTACCGATAAATACTCTTTAATAATACCGTGATATGACATCATTGGATGACATTCCACTGAGAGGGCCTAGTGTATATCTATCCATCATTTGGATGGACAAATCCCATTCTTGATTCATGTGCTCCAGCACATACTTTCAGAATACCCAATGCCACCTTTATAACCACCAAGTTACGAAGTGGTGTTAGATATCATCAAATTACTCATACGGTGATGGTGATTGACATGATCTCATGGTCGAAGGATTAGGTTACTATGTATTTGAAAGCTTGTAGCAAAACGAACTTAATGACTTGATCTTATGCTATGCTTACTATGGGTGTGTCCATCACATCATTGTCCTAATGATATGATCTTGTTATTAATAACATCTAATGTTCATGATTAGGAAACCATGATCACTATTAATCAACAGGATAGTTTAACAATAGGCTTACTAGGGACTCTTTTATGTTTACAAAACACACAAGTATTAATGTTTCCTATTAATACAATTATAGCGTGGGATATAAACATTTACCATAAACACAAAGATATAATAATAACCACTTTATTATTTCCTCTTGGGCATATCCCCAACATATCAAGCTTCACATCTTTTAAACTCCATATCTGCAAGAGAATCTAATCTTTTCACCTATGATATCTTTTCTTAAATGTATGAGTTATCATCGCTTCTCTATCCAAGACCTATTTATCGTAGCAACTGGTGATCCGATCAGCAAGGTGAACAAGTCACTATCCCTTTTCTTATCAGAAGGGCCATATAATCTATTCTTTCAATGCATATTTCTAAACACAAATTCGTGCTCATAAGGTTGATCCTTCATGGTGGTATGTCTTGACGATATTCTCTCTTATTCTATATCAATGGAAGAACATGGAGAAAAACCTCCTTTCATCCTATCAACCTTCGAGAACACTGCATCTGTGTAAAGTTCTCAAAGTGTAAATCCTGACTTTATAGTCACCTATCTCGACCATGTCCTTCTGCTAAGACATTGCTACAATTCTGGAATCATTAAGTCAATTTTCGATTCCATCCTGCAAATTTCAATCAATTCCGGATTTTTTCCTCAGTTTGACAAGTAGTTCTCGCTGCTTTGCTGAATACTTCCTCAAGACGATTAAATCTCTCTCGGATCTTCTCAAGAAGTACAATAAATTATTTTGGTCTGTCGCACATCAATAAACCTTTTTGAAACCTACTCGTTTATCTTCTATCCTTAATCCGCCGGATGCCACGAAGATTTTCTAGATCTTTCACAATTCTTATTTTCAAGTTTGGGTGTTATCCTTAATCTATCTATTAAATCTTTTATCTGTCTCTATGTTATTCATTCATATTTTTCAGTTGTCTTGCGACTTCCGTCACGACAAAAACATCATCATCTTCATCTACTTTGGATCTGACGATTCGTTTGCATCAAATCCATGCTTTCTTATGGAGCTTCATGAGTTTTATCCTTGTCAAGACCTTTAGTCTAAAATTCTGAGAGTTGGGTTGCATAGTTTTCTTATTCATGTACAGACTAATGCTTTGGGTTCGGGTGGAGTAGCTACCATAACACTACTCTTATCATTCGCTCTGGTACATTGAATTCGTGGATTATTGTGATTTTACTTATTCCATGGAAGTAATTTATCTCTTGATACTTTTACTCCCGTCCTTGTTTTCCGGAGTGTTCACTCAAGAGCGTCAGTAATAACCTCTTTTTGGTGGTCTCATATATTTTAAGATGGATAATTTTTTTTAGTGATTTGGTGTAAACAAATGCAAAATCTTCCCCTGATGCTATTCATTCTACCGGTGTTCTACATCGTCATACAAGATGGATGGGAGTTATATCTAGCTTCTTTTTGGGAATTCTTTTCTCTCGGTTAAGCCAAATATGGTATATGCCATGAATCTCGAAATCTATTGCAATAACCTCATGTGGTTAAACAAAGCAATAAGCATCTCTGCAATAACTCCAGATCTCCAACTCCTTTTTCATGATTCCACCATAAACTCGTGTCACTCTTTCTCAAGGAGATAAATCTACACACCTCATTTGCATGATACTTTGTTCCTTACCGGTGCAAGAAGAATCTAATCTGAGAAGTCAGGAACCCAAATCTTTCTATGATATCAAGGAACTCTATTGCCGAAGGCAATATTGTTTTATGGACTTCATTTCTTAAATCTAAGGGAATAAAGAGTGATATTTTCATAGTGGTTGTTAACATATCCAAAATCGTTCTTTTCTTCCAGTGAGAGAAAGACTCATCTTCACTTACATCTTTTGAACTCTAATCCTAACGATGTCTCTTTTCTTTCACCTAGATACATCACCTTTTCAAATCGTTTCAATAAGTGGTTCCATTTCTTAGCGTGTTTCTCTAGAGAACTTGAGCTATTTTCACCGAAAATCATTCAATTCTTCAAGTTCTATGTTTCCAAGAAGCAAAACGCAAGACTTGCAACAAGTCTAGTAAGTTTGCAAGGTGTATTTCACCCCATTCTGTTGAGAAATCATCTTGGGAACGTGAGGGTTACCTTTGTTCCGAGCACCTGCCTCTCGTGTGTCTTTTCTTTTTCCTAGGAATCTCGGAGCGATATTCTTCTTTAGTGGAGGAGAGTTGTAGCATCCCAATTGTCTAACAATTGTAATTATACTTGCCTAGTCTATATAATGTTACTTCCTACATGTCACTTATTGCATCATCATTATATCATTCTCAGGTCACCATGCCACCTTGCATTTGGTTCTTATCCCATGTGCATTTGTATTATTACTTGTATTTGCCTCTTCATATATTGTAGTTGGATCTTGATAAATTGTTTGATGCTCAAGTTGAGTTGGGGGCACATCTATTCTAACTCCACCAACCTTCTTTGCCACCACCTTATAGTTCCATCATCCACCTTGCCACCTTTGTTTGGTTCCTTTCGTCCCCTCCACCATCTTAATTATATATGAGTCATGTTATTCTTTTGATATTTAAATCTTTCTCATAAATAATTGAGAATGGTTCCTTCTACTCTCTACATGATCCTATACAATGGCTATACTTGTTTTCACAATATTATGTATGGTAGCATGCATGGCCACCTTTTCATGCCATATGAGTGGAGAGTTCCGCTTCTATTCTTGTCCATGTGTTCTATTTGAATTGAGGTCATGTTTGAATTGTAGTGGGGCTATATGATCATGATAGTGGTATATATACACACTAGCTTTGTCCCCTTTATTTATGCATGGCCATGATCCAAATACATCATGTATGATTGAAAAGCTTCCTATAGTTCTTTTGGAGGTAATCCAAATCTTGTGTGGAATCATGCCTTAAACCAATATAGTTGTTGTCAGAACTACATGACTTGCAATATCAAGCCATAATAACAACCACATGCAATACGTGTCATTGCATGCACCTTTATTTTTTCCCTCTTTAACGTAACCTTGCCAAATCCTAAATCTGTTTCTCTCCGAAATCTATTTCTTAAGATAAACCATATACCACCAACATGTGTGTGGCCATGTGTGTCACATCCCAAATTTTACATTTGGTTCTGCATATCATTCATATCATTGCATCATGATTTTTCATGCAAAACCGTCGATTGAAAAGAATCGGCGAAACGCTAGTTTCAAAAACCTATTATATTTTGCTACGAGGCTCCTACGGCAGGCTTTAGTAGGACTAGCGTTGTCCACCCTTGTCGCCTAGTGTTTTCGCTCAACCATTGACCCTAGATTGTTCCGCTCGATTTTACAAAACCGTAGGAGCAAGAATCGCTCGATTCGGAGCTCGTACGGAAAAGTTATCGCCGTTTCTTTAAAAGTTGGAAAAACGGTCCGAATTTCGGGCCGATTTCCGAGTCCTTTTCCAATTCCGCGCGCCGAATTCGCGTAGGACCCCACGAGGGGGGGCCACATAAGAGGCCACCCCGGCCTCGGGATCCGCACCCCGCCCCGCCTCCCTACCCGCGAGCCGCTGCCCCGCCCCGATCGCCGCCTCCACCTCGGGATCGCCGCCGCCTGGGCCCCGCCTCGCCGCCGGCTCCACCGACCCCCGCCGCCAGCAGGTACCCGCCGTGCCGCCGCCTCCTCTTCCCGCCGCCGAGCCGCCGAACCTGCACCTGCAAGCACCGCGCCAAGATGCCTGCTCGCGCCCATTGCTTGCCGCTTCTGCGCCACCGCTACCTGCACGCGTGTCGCCTCACGCGTCTTGCGTCGGGCCGTTCGTCCGTGCCGTGCCGCACCGCCATCGTCGGCGGACGCGCCGTCGCCGTCGTTTTGACCACCCCGTACTACGCGCTGATCGTTTCCCCTACCGCGCAGGTAACCGTCGTCGCCGGAACCGATCGCCGCACCGTCCGGAGTTCGTTTTGCCGTTTGTCTCCGGTAAGCCTGCAGCCACCGTTAGATCTCAGATCAGTGGTTCAGATCAGCCGTTGACTGGTCAGACTCAGGCGTCGACTAGTCGATCGCCAGATCGTGACAGCGTTGACCAGTCAATGATTACGCTGATCGGGTTATTTTCGTTAATCGATTTAGTTGGTAGATTTTGGTAGAAACTTGTAAATTGCGTAGAAATTAAACCGCTTGGCCAAAAATTGCAAATAAAATATGTGTAGGTTCAGTGAGTCGTGTAGAATCTCGCTGTACCTTTGGTTCAGGCTTTTGCAGCAAGGTTTAGTATAGTTTAATCAAACTAGCTAGTGGCCTTTTCGGAGTAATTAATTCGTAGAAAAAGATCCATAGCTCCAAAAATCACGTATGATATGTCCCTGGATTAAGTGGAACGAGGGGAATCTCATCGTGAATTAAAAAGATAGGCTTACAGTAAAATCTTCTGCAGAAACTGTCTAGTGGCTTTCTGCAGTGTTTTAATTACTCGGGGAGTTTTATAATTCCTTTTTGAGTAATTCCAGTTGGTACTGTTTCTAATCAGCGATGCCTACACGGTAGAATTTTCCCAAGATTTTACAAACAGTATACTACCAGTAGTGAATTATTTGAGTTCTAGCTCTAGTTTTGAGTATTACTTTTTGCGTAATAGTTTTCCTAGCGCTAAAACTATTTTCCATGCATGCAATCAGTAGTATTATTGAATAGGATTATGTGGTGCAGCTGTAGTACCAATTCACTTGCCTTGCATGCCTTCATGCATCATCTTTGTTGCATATGCTTGTGGATTGTTTGTTTATGATTGCAATTGTATTGTGTAGATTGTGACGAGTGCAACGCTTGCTCGTGTGTGGATTGTTCTTACGACCGCTACAACCAAGGCAAGTAGATGCTACTTTGTTCATGATATCGTCCTACTATTTTCAATGCATTGTCGTGTATTTTGTAGATGCATGTATAGGATGATATTATCGCTATGCTATGTCCTATTATGTGGTAGGACCTTCCTTGTAGATGAACCACCGTTGGTAGATGTGCTTAGCCATGCTATATTGAACGAGGGCTGGGTTACATCATTGAGACTTGTTCTAAAAGTATTGGTTTGCGAAAACTAAAACAACTTAATCAATGAATCTCCTAGGTGTGATGGTATTGATAATTTTTGGTGGTTTCATTGCGGAAAGGCACCCAGGTATCAAGAGAGAATGATTGGCTTCTTTATTGTGTAGCTTACATGTACAACCATGTGCCAATAATGGAATGGGCGGTTGGTTGGACTTAGTAGGTTGTGGTAACTCGAACCCGCGTATCCAGAGATGTAGAATTTTGGTAGGTTGGACCGGTGCGCGTCGGGATTGAGGAGCTACTTCCCGAACAGTCTCTTCTTGTACTTCTCCCTATCACCACTCAAAATGAGAGTGATGGTACGATCTGGGCTGGCCAAGTCACATGGGTAAAGTGTACTAACCCCTGCAGGGTGTATAATCTAATCGATTAGCCGTGTCCCCGGTTATGGACATCTGAGTTGGTTGATATTGATTCCATGACATGTTTCTCGCTCATTCCAATTTCTTAATTGTTTTAATATTTTTGTGTTAACTTAATTCGGATCTTTTCAAAGAAAATCAAAACTGTTTATGAAAGTAGGACAAATGTATTTGCAAATGCAAGCCAGACACAGCTCCACTTGCCAAATATGCATGTAGATGTTAGTGCTATTGTCTCCTTTACTAGCTCTACTTTCCATACATTCCATGTATTGACCCTTCGGGGCTGCTACGTTTCATGTTGCAGGCTATTCCGATTCTGAGTAATCGATATAGGCCACGGTACTCCACTCGGCACTTGTTCACTTGTGGGCAATTTGAAGAATGGAGGATTTACTTTATTTACGTTGCTACCTGAATAATTTGAGCTAGCCTTGGGCTAAGCTTTTATTGTAATAATGGTACTCTGGATCTTCGTTATCTATGATACACGGATATTTTGCTATGTTATTCATCTTATTCTATTGTGGGCCAATGAACCGATCCAGGGATTGGCATGTCACATAGAAGCCACGGTCTTTTCAGAACCGGGGTGTAACAGGATGGTATCAGAGCCCGTGTGTCGACTGTAGGATGGTGACCTAGTATTGGATTAGGAAGCCATAGATTTATTAAAGCCTATATTAACTCTGTCTTTCATCTTATGCCTTTCACCCTCGTAAATTCTTACCATATGCTATTCTCACACTTTCCTCTTTTACTTGATAGATGGGAGAAGTCAGGACTGAGTATGCAACCATGGAGTCACCAAGGCCCTTTGCAAGGCAGTTAGCACAGCTCTCGCAGTCATTGGGATTGCCATTGCCCATGTTCAAGGGAAGAAGGTTGTACACCTATGGATATGGAGAGGATGCATGGGAGATCACTACCTTCATATTCAGGGATGCCGCCTTGCCAAACCCAGTGCATTTGATCTACACCAAGACATACTGCAACTGGGGACTTGGTATCAACTTGGCCATACATGAAGCCCTGTCTCGCCAGTGCCATAGTGTCCGACACTCACCCAACAGATTCACCGTGACTATGGGAGGCGTGATGAAGATGGGCACATTGTGGTTACCGGTGACAGGAACAACATGCCGCCCCGTCGGAGGCACATAGAGGACATGGAAAGGGAGAATGGAGCTCTAGCTGAGAAGGTGATGATGATAAAGGAGATTGCAGATTTTGCTAGCAATGGTATGGTGGTCCAAGGACAGGAGATTGACACCCTGCATGAAACTGTGGGAGTTCTGGAGAATGTCCTGATAGCCAGAGATGCAACCATAGCTCATCTTCATGGTACTGTGCAGGAGAACACCCAGAACATACAACAGTTGCAGGGGACCGTCCAGGAAAGGGATCAAACTATTGAAGCTATGACAACCCAGATTGCCGCTCTCCAAGCACAGCTGAATCCACCCTCTGATGATGACAATGGAGATGATGGCAACAATGGGGATGATGATGACAGTGGGGACGATGATGATGATGAGGACGAGGATGATGATGATGGAGACGATGATGGTGGAGGAGATGAAGCTGTTGCAGTTGCAGCTGAGAGTGAAGAAGAAGAGGAGGATCCAGAAGAGGTGGAGTTTGAGATCTCAAGTGATGATTCAGGAGAGGTGTACACTCCGCCGCCATGGTTGTACCGCGAGCCGAAGCGTCAACGCATGACCGCAAGGACCTACCGCAACCTATTCAAGGAGTAGATAGAAGTCCACCAATTAGTCCACGTTAGGAAAATTCGTTAGGATTAGTCTCGATCGTTGTGAAGCTTAGTTCGTGTTAGTTTAAGAGTGATTAGTTGCTTATTTGTGTACTCCAATATCCCAGGAATTATTTGTGCGAATTTTATGAAAGAGTTATGGCAATTTTGGTTACTATCTGTGTTATTTTCGCTGCAGTTTTCTGCTGATACAGCAGTACTGTACGATTTTTCATATTTTTCTGGTAACTCGGAAAAATCTTAAAAAAATTGGGCTGATGCGAAACTCTCTGTACTATATGTGAAAAAATCATCTAAATTTTCTGACGAGTTTAAGTCAGGCGGAAAAATTCGCGAACGCTGCTGGACTGTTCTGGCAGATTGCTCTTTTGTTGTTTAGTTGATCAACTGTTTAGTTAACCATTGCCAACTCTTGTAAAACTATTTCAGTAGGTATATACTGCTAGGATAACCCCTGGGATGTTGCTGGATCACTTGTTTGTTGATGTGTGGCTTGCTTGTGATTGTCTGCTATTGTTTGATGTTGTTTGATCATGTGCATGGGTAGAATCCTATTATCGTAGTTGATTCTTTCTAAACTTACCTGTGCTGAACCGCAGATGCCTCCCCGCCGTCAACCCACTGAGTTGGAGCAGATCATGGAAGCTCAGGCACAGCTGACCCAAGTGATGACTCAGTTCATGGCAAATCAGAACAACAACAATGGAAACAATCAGCCTCAGGGAGATGCTCTCACCAGATTTCTGAGGTTAAGGCCTGCTAAGTTCTCTACCGCAACGGAACCGATGGTTGCTCTCGACTGGTTGCGTTCAGTCAACAAGGATCTAGTAACTGTTGGATGCACTGATGCTGAGAAGGTGAGGTTTGCCGCTCACCTACTGGAGGGACCAGCCGCTTCTTGGTGGGACACTTTTCAGATCACCCACCCGCTGGATACTGTGACATGGGTGATGTTTGAGGAAGGTTTCAGGACCAACCACGTGTCTTCAGGAGTTCTGATCCTAAAGAGGAAGGAGTTCCGCAACTTGCGCCAAACCAATCGCACCGTGGCCGAGTACATTGAGGAGTTCAACAACCTGTCCCGTTATGCACCTGAGGATGTTGACACTAATGCAAAAAGGAGGGAGAGATTCCTGGATGGCCTCAGTGATGAGCTTTCAGTACAGCTACTGGTGGTTTACTGCCCCACTTTCTAGGAGCTTATGGACAAGGCCAGGATCTTGGAAGGGAAGCACAAGCAGGTGGAGAACCACAAGAGAAAGAACAACAATCACCACTCTGGTTCACATCACAAGTCTCGCACTTCCTATGATGGATACTCCAAGCATGGAGGGAGTGACCATGGGAGCCATGACCGCCACCACCATGGAGGCGATGGGCATCGTCATGACAACCATAGGAGCAACCACCACAACCACAAGGGAGGACACTCTCACCACTCTGGAGGACACGGTGGACATGACCGCAACCGTGATCGCAGCTTTGTGAAGAAGGATCTGAGTGAGGTGATGTGCTTCAAGTGTAAGCAGAAGGGACACTATGCTGAAAACTGTCCGGAGAGGAAGGGACTGAAGCCAACCAACAGCGAGAAGGCCACAGTGAACCACATGAATGTGGAGGAGATCCCATATGAGCCTGACCTTGTGATTGGTAAGTTTCCAATCAACACTCACCCTGCGCTTATACTTTTCGATACTGGTGCATCGCATTCTTTCATATCAAGGGCTTTTGTGATAAGTATAAGTTACCTACTGAGTCTATGAAAGGGTCTATTAGAGTGAGTTCACCTGGAGGAGATATGATAGCTAGCGCGGGATGCCGCGATTTAACTGTGAGGATTGGAACACACAACTTCATCGCACATTTGGTAGTGTTGGATTCACAGGGGTTAGATGTTATTCTGGAAATGGATTGGATGTCTATGCATGGGGGACACATAGATTGTGCACAGCGAGCTGTTTCACTCAAAACCCTGGATGGTAAGAGGATTAGATTCAAGTCGGCTGTACGACCAGGAAGGTGTAAGTTGAATTCTCTTAAGGGGGTTAGCATGGATACTGTGCCAGTGATTAGGGATTACCCCGACGTGTTTCCGGAAGAACTACCAGGGATGCCACCTGACAGGGAAGTAGAGTTTCTTATCGACCTGATGCCGGGAACAGGACCAATAGCAAAGAAACCATATAAGATGGATGTGGATGAGCTGAAGGAATTGAAGAAGCAGTTGAAAGAGCAGCTGGAAAAGGGATTCATTCAGCCTAGTTCGTCGTCATGGGGTGCACCTGTTCTGTTTGTGGAGAAGAAAGACAGTAGCAAGAGATTAGTATTGGACTATCGCTCGCTGAATGAAGTAACCATCAAGAACAAGTACCCTCTGCCAAACATAAATGATTTGTTTGATCAACTGGAAGGAGCAAAGGTGTTCAGCAAGATTGATCTGCGATCAGGCTACTTTCAATTGAAGATCCGGGAGGAGGACGTACTAAAAACCGCCTTCACCACTAGGTATGGTTTATATGAGTATACGGTTATGTCTTTTGGACTAACGAATGCCCCGGCATATTTCATGACCATGATGAACAAGGTATTTATGGAGTACTTGGACAAGTTCATGGTGGTGTTTATTGACGACATACTGATATATTCCAAGGATGATGCTAAGCATGAGAAACATCTGCGACTGATTATGGAGAAGCTGAGGGAACACCAGCTGTATGCCAAATTCAGCAAGTGTGAATTCTGGCTTAACACCGTTGGGTTTCTTGGACACGTAGTGTCAGGAGAAGGAGTCGCTGTTGATCCAAGCAAAGTGACTGCAGTGACTGAGTGGGAAGCACCCAAGAATGCAGGAGAGATTCGAAGCTTTTTGGGACTTGCTAGATATTACCGGAGGTTCATTGAAAACTTTTCCAAGATTGCTAAGCCGATGACCGAGCTTCTGAAGGAGAGGAAGTTTGAATGGTCAGACGTATGTGAAGCCAGCTTTCAGGAACTGAAGCGTCGCCTAGCAACCGCACCTGTTTTGTGTCTACCTGATCTTCAGAAGGATTTCCAAGTGTACTGTGACGCTTCTTGACAGGGACTTGGGAGCGTGCTGATGCAAGATGGGAGAGTAGTGTCATATGCCTCGCGACAACTCAAGCACCATGAGCGGAATTACCCCACACACGACTTGGAGTTAGCGTCAGTTGTCCATGCGCTCAAGGTATGGAGGCATTACTTAATGGGAAAACACTGTGATGTGTACACCGACCACAAGAGCCTGAAGTACATATTTACATAGAAGGAACTGAACATGAGGCAAAGGAGATGGTTGGAATTTATCAAGGATTATGATACGAATCTACAATACCACCCAGGAAAGGCCAATGTGGTAGCAGATGCTCTGAGCCGGAAGGTTTATGCCAATGGATTGACAATTGGTGAATTGCCCGAGGATTTGTGCAAGCAATTCAAGGACCTTAGACTGGAGGTAGTATCTGAAGGATACTTAGCAACAATGGAAGTCCAACCGACGCTACAGGACAGGATCATAAAGGCTCAGGTAGGAGACAAGGAAATAGAGGAGATAAAGGAAAAGATGAAGGAGAATCGGGAAAAGGATATTCGCGAGGATGAGCATGGTACCTTGTGGTATGGAGATCGTTTGTGTGTGCCCAACGATCCGGAGATAAGGGAGTTGATTCTGCAGGAGGCTCATAACTCGCCATACTCCATACATCCGGGCAACACAAAGATGTATATGGATTTGAAGAGCAGATTTTGGTGGAACAACATGAGGGAGATATCGCCAGGCATATTGCCCTATGTGATGTGTGCAGCCGAGTGAAGGCGGAACACCAGAAGCCAGCAGGACTGCTACAGCCATTGCCTGTGCCAGATTGGAAGTGGGATAGAGTGGGAATGGACTTTATCACAGGATTGCCCAGGACCAGGTCAGGATATGACTCTATTTGGGTAGTGGTCGACCATTTGACCAAGGTAGCCCACTTTATACCGGTGAAGAAGACCTATACGAGTGCAAAGTTGGCCAAGATTTACATGGACATAATTGTGAGCCTACACGGAGTTCCCAAGAGTATCGTATCTGATAGAGGCACCCAATTTACCTCACACTTCTGGCGCCAGCTGCACGAGTCACTCGGTACTAGATTGGAGTTTAGCATGCGTTTACCTGGTGATGGAGCGGAACCGAGAGGGTGAATCAGATTTTGGAGGACATGCTGAGAGCTTGTGCTTTGGCTCATGGTTCTAGTTGGGATGAGAATTTGCCGTATGCTGAGTTTTCCTACAACAACAGCTATCAAACCAGCATCAAGACGTCACCGTTCGATGTCTTTGTATGGGAAGCAGTGCGAACACCATTGCTATGGGATGGAGTAGGAGAACGTCAGTTGTTTGGACCTGATTTGATCAAGGACGCTGAGGAGAAGGTCGCCTTGATTAGGGACAGGCTGAAGGTAGCACAATCACGGCAGAAGAGCTACGCTGACGCCAAGCGCAAGGAAGTGGTGTATGAGATAGGTGATAGAGCATACCTCAGAGTGTCACCACTTCGTGGAATTAAGATATTTGGAATTAATGGTAAGCTGGCACCATGGTTTATTGGACCATATCGGGTCTTAGCACGCAAAGGAGAAGTTGCTTATCAGTTGGAGTTGCCAGAGGCTCTGTCCGCTGTTCACAATGTGTTCCACGTGTCACAGCTGAAGAAGTGCCATCCGGAGATGGTATATACACCATTGAGAGACACTGTACCGCTAGAGGAGGTTCAGCTTGAGAATGACTTGACCTATGAGGAGAAACCGGTCAAGATTCTGGAGACAGCAGAAAGGACTACCCGTACCAAGACAATCAAGTTTTGCAAGGTACAGTGGAGCCACCACACCGAAGAGGAAGCCACTTGGGAGCGTGAGGATGACATCCGAGAGGACTATCCACACCTATTTGCTAGCCGCGCCGAATCTCGAGGACGAGATTCATCTTAAGGGGGTTAGTCTTGTCACATCCCAAATTTTAGATTTGGTTCTGCATATCATTCATATCATTGCATCATGATTTTCCATGCAAAACCGTCGATTGAAAAGAATCGGCGAAACGCTAGTTTCAAAACCCTATTCTATTTTGCTACGAGGCTCCTGCGGGAGGCTTTAGTAGGACTAGCGTTGTCCACCCTTGTAGCCTAGTGGTTTCGCTCAACCATTGACCCTAGATTGTTCCGCTCGATTTTACAAAACCGTAGGAGCAAGAATCGCTCGATTCGGAGCTCGTACGGAAAAGTTATCGCCGTTTCTTTAAAAGTTGGAAAAACGGTCCGAATTTCGGGCCGATTTCCGAGTCCTTTTCCAATTCCGCGCGCCGAATTCGCGTAGGACCCCACGAGGGGGCCCCACATAAGAGGCCACCCCGGCCTCGGGATCCGCACCCTGCCCCGCCTCCCTACCCGCGAGCCGCCGCCCCGCCCCGATCGCCGCCTCCACCTCGGGATCGCCGCCGCCTGGGCCCGCCTCGCTGTCGGCTCCGCCGACCCCCGCCGTGCTGCCGCCTCCTCTTCCCGCCGCCGAGCCGCCGCCCTCAAGCGCCAGCGCCACGCCAGCGCCGCCTTGTACTACGGCGCGCTGCGCCTTCTTGCTGCCAGCTGGCGTACACACGCCAGCCAGCGCACACACACGCTGCACGCGTGTCGCCTCACGCGTCTTGCGTCGCGCCGTTCGTCCGTGCCGTGCCGCACCGCCGTCGCCGCCGCACGCGCCGTCGCCGTCGTTTTGACCGCCCCGTACTACGCGCTGATCGTTTCCCCTACCGCGCAGGTAACCGTCGTCGCCGGAACCGATCGCCGCACCGTCCGGAGTTCGTTTCGCCGTTTGTCTCCGGTAAGCCTGCAGCCACCGTTAGATCTCAGATCAGTGGTTCAGATCAGCCGTTGACCGGTCAGACTCAGACGTTGACTAGTCAGATGCCCAGTCAGCGCCCAGTCAGCAGACGCGTTGACCAGTCAACAGACACAGTTGACTAGTTATTTTCGTTAATCGATTTAGTTGGCAGATTTCGGTAGGAACTTGTAAATTGCGTAGAAATTAAACCGCTTGCCCAAAAATCGCAAATAAAATATGTGTAGATTCAGTGAGTCGTGTAGAATCTCGCTGTACCTTTGGTTCAGGCTTTTGCAGCAAGGTTTAGTACAGTTTAATAAAACTAGCTAGTGGCCTTTTCGGAGTAATTAATTCGTAGAAAAAGATCCGTAGCTCCAAAAATCGCATATGATATGTCCTTGGATTAAGTGGAACGAGGGGAATCTCATCGTGAATTAAAAAGATAGGCTTACAGTAAAAACTTCTGCAGAAACTGTCTAGTGGCTTTCTGCAGTGTTTTAATTACTCAGGGAGTTTTATAATTCCTTTTTGGGTAATTCCAGTTGGTACTGTTTCTAATCAGCGATGCCTACGCGGTAGAATTTTCCCAAGATTTTACAAATAGTATACTACCGGTAGTGAATTATTTGAGTTCTAGCTCTAGTTTTGAGTATTACTTTTTGCGTAATAGTTTTCCTAGCGCTAAAACTATTTTCCATGCATGCAATCAGTAGTATTATTGAATAGGATTATGTGGTGCAGCTGTAGCACCAATTCACTTGCCTTGCATTCCTTCATGCATCATCTTTGTTGCATATGCTTGTGGATTGTTTGTTTATGATTGCAATTGTATCGTGTAGATTGTGACGAGTGCAACGCTTGCTCGTGTGTGGATTGTTCTTCCGACCGCTACAACCAAGACAAGTAGATGCTACTTTGTTCATGATATCGTCCTACTATTTTCAATGCATTGTCGTGTATTTTGTAGATGCATGTGTAGGATGATATTATCGCTATGCTATGTCCTATTATGTGGTAGGACTTTCCTTGTAGATGAACCACCGTTGGTAGATGTGCTTAGCCATGCTATGTTGAACGAGGGCTGGGACATCATTGAGACTTGTTCTAAAAGTATTAGTTTGCGAAAACTAAAACAACTTAATCAATGAATCTCCTGGGTGTGATGGTATTGATAATTTTTGGTGGTTTCATTGCGGAAAGGCACCCAGGTATCAAGAGAGAATGATTGGCTTCTTTATTATGTAGCTTCCGTGTACAACCATGTGCCAATAATGGAATGGGCGGTTGGTTGGACTTAGTAGGTTGTGCTAACTCGAACCCGCGTATCCAGAGATGTAGAATTTTTGTAGGTTGGACCGGTGCGCGTCGGGATTGAGGACCTACTTTCCGAACAGTCTCTTCTTGGACTTCTCCCTATCAGCACTCAAAATGAGAGTGATGGTACGAACTGGACTGGCCAAGTCACATGGGTAAAGTGTACTAACCCCTGCAGGGTGTATAATCTAATCGATTAGTCGTGTCCCCGGTTATAGACATCTGAGTTGCTTGATATTGATTCCATGACATGTTTCTCGCTCATTCCAATTTCTTAATTGTTTTAATATTGTTGGGTTAACTTAATTGGGATCTTTTCAAAGAAAATCAAAACTGTTTATAAAAGTAGGACAAATGTATTTGCAAATGCAAGCCAGACACAGCTCCACTTGCCAAATATGCATGTAGATGTTAGTGCTATTGTCTCCTTTACTAGCTCTACTTGCCATACATTCCATGTATTGACCCTTCGGGGCTGCTACGTTTCATGTTGCAGGTTATTCCGATTCTGAGTAATCGATATAGGCCACGGTACTCCACTCGACACTTGTTCACTTGTGGGCAATTTGAAGAATGGAGGATTTACTTTATTTACGTTGCTACCTGAATAATTTGAGCTAGCATTGGGCTAAGCTTTTATTGTAATAATGGTACTCTGGATCTTCGTTATCTATGATACATAGATATTTTGCTATGTTATTCATCTTATTCTATTGTGGGCCAATGAACCGATCCAGGAATTGGCATGTCACATAGAAGTCACGGTTTTTTCAGAACCGGGGTGTTACAATGTGTTAATCTTTTCTTAAACATGTACCTTGGTCTATTTAATTTTCCCCATCTATCCAAATCCCTTTTAAACCCAAATTGTCTACCTAATCTATCCTAGATAGCTAAAAACCATATATCTAATCGTGTGTGCATGTGTCTACATACACACTACAATCTCACACACGCACTCAAACATACACACACGCTTTTCATAAACACCACCAACCGTGGCCCTAATTCTTTACCGCATGGATGTTCTGCTGCTATGCAATTTCCATCTTTGACTCGTTCTGAAACATATCAGTTCTGGTTTAAAGCGTTGATGTTTCCAAATTCCAGCAAAAACGAGGGAAGTTTTGGATTCAGTTTCAGGCAGCAGCAAGGTTCAGTTAAACAGCTGAAGCAGTCTTTAGAGAAGCAGCACGCATCAGCAGCGTCCGGTAACCTGGCCGTAGCTGCCAAACGACCGCGCCAACCCGCTCCTCTCCTTGTCGTCTTCTGCGTATGCGCAAAGAAGGAGCAACGACCAAGCCACTGCACCCTGCATTTTCTCCAATCGGCGCAGAAGTAATCGTGTAACACCCTCGCCTGATAGGCTGAGTTCATGTGTATAGTATCAATTTCTGGATCGGTTTATTGATGCACACAGTACAAAATGATACCAAATATAACTGTGCATCATAAATACAACGAATATGATCCAGAACTTTATATTATTTACACGAGTACACAGCAGAATCAATAACAAGGTAGATCTCCATTCTTCAAATGTGTTGTTGGATTATTAGGCATAATTTTCACGATTAATTCCAGAACATAAATCATGACAAAACCAGCTACTAGCTCATGTAACTCGAACATACTAGATGTACTAAACAACAGGATGATCGGAAACAAATAGCAGCTTAACATGTACTCGCAAAACATGATGAATAACAAAACAGGAGCACGTAGCACGTACCGTTCGGTTGTCGTAGTAGAAACTTTGGGGAAGAGTGATCGCAGCAGATGACGACGAATACGGCGGTAGGCAGCACCACCTGACTTGGATGGAAGACGACCCGTGATGAAGAACTCGAGCAGTCGCACGGAGCGCTTTGCAAAAACCTTATTCGCCCTCTCCCGTACAGGATCACAAGGGCGAGTGGTTCCGGAGACCTACTCTCCCGTCCGCCGGTGCACGCCGGCAAGCGGGATGGAGTAGACTACGGTGACGACGCAAGTAGAGAGGATGGCAAAACCCTAGATTGGTTTTTGGTGGTGTTGTGGCGGTAGCCGCACAGGACTTTATATAGAGCGGCTCAGGAAACCCTAACGGAGGCGAACGTGGGCCGAGTCCACGTTACGCATGTTCGAGTCGGTTACAGTAGCCCACGATCCGGAAGCGACCCGAATAAGCTAACTGTTTGACACGTCTGTCAAAACCTCACAGTTTTCCTGAGCAGCAAAATACGGGCGGGCGCGCGGGCGCGCGGGCGGGCGGCGTCGGAGGAGGAGGAGCGCGCGCGTGTATCTCTCTTATTTCTACTCACTTACAAAGTGGTGCAATACTCCACCTTATAAGGTGGTGCAACTCTCCTCCAACTTTCCATGTGGGACTAAACTTGAGCTCCCACTCCACTTCCATGTGAGCTGCCACAAACATGGACCCAAACACATATGGGCTGCTACAAATTTGGGCTTTGAGATTTAGGGAAAATCTGAAATACACATGGGCCTAAATGGATTAGCCCCATTATTTCTAACAATCCCTCACCAGATCTCAAATGCCCATTTGAAGATTTGCCAATCCTTGCTACTTGTTTATATACCAGTGTTTCAGCAGAGACTGTTAAGTTGAACTTCCGCCTAAAATCTTGAACTACGTCTATCAACAACTTGAACATTGAACGAACCTTGAATTGCAAGTTTGGTGCCAATAGATTTCGCTCAAAATCATAACTAGTACTTGGCTGTCAGTAGCCTACCCCGCGGGTTAGAGCATATCCGTCATACTCCCTGGTCTCTTCATGAGTTTACTAGAAATCACCCAAATCTCATAGACATGACGTTTGATCGAGCTCATATAGGTGTGTTCTTTCAAGAATGCCCTGTAGGATGACATCTTTGCTAATTAAAGCCAACAGAAACACATTAAGGCATGTTGCCAACCTGCCTTACAGATTATGAGAGTCATGCATCTTCACATAGAGAGGGTTACAAAATACTCTCCTTAGTCAAACCACTAGCTTGTTCTTCCCAGGTCCTAATTCACAGAATCTCCGATCACATAGGTTGCGTTACCACTAAGGTGTGACATCCATGGGTCTCAACCCCATCTCCCTCGATGCACTTTCTATCACATTTCGTGATAGTCCCTTTGTAAAGGGATCTGCCAGGTTTTTGTCTGTTTGAATATACGTAACAGTTATTACTCCGGAGTTTCTCAATTTCCTGACAGATTTCAAACATCTCTTCATGTGTCTTGATGACTTCGTGTTATGCTTAGAATTGTTCACTTTGACAATAACAGTTTGGTTGTCACAATTCAAAAGGATTGCCGGCATAGGTTTCTCAACCACAGGCAAGTCCATCAAGAGCTCACACAGCCATTCTGACTCAACAGTGGCTGTGTCTAAAGAAGTAAGTTCTGCTTCCATAGTTGACCTCGCCAATATGGTTTGTCTACGAGACCTCCATGACACTGCGCCACCTCCAAGGGTAAACACATACCCGCTCGTGGCGTAGAGTTCATCAACGTCAGAGATCCAATTCGAATCACTATATCCTTCAAGCACAGCAGGATTCCCTGAATAGTGAATCCCATAGCTCATTATACCACATAGATAGCGCATGACCCTTTCAAGTGCATGCCAATGATCAATACCCGGGTTAGACATGAACCTACTAAACTTGCTCATAGCAAAAGAGATATCGGGTCTTGTAGCGCTTGCTAAGTACATGAGAGAACCAACAACTTATGAATATTTCAGCTGATCTGTTAGTTCCTTCTTATTCTTTCGTAATGTCAAACTGGGATCATAAGGTGTTGGAGAAGTCTTGCCATCATTAAAGCCAAATCGGCTCAAGACCTTCTCAACATAATGAGATTGCGTTAAAGTAATCTCATTCTCGTTCTTAATAAGCTTGATGTTCAGAATGACATCAGCCTCTCCTAGATCTTTCATATCAAAACTCTTTGACAGGAAAGACTTGACTTAATTTATCACTTTCATGTTTGTACCAAAGATCAGAATGTAATCCACGTACAAACATAATATAACGCTATCTCCCCCACTATAGCGATAGTAAACACACCTATCAGCCTCATTAATGACAAAGCCAGCAGAAAGTAGAGTTCTGTCAAACTTCTCATGCCATTGCTTAGGTGCTTGTTTCAGGCCATATAAAGATTTCAATAACTTACACACCTTTGTCTCTTCACCTTTTACCACAAACCCATCCGGCTGATCCATATAGATATCCTCTTCTAACTCTCCATTAAGGAAAGTTGTCTTCACGTCCATTTGATGAACGAGAAGACCATAAGAGGCAGCCAGGGATAGTAGTACTCGAATGGTGGTCAGTCTAGCGACAGGTGAATAGGTGTCGAAGTAATCTTCGCCTTCTTTATGTGTGTAGCCCTTAGCTACAAGACGCGCCTTGTACTTCTCAATAGTACCATCAGGCCTTAGTTTCTTCTTTAACACCCACTTACATCCCACAGGTTTACAACCATAGGGTCATTCTGATAATTCCCAAGTTCCATTAGAAAGAATCGAGTCCATCTCATTTTGGACAGCTTCTTTCCAATCATCTGCATCAGGAGATGTATATGCCTCAGTAATGGATCTGGGAGTATCATCCACAAGGTAGACGATGAAGTCATTACCAAAGGATTTTGCAACCCTCTGTCTCTTACTCCTCGTGAAAGGTTCATCGTCATCCTTCTCAAGAAATTCCTCATGTGGTTGTTCAGAATTCTCAATAGATGCACTAGATTCAGGAAGTATTTCAGAAGAAATCCTACCAATGCTATGCATATCTTTCATAGGAAAAATATTCTCAAAGAATGTTGCATCACAAGATTCCATTATATTATCAACATCCATATCAGGTACCTCAGATTTAACCACTAGAAATCTATAGCCTACACTCCGTGGAGCATATCCTAGAAAGATACAATCCACTATCTTGGGTCCGAGCTTGCGTTTCTTGGGGATCGATATGTTGACCTTCGCCAAACACCCCCAAGTGCGCAGATATGAAAGTGATGGTTTTCTCCCAACCCACTCCTCATAAGGGGTCTTTTCTTTATTCTTGTTAGGAACTCTATTCAGGACATGACATGAAGTCAACAAAGCCTCCCCCACCATGCCTTTGATAAACCAGCAGTGGCTAACATGGAATTCACCAAGTCAGTCAGCGTGCGGTTTTTCCTCTCGGCAACCCTGTTTGATTGGGGAGAGTAGGGAGGCATCCTCTCATGAATAATTCCGTGTTCCTGACAGAATTCATCAAATATTTTGGGAAAATACTCACCACCACGATCCGACCTAAGACGCTTGATCTTTCTCTCTAGTTGATTTTCAACTTTGGCCTTATAGATTTTAAAGTAGTCTAAAGCCTCATCTTTAGTTTGCAACAAGTAAACATAGAAGAATTTAGTAGCATCATCTATCAACTTCATGCAATATCTCTTTTCACCTTTTGTCAACACACCATTCATCTCACATAGATCAGAATGTATGAGTTCTAGAGGTGCCAAGTTTCTCTCCTCGGTAGCCTTGTGAGGCTTTCGAGGTTGCTTGGATTGCACACAACTATGGCAATTAGAACTTTTGGCAATAGTGAAATTCGGAATTAAACTCATGCTGGACATCCGAGATATCAAACCAAAATTAATGTGACATAAACGAGAATGCCAAATACTGGTATCATCATTAACACCACCACAAATATGATTCACGAATTTATTACAAAACTCTGAAAGTGAAAACCGGAACAAGCCTCCGAACTCATAACCTTTACCAATAAATTGTCCATGTTTCGAAACAACGACTTTATTAGACTCTAAGACAACCTTAAACCCATCTCTGCAAAGAAGGGAGCCACTAACGAGATTCTTGTTCATAGTAGGGACATGCTGCATGTTCCTCAGCTGCACGATCTTTCCAGAAGTAAACTTCAGATCCACCGTGCCAACACCACGAACAGAAGCATGTGATCCATTCCCCATTAGGACGGAAGAATCCCGAGCGACCTGATAAGAAGTGAACATAGAGATGTCAGCACACACATGAACATTAACACCCGTATCAAGCCACCAACACGGTGATTGAAATACTGAAAGAACGGTAAATAAATTACCATACCCATCAGTATTGCTAGCGGTCACGACGTTGACAGTATTGGCCTTTTTCCCTCTTCGGTCTGCGTGTTATGGACATTCCTTGGAAAAGTAGTTGGGCTCTCCACAAGTGTAACAAGACAGTTCACTCTTGTCCCTGTTCGTCTTCTTCTTCTTGAAGGTTGTAGTCTTTACAGGCTTGTTAAAGGAGGGTTTGAAGTTCCCTTTGTTCTTGCCTACAGATTTGCCTTTCTGCACAAAATTGGCAGTAGCATGACTCTTTCCTTTCTCAGTAGTGTCCTTAGCCCGAGCCTTCTCCTCAACATCAAGGGACGCTATCAGATTTTCAACTGATATCTCCTGTCTCTTGTGTCTGAGAGTTGTGGCATAGTTCCTCCATGAAGTGGGCAACTTAGCAATAATGCAACCCGCCACAAACTTGTCGGGTAAGGTACACTTAAGGAGTTCGAGCTCTTTGGCAATGCACTGTATCTCATGAGCTTGTTGAACCACAGGAAGGTCCTTTGTCATCTTAAAATCATGAAAGTTCTCCATGAATACAGTTCACTGCCAGCATCTGCAGCACCAAACTTTGCATACAGTGCATCCCAGATCTCCTTCCCGTCTTTTATGTGCATAAACACATCACACAGACGGTCAGCAAGAATGCTCAGAATACATCCCACAAAGACAGTATTGGCATCCTCAAACTTCTTCTGATCCTCGTCAGATATAGTTCCTTCAGGTTTGCCTTTACTGATATGGAACACTTTCATCTTGGTCAGCCAAAGCTCAGCCTTGTACTGCCACCTCTTAAAGTGCACACCGGTGAACTTATCCGGCCTCAGTGCATCGGTAAAACCAGCCATTGTTAATTCAGGAAATTGCCTACAATAAGGTTTTTGGATTGTTGGATTATTAGGCATAATTTCCACGATTAATTCTAGAATATAAATCATGACAAAACTAACTACTAGCTCATGTAACTCGAACATACTAGATGTACTAAACAACAGGATGACCGGAAACAAATAGCAGCTTAATATGTACTCGCAGAACATGATGAATAACCAAACAGGAGCACGTAGCACGTACCGTTCGGTTGTCGTAGTAGAAACTTTGGGGAAGAGTGATGGAGAAGAGTGATGATGAAGACGGCGGTAGGCAGCACCGCCTGACTTGGATGGAAGACGACCCGTGATGGAGAACTCGAGTAGTCGCGCGGAGCGCTTCCCAAAAACCTTATTCGCCCTCTCCCGTATAGGATAACAAGGACGAGTGGTTCCGGAGACCTGCTCTCCCGTCCGTCGGTGCACGCCGGCAAGAGGGATGGAGTAGACTATGGTGACGGTGCAAGTAGAGAGGATGGCAAAACCCTAGATTGGTTTTCGGTGGTGTTGTGGCGGTAACCGCGTAGGACTTTATATAGAGCGGCTCAGGAAACCCTAACGGAGGCGAACATGGGCCGATTCCACGTTACGCACGTTCGGGTCGGTTACAGTAGCCTACAATCCGAGAGCGACCCGAATAAGCTAACTGTTTGACACGTCTGTCAAAACCTCACAGTTTTCCTGAGCAGCAAAATAAAGCTCGGCTCGGCGAGATTCCATAACCAAGGCTGGGGCGTGGACTTGACGTGACGAGACGAAATGGCGGGTGGGCAAGCGGTGGGAGTCGGAGGCACGCGTGTATCTCTCTTATTTCTACTCACTTACAAAGTGGTGCAACACTCCACCTTATAAGGTGGTGCAACTCTTCTCCAACTTTCCATGTGGGACTAAACTTGAGCTCCCACTCCACTTCCATGTGAGCTGCCACAAACATGGGCCCAAACACATATGGGCTGCCACAAATTTGGGCTTTGAGATTTAGGGAAAATCTGAAATACACATGGGCTTAAATGGATTAGCCCCATTATTTCTAGCATGTGCCACAGGAAAAAAATCGTTCAGTGGAGTCTCGCGACCTATAACGATCACTTAGAAACGATATAACCTGCAGCATAAAAGGTTGCAGCCACGAATGGTCAATACTTTAAATATATTGGCAAGTGTCACTAATATGTGTATATAAATGGAACCTATCAATTACATGCATATTTGGCTAAGTGGAGTTTCAGGCTCATTTGCATAAAGCAATAGTTTTATCCTATTATTTCCTAATAGTTTTAATCCTTTCCAAAAATTGTCTGAACACATTGGACAACACCAAGTGCTCCTACTCCCTTGTTCCACCATTAAATTTTATTAAGAAGTTGGAATGTCGAGATCATCCATAAGCTTTAATCCTTAGTTGCTCAATGTTGTCCATAACCTGGGACACGGATAATCAATTAGATTTATATCTTCTGCAGAAGTTGTACACTTTACCTACACGACACAATCTCGCCTTGACGCCACCAATGGCTGCTGGTTTAGTACACACCAATTGGTATACCGCCATATCAAGAATGTGACGAAGTCTTTCCATAGAAGTCATCTGATACGTCCAAAATGTATCTAATTTCTCGAACACTTTGCTATTGTTTTTCCTCTATACTTGTGTGATTTGGATACAACTAACATGGACTGACGCTGTTTTCAGCAACATTACCTTGGTGTCTTGTTTTTGTGCAGAAAATGAACTATCAGGAAAAATCCCGGAAAATATGCCAAAAACTATTTCTCACTAGAAGATCCATAGAGCCAGAAGGGGAGACAAAGGGGAGGCCAGGGGGCCTAGACCCACCCCAGGCGCGGGCCCACTTACCCCGCGCCTGGGGAGGTTTGGCCACCCCAGGCAGCTTCTCGGCCTCCTTCCGCGTCTATAAGTTGCCTTCTGACCAAAAAACAAAGGGGGGTTCGATAGTTTTCCAGAAAGAGTTCTGCTCCGCCACCGCCATGAGAAACCAATATTTGGATCCAGACACTCCGTTCTGGCACCCTGCCGGGACGGGGAATTTGGAGAATATCATTGCCATCGTCATCACCAACGCATCTCCATCAACCATCGATGTTTCCCTCATCCATGAGTGAGTAATCCCCGCTGTAGGCTTGGGGATGGTAGGGATTGGATGAGTGCTATCATGTAATCGAATAAGATCTGTTAGGGGCATAGTGCCTAGCATCTGTATTAGTGCTATTTGACTTTGTTGCAACTTGTTATGCTTAATGCTTGTCACTAGGGCCCGAGTGCCATGATCTCAGATCTGAACATATTATTGAATCATTATGATAGTATTGTTTATGATCTTGTCTGCAAGTTGAGTACACATATCATTGTCCGGATCCAAAGGCCCCAAAGTGACAATAATTGGGACAACCAGAGGGGATGGCTGTGGTGTGAGGATCACATGTGTTCACGGAGTGTTAATGCTTTGCTCCGGTGCTCTATTAAAAGGAGTACCTTAATTGCCAATAGTTCCCTAGAGGCCCCGCTGCCATAGGCTGGCTGGACAGAAGATGCCGTGCAAGCTATCATTGCGAGCACGTATGACTATATTTGGAGCATATTCCTATGATTATTTAGTACTTGGATGCTTATTATTATTTATCTGCAATGCCCTAGTTCTTTGAAGTTACATGTTTAGACTCGTCCATCCAACACCCGTCCATCCATCCCTATGCCTACCGCACTCGAATCCTACTATTACCGCTACTGTTACTATTGCTGTTGTTTCACTGTTGCTGTTGCTGTTAGTATTTCTTTGCTGTTGCTACTACAAACTGTTGCTACTGATAAACTTCTATGAGCAAGAACTATTTTCAGGTGCAGCTGAACTGACAACTGAGTTGTTAAGGCTTGCAAGTATTCTTTGTCTCTCCTTGTGTCGAATCAATAAACTAGGTAATACTACCCGCGAAGACTGTTGCGATCCCCTACACTTGTGGGTCATCAAGACTATTTTCTGGCACCGTTGTGAGGGAGCATAGCTTTATTTGTAAGTTCACTTGGATCTATTATTGTTCACTGCTACTCCTTTCATCATGGGGAAGTCTCGAGATGGAAAGTTCCATATTATACCATCCACTACAAGAAGAGGTATAGTCCTAAACAGCTTTGTTGCTCTTGATTCACCGTCTGTTATACGTAAGCTTGTCACACCACCACCACATACTCATGCTACACACCTTTGCTACTCGCTGAATGAAACTGCTTTTGATACTCATGATGTTACTTTTACTATGCTTGATGCGAGTGGTTCATCAGGTCCTTTTCTAGATGCTACTATGGCTAGTCTAGGAAATACCAAAACTCCTAGTGAAGACACTGTTACACCTGTTAGATCACCTGAGTCTAGTGAGAGTTTTGATATTAATGATGGTTACATAGAGCTCACTAATGAATTTGTTGAAGAGTGCCGAAATACACATGGTGCTAGTGCTATGAAAAGTCTCCTTGCTAGACATACTATTATACCCAAGAAGTCTTATGATCCTAAGTTTGCCACCTCTCCCATAGATATTAAATATAAAGATTATGATTTCTCTCTCGATTTAACTTATTTAGATATTGTTGAGAGAGAACCGTTTTGTGGTACTGAAAATGAGAGTGTTGTGGCTCATATGAATGAGCTTTCTACTATGAGTGCTTTGTTCTCTGATGATTTTAAAATGCGCAAGTACTTTGTTGCTAAGATCTTCCCTTTTTCACTAAAAGGACAAGCTAGGGCTTGATTTAATAGATTACCTCCTAGTTCCATTGATATCCGTGATTGCTTGATTGCTTCTTTCTTCCATAAATATTTTCCTCCCAGTTGTAGACATGCTGCTTTGCAAAGACTTTTTGATTTTAAACAGGAAGAAGAAGAGAAATTGCCTGAGTCATGGAAAAGATTATGTTCCTTGATTCATGCATATCCTGGATGTCCGTTACCTAAGAATTAGTTGCTTGATATTTCTTATAATGGACTAACTGATGATTCTAGGACCTACCTAGATAGCTTTGCTGATTGTGTTTTCAGGAAAGGACTCCTACAGATGCTGAAGAATTAATGAGAAAGATAAGCAAGAATTATGATGATTGGACTTCAACTGAGTTGAATACACCTGAGCCTATTACCCCTGAACCATTTGTTCCTGAACCGGTTCCACCACTAACAACAAAGAAGAGGGGAGTTATTGCATTAAATGATGAAGTGATGAAGGAAGCTAAGAAGTGTCTAAAGGAGAAAGGTATTAGAGCTGAAGATGTGAATAATCTACCTCCTATAGAAGAATTATGTAAGCCAATTCCCCACTCATATACTATTGAGGTACACTCTCTCCAACACTTTGATGAAGTTGATATTCCTTATGGTAAGACTCCTGATCAATGCTTAGAGGAACTTGACATTTTTATTGTTAAGCAAGGTCATTTTAATAAACAAGTTCAAAATCATTTATTGGAAAACTCTAGATATATTCATGAGTTGAAAGATATTGTGAAAAGAACTTCTAATGATATTAAAATGCTTTGTAAACACTTTCAAATGGTCCAAACCCAACTTGATCAACTTGCTAAAGTACAAAAGGATATGCTAGTTAATGCCTTAGGAGATAAACATGCTTATGGAATTAGAACTAGGAGTGGTGCAGCTACTCAAGATCCTTTATATCCTGAAGGACACCCTAAAAGAATAGAGCAGGATTCCCAACAAGGTGAAGATAGTGGTAGTCCTTGTAAGAGGAAGAAAAAGAAACATAAGAAAGTTGAGAACCACTTGAACCTGCTGTAGATCCTAATAGTATATCTGTCTCTGATGCTGAAACTGAGAGTGGTAATAATGATGAGCCTCCTGATAAGGAGGAAATTGAGGAAGAACCTGAAAAACACACTAAGAACACTAGGTACACAAAGGAAGACTTTATTGCTAATAAACATGGTAAAGAGAGAGAACCTTGGGTGCAGAAACCTATGCCTTTTCCATGTAAGAAACACAAGTCAGAGGAGGAAGAATACTACAACAAGTTTTGTGAGTGGATGAAGCCTTTATTCTTGCAAATTCCTTTGACTGATGCTATTAAGTTGCCTCCTTATTCAAAGTATATGAAGGATATTGTCTCTAATAAAAGGAAGATTCCTAATGAAGAGATTTCTACTCTACTTGCTAATTACTCCTTCAATGGTAAGGTTCCAAAGAAACTTGGTGATCCAGGTATACCAACTATTCCTTGCTCTATTAAGAATAGTTATGTTAGAACTGCTTTATGTGATTTGGGAGCTGGAGTTAGTGTTATGCCTTTTCTCTCTATAAGAGACTCCAGCTAGAAAAATTGATACCAACGGATATATCTTTGCAAATGGCTGATAAGTCAACTATTGTTCCTGTTGGTATATGTGAGGATGTTCCTGTTCAAGTTGCTCATAATTGCATGGTCCTAACTGATTTTGTTGTGCTTGAAATGCCTGAAGATGATAATATGTCTATTATTCTTGGGAGACCTTTTCTTAATGCTACAGGTGCTATCATCAATTGTAATCAATGAAAAGTAACATTCAATATTAATGACAAAGAGCACACTATCTATTTACCCAAGAAGGTTGTTAAGAGCTATTGCCTGAATTCTATTGAAAATATTGAAGGCATAAAGGTTCGAGAAATATATTGTCCCATTCCACAAGAAAATTTTGAAAATATTATGATTGGGACCATTGCTATCAAGTATGAGGTAACATAATCAACTTCTGGAATACAAAGTTTTGTCTCATTTAAGATTGTTTTGGTAATAAGACTTGATCAACCTTGTTAACAAAAGGATTTTAATGAACAAAACAATATTTCCACTATGGTTATACTTGTTTTCTTTATCTTTTCTCCTTCCTAGTATTTGCTTTAGCTTTAGTTTTGCTAGTTGTTTGCTTGTTTGAGTTTCTTAGAGCTCCTGTAGTTTGGCTTTTGGTTTGCTTTTGCTTCTTCTAAAAAACTATTTTTGTGAGAAAATCAATTTTCATACCCTGAAAATTGACCAAAAATAAAGTTTCCCGAAAAATCCCAAAAAATTCAAAATAAATTTTTCCTCGAAAAAAGGGGCAGAGAGGTACCATAGGTGACCCAGGGGGCCACCCCTAGGCCCCACAACTGTGGTAGGCGCGGGCCCACCGCTGGTGGCGTGTAGGGGGGGGGGTCTGGCCCACCTGGGGCCCTCCAGGCTGCCTCCTCAAAGCCACCTTCTTTCTCTCTCCCAAAAAACACCGGAAACTTGCTCAAGCTCGAGTTCTTGCTGTTCTTGCTCATGATTTTCGATCTCCTTGTTCAGCCCATCTCAAGTGCTGATTTTTTTGGAGGGATTGCTCATTGGTATGTGCCTTCTCCACTTGTCCAATTACATTTGTGATTGGTAGATTGTATCTTGAGTATTTTTCTATTGTAGGTGACAGGTTGTTTGAGCATGCATGCTTGTTCTATGCTTAGAAACTTTGTTTTGATGCATGTGTGGTCCTCTAGCAAGTTCCTATAGTAGTTGCTCATCATTTATCAACTTAGAAATCACTTGGTTTGATGGTTGTCTAAAATTTCAGCAAAGAGAAGTCATGGACCACCACACCTTTGGTGACATTTTTGAGAGTGATGCACCTAGAAGGGAAAGGCTCCCAAGGTCATCTACAAGCTCCAGACCCTCATACAATGAGGATCTCATCACTCTGCGGTTTGGTGACGAGGGGGATGAAGGGTATGCGCACCCCTCCACCTTTCCTTGTCAAACTTTCTTGCGAGCTGCTGGGATTCTTAATGATTTCATGGCTTTGATTGAGAGGGCTGGTCTAACAAGTTTCATGCAGGATGAGAGTGCACAATATGCTTCACTTACTAAAACATTTGTGGAAAGTTTCTCCTTCACCAATACTTTGTTCAATTCTTCTGTGTCTTTCAGACTTTATGGCAGGGCTCATTCTATGACATTGAATAATTTTTGCATGGCCTTGGGACTTGGTACAAAGGGGTCATCAAAGAAGATTACAGCTCTTCCCGCTGATTCGCTGGAACTATATCGAGGAATAACCAATGATGATGACCGTAGAGCTCAAAGAGGGAAGATAAAGAACATTCAACTTCCAGCCATCAGGTACTTCACCTACTATCTTACCACCAATGTTCTTCATAGGGAGAACACTAGTAATATATCCAACTATCAATTGGCCTTCTTAGCTACTGCGCTCTACAGTGAGGAAAAGTATAACCTTGGTTCCCTCATTGCTCGTCGCTTAGCTGCTAGGGGACCCATTTATGGGGGAATTATTGCTACTCGTATCGCTGCTGCCTTGAACATTGTTGTTGATCCTCATGATACAGTTTTGGCTCCCCAGAGACTTGATCATGCTGCCATGAAGGCGCACCACTTTGTCACCTCTAGCTCTACTCTTGAGAACTTGGTTTATAGAATGATGTTTACTGACGGGGAAGAGAGAGAGATCCCTCTACCCCAAGCCACTTTGTTCAGTATTTCTCAAGGACCTTGGTCACACTCGAAGGCGGAGATGGATGAGTTGCTGGATTCTCTTAACTTCCAAGGGCACTATCCGGGGGGAGCGCCCGCATATGACCCCGCTGTACACTACACATGGGAGGCTTCAAGCTCATACTAGGACGAGGAAGCTTCCTCGACATACTACAGAGGTGCATCTACTTGGGCACCATGGGATTGAGTCCTGCTTAAGCCGAAAGCCTAAGCTTGGGGGGAGGTACACCGACATCGCACTCATATATATATCATGTTTAGTCGGTTCTTTATATATCCATTGTTTCGCTTTATTTTTGGTTCTTGTTGCTGCTTTCTCAAAAACACAAAAATACCAAAAATATGTTCGCTGTTTCTCTTGGTTTGTTTCTTTGATTTGGTTTGCCTTAAAAGAAAATTCCAAAAAGATTTTGCTTTGTTTTTGTTTGGGTTTTCTTTGTTTGCTTGTTTCAAAAAAATCAAAAACACCAAAAATATGTGTTATTCTTCTTTGGTTTTGTGAGTTCTTCGCAGGGTCCAGCTGTCCTTAGTGGATATTGGTTTTCATGTTAATTATTCAAGTCACACAAGTGAAGGGCAATAATGAAGATTAAGACAACTCGAGGTGTGGTAAGAGGTTGGTAACAAACTCTATTTGTTTCATTTTTGTACATATACTCATCATTGTGAGCATGCTTAGCTTGTTTGTGTAAAGTGTATGTCATTATGGATGCTCAGTAGTTCTTGCTTGTGTATGATTAGCTCCAGCTTGCTAATAGTTTGTAGCATGTCATATGATTGTTTGCTTACATTGTTTTATTCATACTTTAGTATGGTATTATGGTATCCTCATCTGACTGTTCATGTGAATCGACTTGGCACATGCTTACGCATGCATATGACTAATCAATAGTCAGTAAGCCTCGATGATTTATTTTGCCTCAGAATTCTTGCATCACTTTCATGCCATAATTAGTCCTGTTTTGTTGCAAGCATGATTATGACAGGTATTGCTCTCTTGTTTGTCGCTCCCTCTCTTTTGCTAGCCTTCACTTTCACTGAGTATGTGCTCTACCTGTGCTTCCAACTCCCCAAAACCAATATTTCCAGTTGTTTCCACCATACCTACCTATTAGCATCGTTTGCTATTGCAGTGCATATCTATATGCCGTGTTTTCTTCCAAAATAAAATGTTAGTCTGTTTTGAGAAAGTTAGTTAGTAAAGCTCTCACGAACTTGATGGCACGCTTTATTCCTTGCACTTAATAATTCTAAACCATTGTGACTAGTCCATGAAAGTTATATGCTTGCTTATTATATGTTGGGAGTCAGCAGAACCATGCTGTCACGGGGAACGCTTTCAACACCTGTTGGATATCTAATCCAGTTAATTCTTTGCTCTTTTGTTTATGGATGTCGACTATGTGAAATAAAAGGGGAAGTTGTTAGTTCATGGAGTTTATACATTGTGTTAGAGAAATGCCTGGGCCGCTAGCCTAAGCC
This sequence comes from Avena insularis, assembly GCA_023614405.1. Classification (NCBI taxonomy): domain Eukaryota; kingdom Viridiplantae; phylum Streptophyta; class Magnoliopsida; order Poales; family Poaceae; genus Avena; species Avena insularis. The sequence goes on along the minus strand of CM042689.1, from coordinate 189,533,279 downwards.
ATGCTTAATCATGGTGGAAACTTGCAGCATCACTATAATGAGCATCTATGAAGCTTCCTCAATAAAAAGCTATGGATATGGTAAATAAAATGATTGCTGAGATGCTCATTGTCTGCTTTCCTTGTTATTTTGGTTTTGGGAAAGCTCATGTACCATGTGCAAGGGGTACCCCGTTGGCGGTTCTCGATGATATGCATGTATTTACAATGACAAGAACTTTTAGGTGACCAAAGTTGAGTAACATGCGGAGCGACCCTCGTACTCAAGGGATTTGGGATTTCCAGTCTATGGTCTGTCAAGCATATGATTCAGAGTGGACCTCACTATCACCTTAACCGCATGAAGATGCCTATGATAGGGGCAATGAGAGCTCAAAGCTAATGAGTACCTTCCTTTCAGCATTTGGAAGCCTTTCAAACCTTCACAAAAAACCGTTTTCACAATTTTGTTGAGTCACCACTTATTCTATGAGCACCTTATTGAGAGCATAGTTGTCATTCTTGTGTTTGTTCCAAAACTTGGTTAATTATGTCATGACTTTGATGCTTGTATCTCTGATATCTTTATCTCTAGTCTTCATATGAACTTCAGAGGTGCCTCAGCATTTATATTGTGCTCTTCAAATAAAGGCAAGCGAGATACCACTCTATCATACCTTATTATGATCATTGCAATGTTGCTTATGTTTATGTTTCATGCTACTTATTATTATTGAGTTGGTTTCTCTTCATAGCTAGAAATGACTATTCAGTAGACTTAGTTGCATACTCTTTATTATGAATTGTCTAAGCATCTACTCCTGTGCTGAGAATATTTACATTATATAAAGCAAAGTGTTCGTGAAAGTTCTTTTATCGCACTTAGTTTTCAACTGAATTACTTGAGGACAAGCAATAAGCTAAGCTTGGGGGAGTTGATACGTCCAAAACATATCTACTTTCTCGAACACTTTGCTATTGTTTTTCCTCTATACTTGTGTGATTTGGATACAACTAACACGGACTGAAGCTGTTTTGAGCAGAATTACCTTGGTGTCTTGTTTTTGTGTAGAAAATAAACTATCAGGAAAAATCCGGGAAAATATGCCAAAAACTATTTCTCACCAGAAGATCCATGGAGCCATAAGGGGAGACAGAGGGGAGGCATGGGGGGCCCATACCCACCCCAGGCGTGGGCCCACTGACCCGCGCCTGGGGGAGGTTTGGCCACCCCAGATAGCTTCTCGGCCTCCCTCCGCGTCTATAAGTTGCCTTCTGACCTAAAAACAGAGGGGGGTTCGATAGTTTTCCAGAAAGAGTTCTGCTCCGCTGCCGCCACGAGAAACCAAGATTCGGATCCAGAAACTCCATTCTGGCACCCTGCCAGGACGGGGAATTTGGAGAAGATCATCGCCATCGTCATCACCAACGCATCTCCATTAACCACCGATGTTTCCCTCATCCACGAGTGAGTAATCCCCCGCTGTAGGCTTGGGGATGGTAGGGATTGGATGAGTTCTAGCATGTAATCGAATAAGATCTGTTAGGTGCATATTGCCTAGCATCTGTATTAATGCTATTTGACTTTGTTGCAACTTGTTATGCTTAATGCTTGTCACTAGGGCCTGAGTGCCATGATCTCATATCTAAACTTATTATTGAATCATTATGATAGTATTGTTTATGATCTTATCTGCAAGTTGTGTACACATATCATTATCCGGATCTAAACCCCCCAAAGTGACAATAATTGGGACAACTGGAGGGGATGGCTGTGGTGTGAGGATCACATGTGTCCATGGAGTGTTAATGCTTTGCTTTGGTGCTCTATTAAAAGGAGTACCTTAATTTCCAGTAGTTCCCTAGAGGCCCCGCTGCCACAGGCTGGCTGGACAGAAGATGTCGTGAAAGTTCTCATTGCGAGCACGTATGACTATATTTGGAGCACATGCCTAGGATTGTTTAGTACTTGGATGCTTATTATTATTTATCTTCAATGCCTAGTTCTTTGAAGTTACATTTTTAGACTCGTCCATGCAACGCCCGTCCATCCATCCCTATGCCTACCACACTCGAATCCTACTGTTACCGCTACTGTTACTATTGCTGCTGTTTCACTATTGCTGTTACTATTGCTTTGTTGTTGCTACTACAAATTGTTGCTATTGATAAAATTCTGTGAACAAGAACTATTTCCAGGTCCAGCTGAACTGACAACTCAGTTGTTAAGGCCTGCAAGTATTCTTTGTCTCCCCTTGTGTCGAATCAATAAATTGGGTAATACTACCCGCGAAGACTGTTGCGATCCGCTACACTTGTGGGTCATCATCCTCCCAATACACAATGCTAGAACGTCTAATAGGCACCAATGCAAGGATATAACATCCAATACACAATTCTAGTTAACCTGAAGATATACCAATGCAAAGGGTCTTCCGCTATGTAATTAACTAAGCCAGAGCCCATATTAGCATGTGGCTGTACTGGAAGCTACTGTGCGAGAAAGATGTCAATCTCTATGATGCCTAGGTGGTATTCTTCTAGTGCACACACGAGAGACGTAGCCAAAGATATGGTCCTCTTCGTTGTCACTTCTTCCGAACTCAACAACAACAATATTCCACCCAGGTGATTCATTAAGTACTTGTTTTATTATATAAAACATAGGTTTTCCAATACCTCATAATACTCATGACATAATATTCCACCCCGAATCTGTAGCAGGGCTAAGCATACTACAACTACAATGTTTCCACTAAGCAAGATACAAAAGGGTATCCTAAATAGGACATAGCATAGCACATAGTGCAAAATATCCCTACACATGCAATTCTACTAAAAACAACTACAATGCATAGGAAAAACAATAGGACATTTATGATAGTGCCACTTGCCTTTAGTTGATGTAGTCGTTCATATAATCCTCACAATTGCAATCTTTGCACTTGTCACAATCACAAACGTTGTGCTCCTCGCAATCTATCGATCAAACAATTGCACAACAAACACACCAATCAAAACAATGCAATTATGAACAATACAACAAAACAATGATAAACAAATGCATGCATGGTGATTTAATATGTCATAATGGTTATAATTAGTTATCTAAACATTACTACAACGCATGATGCATGCAGGAGATCAGTTAATGCAATGGGGTATTTATTATTAATTCTTGATTGCCAACATAGAGGTTTTAATAGTTCTGTTGAAACTTCTATGCTAATTGCAATATTAAATTTAGGTCTGGGGTGTACTGGATAGGGGACATTAATACGAACCAGTAGGAATTGGATTCACCTTAATCAGAGTTATAAATCTTTTCTTATGATTTAAATATTATATAATAGAGTTTAAACCACTTAAATAGTTTAATTTATCTAAAAATCAAACTAAAATTATATCTGTAATCTACACGAGACTGTAATTCCAGGGACTTATTATTCATATTTTTCTGATCTATAAATTATTTACTATGAATTTTATACTCTATAAGGCCATTAAAACTATTTTAATCACTATAGTAATTCTACACTTCAAAAGTTGGAAATAGCACTTTATTAATGTTTTATATGTAATAAATAATCCATAGACATCTTATTTGTATTTTTAGGATCTACAGATAATTTACTATGATTTATTTAGTCCAAATTGTCCATTAAACTATTTAATTTATTACAGTAAATATATACTGTAAACATTATATCTAATCGTATATTATTATTCTACACATTTTTATGAATCCAATGGTATATAATATGCAATTTTTGGACATGTAGATATTTTTATATGGATTTTGCAACATATGACAATTTTCTGCTATTTATAAAATTGGATTTTGAATTACAAGTCTGCAAGCCACGTGGTGAAATTTTATTGGTTGATACCTCTTCGCTTAAGTGAATCGTTTTGGGCCACTGGATCGAGATATGATGGCTGAAGTTTGGTGGCTCCGTGGCGGCTTGGCTCGAGTCCTGGCTTAGGCTTCGGCTCTGCGGCTTGGCGCGGCTTGAATTCATCTGGGACGTTCACTGCAGATCAAATGGCTGGCTTTGACGATGGCGAGCCGGTGGCGTGGAGATGACGACGGTGGACGGCAGCGGTTCAGAGATGATGGTTAGCAGCGCTCCAGTGATCTCCTTTACAGGGAAAGACGTCCACGGAAAGCATCACAGGATGGGGAATCGCTGGTGTCCTCTGTGTCCGGTTGAGCTTCCTGGAGCGACGGGAGCGTACAGACGGAGGTGACAGTTGTCGGTGGAGCTCCGGCGAGCTTGCGGGGTCTCTGTGGTGATCTGAAAAGGGGGTGAAGGGGGTGAGTCGACGCGGTCAATCGAGAGGAACGGGATGGGGAGATCACACGGGCTCAGGTGTGACATAAACGATGGGTCAGAGATCGACCTCGAGATCCTAGCGACTGCGCTGCAGTCAAGATCTAAACGAGCTCCATTTGAGCAGCCTAGCGGCAGAAATCGATCCTATTTCGTGGGACTTCGAAGGACGGGGTATGGGATATTTATTGGCAAAGAAATATCGCAAGGGAGGCAACGAATCGGGAACAAATCGGAGAGGAAACCGGGAGTTCGTTCGGGCGTACTAGCGATGGTCTCCACCGAGGAGGAATGGGATGACAAGTGGGTCCCACCTGTCATCGAGACAGAGAAAGGAAGAGCGGCTACATTGTGGGTTGTGCTCACGACAGTAGCTGGGCTGCAAACGGGCTAGAGCTGGCTGCTGTGCTGCTACTTGCGTGCGCGCACACTGCCCGCGGGCGGTAGCTAGGCGCAGTGTGAGTGGGATGGGCCGGTCCATTTCGCGGGGTAGGTTAGCTGTTTTATTTTTTTTGTTCATTTTTGTTTTCTATTTCCTTTTATTTCTTTTGGCCATAACTTCCCCATTTAAACTCCAAATAAGGTGAAACTTGTTCTCAATTTTTTCTAAAATCCAGTAAATAATATTAATATAGTATTTAGCAATATTTGTTGTTTTAGCGATAACGAGTTTTATAAATCCTATTTATTTCCCTTATAGGAATAAGGTACCACATTGGCCTTTTAGGGTTCTATTTAATATTTGAATTCAAAATCTTGCAAATTTTTGCATAGATGCAATGCAATGCACATGAATGACATGCAAAAACAATTTTTTTCTAGTCCCAATTTCTAAAATCTTGGAATGTGACATACCGCAACCGCTGCAGCATCCTCCTTCTTAAGCCACTGCAGATTCTGCGAGAACCCTAGCTTGCCATCCTTTTCCCCTGTCCCCGTGCCGCCTAACCGCCATGCCGCCTCGGCATCTCCTTCCCTTGATCATAATCGTCACTGCCGCCGTTCCGCTTCCTAGAGAAAGGAGGAGAAGGCTGCTCGCTCTCCATCTCCCTGTTCCATGTGGCTCGTCGTCTCGGGCGCCTGCGGCTTGTTGCCTCCATCGACGACTCCCGTCTCAGCTCCCTCCTCCAAACACCCCGACACCAAACAAGGGAACTATCAGGAGACTCAGGAGTATTACCCGGAACCTTCTTATTCTTCTGAGCTACCAGGCAAGCATTTCCCCATGCTTTCACTATATATAGCACCAATTGCATCTATCTTATTCTTGCATCATGTATCACGATCCAAATTAAATTTAAATCCCAAGTATTGCATAGCCTTTACTTTTAAACCCCACCGAAACTTGTTCCCTCAATCACACAAGTCATTACTACAAGATTTGTTTGAGCCATGCGAGTCATAGAATTGCATGTCTAGGATTTGTTAGAGTCTTTGAATAATGAGGTACCCTGAAATGAGTAGTAATGGGATAACTAAAGAAGGAGGCACCAGTGGAAATATCTACTATTTGGTTATTTATGATCACTTGTGTCTCATAGGACCCCGAGTACTTGATACTTGTTCCTTGACTATCGCACTATTCGCATGTGGTACCATGAATCCCCTTAGCCAGAGCTTGAATCATTACTTATTTCTTGGGGCCACAGACAAGTTTGGGGCTTTACTACTATCTTGTACTTATGCCATGCTGCTACTTTATTTATTACTATTGCTCGTGGAGAGCGTTTACTACTCTTTTAGGTAAGTGGAATGTTTTTGCAGTATCGACAAGCCTACTTTTGAGTTCTCAGTCATTTGCAACCATTGACACAAACCTCTGGGTCCATTTCGAAGCCGGGCAACTTCGTCACGGGTAGATTAGTAGGGTGGCCCGCTAAAATAATTTATGAATCTTGTGATTGCTTTGTCGTGATGCCTCGTTGGGTTTTTATTTGGTTTTTCCGAGGATGATCATGCGTGTGTTGCTATTTGTCCACCCCTGCAGGGTAAATCTTTCATAAAGCCATGTCTGTGGTTATGGATGACTTGGAGCATAGTTTCTCGATCATAGACAAGCATTACTAAAGTACCGCCTTTAATTTGAATAAAACTTGTCTAGTACTAGTGAAACTTTGATGGAGTTATTAATAAAAATTGCCTATGGATGGTATATTCTTCTGCCTTCTCATTCATGAAATGGGGAGGTGGGCGAGAGATGTTTATTCATGTTGATATATATTTGTTGTGTAATTCACTGTTGTTTAATCAATGAGCGTCTGCCTATCATTTCTTAGGTGGATGTTGTAGCATGCCTCTATAGAAATGCTAGGTTTTATTTTCGCTGCAATTGTGTCACCCTCGGGTTATTCCCTTTAGATGCATAAAGACTTGTTGAGTCCCTTAGGGTATCACATGATAAAATATTGGTTCAAATGAACAGGTATACCCACACGAGGGATATTGTGTCAAGGAGACTAATAATGGTGGAAATGACTGTCGGGTGTAGAGATTCCGGGGCATGGAGATCTTGAGACCATGTGGGCGGGATGTACTTATATTTAGGGCATCTTACACCAATTTGCTTCTTATCCATACTGAAATATTTTCTTCCGGTTCCGCTTGATACTCTAATGTGTAATGTATGAGGATATATCCTAAACTATTACTTATCTAGTATTTTGGATCTTGCCGTATGGCGTTGAATATTTCAATTTCTTTTAGATCGTTTGGCTCTGATGTACTCTTGTATGTCATTGTCATACATACTCATTTGTGTATGCTTGACTCATATAGTCCAGCCAGCTATGTCTCTCGCACTTGAAGCTATAACCATGATAAGTGGGTAGGGTCATTGGCCGGTACCATGCCATGTTCCGCTCTGATGGGACCTACATGTGGGTGGCCTTTGGGCTTCCTTGGTATGATATCCTATCCACTTTTGGGTTATACTGGTTTGTGATTTAGAGCATAGGGTCTAGCGAATTATAACATGTTGTTCCAAATGTTTCAAAATAAGGGGTCAGGACCATATGGATTTCCCATTCACTTTTTCCAAAGATATTGGTCCTTCTGTAGCGCTGAGGTGACTATAGTGGTGTTGCAGGTTTTGAAGGGAGAAGATGATTGTGCTATCAATAATAATACTTTTTTCGTACTTACCCCTAAGGTGGATAGTCCATAGGATTTGGGTTAGTTTAGAATGCTTAGCCTATGTAGTGTTATTTTTTAAATTTCATCTACGGTGGCAACTAATAGACTTAAAACAATGTTACCTAAAATAATTTTAGAGGAATAGTACTCAGTTGTTCTAGGAAGGTTAATTATTGAAAACATCATCACAACGTATAAGTGATTACATTTCATGAAGAAAAAGTGGGCTAAGAGATTGTGTTGATGTGCTCTGGAGTTGTATACGATGAAATCCTATGACTGTATGGAGTGGACCTATTTGCATGCAATCCTGCTACGACTTGGGTTCCATAGGCTTAGGGTGGATATGGCCATGTTTTTGGTCACTTATATATCTTTCATGGTAACCTTTAATTGAGGATGTACCGAGAATTTTACCCCTCGAGGGGTATTCATCAGGGAGATCCTATCTCCCCTATCTTTTCATGTTGGTAGTAGATGGCCTCGCGTGCCTTTTGAAATCAAGAAATGGGTCATCGAACTTAAGTGGTATTTGATGGCAACAACTCCGTGTGTACCAAGTCTTTGAGAATCCAGGTGCAGAGTGTTGTAGCAAGTGTATTTTCCCCCACAAGGGTGACTCGAGGGATTATATCAAACTCTCGGGGAATTATCTTAGGAACCTCTCCTCTTGTCTTCTTCAAGCAACCTACAAAACAAAATATTTTCCTTGTTCCCCAACTCCACCATATGGTTGTCAAGAACAAGTTTTCATATTACTAAAACTAAAATAAAAATATAAAACTAAACAATCAATGACTAGGCAAGGAAAGTAAAAACAATAAAGTAAAGTTATTTTTTGGGTTTTGTTTGTGTTTGCTAGTAGTAAAAGTTTTTTTATTTTCTAACTTAATTAGTACCAAAAATATAAAAGGCAATAAAATTAATGGCAAGTGGTTTCTTGTAATAAAAGGTGGATCGGGGTTCATGAATTCACCTGTATATACTCTCATCAGGTGTAATGTACATAAAATTGTTCAGAAAGATATAAAATTGATGAAACGTAATTATGTGTTTGTTTAGTATGGGCATAACATCCTAATATAAAGATGATGCAACACATCTCACTTATACTCCTCTAGAAAGTGAAAACTGATGTTTGAATATCAAATGTTCTACCTTGAACAAACAAGATAACCTTTTCTATTACCATATGATTATAACACATGCATTCACTTTATACCTAGTGAGTTAACAAAATAAAGGTAAAACCCATAGTAGACCTCGAGTTTCTATCACTACCCAATCACCAGCACCATGTTACTCCATCTAATACACACATTCCCCCACACATGTTTCTCCATACAAGTTTGATCATAAGAAGTACTTAAAATAAGGGTACTTAATATGCATCTATCAATACATCTTACACTTAATAGAATTCTAATCTCAAATATCAAATCATAAAACAAATATCCACCACATAGGAATTAAATAGATGACCATAATCATGAAGGGTAGCTCATATGGTACTAGAACAATCATAGAACAAGAGAGAGATAGATCAAGATACTACCACAAACCCATAGTATATAGGTGGACTACTCCCTCATCATGATGGATATGATATAGATGATGTTGGAGAAGGTAGAGATCCAACTGGCAACGGCTCCGGCGACGTTTCCCCTTCCAATATTTGCTGGTTATGGCTCTATTTTAGTGTTTTTGTGTTTCTGCTCCACCTCCTCGAGATCGCCCCCGGGGTGTTTTCATAGGCGTTTTAGGTCAAGATTTTGAGGTTGAGATGAAGATGGATGGCTGGGGACACTCGAGGAGGGAAAGAGCTAGGGTGGCGTGATTCAGGGTGGGGCATGTCCCACCTGGGCTCTTTTGGGCCTCCGGGCTACCCTTCCGAGGTTCCAGTGCTCTAGGTTATCGTTCTCGCATAAAAATAATCCTCAAAAAATCTTAGGTCCATTTGACTTTGTTTAGGTCAAAAACAAGGTTTTCTTGTCGTATAGAGTTATGACCTAAATAAAGAGGATCATTGGTAAATTCCATAAATCATTGCAAAACATGGATATGACATTATAGATGATGCAAATACATGGGAATATGTGTCAATAAACTACAAAGTTCATGTATGCATTTTACATGCATCGGTACTAAATTGGAACCATCATCCCCAGTGGTTAGTCACTTACCCTTTAAGGATGATAGCATGTTGTTTTTAAGGTAGGTGGGGAGAGTGTTAAGGATAATAAAAGTATAGTGTTAAGCCTCTAGTTAGTAGATTATTATGAAGTGATCTTCAATTCATTTTGCAAAAGGTTGCAATCAAAGTATTAGAACTAAGATGGATAAGATAGAAGTACATAATGAAGATTCGAGTGAAAAGTACTTAGGCATAGACGTTGGTATATCAACTAATGGTGACTTGAAATATCTTAAAATAGAGTATAGAAGAAATTGCATGGTTGGTTGTAGCTAGTGTTATCATTAGGAGGCGAGGAGGTTTTGATGAAAACAGTGCCCCAAGCACTTGCTACTTATTCTATGTTGTGTTTCAAACTACCAAAAGGGTTGTGTTTGCATACCAATATTTTAATTTGAAATTCTGTTGGGGGAGTAAAGAAGGAAATATAAAGACATGATGGGTAGCATGGGAACACATAACAAATCCAAAAAGTCTCGGAGGCATTGGATTTAGGGGGGATTTCAACTCGCGGGTTCAACTTCTGATGCGAGTGCAAAGCGGGGTCCAAGTTCCGTGTAATCGCTCGGATTCGCAAACTGTGGATTCCAATCACTCAGAAGGCCCATTTCAAGCCGAATTCATCCCACCCTTGCCAAATACAAACTTTCTGTCAACTTCCCCGTGAAGGAGACGTCCAGGACCTCCATGTCACTACTCTATCCGTGACGCGAGCACCAAGTCGGCAACAACGTAGGCAAAACGAGGAACTAGACCCCACGCAGCATTGGCAAAATTCACAAATCCACTCACTCCTTCGCATGAACCCTAGTGCCACCGGCGGCGAAATCAACTCTCCACCCAGAACGATCCCTTGGGACATTTGCCTTCTAGCACAAAGTTGTTGTGCCCTCTTGTTGATCCCGAGCTCTAATGTCGTATGATGTGCCCACCGTTCCAAGGATTTAGCCTGCCTCTGCCGCCGGACGAGCTGAGCAGCACGAAGGATGACAGATCATCGTACCCTGAAAGGAGTGTTGGATACATGCGGGTGAGCTACTCTTCTCTTTGATTTTCGCACTAACTATAACTACAATCTGTCTATTGACCTGAAAGAGATAGATCGAACCTAGAATTGTTTGTTGGCCGAACGCTGACAGACAAGTTCTTATTTTTCCCCCAAATTTCTGTCAACTAGGGCCCCCCTAGAGGCCCCTTACGCGGTTTCCGTACGCGTCAATGGATACCAATTGCAAATACCAAATGTGAAGGCCAAGTGGAATGATGGTACTTATGTCGCAATTAAAGAAGCACCAACGCAGATTTGCACTATCTCTGGTATGGTTGTTGCTCTGCGTAAACATATTGATATGGGGCCAACGCAGACTGCACGGTTCAGCTTCATGGATGAACAACGCAGAAAGGTTACTATAAAGCATGATCGTCAGATGTTCGGGTTGCTGAAACGGTTTTCGCACATTCGAATGTTTCTCCTGGAATGTAGAATAGTGGATGTGGAAGCTGCTTCCACTACTAGTGGCCCTGCTATTCAAGCTTAGGGTCGTATGACTCGAAGCCCCGGTGATGTTAAGCAAAATGTGGTTCGTCGTCTGCTCCATGCTTCTGCAGCGCAACCTCCTCGATGGAGTGCCCGTTTTGCCATGGTGCAAGACCCTGTTGTGGATGTAGGTCGTACTTCTGTTGCTAGAACTGCTGTTATTGTGCAAACTAAGGCTTCGGGAGGCCGCCCCGCTGTTGTGGAATCTACTGGTGTTGTTGCTCAGCCTGCTACTGAACCAATCCTTGCTGTTGTTGTGCAAACTAAGGCTTCAGGAGCCCGCACTGCTGTTGCCAGAACTCCTGGTGTTTTTGCTCGGCCTGCTACTAACCCAATCCCTGCTGCTATTGTGCAAACTAAGGCTTTGGGAGGATGCCCCCGCTGTTGTGGAATCTGCTGGTGTTGTTGCTCAGCCTGCTACTGAACGAATACCTCCTTCTGTTGTGCAAACTAAGGCTTCGGGAGGCCGCCCCGCTATTTTCAAATCTGCTAGTGTTATTGCTCAGCCTGCTACTAAACCAATCACTGCTGCTGTTGTGCAAACTAAGGCTTCGAGAGGCCGCCCCGCTGTTGCCAGAACTGCTTGTGTTGTTGCTCAGCCTGCTACTGACCCAATCCCTGCTGCTATTGTGCAAACTAAGGCTTCGGGAGCCGCCCCACTGTTGTGGAATCTGCTGGTGTTGTTGCTCATCCCGCTACTGAACCAATCCCAGCTTCTGTTGTGCAAACTAAGGCTTCGGGAGGCTGCCCCGCTGTTGCCTGAACTGCTGGTGTTGTTGCTCAGCCTGCTACTAATCCAATCCCTGCTGTTGTTTCTAGAACTGCTGTCTTGGGCACTGGTCCTACTCGAACCCGTGGTGAAGTTCAGTGTGTTGCTGCTTCTACCGCCGTCGAGGCTAATCGAAGACTAGTTGTCGAGGAACAAGGCCATGGTTTGGACTCTGATATTGTCATCGAACCTCTCGGTGGTCTCGCTCCTAAGGAAACTGGTGATGGCAAGGTACACTTTCGTATCGGTGTCGAGAAGTTCACTGCAAAATTAGATGATGGCACAGAAAAAATCATCGACGACATTGATGTATCCGTTGGCACATACGATCCTGAAGTGATACAGATATCGGAACTAATAGCAGTGTTACATGAGAAGATGGAGTGGGGATCCTCCCAGGAGGCACATTTGGCATTTTTTGCTTACAATAGCAAAGAGGCTATAGAATTAAAAGTTGACAGTGATTTAGCCGTGCTGATAAGTAGGATGAGTCGAACTAGATGGGAAGTGTACCTATTCTCGCGCCTGCTAACGGTTGGACAGGATTTTGAGATCGACAATGATAAATACGAACTTGTAGAAAACATGATTGACCTGATGGAGGACCTCGCTGGACATGGTTCGAGTGCCAGTAGCTTTGAACAGAGGAGATACTTACAGGGGAGCAACATAAATAGGAGCAGGAAGAGCATCCCCAGAAAGAGCACCCCGAAGAAGGGCATCACCAAGTAGACCACGCCAGAGAAGAGGACACCCAAGAGTTGCATGAAAAAAGGCACCACACCGCAGAGTACACCCCTGAGATCCGGTCATAATGCAACACCGAACAGTAGCAGCAAAAAAGATAAGAGGGCCAGACCGGTGGTGAACGAGGTGGTGAACACACCCAGGAGCAGCAGCAAAAATGCTAAGGTGGCTCGCACGGAGGATACCACACCCAATAGTAGTGGCAAAAATGCTAGCTTGAAGAGGAACATGCCGCAGAGGTCCGGCAATAATGCCGGCACGAAGGAGAACACACCCAATAGTGGCGGCAAAAATGCTAGCTTGATGGGGAAAACACCGCAGAGGTCAGGCAATAATGCCGGCGGGATGGAGAAAAAACACCCAATAGTGGCAGCAAAGGGCTAATTCGAAGGGGAACATGACGCAGAGGTCAGGAAATGATGCCGGCATGCAGGAGCCAACACCCGTGAGGGGAAACAGGAAGGAGATCACATCGAGGAGTAGCAGCAAAAAGGTTAGTTCTGTGAGGAACGCAACGCAGAGGTCAGGCCCTAATGGGGCTACCATCACGAATGATACCATCAGGAAGGAGGATCTACACAAGAAGAGCAAGAGGGTTCTGTACAGTCGATATGAAATAGAATCTGATTACTGTTTGTCTGCGAACAATCATGTGATGCATGACAGTGTAAGACCACCCCCTATGGTTGTAGCAGCACCACAGTTGACGGGGATGTATATTGGGCCAATGTTCTGGTCCATGTAGGTGCAAATGATGGTGCAACCCCACCACTGGGAGTCAATACGATGTGTGCAGTGCTAGGCATTAGTGAGGATGGTGAAGATTCTGAATTAGATATTGAAGATGTCACTGTGGAGCATCAAGAATCCGGTGATGATGAGATCGACGAGACACTTATGGATGGGGCTGGAATTATAGTTGATGACTTGGGTCCCGACGTAGACGAGGTGATACATGACCACGGGGATCCTATAATTTCGGTTGGCAACGAGTTCAGCAGCATGCATGAGTTCAGGATGTCGTTACGGCATTTTTGTATCAAGAGGGAGTTCGATGTTCATATACTGAAGAACACTGCCCAGAGGTATGAGGCGGTTTGCAGGTTAAAGTGGAAGAATTCCTCCTGTTTGAACCGGAGTTTGAAACCAAACAAACTTCTCCTCAGGAGGATAGATGGGGGATAGGTGGTGATACCTTGTCCGTGGAGGATCGCAGCCATATCCCTACCCGCGTCAAAGGCAATTAGGGTATCCTAGCAATGGATGGAGCACATAATATAAGTAAAGTTTATGTGCAAGATCTATCTGTCAACTATGCTTATGTTGTAAATTAATCTGTGTTGCAGGTGAACAAATTGGGCCCTCCCCACATGTGTGCGACAGGGAGCATGTTGAAATCCTCGATGGCTGATACGGAGTGGGTGGCTTTACAAGCTATGTCCATACTAAAGCATAACCCTAGGGAGACCGCAAACAATATTCAGAATAAACTCGTTACTCGGTACAACATTGTCCTACCGTATTACATGGTTTGGAAAGGTAGAGATAAAGCTCTGAAAATATTGCATGGGGATTGGACTAGTACCTTCAGGATGCTATACAACTTCAAGGCTAAGGTACAGGCTAGGTGTCCAGGGAGTGTTGTGGAGATCGACACTAAATCGGAAGGTGGTAAAATTTATTTCAACAGATTTTTCATATCGCTTGAACCTTGCATCTAGGGATTCAAGGACAAATGTAGGCCATATCTGAGCGTAGACAGTACTATCTTAACTAGCAAATGGAAAGGCTGCCTGGAATATTCTACATAATTGGATGGTCACAACTGGATGTTCCCAGTGGCATTCGAGCTGTTTGATACAGAGACAGAGGAAAACCGGGTCTGGTTTATGAGGCAGCTCAGGAGATCTATAGGACAAATGGATCCATTGGCTATATCCACACATGCATGCAAAGAGCTGACGAATGCAGTGAAGGAGGTGTTCCCGCGAGCTGAGGGTAGAGAATCCCATGCCCACCTGATGCTTAACCTGTATAGACACTACACAGGCAGCGTATTTGGTTACATGTTTGCTTCTGCTAGATCTTACAGAGCTGGGCGCTGTGAATATTTCACGAGCAAGATTTTTGCGGAAGCCCTAGATCTTACCCAGTACTTGGCCGCACATCATTTGCAGCTATGGAAGAGGAGTCATTTCAACCCTGACATCAAAGTTGATTACATAAACAACAACCTAGATGAATGCATGAATAACTGGGTGTAGGACATAAAAGTCCGTCCTGTTCATATGTTGATGGACGGCATATGGGGTATGATCATGAAGCTGTTAAATATAAGGAGAGATATTGGTCGGAGACTTAGAGCCATATGCTACCGCCTGTTGTACAGCAACTGCATAAGAGAAGCTTAGGGCTTGGTCATCTTAGGGTTCTCCCGTCAAACAGCAGCAGCTATGAGGTGGTTGATATGTCCAAAAACGGCCACAGGGATGTTGTGAACATTGAGCGGTGGGAATGCAACTACTTAGAGCGGCAGCATACCGGGAAACCATGCGACCACGCATTGGTCTTCTTGGTGAAGAAAAGAAATCTACCACATTTGGATCAATATTTTTCTGACTACTTCTCCCTGGAAAAGTTTAGAGTTGTGTACGCTGGTTCCATCGAGCCCTGTACTAACCCATCTCAGTGGCCTCAAGTCCAACTTAGTTTTGAGCTATGCCAGCCAGTATCAAAAAGGGGTAGAGGTAGACCACAGGTGAAGTGGTTTAAGAATTTTCTAGAGAGGGCTAGTTCATATTTTAGTGGTAGCAAGAAGGGCAAAAACCGATGCAAAACCTGCCGTCTTATAGGCTATAGAGCAGCGGAGATGGTACCTATACAAAAAAATCGGTCGTACTCTGTAGATATTAGGTTCTTAACTGTTTCCTATTTTTTGACAAGAAGTGCAAGGTAAGAAACATGACTGCGGACTAAGTGATTTTGTTGTGGGAAGAAAATCAAAATGAGTGGAGTGATAAGGATGAACACAATTCTAATGCTGATTAGCCTGACTTCCATCGACCCGGAGATGCAGAGTATGTGAAGGTAAGAAAGCTGGCACCCAGGAAGAGGAGGAAGGCGGGCAATGAAGAAGACAAAGGACACCGAGGCAAAGAAGTGGTACCCAGGAAGGGTAAGAAGGCTGGCACCAAAGAAGCACAGTTATGTGTTAATGCCGAACCTGTCTATGTATTCTGTAAAATTCTAGAGATGTGTTCGTGGTAATTGTCGGGCGAAAACAAGCGTGCAGTAGTGTCTTAAGACAATATGAGTTATTTCATGTTCTTGTACTTATCCGTTTATTGACTATGTAATCCAGCTCTCGTAGAGACTTAAGATTTGGTAATGCCTGAAGACACTTTTTGAAACCGAAATTGTGAATGTGCCACAACTATCTATACAGTTGCCACACCGGAGCCGATAGGGATTGCTTCTCCAGTTCGATGGATGGTAGTGGCACAGACATAATTTACATAAGCACTTACTGGTTGCGCCAGTCGGATTAAATCCCTGTTTTTAGATTTACACTTATGAAAAGGATCTGAGCTGAAAAACAAGTTCTAAGCTGCTACAATCCCACGAAGCAGCAATTTAATTCAGCTGTTGGAAAACGCCATGGCAACATAAACAACAAAGGAAACAGATAATGCACAAATAATGAGGAAATTGTTTCCACTTTTCATACCAATATTTAGCTTGTCTATCTCACTAGCTTGCTTCCGCAACTTAGATTGCACGCCTCCTCCCTGCTCCTGCCTCCCCTCCATCTAGCGAAGCTCCCGAATCTCTCTCTCCAGCACATGAATCTCCTCCTCCTTCTCCCACACAGCATCATGAAGATCCTGAACAAGCTTCTTGTGAAAACCTTGAAGGGGCTTTTCGATCCACACAAACATGTCACATCGCGGTCCTCTCCCTTCTCGCGAACAATCGAAGCAAACAAATACAAAATTACATAATGGTTCCTAGATCGGGGTTACCCACTTCGCATAGCATATACGAGGTTACCTCTTTGATGCCACAGTTGCTGAATTTATCTACAGTATTTTCGACGGTCCAAGAAATCCATCTCGGCATCTTCTCACCGCACAAACACAACATCTCGGGGTAGTAATCGTAGGGCGTCTTCCGGTACCTAATGGAGGCATCCTTCCTAGTGGCGTTGAGGCGACCCTGGTTCCGCATGAGACGAACTGCATGAGCTGCGAGCCATGGGCTATGGGAGCGATGGCAGAGGAAAGAGGGGACGGCGGAGGAGCCTTGGATGTCAGAGCAGGGGAATAGTGAAGCGTGATTTATCCCACCTAGTAACTCGAGGAGAATCCTACCGTCCACTTTGTACTGACAGGTGGGGATCCTCCAAAGATCGTGCCTTCATTGTTCAAAGACCCTTTCACGCTCATTTACCGAAAATTTTTGGCCTCATGCCCGCCTACATATCGCTGGGAGGCCTTGCCGAGTAGCCGTCACATGCCTGGTCCCACAGTTTTCCACCCTCCCCGTACACCCTATATGAGGAAAAATCTGCCTTCATGGCTCGCGGTGGCAGATCCATCCACTCCAACGCTCGCGGTCAGGCTCGCCGCAGCGGATCCACCCCTAGATCCTACCTTCGCCGTATAAAATGGCCATGGTTTCTTGAGCCGAACGGCTACAATGTGTCTCCGAGATCGGCCCCTGCTATCTGCAGATGCAATATTTTGGCTTCGAGCTCGAGCAGGAGCCGCCAAGGGTGAAGGGGCTCGATCGTTGCCACCACCGCCCCCTTCATCATTGTTGATTTCGACAAGGATGAGGACGGTGACGACGCAATGCAGAACATCATTGAAGCCTCCTTGGCGAAGGGCAAGCCACGGGCAGGAGTGGATGTCGCTGGTAAGGGCGTGAAGGGGTCACCAATCGCGGCGGACTCTGACGACAGTGTCGTGATCTAGGTCTAGATGTTGTTTAGGATGGTTGCAATTTTGGTTCTGTTTAATGCGAGTACAATTATTGTAATGGGTATGGCGGGCTGCAATGGGAATTATCTATAGCTGTGTTCAGCGCAATAATAGGTGCTCGTGCTTTCACAATAGAAATTGTGTATGTTCCCTTTGCATGCGGCAAAATCCACGTAGATTCCGCTTAAACAAACCAGCAAATTTAGATTACCACCATCGGACAAAATGAACAAGGAAAGGCATAAGATAGACGAACAGATGCCCAATTTGTTCTGACCAAACACTACTAGTTCAGACTTCAGACCACTTGGTCGACAAATACTATTACATTTTATTCCGAGCATTCCCACACACAACTGAAAATCCACGGACATGCTTCAGCTTAGGATCCTACTGGTTCATACTTCAGACCACTTGGTTGACAAATTCTATTGCAATTAACAGTAGGGAGCTCAATCTGAACAAAACTGTTTTTCACACATACACATTATCTTCCTAACCTTAGCACGATGCCCTTCATTCTGCCACTCCAGGATTTGAATCATCAGCGCTATCCTTTCGAAATTCTGCTTGCACTTGGTCAGTTCTTTCTCTGCCTTGATCCTCGGGAACATGTGCACATTGGTAGTTGTGACATCGTGGACTTTCTTCTCGTGCAGTTCAATCCTTGATCCAGTTAGGTCTTTCTCTGCTTTAGCCTTTAGGGCCATCGCCACGTCCCTCTCCTTCCCGACTTTGCTAACCTTGTCTTTCAACCTACGTATTTCACGATGAAGGGTTAGTGCATCATCAAGGGCCATTAACTTCATCTCAGCACTCTCAAGAAGTGCGCTGACTAAGGCTTCTTTCATCTCAGCATTCTTCTCCCATAGTTTATCTAGCGATTTCTACATAGACAGTGGCCACTCCGGATCTACCCATTTGACAACGCCGCAACTTTTGGTTGGACACGCTTCACCCTGCCCACGCCCTAAGAACCACCTGCATGTGTTTCTTCCCTCGAATGCTACAAATTCAGCCGCCATAGGCTCTTGTTTTTTACAACGGGAGGAGTCTCTCCCTTAGCTAAACCGTGATAATCGGAGTCGTACGAAGTCGCGACAGCCTAGCACACTAGACGTACATAAGTAAACAGAGTAGATCTAGCTCAAAATAAATAAATCCCCATAAAATGTAAGGTATGAGATGACTCACGTCCCTTTCACCATATCTGTGATCTTCACGCATTTCCTGGTCGTCTCCCCGTGAAGCCATGACGAGAAGGAGTTGGAGGAGCGGGGTGGCGGCAGGAGAGGTCATTGGTGGGGTGGCGTGCCACCTGCTAGCGGCTAAGGGATGGAGTTAGGACAGTGGCTTCGAGGGGAAGGGGGAGAATTAAAGAACGCCAACCCTACCAACAAAATCCAAAGGCTGTTATAACATGAACACATCTAACGTCTTATGTGCGCGGCACATGGAAAGCATGACACTGGCAGGTGGAGCACGCACGATTATTAAGGAATACTCCCTCCATCCGCAAATAAGTGTACTTCTAGCTTTTTCTTAAGTTAAACTTTATAAAATTTGACCAGATTTTTAGATAAATATAACAACATGTATTACACCAAGGAGTATTATTATAGAACTACGACTAACATACATTAGTCTGACAAGTATGCTCTCCATACCGTACTAGTATTGATTACGGCTTACATTTAAGTACAGCATAAGTTCTACAACTCACTGTCGGTCTTCTTGATGCGAATGCAGAAATGGATCTGCTTGTCCGGTCCAGTATCGACAAGGTACTTGGATGGCACACAAAGGACCGACCTCAGGTCCGTAAACTCCACCTCGCCCAGCGTCGGGCAGCTCGGCGACACGGCTGTCACGTGCACTGCATCGAACGATGGCGGTTGGGCATGCGACCATATGCTCACAGTGTACATCGGCCATGCACACGAGACCGACATGACGCTTACCGCAGACATGAAGGTGGGCCCAGAGACGGTTCCTAGAATGGTTCCTGGAACGCGAGTAGTGATGGTCAAGACAAAAAAAATCCGTCCCCCTACAAAACAAGTCAATGGCGTGCCGGCTCAGGGAACGGCACCTGCTCTTGGATAAGAGTGGCGTAGCCATAGGAGAGCCTAATCACTTCGATTGGGTGATCCCTTGCAAGGTGGACCATGAGCTTTGCCGGCGGGCCGGTGTAGTTGCAGCCGGGCTCCATGCAGCTGCACGCCCTGTGCTGGCACGAGAGCTCGTGCCCTGGAGCACGTGGTAGGGGTAACGGCGAGAGCATCCATGGTGGGAGAACTCGATCTGTACGTCGCCAGGATGTTGCGCGTGAGGATCTTCTCCAGATTCAAGGGCTGGAGATCTGAGTACTCCTTTCGGAGCGGCTCCCACATCTGAAGATCATCGAGAAATTATATAATAGATGTACAGTTAGTTAAGCCGACAGCAGGAATTTGTAAGATAAATTCAAATGCTAGTCGAATGATTTCCTATCTTAAGGTTCAAGTCAGTTGTTGACGTCGGGGAACGGCGCGCAAAAGCCGGTGGCATCGTCCGGCATGGCGAGATGCGGTGGAGAAGGGGTGTGAAAGAGACGTCCTTAGTCACGAGCTCCTATTGATATAGGGTAGAGGGAGGTGCATATAGTAATATATATTTGAATATTATAAGAGTGTGGAATCATGTCGCAGAACAGTGCACTCACGGATCGTCCTTACAAAGAAGCATCCTAGCATCCATGCGGCCCGATCAAACGGTCTGTACATGCGGAACCAGCGCCCCGAGAAGGGGGAAGCAGGCCAGGTCTTCTAGAAGAGACAATCTAATGGTCTACTTTGGCCACTAGGGTTACGATCCGAAGGCTGCTATTAGTCATTAGGGTTACGATACAGGAAACTCTAGATTTCTCCATGAAACCCTGGAATCTCTAGTTGGAGAAGTTGCTGAGAATGCCAAGAGGGAGCTAGGTGCAGGGTTTGGGCTCAATCCGTGCAGTGGATCCATGTTCTGGGCAGTGAGGGGGGGAGTTCTAGGGTTGAAAGCCATGTTAACTCCTACTCGATAGCCATCCGGGGGTTGCGACGTGTGCCAAATGTCACGGTTTGTCTTGCTTATGATTTTATGTTGGTAGTGAATGACACAGAGGGGCTACTTGAGATGATTTCATATTTTTCTTGATTTTTGATGAATTTCCCATTGCCGGGGTTCGGGGGGTGAGAAAATCGGCAAACCTACCGGCGCGTGCATGCACACGAGGTCCATTGCAACCTTGAACCTATGCACTTTCCCAGCCTAGGTACCCCATGGGGCACCCCAAAATATTTTTTCCAGAAAATACAGGGCTATTTCTAGGGTACCTATAGTTAGAAACCGCAATTTTCGGGGCGTGACTCGGGGAAAATACAGTATATGCTTGCACCACGAGATGAGCACCAACCTACTGGGGATGGCAGTCTGCCACGATGTATCATGTGTGTAAATTGCCTCGGGCCCTAGGGTGTGCTCAATTCTCGTACCTCCTTTGCAGAATTGTCGGTTCTCCAGAGTCAGTAAATGGAAACTCTGGATTTCTCCATGGAACCCTGAAATCTCTAGTTGGAGAAGTTGCTTAGAATGCCGAGAGGGAGCTAGGTGCCGGGTTTGGGATCAATCCGCGCAGTGGATCCATGTTCTGGGCAGTGAGGGGGAGGTCTAGGCTTGAAAGCCATGTTAACTCCTACTCGATAGCAATCCGGGGGGTGCGTTGTGTGCCAAAAGTCCCATTTTGTCTTTCTTATGATTTTATGTTGGTAGTGGGTGACACGCAGGGGCTACCCGAGCTGGTTTCGGAATTTTCTTGATTTTCGATGAATTTCCCATTTTCGGGGTTTGGGGGTGGGCAAAATCAGCAAACCCGTTGGCACGCGCAGGCACGCGAGGTCCATTGTAACCTTGAACCTAGGCACTTTCCCAGCCGAGGTACCCCATG
The DNA here is from genome assembly GCA_023614405.1 of Avena insularis. Taxonomy (NCBI): domain Eukaryota; kingdom Viridiplantae; phylum Streptophyta; class Magnoliopsida; order Poales; family Poaceae; genus Avena; species Avena insularis. Next base: position 189,511,639 of record CM042689.1, on the reverse strand, counting down.
GGGCACCCCAAAACATTTTTTCTAGAAAATACAGGGCAATTTCTAGGGTACCTATAGTTAGAAACCACAATTACCGGGGCGTGACTCGGGAAAAATATAGTATATGCTTGCACCACGAGATGAGCACCAACCTCCTGGGGATGGCGATCCGCCACAACGTATCATGCGTGTAAATTGCCTTGAGCCCTAGGGAGCACTCAATTATCGCACCTCCTTTGCAGAATCACCGGTTTTCCGGAGTCGGTAAATGGAAACTCTGGATTTCTCCATGGAACCCTGGAATCTCTAGTAGGAGAAGTTGCTTAGAATGCCGAGAGGGAGCTAGGTGTCGGGTTTGGGCTCAATCTGCGCAGTAGATCCACGTTCTGGGCAGTGAGGGGGAGGTCTAGGGTTGAAATCCATGTTAACTCCTACTCGATAGCCATCCGGGGGGTGTGCCGTATGGCAAAAGTCCCGGTTTGTCTTTCTTATGATTTTATGTTGGTAGTGGGTGACACGCAGGGGCTACTCAAGCTGGCTTTGTATTTTTCTTGATTTTTGATGAATTTCCCATTGTGTGTTTGTGTATGTGTTATGTCTAGGGTTGATATGAAAATGGTTGTACTTAGTTTTCCCCCTCTCATGATAACTCGTCCTCTCTTTGGTTGGTACGCCCTGATGGGTGGAGACAGTTGCCACGCGGATTGTGCCCATCCAACATTGATCCTCTGTGATCTAATGGGCAAGATAGCCCAGCTCCCCCCTCCTGATCTCTCTCTCTCTAGAGACGGACCTCTCTACCACATGAAATAACGAGTTTGCCACCGATACTTTATTTCCATAATCTAGAAGGAAAGTGTACAAAGGCGTATAATTTTCGTATATGCGTGTCTATGCATTTCCTTTTATTCTCTGAAAATTATAAATTACTTGGATTTATATACACGAGGGTATATAAAAATATAAAAATTGTGTGTATTTTCTAGTGCAGCGAGGGGGAAACGCGGTTGCCCGATCGTCTAACCGGTTGCAACGCGTCCACCATGGCACAGGTACGATGCACTGTAATGTCGTGTCAGCGGGGGTTGAACGATGCATCCTCTGCACGCGTCGTACCCTTCACATTAGAGCGTGACAACACACGGGTTCTGGCTAGCCATGCTTTAACCAAGCGCGATGGCCAATTGTGTGAATCAACGGTTCCTCTGGTACAAGGTTTTCCGGAGTCGGTAATAGGAAACTCTAGATTACTCCATGGAACCCTGGAATCTCTAGTTGGAGAAGTTTGTTAGAATGCCGAGAGGGAGCTAGATTCCAGGTTTGGGCTCAATCCGCGCAGTGGATCCACATTCTGGGCAGTGAGGGGGAGGTCTAGGGATGAAAGCCATGTTAACTCCTACTTGATAGCCATCTGGGGGATGCACCGTGTGCCAAAAGTTCCGGTTGGTCTTTCTTCTGATTTTATGTTGGTAGTGAGTGACATGCAAGGGCTACTCGAGCTAGTTTTGTATTTTTTTTGATGAATTTCCCATTGCCAGGGTTCGGGGTGGGCAAAATTGGCAAACCCGCCGGTGCGCGCAGGCACGTGAGGTCCATTGCAACCTTGAACCTAGGCACTTTCCCAGCCTATGTACCCCATGGGCACCCCAAAAAAAATTTCCAGAAAATACAGGGCAATTTCTAGGGTACCTACAGTTAGAAACCACAATTACCGGGGCGTGACTCGGGAAATATACAGTATATGCTTGACCCACAAGATGAGCACCAACCTCCCGGGGATGGCGGTCCGCCACGATGTAGCATGCGTGTAAATTGCCTCGGGCCCTAGGGCGCGCTCAATTCTTGCACCTCCTTTGCAGAATCGTAGGTTTTCCGGAGTCGGTAAATGGAAACTCTAGATTTCTCCATGGAACCCTAGAATATCTAGTTGGATAAGTTGCTTAGAATGCCGAGAGGGAGATAGGTACCAGGTTTGGGATCTATCCACGCAGTGGATCCACGTTCTGGGCAGTGAGGGGGAGGTCTTGGGTTGAAAGCCATGTTAACTCCTACTCGATAGTCATCCGGGCGGTGCGCCGTGTGCCAAAAGTCCCGGTTTGTCCTGTTTATGATTTTATGTTGGTAGTGGGTGACACAAAGGGGCTACTCGAGCTGGTTTCATATTTTTTTGATTTTTGATGAATTTCCCATTGTGTGTTTGTGTGTGTGTTATGTCTAGGGTTGATATGAAAATGGTTGTACTCAGTTTTCCCCCTCTCATGATAACTCGTCCTTACTTTGGTTGGTACGCCCTGATTGGTCGAGATGGTTGTCACACGGATAGTGCCCACCCAACATTGATCCTCTATGATCTAACGGGAAAGATAGCCCCCTCCCCCGTCCCGCTCTCTGTGTGTGTGTGTGTGTTTATGTGTGTTGCGGATATACTTTTCGGGTATACCACAGGACTCGCTGACTAAGTTGGCCCACCAAGGGTTAGAGCTTCGCTTCACCGGCGACCCAGTCAGAGAAAGAGGAGGAGCCAGTTCTGGCTACAACAAGGCCTAAGAGTTACCGACTTAGGCCTGTAGTATTACTTGTAGTCCAAGCTGTATCTAGTTACCGACTCTGTAACGTAGCCGGGTAGGTCTCTCCTGTAACCCTAGGTCCCGGTGACTATATAAACTGGGCCTATGGGATCCTTTAGGGCACAACCAATCGTACTACCATAATCACAAGTAGCATAGGCGAACCTCTCATGTAATCCGCTGTAACATCCGGCTTACGCTGATATATTACTAGGTTGCTAGCAGGAGTAGGATCCGATCACCGCAGTCGGATCTGAACCTGGGAAAACTTGTGCTCACCGCTCCTAGAACATCCGACGTCTCACACCCCATCTTTCCAACGCCACTAGGACCCCCTATGGCGTACTTGTCGACAATCCAACGAGAGTTGGCGCCCAACGTGGGGCAGTTGACCTTTGGAGCTTAGTTCCAGGCGGAATCTGTGTGTGTAGGAATCGGTGAAAATATCTCCATGGGTTGCATAGTCTACACCATTGATGACCCTCTTGACCTTCTCGACGAGACATGGATTTTGGCTTCAAAACCCGTGACGACCTATGTAACTACCTCGGTGAATTATGCTCCTAGTTACAAGCCTGGACGAGCGGAAATGGTTAAAATAGTACGGTGGGGCCCAAATGCCACTCACAGGTAGACCTTTCGGCCGTCCTAACCATTTCCAAACATCAGGACAAGAACGGGCGGCGTAATCGGCAGGCGAAGGGATCAACTACATACACAAATGAGTATGTATGCAAGCCACCATACAATAGTTCTCAGAGCCATTCCATCTAAAAGAAATAGAAATATTGCAACGCCATACGGCAAGATCCAAATATCCTAGATAGATATAATAGTTTAGGATATCTCCTCATACATCAAACATCAGAGTATCGGTGAGCGGAAAACAAGATCCGAGTACGGATAAAAAGCAAATCGGCATAAGATGCCCCATAAATAAACACATCCCGCCCACAGATCTCACGGATCCCCGTTCCCGGAATCTCTACACCAAGTGATCGTTGCCCACATCGTCCGTCTCCTCCAACCAGTATCCATCTTGCGAGTTTACCTGTTCATCTGAATCAAACAATTTATCGTGTGAGACCCTAGGGGTACTCAGCAAGTCTTTATGCCTCTAAAGGGGACACAACCTGGGGTGACGCAATTGCAGCAAAAGATAATACCTAACAATTCTATAGATACTCGCTATCCATCCGCCTAACCAAAGATAGACGGATGTCCATGAATTAATAACAACAGTTATAACGGTAATATTAACAGATCCATCCTCCTCCTCGCTTACCAACGAGAAAGCGGACGAACAATCCCCATCCGTTGGCAGTTTTATTATCCATTCCATGAGAATTGCACTATTTACTAGTCAGGTACTTAGTCAGGTTAAAAGCGGTACTTTAGTTATACTTGTCTATGATCGAGAAACTGTGCTCCAAGTCGTCCATAACCGCGGACACGGCTTTCAGAAAGTTTTACCTAGGTGCACAAATAACAACACACTCGATCAACCTCGGAAAAACCAAATCAAAACCCAACGAGGCGATCACGACAAAGCGATCACATGATTCAGAAATATTTGGGGCCACCCCATTAAGCTACCACGAAGTTGGCCACTCGAGACGGACTCAAGGTTTGTGTGGGACGGCTGTAACGATTTGGGAACCCGAAATGTGACTGGGCTTGTCGACACTGAAAACGTGTCACGGACCTAAAGACAGTGCATCCTCGCACAATCTTAAATTAAGCGATAAAACATGGCATAAGTACAGGATAGTAATAAAGCCCCAAACTAATTGTGGCCCCAAGAAATAAGAATGAATCAAGCTCTGCTCGGGGGTTCATAAGCCTCCGGATGTGGATAAGCGAATATTCAAGGAACAGAATCAAGTACTCGGGTCCTCACGACACAAGTGAGCATGAAAAACCAAATAGCAGATATTGCTCACCGATGCCACTTTCATTAGTTATCCCATTACTACTCCGGTTAAGTTGTTTAGGTACCTCGTTATCCATCAGACACTCACATACCCTACACATGCTGTTCTACGACCCGCATGGCTCAAACAACTCCTGTAGTAATGGCTCATGGGATGGAGGAACAAGCATCTGTGGAGTTTAAAAGGAAAGACTAAGCAGTACTAGGGATAAAAATTAATGCAATCGCAACTCGATGATGCAAGAATAAGATAGAGGCAATAGGTACTGTATGTATGCAAGCATGTGGTAGTGCTTGCCTGGCAGCTCAGCTGAAGCGAGAGAAGGATCTGGGTAGTGCTCCTGGGTTTCTTGATATATCCCCTGCTCAGCGTCTATTCGAAGAAGAACCAAACAAACAAGGGCCAACATAAATAAAGTGCACAAGCATATGAATAAAATGCGACAAGCAAACAATCATGCCATGATGAATGATGCACAATTTGCATGGCAATAAAGTAGCATGGCATGGGTGAGGTGTGGAATACTAGAAATAAACATTTTATGGGGTTTTAATCACATTTTAACCTCAAATAAGTTGTTGTTTACTTTATATTTATATGATGCATGCTGCAAATCAGAACATGGAATGCATAACAGAAAGGTCTCGTCGAGCTGATCGATTTAGACATATTATTTGTTAAATTTGGAGTTATAAAACAAAAGTTATTAATTAATCAAGGCAAAGGGCATTTTATTGTAATTTTGATCAACTCGAAAATTTAAAGTGTTCAAAATATATTTTGAAGGGCATATTTGAATTCCTCACATTTTTCTGATTTCAAAACACATATTATTTGTTTAATTTGGATTTATATTTCAAAAGTTATTTAAATACAGAATTGAATTTGAATTTAAAACATTTTCTGGAAATTTAAATCAAAAGCAATCTAAAATACTTTTGTCACCCAGTGCTAGCCAGAGCCACGGCAATTGGGCCAGGCTACTGTTGGGTGACACAACATGAAAACCTTTTCACACCTGGCTAACCTAGTCTCTGAGAATGACAATTGGGGCTAGCTAGGGCCCAGTGCAGTGGCGGAAGAGCCGAGACTGACAGTGGCCAAAGCAGGAGCGGGTTGAGGGGTGCTAAACTAGGGGGCCTATCTGCAAAGTGTTACTACGGCTGACAGGTGGGCTCAGGCGGAGCGCGGGTTAGGAGTAAAAAGGTTGGGGGGGTAAGCGCAAAATGACGTCGCGATGCACTGTTGTTCTTCTCTGAAAACGTCTGACGACCGATCTGTGCGCGACAGCGGACAGAGCGCCGCGGTGGGGCTCGAACCCGGGACCTGGCGTGCGCGCGCGGAGGCGGCAGCCACTGGGCTAGGCTGGGTGTTGTTGCTGGGTACGGAAACGCGGCTAGGAGTAGCTCTGCGACGGCGTGACAGACGCGCCACCTCACAGATAGAGGGTGTTCGCGAAACGAACGGTGGAGCTAAATGATGCAGAGGCGAGCATGTCGGGAGGAGAGGCTCACCGCGGAGAGCTCGGTGCGTCGGATCGGGCTGGGAAGCGACGGAGGCGAGGGCAGACGGGCCAGCGGCTTAGGGTTGTCAGGCGACGGTGGTGCTGGCGGCTGTGGCGCCCCTCCTCCGCGTTGGCGTGTCCAGGGCGAATCAGAGAGGTTCCCTCGGTCTTCCAGGTCACCTGACACGCTCGCCCGGCGGGCGACGAGAGCAGAGGTAGACTACATGGCCGAGTCTTGGCGACGGTGAAGAAGAAGGGGAAGGAGAGGGCAGGCTCTGGGGCGGATCTGGGGGATGCAGGAGAGGCCGTGGGGATGAGGCAAGCGAGGGAGAGGGAGGAGATGGCCTGTGGGAGTGGGTAGGGATAAAGGTGGCTCGGGTGCCACCTTTCCCTCCTCCTCACGTTCTCGGGTCGAGGCAGGTAGGCAGGGCAGGGCGAGGGTGAGGCTGCACGGTGGCCCAGAGAGAGAGGTAGCACGGGGTGGGGGCTAGCATGCAGGGAGAGAGGGAGAGAAAAGAGGGTCGGGTTAGCTAGGTAGATTAGAGAGGGGTGGTTTGGGTTAGCTAGGTAGGGCTCGGTTTAGGGTTTTAGGGTTGGGACAGGGTAGTTTAGGTGGGGCCAGGGTGGCCAGGTGGGGCCAGCAAGGGAGAGAGAGGGGGTGAGAGAGGTGTGGGTAGCTAGGGTTAGCTTAGAGGGAAACTAGGGTTAGGAGGGAGGGTAAAGAGAGAGGGTGAGATGAGAGAGAGAGAGATGAGGTAGGGTGGTGTGGATTAGAGAGGGTTGATGTGGTGATAGGGTTTAAGCAAGAGCAAACAAGATCAAACCAAAAGGAGGGAGAGAGAGAGATGGGAGATGATCCACTCAAAAATTCAAATAAAATCCAAAAGACTAGAATGTGGTGGTACTTGCATGGCCCATGCAAAATAATTAATGCCATGTTTATTCTTGTGAAAACAATAATACTAACATGGCATTATTCTTATGCATTCCCAAAAGTGGAATAAAGCCAAGCAAAAGGATTTAAAGGAAAGTTCCAGATGGAGTAGATGGAGATGATCACATTTGATTATAATTGGGATTTGCTAGTGTGTATATTCCACTAGATGTTTAATAGTCCCAAAAATACCCCAACATGAGCATAAATCCATAATAATCCATATGAAAGCTAGGAAAAGGGGCACTACTCATAATGCATGCAAGGGTGGCTCCACATATCAATAATGTGAAAACAACATGATGCTAAGATGAGAGCATGTGGGAAAAAGAATTGGATCCATCCCAACCCACATGAGCTAGAGGTAAAACCCAATAAATTTCAATGCTCATATATGGTGGAATGGTGGAATGATGGGGTGATGACAAGAAAGGTGGTGGAGTTAATAAAAGATATGCCCCCAACTCAACTTGGGCATTTAAACAATATATCAAGAACCAAATACAATATCAAGAGGCAAATACAATTTACAATGCATATGAGAGAAGAACCAAAACAAAAAGGGTTTTATATGATGCTCAAATGCAAGGTGGCATGATGACATGAGCATGATATAATTATGATGCAACAATTATATGTAGGAAGAAGCATTTATATAGACTAGGCTAGTAGCATTGCAATTGTTAGACAATTGGGATGCTACAACTCTCCCCCACTAAACAAGAATCTCGCCCCGAGATTCCTAGGAAAAAGAAAACAACACAAGGAGAGGCGGGTGTTCGAATGAAGGTGACCCTCACGTTCCCAAGTTGATGAACCATGGAATGGTGCGACCACTACACCTTGCAAACCTTGCTAGACTTGTTGCGAGTCTTGCGTTTTGCTTGAGAAACAACGGTTAGAAGAGTTGAAGGATTGTCGTGAGACAAGAAGGATAGGATGGACATAGCTTCGGTTTTCTCAAGAAACATGATAAAAGAATAGAACCACTTGTGAAAGAAAGGACAAGATGATGTATCATGGATAAAGAAAGACACACCGTTAAGATTAAAGATTTACTGATACGAGAGAGGATGAATCTTTATCTCGCCGGAAGAAAAGAGCTAGATTGGAGAGGTTTTGAACCACTATGACAATAGCATCGTATCTTCTCTCGGATTTGAGAAATGAAGTTCGGAAACAATATTGCCTTCAAACAATAGAGTCCCTTGATATCAACAGAAAGATTTAGTTAGACCTCGTCGGATTAGATTCTTGTTGCGCCGGTAAGACCCAAAGGATCACGCAATTGAGGTGCGCGGATATAACTTTCAGAGACAGATGTGAAGCCAGATCATGGTGGAATCCCGAGAAACAAAGAATATGGAGGATCTGGAGTTTATTGTAGAGATACTTATTGCTTTCTTTAACCTTGAGGCTAATGCCATAGATTAGCGACTGATGGCATCAACCATAATTGGCCTTACCCCAGAAAAAGAATTGATGAAACAAAGAGAGATAGTTTCCTTTCATCTTGTTTGGGGATGCTGAGCATCGGTAGAAAGACGAGGAACGAAAGGAGTTTGCGTTTGTTTCCACCATATAATTGAAGATTTTGCTCCATCTAGAATAGACAGACCACCAACAAGAGATTATTGATTACTTTCTTCGAGAGAGCACTCCGGAAAAACAAGGACGGAAGTAAGAGTATCGAGGGATAAAGGCCACTTCTAACTTCTGTGGAATGAGTGAATACTCATTAATTCACCAATTCAATGTACAAGAGCGAATGATAAGAGTAGTGGTATGGTAGCTACTCCATCCCGCACTCAAAGCATTACTCCGCACATGAATAAGAAAACCATGCAACCCAACTACCGAAACAGACTGAAGATATTGATAAGAAGAGCTCATGGAACTCCGTTAGAAAACAAGGATAGATGCAAACGATTTGCCGGGTTCACAGATAGATAAAGATGATGATGTTGTCGTCATGTCGGAAGTACCACGCCACCGGAAAGATATGAAGGAAGATTATGGAGAACAACTGCAAGATTCAACAGCTACAGAAAAGATAGCACCAACTTGAACGGAAGGACTACAAGATCTGGAAGGTCTTCATGGCCTCCGGTGGATTGAGCATAGATGATAGAACGAGAGGGTTTCAAAAGATCACTTGACGAGACTGAGGTGAAAGAACTCCATGTTCTTCTTGAAAAGATTGAGAGAGGTTTAGCAGTCTTGAGGAAAATCTATAGCGGAACGACGATGATAACTTGCCAACAAGGAATAACTCCAGATTGGTTGAAGATGGAGGATGGAATTAACAATGGACTTGCTGATTCCAGAATTGAAGCGATCTATTTAGCAGGAGGACGTGGCCGAGATAGGTGACTTCAAAAAGCCAGAATTTCCACTTTGGGAACTTTGCACATGGCAGTGTTAACAAAGCTTGAGAGAAAGGGACACAGATGATCTTCCATGTCCCTCCGTTGATATCTAATAGGCAAGCATATTAACAACATATACCACCATGGATTAACAAGATATTCCCAGAATACCAAGTTCAAGAGGCGGGAGAAACGAACAAATGCTCGAACACTTCCTGAGCTCAACGCTCTTAGAAAGATCAATATTAAGAGCACGGATTCGTGTTGAAGAAGATGCACTGGAAGAATATATTATCTGGTCCTTCGGAAGAAAAAGAGATGTCACCTGGTTCACATTGTCGATTGGATCACCGGTTACAAAGATAAAGAGATCTTGGATAAGAACCGATGATAGCTCATATCTTAAGCAAAGCTATCAGAAGCGAAAAGATGCAATTCCCTCGTATCCAGGAGAATTGTGCAGATATGGAGTTCAAAAAGATGTGCAGCAGGATGGACAGATGATAGACCGCCGTAGTGCTTTGAGAAACTCCGGATTGCCAAAGATGCTTGAATATGCATAGATATGATCACGGTGTACTCAAAATCACAGGAGATAACCGTCACCATTTGGAGGATAGTGGTGATTGCATTTTCCATATTCCACTCATGATAAGTGTCGCATAGCTATGCCGAGAACCAAATTACAATCACCAGCATCGGATCGACACATGTTATGTAATTAGCCCAAGAGATTTGGAGATTAAGCGTCGGTGACAAAAGAATGAGTTAGCATGGACATGCTGATAAAAGGGAGATAGATAATGTTTCACACACGACTGAAAAGGAGTGTGGAAACACAGATGTATCAAAGAAAAATTTTCCGCATTTTTGGCATTAAAATACCAATAGATCATAAAATCACTTATCGTAGAGATTAGCAACCGATGCTTACAGGCGTGAAGTTGCTAGAAGGAAGGACACCCTTAAGAAGATGGCACGGTTAACGAGAAGTCGATAGATCGCCCGGTTCAAAAGCCTGTCAGTATGGAATGTACCACCAGTTGATAACCAAATGCAGTTTGTGATAAGAAAGTTGGATGAAACATGTATACAAGGAATTACACACACACTCACACTTTCTGGTACTACGAGCCGAACACGTGAATCCTAGTTTGAATTTTAAGAATAGGATTGAAAACGTTACACTTCCTTACCAGAAAAGGGTGGGTGGGTGGGTAAGAAGAAAAATGGAAGCAGTCCTACTCTCGCGTTTTGTTTTTCCCTAGTATACATAGCTACCAAAATATTTGCTAGACTGACAATGACCATTTGGCTGAGACCCTGAAGGGCGGGATGGCTCTGATACCAATTGTAACTACCTCGGTGAATTATGCTCCTAGTTACAAGCCTGGACGAGCGGAAATGGTTAAAATAGTACGGTGGGGCCCAAATGCCACTCACAGGTAGACCTTTCGGCCGTCCTAACCATTTCCAAACATCGGGACAAGAACGGGCGGCGTAATCGGTAGGCGAAGGGATCAACTACATACATAAATGAGTATGTATGCAAGCCACCATACAATAGTTCTCAGAGCCATTCCATCTAAAAGAAATAGAAATATTGCAACACCATACGGCAAGATCCAAATATCCTAGATAGATATAATAGTTTAGGATATCTCCTCATGCATCAAACATCCAGTATCGGTGAGCGGAAAACAAGATCCGAGTACGGATAAAAAGCAAATCGGCATAAGATGCCCCATAAATAAACACATCCCGCCCACAGATCTCACGGATCCCCGTTCCCGGAATCTCTACACCAAGTGATCGTTGCCCACATCGTCCGTCTCCTCCAACCAGTATCCATCTTGCGAGTTTACCTGTTCATCTGAATCAAACAATTTATCGTGTGAGACCCTAGGAATTTTCAGCAAGTCTTTATGCCTCTAAAGGGACACAACACAGGGTGACGAATTGCAGCAAAATATAATACCTAAAATTCTATAGATACCGCTATCCATCCGCCTAACCAAAGATAGACGGATGTCCGTGAATTAATAACAACAGTTATAACGGTAATATTAACAGATCCATCCTCCTCCTCGCTTACCAACGAGAAAGCGGACGAACAACCCCCATCCGTTGGCAGTTTTATTATCCATTCCATGAGAATTGCACTATTTACTAGTCAGGTACTTAGTCAGGTTAAAAGCGGTACTTTAGTTATACTTGTCTATGATCGAGAAACTGTGCTCCAAGTCGTCCATAACCGCGGACACGGCTTTCAGAAAGTTTTACCCTGCAGGGGTGCACAAATAGCAACACACACTCGATCAACCTCGGAAAAACCAAATCAAAACCCAACGAGGCAGTCACGACAAAGCGATCACAGGAGTCAGAAATCTTTCAGGGCCACCCCATTAAGCTACCATGACGAAGTTGGCCGACTCGAGACGGACTCAAGGTTTGTGTGTGGACGGCTGTAAACTGGAACCCGAATGACTGGCTTGTCGATCGATAACAAGCGTGTCACGGACCTAAACAGTACAGGTGCATCCTCGCACAATCTTAAATTAAGCAGTAAAACATGGCATAAGTACAGGATAGTAATAAAGCCCCAAACTAATTGTGGCCCCAAGAAATAAGAATGAATCAAGCTCTGGCTCAGGGGGGTTCATAAGCCTCCCGGATGTGGATAGCGCGAATATTCAAGGAACAGGAATCAAGTACTGGGTCCTCAGGACACAAGTGAGCATGAAAACCAAATAGCAGATATTGCTCACCGATGCCACTTTCATTAGTTATCCCATTACTACTCCGGTTAAGTTGTTTAGGTACCTCGTTATCCATCAGACACTCACATACCCTACACATGCTGTTCTACGACCCGCATGGCTCAAACAACTCCTGTAGTAATGGCTCATGGGATGGAGGAACAAGCTTCGGTGGAGTTTAAAAGTAAAGGCTATGCAGTACTTGGGATTCAATTTAATGCAATCGCGACTCGATGATGCAAGAATAAGATAGAGGCAATAGGTACTGTATGTATGCAAGCATGTGGTAGTGCTTGCACAGCAGCTCGATTGAGCGAGAAGGATGGGTAGTGCTCACTGGTTTCTTGATATATCCCTTTCAGCGCCTATTCAAGAAGAACCAAACAAACAAGGGCCAACATAAATAAAGTGCACAAGCATATGAATAAAATGCGACAAGCAAACAATCATGCCATGATGAATGATGCACAATTTGCATGGCAATAAAGTAGCATGGCATGGGTGAGGTGTGGAATACTAGAAATAAACATTTTATGGGGTTTTAATCACATTTTAACCTCAAATAAGTTGCTGTTTACTTTATATTTATATGATGCATGCTGCAAATCAGAACATGGAATGCATAAACAGAAAGGTCTCGTCGAGCTGATCGATTTAGACATATTATTTGTTAAATTTGGAGTTATAAAACAAAAGTTATTAATTAATCAAGGCAAAGGGCATTTTATTGTAATTTTGATCAACTCGAAAATTTAAAGTGTTCAAAATATATTTTGAAGGGCATATTTGAATTCCTCACATTTTTCTGATTTCAAAACACAAATTATTTGTTTAATTTGGATTTATATTTCAAAAGTTATTTAAATACAGATTTGAATTTGAATTTAAAACATTTTCTGGAAATTTAAATCAAAACAGAAATCCAGAAATACTTTTGTCACCCAGCCCAGTGCTAGCCAGAGCCACCGACAGGTGGGCCAGCTGCTGACTGGGCGACACAGCGCGCAGAAAACCTTACATCACGCTGCTAACCTAGTCTCTGAGAATGACAGTGGGGCTAGGCTGGCCAGTGCCAGTGGAAGCCTTGAAAGGTGACAGTGGCCAAAGCAGGGAGGCTGAGTTGAGGGTGCTAAACTAGGGGCCTATCTGCAAAGTGTTACTACGGCAGTGGTGGGCTCAGTGAGCGTGAGTTAGGAGTAAAAGGTTGGGGGGTAAGCGCAAAATGACGTCGCGAGGCACTGTTGTTCTTCTCTGAAAACGTCTGACGACCGATCTGTGCGCGACAATGACAGGCGCCGCGATGGGCTCGAACCGGGACTGGCGTCTTGAGGCGGCAGCCAGGCTAGGCTGGGTGTTGTTGCTGGAGTGCGGGCAGCTAGAGTAGCTCTGCACGCGGCGGACAGACGCCGCTCACCGGCGCATAGAGGGTGTTGGCGAAGCAGGCAGTGGAGCTAGAGCGATGCAGTGGCGAGCATGTCGGGGAGGAGAGAGGCTCACAGCGAGAGCTCGGTGCGTCGAGATCAGGCTGGGAAGCGACGGAGGCGAGGGCGCAGACGGCGGCCAGCTAGGGTTTGTCCAGGCGGCGCTGGTGCTGGCGTGGTATGGCGCCCCTCCTCAGTGGTGTCTCGAAGCGGAGAGGTTCCTCGGTCTTCCAGTCACCTCCCCAGCCAGCCGCCCGGAGCGACGAGGAGCCTTGAGACGCAGTGGCCAGTCTTGTGACAGTGAAGAAGAAGAAGGAGAGGGCAGGCTCACAGGGCGGATCTGGGGGATGCAGGAGAGGCCGTGGGGATGAGGCAAGCGAGGGAGAGGGAGGAGATGGCATGTGGGAGTGGGTAGGGATAAAGGTGGCTCGGGTGCCACCTTTCCCTCCTCCTCACGTGCTCGGGTCGGCAGTGGCGAGGCAGGCGAGGTGAGGGCACGGTGGCCCGAGGGAGAGAGGTAGCAGGGGTGGGGGCTAGCATGCAGGGAGAGAGGGAGAGAAAAGAGGGTCGGGTTAGCTAGGTAGATTAGAGAGGGGTGGTTTGGGTTAGCTAGGTAGGGCTCGGTTTAGGGTTTTAGGGTTGGGACAGGGTAGTTTAGGTGGGGCCAGGGTGGCCAGGTGGGGCCAGCAAGGGAGAGAGAGGGGGTGAGAGAGGTGTGGGTAGCTAGGGTTAGCTTAGAGGGAAACTAGGGTTAGGAGGGAGGGTAAAGAGAGAGGGTGAGATGAGAGAGAGATGAGGTAGGGTGGTGTGGATTAGAGAGGGTTGATGTGGTGATAGGGTTTAAGCAAGAGCAAACAAGATCAAACCAAAAGGAGGGAGAGAGAGAGATGGGAGATGATCCACTCAAAAATTCAAATAAAATCCAAAAGACTAGAATGTGGTGGTACTTGCATGGCCCATGCAAAATAATTAATGCCATGTTTATTCTTGTGAAAACAATAATACTAACATGGCATTATTCTTATGCATTCCCAAAAGTGGAATAAAGCCAAGCAAAAGGATTTAAAGGAAAGTTCCAGATGGAGTAGATGGAGATGATCACATTTGATTATAATTGGGATTTGCTAGTGTGTATATTCCACTAGATGTTTAATAGTCCCAAAAATACCCCAACATGAGCATAAATCCATAATAATCCATATGAAAGCTAGGAAAAGGGGCACTACTCATAATGCATGCAAGGGTGGCTCCACATATCAATAATGTGAAAACAACATGATGCTAAGATGAGAGCATGTGGGAAAAAGAATTGGATCCATCCCAACCCACATGAGCTAGAGGTAAAACCCAATAAATTGCAATGCTCATATATGGTGGAATGGTGGAATGATGGGGTGATGACAAGAAAGGTGGTGGAGTTAATAAAAGATATGCCCCCAACTCAACTTGGGCATTTAAACAATATATCAAGAACCAAATACAATATCAAGAGGCAAATACAATTTACAATGCATATGAGAGAAGAACCAAAACAAAAAGGGTTTTATATGATGCTCAAATGCAAGGTGGCATGATGACATGAGCATGATATAATTATGATGCAACAATTATATGTAGGAAGAAGCATTTATATAGACTAGGCTAGTAGCATTGCAATTGTTAGACAATTGGGATGCTACAACCTATACGATCATGACTATCGACAAGATTGATATTTATCTCAGTTTTGCTAAACCCGCCCAACCCACCCTTGAGGTGATGACCATGGAGGAAGAAGAATCTGGATCTACTTTGTCCACAGAGGTGGAAGATTTCAAGATCCCAGATAAAATCGAACCCACCTAG
This sequence comes from Avena insularis, assembly GCA_023614405.1. NCBI lineage: Eukaryota > Viridiplantae > Streptophyta > Magnoliopsida > Poales > Poaceae > Avena > Avena insularis. The sequence goes on along the minus strand of CM042689.1, from coordinate 189,496,327 downwards.
CCCACTCCAGTAGTGGAAGAAAAATATGAATCTGCATCTGATCTTCCCGAAAAGATCGGATACACAGATGAGGAATACATCCGCTACGGATCCGTCTCTGTCGACATTGAGGCGGAAACCAAGTAATACCACTAGCTCAAGAACATAAACAAGAAGAATAATTGTTTCGTTTACCACATAAGCTCTGGATCTGACTCTGTTGATGCTGGAGCCGGAAGCGATTCAGTCCTAGACGTAGTCGAAGAAAACACCGACTTACCTGGCTCCCCTAAAGAGTCAATAACGTCACATAAACTTAGAAACTTTGACAAGGAGATGGAGGAGTACGAGCAAGAACACGCCTCCAAACCAACACAAGGTGAGCTAGAAAATTTGCCTAGTCCATATGATAGAATGGATGAAAGCTACACCTCACAGGATGATATGGATACCAGAGATTCCTCCGAGATCCACAAGCCAACCACTATGGAAAGTACCGACGGAAGTTTATCCCATGGTACCGGACCAAAAGCCGTCTTTGCCACTGGTACGCACGTTAAGGCTACTGGGCGGTCAAAGAAGAAGAACAAGAATTGACACCGGCAGAGCCGGACGTCGAGGAAACCAACGAAGAAAAATTTGATGAGGAGATCGAGATGGAGAATCAGGATGGAGATCCGATTAATACCACACCGATCGACCCTCCTGTGGATGGGCACGTTGTCACCAAGGGTGCATGTGAAATTTAAAGAGATGCTCTCACGATTCCAATCCTAATGGCTCCAGATCTTACACCGAAGACGCTCTAGAAAAGGGTTGAGGACCTGGAAAAGCATCGTCTATTTTTGCTCGAGGATGCCGCGCGCATCGTCGAGCTTAGGCAGCAGTTAGACAGTGATCCTGCCAAATATCAGTCAGATTTCAAGCGACACCCAAACAAAACAAGGGGAGGTCTGTTTCTTGCTAACAAGAACCTGGATATCCACAAAGATCTATTCGATGGAAAAACCGGAGAGAAGATCCGAGTCTACATCACGCCGTTGGAAAATGCTTCTGTAGCTCGAGCCATCCTCGGCAACAATCTACCTCCACAGCAGGTCTAGCAGTGCGTCACATTGCTGGACAAAGGATTAAAGCAACAGAAAACGGATGCGTCATTCAGTTGTAAGCTGGCCTCAAAGTCCGAGTTTTGCCACACTGGCGCTGACGGAAGGCTCCACGGGGATACGGATCAGCTCTATCGTCCCCGTGGAGAAGAAGAGAATTCAAGAACTGGCTCAAACGGTCACTCCCGCCGGCCGGTGCGTGATTGTGCAAGAGTTATTACGGCTGCGTCCGAAGATGCCATCAGGGCAATGGTTCCTCACCAGGACCATCGTCAGCAAAACAACCGCTATAGAGAAGACCCGAAAACACGCCGCTAGCGAGAAGAGCAAGATCGTCTAAGGATGCCACCATCGAGCCGTCTGGCTGGTAACGCCGGACGAAGAGATGATCCGGACCATCCTAAATCAAGTAGGGACGGAGCCCGAAGAAACCGGCATCGGAGTCAACATAATGAGGCTCCACCTCTACCATCACGTAACCCAGCCGAAAATAATCCACCAGGGCCACCATCGCCTCCTGGCAGCGACCATGAAGGATCCCGACGTAGCCATGGAAGCCGCAGGGGCGGAGGCGGCAATGGTGAAAGGTGAAGCAAAAAATCTGACTCCACCGCGCAGAAGCCGTGAGCCTCCAAGGCGCAGATCTCTCTTGCCGAACGGCGCTCTCCATCGCACTGAATCAAACATAGAGGTGCAGCGGTACGAGGAAGAAGACATGTATGTGGGACTCAAGTTCTTTGGACCATGCATACGTCGGACCAAATTTCCGGTTGATTTTGGTATTGTCAAACACATTCAGCCCTACGATGGCGCGGCTCGGCCAGATACCTGGCTCCAGGATTTTTTCCAGGCTTGCTGCATCACCAAAGGAGGAAACAACCTGGTTGTAGTCCGATATCTCCCGCTTATGCTGAGGAAGATGGCTCGATCGTGGCTCAATGAACTGCCAGAGAATTCAATTCATAACTGGTACGATATCCAAAGTGCGTTCTTTTCAAACTTCGAGGGAACATACAGGTGGCCCTGCACAGTCGGAGACTTGCAGCGTTGCATGCAAAGACCCGGAGAAACCTGCCGGGATTACCTCGGATGCTGGATTGACACGAAGAACTCCTACGAGGGAGTAAATGAGTAAACTGTGATAGAAGCTTTTATTGCAGGACTCCTAGTCAAGCAAATATGCTGATGCCGATGATGATTCAGAAGGGCTACTAAATATTCTGGCCAATCCCAATACGGACAAACAGCCAAAACAACAAGCTCAGAAGCGCAAAAACACCTTGGATGAAAAAACGGCTCCAGACAACGCAGCTGTCAATGCGACATTATGGATCTGGAGGACGAGGAGGGCGCGGAGGCGACCGAGGTAGAGGCCGTGGAACTTCCCGAATCCAGGGAAGAGGAGACCAGCAACCCGGAAGAACCTATACCTGGGCTGACATTGCTGATAATCCCTGTGTCCACCACTTGGATAGTAACGGAAGATCTACCCACACAAATGCCAAGTGTCGTTTCAATGACGACATCAAGAAAGAAGAATCCGTTGGCTATAGAGCCAAGCGACGAAAAGGAAAGAAAAATTCTGAGAAAGGAAAGGAGCACAAGGAAGATTCTTACATGGAAGAAGCGGATACTACCGCAGATCCCAAGTCGGATAGAAAAAAGACTTACGACTCAGAAAGACACATGCGTCTGCTTCCTTGGATCCCAACCTGCCAAAGAAAATAAGGCGGTTCTCCGTGAGCTCAATGCCACGGTTTATGCTGTTCCACAATTTCTGGACTGGTCGGACATAACCCTCACCTTTGATTGCTCAGATCACCTGAGGAAAACACATCGTCAGGGAAAGTACCCTCTGGTCGTCAATCCTCTTATTGATGGCTACGAGTTTTCTAAAACACTCATGGATGGTGGGAGCAGCATCAATATCCTCTACATCGAGACGCTCCACCGCATGAAGATGCACGAGAGCCAGTTGAGTTACATCAGTGTAACTTTCCATGGCATTGTACCAGGGAGACAAGCGGATTCTCTGGGTGATATTACTCTGGACGTGACATTCGGAACCCAAGACAAATACCGGACTGAGCCACTTTTTTTGAGGTGGTATCGTTTAAAAGTGCTTACCACGCCATCTTCGCATGTCCTGCTTACTGGGCGTTCATGGCTCGTCCCTGTTACATCTACAATATGATTAAACTTCCAGGTCCAAAGGGCGTAATAACCATCTGAGGAAACCCGAGGAAGGCGCGAGAGTGCGACAAAGGATCTGCTGCCTTCGCTGAAGCCGTGCTACACGCCTAGGAGTACCAGGAGATCAAGAAGACCATCAACCCGTCCGAGATGCCCGCTACAAAGAACGAGGTGTTGAAGCCAAGTTTTCATTTCAAGGCATCGGAAGAGACGAAGAAAACGTCGCTGAAGGAAGATGATCCCTCCAAGATGACGAACAAAGGGTTAGGCTTAGCCCGCGCATAGGAAAGCGCGCTCGTCAAGATCCTCAAAGCTAATAGTGACATCTTCGCATGGCAGCCTTCTGACATGACCGGAGTACCTAGGGAACTTGCTGAGCACTCTCTTAATGTGTACCCTAACGTTAAACCCATCAAACAGTCCTTACGACGGTTTGGTGATGAAAAGTGCAAAGCGATATCCAAGGAATTAGCCCGACTAGAATTAGCGGATTTTATAACAGAGGTCATCCATACAGATTGGGTGGCAAATCCTGTACTCGTCCCTAAAAAGGACACCATTGATTTAAGGATGTGTGTTGATTATACCGCTTTGAACAAGGCATGCCCAAAAGATCCGTTTCCTTTTCCAAGAATCGATCAAGTTATCGACTCAGCGGCAGGGTCGGAATTACTCTCTTTTCTCGACGCATATTCCGTATATCACCAAATACCGATGAAAGAGTCAGATCAAATTAAGACGTCTTTCATCACTCCTTTTGGAACCTTCTGCTACAAAACTATGCCTTTTGGCTTAAAGAACACAGGAGCAACGTATCAACGTACTATGCAACGTTGTCTCAATGACCAAATCGATCGCAACATCCACATATACATAGATGACATAGCAGTTATCTCCAAAAAGAATGAAACTTTAATTTCTGACTTGGATGAAACATTTGCTAGTCTATGAAAGTTCAATATGATGCTAAATTCAAAGAAGTGTTTCTTTGGAATTCCAGCCGGAAAATTGTTAGGTTTCATTGTCTCAGAGCAAGGCATAGAGGTGAACCGGGAAAAATCAAGGCTATACTAAAAATTACCAGGCCGACTCGCCTGAGGACGTGCAACGTCTCACTGGTTACATTGCAGCAGTGAGTCAGTTCGTCAGCCGGCTCGACGAAAGAGACGCATCTTTATACAAACTCTTGAAGAAAACCGACAAATTTGTCTGGACCCAGGAAGCTGAGATCGCCATACAAAGTTTGAAAGACCTACTTTCAAACCCACTAGTTGTTGCAGCGCCAGAACCTCAGGAGCCTATGTTACACTACATTATAGCGACCAACAAGGTCATAAGTGTGGTAACAGTAGTGGAGCGTGAGGAAGAAGGCCAGGAGCATAAGGTGCAGTGACCAACTTATTACCTGAGTGAGGTCCTGACAGAATCGAAACAACGGTATCCACATCATCAAAAGCTAGCCTATGGAGTGTTCTTTGCATCCAGAAAGCTACACCACTATTTTCAAGAGCACAAGATCACAGTGGGGAGCACCGCTCCCCTGAGAGATATAATCAATAATCGCGACACTACAGGACGTGTCGCAAAGTGGGGAATAGAGCTTGCATCTTTTGACATTTAGTATAAGCTATGTACAACAATCAAGTCCCAAATACTTACCGAATTTGTTGTTGATTGGACAGAGACGGCAGAAAACACAAGTCCTCCAGACTCGGAATTTTGTACCCTTCACTTTGACGGATCAAAGGCACGAGGAGGCTCGGGGGCTGGCATGGTGCTCAAATCACCCCAAGGAGATAAGTTGTTCTATGTGTTGCAAATACACTTTACGGCAACTAACAATATTGCTGAGTATGAAGCATTGCTGCATGGAATACGCATGGCCAAAAACATTGGAATAACAAGACTAATGTGTTACGGAGACTCGGATTTAGTTGATCTGCAAGTATCTGACATCTGCAACGCAAATAAACACATGGCAGCATATAAAGCTATTGTGGACGAACTATTTAAATTGTTCGAGGGTTTTGAAGTGCAACACATCCCTCGAGCAGAAAATAAGGAAGCAGTTGCTCTATCAAGGATAGGCTCTGCGCGGATACAAGTACTGGATGGCGATTTTTTAGAGCATTTAGGAGTCCCCTCCATAGTTTGAGTTGATGAGGACTATCCTAAAAAATCTGACTCACCTTTAAGAGCAGTTATGGCTATAATTCCTAGCTGGACAGAACCCGATCTATATTTCCTGATAGACGGAAAATTACCCGAAGACGAAGTCTTGAGCCGGCAGATCGTCCGACGAGCAAAAGCCTATACTATAATAAATGGTGAGCTCTATAACCGGAGTGTTTCTGGCGTTTTTCAGCGATGTATTTTTTCGGAAGAAGGAGAGGAAATCTTATGAGAAATTCACAAAGGCGGGTGTCGTTACCACGCTATAGCCGTATACTTAGTGGAAAAATCTTCTCGACACGGATTCTTTTGGCTTGCAGCTAAGGCGGATGCCGATAAACTGGTCAAAACATGCAAATGCTGCCAAAAGTACGCCCATCAGGTACACATTCCGGCTGAATAGTTGCGAACAATCCCTATTACATGTCCATTTGCGGTCTGGGGTCTTAATATGTAGGGCCGTTGCGCACGGCAAAATGTGGATTTACTCACCTACTAGTAATGGTGGATAAATTTACAAAGTGGATTGAGGCTAAACGAATAACAAGTTGCGCTGGAGCCACAGCCAGAAAGTTTGTTGAGGTTGTGATCATCCGATTCGGATATCCGCACAGTATAATTACTGACAACGGGAGCAACTTTTCCATTGGAGAACTTGCCTAATTCTGCAAAGAACAAGGGGTCCGACTTGATATTGCATCAGTCGCACATCCACAGGCTAATGGACAAGTCGAAAGAACAAACGGCCTTATTTTACAAGGACTCCGACCTCGTCTCGAGGCACCGCTTCGTCCGACCGCGGGGGCTTGGACGGAACAATTACCATCTACGATATGGAGCTTGCATACAACTCCTAATAGATCAACCGGATATACTCCTTTCTTCTTTGTATATGGTGCAGAAGCAGTTCTTGCAATCGATCTAATTCATCAGTCTCCACAAGTCAAAGCGTATATCGAAGAAGATGTAGAAGTTTATCGAGAAGATGATCTCGATATAATCGAAGAAGTACGCATCTTTGCTGAGCAGAGATCTACAGCCTATCAGCAGAAGTTACGCAAGTATCATAGTCAAGGAGTGCAAAACCGTTCTTTCAAAAAAGGCGATTTGGTTCTCTGACTTTTGCAAAAAGAAAGCACAACCTTTCCCTGATTTGGGAAGGACCTTTTATGATTAGCAGAGTTCTGCATATTGGGTCGTATTATTTAACCGATATGATACCGGTCAAGGAATGACCAGATATTCGAAAGAGAACGAGAGCTGGCGGTAGCACAGACCCGGATGAAATAGACCGACCATGGAATATTGCACAGCTATGTCCCTTCTATTCTTAGTTATATTTCCTTGTAATCATATATGTACATGTTCAAAGTGAAATAAAGTATTGGTTTCCTCATATGTTATCTTTGAGAAGTTTTTTTGCCATCTTATTTCCAAAAGAGCATTTTCAAAAATCCCAGAATGCTTGAAAATACTTTATGCTCATGTTCGTTCTGGTTACGAGTATTGAATATCTAAAAAATGTTACCTTAGGGTAAAAAATTAAATTTATTGTCTATACTTTGGTATTTTATCTGATTGATTAGACGCGGGTATTTTCCGAGTAATGAGTTGTTGGTACTGGAAGCCATCATTCTTTCCGAGTTTAAACTAGTTTAGCAATTGCGCTCTGTTGCTCGGCAAAGTTTCCGTGCCGAAGGTTAGCCAGCCCATGAAAGGGACGAGGTAGAGAGCCAGATAAAATGACAAGTATAGGAATAAACCAAAGAGTGCCTTAGAACATTTTCAAGAACACGCGTAAAATATATAAACATAATTGCTATGATAGTAAAAAGCATCAGTTTTTACCGACTGGCACAAATAAAAACATTGTTTCCGTCATTACATTGCCCAAAAGTTCAGAATAATGCAGAAATATTGTTTATGCTGTAGAGCCAGGTGGTGGTGATGAAGAAGGTGGAGCACTGGAGTCGACAATGTTTTCACCTTGGATCTCAGACTCGGAAGCTGCAAGGTTGTTTTCTGGATCTTGAGGCGAGGGAGGCACGGCAAAAGATTCGAAAAATGGCGTCGCATAGTTGGTCATCTCCACCACACTACAAGCATAACCTCCATAGGAATCTTGGATTGCCTTGATGTCCTGTGGGTTGCCGTCATCATCCTCCTCGGCAATACCCTTGGTGACATGCTAGATTTCCATCTCGTTGTGGTGGCTCATCACCATGGTCAGAGCAGTCTGGGCAGCAGTCCGAGTATAGGAGATCTTTCAGTCCTCGATAAGCTTCGGAATCTCCTTACGCTTGTCCCTCACCTCTTGCACTGACATCTTGTGCAAGTCGGAAAGCTTGACCGACTCGCCAGCCTCTTCAAGAGTGTGGCGGAAGTCGAACAAGATATCTCCGACGAGCTTGATGTGCTTGAGGTGAGGTTCCGAGGAAGGAGAGTCGAAAAGATTCAGGGGGGCTGGGAAAGAACCAAAAGTCAAAATTCAACTAAAAACAAAGTCGAAAAATCAATGTAAAACATAAGTCGGAAATCTTACCTAGCACAGAATAATTCCACTGAGCATGCTCCTCGCATAGGCTATTCAGTTCTCTTTCTGTGGCCTGGGCCAGATCCCTCTGACTATCAAGGTCCTTCCGAAGATCATCCACTTGTTTGTCTCGGAGGGCTAGCAGCTTCTCAAGCCTCACGGTCTCATGGTTGCTTGACTCTAGGACAGCGGCTACGGATTTCTCCGATTCAATGGTTTGCTTCTCAAGCTTGTCCCAGAGCTCAGCATTTTCTAGTTCCAAGACCTTGTAGTTCTCGGATTGCTCTACCATCTTGCTGGACTCGCAAAACAGTTCTGCAAAGGGAAAATATCAGTCGGACAAAACAAGTTTGACTATGACAATAGCTAATTGACAAAAAGGAAGCCAGAAAAATTACCTTCTGCTTCATTTTTCTCAACTTGCAACTTTGAATTCTCAAGGCGCAAGGCTTTGATCTCCTTGTGTTTAGTACAAATGTTCTTGAGCAATTCCTGGTTGGAAGATGCAATTTTCTGTAAGTTTAGAAGACAGAAATACCGTCAGATGGCTACTAAGACTCGGGCTGCAAATTTAACTAAGTAAAGACACAGCACGAGCCTTGGGGGCTACAATACATCGTTCTTTTGCAACCTAAAATCATCAACTAGGATCCAACGCTATTTATCCGACTTGATGCTTGGGGGCTAGAGGATATGATAATAAAATAAATGCAAATAAGAATCGGAAACTTACAATGTGTTCCAAGTGCAACTTCTCAAATCCGAGTTTGGTGCTGTGAAACACCTTCTCGGCAAGGGAGAGGGTGGGAACATCCATTGCTGGGAGTTCGCCAGACTCTATCTTAGCATTCCGGACCAAAATTTGGTCCAGGAGGCTGACCAGCTTGACGTCCTCCTGCTCCTGGCTCGCTTCCTCTGCAGTTAAGGTTTGCTTCTCAAGGCTGGACTGAGCCAGCCTAAGGATCTCTTCCTTCTTTTTCCTCTTTAGGCCAGAGACAGCAGAGCCGGCTGCTTTATCCAAACTTCATGTAGAAATTACCACGGGATCATTACCCTTGATAGGTTCACCCTTATGAATTGCCTGATCACCAATGGTGACCAGTGCTTGCTAGATGTTGCCAGCATCAGGAGAGGCGGAAGCTTCCTGTCCTGATGGAGTACTGCATGGAGTTAGTGGCGGCATGGCAGGGGAGACGACAAGTTTTTGCTGACGCAGTTGCTTGGCCGGCTTGCTGTCCGTCTTGGTCTTACTCTTCAAAACTGCTTTAGCTCTAGAACACGAAAATCCAAATATCAAGTGTGTTTCTGGAGAGAAAGAAAGGTACAAGGTATTGAAATAAAAGACAAGATGCTTACTTTTTAACTACTGGCAGCACTTGGCTACCAGCAGTGACAACAACTTCTTTAGCTTTGCGCTTCTTGGAGGCAGAGGCGGGAACTTCTTGCACGTCGCCATCCTCCGTTCCCTCCGGATTGTTTGAGAGATAGCCCTCTAGTGGAGCTAGCTCAGACTCTGGGAGTTTCTTGAGCTGACAAATTCATCGGTGAAAATGAAGTCAGAGAAGGAATAGAACAAAAAAACTGATGAAATGCCAAAGCAGAGTCGAAATATTTACCGGAGTCAGAGGACGGTTGTCGTAAACATCTTCATGGAGACATCCGCAACTTTTCGTTCCACTCTTTCCTTGATCAAATATTCCATAAGGGTCTTGTAGTCCTTTGCTGGAATCTGGCTCGAACTGACCCGCATCTTGTACTTCTTGTCGCTGGTGATCTGGTGCATGAGGCGGTCCCCATGGTGCTGTAGAGGCTGAATCTGGCACTCCAACCAGCAGTGGATCAAGTCGGATCCACGAAGGCCCTCGTGCTTCATCAGAAACTCAATCCTCCTTTTGGCGAGGATCAAGATATCTGATAGCTTCGGTGCCTCCGTGTCCATGACCTTTGATGGGGAACGGCACGTCGGTGAATGTCGAAAGACCTTCCACCTTTCCAGGATCCAGAATATCCTTGTGATAAAAGAAGGTTCCGGCCCAGCGTTTGACGGATTAACTAGCATTAATCCTAGGATAAACATGGTTTCTCCTAAGGACTAAGCTAAGGGTGCCAGTGGTGTAAGGCACACTAGCGCTAATAGAGTTCTTATGGGTACCATAGTAGTACTGGAAAAGGGTGAGACTTGGCCTAATGCCAAGAAACCCCTCGCACAGATATGCGTGAGTGTTAAGCTCGAGCAGAGAGTTGGGAGGGAGATTATGGAGTTACACACCGTAATAGTTGAGGACCACGACAAAGAAGTTCGACGGTGGCAAGCTGAGGTTGCGGTCGACGTGCGTGCTGAACAGCACCCTCTCGCCGTCGCATGGGGCGGGAACGGCGTGCCCTGAGGTGCTCTGCCACGCGCCGACGACAATGAATCCTTCGTCCTCCATGACTTGGACTTCGGCATCATCCATGATGCTGCGAACCCAGAGGCCCCGCATCTTCTTCTCATCAGCCGCCGATGAACCCCCGCCGCTCTTGAACCCGAGGCTGACGCCATTGGTCTTGGAGGAGAAGGACTGGTGGGGAAGAGAGATTTTTTGAGATGTGTAGATGGGAATGGCCGTGGAGATCTCGAGGAGTACAAGGAGGCAATGAATGAATCGGTGGAGAGATAAATCTGAGAGAAGGATTTTCTCCTCTCTTTTATTTACCTCTGCTCCAAGATTACTGCATTGATTCGCATGATTAGCGCCACGCCTATAGGAGAGAGGTATGTAGCTTCCTCGTGACTCTTCCGCCCCCTTGATTTTTCGCATAAGCATTGAAACGACGTTCTTTTCTGTAAGGAACGGACCCACCAACGGTCGTGTCGATGGGACTCTTTTCAGTGACAAGACCTGGTCTGAAAAGTTGTCAGCCCGCACGCCACTGTAAAATCGGTCTCATGTTTCAAACTAAGCAAGGAAAATACTAAAATCAGGACAGAGCATATCCGACTCAATTGACTCGAAATCCTACACTACTAAATGAATTTTTCGGGAACCCTTCAAGATTAGGAAGACGAAGAAACCATCAAGCTAGACGATTTATCCGACTTTGGATCTTGGAGACTTCTGGGGGCTACTGTTGGGGATATACTTTCCGGGTATACCCACAGGACTCACTGACCAGGGTGGCCCACCAACGGGTTAGAGCTTTGCTTCACGACCGGCCCAGTCAGAGAAAGAGGAGGAGCCAGTTCCGGCTACGACAAGGCCCAGAAGAGTTACCGACTTAGGCCTGTAGTATTACTTATAGTCCAAGCTGTATCTAGTTACCGACTCTATAACGTAGCCGGATAGGTCTCTCCTTTAACCTTAGGTCCCGGTGAATATATAAACCGGCCATATGGGAGCCTTTTGGACACAACCAATCGTACTACCACAATCACAACTCGCACAGGCGAACCTCTCTTGTAATCCGCTGTAATATCCGGCTTACGCTGATATATTACTGGGTTGCTATCAGGAGTAGGATCCGTTCACCACAGTCGGATCTGAACATAGGTAAACTTGTGCTCATCGCTCCTAAAACATCCGATGTCTCACACCCCATCTTTCCAACGCCACTAGGACCCCCTTGAAGTAAATATGCCCTAGAGGCAATCATAGAGATGATCACATTTCTTATGTATCCATGAGTTATTGTATTGTTCCTTGAATATCCATATCAGGCAACTTGTATTGATTGGAAATTATGTGATTTTTTTGTGAAACCCTTTACTTGTATGGTTATTTAATAGTTGTACCTAGTCGGAGTTCATGTGAGGACACATGTGAATATTAGACTAGCACATCGATTGGTTGATGACTATGTTTCGCAAGTCATAAATATGGAGATGTCAAACCAATGATGTGGACACATGATATGAACATGGGGTTGGACTGACCCAACTTGAGAATGGCAGTTAGTTGCAGCTCTCTCTCTATACATCATGTACGTTTTGTCCTTAGACCTAAGATTGTCGCATGTACTTGAGATGTGGATCGACATACTTTGGGGCTATCAGACGCTACTCCGTAACTGGGTAGTTATAAAGGTAGCTTTCGGGTTTGTCCTGAAGCATGCTGCAAGGCATGGTTAATCAAGATGGGATTTGCCCCTCTCTACTTGAGAGAGATATCTCTGGGCCCCTCGGGTGATCGGATCCATAAATGCATGGACGTGCTACATATGGTTAAGAGTTAACCTAGTAAAGGGATTCTGAATCATAGTATCGAGAAAGGGAGGTCAGCTTGGAGCTAGACCAAATATCGTGAGGCAAAGGGAAAGATATGTAATAAACCTTGTGATGGTTTTTCTGATATGATCTTTGTATGCGTTTAGGAGTTGGCACGTCTTGCTAGAGGCCGCTACCAACTATTGACAGAATAAGTGTATTCGTGTCATGTCTATACATATATGAACCTATAGGGTCACACACTTAAGGGGCTGGAAGCCTAATGAGGATTGGATCCGAATTAGACCAGACTTAGGCTACTAATAGGCTGCTAATGTAGAAGCCCACTAGGGACGCCTATATAAGAGAGGGTGGGGCGTGCTCATCAGGGTTAGACCATTCCACCCAGCCGCCACTCCTCACGCCTGTGTTGCACGCGCGGACCTAGTAGTCCGGCGTCTCACGCTTACACCCTGTACGTGTGGATACCTCGGAGGCGCTGCATCTGTAGCGCTTTGGACGAGCCGCGCAAGAGGAGCTGCTCGTGGGATGAGAATGAGGAGGAGACATAGATCGCCTACACCGCCTTGACACGCTTCATCAAGTTCCGCAACTGTGCGTCTAGTGGTAATCCTATGATCTATGACAACAGTAATCCTGGTTTACGTGGTAGAAAATTGTATCCTTTCACCCCTATGGCGTACTTGTCGACAATCCGACGACACTCTCGAGACGGACCTCTCTATCCACCCGAAATAATGAGTTTGCCACCGATACTTTACTTCCATAATCTAGGAGGAAAGTGTACAAAGGCATATAATTTTCGTATATGTGTGTCGATGCATTTCTTTTATTCTCTAAAATTATAAACTATTTGGATTTAGATACACGAAGGTATATTAAAATATAAAAATGTGTGTATTTTCTAGTGCAGCGAGGGGGAAACGAGGCGGCACGCTCGTCTAACCGGTTGCAACGCGTCCACCATGGCACAAGTATGGTGCACTGTAATGTCGTGTCAGCGGGGGTCAAACGATGCATCCTCTACATGCATCGTACCCTTCACATTAGAGCGTGACAACGCACGGGGTCTGGATAGCCATGCTTTAACCAAGCGCAATGACCAATTGTGTGAATCAACGGTTCCTCTCGTACTAGGTTTTCGGAGTTGGTAAAAGGAAACTCTGGATTTATCCATGGAACCCTGGAATCTCTAGTTGGAGAAGTTGCTTAGAATACCAAGAGGAATCTAGGTGCCGGTTTGGGCTCAATCCGCGCAGTTGATCCACGTTCTGGGCAGTGAGGGGAGGTCTAGGTTTGAAAGTCATGTTAACTCCTACTCGATAGCCATCCGAGGGGTGCGATGTGTGCCAAAAGTACCGGTTTGTATTGCTTATGATTTTATGTTGGCAGTGGGTGACACGCAAGGGCTACTTGAGCTGGTTTCATATTTTTCTTGATTTTTGATGAATTTCCCATTGCCGGGGTTCGGGGGTGGGCAAAATTGGCAAACCTGCCGGCGCGCACAGGCACGCGAGGTCCATTGCAACCTTGAACCTAGGCACTTTCCCAGCCTAGGTACCCCATGGGGCACCCCAAAACATTTTTTCCATAAAATACAGGAAAATTTCTAGGGTACCTACAGTTAGAAACCGCAATTGCCGAGGCGTGACTCGGGGAAAATACAGTATATGCTTGCACCACGAGATGAGCACCAACCTCCTGGGGATGGCAGTCCGCCATGATGTAGCATGCGTGTAAATTGCCTCGAGCCCTAGGGCGCGGTCAATTCTCGCACCTCCTTTGCAGAATCGCCGGTTTTCCGGTGTCGGTAAATGGAAACTCTGGATTTCTCCATGGAACCCTAGAATCTCTAGTTGGAGAATTGCTTAGAAAGACGAGAGGGAGCTAGGTGCCAGGTTTGGGCTCAATCCATGCAGTGCATCCACGTTCTGGGCAGTGATGGGGAGGTCTAGGGTTGAAGCCATGTTAACTCCTACTCGATAGCCATCCGGGGGTACACCGTGTGCCAAAAGTCCCGGTTTGTCTTTCTTCTGATTTTATGTTGGTAGTGGGTGACACACAGGGGCTACTCTAGCTGGTTTCGTATATTTTTGATTTTTGATGAATTTCCCATTGACGGGGTTCGGGGGTGGGCAAAATCGGCAAACCCGCCGGCGCGCGTAGGCACGCGAGGTCCATTGCAACCTTCAACATATGTACTTTCCCAGCCTAGGAACCCCATGGGGCGCCCCAAAAGATTTTTTTCAAGAAAATACAGGGCAATTTCTAGGGTACCTACAGTTAAAAACCGCAATTACCGGGGCGTGACTCGGGAAAAATACAGTATATGCTTGCACCACGAGATGAGCACCAACCTCCCGGGGATGGCGCTCCACCACGACGTAGCATGTGTGTAAATTGCATCGGGCCCTTGGGTGCGCTCAATTCTCGCACCTCCTTTGCAGAATCGCCGGTTTTCGGAGTCGGTAAATGGAAACTCTGGATTTCTCCATGGAACCATAGAATCTCCAGTTGGAGAACTTGCTTAGAATGTCGAAAGGGAGCTACGTGTCGGGTTTGGGCTCAATCCGCACAATGGATCCACGTTCTGGGCAGTGAGGGGGAGGTCTAGGGTTGAAAGCCATGTTAACTCCTACTCGATAACCATCTAGGGGGTACGCCGTGTGCCAAAACTCCCGGTTTGCCATGTTTATGATTTTATGTTCGTAGTGGGTGACACACAGGGGCTACTCGAGCTGGTTTCATATTTTTTTGATTTTTGATGACTTTCCCATTTTGTTTTTCTGTGTGTGATGTCTAGGGTTGATATGAAAATGGTTGTACTCAGTTTTCCCCCTCTCATGATAACTCGTCCTCACTTTGGTTGGTACGCCCTGATTGGTTGAGATGGTTGTGACGCGGATCTTGCCCACCCAACATTGATCCTTTGTGATCTAACGGGCAAGATAACCCCCTCACCCTCCCTCCCTTCCTCTCTCTCTCTCTCTCTCTCTCTCTCTCTCTCTCTCTCTCTCTCTATCTCTATGTCTCTCTGGATACGACCCTCTCTATCCACGCGAAATAACGAGTTTGCCACCAATACTTTACTTCCATAATCTAGAAGTAAAGTGTACAAACGTGTATCATTTTTGTATATGCGTGTCTATGCATTTCATTTTATTCTCTAAAAATTATAAACTATTTGGATTTAGATACACGAGGGTATATTAAAATATAAAAATGTGTGTATTTTCTAGTGCAGCGATGGGGAAACACGACGGCACGCTCGTCTAACCAGTTGCAATGCGTCCACCATGGCACAAGTATGGTGCACTATAATGTCGTGTCAGCGGGGGTCAAACGGTGCATCCTCTACACGCGTCGTACCCTTCACATTAGACCATGAGAACACACGGGGTCTGGCTAGCCATGCTTTAACCAAGCGCGATTACCAATTGTGTGAATCAATGGTTCCTCTCGTACTAGGTTTTCCGGAGTCGGTAAAAGAAAACTCTGGATTTCTCCATGGAACCCTGGAATCTCTACTTGGATAAGTTGCTTAGAATGCCGAGAGGGAGCTAGGTGCTACTTTGGGCTCAATCTGCGCAGTGGATCCACGTTCTGGGCAGTGAGGTAGAGGTCTAGGGTTTAAAGCCATGTTAACTCCTACTCGATAGCCATCCGGGGGGTGCGTCGTGTGCCAAAAGTACAGGTTTCTCTTGCTTATGAGTTTATGTTGGCAGTGGGTGACACACAGGGGCTACTCGAGCTGGTTTTGTATTTTTCTTGATTTTTGATGGATTTCCCATTGCCGGGGTTCGGGGGGTGGGCAAAATTGGCAAACCCGCCGGCGCGCGCAGGCACGCGAGTTCCATTGCAACCTTCAACCTAGGCACTTTACCAGCCTAGGTACCCCATGGGGCACCCCAAAACATTTTTTCTAGAAAATACAGGGCAATTTCTAGGGTACCTACAGTTAGAAACCGCAATTGTCGGAGCGTGACTCGGGGAAAATACAATATATGCTTGCACCACGAGATGAACACCAACCTCCCGGGGATGGTGGTCCGCCATGATGTAGCATTCATGTAAATTGCCTCGGACCTTAGGGTGCGCTCAATTCTCGCACCTCCTTTGCAGAATCGCCAGTTTTCCGGTGTCAGTAAATGGAAACTCTGGATTTCTCCATGGAACCCTGGAATCTCTAGTTGGAGAAGTTGCTTAGAATGCCGAGAGGGAGATAGGTGCCGGGTTTGGGATCTATCCGCGTAGTGCATCCACGTTCTGGGCAGTGAGGGGGAGCTCTAGAGTTGAAAGCCGTTTTAACTCCTACTCGATAGCCATCCGGGGGTGCACCGTGTGCCAAAGTCCCGGTTTGTCTTTCTTCTAATTTTATGTTAGTAGTGGGTAACACGCAGGGGCTACTCGAGTTGGTTTCGTATTTTTTTATTTTTGATGAATTTCCCATTGACGAGGTTCGGGGGTGGGCAAAATCGGCAAACCCGCCGGCGCGCGTAGGCACGCGAGGTCCATTGCAACCTTGAACCTATGCACTTTCCCAGCCTAGGAACCCCATGGGGCACCGCAAAACATTTTTTCTAGAAAATACAGGGCAATTTTTAGGGTACCTACAGTTAGAAACCACAATTACCGGGGCGTGACTCGGGAAAAATACAGTATATGCTTGCACCACGAGATGAGCACCAAACTCCCGGGGATGGCACTCCACCACGATGTAGCATGCATGTAAATTTCCTCGGGCCCTTGGGTGCTCTCAATTCTCGCACCTCCTTTGCAGAATCGCCGGTTTTCAGAGTCGGTAAATGGAAACTCTGGATTTCTCCATGGAACCCTGGAATCTCTAGCTGGAGAAGTTGCTTAGAATACCAAGAGGGAGCTAGGTGTCGGGTTTGGGCTCAATCCGCACAGTGAATCCACGTTCTGGGCAGTGAGGCGGAGTTCTAGGGTTGAAAGCCATGTTAACTCCTAGTCGATAGCCATCCGGGAGGTGCGTCGTGTGCCAAAAGTCCCGTTTTGTCATGTTTATGATTTTATGTTGGTAGTGGGTGACACACAGGGGCTACTCGAGCTGGTTTCATATTTTTTCATTTTTGATGAATTTCCCATTTGGTGTTTGTGTGTGTGTTATGTCTAGGGTTGATATGAAAATGGTTGTACTCATTTTTCCCCCTCTCATGATAACTCTTCCTCACTTTGGTTGGTACGCCCTGATCTAACAGGCAACATAGCCCCCCTCCCGCTCCCTCTCTCTCTCTCTCTCTCTTTCTCTCTGTGTGTGTGGATACGGACCTCTCTATCCACGCGAAATAACTAGTTTGCCACCAATACTTTACTTCCATAATCTAGAAGGAAAGTGTACAAAGGCGTATAATTTTCGTATATGCGTGTCTATGCATTTCCTTTTATTCTCTAAAAATTATAAACTATTTGGATTTATATACACGAGGGTATATAAAAATATAAAAAATATGTGTATTTTCTAGTGTAGCGAGGGGGAAACGTGGTGGCACGGTCGTCTAACCAGTGGCAACACGTACACCATGGCACAAGTACGATGCACTGTAATATAGTGTCAGCTGGAGTCGAACGATGAATCCTCTACACGTGTCGTACCATTCACATTTGAGCGTGACAACACACGGGGTCTGGCTAGCCATGCTTTAACCATTGTGTTTTTAGGCGTCCCTCCTTTCGACCCTTCTATGAGAAGCAATTGATCGAGACGTAGATTAAATAATCCATAGAGTGGTCATGTCATGCCTATGAAAAGCCTACTACTGCTCTAGCTGCAAACGGGAACGGGTCTCACAGTACCGCGCATGCAATCTCACTTCTAGGTAGGGCCCATGGCACGAACCGTCCACGCGTTAGCCAGGAGCCCTACCGGGGCACCCAAACGATGAGCCTCGAGGCAGAGGGCCCTAGGCGGAGACTTAACAATGCCCCGTCTTTAAAACCTACTCCTCGGCATCGTCTCCTTCCCACGCATTAACCAATTCTTCCCAATCTAGCAAAACCCACAAACCTCACCGTACAGCTCGAGGCCGAACAGCCACCGTCTCCCTTCCGACGCCATGAAGCGAGTTCTTGTAGGTGAGTCTTCGGGTGCTGCCACCGGGCTGCCTGCGCGTGCCACGGGCGATGCGGCGCCTCCCGCCGCAGATCTGGAGGAGATGCATGCAACCCAGGGCGAGGAGGACGTCCAGTTCGAACCTTATGAGGACTATGTGCTCACGGGTGTAGAAGACTTCGGATCCCCCGATGAGGGCGAGGAGTTCGACGAGCATATTCTGCTCGTGTACCCGGAGGTACTTTTATTTCTCCACCTTTCTAGTTTAATTTTCATATTTTCTGGTCGGGTTGTAGATGTACTAGTACCGAATCTGTTAAAGTGATTCGTATTCTACCGATCATGATCAGATGCACCATATAACCCGCTGCATGCAAAGATTTAGTCTGTTCTGAATTACTCCACATTCTCCATTTAGGAGCGAGCTGTGGAGACAACCGTAATAAACCTGTAAAATTGTGCTGTAGTTTTCAGAGTAACTTGAAATGGTTGTTCGAATATCTATGCATGACTGGTAAGTAAATTTATTTTGCTCATTTTTTTGCATTTTTTGCACATTACAGGATGATTCAAGTGAGGTGGGCTCTGACAAGGAGTACAGGGACGACAAGAGCCGCCACGTCTTGAAGAGTATCAAGAGCGGGAATATCCATTTCCGCACTCTAAGTGGGGATCTCAGTTGCCCCTTCTATAGCAAAAGAGTCAACCCGAGGATGGACGGCATGATTCAGCATGCGGTTGGCATTAGTAATGCTTCACTCAAGCCGGTAATCAAGGCTAAGCACACTACGTATGGCAAATTC
Organism: Avena insularis; assembly: GCA_023614405.1. Lineage (NCBI taxonomy): Eukaryota > Viridiplantae > Streptophyta > Magnoliopsida > Poales > Poaceae > Avena > Avena insularis. The sequence continues at coordinate 189,477,264 of CM042689.1, read as the reverse complement.
CCGAGGGAGTACGTCAGGACCGGCCTTGTATCCCCAGCGTTCGGGGTCGGCCGGATCCGCCGCTCCAGGACGGCGAAGAAGTGACCTTGCTGCCTCCTACGGCAACTAATAATTATAAGTTATTTCTGTCATTTCTAGAACATGAGACTATATGTGGTGTGTTGGAATGGACGCAATGTCTTCGTGCGTGTCTGTGTGTTGCATCCATGTCGCCGTCCTCTCGATCACCACGCCATCGCCAAGTATAGCGCACACCCTTCCTGCACGGAACGACCATGCAATCGTAGCCCTGCGATGTCGAAACCGATGGTGCTCGACCGGTCAAACTTTCTTCATGGTAGGTAAAGACCGTAGTGATGGTAAATGTGATCTCCCCGTCCCTCCTCCTCCCCCCTCCGCTTTTAACGAAGGGCCTCCCGTCCCCGCAGCCCTATGTTGTGCAAATTCTGTTTGTGCCATTCGCATGCGGCAGCATCCAGAACTGCCATGCAGTGCCTGGGTTTACTTTCTGTGGCTTGACTTTTCTAAAAGTTTGCCCAAAATTTCGGTGGCTTGACCATTCAAAAATATATATAGGCCTCAAGCCTTGGGATGGAGGGAGTACTCCCTCCCTCCCAGTTTAGGATGCACATAATTTTTTCAAGATTTCTCAAATTAGGATGCGTATTGTGCATGGAAGCCTAGTGCTAACCTGACTCTTTTTCCCCTGATTAAATACTGCATGCAATTAACTTATTATACGTTTCCCTTCCCACAATGATGACTAACCAATGCATGCATCAGTTTTAATAGGGAGGCTCCACACGGTGGCATGCATGAGTAGTAATGAGTAAATCGGGAAAGGGTTAATTCAATCCAGAATTTTCCTCCACAACCTTGCATGCAGTCTATTGGTATGCGTGTCAAAAACTATACGCGTCCTAAATTGGGAGAGAGAGAGTATTACTGAATATAGCTACCTGAGATTGTGGTGGAATCTACAAGATCAGATGCCGCTGTCCATGAACGAGCACAATCTAAGGACACATTCATAATATAAGATGCTAGCAAACTCGGCACATCATGCTTGGCAGTAGTGGCACAGACATAATTGTTGTTATAACGAAGGTTATAGTCATAAACACACCCATATTATAGTTCGAAAAGTTAATACACAATAGTTCGGAAGTGCTCACACATAGCTATCACACATTGTACTTGTGAAAGAACATGTTTTCGTAAACATAACATGCCCCATACAAACACAACAATCATGCACTAAAACTGGACATCCCAGCCTGTTGGAATAATTGGCGGAGAAGACGACCGATTCTAGGATGTCTTCGGGCGCTTGCCCCGGCTGTTAGATTCCTCTCCATCATGGTATCTGCGGTAAACCACTTGCCTTGGTGGTGGTTGAAGGGCGCGTTGCCTGGAACGAAACACTTTGATCTAGCGGTACAGCTCGTGGCTGACATACCCGTCAATAGCAGCGTACTTCAGGTTAGGTTCAGAAAGCGGCTTATCCTCCCAGTAATCGTGCCCTAATCGCCTCCACCAACATCTCGGTAGTTTGTCCTTCATGTCAGCGTAGCACGGGTCGATGAGATCGGCGGCAAGATCGGCCATCACAGTCCTGCTGCATCTCGTCCCTCGGATCCAGTAAATATCTTGGATGTCCAATTTGTACTCCTCTAGGATGAAAATTCTGGCAGTCGGGCTATTAAGGAGGCCATTGTCCGACCTGGTGTCAACACTAGTAAATGTTATCTGGTGGTTCACGAGAAATTTACCAAAGATCAACCTAATTCTTTTGCCCCACTTGCATGAAAATGGATTCAGATAAATAATGTAGTAAGAACTTTTGCAAACAAACAGCTCAGGAAAAAAATGACAGCAACATGTACATGTTCCCATCACCCCCCTTCTCGCAAAAAGGCTGGTAAATGAGGACGTGCTCCTTCATGGAGAGTTGCAGCACGGCGATCCTGGAGCGATCTCGGCTGTACTCGAGGTCGAGACCCACGAACCTGAACCCGCTTTCTTCCGACGGCAGCCAATTCTTGTACTGGGCAATAGTGCAGTTCACCGTCTCAGGGTCGATGATGTAGACGACACTGAGATTCTTCCCTCTATGGACTTCTATGTCGAAGCGGTCCCTATCAGGCCGTCGTTTCTGACATCCCACCGGTTCATGACTACAGGCAAGAGGGAAAGGATGTGGAGGAAGAGACTGATGCCGTGGCGGTGGAAATGGATGGGGCCGTGGAGGAGGAAGACGGTGAGACCGTGAGGAGGAAAGGAGATGAAGAAGAGTGAAACTACCTATTGCAAGATTGCAACCTCCCTTCCTAGTATGTGGAATGGTGCAGGACCGTTCGTAGTGGGGTGGAAGTGGAGGAAAACGGCGGTTCTACGAGGTGATGCTAGCGCTGCCTGAAATTGGTTCCATTCCACTAGCATGCAGTGGAATCAAGGTCTGCCATGCACGATCTAAGTCAAACTTAGTCGCGTTCCGACCTTCACTCTCTGACATGTGGGACCCTACATTTGGCAGTCGCATACAAACATAGTTTTAAAAACCGGAACATTCAGTGAACCGGTGAGGCGACTCAGAGGCGCTGGCAGAAGGCTGACCGGCGGCAGCCTGCGCCATCAATGGCGACGCGATGGCACGCTGACTGACTAAACGACACGTTCTCCACCGCTGCTGCAGGCACCACCCGACGCCTGCCCTACTGACTAGACACTTCAATGACCCTCTTCAACCTCCATGCCGGCATCCGATGCTGCCCCCTTTTAACCGGCCACCCACGGCCATCTTCTCCTGCACAGAACACCATCCCTCTCCTCCTTCCCCTTTTCCTTTTCCACTGCTTGCAGCTAGCCATGGCTAGCAACGCTGGGTCGAGGGGAGGTTGTGGCGGTCGTGGACTCCAAGGGAGGCATGGAGGACGCGGCCAACTCACCACACCACCATGCTCTCCCTCAACGCTGTCGTCGCCGGAAGATTTCGACCTAGGCACCCAGTTCACCGTGGCCATCCACCACGGCATGCCGCGTGATAGGATGCTCCTTCCCCGCGGGTTCATGACACTGATCGGCGACGAGCCGCCCCGGCTCGCCATGCTACGGGAAAATGGCTTCAGGATAGGCAGGTACCCAGTCGACCTGCAGTCCAACAACCTCGGCCAGATGTACCTCGGCAACGACTGGGAGCGCTTCGCCCGCTCGCACCAAATCAAAGAGGGCATCATCTTCAAGTATGATGGCAAAGCAAAGTTTGGCGTCAGCGTCTTCGACCACACTATGTGCCTCCGCTGCTACCACTCCTACTCCTCCGACTCCGTCGAGTAGGCTAGGCTGTGCGCGCTCCATGTATGATGTATGAATGTAGGCATTGGCCATTTGAAATGAAAATCTTTATTGAGAGCATTACACTCATGCCGCCCTAAAACATTGTTACACTCATGCCACCCTAAAACATTGTTACAACCTAAGACTACGCGCGGACGCCGGCGTTGGGGGCGGCGGCTAAGGCGGGTCAGATACACCATTCGTCATTGAGAGCATTGATGAGTGCTCGTTGCATCTACACCTCCTCTTCAACTTGGTCGAGGTGGGCACGCAGGAAAGCATCGTCGGGATTGGCCCACACCGTTTCCAGGAGGTTGCTACGCACCAATTCGAGCTGCTCCAATCGCCGGTATTCTAGCAGAAAGACGCGTTCTACCACCGCCATTCTAAAAGGCTCGCCAGTGGTCATGTGACGGCTGTAGAAAGGGCGAACCGGCGGTGTGCCCATCCTGTAAATCCGCGGGCGCCCCAGAATCGGAGGAGACAGCATGTCTGGCCACTCTGGCGGATGCGGCCACCATGACGGCAGCGGACACTCGGGCACCTCTTCTCTGTCGGCATCGAGGTTGCCACGAAGCTCATCGTGTCGATATCGGCATCTAGGCATGGTGGTTTTTTGTGTTATGGGTTGCGCGGGTATGGTCGAAGATAGCTCGTCAACCTCTCACTTTTATGGCCGCGCCTGGATGCGGTGGGAAATGCCGAGAACTCGCGGGAAGCTGCGGGAAAGAAAGGCGGGAGCGCTAGATGGAATTGGTTCTGCGTCACCTGCATACAGTGGAATCGAGGTCTGCCATGCACGATCCAAGTCAAATGTACTCACGTTTGCGCGTGCATTCACTCGCTGATAGGTGGGTCCCCATGTTCCCCTCAAGATTAATTTTTTCACTTCCTTGCATAAAATTGGTTATGCGTCACTTGCATGCAGTCAACTGTACTCACGTTAGACGGTCCCCGTACCCACCCTCACTAATTATGGCCCCCCTTCCTTGCCTTCCATGTGGACGAGACCTATGTATGCGCAATTAAATTTCATGCTAGGATTTGACACGTGATAAGTAGTGATGTAGAGCACATGAGCTATAGGTGACGCAATGGACAGGACTAAACGACCGATAGCTTTAATTGACGTGACAGCACATAACGCATATATCCTCGTTATTATTATTTTTAATGAGGTCTCCTTTTAAATATTTGTTTACTTAAAAGATGGAACAGCCGCTGCCACACGTATCCACAATTTCATCTGAATCACAGCGACGGTTCCAGCATATCCCCTGTTTCGAATAAAGCCATCTTCTTCTTCCTCCTGTCCTCTGTCTTCTCATTCCAATATGTTGTTCTTTCTGTCTTCTCTTTGCTGCTGCCACACTTCTCCATAAGGACGTTTGAATCGCAGCGATGGTTCTAGCCTTCCCTTTGTTTCGATGAAAGCCTTCTTCTTACTCCTGTCCTCTATCTTTTGCATCCCATCTGTTGTTATTTCTGTCTACTCCTTGCCGCCATGGAAGGTTACACTCGAGAGACAAGCTTCACTGCCCATGGCAATACAGAGATACATGTCATGTACACAAAACAAGGAGGATACAGTTGTGCGAGTCCTGAGGATGTACGAAGAATGGATTGAGAAGGATGAGGACAAGTTTGTCGGATTGGACCTCAAGTACACCAAGGAGGAGGAATAGTACGAAAACCAGGTCACCGTCCTTCAACTGGCAATGAGGCAACACGTCCTCGTCTACCACTACTCCTGGTTTGTAGATATGATCTCTTTACTTTATCACTTTTAGGGTTTCTTCCTTTTAATGGTCACTTGTATGATTTTAATTAGTTGATCTTCCCTTTACTAAACAGTCTTAGTCCTCAATTTTCTCAAATGTTGTTCTCGCAAATACTGCAATCTTTCCATATGCTCATATTGCATTTACTGAATTCTGTTAGTACCAAATGAATTATGACTATATAACTTTCAGAGTGTTCACCTTGGATTTACTAAATTTTTGTAGTTTCAATTTTTATTCAGGATGTGGTATTGCATTGTCTAAATAGTCGTATTCCCAAATTTTATTATAGTGAGGATCTTGCAAGTACTGTATTTTTGCAACTAGTGAATTTTATTGCGTATGGAATCTATCCACTTGGTCATGTTGCAACTACTGAATTTTATTAGGACCAAAAATATTATGACAAGCCATACATGAGAGTCTTGATTTTGCATTTACTAAACTTTTGTACCTTAAAAATATATTTAGAGATGATGATCTTGCATGGACAACATTTGTAGTTACTCATTTTGCCATTGTTTTAGTCATGCATTTTATGATGACAAACTACATACTTCTAGGACTGACAAGAAGTGTCCGGCACTATGCCAATTCCTTGTGCATAAAGGAATTATTTTATGCACTGTCGACAAAACATCTGATTCTGTCAAGTTTTCTCATGCGGGAATCAAAATTCCAGAGCACAAGTGGATCAATATTCAAGATCTTGTCAAGATCAAAGGGGACTCGAAGAGGGATGGAATGGCTAGTCTTGTGGCTAGAATCATCAATCCGTCGTACACCAAAGTGAAGGAAGTTTTCCCTAAAGATAGGCACAGTTTTTGGGAGGAGAGGTCGTTGTCTGGTATAAACCTGAAGTATGCAGTCATCGATGCTTAAGTGACCTACCAGGTGTATGCTCAGATCCATTTCTTTCAAACATTCCTCGTGTTTTGCCACAGTTGAAAGAGGGAAGACAAGCAAAGGGGAGGACTTTGTCGGAAATGCAGAATAGTTGAGCGTGACGGTGAAACTGCAAAGAGAGAGGCTGCAGCTGAAGCCGCAAACAGAGAGGCTGAAGCTAAAGCTGCAAACAGAGAGGCTGCAGCTGATGCCGCAAACAGAGAGGCTGCAGCTGAAGATAGAGAAGCCAAGGCCCCTTCGAGGTGGGATGAACTTTTATATCGTTAGTGGTGGGAGGCCAATAACACAAGTGACAGATGGAATGATGGTCATTGTTCTCCTAGGAAAGATGGCAAGCGCATCAAGTGGTCTGATGAGGGGTGAATTAAATTTTACTACTTTCAGTTATGTTTCTGTATATCTCTCATAGCTTGTCAAGAACTTTTGTTGGTCATGTGGAATTATTAGTGTACGAACCATGTTTAATATGTATGGGAATCATCGTGACTTATTGTGTAATTATATACCTGTGTTTGCGCCACGGTACATAATGATGATAGCATGCATTCTATCTTGCCTTGTTGTTTTGAAAATTTGAAAAATATCACCCTCAAACTCAAAAACAGGATTTAATTTGTGAAGCAAGTACAGACACTACAATTTGAATCCTTCTAGATGCATGCGTGTGTGGTCGTACATCATATTTGGACCCTGTTTTGACCAAACCTTGTAAATTTCATAATAAACTTAGAAATTCTGAAATTCTTGTGAAACCTTGAAATTTGGTCATTGTGTGGCAAATACTTTGCAAGAAAAATGTCAAACATGGAAAAAATGCCCCCTAGAGGTCCACTATCAAATGTGGGCTAGTTAGCTCAACGAGCATGTCCGACTACTCGATACAACCACTTTTATACTATTTTTTGATCTACCTTTCTTCAAATGGACCCAAATTTGGCACAAGGGTGTATCACCATGTCCCTAATGATGCTAGCATTCTCTCTAGCCATTATGGTTTCAAAATTTTAAAAAATCATCCTCAAACTCATAAACATGGTTTCATTTGTCAAGCAAGTACCAAAACTAAAATTTGTAACCTTCAGATGCGTGTGTGGTTGTACATCACATTGGGATCACATAACATCACTTGTACTTTTCAGATGCTTTCACAATGTCTTGAAGGACTCTGGTCAACCCTAGGTTGACCAAGCCTTGTAAATTTCATAATAAGTTGATAAATTCTCCTAGAAACCTTCAAATTTGTTCATTGTGTGGCAAATATATTGAATAAAAATGACAAAATTTTGAAAAATGTCCCCCTAGCAGTCCACTCTGTAATGTGGGGGTAGTTAGATCAACGATCATGTCCGACTACTCGAAAGAGCAACTTGTGTACCATGTTTTCATCTACCGTTCTTCAATGGACTAAAATTTGGAACAAGGGGGTATCACCACATTCCTAATGATGGTAGCATTGTATCTAGCCATTTTGGTTTGAAAATTTCAAAAAAAATCACCCTCAAACTCAAAAAGGGCTATCATTTGGGCAGTAACCTTAGGTAGTAAAATTATGTTGCCAAAGTTTAGTCTAAAGAGATCCAACTGACCGACTTGTAAAAACCCAAACAAATTCATCAGGTCCTCCTTGATAACGTCCTATAATTTTTGGTAAAATTCCGCTGGGAAACCATCAAGCTCTGGAGATTTGTTATGTTCCATTTGAAAAATAGCTTTCTTAACTTCTTCCTCTGTATATGAGGCATTTATCAAGCTATTTTCTTCAACAAAAACCTGAGGGATATCGGCCGTTTGGGACTCATACAGAGCAAAAGAATTTTCCACTGGAGCCCCAAACAAGGATTTATAATAAGCTGTAATATATGACTTCAATTTCTCCTGTCCCTCAATCATACCTTCATCCTGATCAGAGAGTGAATAAGCTTCTTCTTATGCTTACCATTGGAAACAGCATGGAAGTAACTTGTATTCGCATCTCCTTCCAGAACGAATTTTGACTTAGAGCGTTGGTACCATTTATGTTCCTCTTTGGTAGAAGTCGGGCTACCTCTGCATTCGATTGGCTTTTAAGCTCAATTTCTTGTGCAGTTAACGGCCTAACCTCCACGGAAGCCTCTAAGTCATCAATAATAGAAGTTAGGCATATTTTTTCGTTCTTTTAGGATCACAGTTGTGTGCCTGGCCCAGCCACGAAGGAACTTGCGTAGAGCATGCATTTTGTTATTCCATCGTAGGATAGGAGTTTGGCCAACAACCGGTTTTTCCCAAATAGCCTTAACCATCTCGTAAAAACCATCACTGATCATCTATTCGAGTTCAAATTTAAACTCATTCATAGAGTTCAAAATATAAAACTAAAGGAGCATGATCCGACAAAGCCTCAATACGCTCTAGAGCGCGAATAGTGTAACACCCTCAGAATCGGCCCTATGCAAGTTTCAGCGATTCCCGCCAAACCCGCATAGAAACGATTCAAAGGTGCCCACCAGGCACTTTCGTGTGGGTGGATAATGAAGTAATATCATTACACAATAGTCCATGATGGAACCCACAGAACAGATATATACAACAACGACTCCATGAGTCAAGAATATAGATATATAGTACAAAGATCCAAATCACCTTGAGAATGATACAGTGTCCGACTACGAACAAGATGGAAATGGGGCTAAGAGCCCTGAAGAATAACCAATGGTGTCCATAACCCTGCCTAGGCCAAACCGGAAGGGTAACCCTGCTAACGACGTCGATCTCAAAACCTGCTTAAACAAAAGGGGTGCCGACAAAGGGCAGAGAAAAAAAGAGCGTTCAGTACTGAGGCTAGTACACGGCGAGACTAGAATTCGGCGGTCCTCTCCTACATAGGTATGGTGGACTGTAGCGGCAGCGCAGCATGCACTAAACAACCTACAGAGACTCAATACAACTGGCGACTATCAGATAGGGATAAGAAAGACCTATTAGGAACCAACCTAACACCACCACCAAACATACCCGTCCTGGTATTTCCCCCTCGAGACCAAACGAGGAAGTCAACCGAGGAACTCACACAGTTGGCAGTTTTATTTATTCAGTTATCGTTGCAGCAATTACTAGTCAGGTATAGATAGTCATCCTGATATAGTAAGCAGTGGGAACTTTTAGTTAACCATTCCGTTGTAGTTGTGACACTTACTAGTCAGATACAATTAGCATGAGATATCCCAAACCCAGCAGTTGTTGGTACTTTTATTTAGCCATTCCATTATAGTGAAGCTGATTACTAGTCATATCGGATACAAGTCAAATTATAACAGTAAAATTTAGTTATAGTTGTCTATGATTGAGAACTGTGCTCCAAGTCATCCATAACCGCGGACACGGCTTCTCGAAAAGATTTAACCCTGCAGGGGTGCACCAAAGTTTCCACACGCACCTACACCCTTTTTGTCAGATCAGGTAGGTACAAGATCACAAAACATACACCCAACGGTATGTCAACGGGGTTTCGGACACGACGTTTCCCAGACCCAAAGAAAGCACAGGGGGACACCCCACTAAGCTACCCGCAACGAAGTCGGCCGGTCTCCGAGACGGGGCCAGAGGTTTGTGACAATGGCTGTAAACGACTGGGAACCCAAAAATGTGACTGGGCTTGTCGATACCACGAAAACATTCCACATTTGTTCCTAAACAATACAGGCGCTCCACGCGCAATCATAAATAAAGCAGTAAAGCATGGCATAAGTACAGGATAGTAATAAAGCCCCAAACTACTTTGTGGCCCCGGTACAGTACTTTGAAATCAGGTACTAATCGATGGGGTTGCCCACACACCCCACCTGTGGTTAGCGCGCTCGACCTCGGAACAGGTGTCAAGAACTCGGGGTCCTACGGGATACTAGTGAGCGGTTAAAAACCAAATATTGTCTATTACCCACCGGTGCCTCTGCATTTACCTACTTTCAATTTTAGTTATTAAACGGTAATTAAATCCATGATCATCTCCAACATTAAACATGCGGCATTACTCCAACAACTGTGGTACTTGACGACACGCAATAGCACTTGAGCAAGCGACTATGACGCGGAAGTCCAACTATCTACCAAACAACAGGTAATAGGATGTGTCCAAGGCAATATAAGGCTGCAAGGGATATCACGGGTACGAAAACTAGAGCATCGTAACACAGATAGCAATAGATCAACAGGAGGAAATAAAGACTAGAAATGTAAAATAGGTAGAAAGGGGGGAATGCTCGCCTGAAAACATTGTCGAAGGTTCATCTGAAGATCGGGTCAACACTCGCATCAACTCATCGGCCTAATCCGTGAAGAAGCAAAGCACTAGAAGAAACACCGGATGCACTATTTAATACTACAGCAGAAGATCGGGCATGATTTATGTATGATGCAGGATATGGCAAGAATGTGATGCAATTAGGCAATATTAAGTGGAACCGCGGTCCCGAGAATTAAATAGAAGGTTCATGTTGTTTAGGTACCCCACAATTTAAATGTTGGCTTATCAAGGCAAAATATATCATCGGTTCGCTACACAAATTTAAATGGAGTCAATATTAGACTAGAAAAGCCCGCATATGGTCTCCACGTTTATTATGAGGTGAATCGGCAAAATGCCCCCAAACCACATTATATGTGTGCAAACATGACAATTTAATATGCAACAAGTATAGTATATATATTACATAAATATAGGGGTCTCGAGAAAAGGGGTCACACATTAGGGGTTGACGAACTTGGTTTCGAGGGTTTGGTTCGGTATTTGAACGCCGGGATCGGTCTTCGGGTCTTGATCTTCAGATCCGCATCTGTGAAGAAGACCTTGTCATTCCAGATCAGTCTTGTTCTTCGAGTGTGGCTGAAGATCTTGTCGAAAATATTGTGTGGTCTTCGAGAGGTAACACTCGGGTTCACAAACAACGGTCGACATAGCTGAGGTAGATCACCACCTGATGGCCAACATCACAGGTTTTACCAAACACGAGACAAATAACCGTCAAGTGTGCTAGCAGCACACAAGCACATGCAGCAGCGGCCGAGAACAGGAGCAGGGAGACGAACGGCGCGAGCCTCCAGCGGAGGCGCCCTGCGGAAGGCGGTCGGAGGAGGACGAGGCACGATAGGTCGACGAAGGCGGTTCTGTAGGGTGGTGGCGATAGGCTGAGGACGGAGGGTCTGCACTGACCAAGCCGGGCCACACGGCAGTGGCGTCGACGGCGGAAGCTTGCAGGAGGCGAGGATCTTGGGGGCAGGAAGAATGAAGGCGACGCACGGGGCCAGGCTCTGGCAGACACGAGCTTGCAGCTCGGCGCACCGGCAACGAGGCCTTGCAGGCGCAGGAGGAGGCCAGCGACGGGCGGACAGAGAGGCGAGGTGGGGAGGACACTGCGGGCAGGGGACTAGGCGGAACAGGGCGCCGGACACGGCCGAGACGGAGGTAGGAACTCCGGTAGCGGCACGCAGAGCTTGGGGATGACGAGGCCTCGGTATGGGCGAAATCGAAGGCAGGTGCTCCGGGAGGCAGGGACCGCGCGGCCGACGGCGTCGAGGGGATGGGGATCCTGGGGATTGCTAGCGTGCATGGGGTGAGAGGGTGGGCCGCAGGGGTGTGGGGCCAAGCGGGGTCGCGGGGTAGGGAGATGGGGATTTCCCGTGTGCGTTTGCGTGTGTACCGCGGGTGGGGGTCGCGTTGTTGCGGGTAAGTGTGTGATGTGTGTGTGGAGGGTGTGAGTGCTGGGTGGGGATGTGCATCCGCCGGCGGGGGGTGAGGAGAGAGGTGTTCCTTAGGTTTTGGTGAAACTAGGGTTTGGCTGGATGGTTTGGTCAAAACAGGCTGGGCCAGCCAGGGTAATAGGGGGCCTGGCCTACGGGCCGGGCTGCCTCCACTAAAAAAAATAGGTTTTTATTTCTTTATTTATTTTATTTTAAAATAAAACATTTTCAAATAGGTGTTTAGAAAAATAAAATACTCCGAACAAGCCCGGGGTTTGACATTTGAAATAAAGAGAAGCTATTTGTAGAAAATAAAATAGGGCGTTTCAGGAAGAGTTTTATGTGAAATTTATGCATGATGTCATGACGATGCACAAAATATAAACTACAGGTGATTTTCTATTAGTGGTTTTCCCCGGGATGCTATAATTCGACACCACTAACAATGGATCTCGCCCTCGAGATCCGCCTCATGGTACAAGGAAGAAGGCCGACGGTCTGAATCTTCTCGTTTCATGAAGTTCTTCGCGACACCACTAACAAGGGTTCTTTCTCCATCTTGAAATTGGTGACACCATCCACAAAGGGTGTGGCTCACGTTCGTCGCGGAACACTCCGGAAAACAAAGGACGAAGGCAGAGGTCTCAAAAGGTAAGGCCACCTCTAACTTCCTTAGAAGGAGGATAATTGCATTGATCCACCATTCCATGTACAGGAGCGAATGATAAGAGTAGTCGGATGGTGATCAGTCCATCGTGCACCCAAAGCATTACTCTGTACATGAATTATAGAACTATGCAACCAACTCTCGGAATTCAGATTGTAGATCTCGACAAAGCGAGGTTCGGAAACAAGGCAGGGATGCAGGTATTCATCAGATCTGATGTAGATGATGTCGTCGTGTCGAAGAACACCAGAAGATACAAAGAAAAATTTTAGTGGATTTTTTGGTCCAATGAAAGATACAACAGATGAAAGATTCATCAGATAACATGAAGATCGGATGTAGCAACACCGTTACAAGAGGAAGGAAGCGAAACCCTAAAGGTATGACGGAAACCCAACCACGAGAAATCCTGGACTCGAAGAAAAGATAAAAGAGCATATTCAAAACACGTCGAGATAAGAGGAGAATAGCAGAGGGGTAAGAAGTAAAAGCAGACCTAATCAGATCTATCCAACCGATTTTCCAAAATAGTTTTGACACTCTACCACGTCCGTTAGCTAGGTTATCCTACAGGCTGGACCAGTGGGTATCGTAACTACTGAGCTCTGATACCACTCTGTAACACCCTCAGAATCGGCCCTATGCAAGTTTCAGCGATTCCCGCCAAACCCGCAGAGAAACGATTCAAAGGTGCCCACCAGGCACTTTCGTGCGGGTGGAAAACGAAGTAATATCATTACACAATAGTCCACGATGGAACCCACAGAACAGATATATACAACAACGACTCCATGAGTCAAGAATACAGATATACAGTACAAAGATCCAAATCACCTTGAGAATTATACAGTGTCCGACTACGAACAAGATGGAAATGAGGCTAAGAGCCCTGAAGAATAACCAATGGCGTCCATAACACTGCCCAGGCCAAACCGGAAGGGTAACCCTGCTAACAACGTCGATCTCAAAACCTGCTTAAACAAAAGGGGTGCTGACAAAGGGCAGAGGAAAAAGAGAGCGTTCAGTACTGAGGCCAGTACACGGCGAGACTAGAATTCGGCGGTCCTCTCCTACATAGGTATGGTGGACTATAGCGGCAGCGCAGCATGCACTAAACAACCTACAGAGACTCAATACAACTGGCGACTATCAGATAGGGATAAGAAAGACCTATTCGGAACCAACCTGACACCACCACCAAACATACCCGTCCTGGTATTTCCCCCTCGAGACCAAACGAGGAAGTCAACCGAGGAACTCACCCAGTTGGCAGTTTTATTTATTCAGTTATCGTTGCAGCAATTACTAGTCAGGTATAGATAGTCATCCTGATATAGTAAGCAGTGGGCACTTTTAGTTAACCATTCCGTTGTAGTTGCGACACTTACTAGTCAGATATAATTAGCATGAGATATCCCAAACCCAGCAGTTGTTGGTACTTTTATTTAGCCATTCCATTGTAGTGAAGCTGATTACTAGTCATATCGGATACAAGTCAAACTATAATAGTAAAATTTAGTTATAGTTGTCTATGATCGAGAACTGTGCTCCAAGTCGTCCATAACAGCGGACATGGCTTCTCGAAAAGATTTAACCCTGCAGGGGTGCACCAAAGTTTCCACACGCACCTACATCCTTGTTGTCAGATCAGGTAGGTACAAGATCACAAAACATACACCCAACGGTATGTCGACGGGGTTTCGGACACGACGTTTCCCAGACCAAAAGAAAGCATAGGGGCCACCCCACTAAGCTACCCGCAACGAATTCGGCCGGTCTCCGAGACGGACCCATAGGTTTGTGGCAATGGTTGTAAATGACTGGGAACCCGAAAATGTGACTGGGCTTGTCGATACCGCGAAAACATTCCACATTTGTTCCTAAACAATACAGGCGCTCCACGCGCAATCGTAAATAAAGCAGTAAAGCATGGCATAAGTACCGGATAGTAATAAAGCCTCAAACTACTTTGTGGCCCCCGGTACAGTACTTTGAAATCAGGTACTAATCGATGGGGGTGCCCACACACCCCACCTGTGGTTAGCGCGCTCGATCTCGGAACAGGTGTCAAGAACTCGGGGTCCTACGGGACACCAGTGAGTGGTTAAAAACCAAATATTGTCTATTACCCACCGGTGCCTCTGCATTTACCTACTTTCAATTTTAGTTATTAAACGGTAATTAAATCCATGATCATCTCCAACATTAAACATACGGCATTACTCCAACAACTGTGGTACTTGACGACACGCAACAACACTTGAGCAAGCGACTACGACGCGCAAGTCCAGCTATAGACCAAACAACAGGTATTAGGATGTGTCCAAGGCAATATAAGGCTGCAAGGGATATCACTAGTACGAAAACTAGAGCATCGCAACACATATAGCAATAGATCAACAGGAGGAAATAAAACTAGAAATGTAAAATATGTAGAAAAGGGGGGAATGCTTGCCTGAAAACATTGTCGAAGGTTCATCCGAAGATCGGGTCAACACTCGCATCAACTCATCGGCCTAATTCGTGAAGAAGCAAAGCACTAGCAGAAACACCGGATGCACTATTTAATACTACAGCAGAAGATCGGGCATGATGCATGTATGATGCGGGACATGGCAAGAATGTGATGCAACTAGGCAATATTAAGCAGAACCGGGGTCCCGACAATTAAATAGAAGGTTCATGTTGTTTAGGTACCCCACAATTTAAATGTTGGCTTATCAAGGCAAAATATATCATCGGTTCGCTACACAAATTTAAATGGAGTCAATATTAGACTAGAAAAGCCCGCATATGGTCTCCATATTTATTATGAGGTGAATCGGCATAATGCCCCCAAACCATATTATATGTGTGCAAGCATGACAATTTAATATGCAACAAGTATAGTATATATATATATTACAAAAATATAGGGGTCTCGAGAAAAGGGGTCACACATTAGGGGTCGACGAACTTGGTTTCGAGGGTTTGGTTCGGTCTTTGAACGCCAGGATCGGTCTTCGGGTCTTGATCTTCAGATCCGCATCCGTGAAGAAGACCTAGTCATTCCGGATCGGTCTTGTACTTCGAGTGTGGCTGAAGATCTTGTCGAAAATACTGTGTGGTCTTTGAGAAGTAACACTCGGGTTCACAAACAACGGCCAACATAGCTGAGGTAGATCACCACCTGATGGCCAACATCACAGGTTTTACCAAACACGAGACAAATAACCGCCGAGTGTGCAAGCAGCACACAAGCACATGCAGCAGCGGCCGAGAACAGGAGCAGGGGAGACGAACGGCGCGAGCCTCCAGCGGAGGCGCCCTGTGGAAGGCGGTCGGAGGAGTACGAGGAAGGATAGGTCGACGGAGGCGGTTCTGCAGGCTGGTGGCGATAGGCTAAGGACGGAGGGTCAGCACGGACCGAGCCGGGCCACACGGCAGTGGCGTCGATAGCGGAAGCTTGTAGGAGGCGAGGATCTTGGGGGCAGGAAGAACGAAGGCGACGCACGGGGCCAGGCTCTGGCAGACACGAGCTTGCAGCTCGGCACATCGGCAACGAGGCCTTGCAGGCGCAGGAGGAGGCCGGTGACGGGCGGACAGAGAGGCGAGGTGGGGAGGACACTACGGGCAGGGGACTAGGCGGAACGGGGCACCGGACACGGCCGAGACGGAGGCAGGAACTCCGGTAGCGGCGCGTAGAGCTTGGGGACGACGAGGCATGTGGTATGGGCGAAATCGAAGGCAGGGGCTCCGGGAGGCAGGGACCGCGCGGCGGCCGACGGCATCGAGGGGATGGGGATCCTGGGGATTGCTAGCGTGCGTGGGGTGAGAGGGTGGGCCGCAGGGGTGTGGGGCCAAGCGGGGTCGCGGGGTAGGGCGATGGGGATTTCCCGTGTGCGTTTGCGTGTGTACTGCGGGGTGGGGGTCGCGTTCTTGCGGGTAAGGGCGTGATGTGTGTGTGGAGGGTGTGAGTGCTGGGTGGGGATGTGCATCCGCCGGCGGGGGGTGAGGAGAGAGGTGTTCCTTAGGTTTTGGTGAAACTAGGGTTTGGCTGGATGGTTTGGTCAAAACGGGCTGGGCCAGCCAGGGTAGTAGGTGGCCTGGCCTACGGGCCGGGCTGCCTCCCCTAAAAAAATAGGTTTTTTTTTCTTTATTTATTTTCTTTTAAAATAAAACATTTTTAAATAGGTGTTTAGACAAATAAAATACTCCGAACAAGCCCGGGGTTTGACATTTTAAATAAAGAGAAGCTATTTGTAGAAAATAAAATAGGGCGTTTCAAGAATAGTTTTATGTGAAATTTATGCATGATGTCATGATGATGCACAAAATATAAACTACATGTGATTTTCTATTAGTGGTTTTCCTCAGGATGCTATAAACAATTACCATAGGTAACTTATGTTTCCATTCGGTATCCATAAGCACTCTATCTAGTTTTTCGTATGTTGGCTCCGGAAGATTATTAGCCTAGGTAAATTTCCTTCCTAATATTGTAACCTCTCTTAAGTCCAGACTATCAATGACAGCATTGAACAAAAAAGGCCAATGTTCATCGAACCGGCCCCGACTTTTTTCGTGAGGGAATCTAAGCAAATTAAAATCCCCTCCTTTGAGAATAGGGTATGGATTGTCCTTTTCTAGATTCACAAGCTCACGTAAAAATTCATCCTTATAAACATCCTGGGCGGCCCCATAAACGACGTCTAAAGACCATGTGAAATTGTCAGCCTTGTTAAGGATATGGAGTTTTATAAAAAAAATCTTCCACTGAACTAGCTAAAACATCCATAGTCTCATCTCGAACGCCTAACAGGATCCCCCAAGATCGACCACGCAGCGGACGTGATATCCACGTAAAGTCCACTCCACCAGAAAGGCGATTATGTAGGGCTTGTGAAAAATCTCGTCTACTAGTCTCAGAAATACCCAGAAAATCCAACTTATGTTCTCTCACACAATCAGCAAAGAATAAATGTTTATCCAAGTCCCGAAGACCTCTGTTATTTGAAAACATTCCATTCATTGAGAAACTACGGGAGATTTGGATACACGGGATCTCTTGCGCGACCGCTGGCTCTTTGATTTTCGACCTGAAGCTTTTAACTCATACATAGAGGCAAGCCTAGTCTCATCAAAGTCCACCTCCGACACCTCTCCAACTAAGTGAGAAAGGAGTTGACCATCTACTGTGGCATGCAACAACTCCTCGGTTAGTCAAGCATCAGGAACAACAACAACCTTAGGAGTAACCGTTAGACGGTCAACCTCCATGTGTTGCAAAACATTAGAAGAAAAAATAACATCCTGTACATAACTACCCAAACTAATGCCGACATTGGCTAGTTTAGAAGAAATAACAGGAGTATAAAAAGACAAAAAAGATTTCGAAGAACTCGTTATACCTAGCGAATCTCAGTTCTTCTCAGCCTTACGACGCATGGCCTTGAGCATGGAATCCTCATCAGTAGCCGACGCCCTAGAGGCATCCACTCCATGGTGTGAGCTCCGCCTGAATGGAGTACCACTCCCCTACAGAGCAACCGGTGTAGCAACACCAGGAGTAGAAACCCGCTTTGGAGACAGAGGTAGCCCCGACCCCTCCTAGGTCTGGCCACCCACGTCGTCCGAAGAGGTCTCATGACCCTCCAAGGGAGGCCACCCGTCCCGATGCATCTCCAGGTCTTCCCTGACCAGAGCCACGTGGTCCTCCCTAACCAAAGCCACGCGGCCATCCACAACGTCGCGGTCGGCCAACCCCTCCTGGGTCAGCCCCACAAGAACATCGATCTCGACTTGATCCCGAACGACGAGGTCAGCCAACCCCTCCCGGGTCAGCTTCCGCGAGCACTCCAATGGAACAACCTCCTCAAGGACCGGCCTAGTAGAAACAACCGGAATGGATCTACCCATAACATGCGTCATGGATCTCGCCGGCGAAGCTGAGCGAGCCCGCTGAACAGCCACAAAAGCAGAGTGAAGAGCCTCATGTAGCTGAGCTAGAGAAACACGAGTCGCTGACGAAGAACCCCTTCCACGAAGGGGGGAATCCACAGTTAGTGCATCCAGAAGTTCACTTCCCCGAGGAGTAACCGGATTAGCATTAAAAGGAGTGACAGCAAACACCCTTTGCACCCCTAACTAGAAAATGAAGGTGCCGAGGTAACCTGCATAGGAGCGGCAGATAAAGAACCATAACCTGCCACCTGAGTGGCAGTAGCTGTAACAGAAATATCCATAGCATCCTCCACAGGCTTCCCATTAACATCGTCATCTGCGTCATCATCCCCTTTCCTCCACAAGTATGGAATAAACTCAGGTTCCGGGATATAACCATCAGGATCCAACCTGAAGGAAAACTCATAGGCCCTATGCTTAACCACATCATCCGATGTAATAAAGTGACCCAAAGAATCGTGCCGCTTCAGGAAAACCTTAGTCTCAAACATGTCCACAAGAATACGAACTATCCCGCGCCTCTGTAAACTGAACAGATCAACATCTAGGGTATTCCCCATGAGACCACCAACAGCCCACACACCAGAAAAAGAGCGTAGACAATGAGGAACCCCTTCAACATGCAAACCTGTTGTATCTCGAACTTGTGAGGGACGTCCTGCGTCCTGTAAGAAGAGAAAGAAAGCTGAGACATACAGAGAGGCACTAACATTTGGATCCCTTCAACCTTGTCTAGGTCCTTAAGGGATGGGAAGCTCACTAAGAATGCATCATCTCCATATGGAAAAGCCTTCCACTTCCACTAGTCACGCACTATGCACCTCCTAGCTATCTGACGCTGAAAACATTCGTCGAAACCATCTGTCCAGAAACACGCACGAGAGAAATAGGGGTCTGACTAGGCAACAAATGACCGCGAGCCGCTACATCAGGAATCTGAGTAAATAGTGTAAGCTCATTGCCTATACCAGCCATATAAGGAGTCAGACGCGGCTGCTTAAGCACCGAACATCTCAAAGTGGGATGGGCAGAGTTGTCACAAATATAGCAATAGTGCACGACTTTGCAGTCCTTGGACGCATGAGTATTGACAGCACACTTCCAGCATCTAACAAACTTCTGATTTTTCTTATTAACAACAGTAACTGCCGGTGCACCATTTGTTACATGTGGAGTCGCAACAACTGATGCACCAGTATTACTGTGATGACCCTGGAAAGAGTATGGATACTGATCTTGTTCACCCTAAGCTGGGAAAGGAGAAACAAACTGATCAGGGACCTGTGGCTGAGGGACCCCATACTGACCAGTACCCTGCTGCTGAAACTGCTGATCCACCTTCTTCTTCTTCCGCTTCAAAACCGGAGCAGCAGTAGCACCAAGACCCACCGCGAACTGCTGTTCCGACGAAGGACCTCCAAGCGTCGCCGAAATAGCTGCCATCCTTTGCATACCAAGCGAAACAGCAATGTTCCCCGCCGACAGACCTCGGTAAGGCAGTTGTAGAGGAAGCTAGACAAATAGCGAAACCTGAGAATTGTAGTAAACCGCTGGCTGCTAAAACTGACCAGTAGGCCACGGCGGCATCCCCAGATATAATTACCCGGGCAGTGGCATCCCTGGTGCCCCGAAAAAGGGAGGCGGGCCAAAGCTCGTCGTAAAGGCAGCCCAAAACTAGGGGACGGCCGCCGGTTGCATGGCATGCGACCCCGGAGCCCGAGCTAGGGGAGGCGCGGCGGCACGAGCAGACGCCGCCGCCGGGGCTGGAGTACCCGCGGCAGGAGTAAGAGGATTGGGGGGCTTCCCCTAGGGTTTGGATCTACCATAGGCACAGCGGCTACCAGCACCTCTAGGAAAGACCGGGCAGGCGTTGACGTGACTTCTGTCCCTGGAGTCGACGATCTTGGTGGTGGGATCAGCGATGACGAAGACGGGCGTCGTACGGGATAGGGAGCGATATGTACCGAGGGACCAACGACCGACCATATCCAGGAAGGAAAATGTCTCCACGCGATGGCAGTCCAGGAGAAAACAGACGCGGCCTCAATCGGTCTCGGTCCCACTTTGCAAGCCACGTCAGCCTCCACATCACCCATCTGCTGGAAATCCGGATTGAGAGACCGACCCACGAACTTGCGATCCAGCGCCGCCACCGCGTATTCTGAAAACATCGGCGGAGCAGAGGCCCTCCTCGCTGGCAGCGGTCCCTTCCACGGCCGGGAAATTGATTCCCGTCGCAGCACGATCCCATATGGGGAAGCAGCCGCCCCTCGATGGGCCTCCAGCGGCGAAGAAGACCACCTCCTCGATAGACCAGCCACAGCCGGCGACTCCCTCGTTGACGCACTAGAACCATGAGTCGGCGGAGGAGAATATGATCCCTTCTCCCAGAAGCGGGACGCCCGCGTTGGAAAGCCAATGTCCTCCCAAAAGGCTTGGCGCAACTCCTCATCGGATTCTCGCCGCCGATGTTGGACAGTAGTCCATCGGAGCTCGCCGGAGGGATCATCCAACCCCTCGAGGGCCTCCCTAGCAGAACCTCCATCCTCCCCATTTGATCCAGAATCAGAACCAAGGAAAAAAACGAGATCCCGATCCTGACGCCGTGGATGAGACCGCCGGTGGCTCGATCCCTCCTGGCGCCAGCGTCAGGCGCCGCCCACGGGAGTGAAGGGTTTCCCGGCATAGTAAATCAAAATTTTCTACGGATGCAAACAGAGGGAAAGCCAAGATCTAATCTAGGAGATGCAAACAACGAGAGAGATTGGATTAGATCTTCATACCCTTGAATATTCGCAATGAACGCGTCGGAACATGGGTGATGTAGTCGTACTCGCTTCTCCTCCTCGCGATCCAATCCGATCTAGCACCACAAGTGGCGGTGCCTCCGTGAGATGCACACGTGCAGCACCTCGACGTCTCCTCCTTCCTTGATCCAGCAAGTATGGTGGAGAGATGGGTTGGATCTACAACGCGACGGCGCGGTGCAATTGGTGGAGAATTTCTGCAGCAGGGCTTCGCCTACAAGCAGTCGGGAGGGAGAGAGGAGGGCAGCAGGGCGGCTAGGGTTGGAGGGGAAGGTGTGGGGGTTGCGCCCCCACCCCTCTTTATATAGAGGGGCAGCCCAGCCCCTCCCCAAGCCCAAACCGCGCCCCAAAGGATAAGGAGTGGGGCAAGGAAACCCCCTTCTAGAAGGTCTATCTCGAGTTTAAACCTCTCTTGGCCGGCTGGGCCCTATGGCTTGTGCCCTGGCCCAATGCGCCAGGGCACTCCCTCATAGGCCCATGCCCCTCCCGAAGGTGGGGCCACGTTGGTCCCTTCCATAAGGTTCTAGAAGCTTCGGTACAATACCGATTAACCCGGAACAATTCGAACTCCAAAACTGCACCGCCTTATATGAATCTTATTCTCGGACCACTCCGAACCTCTCGTGATGTCCCGGATCCCATCCGAGACTCCAACAAAAACTCATAAACCAATTATCCAATCTATCCTAGCGTCGAGACACGTTAAGTGTGTGACCTGCGGTTCGAGAATATGCGCATGATCTTCTATCAATAATCAACAGCGGGGTCTGGAAACCCATATTGACTCCCACACATTCATCGATGATCATATCGGATGAACCACAATGCCAGGATTCAATCAATCCCATATATATTCCCTTCGTCTCGCGATATTTTACTTGCCCGAGATTTGATCGTCGGTACCGTCATACCTAGTTCAATCTCGTTCACAGCAAGTACTTTACTCGTTCCGTAATCCGATATCACTTTGTGATTAACTCCTTAACCACATGCTTGCAAGCGGTGTTGATATCGACACGAGTGGGCCCAAGTATATCTCTCCTACTTGGGAGGACAATCCCATCTCGATACATACAACCCAATGATACTTTCCGATCACCGAGAGACACCTTTATGATCACCCTCTCATAGGATGACGTTTGATGACCTCAAAGCTTTCTTCCGATACCAGGGAGTTGTATTATCTCATGGTCTAAGGAATACAATATTTGACATAAGAAAAGCTTCGCAAAGACGAACACGATGACACGATCTAATTGCTTCGCTTAGTTTGGGTCTGTCCACCATATCATTCTCCCAATGATATGATCTCATTATCAATTGACAACTCATGTCTATGGTTAGGAAACCTTAACCATCATTGATCAATGAGCTAGTCCATAGAGGCGTACTAGGGACACGGTGTTGTTCACAAACCACACAAGTATTAAAGTTTCCGCTTAATACAATTCTAGCATGGAATATAAACTTTATAATGAACAAGAATTATAATAATAACATCTTTATTATTGCCTCTAGGGCATAATTCCAACAGTCTCCCACTTGCACTAGAGTCAATGATCTAGTTTACATCTGGCAACAATCTCACACCCATGGCACTGAGGTGCTGATCATGTTTTACATGTGGAAGAGGTTTAGTCAATGGATCTGCGACATTCAGATCTGTATGTACTTTGCTAATCTTCAGATCTCCATCTGCTATATAATCTCGGATTATATGAAACTTATGATTGATATGCTTGGTCTTTGGATGATATCTTGGTTCCTTAGCGAGTGCTATGGCGTCGGTGTTGTCACACAATATCTCCAAGGTCCAAGGCACTTGGCACCACACCAAGCTCGATGATGAAGTTTCGATCTAAACTCCTTCACTTGACGCTTCTGCGAGCCACATATTCCGCTTCTACTGTAGATCCCGCGATCACGCTTTGCTTGCAGCTTTTCCAGCTCACAGCTCCTCCATTCAAAATATAAACGTATCCTTGTCGGTGTCAAAACTAGCGTCGACGTAACCTTTTACGACGAGCTGTTCATCACCCCCATAGACTAAGAACATTTCTTTAGTCCTATTTAGGTACTTTAGGATGTTCTTCATGGCTGTCCAGTGTTCCACTCCTGGATCACTTTGATATCTGCTCGTCAAACTAAGAGCATTGGACACATCCGGTCTAGTACACAGCATGGCATACATGATGGAACCTATGGCGAGGCATAAGGCACTTTGCTCATAGCTTCCCTATCATTTATCGTGGCTGGACCTTTGAGCCTTGCTCAATATCTTACCTGACAACATAGGCACCGAACCTTTCTTTGCCTTATCCATTCTGAACCTTTTCAGAACTTTGTCTAGGTATGTACTCTGGCTTAAAGCTATCAGGCGTCTTTGTCTATCTCTATAGATCTTGATGCCCAATATATAAGCAGCTTCACCTAGGTCTTTCATTGAAAAACACTTGTTCAAATAACTCTTCACATCGTTAAGCATGTTGATGTCATTTCCGATAATCAATATGTCATCCACATATAGTACCAGAAACGTCACCGAGCTCCCACTCACTTTCTTGTAGATACAAGCTTCGTAGCAATTTGGAACAAATCCAAAGCTCTTGATCACTTGATCAAAACGAAGGTTCAACTCTGAGATGCTTGCTTCAGTCCATAAATGGAACGCTGAAGTTTGCATACTTTATCAGCATCCTTAGGATCGACAAAACCTTCGGGTTGCATCATATACAACTCTTCATCAATGTTTCCATTGAGGAAAGCAGTCTTGACATCCATCTACCATATTTCATAATCATGAAACGTAGCAATTGCTAATAAAATCCGAATGGACTTAAACATCGCTACGGGAGAGAAAGTCTCATCGTAGTCAACACCTTAAACTTGTCAAAAACCTTTCGCAACAAGCCGTGCTTTATAGACGGTAACATTACCATGCGCGTCTGTTTTCTTCTTGAAGATCCATTTGCACTCAACGGCCTTTCGGTCGCTAGGAGGGTCCACCAAAGTCCATACTTGGTTTTCGCTCATGGATCCCAATTCGGATTTCATGGCTTCTAGCCATTTCTCAGAGTATGGGCTCATCATCGCTTCCTCATAGTTCGTAGGTTCACTGTCTTCTACTAACAAGACAGTCAAGACAGGGTTGCCGTACCACTCAGGAGGGGCACGCGACCTTGTCGACCTGCGACGTTCAGTAGCAGCATCGTCCGAAGCTTCATGATCCTTGTCATTAGCTTCCTCTATTGTTGGTGCAGGCGGCACTAGAACAATTTCAGGTGCTGCGCTACTCTCCAATTCAAGATAAGGTTCAATAACCTCGTCTAGCTCTACTTTCCTCCCACTCACTTCTTTCGAGAGAAACTCCTTCTCAAGAAAGGAACCGTTCTTTGCGACAAACACTTTGCCTTCGGTTCTGTGATAGAAGGTATACCCAATAGTTTCCTTAGGGTATCCTATGAAGATGCATTTCTCCGCTTTGGGTTCGAGCTTGTCCGGCATCAACTTCTTGACGTAAGCTTCGCATCCCCAAACTTTAAGAAACGACAACTTAGGTTTAGCACCAAACCACAGTTCATACGGTGTCGTCTCAACAGATTTAGATGGAGCCCTATTTAAAGTGAATGCAGCGGTTTCTAATGCATAACCCCAAAATGATAATGACAAATCAGTAAGAGACATCATCGATCGGACCATATCTAATAGGGTTCGATTCCGGCGTTCAGACACACCATTGCGCTGTGGTGTTCCGGGTGGCGTGAGTTGTGAAACGATTCCACTTGCTTTAAGATGCGTGAGAAAATCATAACTCAAATATTCACCTCCACGATCGGATCGTAGAAACTTAATCTTTCTGTTACGATGGTTCTCCACTTCATTCTGAAATTCTTTGAACTTTTCAAACGTTTCAGATTTATGTTTCATTAAATAGATATACCCATATCTACTTAAGTCATCGGTAAAAGTGAGAAAATAGCGATATCCACCGCGCGTCGAAACACTCATCGGTCCGCATACATCGGTACGTATGATTTCCAACAAGTCCGTTGCTCACTCCGTCATACCGGAGAATGGGGTTTTGATCATCTTGCCCATGAGGCATGGTTCGCATGTGTCAAATGATTCAAAATCAAGAGACTCCAAAAGTCCATCAGAATGGAGTTTCTTCATGTGCTTTACACCAATATGACCTAGACGCAAGCCACAAATAAGTAGTATTATCACTATCTACTTTGCATCTCTTAGCCTCGATGTTATGGATGTGTGTTTCATCCCTTTCGAGATTTAGAAGAAATAAACCATTCACAATAGGTGCATGACCATAAAAGATGTTACTCATATAAATAGAACAACCATTATTCTCTAATTTAAATGAATAACCGTCTTGCAATAAACAAGATCCAGAAATAATGTTCATGCTCAACGCAGGCACATAATAACACTTATTAAGGTTTAAAACTAATCCCGAAGGTAAAACTAAGGAGAGCGTGCCGACGGCCATCACATCAACTCTTGATCCATTGCCAACGCCAAGATCGTCACCTCATCCCTCGCAAGCCGTCTGATACGTAGCTCTGTTTGAGTTACAAATATTAGCAACTGAACCGGTATCAAATACCCAGGCACTACAACGAGGGCTAGTAAGGAAAACATCAATAACATGTATATCAAATATACCTTTGATGGTGCCAGCCTTCTTGTCCGCTAAGTACTTCGGACAGTTGCGCTTCCAGTGACCCTTGTCCTTGCAATAGAAGCACTCGATTATGTCGGCTTAGGACCGGACTTGAGCTTCTTCTCGCGAGGCACGCTTGCCGCCCTTCTTGAAGGGCTTCCTTGCACCCTTACCTTTCTTGAAGGTGGGGGGCTTGTTGACCATCAACACATGATTATTCTTTTTGATGTTCACCTCCGCTACTTTCATCTTAGCAAAGAGCTCAGTGATCATATCAGTGGAACCAATCTGATTGTGATCAACTACAAAACTTTTGTAGCTGGGAGTGTCAATCTTGAGCTCCTCTGGAATCTTGCAGTCCAGTTGCTCAAGGCGTTGACTGTAGCCCGTCATCTTAATGGCATGCTCACTAATGGAACTCCCTTCCTCCATCTTGTAGTTAAAGAATTTCTTAGAGATCTCATATCTCTCAGAACGGGCTTGAGTCTGAAACATGTTTTTCAGCTCCTCGAGAATCTCAAAGGGCCCGGCGAACTCCTCAAAACGATTTTTAAGATCCGATTCCATAGCATACAATATGGCGATCTTAATCAAATCATAATCATCCTTGCGCGACTGATAAACAACTTTTTCATCAGCCGGTGCAGTTGCAGCAGGGGGGTCACCTAACGCTTTCCCAAGGACATAGTCCTTTTGACCGCCAGAGAGAATGATTCTCAGATTGCGGAACCAATTGGTGAAGTTAGACCCATTGTTCTTAAGCTTTTCTTTCTCAGCAAAAACGTTGAAGTTGAAGTTGGACTTGGCCATGTGATCTACAGTATTTGCAAGTACAAATTAGACTATGTTCATGATAACTAGTTCAACTTTTAATCAAATTACTAGATGAACTCCCACTAAATTCAACATCCCTCAAGTTGTTTAGTGAACACGATCCAAATTCACCACACCTAATCCGATCTTCACGAGAAGAGATGTGGTTTCAATGGTGGACAACGAAGTGTCGATCATATCATTCATATGACTCATGCTTAACCTTTCGGTTCTTGTGTTCCGAGGCCATGTCTGTACATGCTAGGCTCGTCAAGTTAGACCCAAGTATTTCCGCGTGTGCAAAACTGGCTTGCACCCGTTGTATGAGTAGAGTCTATAGCACCCGATCATCACGTGATGCTTGGACACGAACTTTCACAACGGTGCATACTTGGGGAGAACACAGTTTTATCTTGATCTTTAAGTGAGGAATCATCTTATAATGCTACCGTCGCGATCTAAGCATGATAAGATACATAAAAGGATAAACATCACATGCATATAACTTTAATGTGACATGGTATAGCCAATCTTCGCGCAATGATCTCCATCTTGTGCGTGCCGGCATGATCTCCATCACTCCACCATGATTGCCTCCACCACGAATAGCAACTACAACTATTGCTAACTACTTAGCGATAAAGTGAAACTATTACATGGCGTATAAGAAGTTGACACACAGGTCATACACAATTATAAAGACAACCATATGGCTCCTGCCGGTTGTGTACTCATCGACATGCAAGTCGTGAAACATTACAAAACATGATCATCACATACATTATACACATCACAACTTGGGCCATACCATATCACAGAAAACACTCCCTGCAAAAACAAGTTAGACGCCTCTACTTTGTTGTTGCATGTTTTACGTGGCTTATGGGAGTAGATGCTAAGAACGATTCTTACCTACGGAAAGCCACAACGGTGATATTATGGTTGCCAAACTCCGGTGTTAATCCCATGACAACTATAGTGAGAGAAACTGACATCCACCAGCCGCATGTGTGGAACAAGCCACACGTCAAGTGCGGAGCCGGTCTCGCGAACGACGTCGCGTAAGGTTGGCCTGGACCGCTTCAATCTCACTATCCCGCGTCATAAGAAGAACACAAACAAGAGGCTTGCAACAGAAAATATCAATGCCCGCAACAACCATGTTGCGTTCTACTCGTGAAACACATCTACGCATAGATCTAGCTCTGATACCACTGAAGGGTTTCACGGCATAGTAAATCAAAATTTTCTACGGATGCGAACAGAGGGAAAGACAAGATCTAATCTAGGAGATGCAAACAACGAGAGAGATTGGATTAGATCTTCATACCCTTGAAGATTCGCACAGCGGAACGTTCGTCGGAACGTGGATGATGTAGTCGTACTCGCTTCTCCTCGCGATCCGATCCGATCTAGCACCACAAGTGGCGGTGCCTCCGTGAGATACACACGTGCAGCACCACGACGTCTCCTCCTTCCTTGGTCCAGCAAGTATGGTGGAGAGATGGGTTGGATCTACAACGCGACGGCGCGGTGCAATTGGTGGAGAATTTCTGCAGCAGGGCTTCGCCTACAAGCAGTCGGGACGAAGAGAGGAGGGCAGCAGGGCGGCTAGGGTTGGAGGGGAAGGTGTGGGGGGTTGGTGCGCCCCCACCCCTCTTTATATAGAGGGCAGCTAGCCCCTCCCAAGCCCAAACCGGCCCCAAAGGATAAGGAGTGGGGGGCAAGGAAACCCCCCCTTCTAGAAGGTCTATCTCGAGTTTAAACCTCTCTTGGCCGGCTAGGCCCTATGGGGCCTTGTGCCCCTGGCCCAATGCGGCCAGGGCACTCCCTCATAGGCCCATGCCCCCTCCCGGAAGGTGGGGCCACGTTGGTCCCCTTCCGGAAGGTTCTAGAAGCTTCTGGTACAATACCGATTAACCCGAAACAATTCCGAACTCCAAAAACTGCACTGCCTTATATGAATCTTATTCTCCGGACCACTCCGGAACCTCTCGTGATGTCCCGGATCCCATCCGAGACTCCGAACAAAAACTCATAAACCAATTATCCAATCTATCCTAGCGTCGAGACACGTTAAGTGTGTGACCATGCGGGTTCGAGAATATGCAGACATGATCTTCTATCAATAATCAACAGCGGGGTCTGGAAACCCATATTGACTCCCACACATTCATCGATGATCATATCGGATGAACCACGATGCCAGGATTCAATCAATCCCATATATATATTCCCTTCGTCTCGCGATATTTTACTTGCCCGAGATTTGATCGTCGGTACCGTCATACCTAGTTCAATCTCGTTCACAGCAAGTACTTTACTCGTTCCGTAATCCGATATCACTTTGTGATTAACTCCTTAACCACATGCTTGCAAGCGGTGTTGATATCGATTACCGAGTGGGCCCGAAGTATATCTCTCCTACTTGGGAGGGACAAATCCCATCTCGATACATACAACCCAACAGATACTTTCCGATCACCTGAGAGACACCTTTATGATCACCCTCTCATAGGATGACGTTTGATGACCTCAAAGCTTTCTTCCGATACCAGGGAGTTGTATTATCTCATGGTCTAAGGAATACAATATTTGACATAAGAAAAGCTTCGCAAAGACGAACACGATGACACGATCTAATTGCTTCGCTTAGTTTGGGTCTGTCCACCATATCATTCTCCCAATGATATGATCTCATTATCAATTGACAACTCATGTCTATGGTTAGGAAACCTTAACCATCATTGATCAATGAGCTAATCCACAGAGGCGTACTAGGGACACGGTGTTGTTCACAAATCACACAAGTATTAAAGTTTCCGCTTAATACAATTCTAGCATGGAATATAAACTTTATAATGAACAAGAATTATAATAATAACATCTTTATTATTGCCTCTAGGGCATAATTCCAACAGGGAGTCCATCATCCGAAAAAGTGCAGTCTCGATTTCTCTTCATCCATTCCCGTAGTGAACGATTCGACGTCTATAAAGGTTTATCTACTAGTGAAATAGTATTGCTCCAACAACTTTAAGTACACATTGTTTGTCTAGCTCACCGATAGAAACAGTAACCGTATTAGGTTTTTTTGTAACCGTATTAGTTGTACAAGGAGTGTGTCGAGCATCGGTCATGGGTTCTAGTCTTTGGCGCATCGTGTATTCTGTTTCTTCCCGTCTTACAATGCACCATACAGTCACGCACATCGACTTAGACATGAGGAGTTCTCAGGATTTGCAAAACATCGACTGAGACATAGCATTTCGAAAACAAATAAGAAGCAGAGAAATCATGTGAGCGTGAAGCGTTGTGAACTTGTCATTGGAAGAGTAGATCAATATATTCCCTCCTCTCTATTTGCTTGCTTGGCACACTCGCGCTACTTGTGCATCACTTCTCGAAAAAGAAATGAGAGGCCAGTGGTCACGTCAATAATAGTTGAGTCACCCCGCCGCCACGTCAAATAAGCATGGTATGTACAGACGAAGTGTCATCCGTGATATCCGTCAGAAGAACGCTCATGGTTCTGCTACCAACGGTATACTAGTACTGTAGTATAATCCATGGTATGTAGCACATGGTTTTGCCTTGCCACCGATCGTATGACATCGTGACGCACTCATATCTTCAACACCTACACTATCCGTCCTGTTTCCAGACGACCAAAATACACACAACATTTCCTTTCTTTTTCTAGACTAGAAGCTACCTACACTATCAGTCCTGTTCCCGCATTTTGTTTTGTTTTGATAATTCCACGTCACGCAGGAAAACTAATTCCACGCAACAATTAGTCCTCCATTTATTCGGTGTGAGGCACAAGACCGGTAGTGTACACCTTGATAACTCCACATAACGCATCTTCTCAACGTAGAAGAGATCAAGACTCAACATACACTGGCCTCTGCTTTTGCCCCTTGTGGGTGGGCCACTTTGATGCTTTCTTCTCTTTGGAGCATCTCCACTCGCATTTCCAGTACGTCAATCCGGACGCCGAAATTAAGTCCCGACGTCGAAATTCAGCCGGTTGTATTTCCAGAAACCTCTTTTCGCGGATTCAGGTGAACTTTGGTCCGGGTTCCTAGGCCATTCCCAGCATCCCGGAAACGCCTTGGGAACGCCGGACAAAGCGAAAACGGGCGTGAGCCAGCTCTGTCGATGAGAGAAGGCCAAACTCCCGCCCTTTTCTTTCTCCTCTCCCGCCTTTCTTCCCCATTCCCCCACTCCCGCCACTTCGTCGAGCTCCCACCCGCCATGCCTCCCAAGAGTTTTGTCAAACCCAGATCGAACCTCGACGAGGTTTTGGGGGAGAAGAAGGCAAGGAAGCCGATAGCGCCGGCGACAAAGCCGGAGGGCATGTCCAGCGCCGAGTGGACGGCCAAGTCGCAGAGGCAGAAGATCGCGTTGGACAAACGGAAGGACATAAAGGAGAGGGGCTCAGGCAAGAACAAGAGCAGGCAGCGGCGACGGAAGAGCAGGCGACGATGAGGGCGAACCAGGTGAAACAGGCGGCGGCGGCGCGCGTGGCGATGATGGCGGCGCCGTATCCCCCCCCCCTCCCCCCCCCCCCCACACACACACACACTGGGGAAGCCAGGCAAGTGTCGGCTCGCCGGCCGGATTGTCGCCGATCTCGCCGGCCGGCTTCCAGGAGAGCTAGCCGAACGCTCAGCAGAGGTACTCCTCGTCCCCAAGGCCAACTACGCCGCCAAGAAGAGGAACACGGATCTCCAGTCCTGATGGGCAGCGAGGACATGTCGACGATGAGTTCGTCGGTCAAGGCCTGGTACATGGCGCGCCGCAATGCCATTCTCCAGGAGGACATCGTCGAGATCACGCCTGGCACTGCGCCGACCCCCCTGCGCCGAACGCCACTGCTACGCCGAGCTCCACTTCCACCTCCTCCAACCAGTTGGCCGAGACGCCCGACCCCGCCGCATCGACCACGCCGCAGGAGCCCATCCCGTCGACGACTGAGAGATGGCCGAGCCTTTCTACCCTGTTCTGTAATAATTTGTCGCCAGACTTGTTAGGCGTAATTCTGTCGAACACCTTTTGGCCAGCTCTTGCCGGCGGGAACGATGAAAATTCAAATATATCGTTGTTTTTTTTTCGCCTGGGAACTCGGCCTAGGAACGCGAGTGGAAAACTCGGTGTCGTCCGACTAAAAAATGTTCCGGATTTCGGCCTGGAACAGCTCTTAGCCATCTTCCATAGTACATGAATGCAACAAGGAATCAAATCTTAAGTTTTATTTCCTCGCACCAATTCCCCCACCATTCCTTTTTGCATCTCTTTGACCAAAATGGTTCTTGTTTGACATATATACCCCCAATGGGGCCTCAAGGTCGCTGCTTCGGCGCCCCCTGGGCATGGCGAATTGGAGAGCAGAGCATACCCGATACATGGAGGTTGCTTGACGTCATGGGGGAGATGGAGGGAGACGCGAATGGAGGAGCTGGCCTCAGATTCTCTCTCCGGTTTGATCCCATGAGGGCGGGCGTTGATCCTTCTCTGGTCAGCGTCCGTCTTTCCGCGCTTATTAGCCGCCTCCTTGGATGGAGGAGGCCGCAGGGATCCGTGATGGTCGCCGCCGCCGTTGCTGTTTACTTTGCTGCGCTCCTCGTGTCCGATCAGCAGCCTCGCCGTCCTCGCCGGCGACGTCTGGCTACTTCTGCTGTAGATAGGCCAAATTCTGGTACACGGCTTTGTCTTTTCATGCTTTTAGCTCTTATTACATGTGACTTGATTTTCATCGATTTGTCTGCAGCAGCAGCTAGACCTCGTGCTCTGCCTGCGCCGGGAGATGGGCTCAGAATCGTGTCATGCAATGTAAGTTGTGATCCTTGGCCTACAACTCCTATTTCTTGATCGAGCTATATCTAATCTATTTTTCCCTGGCATCGGAGGATGAATATTCGGAAAACGTGATCCACGGCGCGTCGATCGGCGCCGGGGACGAAGAGCCGGTTATTGTGGCAAGAGTTCAGACTATGCCGCCCCAGGTGGCAGCAGGATCGGCAAGCACTGACGGCGAATCGGAGAAAGAGCGTGAGGAGGTCGACCGGTTCAAGGACCTGTGGCTGTCCCTCGTGGAGCGAGAGCAGAGGCTGGAGCTCCGGATGATGGACCTGGACTACCTGAGGGAGCAGGAGGCCACCGTGCGGGAGCTCGAGAACCGCGTCGGTGTCGCCGCCGTGGAGTCGCGGCTCCTGGAACTCAAGGTCTCGTCGCTGGGTGAGGAGAACGAGAAGCTCAAGGCGCAGGCGTCAGAGCTGGACGCTGTCCGGGACCAGCTGGGCCGCGCCAAGGAGAAGCTGCGGCTGCTCAAGGAGCGGCTGCAGGTCGAGCGGGAGGAGGCCCAGCACGAGGCGGCAGCGCTCCGGGAGAGGGTGATGGAGCTCGGAAAGAACGGCGAAGACAGGGAGAAGGAGCTGGCGGCGGAGGCGGCATCTCTGCGGAAGGCAAACGCCGAGCTGAAGGAGGAGAACAGGGAGCTTGCTCAGATGCTGCAGGATGCAGAGCAGGTTTCCTCCACTGTCAGTCTGGTTCACGAGGTAACGGCGTTCTTAGTTCTTCATTTCAATGCAATAATTTCCATCTTTTTGTTTTCATTTTAGCACTGTTATATGTCATTTTGTTGTTCACAGTTATGTATCTGCAACCCCTGCACACCTCTACAGCCAACTTAAAATGTACAACTTGTTCGACATAAAAAATAACATTTTTTCACTCGTCTTAGAAGTATCAAATGCACTAAAATATTTTGCACTAGAAAACAATTTTCTGTGGCATTTGGATTACTGGATTCGTTATATGAGGAATGATGCCGGTTTGCAGTTTTGTTGGTAAAATGACCTTTGGCATCTCCATTGGTTTGGGCTAAACTGGTGGCTCAAATCTCCGAATTGTTATACGTCACACTCACAGCTTTAATTTGACCTGGGTTGCTGCAACAGATTATCCTTCCCTATCCCTGATTAGTTTTCTAATGCTAAAGGTCATGTTGAGAACCTTTTGAATTAGTGATTGTTATTTGATCTGACTCTTGCGCTGGTGCAATGAAACATAAGGTGAGCAATTAGTTTATGTCATGGTCATAACTTGGACATGATGTCCCAAACAACAGCATTTTCTATCATATCTTCTTTTTGAAGTATATAATGCGCTGAAATCAAGGAAAAAATAGCGTGCTAAAAGAAATAGCGTGGCTTTTCTCCAAACGCTATGCAAGTTATAACGCGTTAATAGCGTGCTATTTTTCAAAATAGCGTTTATAAAAAAAAATTTGACAAATATATCATGTATTACTAGGCATTTTAACAACTATTTTTTTTCAAAAGTAATACATGCAAAACCAATTAACTAGTGCGGCAAAATGACAAAGTCCAGATCACAATGATCACCAAATTTAACATGACAAAGTCAATATCATGGTATTCACACATTTATGGGCTTAATGAGCTTATGAGATGGTGGATTTTTTAGTGCTGCTATTGCGTTATGACGTTATAACGTATTTAGCGTCACTATAAAGCGAATAGCGTCATAGCGAGCAGATTTTGTATAGCGTAGCGTTTGGCTCCCAAATACGCTATAGCGGCGCTATAGCGCAAATAGCGCGCTATTTTTTTCCATGGGTGAAACTCAAAATCATGAAACTTTTGGGCACATTTTTTCTCTGTCTTTATTTCAATATCTTTCCAAACCATGCAAATAATTTGCTGTATTCTTGTATAACATCAAATAATTCTTTGAGGTACATTAGCCAATCAACAAATTGCCCACGCAAAAGCAGGAGAATTCATGTTTGTTGGGAAACTTTAGAATAGATGTCACATTCTCCCGGCCCCTCTGGAAAAGTATA
Organism: Avena insularis; assembly: GCA_023614405.1. Classification (NCBI taxonomy): domain Eukaryota; kingdom Viridiplantae; phylum Streptophyta; class Magnoliopsida; order Poales; family Poaceae; genus Avena; species Avena insularis. Next base: position 189,442,748 of record CM042689.1, on the reverse strand, counting down.
CACATAAGGTGCAAAGTCTGAATTTTCCGATCGAATACACATTCTTTCGAGACACTTATGCTTCGGTGTCGCCCTCCTCCAAATTCTGGCATAGTCAGACTCGTGGACTGCCTAGATTCTCCCATACCCCTGCGAGACGAAGGGCTCGATGGCCCCATAAAGCCTTAAAAGGTGCCCATATGGCCTGATTTGAAGTGTACATACTTGTTTGTACATATCTCTATACGTATTGTACGATGAAGTGGACAGGAACCGAACCCAACTTTATAAAGTATACGATAGCATGGATCGCGATGATAATGCTGGCGGGGACATGGAGTATACCAAGATCTACCGAGTATACCGATACGAGGGTATACGTGGCTTGGATTTTAGTATCGACAATTTTCGTCTACGTGACTAGATATGCTAATTAATCTTGCTGTGAAATTTCAAGAGTCGTGAGGCTAATCCGCTCTTCTTTTCCATTCATTTCTGAATGTAGGAGGACGTCGTTGATGAGGCAAACTACCTGAGGGAGACTAATGAGAGGCTGACGAGGCAGATCGAGCAGCTGCACAGCGACCACTGCGCGCACGTCGAGGAGCTCGTCTACCTCAAGTGGGTCAACGCCTGCCTCCGCCACGACCTCCGTGGCAATGACCACCACCCCTCTTCCGCCCAACAAGATCAGGACGGCGCCGGCGCCGGCATGTCGTCGGCCATGGAGCTGAGCAAGAGCATGAGCTACCGGTCCAGCGAGAAGGCCAAGGAACTCATGCTTCAGTACGGCAACCTCGTCCTCGACCCCGCGCTCTTCTCGCCGCTCAACGAGTCACTATACGGCGACGGCGAAGATCACCAGCGGCGCAGAGCTCAGAACGAGCCAGGGCGGAGCCCGGGTGTGCCTGCGACGGGTGCCGCTGCCGCTGCCGCCCAGAAACGGGCCGGACATGGCAAGCTCAAGTTTCTGAAGAATATCAAGAAGCTGCTGGCGAGCAGAAAAAGGGGCCACGGACACGACCGCAAGAGCATTAAGGCGCCGAACGACGAGCATGTCGAGAAGGCCCTGCGGTGGCTGTCCTCCAGTCACGACGCGCTCGGCGGAGACAGTTCGTACGAGAGCACGCCGCTGTCGTCGTGCGATCGGACACTGCTGAGCAGCGTGACGACCGTGGAGTCGCGCGCCCGTGCCCGCGGCGGGGAGACGGCGGCAGAGCCGGCCGTAGCGGGACCGGAGGCGCAGCTGGTGAGGTCGAAGAGCGACGTCGGCGCTTCGTTCGGGCGGGAGGGGAGCAGATACCACGCTCTACGGCTGGACCGCCCGGCAGGTGTCGGGCCGGACGCGTTCCACGCGCCTGAGAAGATGAGAAGGTACTCGAGGAGTTGCGAAGCTCCTGATCATCCATGAATTTGTTGGTGCACGAGACGTGATGCTAGCTGCAGCCTCCAGGGTGATGCTTGCGCACACAATTACTCTAACTGATTAACAGCAACCAGTGTGCAAGACAAAATACTACCCAATTTTCTTCTTCCTGTTGTGTAAATATACTGAAACATTTTGCGCTTGAATCGAGACAATGTCATGACCAGGGAAGATACCAGAGGGATGATGCTAGTAATTGCTTGGTACAATGGGGATGTGATCATACAAGTACTAAAACACTGTGTCCCATCAGAACTCCGAAATTAAGCGTCTTTAAGCGAGAGTAATATTAGGATGGGTAACCTCCTGAAAAGTCCTCGTGTTGCATCCCTCATTTGTATCTAGATTTAGCATAGATCAGAATGTTTAGTTTTGCCTTTTGGGGTTAGAAAAATAGCAGTGAAAATTTGTATCTATGTGAAGGAAAAATGAAGGTGTGAGCTAGGTATCAAATTAGCTTTTGGGATGATGTTTGGTGTGCTTCTTAAGATTTCGAAATCTTTAAATAATCTTATGAGGGTTTGACTGGATCAAATAAATTTTGTTGCATATGTTGGTTCTGTAAAATGACAATTGAATTGAATTATAGGAGATGTCAATTATTTTTTCTCTGTCCCGTGGCAAAATACACGTGGAACATTGTTATGTTTATGTAGGAGCTTATGGTATTAAAAAACTTCACTTAATATATGGTTGGATTGCAAAATATGTCTAAAATTTGCATAATATTTATGTCGTGGGACAATCCTGACATAAAATTGATTCACCTATGTCTTTTGTCGTCCCTTCTACAGAAAGAAATCAGAGCAGTGAAAAGCTTAGCCCCTCCCTCCGTTGGGAAGGCCACAAAGTCTCTGTGTCCTATGTCCATAGCTCCAGGCACAGGATGGGTGGGAACCCGGAGCTTCAACCTTGGCGAGTAGTTTGTCCTAGGTATTCTAGGGGCGCTACATTAGGGGCGGGGTTGGCACCACATCGAAATAGGATGTTTCGGCTGCTCCCCCATCTTGGTTATGCCATACTCGGCGATATCATGCAGCATGCATTCTGTTCCTCTCACGATCCTTCATATTTGACGATTTTAGTTTCTCGATATGTCGATGTTGTTTGTCGTTGTCCATGGCAACACTGACATCCAGGGTGGTCATGTTGGTTTGAAGGTGGTGAATCTGTTGTTCTTCCACGACTATATTGATGGATGCAACGGATATGTGTCCAAGGCAACACATGGATGATCCCCGGTCAACATGCTACATCGACATATGCCTATTTGTAACAGGCTTGTTCATCGACTCTGAAGGTCTATCTAAGGATGGTGCCTCTCAAGATCTTGAAATGAGAGAGGCTCGATGTCCCTTTCGGTGCATGTCTCTGACGCGCTAGAGTTGTGTGTTGGCCACTAGCTTCTTTGCGTGCAGGAAACTCTAGGTGCAATTTTGTATTTTCTATCTTTTCTAAGGTTTTATCTACAACACTAGTAGAAAAAGGCCTAGTGGAGGCGTTCGGAAAAAGTGGTCCGTGGTGCTGAATCCGCACGCCACTAATCGCACGCCACTGGTAGAAGATAGTGGTGGCATCTCCACCAAATGCCACCAGTAGTGTATCCAGTGGTGGCGTTTACTACAAGCGCCACCATTACATATCCTAATAACGGCATTCTCGTTAATTTAAACTCCACAAGTGATTTTTCAAAAACTAAAAAAATTGGTGCATCCAATTGAATATTCATAGCATAGCAAAACATATTCATAGAAATGACGCAATATAACATCACGAAATGCATTATCACATAACAAGCGGTTCAATACATCACAAACAGTTCAATATCCTAATACATCTTGCTTAGTCAAACTGAACGTTGACTCCTGGGTCCTAAGCTGCAGGCGGTGAACACCCAAAGAGAAGGAACCATCATAGGAGCATAGCTCGGGTGAGATCCCTGAAGAAACTTTTAGTTATTGGAGAACCTAACGTCCAACACAACCATATAGCGATGGACGTGCTCGTCCTCCTCCCTGACATGATACTATACCACCTACTCGGGGGTCAGCTCCCTCTGCACCGATAGTGGACCACACGATCGCCACCAAAGAAGCCCCGGGTCGAAAACGAGACCCGGATTCCTCACCAAGCTACGCGTCCCATAAGGTAGAACCTCCCAGTGCCAGCCCGGTGGAGCCTAGTATCAGACATGCCCGGCTAAGCCCAGTCCTCCGTCGTTGCGGCCGAGTCGATGACGAGGATGCGGGATGGGAATCCTAAAGTAAGCATTTGATCAAAATAACAAATTCCTAAGTGTGTGGTTGCTCCAAATTGATGTCAACGGATAATATCTAGATTAAATAATCCTAAGCAAATAAATAATTGATGGGTGGTGTTATATATAAAACTCCAAGGGCTTAAGGGGTGGGGTAAGTGAGCCAAGTAGGATCCACAAATCATCGGACATATGAAACTACAAAACCAAAATCGACCTAAAAGTAGGGCCTCATATTTGCATTAGACTCAAAATAATTAAAGGGACTAAGTGAGTGAGCCAAGTAGGATGCACAAATTATTTATTTATGCATATCTGAAGGCTCACTCATACCACCCCCGAAATTGCATGCTCACATTGTAATCATCAGCCATATGGAAGTATAAAACCAAAATCAACCTAAAAGTAGGAACTCATATTTGTATTAGACGCAAAATAATTACACGGACGGAGTAAGTGAGCCAAGTAAGATGCATAAATTATTTATTTCTGTATATCACAAGGCTCACTTACATCACCCCCGACATTGCATCCTCACATTATAATCATCGGTCATATGGAAGTATAAAACCAAAATCAACCTAAAAGTAGGGCCTCATGTTTGCATTAGACGCAAAATAATTATAGGGACGGAGTAAGTGAGCCAAGTAGGATGCACAAATTATTTATTTGTGCATATCACAAGGCTCACTCACACCACCCCTGACATTGCATCCTCACATTGTAATCATCGGCCATATAGAAGTACAAAACCAAAATCCACCTAAAAGTAGGGCCTCATATTTGCATTAGACGCAAAATAATTACAGGAACGAAGTGAGTGAGCCAAGTAGGATGCTACATCTATCCCTAAAGTTATCTATCTTTTCTACCCCTAAAATCATCTACACTAGATCATCTACACTAAATAATCTACAATTATCTAAACTAAATCATCTATCTATGTTTTTCTACTAGTGTTACTATCACTATCTAAATACTATCTCTAAAGCACTATCTAACATTCCTATATCTAGAATTTGAGCCCAAGTATAGTATCTAAATACTAGTGTTACATCTATAATTTATAAATTTCTATAAAAAAGGGTAGGCATGGCCGGTGGCTCACCGCGAGGTCGGTGACAAGGCTTGGAGATGGGAAGGTTGCAGGGACCGGTGGCTTGGGGAGGGCCGGGGGAGGGTGCAGCGACCGGTTGCTCAGGGTAGGGGGAGGTTGCAGCAACCGGAGGCGGCAAATTGAGCAGTCGTCGGATGCGGCCGGGGTGGCGGTAGATGCGAGTGGTCGGTGATGAGGCTCGGGGACAGGGAGGTTGCAGTGACCGGCAGAAAATCGAGCGGTCATCGGATAGGGCTAGGGTGGCGGAAGACGCATGTGGTCGGTGATGAGGCTCGGCAATGGGGGGTTGCAGCGACCAGTGGCTCGGGAAGGGGGATGTTGCAGTAACCGGTGGCGGAAAATTGAGCGGAGTCATCGGATGCGGGGCGACGACGACGACAGGGTGGGGGGTAGATTTGTGGGGCGGCGGTGGCAGGGAGAGGGGAAAGCAAGAAGGAGTGTGTCAGCGGTATAAATGAGAGGGGTATAGGACGCGAGGAGAATGGAGAAGAATAGGAGATCTATAATTAACCATGTACCCATGGCGTTTAGATGAATCCAACACCACCACTAGTTTACATGTTGGTGGCGTTCCCCTAAGCCAACACCACTATTAACCAATGTTAAGGATATCGCTTATCGGTAATTTATCGCTCGGCTGAAAATTAGCGATTTTTTAGTGTATCGGCCGATTTATCAGGCGATAAATCGAAAAATCGAACGATAAATCAGAAAATCGGCATATCGGCCACCCTCGAGTAGCGATAAATCGGACGATTAATCGACGTATCGGCTACAGTGTATTAACTTTGTCCCGACTGCGTATGGAGACCCAACGGTTGGCATTTGTTTATACGTAGATGCCACTATTAGGGTTTATGGGTGGCATTCACATATATTTAATCATCGTCTATAAGTGATGGCGCGCAATATATATTGAACGTCACTGGCAAAATGAGTACTATAAGGATTTTTTACTAGTGCTAGGTTCGAAGGACAGTTGGTTTGTTTTGATTTGCCTTTTAGTTTTCACATGTGTTTGTTTATGTAACTTGTCCTTCTGTTAATGAAATGTGTCATTACTCTTTAGAAACAATTCATGTGTTGTGTTTATTTGCTTTGTGATGGGCATTGTGGAAGTTAAGTCAATATTCTTATTTGAACTGAAGTTGTTCATGATACCTTGTTGAAGTAACATGTTATCAATGTTCGTTTTTGAAACATTGGGCAAGTTTTTGGAATGAGGGTAGCAATGTGATCATCTTTTTTGGATATGAGTCTTTGTAATCTACTACACTGAACATGTACTAGGCATCATCCTACAGTCATGCACTATGTCTAACGGATACTTAGGATATTTCTAATGAAGATGCACCATGATCTCCCTCGTCTTGTATAGTGTACAAATGGACTTGTGGTCCAATGCATTTAGGATTTATGTGTTTCCATGCTAGTTGTCTCGGAGGTGTTATATGTAGTCAACGTTGCTTATAGAACACATGATGCTCCTCATAAGTGTGAGCTACAACAGGTTTGGTTGCACGTTGAGGGAGTACCACATACTTTACGCTCTTTCTTGGATCTATGGGCAGTTGGTTCTTTCATGGGCACTACTCTAGATTTTGATCTCATTAATCTGAGACGACAGGGAGTGTTCGCATGCTTGTAGCCATGTTTGTACAAAATATCTTATGAAAAAAAGATGGTGTGGGGTTTTATACTTCTTTGGATGTTGTGGTAAAGTTGAAAGGGTACAAGTTCCACTTCAGGAGAGAACAGAGAAGTACGTTCTAGAGCCGGACTTTATACCTTTTGAGCAGAGTCATGATGATTCTGGGGATGATGGCAAAGGGAAGTCTCGGGAGGATTCTGTGGATAAGTCAAAAAATCCTATGAACATATATCATGGTAACATGTATGGCACTTCTATGTTTCAGAAGCAGGGTCATGGAACCTTGGCGCCTTATTCATCTAGGACATTAGCTAATTCTATGGTTACAGTAATGTTGTTTCATGCCAACCAAACCACTCCTCGTGGAATTGAACTTGTGGCTGTGCTACCTGCGGATTCTCCTCTGCGAGGGAATGGGTCTACTTCCATGGAGGTCACGCCAGCTAAGTTTACTCCAACACCTTGCGTCATGATGACGCAGCTTCATGATGCCTTGGAGGTAGCATCAACATCTTATGTAGTGGCCCATGCAAAGGTTGTAGCTTCTTCTCGCTCCGATCACATGCCCTAAGCCGGCGACCAGCAGAGAGTGGCCTCCATGGCACGCTGCAGACCCGACATTTTGGGTCATTCGATTCCGGTGACAACTTCGATGGAAGGACTACATGCGAAGAAGGGGTTGGGCCAGCAGTGCATAGCGCATTGCTGGCCAGTCCTATCCGGGTCAGATGCTACATGAGGTATCCTAGGCGGGGTATCCTAGGTATGTTCATTGTCCTATGCTAAAGGATCAACCAAACGACGACCATGCAGGGATGGCCGACGATAACCATGATGTTTACGTGCCGATGCTAGCCCACGTGGGGCTGGCCAACGGTGTCCTTGTATGGTTCGCAGCATAGAAAACAAAAAATTTCCTACGATGGGAACAACTATGTATCAAGATCTATGTACTAGATACAAACAACGGACGGATGTATATCCATAGAGAACATACCCTTGAAGACCGATAAAGATTAACGAGTTAAACTCGTGGTTGATGTAGACGATCTCTTGCCGATCTCAATATCGAGAGGAAGTCCTAGCGCCGCAAATCAGCAGCGCATCCGTGCTCGCACACACGTACAAGACATCGAGCAACCTTCGCCTCCTCGCTCTGGCGATGCAGCGGAAGCACAACTCTTTCTTGCCGAATAGCCACCGAGAACATGTATCTCGCTAGCCCGAGACCATGGGGAATAAATTCTAGAGGGAGAGAGAGATCCTTCATGAGGAGGTGTGAGTGAGAAGTGAGAAGTGAGGAGGGGGTGCCTTTTATAGGAGAGGAGGAATCCCAAGGGGGTGGCCGGCACATGGGGGCTGCCCCTTTCCCTCCCCTCATTCATTTAGGTGGACACTCCACTCACAAAAATCCTTTCAATTCCCTCCATTCAAAATCCCACTCAAATTCCCATTAAATTTCCACCAAATTTAATGCAAACTCTCATTAAATAAACTCCTTTTATTTATTCAGAATTTTTTCAATTACTTTAATGACAAACATTCACATATAACCCCTTGCTAGTATTTCATTTCACATGAAAAAACAGTTTCGGCAATTTCACCCGAAAACCTGTTTCGGTCTAGTGAAATAAATTCCTACGCTTGTTATTCTTTCTGGTATAAAACTTTTGCTCCAATTGGATGCCGATGTCTCTTAAGAGTTCCACCCTACGGTTCGCGAATAATGCGGATATGATCGAGACCTTTCTCCGATCAATAATCAGAAGCGGGATCTGGAGACCCATACTGACTCCCACACATTCAACGATGACTTTCTTATGATCGTCGGAACCTTTTACGCTAGTATCTTAATCCTTTTGTTTCGCGTTATATTACATGTCCGAGATTCGATCATCGGTATCTACATACCTAGTTTGATCTTGTTACTGACATGCACTCTTTTCTCGTTCCCGTGATATAACATTTTAGTGATCAAATCACTTGCTTGCAAGCTAACCAATGTGATATCACCGAGAGGGCCCAGAGTATATCTATCCGTCATCGGGATGAACAAATTCTACTCTCGATCCATGGGTCTCAACATAACACTTTAGTAGTTTTGAACCCATCTTTATAATCACCCAATTACGGTGTGACGTTTGATGTTATCAAGAAACTCTTACGGTGTTAGTGATTGACATGATCTCATGGTCTAAGGATTAGGATTACTTCGTAAGTTGTTATAGAAATATAAACTCAATGACTTTGATCGTAATGCTATACTTCGGATGAATGTTCATCACACCATTACAGTAATGTTGTGACCTCGTTATTAACAACATCCAATGTCTATGATCATGAAACTTTGATCATCTTGTTAATCAACGAGCTAGTTTACGAGAGAGGCATAACTAGGAACTTTCTGTTTGTTTATTAAACACACATGTATTAATGTTTCCGTATTAATATAATTATAGCATGCAAAATAAACATCTATCATATACTTGGAATACACATAATAAACACTTTATTATTGCCTCTCAGGGCATATTCCCTTCAGTTCTAGCACAAGGGTTGGTCTAGGAGGGGCTGACCGGTGACCAACAAGTGTCGTAGGAAGAGTTTAACAGATCCCACAAGCTTCCAATGGCCCAGGCAGGGCTGGATGATGGAGATCATGTGGTGGCCAGAAGGGGCCGGCCAAGTTCTCCAGGTCTAGGCTAGCCAATGTTGCTGCTAGGCATTATTCTTTAGGCGATGGATTGATGTCTACCGCACGTGGTTTAGGACGGCGAGTCTACCGCGAGAGGTACGTCGGGGCCTTCTTAACCTTTCTCCACTTTCTCCAAAGCCGCGACTGAGGATCATTTGTTGATGGTGGAAACATCGACGCAACGAATTTATCGTCACATGACGGTTGTTGATGGAGCATCCTCTATCAATGAGGATTCATTGGTCAAGGCGATGGGGCGCAAGGCGGAGAAGCATCTTGACAATCTAGGTATAAAAAGTTCTCCTTTCTTTCATTTTCTAACCCATTTATTAATTCGAAGTTATCCAATATTGGCGTTAACTTGGGCAGTTCTGCAAAGGAGGTTTTATTTTCTACCACTACTTTGAGATATATGGAGTATGACTGTTTAACAGTTAAACCTAATCTCTTGTAAGTTTGATACTTTGCGGATGGAGGAGGAGGATTTTCTTGCCATAGTAGATGGTCAACTCCTCTCTCATTTACTTCGTGAATTTTCGAAGGTGGACTTTTATGAGACCAAACTCAGTTCAATTTATGAACTTAGAGCTTTTGGTCGTAAATTGAAGAGTTTGAAGTCCCGCAAGAGACTGTGTATGTCCAAATTCTATAGTTTCTCAATGAATGCCATGTTTTGATCTCTATGACTTAGCTAAACACATTTTCTTCGTCGATTGTATGAGAGATTATAAGTTGGATTTTTGGGTATTTATGAAACAGGTATACGTGATTTTCAGAATCTCTAATCAATCACCTTTCTAGTGGAGTAGATTTTACGTGGATCTCACATCCTAATCGTGGAAGATCAGGTGGCATCCTACTAGGCGTTAAGATAGAGACCATGGATGTATTGGCTATTTTGGTTGGATATTTTTACATTAAACACTATATCTGTAACAAAGATGATAATTTTAGTGGCCTCTTGTCGCCATTTATGGTGTTGCCCATGAAGTTTATAAAGCTGAGTTTCTTAGTGAATAGGTAAAGCTGGCAAGATAATCCGTATCCTATTCTTATAGGTGGAGATTTCAACTTGCTAAGATTTCCTCACGAGAAAACTCGAGGATGATTCAGTAAACATTGGCCTTTATTATTCAACATTGTCACTGGAAGTCTGGACTTATGAGAGGTTGTTGGGAATTTTTTTTACTTGGGCTAATAGTCTTCTAGAGCCGACATAAAAAAACTAGACAAAATTCTTATGAATAAGATAAATTTCCTATGGTAACTATTCACGCCCTAGAACGTATTGAGTCCTTGTCATATCATGCCCCTCTTTCTTTATTAATTGGTTTGCCTTCACTAAAGCACAAACATGAGTTTAAATTTGAACTCGCTTGGTTGCATCGTGAAGGCTTCCATGATTTGGTGAAGGGCATTTGGGATAAATAAGACAGTGGACTTACGCCGATTCAATGATGGAATAATTGAAGGAAATGTGACCTAGAGGAAAATAATAAAGGAGTTTATTTAACATATTCCATTAGTTCATAATAGTTTTATATCATGTTATAACTATATCAATAGGAAATATTGATATAGGTGTGATATGTAAACAAACCTAGGTTCATAGTAGCCTCTATTTAACTAGTTCATTGGTCACGTATGGTCAAGGTTTCCTGATCATGTTGGTTCTTTGGCACCTATTGACAATGAAGCTATCTCATTAGAGAATAAGATAGTGGACACCGTTCTGCAGATGATGGTTGCAACATAATCACATCACAAAGTTCACAGTTATAATTGTGAGAAATATAGTGATTTATTCCTCAGACCGTGAGACCATATTAGAGTGATTACAAAGCATCAAACTTCACTCTATGAACGGTGATTATAAAGGTGTGATCAAGTACTCAAAGGGGCAGGTTGAGGCGTGTGTGTCAAGAGCGGTATTTGTACATACGTGTGATGGAAGATACTCTGGACCCACTCAGATTAGTTATATCAAATATGTTGCAAAACATGTGACTAGGTCACGGGATATCACTTATCAGTACAAGTTAAAGTAGCATTGTTGGTAACGAGGTTGAACCCGACATGGAGATGTCAATGATCAAATCTCGTACAATGCAAGTATCGTAGAGACAAAAGGAATATGACACATCTCTACTACTTAAAAAAGATCTCGTGTTCCGTCGTCCTCCCTCTCGCACAATACGTCGTTTCGTTTCGTCGCGCTCGCGTGGTTGCCCTCCAAATGGGCCAAGCCCAATGAATCCCACCGTGGAGACCACCCCATGCCACTGCTCCTCTACCCCGCCGCCGATGCGGAAACCTCCTCCACCAGCGCCTCTTCTCCACCATCGTCCCGACGGCGACCACACCCACGTCATGCAACATTCTTGCTAGGTTTTGGCCTGAAAAGCAGCCTCCCGTTTTTCCCCAGTCCCGCAGGGAGAGGAGAACGAGGGGTGAGCATCTTTGCTAGGGTTTGCCGCCGCCGCCTCTTTCCATCGTCCTCCGGCGAAGCAGCCGCGTAAACGGATCCTCCCCCTCCCTCATATCCTGCTCCCTATGCCTTATCTGCTCTTTCCCCGTTTATCTGTCACCCGAGCTGCTCACACGTGCGCTCGCCAAGGCCAAACATCTTCGTTCCCGGATTGAGATTCGATCCTCTCACGGTTCATGGTGGGGAGGGGGTGAGGGAAGGATTCGCTGCGGCAATGGATGATGCCCTCCATCAGCAGAGGTGAGCGCTGTGAAGAGAAGACCTCTTTTTATCCTCCCCGACTTCTCTCTACAGTGGCCACTCCGAGCCGAGCGCACCCACGTGGCCGTCTAGCCGGGATCGCGCCACTCACCGCGCATCCTACCGGCAACTGCGGGTGTACACGCCACCGCCGTCGCTGAGGGAAGATCGAGGATAGTACTTTACTTGCATTTTTATTTGCTACATCCAGATCGGTTGATTTTTTTAAAGTTAGAGTTATTAAAGTTGGAGTGCGCATGTATTTGATTCGTCATTTCTCTGGGTAGCACCGATGTTGTTCTTGGCATCCTCTTCCTGGAAGATAGCGTCTTGAAGAAGATGGCACGGGCATGCCCCATGGCACCCATGCCTAGCACAATAGGTTCGCGTCATGAAGGCCATGACCACCACTTCATCGGGCCAGCTATAAGCGCCCAGATTAATGTATTTTCTTTGTTGATCTGGTTGTGAATAATGCACAAATTGTCTACTGGAACTTTTCAATATGTATGGGTATTTTTTATCTATAGCTGGTCGTTGTTAAAACTGCAATAATATCTATTAGGACGACCACAAAAGGATCCTGCACTTTTCTGATGGATGTACAATTATCTAAATTCCGCATCGCGTTGCAAATCGATATATGTTCCTATAATGGTGATGCTCCATTTGACACAATATATCAGCTGTCAAATCACATGTCACAATACCTTTAGATGATCTTGTGGTTCCATAGCTTGTTGTATTGACTGATCATGTCCCTAGAACTGAATTATTTCCTTCTTTAGAAATTGTAATAATTCTATAAGTGAGGAATTCCTTTTTCCATATCCTTATAATTTAGTTACAATATAAATACGAAACTCGGTAGTGCATACATGACTGAATTCTTTCAGCGTTTTTATTACGGAGAGAGCTGGATGATTCACTTTGGGATCCTGTATTGAGAACGTGCAACCTGTACATGGTCCTTTTGCAAAACAGACTGGTAGTGGCATAGTGCTATGTCCCCCGAACCGAATTATTTCCTTCTTTGGGAATTGTAATAGTTCTGTAAGTGAGGAATTCCTTTTTCTATATCCTTATAATTTAGTTACAAACCAAATACGAAACTTAGTAGTGCATGTCTGTGAAAATATTCATGTCTGAATTCTTTCAGCATTTTTATTAGAGAGAGAGCCGGATGATTCACTTGGAGATCTTGTATTGAGAACATGCAGCCTATACATGGTCCTTTTTCAAGACAGACTTGTAGTGGCATAGTGTTATGTCCCCCGAATTGAATTATTTCCTTCTTTGGGAATTGTAATAATTCTGTAAGTGAGGAATTCCTTTTTCTTTATCCTTATAATTTAGTTACAATGCAAATACGAAACTCAGTGCATGTTGTTGTGGTGCATATGCAAATGCTCATGGAGTCATGGGCTTATCGGTTTCTTTAATTGTACATGGGTGACAGGATAGCTATTGTATGTCTTGGTTGTTTATTCGAAACTGATATGTGCAACAGAGGGTGTCACACAATTTATGAAGTAATCAATTTGTGAAGTTTATCTGCTCTATTTGCAATTAGTTCCGGTGAGAGCATATGGTTGATGACGGTGGTTGTGGTGTTCTGTTTACAGGTTAGGTAAGGAATTGCTTACTTGGACGCTCACAAAGGTTGTCGAGTGCTGACGTGAAAGCCTTTAATTAAGGCAGAAGACGAGCGGACACGCACACACCAACCTTCTTCCACACAACCGGTAACACGGGCGACAACGCTGACTTTTATCTGTGCAGTTGGGGCTCCAGAAGGCGTTGTTTGTGTTCCTATAGGTGTGGAGGAAGCACATGTCGCCACCCTCCACAACCGTTGCTCAAGCGTTGGGGACGCCTGGAGAAGGCACGGTGTTCGGTGTTGTGTGCATCGCGCATGGACTCTCAGGTTGGTCGATGCCTAGAGTTTCTCTCTTTCTCCAGCTCTCTCTCATTTTCAGTACCCACCTCTATATAATTCTACTTATTTCATTTTTAATCGTTTTAGACCTGTGTGCACTGGTTGAACAATTTAACGAAATTACAAGCTATATAAAGGCAGCAGCTTCAATGAACCAATGCATAACTATTTTTAGTTGTATTAAAAACAACGTACATTTTTTATTAACATTAACAGTGATAGAAACATAATATAGTCCCTTTTCTCATTCGTACCTGAGTATTTTTATTCTCAGGATTTATCTTGTATCCCTTTTTTCATTATTACCTTAAATCCATTTTCCATTAATTTCTATAGATTTTGAAGAAATATTACTTGTATTGCATATACTCCATCAAACTGTAAAGGATAAGTAGCTATTTTATTGACGCTCTGTAGATTTGTTTTAAATGGTAGATCGCTCTCATGTACTATGAATTTATCTTGTTAGTGGGTGGTGTGAATTTTTTTGATTTTCTGATGTGATTGTGATTGACTAGCTACATAAATTACATGGGATGACATTTGCTTGCTGCCATAACACTGATTACAAAGCACTTTTTTTTACTTGTGACACTTAGTCTAAAGCACTTCCTTTCACAAGATTGAATGGTTTAGCATGAATCTTGTAGTTCTACTGATACATTGCACATACCAAATGTCTCAAGAAGCTCTCTACTGCAGCATGGCTTTATTCTTTAAAAAAATCTTATGATCATATACTTGGAATGTACTAACTATGAAGTATGGTTTGTATTCATGTCCAGTGTATAGACTTCATGTTTTCCGGTGGTGTTTGCAATCATCGGATCATCTATGAGGAAGTGGAATCACACTTTGTGCAAGGCACCTTACCACAGAATGTGTTGCCGGTTATAACATGTAATCTCTCCATCCCTTCTCTTTGTCAATAAATTTACGGCTATTTCTACCATGCAACAATGTGGTCCGTTGATAGGGAAAGATCATACTTTGATCTACAAGTAGATGAAGAACTGGCAGTACTTTGCTTGTACTCCTTATCATCTCTTATTTGCTAGGATGGAGAAATTACCATATCTTAGTTCTTAGGCGTCTAAACTGTTTTTTTAATGTCATCAAAGGTGTTTCTATATACTCCCTCCGTTTCAAAATATAAGATGTTTTAGCTTTGTGAAGAAAATGTATCTAGACTACTTTTAGTATGTAGGTTCACTCAGGTTTGAAGTAAATCTATACACTAAAACAAGTCTAGATACATTTTTTTCACAAACCTAAAACATCTTATATTTTGAAACGGAAGGAGTATATATATAACTGAATGAGCTAAGATTTAAATTATTCACTTCCGTTTTTGTTACTTCCTCCTATCCATATTACTTGTCGCTGAAACGGATGTATCTAGAACTAAAACATGTCTAGATACATTTATTTTAGCGACAAGTAATATGGACTAGAGGGAGTAGAAAAGATATACATCGGATATATTTATTTCCTATTTGTCAATGTCTCGATATTTTTGTGCGAAGCATGTCATGTTGGCCATAATTCGTCTTCACTGTGCCATCGATAGAAAGAATGTTACTGTAACTTGTAGAATTTTAAAAAAGGTGTTTGTACATTTGCGGCTTGAACTTAATCTTGATCAGTTACGGATGGCTACTGAAGAATTGGTTATTAAGTTGGCCAAGATATTCTCTAAACCAAATATGGAAAGCATTTTCTTGATAAACAACTGATTTAACGATTGCCATATCGAAGGTTGGTACTTTTGATCAGGTGTCACAATTGCTACTAGCTGTCTCTGGTGGAAATATTTTTAGTGTAAATATACTACATGCATTGATTTGTCCAAATTAATTTGGATCTTGCTAATACAGACCAGAGGAGAACGTGCAACTTCATTTTGAATTTTGTAGCACTATAGATTGTGATTTATCGAACTCCTTAACATGTCCATGTCATGTTTAAAAGAATGTTACCATATTCCTAGACTGGTAATTGGAAAATTCTTTTAGAGTAGGCTACTTTTATACATAAATATCTCTGAAGTTTATTTTGGAGCATTTTAATGATCTGGTTAAGTTTGTTAAGTCACGCACATGTAAGTAGAATTCTATAACATTGTTGTGCTTTTCTCTTCCTTTCTTTACAATGATATCTTTGTTAGCGGAGGATGTTACTTCAAGTTTGTACAAGGTCAACATTGGCGACATGGAGCCTCTGGTGAAGGATTTCGCTAGCCGATGGAATTCTGCGATCGAGCTGGTGCACAAAGATGTCACTTTCTGTGGAGATCTTGGAAGCGGCCCTCACGCCGCTGCTTCTGTTCTACACGGCTGATCGAGTGCGTCAAGAGGGTCAATGGTGGCTCTGCCCTGACCAAGGACTTGGTTTCCATATCCTATCATGTACAAAATCAAAAAATACTCTAGGACCTTTTAGTTACTTCCTACCTGGAATTCCACATAGGAATCCCCCTATCAGCTAGCATGCCGTAGCTGATTAATTGTTTTAAGCTATCGCTGAATGGTTTCAGGTTAAACTTTGATATGAACTTGGTACTTCCATTGATATTGTAACTTTAATTTCCAGTAATTTTCTAGAACCATCCAGGATCGACAGTTCATGTTGTTTGTAGTTGATTCTTGGCATCGTTTTCCTTGACAATGAGAAAAGATTTATATTTACCGATTGGATTGTATGTTATGTTCCATGTTAGTGCGTTAAAAGTAGTCGAGTTTTTACTAATCTGGTGTTCTCATTGGCTATTTCCTTTTTCATGCTTTGTAGTGATAGGAACAAGGTGACTTTCTTCTTATATATACTATATCGTATTCTCCAAACTGATATTAATGAATACAAGTTGAGTGTTCTCACCGTTGACAATTATCACCATTTTACAAGTTGAGTATTCTTACTGCATGGAAATGGATAAGTAGGGATGTACTCATTTTAAAAATTTAAACAGTAAAATTGGCTTGCTGAGTACATGAGCTTGACTTCTATATATGGGAAAAATAAGAGAGAGGCTATAGCTTGACTTCTATATGAGAAAACGAAACAGGAGGCTACTACACCTAGAAGATATGCATTGATAGCAGAAAGTTTCTACATATGTTTCTGCTAGATGCAACGGGAAAACAAGGTTGCTGATTTCTGGGACAATGCCGCGGATGCGCCCCTGGAGCTTGATGATTTCTGCAACAATGTCTCGGATGCGCTAATAAAGACATACTTCGCGTGTTTCGGTTATACATATTTTGCTAACCCGTTGCAACGCATGGGCATGTTTCCTAGTATTGTTTAAGGTTCAATGAGATGGAGAATCGTTAGTGGATAGGGGTCATCATGGGCATCTCGGTCTGGCTGTTGATCATTGATAAAGATCATGTCTATGATATTCCCGAACCGTAGAGACGCACGCTTGAAGTGATCCAACCCATTAAAGAATTGGATCTTGTGTTTACTGTGCCCTTGGATCCATTAGCTAACACACACAGTCTCGATGAATAAAAGAGTATCAATACGTCACAATATTACAATGATTGATCCAAGAGTATAATTATTACAAGGTTTGCTTAGCTCACAGCTAGCTCAAGTAACATAGTTCACAAAAAGAAATATATTAAGGCTCCATCATGCCACAGGAAACTCGCTGAGTGGAGATTCGCAACCTAAACGAAAACCTTACTCGTCATTGAAGTAACCTGCAACATAAAAAGTTACAGCCACAAATGGTCAATACATTTTAATTGTATGGGCAAGATGTCGCTGTTATGTGGACACAATTGGCAACATATCATATACATGCACCTCTAGCTAGTGGATTTTAGGCTTATTTACATAAAGCAGCATTTGCTCCTACCTTTTTAAAGAAGTTTTAGTTCTTCAAAATAACTAAGAACATCTCGAGTCACTCGAGAGCTCTTAATGTAAACTATGGACACATTGAGTCACTCAAGTGCTCGTATAACCTATTAAGTTCACCCATCGAGTTTTATTAGAGAAATTGAAATGAATGAGACCTTTCAACTGCGTCAAGATAAGTTACTCATAATTGTATATTATCGGAGACACGGCTAAATACTTAGTTCTTAAATTATCTACAAAGGCTAGTACGATTTACCCACAAGACCCAATCAACCCCCTTTTGAGAGAAGACCGGGACAAGACCTTTGGAAAACATAATCATGAACCTAACTCCGGACTGTACCATCCTATAAACATCTACATATGCTAGTCACAGTAGGACATGATCCCATAACTTACTCAGTCAACTGAGAGCCCATATAACATGTGGTTGTACATGGAAGTTACTAATCAATACCATCTATTATCACTTTGAAGCTTGCGTGGAAATCCCCACCAAAATCAACACTTGATGATCCAATCAATGCCATTCCACTCAGGTGACTCATTGATTAAGTGGTTTTCTCTTCAGCAAAAAATATAACCTTCTCATACACATATGTATCATGAAAACCACCCACACATGTATAGCATTGCTAAGCAATCTATAATACCATCGCTATCAAGGAATTAACTTGGGGACCGATGGCAATTCTATTGGATACTCACACTATAGCATAGCATATAAGGTAAAACATTTCCAATACATGCAAAGCTACTGAAAACTAAATGCATAGGAAACAATAGGGGATTCATGATTGTGACACTTGTCTCAATTGTAGTTCTTGTTCACACAGTCGTTGCAATCACAATAATCTCACTCTAGACTATCTATCGCGAAAAACAATAAAGACAGTCAACAAATGGTAGAACAAACACAACAAAACAATATGTATGCATTTTAGAAAACAAAACAAGATCGGAAGCTTTTCATAAACATTTTCTATTAAATAAACTAGTAAGTAGCCCGCGCACATGCATGGGCATCTTTTTTAATTTTCTAAATATTATAATGGTATTTAACAAATTAAAAACATTAAGTGTATTTTCTAAAAAATCTAGCCTTACACTTTTTTAAATTTTTTCGAACATATTGTGTGGATTTGATTTTAGATATATGTAGAATATTAAGTGTGATACATAATTGTAATATAGATAAAAACAGTTTTTTCAAACGACTTCACCTACACCTATTAAATAAATGATATAATATGTATTGTTGGTGCTGCCTCTTGGAGATGAGATGGTTAACATAGCCTCGTTAGCACCGGCACACGAAACAGTTGTAAATTTTTCTTCTGTAACAAAATCAGAAAGTTTGTGACCAGTCATCTCAAATCGCTGTAGAGTATGATTCGTAAGGTTCATACTCTCGCAGAAGTAAAAAATTCTAGAACTCCATATAGGCAAAATGTCTATACATTGTTAAAGATGAATGGATAATTTAAGAAATAAAATGAATTCAGCGTGCTCAAGAACATGGATATGAGACATTTGTGTCAGACTGACTTCATCTTCTACTTTACACATGTACCTTCCAAATATACTTAGGATGTTTAGTTATTTTCAACTACATACGGATTATAGAGTGATACAACATTAACAATTATGCTACTCACTACGATCCATATTAGTTGACTTAGATTTATTAAAATTTGAATGAACCTATATACTAAATAGTGACTAGATTCATCCAAATTTTGACAAATCCAAGTCAAGTAATATGGGTCGGAGGGAGTAAGAGATTTTAAACCATGCAAACACAACTGAAGGTCCGAGTGTAACTAATAAATAAGGGAATGTGTAATTTATATAACACTGTAGACCATCATGTCAAAAAAGGCAATAATAAAATTTAATTATTCATGGAAGAACAGAAGGTAAATAGGTATTTTCAAAGATATCAATATAGCAAGGAGAGACATAAACATTGTATTGTTATCTCGCTTTCAGTTTTGTCTTCTTAAAACGACCAAGGGGACCTCTCAAATACCTAGCAACTGAAAGCATGGATCCTAAAATTATCAATAAACATGCTTGATCGAACATAATTTGAGCAGATAATATAATCTCATAACCTAGTAGATGAAAATCATCTTAGAAATAAACTTAAAAGTCGTAATCCATTCGTAAAACTATGGTATGGCTATATCAACAACTAAACTTGGCAACAATTTTGTAGAATCATTACCTACAATACCTCTAGAAATAAGAGAAACGGAGCTGTGCACTGCATATGTGGATAAGTAGAGAAGAAACCAAACTTGTCATGCTAACTCTAAGTCTCCAACTTGTGTCTCGTCGTCTGCTTAAAAAACCCACCAAAAGCACAGCTCATCAAGTATATGACAGCAACAACTCGCCGATATGTAAATAAAAATCTTATATCAATAACCGGTGCTACCACACATCAATGTAGCGCACGCTAGCCCTACAGAAAAAACATATAATTACAATTGTCAGAACAGAAGGGAAGTATAAATTTTTGCATTGCAAAGAAACTGAAACTTTGCAACAGAGCAATCTGCGCCTGTGATAGTAAAAATGTGTGCGTCATATGTTCATTGTACATTGTCGGTATATACATAACCATTATTGGTACGTGTAAATCAATCTTGTGATGAATTGCTTAATCTTCCAAAATTCTAGAGACTAGAGAAATAAATGAGCGGTATAGGAAAAAGGAAAGTCAGGTGCCATTACCTGGCCATTAGCTGTCCAGTTATGTGTGTGAGACAAATATTCCATGGGTTAAAAAGAATTTTATCCAGAAGACATGTTCATTAGGGCGCACACATTAAAATAGATGTGTATATATTGTTGAGTAACATATTCTACTAGGTATAGGTCCCCGTGTTTTGTCAGGGTTGTACCTGTAATTGTACATGTGTCCGTCTATATATACATGAGCAGCCGGCCCAATTGGTGCTGTGCAATCTCCAATTCCTCTCTACATGGTATCAGAGACCCTCTGGTCCTGACCTAGCCGCCGCCCCCCCTCTACCCTAGGGCGCCGCCGGCCCTCCCTCAAGCCGCCGCCCCACCCCCCTCCCTAGGGCGCCGCCGGCCCTCCTTCAAGCCCCCCCGTCCCTTCCCTAGGGCGCCGCCGGCCCCTCCCTCCAGCCGCCGCCCCCTCCCTAACCCTAGCCGCCACCCACCACGTTCCGCCATGGCCGGGTTCTCCTCCTCCGGCCCCTCCGATCCCTTCAACTCCTCCCGCTCCGGCAGCAGCAACCCCTTCGCCGGGCCCTCCGTCGCCGTCATCCGCGACATCCCCATCGCCGAGCGCGTGCCGGTGAAGCTCTCCACCACCGCTGCCAACTTCTTCCCGTGGAAGACGTACTTCGGGCTGCTCTTCCGCGAGTATGATCTCCTCGACCACGTCGATGGCACCATCGACCTCCTCGCCATGCCGCACGACCCCGAGTGGCTCGCGATCGACGCCACCATCATCCGCTGGTTTTACCAGACCGTCTCCAACGACATCTTCCGCACCGTCGTCCGGGACGGCGACACCGCGCACACGGTGTGGGAGAAAATCACCGGCCTCTTCACCGACAACAAGATCCAGGGGCTGACCTTCCTCCAGCAGGAGTTCTTCGGCACCCACCAGAACGACCACTCTCTCGACGAGTACGTTCTCAAGCTGAAGAGCCTCTCCGACGAGCTTCGCGACTTGGAGTTTCCGATCGACGACAAGATCATGCTCTCCACCCTGTCGGCAGGACTCGGCGAGGATCTCAGCAACGCCGCCTCCAATCTCACGCTCCTCACCACGCCCTCCTTCGAGCAGGCCGTTGCCTACCTGCGCCTTGAGGAGCGCCGCCTCAAGCATCTCCGGGCTCGGGCGGCTCACACCGCCTTCGTCGCTGGCCTCTCACGCGGCGCCCCGGAACCCGCGCCGCGCTTCGCCTCGCCCGCGCCGCTTTATGGGACCGCCTCGGCTTTACGCCAGCCGCCCGCCTCGCCGCCACCGGCGGTGGTGGTACCGGCGATGGTCGTCGCGGGCGTCGTCGCCGTGGCGGCGGTGGCAACGGCGGCGGCTATGGTGGCGCCCACTCCACCGCCCCCGCGCCTCGTCCACCCCAGCACGCCGCTCCCACTCCGCCGTGGCTCGCGGGTCACAACCCGTGGACCGGGGTCGTCCACGCCTACTCCATGCCTGGCGCTCCCTACCCGGGCATCATGGGGCCGCGTCCGGCCACTCACCAGGCCTTCTACGCGGCGCCCCAACCCGCCGTCACGCCGAGCTACGACACCGCCCCAGGATACGGTGCCGCGCCCTACTCCGCCCGCCCACGCCGCTTCAGCTCGGCCCGTGGGACCCGCTCCCCGCCCTCCAGAGCGCCCCACGCTGGGGCGAGTGGCGGTGGCGACTGGTTCATGGACACCGGCGCCTCCGCGCATATGGCCGCGCACCCCGGTACCCTCTCTTCTTCTACACCCTCCTCCACCTCCTCTCGCATCATCGTTGGCAACGGTCATGCGCTTCCCATTACTCACACCGGTTCCATCTCTTTCCCTCCACTTCCACTCCTCTCTCTCTAAATAACGTTCTTGTTTCTCCTGCCTTGATTAAAAATCTGGTTTCCGTTAAATCTTTCTGTCGTGATAATCCTGTGACTGTGGAATTTGACGCCTTTGGCTTCTCTGTCAAGGATGGTCGTACTCGGATGCTCCTCCACCGATGTGACAACCCCGGCGATCTGTACCCTGTTGGTTCGGCCTCCACCACCGCCAGCAGCTCACTCGCCCTCTCCACCGGTGTCGATCTCTGGCACGCTCGCCTCGGCCATCCTACCTCCGCCGCTCTACGTCAAATCATGCAAGGATTTTCCTTTACCTGTAATAAAACGGATGCCCACTCTTGTGAAGCATGTCGTCTAGGCAAACATGTTCGCCTCCCGTTTAGTTCCTCCTCCACAGTTGCGTCTTTTCCGTTTCAACTTATTCATAGTGATGTTTGGACCTCGCCTGTTCCCAGTAATTCTGGTTATAATTATTATCTCGTGATTCTGGATGATCACTCTCATTTTGTATGGACGTTTCCTCTTCGTCGCAAATCCGACGTTGCCGCCACTCTCACCGTGTTTTTCGTCTTCGTTTCCACTCAGTTCGGTCGCCCTATTCACGCCTTACAAACTGACAACGGCAAAGAGTTCGACAACATCACTATTCGCTCACTTCTCGCCGCCCATGGCGCCATCTTCCGCCTCACGTATCCCTACACTTCCCCACAGAATGGTCGTGCTGAACGGATGCTACGTACTCTCAACGACTGCGTCCGCACCCTTCTGTTCCACGCCCACATGCCTCCACGGTTTTGGCCGGATGCTCTTGCCATGGCGACTCTTCTCGTCAACATCCGCCCGTGTCGTGTGCGTTGGTCTTACACGCCGCATCACCTCCTCTACGGTGCGCCGCCCGCCTATGATGACCTCCGCGTCTTCGGCTGCAAGTGTTATCCTAACACGGCTGCTACCGCCGCGCACAAGCTTGCGCCTCGCTCTCTCCCTTGTGTGTTTTTAGGCTACCCCGCCAACACCAAGGGCTACCGCTGCTATGACCCGGTCTCACATCGCGTCCTCACCTCCCGGCACGTGTACTTTGACGAGTTGTCTTTTCCGTTTCAGCAGGGACTCTTGGCGACACCTCCGATGACGCCCCCGGCGCCTGGCTGCCCTGCAGGCTGCGGACCAGCACCCCTGCGTCGGCCCTTGCTGGGCCTGCGGCCAACGTCACCGTGGCGCCCGTGCCCATGGCGCCCGTCGCCTCCTCGGCGCCGTCGACCAGCTCGAGCACCTCCTCGTCACCTGCTTCATCGGCCACCTCGGGCCCCGCCTCGCCGCCCGTCGCTGCAGCTCCTGCGCCCATGCTCACGCGAGCACGCGGCGGAGTGCGGCGTCTGCCTACGCTACCCTCCACCGCCAGTGGGCCAGCTGCGGGCGAAGCATGGCGGCGCGTCGTCAGGGCGCCGCTCTCCGCTGCCGCGGGCGCCAGGCGCCCTCGCTCTCCCGGTGCCCACCACTCGCCGCGCTCCGCTTTACCCCGGCAGCGCGCCGCTTGCCGCCGAGAAAATGACGCGCCGCCAGCGTGAGAGCTGGACGGCCCGGCCCCGCCTCGCCCAACGTCATCACCGGCAAGTGGGTCTTCAAGCACAAGCTTCGGCTCGATGGTACTCTCGGCGCTACAAGGCGCCTGGGTCTCGCGGCTTTCGGCAACGTCGGTGTCGACTTCACGGATCGTTGCCCGGTTGTCAAACGGGCACGATCCGCGGCACCTCGCCTCGCCGCTTCGCGTGGCGGTGCATCGATGGGCGTCTCAACGCCTTCCTCCATGGCCACCTGCCGAACAGGTCTACTGTCAGCAGCCCATTGGCTTCGTCGATGCCGAGCGCCCCGATGACGTGTGCTTGCTCTCTCGGTCCTTGTATGGACTGAAGTAGGCGCCCCGTGCCTGGTACCAGCGCATCGCCGCGTTTCTGCATCAGCTCGGCTTCCGCTCCACGCGTTCCGATGCGTCGCTGTTCGTCTACCAGACCGGCAACGACATGGCCTACCTGCTGCTGTACGTCGACGACATCATCCTGACGGCATCCACCGCTGGTCTTCTTCGACAGCTCACCGACAGTCTTCGTGCTGAGTTCGCGTTGAAGGACCTCGGCCCGCTCCACTACTTCCTCGGCATCGAGGTTGTCCGGCGTGCGGACGGGTTCTTTCTTCATCAGCAGAAGTACGCCCGCGAGCTTCTCGAGCGTGCAGGGATGCTTAATTGCAATCCTGCGCCTACTCCTGTCGACACGAAGGCCAAGCTTTCAGCTAGTGATGGCTCGCTGGCCTCCGACGCCCCGTTCTACCGCTCCATCGTCGGCGCCCTCCAGTACTTGACGTTGACACGTCCGGAGCTCCAGTACGCTGTGTAGCAGGTGTGCTTGCACATGCATGCTCCTCGGGACGCCCATTGGGCTGCGGTGAAGCGGATTCTCCGCTACATCTGTGGCACCCTAGGCTACGGCCTGTCGCTGCATGCCTCGCCCTCGACATCTACTGACCTCGTCGCCTACTCGGACGCGGACTGGGCGGGCTGCCCGGAAACGCGGCGCTCCACCAGCGGCTACTGCGTCTACCTCGGTTCGTCGCTCGTATCTTGGTCCTCCAAGAGGCAGCCCACCGTGTCTCGCTCCAGTGCTGAGGCCGAGTACCGCGCCGTGGCCAATGCTGTGGCTGAGTGCACGTGGCTTCGCCAGCTTCTCTCCGAGCTCTCTTGTCCCGTTGACAAGGCTACGGTGGTCTTCTGCGACAACGTGTCGGCTGTCTACCTCTCCGCCAACCCCGTTCATCATCGACGCACCAAGCACATCGAGCTGGACATCCACTTTGTTCGTGAGCAAGTTGCCCTCGGTCACGTTCGAGTTCTTCACGTACCGACGTCTCAGCAGTTTGCCGATATCATGACGAAGGGATTACCGTCCACGACTTTTCCTGAGTTTCGCTCCAGTCTATGTGTCGGTGCCGACCCTTCGAATGCGGGGAGGTGTTGAGCAACATATTGTACTAGGTATAGGTTCCCGTGTTTTGTCAGGGTTGTACCTGTAATTGTACATGTATCCGTCTATATATACATGAGCAGCCGGCCCAATTGGTGCTGTGCAATCTCCAATTCCTCTCACAAAATTAGCAAAGATCCCTGCTGCTACTTGAAGGGATCAGCTTATAATCTTTAGTGGTGGTATACCTGCTTTTGGAAGACAAATCTGATAATCTTCTGTACAGAACTGCTCATCATTAAGTATTATTTGATTCATTCGAGTTCAACTATAGCAGATATCTCATCCTTTCCGATAGCCGTTTGGGAACTTCAGGTCAAACCTCTCTTTTAATAAAAAAATATTTAAACAAAATTCACATTTGTATGCAAAAATATTGAAACTTTTCAATAGAGCAATTTGTACTGTAAT
The DNA here is from genome assembly GCA_023614405.1 of Avena insularis. Lineage (NCBI taxonomy): Eukaryota > Viridiplantae > Streptophyta > Magnoliopsida > Poales > Poaceae > Avena > Avena insularis. The sequence continues at coordinate 189,417,090 of CM042689.1, read as the reverse complement.
AGTTGTCCTATACTGATAGATATACATGCATTGTATTGTAAAGAAAATAGATGGAGCTCAAACTAACGTGTTACGTAGCTTTCAGTGTCTTGCTGTGTGCTCCAACAATTGCCACATCCTGCATTTTTTTATTTTTGGCACATTCTTTTGACATAGTTTTCAACTAATAGCTCTAGGCGATGAAATAATCATATATTTATAACCATAATAGAGAAGAGGATAGTGAACTTTTTTTCGAAATGGGGACTTAGCCCGGTCTCTGCATCGGTAGATACATACGACCTTTTATTACTTTATTTCAACGTCATTATTTATAATTGATTACATCATGGCTCACACAGGTTAAGACATGTATCAACCATCTAAAGAGAAAAGAGAATATAAAATGGCTTTGCATCAACATGTTAACCTATAATCGAAATGTCAGCTGCACTGATTGTATAAATCCCGTGCCACCGATTCCAGCCGGCTGCACCCAATATCCATGGCGTCTCTCTTATCCACATGTTGTAGGAAGGACCACATATGGATCCAGTCAGTAGTCTGTGGCATAACCTGCATGGAAAAAGTATTTCTTGTGCTGTTAAAAATATAATCATTAGTATGTCTCATATAGCCCAAAGTAAAGTACACGCAACAACTCTGGTCTGGAACACCCACTAACCAATTGCCAAATAAATTATTAATACTAGTTGGAGGTGTTATATTCAAGGCTATATGTACAATATGCCATACCACTTTTGCGAGAGGACACTCTATGAATAGATGTTGTATTGATTCATCTTGAGAACAAAAACAACACCGTTTGTTGCCTTGCCAATTTTTTTTCCAAATTATCTTTGTGAGTAACCCTTTATGGTGCAAGAACAACATGAAAATTCTAATCTTCAGTGGCACTCTCATTTTCCAAATATATTTACGCAAGTACTTCGTATGGTCGTTCAAGTAATCAAGGCATAGCGATTTGACCGAGAACGATCCAGACCTCGTCAACTTCCAAACAAAAGAATCTTGCTAATTTGTTAGAGTAATATTCATCAACCGACTGACAAGATGAAGCCATCTTTCGCCTCTATGTCTAGTCAAGGCGCGTCTAAAGCCAATATTTAAAGGGGTGTTCGCCATAACATAAGCCATGGATACCTTGTTTCGTTGGACAATGTTATAGAGAGATGGGTACTGTTTAGCTCAGGGGCGGAGGACCTTGTGTGGCAAGGTATGGCGTCCGCCATACCTTAATTCTGGTGCTACTAGTCTCCTATACCCAATTAGTGATTAAGTGGTATGTTCATTGTCTCATGTCTTCTCTTTTCATCCGTTTTATCTTGCATAAACTAATTTTGAAGTAATATTTTTATGTTTCCTTGATAGGTCAAGTCTATATGTTTAATAAATTCTTAGTGAACTATTGTCTTAATTTCCGTTTAATTATAAAGGTAATTTTTTTCTTAGTTATGTACGAACAAGCATATTATAGTTAGTGTGCAATGTTTATTATGGATTGTCGTATATTTTATGAGCATATATTTAGTAAAAAATATTGTGATGTTATTAGTTTTGCCACACCAAAAAATATTTTCGTCCTCCTCCACTGGTTTAGCTAATGGTGTACTGCCTAACTATGAATCTTCCCAAAAATGGGTTTGCTCACCATTCCCTATCTTGAATGAACTTCTCTCAAAAAATCATCTTTAACCTTCGTAAGACCTTTCTAAAAAGGAGAATCCGAAGGTTTTGTCTTGACTTGAGACAATGGACAAAGGTGGAGATATTTATTTTGTATTAGTTCATGCCATACTCCATCTTGTTAACAATTTATATAGCTATTTACTAATTAATTTTTTTTTATGTTAAGTACTGTAGGGGTTCGTAGCATGGAAAACAAAAATTTTCTATCGCATACAAACAAACAAGCCAAGATCTATCTACTAGATTGTAGCAACGAGTCGATAGAGGAACTCACCCTCGAAGATTCCAAAGCGGTTAACGAGAGCAGATTCTCGTGGGTGATGTAGTCGTACTCTTTCCGATCTCAAGATCGCGTAGACGATCCTTCCAGCGCCACGTTCCGGAAGCGCTCCCGCAGTCGGTCACACGTTCGGTACTCGACGAAGACCTTCCTCTCCCTTGTTCCAGCAGGCAGCGGAGGTTGTAGCACTCTCCTCGCGATTCCGGCAGCACAACGGCGTGGTACCGGAAGTAGAGGGGAGATCCCGCAGGGCTTCGCCTTAAGCCGGTGTGAGTATGGTGGAGCTTATGAGAGAGGCTATTAGTGGTCTAGTAATTAGACACACCAATTAGAAGGCTCCAAATCAATTAGAAGGCTCTAAACCGCTGGCTAAAGCAATTAGAAGCTCTAAACCAAAACGGCTCTAAACCGGAGATCTAGAGGTGGAAACTTGTGTGTGCTAGGAGGGAGCCCTGCCCCTCCTTATATAGGTGGGAGGGCCGGCCAAGGGGAGGAGAGTCCCTCCCCAAGTCGGCTTGGTGGGGCGCCGGCCAAGGGAGGAACCCTCCTCCAATTCGGCCTCCACCAATCCTCCTCTCTTCCCACTTCCCAAAATTGCCGTTTGACTTTCAAACTAGCCGTTTGACTTTTCAATTTAGGATTTAAATAAACCCTTTATTTTGGACAGCAAGAACACCTAGTACATGATGCAATCATTCCAACTTACAATGACACATTCATGTACCCTTCCCCCTCCGGAGTGCCGGACATTCCGGAACATTCTAGAACATTCCCGATGAAAACACCGGAACCATTCCCCAACTCCGAAATGGGACTTTCCTTATATGAATCTTATTCTCCGGACCATTCCGGATCTCCTCGTGATATCCCGGATCCCATCCGAGACTCCGAACAACATTCGGTCTCTTTCTCATAATACCATAACTACTCAAACAACGTCGAATCCTTAAGTGTGTCTCCCTACGGTTCGTGAATTATGCGGACATGATCGAGACACTTCTCCGAACAATAACCAATAGAGGAATCTGGAAATTCATATGGCTACCACATATTTCTACTATTACTTTTGCGATCGAATGAACCACTTACATACGATACCAATTTCCCTTTGTCTCACGATATGTTACTTATCCGAGGTTATGATCGCTTGTATCTCTGCATACCTAGTTCAACCTCGTTCGATAAGTACTCTTTTCTCGTTCCCGTGATATGTGATCCCTTGTGAGCTCACATGCTTGCAAGCTAATTGGATGACATTCCACCGAGAGGGCCCGAGTATATCTATCCGTCATATGGATGGACAAATCACTCTTGATCCATGTGTTTCAACCAATACTTTCCGAACACTCAATGCCACTTTTATAGCCACCACATTACGGTGTGGTGTTTGATGACATCAAAGCATCCATCCGGTAAAGGTGATATGCATGATCTCATGGTCGAAGGAATTAGGTTACTATGTATAAGAAAGCATATAGCAATTGAACTATTGAAATGACTTGATCTTTATGCTACGCTTATCTATAGGAGTATGTCCACCATATCATTCTCCTAACGATATGATCTTGTTGTTGATAACATCTCAATGTTCATGATATGGAAACCACAATCATCAATCAACCAACAAGCTAGTGAAGTATAGAGGCTATACTAGGGACTTCAAATTAAGTTTACAAATCACACAAGTATTAATGGTTTCCTTGTTAATACTATTATAGCATGAATGTAAACATTTATCATCAGTATGAAGATATGATAATAACCTACTTTAGTATTGCCTCTTGGGCATATCTCCAACAGTCTCCCACTTGCACTAGAGTCAATAATCTAGTTTCAAACCTTTGTGTATTCAACACCTATGGCTTTCCGGTGTTGTATGTACACGATTGCTAGTGGTCAACTGATCTCCGGATCTGACACTTCCAGGTCCGTGTGTAATTGCATGTCTTTGCGTCTCTACGCATCACTCATTCTCTAATGAGATGGCTTTGTATAAATTTGGTCTTTCGGTGTGACCTTTAGTTCTTTGGGGTTAAAACATGTTGACAATATTGTCGTACAATATATCTTCATAGTATTATCCCGCTGTGAACTACACCTAGTTTGATAACAAACTACTTGACACAAATGCCCTCTTTTGCTGCTATAATAGCAGTCATATACTTAGCCTTTTGTTGAAGTATCTGTCACAATGTCTTAACTATGGAACTCATCCAAATCCATTATGGAACTCACTTTCCATTATATTGTGCCACCCTTAGTTTAGATTGAGACAAACTTAATTTGTACTCTGTGACAAAACTAGTATCAATGTAGTACTTTTACAATGAACTAATCATCTATTAGTCACTTCTACAAATAATATACTCTTAGTTCTTCCAAAAGATCATAAGAATATCCTTACTATCGTCCAATGATCATCTTATGAATCATTCTGGTATATGCTCATAACATTTAGAGCATAGGACATATCTGGATTTGTACATACCACAGTATGATTGATATAAACACTCTTTGTGATTTCATACATCAAGTATCAATCTATACTTGAATCTTTGTTTCACTTACCAAATGTCAATACACTTGAATATATCATCAACATTGAACTTCTTTCAATCCTTTCTGTGCAACAAGAACCTTTCTTGTAGTTTCTATATTGAATTCATTCAATATCTCGTCTATGTACTTCTGGCACAACCATATTAGCGTCTATTGATGCCAAATATTTGGGTTTTGCCTAAGTCTTTCATCGGGATGAAATTCTTAATATGTGTTAATAAAAGATACATCATTTCCAATCAACAATATGTCCTCCACATAATGTATTAGAAATATGTTTTAGCGCTCCCACTTAATTTCTTGCAAATGCAAGCATCTTCATTGTCTCCGATGAAATTAAACTCTTTTAACAGTTTCATCATAGTGAAGATTCCAACTCCGCTATGCTTACTTCAACCATTGAAGTTTGCATATGCTTTTAGCATCCTTTGAATTAACAAAACCCTTTGGACCGTGTCATGCACGTCCTAGGTAACCATTCTATTAGAAGAACTTGTTTTGTTCTACTACCACATAACAAATTATATGTAGTGGTTGCTACATTAATCCGTCTAGACTAAACTCGCTATGAAAGATCAAATCTTGTCATATACAACCTTTGAACATTGTTGTGAACTCTTTCCCAACATGTCGACTATTTCATAGATGTGAAACATCCATGTCTACTTCTTTATAGATCCAAACACAACTGCAAGGTCTTACACCTTTCTCGAGGGTCCTTCAAGTTCAAAACTTGATTTCTCGTGTATGGAACTATCACGGATTTTATGGCTTCAAGCCATTAGACGGAGTCAAGGCCCATCATTGCTTCTTTGCATGTAGTAGGTTCATTATTCTCAAATAATGATTCAACCCTCAAATCTTGGTATTTGATTGTTCATCCGACCTACTTGTTTCAATAGGAACTTGGATCTCCGTGACCACAACCTTTGAGGTACGTGAGCCATGAGTTTTGTTCTTTGCCTCCGGAACACTTTTCAAGGCCATGAACTCTGCACATATAGCTAAGGTTCCTTTAACCTTATCAAAGTTCTATTGTCCTCCCACTTAACTTTTCACGAAAAATTCCTTCTCAAAGAAACTTGACGTTCTAAGCGAAAAACAATTATGTCTACCTTGTTGATGGAGGAATACTTAACATTTATACAAAGACAGGTTTATCCGACTTTGGTTGCACACATCTTTCTTATGCATAGCATACCAATGTTTTAAGAAAGGACTACTTGGGTTTTATCCCAAACCATAACTTTATATGGTGTCATTTCAGCGGATTATGATGGAGCTCTTTTCAGTGGAAAAGCGGTAATCTCCAAAGCTTTTAATCTTTAAAATATAATGGCAGTTCTATGAATTACACCTTTGATCTTACCATGTCAAACAAGGTTTTAATTACATATCTCGAACGCTCCATACTCTTATGGTGTTTCGGGAAATGCAAATCCACAGAACGATTCCTTAAATCTTAGGTATTATGCTAAACTTGTAATTCAAATATCTTCCTTTATGATCTTATCATAAACTATTCATATTCTTGTTACAATGATTTTGCACTTCATCTTGAAAGTCTTTTGAACTTTTCAAATATTTCATACTTCATCCTTATTAAGTAAATATTCATATATTCACTCAAATTTTCGGAGAAAGCATATGAAGTTGAAATCCATCGCTCTTGACTACACATAATGGAGTTCGTACAACAATATGCACAAGTTCCAATAAGCTAGTCTTCGTTCCTTTTGGCCTATGAACGAAGTTTTAATTATCTCTAGGAAAGTTTCACAAACGTCATTTGATCAAAATCAAAAGACTCCAAAATTCCATCCACATGGAGTTTCTTCATGTTTTCTTTCCAATATAATTTAAACGGCGATGTCACTTCCTAAGTGATCTTTCAATCAATTTGTCTTTCGACAATTTTACCATTAGTTTTATGGATGTGATTTCTCCAACGAGATTTGTGAATCATCCATCTTTTATGGATTACGGCAATTATTTGAACAACCCTTTTGTTCTCATAATACGATAAAACAAATCTTGAAGGCAAGCGTTGATGTTTAACGAGCAACAAAATAACCCTTTATTTGTTCTCGATGAACATCATCACCTATTCTTTTGCTAGTTACTTAGGCCATTGTAGTTCATGAATTGTGTTGTTTCGTATGACGATTCACACCAACAAATTCAGTATCAAATACTTAAGAACCACATTGTTTAATAAGCAAAGAATATAGCCATAACACATATATCATCTATATACTTAAACTGAACAATTCTAGTCTTTTCTTTTCTGCCATATACTTATGAGATTCTCTTTCAGATTTCCTTTTACATTTGAAAGAATCTATCAACATCAATAGTGGAGTCATACTTATGACACATAGTCCAAAGCGTGTATAGTTAAATACCAATGTCTTTGAACTTGCACTTTGAAGTAGATCACCATTATCAAATATTTGGTGTTCTTTCAAATTCCTTTCTTTAGTAATCACTTGGTGTAGTAAACATTTTACCTACATCAAATATTCACCCTCATCATGGACTTATCCATGATCTAGCTACTTTTAGCTTGTAACGTGAATCATGAGTATAATGTTGCTCTCCAAAACCTTTTGGAAGATTAGGACAACTAGTGTCTCCAACCTTTTGCAAATTCTCATCCAAATATGAGAACATGAACTTTGCCATATTATACTTTATCATGTTGTAACCAAAACTTTGTTTCAGATATCACAATATCTTCCACATCATGGTTTCAAACAACTCTTTCAGATCCTAGATAACCTTGATATTAAGAGAATCTTTTGAATATCAAGAATCATGGAGACAAACATGATACTCAAACACTAACACTTGGAATTGTCACTCTTGTTTTAATACTAATTATTAAACTTTATGGAGTAACGAACTTCTTGAAAGTTTGCAATAGGACTTTTAAACTTTAGATTAACACTTCAAAACAATACGATACCAGTTAAATAAAGTAACTAACCAGAATGCTATAGTTCTATCATCTCAATTATAACTAAGCGCAAGGTGGTAAACGGATGCCAATGACTACAACAACTATGCAAATAACCTTTGATTTAATTTATGATAAATTGAGTTCTAATTAATAATTAAATTAATCCGTGAACTCCACTCAAAACAACATCCCTCACATTGTTTTAGTGATCACACGAACCAAATCCACCACATCAAAACCGATCATCACGAGAGTTGATGTAGCTTCAATGGCGAACAATCAACATGTTCATCATATCTACTATATGACTCATGCTTTACCTTTCGGTGATCCGTGTTCACGAGACCATGTCTGCATACATGCTAGGCTCGTCAAGATCAAACCTTAGCTACCGCATAAGCAAATCTGGCTTGCTTACGTTGTATTCACCATGGAATCAAAGACACCCGATCATCACGTGGTGCTTGAGCGACAAGCTTTGGCAACGGTGCATACTAAGGGTGAACACTTTAGAACTTGAAATTTATGTGCATGAGGGATCATCTTATAATGCTACCGTCGTCTACTAAGCAATACAAGATGCATAAAGGATTAACATCACAGGCAATTCATAATATGTGATATGATATGGCCTTTCTTCTTTGTGCTTTCGATCTCCATCTTCAAGCACGAACATGATCTCCATCATCACCGGCATAGCATCAAGATCAATGACGCTTCTTCATGGTTGTCGTCCACCAGCTTCAACTATTCCAACTACTTTGAATAGACACGCAGGTCTTAACAAAATTAAAGACAACCATATGGCTCCTGCCGGTTGCCAACTTACAATAAGGAACATTGCATACATCAAATATAATCACAATCATGGCCATATCACATCACTGCACACCCCTGCAAAACAAAGTTAGACGCCTCTACTTTCTTTGCATATTTTACGTGGTTTGGGGCTTTCAATAAGTGTCGTTCTAACTTACGAACAAGAACCACAACATTGATACTAGCATTGTTGATTACCCGTTGTAAATTGGATCTTAACTATGCTAGGAGAAAGCAGGCACCCTTGAGCCACTTATGCAATACAAGTTGCATGTCAAGCGTGGAGCAAGTCTCATGAACGATGTCATGTAAGGTTAGCCGGCGCTTCATCCCAACATCCCGCAAGATGCAAAGTACACAAAAAGCAATCTACAATAAAAGCATCAATGCCCACAATGACCATTGTGTTCTACTCGTTCAACAGATCTACATATAGACACGGCTCTGATACCACTGTAGGGGTTCGTAGCATGGAAAACAAAAATTTTCTATCGCATACAAACAAACAAGCCAAGATCTATCTACTAGATTGTAGCAACGAGTCGATAGAGGAACTCACCCTCGAAGATTCCAAAGCGGTTAACGAGAGCAGATTCTCGTGGGTGATGTAGTCGTACTCTTTCCGATCTCAAGATCGCGTGACGATCCTTCCAGCGCCGTTCGGCAGCGCTCCCATGATCGGTCACACGTTCGGTATTTCGACGAAGACCTTCCTCTCCTTGTTCCAGCAGGCGGAGGTTGTAGCACTCTCCTCGCGATTCCGCTGACAACGGCGTGGTACCGAAGTAGAGGGAGATCCCGAGGCTTCGCCTTAAGCCGGTGCAGTATGGTGGAGCTTATGAGAGGCTATTAGTGGTCTAGTAATTAGACACACCAATTAGAAGGCTCTAAATCAATTAGAAGGCTCTAAACGCTGGCTAAAGCAATTAGAAGCTCTAAACCAAAAGCGGCTCTAAACCGGAGATCTAGAGGTGGAAACTTGTGTGTGCTAGGAGGAGCCCTGCCTCCTTATATAGGTGGGAGGGCGGCCAAGGGGAGGAGTCCCTCCCAAGTCGGCTTGGTGGGGGCGCTGCCAAGGGAGAACCCTCCTCCAATTCGGCCTCCACCAATCCTCCTCTCTTCCACTTCCCAAAATTGCCGTTTGACTTTCAAACTAGCCGTTTGACTTTTCAATTTAGGATTTAAATAAACCCTTTATTTTGGACAGCAAGAACACCTAGTACATGATGCAATCATTCCAACTTACAATGACACATTCATGTACCCCTTCCCCTCCGGAGTGCCGGACATTCCGGAACATTCTAGAACATTCCCGATGAAAACACCGGAACCATTCCCCAACTCCGAAACGGGACTTTCCTTATATGAATCTTATTCTCCGGACCATTCTGGATCTCCTCGTGATATCCCCGATCCCATCCGAGACTCCGAACAACATTCGGTCTCTTTCTCATAATACCATAACTACTCAAACAACGTCGAATCCTTAAGTGTGTCTCCCTACGGTTCGTGAATTATGCGGACATGATCGAGACACTTCTCCGAACAATAACCAATAGAGGAATCTGGAAATTCATATGGCTCCCACATATTTCTACGATTACTTTTGCGATCGAATGAACCACTTACATACGATACCAATTTCCCTTTGTCTCACGATATGTTACTTATCCGAGGTTATGATCGTCGGTATCTCTGCATACCTAGTTCAACCTCGTTACTGATAAGTACTCTTTTCTCGTTCCCGTGATATGTGATCCCTTGTGAGCCAGTCACATGCTTGCAAGCTAATTGGATGACATTCCACCGAGAGGGCCCAGAGTATATCTATCCGTCATATGGATGGACAAATCCCACTCTTGATCCATGTGTTTCAACCAATACTTTCCGAACACTCAATGCCACTTTTATAGCCACCCTGTTACGGTGTGGTGTTTGATGACATCAAAGCATCCATCCGGTAAAGGTGATATGCATGATCTCATGGTCGAAGGAATTAGGTTACTATGTATCAGAAAGCATATAGCAATTGAACTATTGAAATGACTTGATCTTTATGCTACGCTTATCTATAGGAGTATGTCCACCATATCATTCTCCTAACGATATGATCTTGTTGTTGATAACATCTCAATGTTCATGATATGGAAACCACAATCATCAATCAACCAACAAGCTAGTGAAGTATAGAGGCTATACTAGGGACTTCAAATTAAGTTTACAAATCACACAAGTATTAATGGTTTCCTTGTTAATACTATTATAGCATGAATGTAAACATTTATCATAAGTATGAAGATATGATAATAACCTACTTTATTATTGCCTCTTGGGCATATCTCCAACAAGTACCTCCACACCTAGACTCCCTTGGTCCTTGGGGCGACATATGCTGTTCCATCGAGTTAGTCTATACTTTCTCTTATGTCCATCACTTTGCCAAAAAATCTGTTCTAAAAAAGTCCAATCTTTTTATTACCCCTTTAGGTATTTCGAAAAGGATAACATGGACATCGGTAGACTTGTTAATACCGAATTAATTAGTAATAGCCGATTCCCAAAAGATAACAACTTGCCAACTCAACTAGCAAGTTTTTTCTCAAAACGACCTTCTACAGGCTTCCATTCTCCATTTTTTTAATTTGTGATAATGGATAGGAATTCCCAAATATCTAAAAGGGAAAGACCCAGCCTCACAACCAAATAAATTAATATATTTTATCCTGCTGATACTTTGCCTTGCCAAAACAGAAAACTTCACTCTTATTAAAATTTATCTTTAGTCTAGAAAGTTGCTCAAAAATGCACAATATTAGCTTCATGTTTAGTGCCTTTTCCAAATTGTGTTCCATAAAAATAATGGTGTCATCCACATATTAAAGAATTGATATCCCTCCCTCTACTAAATGAGGAATGAGGCCTTTGACTTGCCATCTTCTTTTTCTCGTGCAATTTAGATTGCTAACATATCAGCCACAAAGTTAAAAAGAATAGGAGATACCAGATCTTCTTGTCTTAAACCTTTGAAAGTTTGAAAATAATGACCTATGTCATTGTTAACCTTGATGGCAACACTTCCATGACTAACAAATTCATTTATCCAGCGACATTATTTAGGATCAAACCCCTTCATACACATTACTTGTTGTAGGAACGGCCATTTCACATTATCATACGCCTTTTTGAAATCTATTTTTAATAAAACCCCATCCATTTTATTCCTATGAAATTCATGGATACTCTCATGTAAAATCAACACCCCTTCTAAAATATGCCTCCATGGTATAAAAGTCATTTGAGTAGGTCTAATAACTAGGTGCGCCACTTTGGTAACCCGATTAGTTCCAAGCTTTGTAAAAATCTTAAAAATCACATTAAGCAGGAAAATTGGCCTATATTGATGAATCTGTATTGCATTCTCCTTCTTAGGAAGTAATATAATATTACCATAGTTTAGTTTAAAAATAGGAATCTCCCCTTGTTGAAACTTTTTGAATAAATTCATCAAATATTTTTTGATAATTTTCCAAAACGTTTGGTAAAACACAGCGGGAAACCCGTATAGCCCCGGAGCTTTATTTTTTTTCATTTGCATAATGGCTTCATACATCTCCTTTTCTGCAAAGTCGGCTATAAGGATACTATTCTCTTCCTCTAACAATTGAGGAATATCATTAATTTCTGTTTCTATAAGGGAAAACTGATTATGATCCGGCGACCCAAATAGTTTTTTGAGAACTCGGTAATGTAATTTTTGATGTTTTCTTGTCCTAAAATAGTCCCTTCATCTTGCTCTAATTAAAAGATTTTTTCCTTCTATGCTTACCGTTAGCAATAAGGTTAAAGTATTTCGTGTTGTTTCCGCCCTCTTGAATGTGTTTCACTTTCGCATGTTAAGCCCATTTTGATTCTTCATCTCATTGGAGTTTCGCGATTTTATCATTAGCCTCTCTCAACTCCACTCTCTCTGAGGTGCTGAGAGGAGTGCTTTCCGCTTTAATATCTAAAGAATCAATGATATTCAAAAGTTTTTTCTTCTTCCCCATCCTCTAAGGAAATTTCGGAGATGACGGGTCTTATTCTTCCATATATCTATTGGGTTCTTGCCATGATTAATAATATTCCATTATCATGATATCATATCATAAAAGCCCTCTTGGCGCAACCATGATAGTTCAAACGAGAAGTGAGCCTTATTGCCCCTGTGAGCTTGTTCTCCTGAGTCTAGCAGCAATGGCGTGTGATCCGGTCCTGTTCTGGTTAATGCTCTAACGCTAACCAATGGATACTTTTGTTCCCAAGATACGCTAGCTAGAACTCTATATTTCTTTTCATAAGTGGGTGATTCTCTTCGGTTTGCCCAAGTAAATTGCCTTCCCGAAAGAACTAATTCTCTAAGGTCGAGGCTCTCAATAATTATATTGAAAATAAATGACCAACTAACGTTAAATTTATCATTATTCTTTTCCTCCTTACGTCGAATAATATTAAATCGCCTCTGCTAACATGAGTAAAGAATCATCTTCACATATACGAACCAGATCTACCAATGACTCACTCTTCTGGGTATCTTGAGCTTCTCCATATACAGCCACTAGGGACTACTTGTAATTATGAGATTTATTTGAAAGGTGGAACTTGACACATCTTTATCTTGTAACAATATTTTTTACCAATAGAGATTTTGAATTAAAACCCACTAACATACCTCCTGATCTCCCCAATGGTGGTAGGCAATACCATACAAAATCATAGCCACCCAACAGGTTTCTTAAGAAAGATGTTGTAAAATTCTCTCTGCATGTTTCAAGAATAACAAAAAAAGTCTAGCTTATTTTCGTTAATTGTTTCATGAACTACAACGTTCTTTGCCGAATCCCTAAACCCATCACTATTTTAAAAACTTCCTTTCATTACATTTTCCTATTTAAATTAATTATCGTGCTACAAGGATCATTTCCTATATGTACGTTTCAGTTTTTGTACAGGAATAATATGGTCCTTTTCACCAACCGAGCCTTGTTGCTCTTCTTTCTCAAGGTCCACAGATAATTCTATTGCTTCGTTTATGACTAGGTTACTTAGATTTTCATAACATTTTTTAACTCTATCCTCGTTCTTTTTAATAATGACTAGAGTTCTTTGTAAATCAACGTCCTTCAAAGAAGTAATGGAATCCTCTATTTGACTAGGAGATAGCCCCAACGATACACCTAGTTTAGCAGCTCTAGCAACTACCACATCGTTTGGAATTGAATCAATAGAAAACTTAGAAAAACATTTAGTACCTGTTTGCATAGATTGATCATGACCTTGTGCAATCTGTTGGGCTCTCTCCAGCTGCGACACATCGGCATTTGGCTGCGCACGAATCCGTTCACTAGAGCGAATTCCCATCACCTGGATCCCACCAAATGCCACCATGTCTGCATGCGAGTAGCGTCCCCCGAGGAACGCTCTTGTTCCGCGAGGTGTGCATGGCGAAGGACTATGACTAACACTCCCTCCTGAAGTACGTGGCAGCACAGGAGACACTGGCGAAACAGCCCGAGAAGGAAAGGCCTCCTGGCATGATCTGTTCGGATAAGAAGCGGCTCGAGGGTCATCCAAAGATGGAGTAGGAGATATCAGCGATGCAGTCCGATCGGCCTCCTGCCTGTTAGGCTACAACCTGTCCACGATTGTTGACAATACTGGCGAGTTCAATGCATCAGCACCATTAGACCCTTTGGTCTTGGCACGAGGTAGCGTTACAAAAAAACCACCAGCGAATGAACCAATTTGCGTCTCAGCTCCAACAGGAGTCACCTGGTCCGGCGAGGTTATAGCGTCGGTAGCAACTTTAGCCGCAGTAGAAGTACTCTGAAGCTGTGCCGTGGCAGGAAACTCAACTTCGATACGTGTCGCGGCAGTCGCGACGGCAAGCAGCCGGTCAGGATTTTGCTTGCGTGAAAAAGGGGTAAAACGTGAGGATATCATATGTTCCTTCCCAACACTAGCATGACTCTTAACATAAGGTGGTGCTGATCTAAAGACAGGTGAGAGAAGGTCATCTTCCTCCTCATCAACGCGATCACCCCACTTCTTAGGACTAATGTTAAAGGAGCCAATCTTGAGCATAAGGGACTGTCTGACTTGCTTACCACCACTTATTGGTGTCGAGTTAATAGGATTTTGAGAAGTATGAGGTTTCTCAGGTGCTTTTGGATCAATGTTTTTGTCTTGACCATCCTCCTTACGATCAGTGTCGCGAGGGTCCTCGTCAATTTTTCCGCCCTTCATAATAATATCTTGAGCTTCATCATTTACACCCTTCATTTCAAAAGGATACCATAACCATCCCCATCATAGAGCAGGAATAAATTTAATTGTTGTGACTTATACTCTTAACCTCACGTCACCATGTTGCCTAGTAACCGTATAGAAGAAGTCGGACTCAAACTTGCATCTAGTTTCTATGATTCAGAGAACCAATTATCAATAGCACGGCGAACCAAGTAATGGTGGTGACAATTTGTTAATTTTGTTAATAATAAAAATTGTATAACTTATTATAGAAACAATTCGTATACATACCATGCTAGGTTTAGGAAGACATAGATTGCTAAATTAAGAGATTAGAACTGAAGTGAGGCAGAAATTATAAAATTCAGAAAAAAGAATAATAAATTGGCCTTTTGTCCTCCACAACCTTTAGTCGTGCATATATAGTACAATGCTGTATTGTATTTTAAAGAAATAAGCGTTGCACTTCAAATAAAATCTCACTTGCTATTACCTAGCTTTGGATGTACGTTAGTGTCAATGAAGAAAGTTTTAATTCCATGAATCCATCAATTTCCATCACCAACATCTCTATATCCAAAAAATTGCACCAGCAGAATCAATGTATGAATATATCCACTAATATTCCCTAAAATAATCAGATCAACTCTGAATGCATGTTTACCAATATGTTCGGTACATCATGTTGTTAGCAAATATAAAATATAAAGCAAACATGAAAAGAATCAATCAAGCACTCTACACTCACCATGCGGCTGGTCAGCCGGTCGCCACATGGGCATGGACATGGTGCTGGATTGGACACAACTTCTCCCTCCATCCACCACGGTACCACACTGATCCAATCCACCTGCAAGGAGTGCAAATCGGAAGGAATCTAACAAAGACTGGGTATGCAAAGATCAATCACCAGAAAACGGGTTGAACAACAGCAACCAAGGGAAGGTGAGCTGACGAACTGTGGACATGTAACTTCTGATCAGATGTACCCATCGAGGCACTGTTGGATTACAGTGTACAAAGGCTGGTGGCCTACTGGCCTGGACTGGCCTTGTTCGTCGAGGCGATGCGATGAACCATGGCTGGATGTACCTTGCGATATGGCGAATACATAGATACATGGCCTACTGGTCTAGCCTCCATCACTACGAGATTTTTGTTCTTTGCCGTGTAACAGGAGGTACACGGCAAAGCCAAGAAAAAACACGGCAAAGCCTTTGCCGTGCACTATACATGGCAAAGATTGCACGACAAAGATCGGCCTGGCAAAGGAGTCTTTGCCGTGCGCCTTACACAGCGAAGGCTTTGCCATGTGCCTGCCAGCCCTGCACGACAGACAAAAGTAACTTGACGCCGCCCCGAGGGAGACAACGCCATGAGAGTGGGTCCCATCACGTCTTTACCATGCGTCACACCCTTGCCGTGCGTCTTGCGTGTGGGACCCGCTAGTCAATGTTGTCGTGCGGTGATCGTTGCCGTGCAGCTGCCTTCTGCCGTGGTTTGTTCTTTGCCATGTACAACGCATGGCAAAGGCTTTGCCGTGCGCCCCTTCTTTGCCATGAGAGTGCTCACTGTCGTGCCATGTATCTTTGCTGTGCATTGTGGCAGCATCTCTTTGTCGTATACTACGCACGGCAAAGGCCACATATCTTTGCCGTGTGCATGATTACTGCCGTGCGCGTGTGCATGACAAAAAATGCCCAGAACATCCTAGGTCGACAGTCCTTTGCCATGTACGATGCATGACAAGGTCCTTTCCCATGTGTTTATGCACGACAAAGGCCCAGTCCTTTCTTTGGCATGCACTTCCACATGGCAAAGGCCCTGACAATTTTTTTGCTGATTTTTTGCATTATTCTCAGCAATTCAAATACAAATAATAGACATATATATATCAAAGCCAACATCAGTGGCATCACAACACCAAATGTGTATGCATATTACACAAATACATCATATAAATGATCTATTTGCCACAAACATCCTCCAATACCACAAATAGTTCACAAACAATGTCATATGTCCATAGCAGTCATACAAGCTCCAACACTAGAAATAAGAGCATACACAAGCTCCATGTCCACAAATAGTGCATAACAAGTGCATATGTTCATAATACAACTCCATAAACAAAGTTATATGTCCATAATAGTCACCGGAGATCGACAATTTTATCCTTCATGCACATCCTACAAGATTGAAAGAAAACACATAAGATTGACAAGTCATTTGACATAGGATAAAACATAGCAAGTAAATTTCGACAAGTCATATAGTAACATGAACATATCAAGTAAATTTCGACAATTCATATAGTGATATGAACATAGCAAGTAAATTTTGACAAGTCATATAGTGACATGAACATACGATAGAACATAGCAATTGAATTTCACAATTTTGACAAGTTAATGAACATAGCAAGTAAATTTATTAATACAATTGATATGGCAAGAATAATGATATGAGATTCACACAAGTCCTATATCGGGAGTGATTCTACAAGCCATATGGTAAGAATTTTCACAATTTGACAAGTCATATTTTCTAGAAGTCCTATGTCCTATGTCAGGAGTGATTCTACGATGTGAAATTCTACAATTCACTAAAATGAGAGTACAAACCTAGAAGACCGAGCGATAGAGCGGGTTGTTGGAGTATCCCCCTGTAGGAGGCGTTTGCATGGTCTCGTCCTGAGACGATGTTTCACCGTGCCCCGCATTGTTGGATCCACCCGAGGCTTGTATCTACAAGATGGAAATTGTGAACCTTAGTCAATATGCACTAGACATGTGGTATTTTGATATTAGCACCTAATACGCAAGGCAACTTACCCATCTGTTAATATCAAAAGGAGATGGATCAACCGTACGAAGAGTGGCACCACCCGGCAGAACGGTCTACAAATCAAGAATATGCGGGTAAGGTGCATGGAATTAGGATTCATCTTAGGTCCTATGAGAAAGAACTTACCAATAACTGGGACTCACAGGCTTTCATCTTCTGTGTAATCCACGCATCATCTAACTCTGCTGAATCAGCTGTTGCTACTTCTGAGCAATGAGGGCCTGGGCATGCTCCCTCTGTCTCCTCTCGTTCTCCAAGTCCTCCTACGTTGTGTCATTGGAATGTCATGCATGTTGCAAATGGAAAACATGGAATGAAGTGTGGATGACCAAAGAAGAAGTGAATACCTGGATCTTGTCAAAGGCTGTAGACGACGCCGTCAGGCGGGACTATATGGAAGACGAAGAGCTCGAGCTATCATGCCTAATCTCTCTCATAAACCATACAGTCTTAGGATCGATAGCGCTATCACACATCCACAAGCGGCCATTCTTCCGGCCGCCTCCCGCACGCATGGCAACCTCAGGGTTCGTGTCGTGATGTGTTGTGGCAAAGAACTTATGGTACTCCGTGTCCTTGATCTCGGCGTTTGGTCTCACCCACGTCAGCGCCCCATCCTCCTTGTTCTTCTTATTATGAAAATGTCTCCATACCATGAATATCGAGGGATCCACGCCTAGCTCTTTTGCCTGCAAGAGTGAGCACAATGATACATCAAGAGGGACGCATTTGCAGCATAAGGAACAACATGATGAGCAAGGTTAACAGAAAGCTTTTTCTCACCTTGTTCTGTATGCAGATGGCCATGGGTAAGCTGCCTTGCGTGTGTGATCCACCTCCCATCTCGATTATCTTTAGATTTCCTTCTTCATTCCTCCTCTTGAACTCGGCGCTTGTCCACCAATGGACCATAGCCCGGTAGACTTCCGGTCTTGCGTGACCTATGAATGGAGGAGGTACATGCGTACACAAAATACACATATTAGTGAAATCCGTACGGAGTAGGACACCGCATACACAAAATACATATATTACCTACAAGTACTGCCATGGCTCCATAAAGATATTTCGGGCGTGAGACTTCTGCATTGGGAGTTTGCGCTTCTCGGCATACCATCTTCGGACGCAGCCCACACACGCCTCGTGCATAGTGTCAGTGACTTGCTTTATAGCCGCCCTGCGAGACTGGGCAATGCACTCCTCGCGGTTACAATACGGGTCCATCTGAAAATAAGTCTACAAGCAGGATGGACATAGGTTAAAACTGGCATAAAGGCGTTAGTTCAACTATTTTCAACCTCAAGGTTACCTAATGGTTAGTAGTCGAAGAAACTTACCCAAAACTCCATGATGACCCTCGTCTGGTAGTTCACGAGGAACTTGTGCTTCGTTCCCAAGGGATCTTTTGCTTGCTTTAGTGCCTCCAAGACCAAGCTATCTCCCAATGACCATTGGGCATTTTTACAGCCCCAGGGAATTACTTCTTGATGATGCATCCAAGGATGCTTGAGTAGGTGCGCACATACCTCCTACCCTTATACACGAACGAACTGCACAACGAGAAGCCAAAAAGGGTATTAGCAAAGATGATGAAAGTTCATTACTAAAAATTCAAAACCTAAAGGATGTCAAAAAAGTTGAGTGCTCACCTTTTTCCGCTCGGTGTGAGCTCAACAATCCCACCTTTTTTCTCCCACCATTTCATAATAGGTAGTAATGCCTGTCCCCGCATGTACGGCTCCCTCGTCCCAGGCTCCTGAGGCATCCCTATGTACTCGGGCTCAACGTACTCGTCTGGTTCCTCCCACACCCTCGCCTCCCCCTCCTTGTCCTCCAAGTCAAAAACAAGCAACTCCTCCTCCTCTCCCTCCTCAGATTCCTCCCCTCCTCATACTCCCCCTCCTTGCCCCCCTCCTCGTACACACCCTCCTCCTCCTCCTCGACTACATCATGTGCATCATCTTCCTCCTCAACATCCTGTGCACGGTGTTCCTCCTGTATGAACATGTCATCATTAGTCGGCAAGTTGATAGTGAAATTCCCTGGGAGCCCTTCTTCTTGGAAAAAGTTGCCATCATATGTTGAGGGGTCAAGGCGACGGTAATCTTCTTTGTCTAGCTTAGGCGGCCTGTTGTGCGTCAGCACCGTGATCACGACATCCCAGCCGTGCAAAAGTTTCTTGGGGTTCTTCCATGGGTACGGGAGATAGAATACTTGAAAGGACTGGGTAGCCAAAATATATACATCATCCCCCAGTAAATGGATCTTCTCTCAACTTCGACCAAGCCAATTTCAGGTTTCCGTCTAACCTGATGTGGGTCAAACCAGTGACACTTGAATACAACAGGATCTAGCCCTTTGACGAAACCATAAGGCAGCTCGTATATCGCCTTGACTCTACCATAGTACTGGAGATTATCTGAGCCTTCACACACGACCCCGCTGTTTGTTGTCTTCCGGTTGGCCCGGCGTTGTGTGTACTCATGGGTATGGAAGCGATACCCATTTACGTCATAAGCATCGAATGCATTGACAGGTGAGCTAAAGCCCTTGTCGATTTTTCTCAGGTCAGGATTCATCCCGCTGTCAGTTCATGCCTACACGTTCGGTAGGAGAAGTTTAGTAGGAGAAGTGGTCGAATAATGTATGCACCGCGAGAAAATTTATATAGAAAGGTACCAAATTCGAGAACCAGGTAATGAAACCGTAATCACCACCCTTTTCAAAGAGATCCTGATCTTCTTGGGCCATACGTGTAACATCCCAATTTCAGCAACCCTGATTTGTTGTCCAAAAGGCAAAAATTAGGGGGAACAAAAAAAAATCTTGTTACTTGTTGCAATGCTTGCTTACTTGTTTGCTTGTGTTCATGCAACTATTTGTGCATTATGTGAAATACTTTTCTCTCAACACTATCTGACAAAAACTATTTCACAAGAGAGATGTCTTGGCTCATCTTTTATATTCTCAAATGTTCTGGCATTTCAAAACCTGAGCCAAGATGATTTTGACACAACAAAAGGTTTTGCTAGTTCTATTAACAAAACTATGGAGACATATATACAATCTCCTTATGTTTACAAGACAGAACATTCAACTATTCTTATCTCTAGGTTTTCAAAAACCCCTTTTCCTAAAACCTCTCCACTCAAATCTTGGTAGAAATACCAAGAGGTACTTATCTTACTTCAAAACAGAACCAATTCAAAATACCCATCCCTACCTCAAGCTAGGCTTGATGGTAACCCTAGTAGTAGTTGGATAAGTTTGAGAAGATGAATTGCCTTCATCTGCTGTCTAATGAATTGTCTTGATCTGCTGATTGACTTGTTTTCTTAAGAATTAGAGTGAGCTAATCTAATAGCTCATCCTTAGGGATCAAACCAATAATTGAGATCATCAATCTCAAACTAAGCAACCTGATGTCTACGCACTTCTATTCTTGTAGATAGATGTTGGGCCTCCAAGTGCAGAGGTTTATAGAACAACAACAAGTTTCCCTTAAGTGGATTACCCAAGGTTTATCGAACTCACGAAGGAAGTGGTCAAAGGTATTCCCTCTCAAGAAACCCTGCAATCAAGATACAAGAAGTCTCTTGTGTGCCCAACACACCCAATACACTTGTCAGGTGTATAGGTGCACTAGTTTGGCAAAGAGATAGTGAAATACAAGTGGTAACGGTGCCCGAAAAGAGCTTGATGGTGAGGTGAAGACTAATGCAACCAAACATGCAATAGATCTATATGCAAATGGTGTTTCGATCTTTAGAAACAAGGCCTAGGGATCATACTTTCACTAGTGAACACTCTCTCATATAAATATCCTCTCTTCATGATACTACTCTTAACTACTCTCCGGTTGGACACTCTAATCATCGGTAGGGCTATAACAACACTCCTCAAAGTCCTTCTTTCCCAATCTAGATAACCCCACACTGTCACCTTGAGCGCTAGATGGGTCCAACAAACACCACAATATCATAGAGATAATCAACTCAAAATGTACTTATAACAAATATTCAATCTAGCCAAAGTGCCACACACGGTATGCACGCTGTCACACACGTGGGAAAAGCATAGATCTATTAAAGCACAAAGAGTATTTTTATGTAGACTCAAACCTAAGTGCCACCATGGCGTGCACGTTGTCACTTTCACACACATGGGGAGAGTAGAGATCTATTGAAGCACTTGAGTAGGAAGGTAGATCTACTTGATTACAAAGCTCATGACCACAACAAGATCATGCATAGAGAGAGAGAGATGAACACATAGCTACCGGTAGAGCCCTTAGCCTCGAGGAAGAACTACTCCCTCCTCATCATGGGAATCAGCAACGGTGATGGAGATGGTGATGGAGATCGATGGAGATGGCTCCGGGGCACTTCCTCGTCCCGGCAGGGTGCCAGAACAGAGACTTTCTGTCCCCCGAATCTCCCTTTCGGTGGCGGCGGCGCAACAGAACTTTTTCTGGAAGTATGATGGATTATTTTGGATTTTCTGCATCGGGGGCTTCTTATAGGCGAAGAGGCGAGGCTGGAGGCGCCGGGGCCCCACCCTACCTACCGTGAGGCGGGCCCACCCACGCCTAGCGGGGTATGGCCGCCCTGGTTCGCTTCTCTGTCTTGTCTTCTGGCTTCGTGTCCCCCACGGTAAAATATTGACTTTGGGTTTTGTCCCGTCGAGAATATTGATTTTCTGCCTTTCTGGAACCAAAAACAAAAGAAAACAGACAACTGGCACTGTGGCGTCTTGTTAATAGGTTAGTTCCAGAAAAGATATAAAAACACCTCAAAGTGTAGACAAAGCAAAGCAAAGTAGATACTAAACAAGTATGGAACATCAAAAATTATAGATAAGTTTCCAACGTATCAAGCATCCCCAAGCTTAACTCCTGCTCGTCCTCGAGTAGGTAAGTGATAAAAAGAATAATTTTTGAGGTGACATGCACCATCAAAAGCAAGATCAAACCATTTGCAAACATTGAAAGCTGGGATCAAACAACTCTAGACATGTGCATGAAAGATGGAGTTCTATCAATAGGACATAGTAACTATGCATGCAACATGAAAGGCTACAAACAAAGATCATAAATAACATGCATTGAAAAACGTTTATTTGTTTCACAAACAGAAAACATAGCATAGTGGCAATCAGCTTGTCCCTCATAGAGTAGCAAATAGCTGCATAGGACACCTTCAAAGTTCACAAGGGTGACTAGAAACAAATATCACAAGAGCAAGTAATATCACAATATGCATCAATCAATAAGTTTTGGGACAGTGCACACAAAATGACAACTATGCTCTCTTAATGGTGCCTAAAGGTAGAAAGTGGAGACTCAAATAATGGTGGAAGAAAGGCCTTTCATAAATGAAGCAGGGATTTCAAGTTTCAAAAAGAGCTTCCAAAAATTATGGTACTTGTTAGCTTTTAGCCTGCATTGCCCCTATCATAAGCATCTTGCAGTGGTTAAGGTTAAAGTGAACAAACTATGGAGTATATGCTTGACAAAGTATAAGTTGGCAATCTCAAGTCCCTTGAATACGAGAGCCACACCTCATGCTACTCAACTTCAGTCACCTATAAGTTCTTGTCATTGTAAGTACATGCATATCATAGAGAACCGCCAACGGGGTACCCCTTGCACATGGTACATGAGCTATCCCATAACCAAAATGATAAGGCAAGCAGACAATGAGCATCTCAGCGATCTTTTTATTTACTATATGCATAGATTTTTATTGAGGATGCTTCATAGATAGCTCACTATGGTGATGCTGCAAGTTTTCACCATGATTAGGCATGGCTTAGGCTAGCAGCCCAGGCGTTTCTCTAACACAAAATACATACTCCATGGACTTACAAGTTCCCTCTTTATTTCACACCGGTGACATCCATAGACAAAAGAGCATGACATCAACTGAGTACAAAGTACAAGTGCAATGCTGAAAACGTTCCCCGTGACAACACGGTTCTGCTAATTCCAACGTATAAGTGCAAGTATATACAACATAGATGACACAATGGTTCAAGTTTATTAGGGGAAAAGAATATAAAGTGTTCCATCAAGTTTGCGAGGGCTTTAATCACTAAGTTTTCACATAACAAAATAGTTTTAATTAGAAGATAGCTGAAAACAAGAATATACTTGGAATGGTGTAACACACCATGCATAGGAGTTTATAGTGGACAATTTGGAATTACTTGGTTTTTTGGGAGTTGGAATCATGAGTAGGACTTACTCATACAAGTGGAGGCTAGCAAAAGACTGGGAGCAACCAACTAAGAGAGCAATAATGGCCATAATCATGGAGAGCAACAAAACATTAATAATCAAAGCATAGAGTGGTACTACAAGTCAAGGACTAGATGATCAAAGAGGCTATGGTGACTTGTTCATAATCATAACATGGTGTGAGCATGTGCCAAGTCAACCCAAACAAAGCATCAAAGGAGAATACCACAATACTATGCTTTTGTATGCTAAAACAACGCATGATTCTTTCAAGGCACATTAAGCAATCCTAATTGTTTGGAACAAGTCATGCTACAGCAATAATCACTAAGCATAAGGTCAAAACAACACCTAGCATGACATGATAAAAGTCTAGGTCACAGTAAAAACCAGCTCCCTTTTGTACCACTTAAGCATGAAGCTTTCTACTCTTTCCAACACCAAACAACTTATTTGAAACAACTCACAAAGATAATAATCAACAAAGATCAGTGATCTTGTTTCACAAATCCACAAAGAAGAACTAAAAAGTTCTAAGCTGAAAGCACAAGAAAACTAAGGCTAAACACAGTGCTAGCAAAAGAGAACACTCACAGAACAATAAGAATGAAAACTAGAGTGTTCTAGGCAATGAAAACAGAGTGTGTGTCTCTCCAAAAGAAGTGTGCTGAGCTCCAACCAACTTACTCAAGCAAACTAAGCAAACAAAAACCAAAAACGAAAACTAAGACGCTCCAAGAACAACACAATAGTGCATGAAACAATAAAAATGAAGTGTCTAGAAAGACCTGAGCTTTTTATTGATGAAGAAGGGGATGCCTTGGGCATCCCCAAGCTTTGACGCTTGTACCTCTTGAATATTTCTTGGGTTGACACGGGGTGGCATCCCCAAGCTTGATCTTTTGTCCATTATTCATCTCATTACATTATTCTTTCTCTACACCTGAAATTTTTCCTTCATACAATCTTCATTAGCAACATTAGTGTATTCAAAAGATAATAGACCCTTGGGCTTAGCTTTAGAACAGAATTTTTCTCACTAAAAACACAAGCTACTATAGCAACTCCTTCAAAAAGCTCAATTTCCCAAAAAGAACCTCCAAAAGGAATCAATAAGAAGCAAATGCAAATAATGGCAGAAAATTTGTCAAAACAGACCAGCAGGTAGAAACCGATTTTTCCGAAAATCTTCTGTTGATCAAATCAAAAAGTGTTGAACTAACGAAAGTTAGCTAACATACTGGGGGATTTCTTAGTAAATTATCAACTCAATACGAATTACATAGACTCCTCACGAATTTTTATGGTGGAGGACAGAAATCTGTTTAGGGACAGCAACTCCCCAAATCTTACTTACCTCTCATTAGAGGTTATTCTTGGCACAAAAAGCAAATAAAAATGATAAGGAGAGGTCATTACAGAAGTAATAACTTCCAATACTCAAGAAAACTCTTGGGTTATCTCCCAACAAGTACTTTTCTTTAATGCCTTTAAGTTAGGCTTGATAGTTTGAGAAGATGCTCACATAAGAAATATGAATTGAAGTAAAAGAGAGCATGAAGAACCAAATTCAAAACACATTTAAGTCTAACCCACTTCATATGCATAGGAATCTTGTAAAGAAACAATTCATGAAAGCACAAATCACCAAGCATAGGAAAGCAAAACAAGTGTCAGTGAAAAGTAGAAGTTAATATGGGAAATAAAGGCTCTATAATATTTAACAAGAATTTGAGGATCAATACCATATCTATCACTAAGCTCTTGAAAATTAGAAGTTTCAGTGAAAGACTTAATGCAATCACACTCATAGTTTATACCTGGTTTTTTACCTTTGTCACTGGCAATCCAACCATACCATTCTTGTCTATCAGGATCAGTCCGTTATCCCAACCTTCGGTATTGCTTTGAATTGTTTCAAGAAGATCCCACTTAGCCATGACCTCCTTACTTGTGAAGGATCCCTCTAAACAGGTATCCAGATAGTCCTTGTAATGTCCTGAAAGCCTTGCATAAAAATTATTGATAACAACATTACTCGGGAGCTCATGAATGGGACATTTGAGCATTAGTGACTTCAATCTCCCCCAAGCTTGGGCAATACTTTCTCCCTCATGAGGATGAAAATTAGAAATATAATTCCTATCTTTATGAATTTCATGAGGAGTATAAAATTTAGAATAAAAGAGAGATTCAAGTTCCTTCCACTCCAAATGATGAGGATCGTCTAGTAGCTCATACCACTCCCTTGCTTTGTCCCTAAGTGAGAAAATAGCTTCCTCTTAACTTGGTACATTGAAATACCTACACACTTGAACAACTCGCATAATTCATGTATAAAGAGTTCATAACACTAGGATGGACAGTTCCATCTCCAAAATAGCAGTTATTCATAACACGTTCAACAATTTCAATAGGTATTTTAAAAGGGACACTTTTAGTATGTGGATTTAAAATATAACAAGTATCATTAGAATTACCACATATGGGAGATAAAGTATCATCAGAGCAAATTTTCTTCCCTAAAGCTGGGGAACTAAAAAGATCTTTCTCATAAAAACTAGCTTCCCCAAGCTTAGACGTTTCCATACCATTAGTAACAATGGTGTTCAAAAAATTCATACTAATAACATTGCTATTAGCATGCAAAGGAAGTTCCATAGGTTTTTTAATTTTCTCTTCAAACACTTCATGTCCTAACTCAAGATAAACACTATAAAGCTCTCTAATTTTATTGTTGTTTTCCATTAAGCCTAACTAGTGAAAACAAGAAACAAAAAGACAAAACTGCGGAATCTAAAGGAAATAACTTCGAGCACTCACACCGAAGGATGTGAGTACCTTTACTACCTCCCACAGCAGCGCCAGAAAATAGCTTGATGTCTACGCACTTCTATTCTTGTAGACAGTTGTTGGGCCTCCAAGTGTAGAGGTTTGTAGAACAACAACAAGTTTCCCTTAAGTGGATTACCCAAGATTTATTGAACTCAGGGAGGAAGTGGTCAAAGGTATTCCCTCTCAGGCAACCCTGCAATCAAGATACAAGAAGTCTCTTGTGTCCCCAACGCACCCAATACACTTGTCAGGTTTATAGTGCACTAGTTCGGTGAAGAGATAGTGAAATACAAGTCGTAACAGTGCCAGAAAAGAGCTTGACATTGAGGTAAAGACTAACGCAAGCAAACATGCAACAAATCTAGATGCAAACGGTGTTTCGATGTTTAGAAATAAGGCCTAGGGATCATACTTTCACTAGTAAACACTCTCTCATATAAATATCCTCTCTTCATGATACTACTCTTAACCACTCTCCGGTTGGACACTCTAATCATCGGTAGGGCTATAACAGCACTCCTCAAAGTCCGCCTTTGCCAATCTAGATAAGCCCACACTGTCACCTTGAGCGCTAGATGGGTCCAATAAACACCACAATTTCATAGAGATAACCAACTCAAAATATACTCATAACAAATATTCAATCTAGCCAAAGTGCCACACACGGTATGCACGCTATCACTTTCACACACACGTGGGTAAAAGCATAGATCTATTAAAGCACAAAGAGTATTTATATAGACTCAAACCTAAGTGCCACCATGGCGTGCACGCTATCACTTTCACACACATGGGGAGAGTAGAGATCTATTGAAGCACTTGAGTAGGAAGGTAGATCTACTTGATTACAAAGCTCATGACCACAACAAGATCATGCATAGAGAGAGAGAGATGAACACATAGCCACCGGTAGAGCCCTTATCCTCGAGGAAGAACTACTCCCTCCTCATCATGGGAATCAGCAATGGTGATGGAGACCGATGGAGATGGCTCCGGGGGCACTTCCCCTTCCCGGCAGGGTGCCGGAACAGAGACTTTCTGTCCCCCGAATCTCCCTTTCGGTGGCGGCGGCGCAGCGGAACTTTTTCTGGAAGTATGATGGATTATTTTGGGTTTTCTGCATCGGGGGATTCTTATAGGCGAAGCAGCGAGGCTGGAAGGTGGCCAGGGGCCCCACACCCTGCCCAGGCGCGGGGCAGGGCCCTCCCGCGCCTAGGAGGGTCTGGCCGCCCTGGTTCGCTTCTCCGTCTCATATTGTGGTTCGTGTCCCCCACTGTAAAATATTGAATTTGGCTTTTGTCCCGTCCAATTCCGAGAATATTGATTTTCTGCCTTTCTGGAACCAAAAATAGAAGAAAACAAGCAACTGACACTATGGCAACTTTTTAATAGGTTAGTTCCAGAAAAGATATAAAAACACCTCAAAGTGTAGACAAAGCAAAGCAAAGTAGATACTAAACAAGCATGGAGCATCAAAAATTATAGATACGTTTCCAACGTATCACAACCCAAATTCAATCTATCTTGAGTCACTCAAGTGAATGTCAGATCCACTTAACTAGATCAATCCTGAGATAATCCTTGGTATTAGCATCAAACCCTTCAAAGACCAATCCAAGAATGGATCCCCTCTATTCAAATCTATACCTCAACATCAACCACTTGATGGTAATGATAAACTATTCCCACTCTCTCAATTTGTTTCCCTCTTGTAATCTAGTCTAGAACCCTAAATCTGCCAAAATGGTTAAGTCTAGAATTCTTATCTAGATTCAATCTTTGGAGCTCTACCTTTTTCAACCTAGGTTCATTCTTGAGAATGTACTCAAACCATCTTGTAGTACATCATTAGTTCTACCAAAGCCCACTCTTTCACTTGTCTAAGCCATTATGGTTCCCACTTAATGATGGTTTTATAGTCAAGGTAATAATCTTCTCTGTAAATCTTATCATCTCGCCTACTTTGGCAGAAGCTCACATATATATGCTATGACTCCTTGACAAACTCCCTGCATGGTTATAGTCTACTAACCATGGTCTATCAACCCCTACTTCACTTGTTTCCCTTAGAGCTTTGTGCGTCTTAAACCCCCATGGTTTATGAGGCATCATGACAACTCTATTATGGCGGCCTTATTTTCAACAAAGTTTGCCATCTCTTCTAGACCACCTCAAATACAACCAAGCCAAACTCTTGATGTCATGATCATATATCTAACTTGTTCTATCTATCCATATACCCCTTGTACCAAGCTGAGCTCTGAGCTCCCTAATTCCAACCCTATTTAGGTGGCATAAAATTATCAAAACCCTAGATTCTCCCAAATCTAGTTTCCATCCTTGTTCACCATAATTCTTCAAAACCCAAGGTTGTTCATGATGTATACATCAATTTTACATCATCTACCTTGATTATGATAATCCCCCAAATATTTCCCCTAATTAATTGGATCTCAAACTATTTAAATTCATTATCTTGCAATATTCTCAAAATCTCTCCTATAAAGGCAAGTTTGTTTTCTCCAAAGTACTTGTTGGGGATATGCTATATGGGTATCCTCATAGCATGTCTCTTATCCGACTAACCCGGGTGGCCCATAGTAGGTAGCATGGCCTATGGCCTTTGGCTGACCATTAGGTGGATCCAGAAGGGAGGCCCATGCCGGATAAAGGAAGGCTACGGTGGAGTCACCAACGTACCCGGAGCCTTGGAGTGCAAGATACACAAGACTAGTAAGTAGTAATAGACGGTGTAGAACTCTGTAACCTGTCCGGCTAGGACTTTTCCCTGTAACCCTAGAACCTGGCGACTATATAAGTCGGGCCTATGGGAGCCTTTAGGGCATCGTTTTTACACACACCTCGCTGTGAACCTAATCTACGTAACTTTCGTATTGCCATTATAGTGATTTATAGCAGGAGTAAGATTCCGCCACCGTTGTGGGATCTGAACTCAGGTAAGCTGTGTTACTCGTGCAATCAACCGTCCGCCTTACCCCACGTCTCTAAACACGCACTGTGAGGACCCCTCCATGGCGTACTCGTCGGTAATACCACGACAGAATCTCCGAGTACTTCACCATGGAGTCCGAGGCCTTGATGTAAATTTGCAGGGGCGTGGCGATCTCCTTGGCTTGGGTGATGGCGGTGTGGATGAAGTTGCCGGCAAGAATCATGCATTCCTTGTCTGAAGGAGGCGAGCGGGTTAAACCCAGGGGCGCTGAAAATTCTGACAACGATTGCATGAGTTCAAAAATTCTAAGTACCCAGACTACAGAGCCACAAGGCGGAGGATACTTACTGAAGATGCTGGCCTTAGCCTGCCAGACGACGTCCGCCAAGGATTCTTTCTCTTGTTGAAGGAGCTTAAACGCCTCGCTATGGCGAAGGTTTTTCTCATCGGCAGGTTGCTTCTGATACTTTAGGATCGCAAGCTCCTCCTTCAAGCGATTGATCTCAGCGGAGGCGGAGTCCTGCAGGGCTTTCATGGAATCCTCGTGCATCTTCAGCATTTCTTCCCTCTCCTTCTTAAGGATCTTGTTCTCGCTGTCCAGCTGCTAGATGTGCTTGGACTGCTCGACAATATCCTTGGCCTTGGCTACATGCTCTGCAAGTCGGAGAAAACAAAGTACACCGTGAGTACTCGAAGAAGGAAGGAACAAAAGTAAGAAGGAAATGCGCAAAAAGAAAACAGACTCTTGTTTTTGATGATCTGTTCCTTCAAGATGGTGGTTTTACCCTTTTCAGCTTCAAGGTCCGCGCGCATCTTCTAGTACTTATCATTGGCCATGCCCCTCCGAGCATTCTCGTTCTGTGGAAACAAATACAAAGTCAAGTCGTTGTTCAGTCTACTTGGAGTCCCTAGTCGGAGGTTTTCCATCTAGGTGCTCGGGGGCTACAGCGAGAGTTTTTAACTTAGCAATATGCTTATCTTTTCTTTAAGCATCTAGTCGGAGCTAATTCAGTTCTCAACTAGAAGCTTGGGGGCTACAGTATAAAGTTTTAACTCGGAAAATGCTTAGCTTTTCTTTAAGTATCTATTCGGAACTACAACTAGAGGCTTGGGGGCTACAACACTTAAAATTATGAACACTGTGTATGCTACTCTTAAAGCATCTAGTTGGAATAATTCATTCCATCTAAATGCTTGGGGGCTACAGTGAGAGTTTTTTCTAACTTAGTCACTCTTAGAGCATATAGATGCAAAACCAATGGTTTTGCGTCTACATCCTCGGGGGCTATAGTGGGATACTCATATGAAATGCAAAAGGTAAAGTAAATCTTACAAGTGCGATGATCTTGAAGTTTGTAGCACTCTCGGCCAGCAGCTTGCCAAAAGAAACGCTGTTGCTTCGCAAGATGTCTACTTGTCGGAGTAGCTCCTCAAGACCGCACGTCGGAGATGACGGCACTCCTCCAGGAACCGTAGTTGTGCTACGGGAAGATAATCTTTGGCAGTTCTAAGGGTTTCTGGGGAGCAGAGGCGCCGCCTTCGGCGGATGTACCAGCAACCACCACCGCCTTGCCGCTACCGATGGCATCCTTAGCCGGAGCTTCAGCCATTTGAAGAGCAGCGCTCTCCTGCGTCTCCTGCTCGCCGACAACTGCGAGTTCGGTAGAGGCGCCAGAATCCACTTCCATGGCGGAAGGGCCTGGTGCTTCCTGGGCTTGGGAGCTTGTCGGAGCAGAGGAGGGCTTGACGGCAGGAGTAGCAGGGGCGATGGCAGGGGAAGAGTCACGATGCAGCATATCTTTAATATTTCTAGAAGCCCCAAGAGTCTTGGAGGACTTCTTGAGGCTGGTTGTGGCTTTCTTCCTGAAACGTGCAAAATGCATAAGTACAGGAATAAGACAAATAAACAAGACAATGTCGGAGAATGAGAAGCTTACACTAGGGGGGGGCGCTTTGGCAAACATCCCGGTGGCTTTCTTCTTTTCCGCCTCCAGGGCGGCAGTACTCCTTTTGGAGGCTCCACCCTCCATCTTCTTTTTCTTGCCTCCGTCGGCAGCGTCAGAGGTGGAGCTCTTCCGATTTCGCGCCAACGGGGCGTCATTGTCGGACATGACCGTGACTTCCTTCATCTTGGGATCGTAGATTTGGGCGGCCAGGTTGCCCTCCTCTAGATCGCTGAGCTGTTAAGTGAGAAATCACCGTGTTAGACAAGATGGTATTAGCAAGACGGAAAAACTGGAGCAATGTCATACACGGAAAATAAACACCTACCTTTGGGCACTTTCCCTCTACGAACATGTCGTAGGTGAGGGTGAAGCCACGCTTCTTGTCCTTCACCTTGACGATGTCCTTGAGGCGGAACTTGACGGAGTCGCTCGAGAAGTTGTCCTCGGAGATCCGGAGGGTATCCCTTCGGTCGCCGGTGTACTCGTGCATAAGCTTCGTACGGTGCTGCAGAGGTTGGATCCGCCTGATGAACCAGCACATGGCTAGGTCCAAGCCGGTCAGACCCGTATCTACAAACCATTCGATCTGCCTTATTGCGCGAGAAGCGTTGAGGTCGGAGGAAAGGGAGGCATGGGACCGCCATGTGGGGACTTCGGCGGCAGCTCCATCCACAAAGTCCGGGTACGTTACTTCTCGGCCCGACAAAGGAATGTCGGGGCCGTAGAAGTACGTCCGCTGCCAATTCTTGCACGATTCGTGGCCGACGATGTCGGGGAACCGCCGGCCAGGTCGGATCTTGAAGCTTATGGTGTCGCAGTTTCTAAGCTCCTCCTTGCTGTGTCCGGCTTCACGTTTGACGGTGAAGAAGTACACAAACAGATCTAACCTAGGCCTAATCCCTAGGTAACCCTCGCAAAGTGCCGTGAAGTTGCTAAGCACTAGGATACTATTGGGGGAGAGGTTGTGGGGTTGGACCTTGAAGTGATTCAAGACGGACAGGAAGAAGTGGGAGATGGGCAGAGAGACGCCGCGTACCAGTTGCGCCTTGAGGTACACTTTCTCTCCGGCTTGGGGAGAGGGGGTCACCTCGCCGGCCGGCGCCGCCCGCCAGGCGAGCCCCTCCGTCGCAGGGAGATAACCCTCAACGACCATCTCTTGGAGGTCGCGGCCGGTGATGTCCGAGCCGCGCCAGTCACCTTTGTGCGAGTCAGGCTCCTCTTCCAGGGCCTCCAGCGCCGCCAAGTTATGGTCGCCGCCGGTGGTTTCTATCACCGCCGATGCGGGGATGACCAGGCCCTCTGGGGGCACGACGACGGAGCTCGCCGGCTTCGCCGCGGATTCGCTCGACGCCGCCATTGAAGGGGATGAGCTACTGCTGGCCATGGAGGAAGGAAAAGGACACGACTGGTGCAGGCAAGAGGCTAGGGTTTCTCGAGGTTTTCGCGGAGAGCTCGAGGAGGCGCGCGGCTGGAGGAAGAAGACGATGACGCGAGAGAATGGGGTGAAAAAGTGGCAAGTGTTCCACAGCCGCTATTTATCTTACTCTGCGTCAAGATTTGTGCAGCTAATCGGACGGTTGCCGCGTAGACGACCTGTTCGTGAACGTGCGCGGTAATTTCGCCATGTCTCCAACCGTCACCGCCAACGGTTCGTATCGCTCGCGAGGGAAAATCGGATATGATTATGTTCTCTGCATGTGTGAGTTATGAGGAGTCACTGACCTATAGCCTACGTCGTCATAACTGACACGGTAGATGAGCCGTCCCATCAAAGATTCTGGCATGGACGGATTTAATCCGACAACAGGAGCGTACGATGGAAGATTCAGCATTTCTCCGACTTACTCATAGAAAACGGAGAAAACCTTGCAGGGTTCTTTGGGAGGACTACAAGATATTGCTTGACGATTTGCCGACATCTATCTAGACGGAGCATTCCACGAGAAGAAGCAAGACGGCGCAAGATCTCGGAGTTCTCCGGGGGCTACTATTGGGGATATGCTATATGGGTATCCTCATAGCATGTCTCTTATCCGACTAACCCGGGTGGCCCATAGTCGGTAGCATGGCCTATGGCCTGCTGGGCGGCTCAGTTAGGTGGATCCAGAAGGGAGGCCCATGCCGGATAAAGGAAGGCTACGGTGGAGTCACCAACGTACCCGGAGCCTTGGAGTGCAAGATACACAAGACTAGTAATAGACGGTGTAG
Organism: Avena insularis; assembly: GCA_023614405.1. NCBI lineage: Eukaryota > Viridiplantae > Streptophyta > Magnoliopsida > Poales > Poaceae > Avena > Avena insularis. The sequence goes on along the minus strand of CM042689.1, from coordinate 189,383,469 downwards.
AACTCTGTAACCTGTCCGGCTAGGACTTTTCCCTGTAACCCTAGAACCTGGCGACTATATAAGTCGGGCCTATGGGAGCCTTTAGGGCATCGTTTTTACACACACCTCGCACAGCGAACCTAATCTCTGTAACTCAGCGTATTGCCATTATAGTGATTTATAGCAGGAGTAGGATTCCGCCACCGTTGTGGGATCTGAACCTGGGTAAGCTGTGTTACCTCGTACCCGTCAACCGTCTGCCTTACCCCACGTCTCTAAACACGCACTGTGAGGACCCCTCCATGGCGTACTCGCCGGCAATACCACGACAGTACTCTACCAAATCAATGCATAATTGAGTTCTATACATCAAACCCCACTTTCCCATCTCAAAAATAAATATTTTTGAGACTCTTTATTACTTATTTTTGCCCTTTTCTTAAATGGCAGAAACAAGAATTAATTCCTTAAAAATACTTTCCCATCTCAATAATTTCCAATAAAATTCTCCAATGTGTAATATGGTATTTAGGACCATATCACATCATAAAACAGCCTTGTCCAATGTAAAAAATATCAAATAAGCTTCTAGAAACTACTTTTCCACTTTTTGAGTAAATGATAATAAATGCATCTAAAAGATTCTGAAATTTTCCAAATAAATCGTGGAGTTGTGCAATGACCCTACCTATCTACCAGTACTCTCTCCCCACCTTTCCCAATGCAAATTATTGGACTTCCTTCACAAGCACCCACATGCTTAAATTTAGCAACGCATCCCAAACATGAACTAAATCCAATACAAAACCCATCCAACCTTGCTAGGCAAAGTGCCACAGTACCCAACACTCCCTCCTTGCCATGCTACACTGTGGCATGACCTTGTAACATCCTTTCCCCCTTGCCCTTTTGTCTAAAGAATAAGAAAAAGATGGAGGGGAGAGCACAAATATCTTGTTTGTCCAAACCAGCAGCCACCATCCCTTCCCTCCACTCAGTGGGTCGAGCACCAGGCCCACACTCCCCTATCCACCACCCCTGTTGCCCAATGGCTGGCCCTCACCCACTATCTCCTTCCTTCCTGCACCTAGTCCACCATGAGCCTCTTCCCTTCGGTTTATATGGCCAGAGGCCACCCTGACCATCCTCTCTGCCTCTCATTTGATCCCTCCTCACTCCACCCACCTCCCTGAGCTCTAGACTCCATCCCCCAGCTCCTCGTCCCCATGGAAAAGGAGAGGAAATCCCTCTCGGGTTAAATACTTGCATGCAAGTTTGAAACCCACCTAGACCTCCCCAAATCCATTTACTCAATCTTCTAGTTTCCCCTGAGACTAACCAACTCCCCTGTGCCCTCCCTTTTATCCCAGGTAGGCCAGAGGCATTTCCACAAATGCATGGCCGATGGGAGCACCGAAAGCGTCCCCGACGACCTCTCGACGGTTGACCACCTCCCGCGCATCTGCGGACGAGCCCACCACCTCCAGCGCTTACCCACTGCCAGTGCATGCCGCTTGGAGGCCTCCTCGACGACCTGCATCCGCACCGGAAGCGTCCCCGACGACCTCTCGATGGTTCTCCTCCACGGGGAAGCTCGCGACCTCATCCCCGCATTAAATCTGGCGTCGCCACCCATCGTTGTGCTTACCGCGTGACGCCACGTCAACTCCGCCGCTCCTCAGTCACCGAAGAGCCCCCGGTGAGCCTCCCCAAACCGCTCCTCTGCCCCTGTAGGGTTTCCGCCGCGTGCACCTATGTTAGAGGAAGAAGATGAGCCGACACCGTCTGATCCTTTTAACACGAATGGCCCAGATTCAATGGTACCCATTCATCCTCCTCTAGTCACTGCCAGGAGGGACCCGCTTGCCATGTCATTTTAAGCCAGCTCCCGCGCGCCGCCCTGCCTTCTTGGGCTGAAAGCCCTGGCGTAGCCAGTATGCCAACAGATCTGGCCCACGAACCCCTCTGCCACCTTTCCTTTTTAAGTTTTAATTAAAGATCTACAAAAATCACTATTAGTTTAAATCAAAATGAAAATTTAGATATGAGTTTTCACAGGTACCTAAATCTCCACTCTAACATGCAGACTTAGTTTTGGACCAAAATATTATATAGATAAATACTAGGAAATAAAATAGCCAAATGCGTTCCTTCCACTAATAAATGATTCTATAGAGTTTGGTAAATCCAAATGGAGTAAATCCAATTGGTGCTGAAAGGTATTAACCATACCCTGCATGAAACCCTGGACCTACTCAAATTTGTTGCCTAGTTTGCCCACAACAAAAATAACAAAGTCAGACCATTTCTGTCTTCAAAAAATTCTCTAGGTCAAACCAAATGAGGTATGTACCTAATTCCAACTCTCTGTACACCTATATACCCATATATACCAAACCCTAGGAGCCCAAAATTTATTAATCATCTACTGAATTTTGGTGAATTAAACTATTATGTGAATGGTTTATTTACTAGAAAAATCACTATAATAGTTCTGTCAAATCCAAATAGGGTGAATCACATCCAAAGCCCTTATATATTTAATCTGGTGAAAAGGACAAAATGCTTCCAGTACTGTCTTTGGAAATTTCTCAAGGGCATTCTGGTAATTGTTTTGAGGTGATTCCAACTCTCAGTGAACCAGTCCATCAAATACTATGTAACCACCCAAGGAAATAATTTTTGGAAGTCCAGAACAATTCTGGTGAATTATTTCCTAAAACTAGAGTTTTATTCACTACAAAATCCATTATAAATCAATGGTAATTGATAAAATAGTGAAACCACTTTTGTTTGCTTCATTTTATCAATATCTATCCGATGACATGATTTGTGCACAATTTTATCATGCAGAACTTTTGCTTGCTCTAAAACCCGTTATCTAGCTAGTTTTTGACTATAAATCTTAAATAGAAAATCCACAAATGCAATCAAGGCCATTCCTTTGTATCCAAAGCAAAATCTCCAATCCTTACTGATCTATAAACTGGTTTTATTAATTGCTTTCTGTATTAATTGGTGTTGGTATGCATTGTATTGATTGTGGTGTTGTTTGCTTGCATGTTTGCTCAATAACGGCGATAGTTGCGACTGTGTGACACCGAGAAGAAGGAAGCATCAAGTTATTATTATTAATATTGTATTCGGTATTCTAGTATTCTAAAGAAGGCATGGGACGTCTCGCTAGTCACAAGAATGCCACCTTCTTGCTCATAAGCCTTTGTCCTATATTTATACTTATGCATGTTATTCAAATGGTTTACTTAAATTGCATAGTTTACTTACTTATGTTTTTATTTGTGGGAATGTTTGGCTCCTCCAAACTATTGTCACCTCGGTACCATTAGGGGCAAACCCATTTTATGACACCTATTCTTCCCCTAGTAAGTTAGATGGTGTATAACACCATGCTCCTTTGGAAACCCCATTTTAGCCGAAGCAAAAACTATGGGATGGGAAGACCCCGGAAAAAGACTTACAAAAATGTTTATGAGAAAACCTTGTTGAGGCTTGGCCTACCAAGTGGTTTGGAAAATGAGAAAGGTTTTGGTTTTACAAAATGGTCGGACGAAAGATGGAGGAAAAATGTTTACAAAAACATGCCGAGTTGTACAATATGAATGCTTGAGCAATTAACCCGTGCAACCACATTACTCTAGAATGGGACGGGGCGAGGCTAGAAGTTTGTATAATCTGGTATAGGTGCCTCACACTGCTACAAGGGAAAAAAATCCCTGGAGGGTGGTCCTTCTCCGGCCCCAAACGATCCATGCATAGCATCGACCGGGAGAAGGAACGAAGGGTCTACGGGCCTCCACGCGATACTATGAGCCCCTCATTGAAAGAGCACACCCGTCGAGGTTAAAACACACTCCGGTTGGCTTGGTAACTATATAGGACGTCCCGGTTTTGAGGAGATTAACTTCATAGGGTAGGCACTTGTATCAGAGAGGGCATCCAGAAGGTCTTGACCGGTTAGCCGACCCACGATCGGTGTAGATCAGGGACGGGTAATCGAATGGTGTGGGTACAGTGTACAACCTCTGTAGAGTGTAAATCGATTCGAATAGCCGAGTCCTCGGTCATGGACGGTTGTGATGGATGTTGTACGAGGGTGATAGTTTTGATGTCAAAAAGGACTTCGAAAAAGCAATGTCTTGGAAATTTTTTGACCATGGGATGGTCGGAAAAAGGAGGAAGGAGTTTGGTCATGAGATGACCGGAAGGAAAAACAAATGGGTGACTCAATCCTAGTGATTTCTTAAACCTTTTCAAAAAGGTTTCCAAAATGTTTTACAAACGTTTTTAAGAAAGATATAGAGACATGCTATATCTACAAGAGAAACTAATTTAGAAAAGAACCTCTGATGGATCCATCCTACCACAGCCATATTGCATACCCGTTATTACTGTTATCTTAAGGTGGTTTGCAAGTACATTCAAAGTACTCACCGGCATTCTCCCTGGCTATCTACTTGGCCAGAATTTTCAGAAGCAAGGGGAACAATGGAGGTCATTGACGTCTATGCGAGTTAGGCCGTGTTTCCAGTCATTTGCCTGTAGGTTAAGGCATGACATGGTATCCGCGCTTGAAGACTTCCGCTATTGATGTTGTATCGCTGTAATGGCATAAATGTAAGTACTTGTATTCGTTAATTATGGATGTTGTAATGATACTTGTCGATTATGCTCAGGGCTCACTGATCATGGGAACATGAATTGCAGGCATAACGGGTATTCTCAGACCGTAAATCCGGGGGTGCCACATACTTGGTATCAGAGCCATCCTGACTGTAGGAGACCTTAGCTAGCATGGATGTTAGACAGGACAAACCCTATTTTTGAAAACACAGGCTTTCGAAAAATATTTCTCAAAATCTTTTCGAAAGATTTCTTATCTCACCCTCTCTGATTTAAGATACTTGAAAATAGATTACTCTATATCTCGTCTACTTCAAATGTTCCGTTTTCAAAAACAAAGTTTGACTTGGAGACTATGAAGAAGAAGGTCCCAAGATGAAGAGACATTGATACAAGCAAACCAAAGGAGCTACCAACAACGAAAGACACTACAAGATCGCCCTACCAATGGAGTCCTTTATCGCCCCCACATCGATCAAGTACGGCACCAACGACAACAAATGGCAAGACAGAAGTCAAGACCCTCGTAACATCCATACCTAGGATAAGCATACTTAACATAGGATTCCCCTTATGACGTGTAGTCGCCCCCTTAGTATTTATGGTACGCTCTACATGCTTGTCATGTGCTTGTATGATGCTTGAAATGTGTTGCTTGTCTGCCTCGGATCACTCGATCCTATTGTGTGACCACCTTTGTTCGAGTATCCCGACGCTAACCCTCGCAACCCCATAGTTGGAACCTCTCCTCACCAGGATAACCACATAAATAAATCCCCGATAACTCCTACTCATGCCTTAGTTCCAAACTCCCCAAGAAAACGGAAGATAAGGATGTCGAAGACAACAAGTCTACGCCATCATCGGTCCAAAGAAACACAAAGTGTACAAGTGAAGACAACCCCTCTGAATATAAATTGCCCCCACCCCGACTAAGGAGTAATAACCCTACAAAGATGCCAAGCTTGGGTACATCTTCATGGTTGGCAGCATTGTAACGAAGGATTGGATTGTGGCGAGTGGGAATGTTTTCATCATAGTACTTTGTCATAAAGTTTGACACCTCCTTGTTAAGGGTTGCCTCGGCTATGGATGCCTCAATCTTGCATTTATTTCCAAAGTCCTCATGAAGCTTCTTTGTTTCTCTCTCAGGTGGATAATGCCAACGGGTCATAACTTTGGCCCCCAGTAACGCCTCTTGAGGGTGATGCAAGATCATATGTTGCATCGGATTAAAGAACCCTGGCGGAAGGAGCATCTCTAGCTTGCAAAGGAGAACGGGTGCCTATTTATCTAGCTTCTCGACCACTTTACGGTCTAACTCCTTAGCACAAAGCTGGCGGAAGAAAAATCTCAACTCCGCCAGCACTTCCCAAGTCTCGTCGTCGACATAGCGTCAAATCATGATCGGCATTATCCGCTGAAGCCACACATAATAGTCATGAATCTTGAGCCCATGCACCCGCAACATCGCAAGGTTTGCTCCCCTGATCTAGTTAGCTGCATACCCATCAGGGAAGTACAAGCACTCGACGATCCACTGGAATATTTCCTTCCTTTATTTCCTTGAAGGGAAGAACATTGCCTTTTGCTTAGTCCACCTAGGTCCTTTGACTCCGGGAGGCTGCATGTACAAATCTGTCCTATCGCACCATATTTGATAATCGAGTCTAGCCTTAATTTATCCTTCATCTTCTCGGTGTCCATGATTGTGCTCCAAAGGGACTCGCCGATATTATTTTCGTTTTGCATTACATCAATGTTATGTAGAAGCTCGAGGTCTTCAAATTAAGGAAGCTTTCATAAGCATGGAATGTGGGTCCACTGGTGTGTCTTCGCGTATCCCATGAAACCTTTCCCATCGGGGTTCGTCACGAGAGCCTCTAACTCAGCCTTGGTATCCTTGCCAGTCGACAGATGTGGAGGAGGAGTATGGACATCAACGTCTTCAAAGTTCTTTTTGTCCCTCCTAAATTTATGATTAGGTGGAAGGAACTTTCAAATCTCATCAAAGCAGGAATAACTTGCCCCCGTTACTCAGCCAGAAGAAAGTCACTGCCTGCCTACACACCGGGCAAGGCCATTTGCTATGTGTACACCAGCGGCAGAACAACGCATGTGCCGGTAGGTCATGTAGAGATACGTGATATTATACATAGATATCGAAGTGCTTATTTGTCGCGGCATCGTATGTTCGCACCCCATGACCTCTCCACCCAACAACCAAGTCATCCACTAGCATCTCCAGGTACACGTTCATGTTCTTTCCTTTGTATTTCGGCCCTGGTATTATCATCGACACAAACATGTTCTCGGATCTCATGACGACGCCAGGAAGGAGGTTCAGGGGAATGACAAACACGGGCCAACAACTGTATGTTGAAGTGACATACCATAAGGATTGAACCTATTGGTTGATATCGCAACTGCTACGCTCCTTGAGTTGCCTGCTTTCTCTGAATATTTCTTGGCAAATTTTTGCCATGCTTTACCGTATGACGAATATATCATCTTGTCTGTGTATCGTTTACCCTCAACGGGCCATCACATCTGTTGGGAAGATTCCCCTGTCATGAAAATTCGTTGGAGCCTTAGCAGGAATGGAAGATAATGGAGGATATTTTGGGAAATCCCAGTCTTCCTCTTTTGTCCATCACCGGTGTCAACCTCAAAGTACCTCTAGTAATTACAATGGATGCAATACTTTCCTTCGGCATGTTCATTTATAAATATCGTGCATTCCTTTGGACAAGCGTCTATCTTCTGATATGTCATCTTCAGTGAACGGAGGATTTTTCTTGACTCGTAAAAGATCTTTGTCAAGATGTGACCTTTCGACAAGATGCTGCCAATGACAATCAGAAGATCATTGAACCGATCTGTAGATAAGTTACTCTGGAACTTGAAGGACATAAGGCGAGCCACATCATCTAACTGGGTAACCTCTTATGTGTATGAAGGGGATTCTGCGCAACAAACATAGCCGCGTAGAACTTATGTGTGCTCTCCTGTGTCTCCTCACTTGTCTCTGCCTGCTGTGGTGTCTCCACCTCCTCGGCATTAGGGTTTACAGGCACATTTGCATCAAGGAAGTCATCAAAGCACTTGTCAAACCCAGAATCAAATCCTCCCGCTGACTGGCTCTGCTGCGACTGCTTTCGAGCGCATTTTGGCATCTTTGCTGGTTGCTCGCCATGGCAAATCCACCGATCGTAATTCGGCATGAACCCGATTTTGATCAGGTCTAAACTCATTTCAGCCTTCGACTTTCGTTTAAAATTGCGGCATCGCACGTAGGGGCACAACACTTTTGCTGGTTTGATAGGGTCGACAAACACATTGTCCACAAACTGCTCGATCTTTTCTTTCCACTGATCAGTAAATACCCCGTGAGAGGTCTAGCCCTCATACATCCACAAATGATCATCCATCCTCTAACCAGTACAAAAACAGACATAGAATATGTTTCAATTAAACATGTCATTACATTCGGTATTAGTTTGATTAATTTTAACAAATATAGGTTTTACGAGTTGCACCCACACCTATCTCTCTAATAGGTAAAGATAGGTCTATTCCCACCCGAGGATAAGCAGATTGGGTACGTTCTCCATGCTCTACCCCGTTCGAGACAGAATTTCGGCAGCACCTCCTCGTTGTTCTCCCGATACACGTCTCAAAAAGCCGAGAGTATGTGCATCCCGAGAACAACGAGAAGGTGACGCCAAAATCCCGTCTCGGAACGGAGAAGAGCATGAAAAACGTACCCAATCTACACATCCTCCGACTGTCCAAAATACGTGGACAATCCGAAAGAGTTACGGCCATAAATATGCAATTTAATGCATATTTACTTGCGTAACGCTTCCGAACGGGAGACGCCTAGGTAATGTGACTGACTTGGTGATCTAGACACAAAAATAAAACCTAGGTACATGTAAAGATGGGCGCGAGATTTATACGCCCTCTAGCGTGCTCGACCATCGAAGAAGATTGGGACACTACTTCAAGATGCCCTATGACGCTGGTCCCCGGTGTACACCTCCAAACATAGCCTGCACATGCGAGAAAATGAATTAGGGGCCTTTTTCTTTCCTAAACAGGTCTACTTTACACAACTGTCTAAATCCTAAAACATGCAAACACCATTCTAAATACCCTATTTCTAATTATTTGTACACTAAATCCTATTTCTAAACTACCCTATTTTTTCATGCCTATTTATTTTAACTAATCTAAATACTACTACATTAAGTAATTAGCATGAATACTAACACTAAATAATTTGCATAAATATTGACTGGAGTACTATTTACATTTGCAACAATCTGAAGGCAGGCCCTAGTTCTGGACAATGGTAGCTACCTCACTGCATCAATTTGGACATAAGATGTAGAAAACCTCGTGCCTGAGTCGCATGCTGACACATATGTTAGAATAGTCGCGCTTGATTAGCTCCATACAAAATTATGTATTTTTTAGCTTATTTGCACCATGCAGTTGTTCCAGTTTCTGAATTTAAAGGTTTCCTTAGATTCATTTCAAATATTTATAACCGGACAGATGACAAAAGGTTTAAATGGTTTATTTTTCATTTTTTGGTCTGGTTCAGCAACAAGGCAACGTGGAGAAGGATTACCTAGCACGCGCTCATCTACATGACATGAGTTTGCATATACACAAATACATGGGAACGAGATATGACATAGGATACTACGTACAAAGACCTCAGTAGCCCAGCGCTCATCTACATGACGTTCTGTTCTGGTCTGTTTCTACACTAACATACATAGAGGAGACGGGGATAAGGATTACCTCGCACGCGGCAGTGCAGGTGGCCGGATGGCGAGGCGCAGAGGGGACAACGAGGCCGCCTGCGCCTGAGGGGCAGGTGGCAAAGGGCAGGTGGTCGGAGGGAGGGCATGGCGAGGCGCAGGTGGGCGGGGCGGCGGCATGTGCGCGAATGGGTCGTCGGGAGCTCGAGCACGAGGAGGCGGCGAGCCTGAGTGGCGAGAAGACGGCGAGCCGGGCGAGGCGACGGGAGCGGCGGCGCGTGTGGAGAGGCGTGTGTGTGTTTGTGGATGGGTTTGGCCGGGGGTGAGGATAGGTTTTTATTTTTTTATTTCTTTTTTACCCAAAACCAGCCTTTACCGTGGGCAACTCTTGAAGACATGCACGGCAAATGCTCCCTTTGTTGTGAGCCTTATAAGGCAAAGGCACCCTTTGCCATGCAGATCACACGACAAATATTTAATTTTAAATTTTGTTCTCTGTGTACATGTATGCACAATTAGTTCTAATTTTTAATTATTTCCTTCGACCAATATTAATTGACTTGGATTTTTCAAGATTCTAATGTATGTTATATTCAAATTTAGACAAATCCAAGTCAGGTAATAAGGATCACAGGGAGTATAATAAATCTGGTGTGAGCTTCTTCACATTCATGCGATAACACTTAGCAGATTCCTGGAATGATAGGGGGAAATATCCTGTTGTGGGTATACCGGGGGCTAGAATGTGCCACACGGTCCCAAACTTGGTTTTCCTTGTATCTATGGCCTAAACAAACCTTAACCAACAAAAAAGTACATGGGTGGAACCTCGTGCGGAGAAAGCTAGGGGTAGACCTTCCCAGGACCCGTAGATAGGTGTTTTCGGTGGAGAATGACCCCGGAGCCCCGCGAACCCACCCAAACTTGCATGTGGACCCAAACCTCCAAGTGCACAAAGGAAACTTGCATGTGGACCTATGATATGTTTGAAAATGTGGTGAAGGTCTAATGGTGCAATACATAGCTCCCCGGTGTGAGGTTCTTCACATTCAAGGGATAACACTTACTAGATTCTTGAAACTATAGGGGGAAATGTCACGCTGCGGGTATACTGGGGGATAGAATGTGCCACAGGGTCCCAAACTTGGTTTTCATTATATATATATATATTTCCTAAACAAACCTTAAACAAAAAAATTACATTGGTGGAACCTCGTGTGGAGAAAGCTAGGGGTAGACCTTCCCAGGGCCCGTAGACAGGTCTTTTCGGTGGAGAATGACCCTCGGAGCCCCGCGAACCCACCCAAACTTGCATGTGGACCTAGAAAATTTTCACGTGCACCTAGGATACATGAAAAAGTGTTGTGTAAGTCCCATAGATGCAAGACATAGCTCCCTGGTGTGAGCTTCTTCACATTCATGCGATAACACTTAGAAGATTCCTGGAACTATAGGGGGAAATGTCCTGCTGCGGGTATACCGGGGGCTAGAATGTGCCATAGGGTCCCAAACTTCGTTTTCCTTGTATATATGGCCTAAACAAACCTTAACCAATAAAAAATTACATTGGTGGAACCTCGTGCGCAGAAAGGTAGGGGGTTGACCTTCCCAGGGCCCGCAGGCGGGTGTTTTCGGTGGAGAATGGCCCCCAGAGACCCGGGAACCAACCCAAACTTGCATGTGGACCTAGTAACTTGCATGTGGACCTAGGACACATGTAAAAGTGTTGTGTAAGTCCCATAGATGCAATACATAGCTCCTCGGTGTGTGCTTCTTCACATTCATGCGATAACACTTAGTAGTTTCCTTGAACTATAGGGAGAAATGTCCAGCTACGGGTATATTAGGGGATAGATTGTGCCAAAGGGTCCCAAAATTGATTTTCCTTGTATCTATGGCCTAAAGAAACTATCAAAAACAAAAAAGTACATTGGTGGAACCTCTTGCAGAGAAATCTAGGGGGTAGACCTTCTCGGGGCCCACACACAGGTGTTTTCGATGGAGAATGACCCCCGGAGCCCCGAGAACCCACCCAAACTTTCATGTGAGGCTAGGAAACTTGCATGTAGACCTAGGATAGATGTAAATGTGTTTTATAAGTCCCATATATGAAAAAATATCTCCCCGGTGTGAGCTTCTTCATATTCGGGCGATACCACTTAGCAGATTCCTCGACCTATAGGGGGAAATGTCCTGCTGCGGGTATACCGGGGGATAGAATGTGCCACAGGGTCCCAAACCTGTTTTTCCTTGTATATATGGCCTAAACAAACCTTAACCAGCAAAAAATTACATTGGTGGAACCTCGTGCGGAGAAATCTAGGGGGTAGACCTTCCTAGGGCCCGCAGACGGGTGTTTTCGATGGAGAATGACCCCCGGAGCCCCGGCAACCAACCCAAACTTTTGTGTGGAGCTAGGAAACTTGCATGTAGACCTAGAATACATGTAAAAGTGTTGTAGAAGTCCCATAGATGCAAAATATATCTCCCCGATGTGAGCTTATTCACATTCAGGCAATAGCACTTAACAGATTCGTGGAACTATAGGGGGAAATGTCCTACTGCGAGTATACCGGGGGCTAATGTAGGGGTTCGTAGCATGGAAAACAAAAAAATTATACCGCATGAACACACACAAGCTAAGATCTATCTACTATATTGTAGCAACCATTCGACTAGAGTACTCACCCTCAAAAATTCCAAAGCGGTTAACGAGAGCAGATTCACGTGGGTGATGTAGTCGTGCACTTGCCGATCTCAAGATCGCAAAGATGATCCTTCCGGCGCCGTGTTTCGACAGCACTCCCGCATTCGGTCACACGTTCGGTACTAGATGAAGACCTTCCTCTTCCTTGTTCTAGCAGGTAGCGGAGGTTGTATTTCTTTCCTCGTGATTCCGGCAGCACGACGGCGTGGTGTCGGAGTTAGAGGGGAAATCCCGCAGGGATTCGCCTTAAGCCGGAGCAGGTTATGGTGGATTAGTACGGTTCCCCAGCACTAGGGTTTAGAAGCCAGAGAGGAGGGGGTAGAGCCGGCGGTGACTAGGGCGGCGGCGGCGATCCGGAGGCAGCGCTGGCGGCGGCACGACGACTTGGTGGGGTGGTGATTGTTGTGGTCTTTGGGGGGCACCCCTCCCGTGTATTTATGAGAGGGAGGGGTAGCTAGGAAGAGGGGAGTTTGAATCCTTCCCCAAATCCCTCTCCTTCTAGGCGCGTGGTGGAGCGAGATAAGGATTCTCTCCTTCCTCCACCAGGAAACATTGTTCTAGTTTGACTTTTCAAACATCCCTTTTGACTTTAATTTTGGAGTTTAATTTTTTTTAAATGCCGAGCCAAGTGACCTAGGACATGATGCAATAGTTACACTTAGTCATGACACATTCATGTAACCTTTCCCTTCCGGTCCGATGAACCTTGTAGACCCTTCTAGATCATTCCGGTGAAAACACCGGAATCATTCCCAAACTCCGGAATTGGACTTTCCTTATATGAATCTTATTCTCCGGACCATTCCAGATCTCCTCATGATATCCCGGATCCCATCCAAGACTCCGAACAACATTCAGTCTTCCTACTTACATTCCATATCTACTAAACAACATCGAATCCTTAAGTGTGTCTCCCTACGGTTTGTGAATTATGCAGACATGAACGAGACTCTTCTCCGATCAATAACCAACAGAGGAATCTATAAATTCATATGGCTCCCACATATTTCTACAATTACTTTGTGATCGAATGAACCATTTACATATGATACCAATTTCCCTTTGTTTCGCGATATTTTACGTATCCGAGGTTTGATCGTCGGTATCTCTGTATACCTAGTTCACCCTCGTTACCGATAAGTACTCTTTACTCGTTCCTGTGATATGTGATCCCTTGTGAGCCAGTCACATGCTTGCAAGATGATTGGATGACATTCCATCGAGAGGGCCCAGAGTATATCTATTCGTCATATGGATGGACATACTTTCTGAACCCGCAATGCCACCTTTATAGCCACCTAGTTATAGTGTGGTATTTAATGTCATCAAAGTATCCATCTGGTGATGGTGATTAGCACGATCTCATGGTCAAAGGAATTAGGTTACTATGTATCAGAAATCATATAACAAACGAACTAATAAAATGACTTGATCTTTATGCTACGCTTATCTACAGGAGTATGTCCATCATACCATTCTCCTAATGATACGATCTTGTTGTTAACAACATCTCAATGTTCATGATCCGGAAACCACGATCATCTATTAACCAACAAGCTAGTATTATAAAGAGGCTTTACTAGGGACTCTAATTAGTTTACAAATCACACAAGTATTAATGTTTCCGGTTAATACAATTATAGCATGAATGTAAACATTTATCATAAACACAAAGATATAATAATAACTACTTTTATTATTGCCTCTAGGGCATATCTCCAACAGATAGAATGTGATACAGGGTCCCAAACTTGGTTTTCCTTGAATATATGGCCTAAACAAACTTTAACAAACAAAATTACATTGGTCGAACTTCGTGCGGAGAAGACTAGGGGTTAGACATTTCCGGGGCCCACAGACGGGTGTTTTCGATGCAGAATGACCCCCGGAGCCCCAGGAACCCACCTAAACTTTCATGTGGAGCTAGGCAACTTGAATGTAGACCTAGGGTACATGTAAAAGTGTTGTAGAAGTCCCATATATGTAAAACATATCTCCCCAGTGTGAGCTTCTACACATTCAGGCGATAACACTTAGCAGATTCCTAGAATTATAGGGGAAATGTCTCGCTGCGGGTATACCGGGGGATACAATGTGCCACAGGGTCCCAAACTTGGTTTTCCTTGTATATATGGCCTAAATAAACCTTAACCAACAAAAAAGTACATTGGTGGAACATTGTCCGGAGAAATCTAGGGGGTAGACCTTCCGGGGACCGCAGACGGGTGTTTTCGATGGAGAATGACCCCCGAAGCCCCGGGAACCCACCCAAGCTTTCATGTGGAGCTAGGAAACTTGCATGTAGACCTAGGATACATGTAAAAGTGTTGTATAAGTCCCATATATGCAAAACATATCTCCCCGGTGTGAGCTTCTTCACATTCACGCGATAACACTTAGCAGATTCCTCGAACTCTAGGTTGAAATGTCTTGCTGCGGGTATAGCGGGGTCTAGAATGTGCCAAAGGGTCCCAAACTTGGTTTTCCTTATACCAAACTTGGTATATTAATTGCATCTCAAGAAAACCTTCACAGAATTGACCTATCATGTTTGAGGTTTCATGACTGTCAAGGAAAACGACTAATGTTATGGACAGAGAAGTGCTGGACTTGTCGCTAGGAAAGTCCCGCTACGGTCCAACGGGGGAAACCGGTGGAATATTGGTCACAACCTTGGTTTTCTATGTAGATATGGACTAAATATGCCTAAACAAACAAAAAATTACATTGTTCAACCCTCGTACGAAGATAGCTAGGGGTAGATCTACAGGCCCTGCAGACTAGGGTTTCGCTGGGAAACGGCCGTCGGAGCGCCGAAATCCCACCAAAAGTTGCATGTGTCCATTCATGTGTACACAAGTGTGATAGATGGTCCATAGATGCAATGTGTAGCTCCCGAGTGTTACTGTATTCACGCGCATGCGATAACACTTAGAGAAGTGGTGGACATGTCGCTGGGAAACTCCCGCTATGGGTCTAACGGGGGGAAACCGGTGGAATATTAGGCCCAACCTTGGTATTCTATGTAGATATGGCCTAAACATGCCTAAATAAACAAAAATCACATTGTACATCGCTCGTACGGAGAGAGCTAGGGGGTAGATCCCCGGTTGCCCCGGAGACTAGGGTTTTGATGGGAGACGGCAGCTGGAGGACCGGAATCTGACTGAACCATATAATTATAGTGTGCTGGCAAAACCACATAATTAAAGTGTCCATAGATGCAATATGCATTATATTTGAGATAAAATATGTTCTAAAATAAAATGGAGTCAAAAAAGGGTGCAAATGGGAATGAACAGGGCTTTGTCGTGCGTGGTGCATGACAAAGGCCCCGTTGCCGTGCGGAGTGAATGGCAAAGGATCCTTTGTCGTGTAGAGTACACGACAAAGACCCTCCCTCGTTGAATGAAACTCGAGTAAATATTTCGGGCGTTGAATAAAATAAATGGCGAGAATATTTCATGCGTTGAATAAAATAAATGGTGGGAATATTTCGTGCGGAATTTGTTTGCAAATCAAAACTTTGTCGTGCGTGGCCGTGAGGCACATGGAAAAGCCCTGCCGTCACCCCGGCCCGTCAACTGCGCCAACATGGTGGGCCCAACGAGACAGTGTGCCATGCAATTTCTTTGCCGTGGGTCTTTTTTGGCCTTTGTCGTGAATTATTTCTTTGCCGTGTGTTTTACCTAGGCTTTGCCGTGAGGGTTTTCTCTGCCGTATATCCTGTATGGTGTCGCCATGCAGCTCTTCTTTACTGTGCGTCATGTTGTGGCCTTGCACACAAAGATATATTTTCCGTCCATCAGCGCACGGCAAAGCCCTAGTGCATGCCAGGGCCGAATTTTCCCTAGTGCATCATCTAGATGTATCTTAGTAGCACAAATAAATTACGGTACAAAGCTAGCAAGCTGTATCAGGCTAGCCTAGAAGGCCCATATGCACCAACAACAAACTAATTAGGTTTTGTCATTTGATCATCTTTATAGTGCGATGTGATTTCTCCTAGGCGTGATCTCGATGTCTCATCTCAAAACAATACGTTGAAGACCTGGGAGTAACAAAGGGAATAGGATGACATGGAGATCTGATGCTAGCACGGCGCCAGCTCCATGAGGTCGGCTGAAGGGGGCTTTGGGGGCGAAGAGGAGATTTTCATGTCTAGGGAGCATGTAAACTTGCGATCGACTTGGAAGAGAAGGAGGCTGGAGACAAGCATAGCGTAGGTTAGATGTACATAAACCTGTGCATGCACAGTTTTAGCCGGTTTCCAATGTAAAACCAAACCAGCCCGTAATGAGCTAGTTCTGAATAGTTTGGTTTGGCGGTTTATATGGGTTGGACAGTTTAAGTACATTTGGCGGTGCCACTACGCTACTCATATGCTGTTGCCGATGTACTGCAGGGTCATAAGATGAAATACGTAAGATGTATGTCGTTGTATCAAACGAGAAAACAAAGCTCATAAGTTTTGCTGCTCACCGGTGGTGTGAGTGGGGCAAGGACGCACTGAGTTCCGCTGCTTACTCGCCAGTGGCATGACTACACTACGAGGATGCTCACGGGTTCTGCTGCTTGCAGCGGCGCGAGTTCTGCTTCAAACACAAGAGTGTTGTTGCATGCTTGCTCACCGGCGGAGTGAGCTCTATTCTTGTATGTTGACTAGTAGCACACGGGTTTCACGGTATCAACCAAACTAAAAACCAGCTAGTTCACAAACCGTGTAACTGGTTTGGTTCGGGTTGGGTCGGCGGGTTAGCCGGTTTGAAACCAAACCATGAACATGCTTAGATGTATAGATGCAATTTTTAACCGTGGCAATGGTGGGTAATTTCTCCAACTTTTTGGTGTTTCGCGATCTATTGGCTGATATTTCCAGACTTCAAGAATCGATGGCTAGATTTCTCTGATTATTGTGGGATTTTAGGGTATTTCTCTTATTTCTGGTTAGCCCATAATGTACTTTTAATATATAATTGATAGAGTTTTAATAGGAACTATTGTAATATGAATACTTTAAGTACAAAATTGTTTCATAATTTTATGTAAACCATGCTACTGGATAGGTAATGTCCACAACTTTCATTTTCCATTGGTTTCACCTTAAAATAATTTATAGAATAAAATTTATAGCCAAAATACTAATTTAAGTGATTTAATCATAATTAATTATTTTGTACCGTGAAAAAATGAACAAATGCTACAGTGGCATAGATTATAATTTTATGAATCCATAGACATCAAACTTTCTAAATTTGGAATTATAGATATTTTCCTATGAATTAAATCCCATCATATATATTTAAATAATCCAGAAAATATTCATTGGGCAAAGTGCGAATTTTAGTGCATGATAATATTCTTCTTACTTTTCTGAATCTAGGGATATATCATATGCATTTTTCTGATTATTATTCAATTTTCTATGAATTTTACATGGTTAATACATTTTCTGGCTATTTCAAATAGGAAAATACATAGTCAGCTGAACAGCCGCGACACATAGCGTGCTCTTGTTGGCTGCGGGCTGAGCGGTGCTGACGCGGAAGCCAGGTCGTGCACCTTGACTGGCTGCTACCGCTTCGCCAAGTGATCTAATCCTGGGCATCGGTTCATGATCCAACGGCCCTGGTGTAGAGCTTGAGAGCTCACCGGCGATGGAGGGTGACGACAGCGGCGGACGGTTGCACACGCTCAGATGGTGGCGCTCCGGTGACTTCCAGGCGTGGAGTATTATTCCATGGTTATCAGTGCATCTTGGGGGTTCTCCTCGTTTTCTTGGCGTCACAGACCTCGTCACAGAGTTGTGGTGAAGGGCGGCTGGAGGCGGTGTTCGTCGGTGAAACTTCGGCGACATCGTTGATGACCCACAAGTATAGGGGGTGTATCGTAGTACTTTTGATAAATATGAGTGTTGAACCCAACAAGGAGCAGAAGGTGTTGACAAGTGGTTTGGATCAAGGATTCATTGTAAATACTTAGCAAACGGATTTTTACGGTTTTTTGATAATGCAGATAAATAAAGTGCGAGTAAATAAGAGACAATAATAATAATTGCAGCAAGTGACCCAATCCTTTCTTCAGGAAAGGACAAGTGGTTGTATTACTTAAGATGACCAAATTTTCTCGAGGACACATGGGAATATTGTCAAGTGCTTTCGCTTCATATAGTTGATTAATCTTCTTTAGTTGGACAAGTGTTGTGTGGGTGAACCTATGCTAATGTACTGACCTTACTTGGACTAATACATACTTATGATTATACCTCTTCCAAGCATCCGCCACCAGAAGAAAGTAATTAAGATAAAAACCTAACCACAGCATTAAACTCTGACATCCTACACTCCCTTATGCAATGGTTTTCTAATGGGGGTTTAGGTTTCTATCACTCTGGCAACCCCACAATTAGTATCCAAATACATAATGAATTCCCCTAGGCCCATAAAGGTGAAGTATCATGTAGTCGACGTTCACATGACACTACTATAAGAATAGCACCACAACTTAAATATCAAACCATTGAATATTTCTCAATACAATTCCACTACTAACAACATGACTTCTCCCATGTCCTCAAGAACTAAACGAACTACTCACAAGACATCATATGGATCAATATCAGAGATGAAATAATGATAAGTAACAATTTGAACATTAACAATAATTCAATGGTTCCACTCAATAGCATCAACTACAACAAGTAATAAACACCGGGAAAGTTCCCCCTAAGAACTATGCAAGATTCAACCCAATTGTTACAGCGGGATGGAGTGTTGGTGATGGTGCTGGTGGAGATGATGGTGAGGATGATGATGATGATCCCGATCAAGTCTAGCTTGATGACGGTGTTGATGGCGACGATCTCCCCTCTTCGAGAAGGAATTTCCCCTGCAGAATTATGCCTGTCGGAGAGCTCTTTCTCTCTCTGTAGTTTCCGCCCCGTAGAGGCGGCGGAATATTTATATGGTCTCTCCCCGAGCCTTAGGGTTTCAGGAGGATTATATACACCAAAGGGCAATGCTAGAGGTGGTCCAGGGTGGCCACACCACTTGGTGGCGTGGCCCGGGGGGCGCCAGGGGGTGGTGTACGCCCCTTGTGGCCCATCTCCACTCCTCCTTCCGTCTTCCTTCGTCTTCTGGGAAAATATGAATTTTCGTATATTTTCTAGGATTGTATGATCTTCGCGAATATTGCATCTGGACAACACTTTTTCCATCAGAATCCTGACTCTGGTGGTTCATCCTCCAAAAGTCATCAATCATGCAAAATATATGAAATAACATAAGTATCATCTCTTAATATGAAATATATCAATGAATAACAGTAAATTATGATATAAAATAGTGATGCAAAATGGACGTATCAACTCCCCCCAAGCTTGCAAACCAACCTGTGGTTGGATGGTTAGGAGGGTGGTTGTACCCCCAGCCCACCAGAGTTCAAACCCCAGGTTTGACACTGTGTGTTGCATAAAAGGAGGAATATTCTTTCAGTGGAAGGCGACGTTCCCGTCGACAGCGAGGCGCCCGTGGTGACTTTGTCAATCTCAAGACCCGATCCACCGACTCAGTTTCTCGGAGGTGCTCATAGGGGTAGGGTGTGCGTGTGTACGTTCATTGGGGTGGGTGCATGTACGTGTTGTGAGCGTCTTCGATTGTACTGTGTTTCTCAAAAAAAACTCCCCCAGGCTTAGACCTCGCTTGTCTCCAAGCGAAAACTGAGCTAAATAAACATGACCACAGGTTTATGGAGTGAAGTGTCAATAAAGGGAATACAGACAAGAAGCATCATATTGATCAATACACAAATCAAAATAGAAAACAAATCACTCTTATATAACTTAACTCGCAACGAGTATGGGAGTCATAATAAAGATGCACAAAGAAAATCATAATTGGTGATGGCAAACTTTGTTCTTGGTCAGAGAACAATTAACAAATCATACTTAGTTTTAAGCAAAGCTTTTATAAAGGAGTTTATATTGCAGGAGTCTCTTGCTCAAACATAATGGTCTTTTCACCTACAAAGATAGCTTTCAAAGTCATATTCATTCAGATAAGAGAATTGTGCAAAACAAGGAACATAAGAAACAAGATTGAATAAATCAATATATGGATGATTGAATCACAACAACTCAAATGCTTGATTGAGATAGAAAGGAATAGGTTTACTGACTCAACATAAAAAAGAAAAGATAGGCCCTTCGCAGAGGGAAGCAGGAATTTCAAGTTTCATAAAGAGCTTCCAAAAATTATGGTACTTACTAGCTTTGAGCTCTAACTTTCCCTATCATAAGCATCTTGAAGTGATTAAGGTTAAAGTGAGACAAATATGAAGTATATGCTTGACAGATCATAAGTTGCAAATCTCATGTCCCTTGAGTACGAGGGTTGTTCCTCATGCTACTCAACTTTAGTCACAAGCAAGTTCTTGTCATTGTAAGTATATGTTTATCTTAGAGAACCGCCAACGGGGTACTCCTTGCCCCATGACACAGGATCTATCCCATATCAAAATGACAAGGCAACAGACAATGAGCATCTCAGCGATCTTTTTATTTACCATGAGCATGGTGCTTTTTCTTTTCTCTCTTTTTTTCTATATTTTTTTCTGAATATGCTTCATAGATTTCTCATTATCGTTATGCTGCAAGTTTCCACCATGATTAGGCATGGCTTAGGCTAGCCTCCCAGGCGTTTCTCTAACACATATATAATACTCCATGGACTTGCAAGCTCCCCTTTTATTTTACACCGCCGACAACCATAAACAAAAGATCATGATATCAAATGGATAGATATATACAAGTGTTGAAAGCGTTCCCCATGACAACATGGTTCTGCTAAGTCCCAACTTATAATTTTCAAGCATATAAGCAACATAGATGGCAAAATGGTTCAAGTTTATTAATTGCAAGAAAGTAAAGTGTGCCATCAAGTTCGTGAGAGCTTTAATCACTATTTTTCACATAACAAAAGTTTTTAATTTGGAAGATAGATAAAACTCGAGAATTTACTTGGAATAACAATAATGCTAATAGGTAGATATGGTGGACACAAATGGTATAGGTTTTTAGTTCAAGGTTTGGATGCACAAGAAGCATTCTCTCTCAGTACAGGTTTTGGCTAGCAAGGCTGGGTAGCAAGCATAAGAGTTGAAGGAAACAAACAAACATACAGTTGATAAAAACAATCATGCAATCTTCCTTGGAAACACAAAAGATCTTAACTCGGGAATACTAAACTTATGAGACAAGAAAGAAAGAAAATTAAATAATATTTCTACAAGTACTTTTCTCTTTTCCATTCAATCCTCAAAGTAGTGTTGCTACTGACCAAAGCTAAGTTTGCCAAAACCAATTAAATCTACTTGATGATCCCAAAGTGATACCAATACTAACAAAAATATCAATCATATAACAGAAATTACAAACTAAAATAACATGTGAAAAAAGTAAATGATGAAACTTGTCATTAATATTCCATAACGGCACTCACACCAAGGGATACATAGATAACCAACTAGAGGAGATATACTTCCACAATGCAAACCATCAAATATGATAACTTCTCTATTCATGATACAACTTTACTAAAAAGGTAAAAAGATAAAAGATAATAATGAGATACCGCGGCACTCCCGCAAGTTGGAACAAACCAAGGGGATGCCAAAACCTGATGATGAATTACTCCTTTGATGGTGGTGATGTTTTCAAGATCGGGGTGAGAAAATTCTCGAGCATCTTGTGAAGCCTGTTATTCTCCCCTTGAAATATCTCCACCTCTCTCCTTAGACCTCGATACTTATCACAAAATTCATCAGTTGCTCTAAGGGCTTCCACTGCTGTAGGGCAAGAACTGAGGCTTGGAACTGGTGGTATTAGCCCCTGCACATTATGAGAAAAAGCACGGCAAGTGTTAGTTGCCCCTACAAGAGTAGGTTTTCTTGCCCTTGATCTTGCAGAGATCTGTCCCTAAATTCTTGCTGACATGTTCTTTACTTACTCCTTGATGCTCCAATCCATGTCTTCGCACCTAGCTGTGATCCTTTCTTCTTCCACCCATCGAATGAAAGTCCCTTGCTCAATATCGTGGAGGAGCATGCACCGGCGTCACATCTCATAGTTCTCTGAAAACGAACCCTGGAACGACATCTGAACAGAACAGACTGAAACAAAAACACGACGAGAACACGATATACGGACCTTAGGGATCCGGGGGATTATATATCACAAGGTTTAACGACAAAAGGAAGGTACTGGGAGAAAACCGGTCGGAGAGGAGCTTCGGGGTGGCCACACCACCTGGTGGCGCGGCTAGGTGGGCCCGCGCCAAGGGGTGGTGTGAGCCCCCTGGACTCAGTCTCCGTCCCTCTTTTGACTCGTTATCTTCCATATTAAATAAAAACTGCAAAAGTATTGATTGGAATGTTTTTCACGAACCTTTTTTTACAAGAACTATTACCTATTCGAAAACGGACTCTGCAGGTTCCTCAATTTTTTCTTTAATAAATTCTTCCGGAGTCACCACTTGAATGATATCAATATATTTATTAGAAGAATCTCCAGAAATATAATGTTTGAGTCTTTGACCATTCACCACTTGCGTAGTGTTGTCTCTTAATGAGGAAATTTTAATTGCACCTAAACGATAGACCTCTTCAATGATAAAGGGCCCTTCCAATTTTGAGAGTAATTTTCCTGCAAAAAATCTGAGACGAGACCTATACAAAAGAACTTCCTCACCAACATGGAACCCTTTTTTGAGAATTCTCATATCATGCCATTTTTTTTACTTTTTCTTTAAATAGTCTAGCATTTTCATAAGATTCACTTCTCCACTCATCTAAAGAACTCAAGTCAAGCAGTCTCTTATTACCAGCAAGTTTAAAATCTCTATTCAGTTCTTTCACTGCCCAATAAGATTTGTGTTCTAATTCTAAAGGAAAGTGACAAGCTTTCCCATAAACCATTTTGCAAGGAGGCATTCCCATAGGATTTTTATAAGCAGTTCTATATGCCCATAAAGCATCATTCAACTTCTTAGCCCAATTTTTTCGAGATCTATTAACAGTCTTTTCAAGATAGTTTTAATTTCTCTATTTGATAATTCTACTTGCCCACTTGTTTGTGGATGATAAGATGAAGCAAGTCTATGATTAACATCATATTTATAAAGGGTCTTCCTGAAACCACCATGAATAAAATGAGAAACTCCATCTGTCATAAGATATCTAGGCACACTGAACCTAGGAAAAATAACATCTTTAAGCATTTTTCAAGAGGTCTCACCATCAGCACTTTTTGTAGGTATGGCTTCTACCCACTTAGTAACATAATCAAAAGCAACAAGAATATGAGTATAACCTTTTGAAGGAGGAAAAGGACCCATAAAGTCAAAACCCCAATAGTCAAATGGTTCAATAACAAGAGAATAATTCATAGGAATTTTATTGCGTCTAGAAATATTACCAACTCTTTGAAATTCATCACATGATAAAATAAATTTTCTTTCATATTTGAAAAGAGTAGGCTAATAGAAACCTGATTGTAAAACCTTTTGTGCGGTTCTATCTCCAGCATGATGTCCTCCATAGGCACTACCATGACATTTTCTCAATATCTCTTGTTGTTCATATTTTGGAACACATCTTCGCATAATACCATCCACTCCTTATTTATATAAATGTGGGTTATCCAAAAAATAATGCCTCAAATCATAAAAGAATTTCCTTCTCTGCTGGGCTGTAAAGGTTGGAGGCAAATACTTGGAAACAATAAAGTTAGCATAATCAGCATACCAAGGACTCTCTCTCTCGCGAGCTTACCTTTATTGCAGCCAACTGTTCATTTGGAAAACTATCATTAACACGCATAGGATCAAAAGAAATGTTTTCCAATTGAGACAAATTATCTGCAATAGGATTTTCAGCACCTTTCCTATCTACAATATGTAGATCAAACTCTTGTAAAAGCAACACCCATCTAATAAGCCTAGGCTTAGCATCTTTCTTTGTCATAAGGTATTTAATTGCAGCATGATCAGTATGAATAGTGACTTTTGAATCAACAATATAAGGTCTAAACTTATCACAAGCAAACACTACAGCTAAGAACTCATTTTCAGTAGTAGCATAATTATTTTGAGCAACATCAAGAGTCTTACTAGCATAATGGATAACATTCAACTTTTTATCTATTCGTTGTCCAAGAACATCACCTATAGAAAAATAACTAACATCACACATAATTTCAAAGGGTAAATTCCAATCATGTGGTTGGACAATAGGAGCAGTAGTTGAAGCTTTTTTTAGAGTTTCAAAATATTCCTTACAATCATTAGCAAAAACAAAAGGTTTTGATATCTTGGAGAAATCTTTAATAAACCTTCTATAGAAACCAGCATGACCAAGGATACTACGAATACCTTTAACATCCCTAGGACAGGGCATTTTCTCAATTGCTTCAAATTTGGCTATGTCAACTTCAATGCCTCTTTTAGAAATTTTATGTCCAAGGATAACTCCTTCATTAACCATGAAGTGGCATTTCTCCCAATTAAGAACAAGATTAGTTTCTTCGCATCTCTGCAAAACTTTATCAAGGTTGTGAAGACAATTATCAAAAGAAGTTCCATAGACAGAAAAATCGTCATGAATACTTCCACAATTTCTTCACACATCCATCTTTGAAAAGTAGCAGGAGCATTACACAAACCAAAAGGCATACGCCTATAAGCATAAGTTCCATAAGTACTCGTAAAAGTGGTTTTCTCTTGATCTTGTTGTTTAGCAGCAATTTGAGAGAATCCAGAGTATCCATCAAGAAAACAAAAATGAGTCTTCTTAGACAAACTTTCTACCATTTGATCAATAAAAGGTAACAGATAATGATCTTTCTTAGTAACTTTGTTAACCTTTTTGAAATCAATGCACATCCTATAACCAACTACTACTCTTTGAGGAATAAGCTCATTATTTTCACTAGGCACAACAGTAATTCCTCCTTTCTTAGGGACACAATGAACATGACTAACCCATTGACTATCAGCAATAGGATAAATGATACCAGCATCAAGGAGTTTTAATACCTCATTTCTTACCACTTCCTTCATCTTAGGATTTAAACGACATTGATGTTTAACCACTGGTTTTGCATCAGGTTCTATATTAATAGCATGCTGACATATAGTAGGAGAAATCCCTTTTAAATCATCAAGAGTATATCCCATAGCTCCATGGTGTTTTTTCGATACTTCCAATAATCTTTCCTCTTAATTTCCTGAAAGTTTAGAACTAATAATAACAGGATATATTTTCTTATCATCAATGTAAGCATATTTAAGATCATTGGGTAAACGTTTTAGATTGAAAAACGGATCCTTTTTAGGTGGTAATGTGGTACCCAAATCTTCCACAGGTAGATTATGCTTAAGCATATTGGGTTGATGAAGGAGAATATCATCAATCTCATTGCTTTCTTCCATGAAGATCTCACTTTCATGGTCTTCCATGTATTGCTGCAAGACATTTTTAGGAGCAAGAGAAATACAAGCAAGTTTTTCAACTCTAAAATCCTCATCAGGCAATTCATTTTCATAAAGGGCTTTAGCAAATTTGGAAAAATTAAACTCATAGGATTCTCCATCAAATTTAGTCAAAATTTTCTCCTTCTTACAATCTATAATAGCTCCACAAGTGTTCAAGAAAGGTCCACCAAAAATGATAGGACAAGTTTTACTAGCAGCTGAACCAAGTACTAGAAAATTAGCAGGATATTTAATCTTACCACAAAGAACTTCCACATCTCTTACAATACCAATTGGAGAGATATTCTCTCTATTAGCAAGGTGAATAACCACATCAATTTCTTCAAGTTCACAAGAACGAATTTCATGCATAATTTCTTTGTAAAGCTCATAAGGAATAACACTTGAACTTGCACCAATATCAAATAAACCATAGTAGCAATGCTCACCAATTCTAACAGAAAGCACAGGGACACTAGCTTTCCTATTTCTACTAGGATGTGAAACAATATTAGAAGCATCTTGTAACGCCCTTGCCTGATAAGGCTGAGTTCATGTGTATAGTGCCAATCCCTGGATCGGTTCACTGGAAAACATAGTACAAAATGGTAACAAATATAACTGTGCGTCATAAATACAACGAATATGATCCAGAATTTACATTATATCATCCAAGTACACAGCAGAAACAATAACAAGGTAGATCTCCATTCTTAAAATGTGCCACAGGCGAACAATCGTTGAGTGGAGTCTCGCGACCTATGAACGATCACTCAGAACAGAACAACCTGCAACATGAAACATTGCAGCCATGAATGGTCAATACTTTGAATGTATTGGCAAGTAGAACTAATGAGTACAAAGGATCTATCAACTACATGCATATTTGGCTAGGTGGAGTTCAGGCTCATTTCCTAAAAGCAATTTAACTTTTCCCTAATTTCAAAATTAGTTTTCTTTCTTCAAAACAATCTTCTAAGGACATACCAGCATAAACCCATGTAGAAACAAGACAGTTCATCTTTCGTATGCTCCTAAACCCATGTTCACCATCAAGTTTTAGTAATTAAGAAATTGGGATGAGTGCGATCTTCCAGACAGTTACAGGCCTAGTTGCTCATAGTTGTCCATAATCGGGGACATGACTAAGTACTTAGTTTAGACAGCCTGTAGGGGTTATACACTTTACCCGCACGACCCAGTCAACCCGCTCTTACCATTACACTCATTTTGTGCCATGGTAGGGAGAAAACCAAGATGAAACCTTTCAGAAGCAGAACCCTGAGCCCTCAGGACGGACCCATACCAACCTACATCCCCTACATCTGCTAGTCACGTCGGGCCAGGTTCCCACAACCTACTTAGTCAAGACAAATAATGACATGCGGCTGTACTGGAAGCTACTACACAAGAAACCTGTCCAGTCTCTGAAGCCTACGTGTGCTTTCCGCAATAAATCATCCAAAGACATCAATCCATCACACCTAGGAGATTCATTAAATTCCATTTGTTTTCATTATAACAAAACATAACTTTCCATAACATAATCATTCATGAATTCCCTTTTGCGCATCTAATAAGCATGGCTAAGCAACTACAATACGATGGCTCAAAGGAATCGAGTCATGGAAGTATGGCAATCATGCCTGGGTGTCATAGCATAGCATAGTAGTAAAAACACCTACTCATGCATCACTACTGAAAATCATACTACATGCATAAGAAAAATAGTAGGACAAGCTCTACTTGCCTTTATTGTAGATGTATTCAATTAGATAATCCTCACAATAGAGAAGATTTCACTCGTCACAATCACAAACGTTGCACTCCTCGCAATCAATCGATCAAAACAAGTGCACAACAAACACACCATTCAAAACAATGCAATTATGCACAATACAACAAAACAGTAATGAACAAATGCATGCATGACAATTTAATATGTCATAATGGTTGTAATTAGTTCTCTGAACATTACTAGTATGCATGATGCATGCAAGAGATCGATTAATGCAATGGGGTATTTGTTATTAATATTTACTTGTCATTATTGGTGTTTTAACAGATCTATTGTAACTTATGTCCTCATTGTCGAATTAAATTTTCATCTAAAGTGTACTAGATAGAGGGCATTAATTCTAACAAGTAGCAATTGGATTCACCTTTATCGAAGTTGTAAATATTTTTCTACGATTTAAATAGTATTTAATGGATTTTAAATCATTTATATAGTTTCTGTTGCCTAAAAATCAAAATAAAATTACATCTGTAATCTCCATGGAATTGTGATTCCAGGGACATATTTTTTGTAATTTTCTGAGAAGTACTCGAATTACTATGATTTTAATACTCTAAATAATCCATTAGTCTATTTATTTAATTGCTGCAGAACCTTACAGTATTTGCCTGAACCATTTGCATATTGGTGATCTACATGGAACCAGCTTTTCATCGGTATATTATTTATATTTTTTTGATATGCAAATAATTTACTATGAATTTAATGATTTCTAAAGTCATTAAAACTAATTAAATTTCTACGGGGTAAATAATCTGCAAAGGCTGGATCCAACCAGATATTGTTACTCTACATTATAGTAGCTTCAATTTGATATATTGTTCATATTTTTCGGAGTTACAGATAATTTCCTATGAATTTATTAACCTAAAAGACCATTAAAACTAATTAAATTACTATGGTAAAAGCATACTGTAAAGGTTAGATCTAATGTCATATTAATATTCTACACGTTTTCTTGAATCCATTGATATATTATTTGCTATTTTTGGATCTACGAATCTTTTTATATGAATTTTGCAAGTTTACACAATTTCCTACAATTTAAATTCAATTTCAAATCTACAGGGAATATTCCCTGGAAATATTCTACGTTGACCAGGACGTGGGGATGACCTGGCTTGACACGTGGCGAGATCTGGTTGACTCATACCCCTTCGTTCATAAGCTCTAATCTTGACCGTCGGGATGAGATCTAGTGGCTAGGAGAGGAGATTGACCCGATTTTAGCTCAGAATTGACAAGAAATAGATCTGTGTTAGAGAGACAAATTCGTAGGTCAAATTGAAAAACTTACAACATGAAAGTTGTGAGGAATCATTAGTTCTACCTTCTCACCAAAGGAATTTGGATTTGAAGAAACGAGCGCGAGTACATCTTGGATTTACACCGTCATATCTGAAGTATTGTGGTGCGAAATTCTCTGGCTGTGGTGGATGAAAAGAGGTTAGGTTTGTCGGGATTGAAATATTTCGATGAGATATAGAACTTTCGTGTTTTGGCCAAGGAAAACGACGAAGTCTAGATGGGTGAATAAACGAAATAAGATTCGGATATGTGTAGATTCGGGATTTCGAGAAGGGAAACTCATACAGCTATGGCTCCATGGGTTTATATGT
Organism: Avena insularis; assembly: GCA_023614405.1. Classification (NCBI taxonomy): domain Eukaryota; kingdom Viridiplantae; phylum Streptophyta; class Magnoliopsida; order Poales; family Poaceae; genus Avena; species Avena insularis. The sequence goes on along the minus strand of CM042689.1, from coordinate 189,354,424 downwards.
AGGTTTAGGATGGTGGAGAGATAGGTTTTGGAGTAGGGAACAAGTAGAAACAAACGGAAGTCGATTTGGAGTTGTAGATTAAAAGTTATAAGAGTTTAAATAGAGATAGGTTTCAGAAAAACTGATTTGCACGGAAATTAAAGCAACTGGGATCGATCCTTCTCCAGTGCGTGCATTGTGCCTGGTTCGGTCCGGTCGATTTTTTTCTTTTTTTCCTTTTTCATTTTCTATTTACTTGTTTCCCTTATATCTTTTGCATACGAATTTCAAATGACACGATTCTTGTTTCTAAAATTTTCTAAAATCAAATAGATCATTGTAGGATCATATTTGTAATATTTTTACTAGTATGCAAGTAGTGGATTTATAAATCCTTGTATATTCCATTTTATTTATATCTTTATTTGTTTGTATTTATTCCATAACTTTTTTATAATATCTCCAAACGAGCTCAATTTTGTTTCTAAAATTTTGTAATGTTCATTGGATATTTTTAGGCTATAATTTTGCAATAATTGCTGCCTTAGCAACAGTGGGTTTTTATAAAGCCAATTTAATTCCCTTTAGGAATAAAGTGGCATATACTATTTAGGGTTTTAGCCCTTTATTTATATTTAAGAATTTTTCTTGATGCAAATATGCAATGCAATGTTGTCAACACCCGGATTTTTAATCCCAGATGCCTGCTATGCCATACATCGCAATCCCAGGATTACCATTTTTGCGAGACATAACAGAATTGGATACCACAGTACATCATCCATTACAAACCATGCATAAGGTCTTACACAAATAAGGATCTCATGATCCAGTTCTTAATACAACTCAAGCAGCGGAAATATGTAATAATAAAGGTAGCGTAGGCGAAGCTCCATCTTCGGGGTCACAGGCAATACTGACGATGGGAGATGATCCTAGTTGTCGTAACCTTCCTGGGGTCCATCATCCTGGTACTCCTCTTCATAGTCTGGCCATGGGAATAGCCAGGGACAAAGCCATGACTACTCTTTAAGTACTCACAAACTAATACTAACAAGTGAAGGGGGTTTTTGGTAATAGGAAACTAAGCTCTAGGGTTGTTTTGCAAAAAGCCAGATTTACCTCTACTAAGTTCAGAAGCAAGAGAAAACTAGTCAAATTTTATAACACCTAAGTGGGACTTGTATCTCAGGCCACACACTACTAGGAAAATGGCCTTTAGTGGCGCACCTGAAAACATCATCTGTGGCGCACTAGCAGTGCGCCACGTGCCTTGCGCTACGGCTATCTCTCAGCCGTGGCGTACTGCCTAGTGCACCACGGTTGTGTAGAGACAGGCGTAGCGCACCTGCTAGTGCGCCACAGATGTTTGGGCAGGTGCGCTACTTAGGATCTTACGTGGCACTACCTAGTGCGCCACTAAGCTTCCATAGTGCGCTTTAGGTATAGTGCGCCACAGAAGGTAGATCATGTGCGCCACAGATGTGTTTTTTGTTTTTCTTTTAATTTCCGAGCCAGATTATATACAATACAGATTATATACAATATTACAGCAAATATACACACACCGATACAAGATATACAATTATATATATAAATACACAATATGAAAAACAAGATTGAAACAAATACATATAGATAAGTCTCATACATGAATACATAGTCTAAGTTACATTGTTTCGATCAAGTTACAAAGTAGTAGTTGGTGACATGCGAATACATGTGTCGATCGAACAAGTTAGAGCTCGGAAGCTCGCCTAGACATCTAAACTAGCTAGACACAAACGCGGGATAAATAACCAAAGAAGATAAGCATGATCACCGCCGCGACGAAGGTGTAGGTCTTCATCCGGTTCCTTGTCCTAACTCCCGCTAGATAGCGCGTGTATCTAGTTTCCGCCTCCGCCATAGTGTTGTACCCTTTGTAGCTATTGCCGCTGAAATGGTGCACCTGTCTCCGGCAGTCTTCCCAATCATCGTAGACTCCGGGAACCCGTCCCTTGTACACGACGTACCACGTCATCTATAAGTTGACAATAATAATTAACCGATGATTGAAAAAAAACATATATAATTAAAGTCGCATATGAAGATACACTTATAGAAAGTACTCCTAAATCAAGAAGACCAAACTCAAAAAGCATGCCTCATATATAACTAGGTTGTTCGACACAGGAATATGCTACGATAGAACTGTTCGCCAAGTAGGATGCACAACACCTGGACCTGTGCATAGCACAAGGCGAACTATCCCATCACAGCACATTCACATATAATGTGCCACGACATTTCAATCATCGACATTATTCTCGAAAAAGACCAAAGTAACTCAAAAATCATGCCTCATATATATACATAGGTCGTTGGACACAGGAATATGCTATGATGGAACCGTACGCCAAGTAGGATGCACAACACCTGGACTTGTGCATAGCACAAGGCGTACAATCCCATCGTAGCACATTCACATATATAGTGTGCCACGACATTTCAATCATCGACATTATTCTCGAAAAAGACTAAAGTAGCTCGAAAAAAATGCCTCATATATAACTAGCTAGGTCGTTGGACACAGGAATATGCTATGACGGAACAGTTAGCCAAGTAGGATGCACAATTCCTGGACTTGTGCATATCACAAGGCTAACTATCCCGTCATAGCACATTCACATATATATTGTGCCACGACATTTCAATCATCGGCATTATTCTCGAAAAAGACAAAAATAACTCGAAAATAATGCCTCATATATATACATAGGTCGTTGATTAGAATATGCTACGATGGAACGGTGAGCCAAGTAGGATGCACAAGACCTGGACTTGTACATATCACAAGGCTCACAATCCCATCGTAGCACATTCACATATATAGTGTGCCACGACATTTCAATCATCGGCATTATTCTCGAAAAAAGAGTAAGGAAAAAAAGAAGGACCAAATTGAGCAAAGGACCAAAGAGTAAGCAAAAAAACCAAGCATTGATTGATATATAATAATAAGCAAAGTAAGTAAGCGATGATTCATAAACCTAATAAGATAAGTACACTTGTCCACACACACACAAAGGTCATCTATAGTTTGTAACTACAACTAGGCCAACATCAAGCCTTCTGGCTCGGCTTAGGGAACGGGAGGACGCCTTGTCTCGTCATGAACTTCCTATAGTCACCCTGCATCTCTAGGCGATCTTCTATGTCACGGTTATTCGGGATATTTCCTCCGTAGAAGATCCCCCTGAAGTCATGACATCACAAAAGATGATTGCCCCAAACTGCTATTGGATGCGATACATCTCTTGTCTAATATCCGAATCATTGATCTTGGCCTTTGCTTCGGCCCACTGTTTGAGATGATCTAACAGCGTAGAATTCTGCTGGTCAAGTAGGAACGCCCTCATGTGATGGAGTGCATAGTAGGCTTCCTTCTTACTGTTTTACGGCTGCTTCACGCAGGGGAACTCCGTTACGTGGTTGAAGACGTGCCTGCCGAACTTGACCTTCGTACGCACGAAGGTGGTGCCTTCCGTCGAGGAAAAGCCAGTGAGAGCATCATCCAGAACTTCCTTGATCTTGTCGTAGTTTTTCTTCTTTTCTAGACTCCCCGAGTCGAAATACGTGGCGTGGGAATGCTTCGGCGATAAGGAGATGAGCGCAAATGTTCATCTCTGTGAAAAAAATTAAAATGTATTGTGTTGGAAAAATAATGATGATGATCTAATAAAGCCAATCGACGGTGGCGAGTGAATAACGACTTACTCGGGAAAGTAAGTCACGAGAATGTATTCCTTTGTCTTATTCGCCACGAGGATTCTTTTTAGGTATGAGGCCACGATACGTCGTTCATGGGGAACCCAAGCAGCCACACGCATGTAGTAGGGGTCCACTATAGCGATGCCGGTGTGTTCTCTCTAATGATCTGCATGGCCGAGAGAAAACAGACGGACCATGGTATAGTGCAGGTATAGGTGGAACATATTGAAGATGTCGTCGAACCGCAGGAAGAACAGATCCGCAGGGCATTGTCGACGAAGCCCAAGCCTGGTGGCACCTTAACCACGAATACCGGGTGCGAGGATCTTTCTCCGATAGAAGGCGTCTCTATCGTCAAGACGCCGTCATGCACACTCTGCGATTCAACTAGCGAAGCTTCCCAAATTCTTAGGTAGCATGGGCTCACCCGCCACATGAATCCTCCACATAATACCCTCGGTCTTGGTGGCCTGTCCCAAACCTGATCGGATTCGCTTGTTGACGCCACCGCTGGCTCGAGCTGCTAGATTTTCTTTTCCGCCTTTTTCCTTTTGGAGAGCGGGCAGGCACCGCAATCTGAGCACCGGCCGCCCTATGTAGTGTGTCAGGGCTTAGAATAAAGGGCCGGTTGGTTGTATCAGCTGGCTCTGTAAAGGCGCAAGCTGGGGGCGTCTCCTGAGAACCAAACAGATGCTTGGTGATAATGGCTTTCTCTGTGGGGCCACCAGCTAGGTCTTCTTCATTGCCAAACTGAGTGTTGAAGAAGTGATCATTCCAGTCTTCGTCGTCCTCGGCCGGATCCTGCGCCATGTGCATATCATCAACATGATCATCCGACCCACCGCGTGGAGGTGACGGCGAAGGTTTTGCCACCGCTTGTCGCTGGCACGACAGGCGGTGCTGTTGTCTGTGGCGTGATGGCCCCCGCCGTCCCCAAACGTATCATGCTCTTTGGCCATAGCAAGAATAAGCCGAAGCAAGTTCTGAGGACAGATGGCTCTTCTTCATCCGCTCCTGGGGGTTGAATGGGAGGTTCTAGGTCGTCGCAGCCCCTTAGCACCCGACTAATTTTAACCCTGTGCACGCTATCTAACATCGGCCTTGAGTGGAACGTGCGCTGCAAGGGTTGAACGATGGTACCCTTGGCAACATCCCTCAGCTTGTTGTTCACGTAGCATAAGAGAGTGCAAGGAACATCCGTCTGCGGAAAACATGTACGGCGTCGTCAGAGATGCCATAAGAGTAATAGATAGCATGAAAGGCGGTAATTAGAGCAATTTGTTTACCGTGATGGCATCGAGATCGGCTAATGTCGACACACCGCATACGGCGACGGGCGTGCAAGAGACGGAAGGGCTGCTTGATGGTGCGGTGCTGGCCGCCGGTGTATTCTCCCTACCGACGGGTGCTTGGAGCTCCGGTGCCGCCGCGACGATGGCAGGGGGGCACCAACATGTACTCCGGCGCCGCGATGATGGTAGGGGGAGTCACCAACACTTGCGGCGCCACTGCTAAGTGCGGAGTCACGAACACGTAGTTCGCCTGATTCGCCGCTGCGTTGTTCGAGTGGTCTTGACCATGCTTGGAATCGGCACGACCCTACCGACCACCCGCACTCCGTTCGCTATTGACTCCACCAAGGTAGGCGGGAAGGGCGTGAGGGTGATGGCCAGGTTGTCTTGGACGATCTGCGGGATCCGCGCCACTTGTGCCTTAAGTTCTTGAACCTCGCGGTTTTCCTCCTCGCTCCTTCCCGACGGCGCCACATGCGTCCTCGGTGGTGGACCAAAATGATACACCCATTACCCGAGGCGCCGGAGGCCAGCCGACGGCGGCTTCTTCAGAATCGCTCTATTTTCTTGGCCCGGTTCATCGCCTCGTTAAAGGGTTATCCCACCGGGTGGCCGTCGACCCACAGGATGAGGAACCCCGATCCATGACTAGCAACAATTTCCTCCTCCGCAGAAGAAGTAATGATGAATCATTTAGATCATCGATTAGATTGCAATCGAGTTGATCCGCGTAATTAGATTATACTTACCACAATTTCTCGATTCCTTCACCGCAGATCCGCGGTGAGTTGTTTGGTTTTTGGGTCCACATGGTAACGGGCCCTGATGAAGTTTTGAACCTGCCCGGGTTCGAATTTAGCAAAGGGGTTTTCTATCCCCTTGGATCTATACTCTTTGTCCTCCTTATTCCATTTGGCCTACGCGGTTCTGTATCCACCAGATTCGAGATGGTGATGACCTATATTCATCGCCTGCAGCACCTTTCCCGATTACTATTGGCCGTGGCTCTTCGATTCACACCTCTCCTTGAACTCCCGAACTGATCTTCGTGATCTCATGGGTCAATCTTCCGGATCTCCTCGAGACTTTTGCCTTCTTTATAGATCTTCTTCTTTATCCGGTTCTCCACTGGCGGGACGGTGCTCATATTTGTGAGGGCGGATTTGTTTACTTGCTCCCATGATAATTTGTGTTCGATACTTAGCGGGAACTTGTATCTTGCGTCAGCTTCTCGAAGAGGAGTGTGCAAGTGGCCATTATCTTTATGTCGGAGATTCTCGGTGTTGATCGAGATGGTTGTCCGGTGATCGCCGCCACTTGCCCACTGCCCTTTGACGACAAGGTCGGCTCCAAAGGAACCCCGATGGGCTCACTTGCATTTCTCCCCGACTGCGTCGACCGTGTTCGGGCGCCCTCCTGCTTCTTCTTCTTCTTAGGAGGTTGCTACCACTCCTCGCCGCCACCAGTGGTTTCATCGTCCGCCGTTCCTTCGGCTTCTTCCTCCGCGTCTTCCATCTCATCATCCTCGCTCTCCGAAGGATGGTATTCTTCATCGTCTTCTAGCCGCTGGGCCGCCTCCCAGAATGTCAATTGCTTATTCGGAGGTCTGAGTTCTCCTTCAGCACTGATGCGCTTAGAACATCCAGCCTCGTCGTTGTCACACATCTTTGCACTAATAAAAAACAAATAATTGGTTAAATGCACGAAAAATCCGGCATGACCTTTGCTAATTTTCTTAAACTAGGAGTGCCCGATTTCTATCGAAATGGAAGTTAATCAACATTCCAGCAAAAATCAGGACTCATTTCATACAAGAACCTGCATACACGACATAATAAACTCCTCCATACAAGCTCAAGCACAATTAGCAAAGAATAAGCACCTGTCATTATATGATAGCAAGCAAATATGACATCAAGCAAATAAGCACCTGTCATTATATAATATACATGCAGATTATAGCATTCAACACCAGGAGCATTTCATCACCAGGAGCATTCAACACCAGGAGCATTTCATCACCAGGAGCAAATAACACCAAGAGCATTTCATCACCAGGACCAGATAAGCAAATAAGCAAGTTTTAACCATGTATTTTCATCACCAAGAACATTTCATCACTCCTCTTCGAGAAGTTTTGGAGTATTTCATCACCAGGGTTATTATCTACCTGACCTTATCATTTTAAGTAAAGTTTTGGAGTAAAGGCCAACAAAGTATCTATTCTTATCTTAGAAGGATTTGGCCTCAGCCTTTGCATCAGAGGCCAAACCAAGAAATCCAGCAGTCAACATCTGAGATGTTTAGCCCTGTGCACACTCCTAGGGGAGGCACCACAATGGTAAACTTAACAGTTTTATCCAACCCAACTAGCTTCAGCCTTTTGCATAATGAGCTAGATTTCTATCTTTTGGACACCAACATCAACTACCCACTATTGCTACAACCACAAGTCATGCTACCTGGGCACAACAGTAGCAGCCCAAGCCAACAGAAGCCATCATACACATTATTCTTCATTAGCCAGCCTCAAGTTATTCAAAAAAATAACTTCTATTATTTTCCTAGAGGATAATCCAGGAATCAAATATGCATAACAGTTCATTTTCCTAGCATATTATTACACTGTCAGATTTAACACTGTCAGATTTAACAGAGAACAAATCATTTTCTAGGAATCCTCCTAGCATAAACTCTAGGAATCACAACTACATATTATTACACTGTCAGATTTAACAGAGAACAAATCATTTTCCTAGACATATTCCTACACCACAAACAGTACTTGTGAACAATTCCTAGCCAACACTCTAGGGGTCATATAGTCATAGAACACCCGTAGAGACTTCAAGTTAGATCTGTCGCAATGGCCTTGTAAATGCAATGGAGTTCAGATGTTCAGGTTTTTATCTTATGTATAAAGCAATAAAAATCAGTACATTGAGTGATTCATAAAAACTCACCACAAAAACATCTAGGTAGAAAACACATTGGTTAAGAATGCATCAACATGCCCAGCCACATCAAGCAATGGGCATTTACAGTTATCATCTGGATTCACCAGGCACCAAGCATATGATGGAAAGAAAATAACTAAAGCCTGCTAGGTCTCTTGAAAAAAGAAAATAACACATATGAGAATACACAGCAGCAACTAAAACCCAAGCATACATGTTTACATCAACTAAAGCCTGCTAGGTCTCTTGAAAAACAAAATAGCATTCAGTTGTGCTCATATGATGGAAATGACTGAAAACCCAATGAGAAAATAACTTATTCTTTTAGTTCCCAGATGCTAATTCATGCCACTACTTCTACTCTCTTTCTAATTACTCCACCACTTATCAACCATCATTAGTATTATAATCCACCTATTCTAGCACTATACCACATATGACCTACATGTTGCTTCCGATCCAATCTATTCCTTCTACACACATACATATACTTGCTAGTACTTGCTATATGGGGTGCAAGATGTTGATCAGATACACGAGAGAAATCTCAAAGCAATTTCAATGCAACGAACAGTAGTAGGAAGGTCATCATGGAAAAAGAGAGAAAATTCAGAATCTTTCTACTCTTCCCCGGGTTATTGCAAAACTTTGGAAGGTTCTTTTTATCAAACTTTGGAAGTTTGACTAAAGCTAATTGCCTACATATGTGAGCAATATCATGAGTCTGCTTTTCACCTAGTACTAGCATTTAGAAAATCTTGATTTCTAAATCACATTTCTGCATCTGTGGAGAATCCATGGTGACTTTCTACTGTAACCAATGGAGATCTTGCTACTGTTGGAGACCATGAACCATGCTACTGCTAACCATGAGCAACACAGAGATCTTGCTACTGTAAACAGAGATGAACCATGCTACTGTAAACAGAGATGAACCCTAACCCGTGGAGATAGGGAGAGAGGGAGAGAGGGGAGAAGGCTCACCTCTAAGACGAGGACGATGACGAGCGCGCGGGCGAGGCGGCGGCCTCCTCCTCCTTAGCCTCGAGCGGCGGCGGCTTCCTCCTCCACGAGCAGCGGTGACCTCCACGGATCGGCAGATGCGGGCCTCCTCCTCCTCGAGCAGCGCGGGCTTCCTCCTCCACGAGCGGCAGCGGCGCGGGCGTCCTCCTCCACGAGTGGCAGCGGCACAGGATCGGATGGAGGCGGCGGCGGAGGGGATCGATCGGGCTGGGGATGGGGATGAGTGAGTGTGAGAGAGATGGGGGATTGGAATCGATGACGTGGATAAAACCCAGATAGGCGTAGCGCACTATGCCAGAGTGCGCTACGGATGTCTGTAGCGCACTCGGGCTAGTGCGCTACGCCTATCTGGGATCTAACCACTCTATAACAACAGTCCAGCGCTCCTTCTAGAAACAACTCTTGTCTATCCCACTAGTTATGCCCCTTAGTTCTATTCTAAACTATGAGCACCCAGGTTCGAATCCTGGTGCTCCACTTTTTTATTTTTATTTTAAAAATACTTTTAAATGTTCCAAAAAATGCCCAAAAGTGGTGATATATGCCATACAAGTTTTGTTTTGTTTTTAAAATACTTTTAAATATTCCAAAAATGCCCAAAAGTGGTGATATATGTCATAAAAGTGTTACAAATATGATTCAAAGTATAACTAAATTTCATAATAATTTGTCCATGAATATTACAATCTTTTTCGACCACGCGTTTTACAATATCTTTTGAGCTAGCGTTTTACAATCTTTTTTCCCTTCTTTGTCGCGGTTGAATAATTTAGCCCCGGCACTTTAATGTTTCTTCTTTCGAACGGGCTACCTTTTTTGGGTAGGGTTGTCCTTTTTCTTCTTGTGATGTATGTTGCTGTATCGTAGTCGTCGTCATCTTCAATCTTTGGATCGCCATACTGGTCGAAGTCTTGCTCGTTGGCGACTCCATCCATTCCGATGATGTTTCTTTTTCCTCTCCTCACGACAACACGGCTAGGCTTTGTCGGGTCGGTAATGAAAAAACATTGGTCCACTTTGGTAGCCAGTACCCACGGTTCATTTTTCGCGGCCACGTTTACATCGGCGGCCTTGGATTTGGCTGCTTCGAGTATAACCATGCTTGTGAAATACCGGTCTTCTCTTTCGACGCTCTTTGCCCATCTGACACGGAACATCGGCACCTTTTCTCCACAGTAGTCGAGCTCCCAGATCTCCTCAATTCTTCCGTAGAATCTTTCCTTCACGTTGTCATTGGTGTAGAATTCCGACGTTACGCCTGAGTTCTGATAATCACACTTGTTATCCTTTTCCTCCGTGTAGAATGTGTAGCCGTTGATATCATACACCTGATAGGTCACCAGGTTTTGCATCGGTCCCTGCGACAAGGTGAATATGATCTTTTCCGTGTCAGAAGAATGCGATCGCGGGGGATTATCAAGGAGCGTCTACCTAAACCAACGCATGAAATCTGAGTTGTGCTCTTTGATTATTTCTCCCTGCGTCCTCTGTATGCCCCGGTCACTGTACTTCTTCTCGATTAACCTTTTGTGCTTCTGTACCCAAGGATCGACCAGTTCTAAATGCTGTAGCGCGACAAGGTTTGCTCGATCAAAGTCTGCGCGTCGAAAATCGAAGTCTGCATGCAGTATGCGATGACCCTCTCGGTGACCATATCCGTCGAGCTTGCCAAGGTGCCTGTTGACGGGAAGACCGCCAGGGTTCTCGATGTCTAGATAATTCGTGCAGAAAGAGATGCACTCTTCGGCCAGAAAGCCCCTTGGCTATGCTTCCATCTGGACGGGACCTATTGCGAACATATCCTTTAATGTGTCCGTTCATCCTTTCGAACGCCATCATGCTGCGGAGGAACATCGGACCAAGTTGTACGATGTCCTCCACGACATGGACCAGCAGATGCACCATAATGTCGAAGAATGCGGGTGGGAAGTAGACCTAAAGCTCACATAGTATCACCACGATCTCCTCCTGTAGCCTCCGGAGCTGATTCACGCCAATCGACGTCCTAGAGATGACATCGAAAAACTTGCGTAGGCCAAATAATGTTTCACGGACGTGCTCGTCCATTATCCCTCTTAGTGCGACCGGAAGTACCTGTGTCATTAGCACGGCACAGTCGTGAGACTTCATGCCACTGAACCTCTGCTTCGCCTCGTCTAGGTATCTGCTTATCTTGCCCGCATAGCCGTAAGGAAATTTGACTCCTAGAAGGCACTTGAAAAACTGTTTAATCTCATCCTGGCTTAGAGTGAAGCAAGAAGGAGGGCAGTAATATTCGTTCTTCTTGAACTTTTTACCCTTCCGACGACCTTGTGTCGTCTTCGACTCATGATCATCGTCATCTTCCTGATCATCAGGAGTAGTGCGTCCTCCGTGGAGCTCCTTCCGGATACCCAAGCATATCAGGTCGTGCCTTGCTTTCGGACCATCTTTCGTCCTATCTGGCATGTTGATTATGGTGGCGACCAGACTCGCTTTACGTTTTTCGTGATATGCATGATGTCGAGGCTATGAGGCGTCTTGGAGAAACTTCCGATATGGCAACTCGGAAAACAGACCTTGTTTTCCATACCTTCATCAGCGGCTTGTCTTGTTGCTGCCTCTTTCGCTTCTTTCCAGGCTTAGGACAATCTTTCCAGTTTTTCAGCAACTCTTCCACTTCTTCGCTGCTCCTACGCTCTGGGATTCCTTGGGTCTCTGATTTGCCATCGAACAGGTCTCCAAGTTTTCTCCATGGATCATTCTTGCCGAGCCACCTCCGGTGCGCCATGAACATGGTTTTCGATGACCCTGGATCTTTCTCTAGTTGGAGATAGCTTGTGTTATCCATGCACCTAACACATGCGCAGAATCCTTGGATAACCTGCCCTGAGATATACCCGCAACCTGGATAGTCTTGCACTGTAGTGACCAACGCGGCTCTCATAGTGAAATAATCTTGTGCGACGGCGTCGTAAGTATTGGCTCCAGATTCCCATAACGTGGCTAGCTGCTCTTTCAACAGCCCGAGATACATATTGATGTCGGTACCAGGTTGTTTTGGCCCTTGAATTAGCATACTCATTTGTATGTACTTCTTCTTCATGCACAACCATGGAGGGAGGTTGTACATCCATACAAACACGGGCCAAGTGATGTGCGTGCTGCTCTGGCTACCGAACGGATAGAGTCCATCGGTGCTCGCACCAAGCCTGATGTTCCTCGAATCTCCACCCACTGGAATTCGAGGTCCAATGCTTTCCACTGGCTAGCATCTGAAGGGTGCGTCAGTAGCTCATCCTTTTCGGGGTCATCATCATCATCTCCTGGCTTCTTCCTTTCCGCATGCCATCGCATGAGCTTCTCTTCCTTAGGGTCTGCGAAATAGCGCTGCAGACGAGGAGTGATAGGAAAGTACCATACCACTTTTCGAGGTGCTTTCTTCCCTTTCTTGTATCGACTCACGCCGCACACCGGACATGTGGTTTTCTCCACGTCCTCTCCCCGATAAATGATGCAATCATTGATGCATACGTGATATCTAACGTACGGTAGATCGAGAGGACAGACGATTTTCTTGGCATCCTCGATACTAGTTGGACATGTGTTCCCCTCCGGGAGACGATCGTGCCAGAATGCCATCATATCGTCGAAGCTTGCGTCGCTCAATTTGTGTTTTTCCTTCATCTCAATAGCCTTGAGCGTTACATTAAACCGGGTATCATCGGGCCTGCATCCTTCATACAATGGAGTAAACACGTCTTTCTCAAGTTGCAAGCTTGGCTTTCTCTCTAGCGGCAGCCCTGGCGTTACTAAATGCCTTGAGAAGCAGCTCTTGCACATAAGGGTCCTGCACCCAGCCTGACGTTGTTCCATCATCGTCTGCTCCTTCGGCATCTAGATCATCATCATCCCGGTCTGCTTCCGCACCTTCACCATCTCCAGGAGACTCTTCATCATCTCGCCCATTCTCGCCATGATGATGATCATCGTCATGTTGGCCACCTTGACCGTCTCCATCGTCTACGTCATCGCTTATCCAACGAGTGTATCCATCCATGAAACCATGGCGGAGCAGTGCTCGCAGATTCCCGGAATCGGGTCGATCACCCGATTGAGTTTGCATCTTACGCACGGACATCTTATATCTGTCTTGTTATTTCGTATCATGTCGGGTCACACATTTCAAAATCTAGCCACAATGCCTTCGCTCATTATGCGGACCATTTTTTTGCCACACGGTGTACGGTACAATTTTGAAGTCTATTAGAACCACATAATGAATGCATGCATGCAATGGTCGATAGAAAATTTCGGCATGACCTATCCTAAAATTAGGACCTTTGCGAAATGTCAAAGTCTTGCCAAAATGGAAATGAATCAACATTTTGGCAAAACAAATGGCAACTTGTTCACATACAAACACAAGAGAGAGAGAGAGAGACCGATCCATACACACATGAACATATCATTATCCTCTCCATACACACATGCATGAGCATCATCGATACTATCCATATACACACACATATATGACCATCGATCCTCTCCATACACACATCATGAGCATCGATCATCTACATACATATGAGCACATCATCCATATACACATGAACACATCCTTACATGGACAACTTACCGAGATGAGAGACCGATCGCGAGAAAGATGGAAAGGAGAGGTGGGCGCGTCGACCGGAGAAGGAGATGAGAGACCGGAGACCTTCCTCTATTACTTATGTAACATCCAAAGCAAGTTTTACATGCTAAAAATGGTGAATGGGTGGAGAAATTGAGGTGGGAAGGAGAAGATCCCGACTAGATCTAAGGAGGAAGAAGAAGGGGAAAGTGAAGTGTGGGGTGGTGGATGTGGTCACACATGTGCACATAAAGTGTTGTCCTAAAAAAATCGACACATCCATGGCGCACACGGCCCTAGTGCGCCACAGATGTTTGGCGTGCGGCCAACAGGGCCCTGGCCCACACATATCTGTGGCGCACTATATTCATGTGCTCCACGGTTGTTCTAGTTACTAGTAGGGCACTGCCCACAGGTGAGCCACGCCTGTTTTAGCCGTGGGGCACTTCAACCATGTGAGCCACGGATGTGCTGATTACCTATAGCCGTTTTCCTAGTAGTGGAAACTCCATTGTGGTCAAGTGAAATTCTCCGATTCATTTCACAAGTCATTTTGAAAACATCTGACGGGGGAACAGTATAGCCACTCCAACTGTCCATAACCACGGACGCGGCTATTCGAATAGTTTGACACTCTGCAGAGATTGTACACTTTCACCACAACATTCGATACATCCGTCAGGAACAAATCCCGAATTCACCATACCCAGTATGCGGATAATCAATCCTAACCTTTCAATTACATGCGCTAGTATAAGCACCTCTCCTGTGAGTTTGGCCTCCCAACCATGACCAACTGCCATCTTGGGTACTGCACAGGTGGACAATCTTCACAAGGTAGCCTCAGCTCAGACCTTGGCCGTGAGGGAACCAATACTAAGGTATATAAGTTTCCAGTCAAGCCCTACCCAATATTCGGGTATTGTGGTTGTACGGTAAAATTGGAATGGTATCGCATCCAGATAACCATCAGTTTTGAAAAGGGCTAAGGCTCATGCCTTAACATTTTCATCACCAAAATCATCTAGTGTTTGGAAACACATGTCAAAACATCTCAATAGAATGATCCATCATTCTAAGATTTTCATAACCATTTTCACCAAGTATTCACATCTAAAGTTGATCAAGTTTTATGCTTAGCACTAGCATCTACAAATGGGGGTGAGTACTAATGAGGGGTGATAAACAAGTGGAGTTTCAACTAAGTACCACCTCATGCCTTAGGATGATATCAAGGTTTTCTAGCTTAGGCCAAATTTTATGCTCTTTATGCAACCTTAAAGTATCTTCCTAGAATCTACAAGTTACTTCAGTAAACTCTAAGTAAAAGCTTTGATAAAGAAATAAAGTAGAAAACTTGCAAGTAAAACTAGGATTGGGTATCAAGTGGGTATGATCACATATGCTTAAGGCATATAGTTGGCATGGTAACAAGTAAGTATTGGTTTGCATCAGTAGAGTATCTTGCAAGGGTTAGCTTGCCTTGTGCAGAGCAGTGGTTGAAGTTCTCCTCGGCTTCTTCTTCGTAGTATCCTCCTTCCTCCTCGTATCCTTGGTCGGTACTAGCGTCTATGAATAAATACGAGGTACACAATCACCAAACAATACTTAACTACGTGCAATCATCACACAAAGGGGTTCTGTAGATGATCTAGCATCATCACTAACATTACAAGACTAAAGCATTTGGCTTAATGATTTTGTTTTTAGAAAAGTAATTTCTACTCATTGAAAAACTACTTAAGATTTAATATTCTCCAAACCAAACATGGGATCATGTTGACACATTCATCACCACATATTTTAATCTATGGGAATGTGATTTAAAGTGGTGTCACAATTTAATAAGGTTTAACCTTTTTATTTTAAATAAAATAAGTGACTAGAAATGCCTATGTGGCATTCTTTTATTACTTGAACATTATTACTGTAAGTAAACCCATATATTTTTATATATTCTGAAAGGTATGATCAAATGTGATTTCGGAATCAACTCAAAAGCTATTATGGTTTAAATTTGAAAAATGTTTGAATACAGAAAAGCTTCTGCCTTGTTATTTTTACCAAGGGTGATCTATAGATCCAAATAACTTGAATCCAACGGGCTTGGATTAACCATTTCCAGACCTTCCTAAAAAAATTGGTTTCATTCAATTTGGTTCACTGAATCGAGCTGGGTTGATTTTTGAAACTAGGTACAGAACTGTGTTTGAATGAAAATGGAAAAATCCAAATTCAAACGAGTGGGCTACGCGAGAAAGGTTAACGGGCCGGCCTGCTAAGCACAGCGCTTACGCGGGCTGGTTAAGTGGCTGTCCCCACGCGTTAGTGAGACAGGGGGTGCGAAGCGGTACGGGGCAACGTGGTGCGTTGGATCTAGTTCTAATCCAACGGCTCTGGTTCATCGTCCACGTCGGGCAGCGCCAAGAGATGTAACCCCATGCGGCAGGTGGGGGTCGTGGGAGGCTCACCGGGGCTCAGGCGAGGGTCGGCGATGCGGGCGAACGACAAAGTCGACGACGGCGAACCTCCTGGTACCGGCAGCTTCTCCTGGGGCGGATCCAATGGCTGGCGCCCTTCTTCTCCAGCAGCGGCGGGCTCCGGTGAAATTCCGACGATGCGCTGCTCGCCTTGCTCCGGGAACGGGGTGGAACGATCATTTAGGAGAGGGGAGTGGAATGGTGTGAAGAGTTTGAGCGGGGGAGGCCTCTATTTATAGTGGCGAGAGGGGACCGACGTGCGCAAGCTGAGATCGTCGTGGTTTACGGCGCATGTAGGGGCGGTGTTATGCTCCCCGGTGAAGCTCAACGACATGGTGGCGAGGCGTGGGGCGGTGCGGATTGGTCGGAACACTGTGGTGCTCTGCGCTGGTCCGACGGAGGATTTAATGGCTCATGGCGTATGGTCATGTGGCGCAAACGGGCGTGTTCAAGGGGTTGCTGGGACGGTGGTGATCGCGTATGCACGCGGCGAGGGCGACGCGCGGTCTGTGGGCGTCTATCGAGCATGGCGCACGGGGAGCGCTCTCGGCATGGTTGCAGAGCGGCTTGGCATGGTCTGTGCGTGTGGTCCAGGGGCTGGCATCGCTCGCGGCTGGGACAGGGAGTGGCGGTGGGGTGCTAGCTTGCTCCCAGACAAGGTTGGCGAGGCTAGTGCTGCTTGTAGCTTGCTGTCCACACTGGGGTGACAATGGTGCACTCGGGTTGTTCACCATTGATGACAAAGGCTAGCTTACAGTGGTGCTAGAGATTAGTTAAGGTTGTTAGATGATCTACTAAGGTTAGTGGTGTCCAGAGAGGGGACAAGTTAGGCCCAAAACACTGCACACTATAGTGTTTTGATTTTTTTTGATTTGAATCGGCAAGGTGTTTGATGAAATGGCCGCATGAATTCAAGTTTTGAATTTTGAAAAGATTTTTGGTGGGTGTGCTAGGCATGTGCTGGTGAGTCTGTGGATGCTTGGGTTTTGAAATTTGAGCTTGTTTGAGTGGTTTTTGCAAAAGTGGGATCTTCACATATGATATAGATTCAATTCTGAACTGTCCTTTAAACTATGCATTCAAATGTTTTTGGATGATCACAAGGTGGGCCTTGGTACTCTGTTATGAGTACTATCAAGGGGTGCAAGGATCCAAACAAGTTTCTGTTAAGTTTTGAAAGTTAGAGACAACCAAAGTAGGCATGGGAGTTAATTTGGCCAAAGTGACCATTCACTTATTTTGTTTGTTTTGATTTATTTGTCTTTGGGAAAAGTGTGGGGATTGTTTAGATGATGTTTATTTCACCTAATAATCCTTTTACAAGCAAGGCAATTCAAAAGAATCCAAATTGGAATGCATACACACATGCATGCTTTCATATTTTTAAATAGAAAAGTTTTTGTTAACCCTAATTTTGATGATTAGAGTTTGATGATCCAAGTTTAGTATTTTTGGGATGTTACAAATGTTGATGAATGTCATGCAAATTCAATTTTTTTTCTAGTCCCAATTTCTAAAATCTTGGGATGTGACACATTTCACAAAAGATATTGTGCCCATCTTCTACATTTTTAGTGACAAGGTCTTTCACAATTGCTACTGCAGGTTCGACATTTATTTAGTCATCAGGTTTTATAGATCTCTTTGTACTTTTGTTAACCACACTAGCTATCATAGAATGTTCCTTTACCTTAGCAGGAAAATGTATTTTCTCAATATAAGGTTTAGGCAAAATGCGATCAACAATACAAACTTCAATATTTCTAGCAGGAACACAATTAAAAATATCTTTATATGGTGCATGATACTTGTTCCATTCCTTTTTGGGAATTTCAATATAAGAGGCAAAAGCCTTAAAACAATTTTCAAGAACTTGAGAATTGATACGTCAGAAACGTATCTATGAGTTTTGATGCTCCATGCTTATTTATTATCTACTTTTCTTTGCTTTGTCTACACTTTGAGGTGTCTTTATATCTTTTATGGAACTAAGCTATTAACAAGTTGCCACAGTGCAGTTGCCTGTTTTCTTCTGTTTTTGGTTCCAAAAAGGCAGAAAATCAATATTCTCGGAATTGGACGGGACAAAAGCAAAAGTCAATATTTTACCGAGGGCGTCACGAAGCCAGAAGGGGAGACGGAGAAGCGAACAAGGGCGGCCAGAGCCCCCCTAGGCGTAGAGGGTAAATCATCTTGGAGGCCTTCTCTCCGGTATGGAGCGTGAGTAGTTCCACCTTGGACTATGGGTCCATGTAGTATCTAGATGGTTGTATCTCCTCCTTGTGATTTCATGTATAGATCTTGTGAGCTCCGTTCATGATCAAGATCTAATCTATTTGTAATCATGCATGTTGTGTTTGCGGGGATCCGATGAATATTGAGATTACTATGTCAGATTGATTAATGGTTTTGTCTATTTGATACTATCATGTCTGTGTTGTTTGTAATCTTGCATGCTCTCCGTTGTTAGTAGCTATCTTGGCCGAGTAGTTTCTATTGACTCCAAGAGGGGGTATTTATTCTCGATAGTGGGTTCATGCCTCTAGTTTCCAAGGGAAGTGACAGAAATCTCTTCGGTTGTAGATGTGATGTTGCTACTAGGGAGAAAACAACAGTCTCTTGTTCATGGAACAAGTAGATTGTTTACCTTACACACTTTGCTTAAAGCAGTTGTTTGTTTCTTGCAACTTAATACTGGAGGGGGGTTCGGATGATAACCTGAAGGTGGACTTCTAGTCATAGATGTAGTTGGATGGCGGTCTATGTATATCGTTGTATTGCTCAATCGAATCTCATAGGATCTTTTTGTCCGGTATTGCATTTTTATGCCTTGCTCAGTTCCTGTCAGTTGCCCTGCTGTAATTTGTTTACCCTTCATGCCATGTTTTCTATCTAAGGAGAGCACCTCTAGTGAACTATGGACCCTGGTCCAATCTTTACCGTTGATACATCTTCCACTATTACTTGTTTACTTGTTGCCAACCACCATTACCTTTCACACTATACGTTTAATCCTTTGTTACATCAAACTGGTGAGCTTGACAACCTCACTGATTCATTGGGGCAAAGTCTTGAGTCTGTGTTGTGCAGGTTTCTGAGAGTTGGAAACATATCTATAATTTTTTATGCTCCATGCTTGTTTTGTATCTACTTTGCTTTACTTTTCCACACTTTGAGGTGCTTTTTACATGTTTTCTGGTACTAACCTACTAACAAGTTGCAACAGTGCCAGATGCCTGTTTTCTGCTATTTTTGGTTTCAGAAAAGTTAGTAAGAAATATTCTCGAAATTGGAAGGGACAAACAAAAAAGTCAATTACTTTCCGTCGGGAACAAGAAGTCCATAGGGGAGCCGGAGGGGCCCGCCAGGGGGCCAGACCCACCCCAGGTGCGGGTGGGCCCAGCCATGCGCCTGGCTAGGGTTTGCCAACCCTGGCCGCCTCCTAGGTCTCCCCCTTCGCCTATAAGAAGCCCCTGATGCAGAAACCCTGGGTACCCGATCAAATATCCACGAAACCGTCTGTAGCCGCCGCCACCATCGTCCCTAGATCAGGGGGATTTGAAGTTCTACACGCCACCTTGCCGAAGGGGAGATCATCCCGGAGGCCTTCTCCGGTATGATGCGTGAGTAGTTCCACCTTGGACTATGGGTCCATGTAGTAGATAGATGTTTGTATCTCCTCCTTTGTGCTTTCATTTATAGATCTTGTGAGATCCGTTCATGATCAAGATCTAATCTATTTGTAATCATGCATGTTGTGTTTGCGGGGATCCGATGGATATTGAGATTATTATGTTGGTTTGATTAATGGTTTTGTCTTTATGATTCTATCATGTCTGTGTTGTTTGTGATCTTGCATGCTCTCCGTTGTTAGTAGCTATCTTGGACAAGTAGTTTCTAGTGACTCCAAGAGGGGGTATTTATGCTTGATAGTGGGTTCATGCCTCTAGTTTCCAAGGGAAGTGACAATAATCTCTTCGGTTGTAGAAGTGCTATTGCTACTAGGGACAAAACAATAGTCTCTTGTTCATGGAACATGTGGACTGTTTACCTTACACACTTTGCTTAAAGCAGTTGTCTGTTGCTTGCAACTTAATACAGGAGGGGGTTCGGATGATAACGTGAAGGTGGACTTCTAGTCATAGATGTAGTTGGATGGCGGTCTATGTATCTTGTTGTATTGCCCAATCGAATCTCACAGGATCTTTTTGACTAGTAATTGCATTGTTATGCCTTGTTCGGTTCCTGTCAATTTCCCTGCTGTAATTTGTTTACCATTCATGCCATGTTGTTTATCTAAGGAGATCACCTCTAGTGAACTATGGACCCCGGTCCAATCTTTACCAATGATACATCTTCCACTATTACTTGTTTACTTGTTGCAAACCATTGCCTTCCACACTATACGTTTAATCCTTTGTTACAGCAAACCGGTGAGCTTGACAACCTCACTGATTCATTGGGGCAAAGTCTTCAGTTTGTGTTGGGCAGATCTCCGCGTTGCTTCCAACACCTGTGTGACGTTTCCTTCCTCCTACTGGTTCGATAACCTCGGTTTCTTACTGAGGGAAAACTTGATGATGTGCTGCTTCACACCTTGCTCTTGGGGTTTCCCGACGAAGCGCTTCCACTTGGACTAGCGCTGCATCAAGATTTTTCGGGCGTCGTTGTCGGGGAGGCTAAGGACGTCTTCACAAGGGGAGTCCTTCACTTCCTTTCTCTTTACTTTGTTTTTAGTTTGCTTTGTTTCTTTTCCTTGGTTTTGTTTTCCTCTTTCCTAAAAACTCAAAAAAAAATAGTCTAGTTTGGTTTGCTTTCTTTATTCAAAAATACAAAAAATTAGTTCCTGCTCTAGCTGCTGCTGTTTTTAACTTGCCCACCTTTGCCAAAATGAACTCTGCTGAGAACACCAAGTTGTGTGACTTCACTAGCACCAACAACAATGATTTCCTAAGCAATCTTGTTGTTCCACCTGCTCCTGATGCTACCTTTTATGAAATTAAGCCTGCTTTGTTGAATCTTGTGATGAGAGAGCAATTTTCTGGTGCTGGTTCTGATGGTCCTACTGCCCATCTTAATAGCTTTGTTGAACTTTGTGAGACGCAAAAGTATAAGGATGTAGATGGAGATATTATTAAGCTCGATCTTTTTCCTTTCTCCTTGAGGGGAAAAGCTAAAGATTGGTTGCTTTATTTGCCTAAAAATAGTATTGATTCTTGGACTAAGTGCAAAGATGCTTTTATTGGAAAGTACTATCCTCCTGCTAAGATTATATCTATGAGAAGTGACATTATGAAATTTAAACAACTTGATAGTGAACATGTTGCTCCAGCTTGGGAAAGAATGAAATCTTTGGTTAAGAATTGCCCTACTCATGGACTCACTGCTTGGATGATTATCCAGACTATTTATGCAGGTTTGAACTTCTCCTCAAGAAATCTGTTGGATTCAGCTGCTGGAGGTACCTTTATGGGCCTCACTTTGGGTGCTGCAACAAGGCTCCTTGATAATATGATGGTTAACTACTCTGAATGGCATGTTGAGAGAGCTCCACATGGTAAGAAGGTAAATTCTGTTGAGGAAACTTCCTCTTTGAGTGAAAAGATTTATATTATTATGGCTATGCTTGTTAATGGGAAAGCTCCTTTAGATCCTAATAGTGTTCCATTAGCCTCTTTGGTTGCTCACGAAGATCAAGTTGATGTGAACTTCATTAGAAACAACAATTTCAACAACAATGCTTATGATAATTATAGGCCTTATCCTCCTAGTGGGAATACTTATCATGGTAGATCTGGAATGCCTAGTGAAGAAAGGATTGTACAAGTAGAGAGATCCACTAAGAATTTTATGCAAATGCAATATGAGAAAAATAAGATTTTCACTAAAACTATGGAGGAGCAATCTATTATCTTGAAAAACATTAGTCATCAGCTTGAGAATTTGAATAGAGAAATCCCTAGTTTATAGTCAAAAAATTTGAGTGCTGAGAAAAATATATCCTCTTTGTCTGAAGCTCAGTCCTCCTTGATTAATAAAATGGATGCTAAACCAGAAACTATGGAAAAGACCTTTGCTACTGCTCATGCCATACAAGTTACTATTGATGAAAATGTTAGGCTTTTAGCTCAACTTCATGCTAAGTGGGAAAGGGAAGCTGAAATTGATAGAAACAATAGTGTGTGCACTATCACCACTAAACCACAAGTAGTCCCTATTCCTACTCCTACTATACCTAAGCCTATTGAGCCTACTACTAGTGATGAAAATTTTGATTTTGATATTGATGGTTGCAATATTTCTGAAGTGATTATGTTCTTGCAAAAGTTTGCCAGAAGTCCTAATGCTAGTGATATACTGTCACATCCCAAGATTTTCCAAATCTTGTAATGTGAAAAATAAATAAACAAAATAAATTTTGTTGAAAATCAGGGTGAAAAGAAACTTTTTGTTTCTAAAAGGAAACTTAAAATCCCATCCTGAACAAACTTTGGATAAAGTTTGAATTCAACAAATCCAAAGTCAAGAGAAATGCATTCCTCAATGAATGTATCTGGAAATTTGAACACTTGGAAAATAAATCCAAAACCCTAAGCCCTAATGGAATAAAAAACCATTTCCAAGTTATCTCCAAATCCATGGATTTGATCCATACCAAAATTGATCAACAAATATTCACAAAGGATCAAGAAAGACCATAGAAGTTGGTTTCACTCAAATTGGAACCATAAATAAAATCTTATGAATATAATAAGATAAGGAAATTGAATTTCCAAAGCTAATAAAGCCCTTACCAAAAGCCCATACCAAGTGGTGAACAATAGATCCTAAAAGGATTCAAAAGGTTAAACAAATAATAAATAAGATTTCACAAATTGGAATCACCAAGTTTGGATCTATAAATAAAAAGATATGGATTTTATAAGACAAAGATAAAAATATTAAATAAAGAATATTTAAAGACCAAATCAAATCTTGGCCTAATCCATTAAGTAAATGGAGTGATTATAATCCCAATCCAAATAAAATAAAATAAAAGGATAAAGAATATTCCAAATAAACTAAAATGGCAATAACCATTCTATCCCTATCTTAATAAGGACAAATCTCTAAATAAGAATACATGAGAAAATGATATTTGGAATTCACCCAAGTGGAATAAAAGTTGTTTAATCAAATTAAATAAAATAAAACCTCCAAAATAAAAATTTGGGAATTAAAACTATATTAAATTCCATTGGATTATGTTGATAAACAGAACCAAATTCAAAGTACAAAGTTGAGTGATTGTTTGAATTGTTTGAGTGGTTTGAATGTTTCAATTATTGATTGAAATTTAAAACAGAAATTAGATTTAGAAAAGGAAAAAGCCAGCAGACAGAAAAAAATGGAGTTTGGACCAGCACAACCCAGCAGCCCACTAAGGCCTAGTCCAGCCCAGTCTTCTCCCCCTCCCCCGAAGCGTTTCTTTCCACTCAGAAACTTACCCACCCAGTCACTGACCGGTGGCCCCCTTCTCCCCCTCACTCACTCGCTGACGAGACGACCCCACCTTCTCTTATTTTCCCCCGAACCGTTTTTCTTCACCGCGAAAGAAACCCACTGAGTGAATGACAAGTGGACCCTGTTCCCTCTTCCTTTCCCACTGACCAGAGGACCCCACCGCCACGCAGGCTTCTTCCTCCCCGCGACTCCTTCTTCCCCTCACCGCGCAGCCGTTTCTGCCGCTGACTTCTCCGGCTTAATTCGCTTTAATGCCGCGAGTAAAACCTGCAGTGATCACGCAGATGGAAACGCCCATGTTCCCCCTATAATTCCCCTCTGACACCCCGCGCTGGCACGCCTTAGACTGCCCCAATTTTGAGCTCAAGCTCCACTGCTCCGACGAGCTTCACCAGCCAATTCCGGCACCGTCCAACCGCCCCCCACCTCCTAGAGCACACGAGCTTGCTACCCCTCTTCTTGCGCATCTCCCAGCACCAACCTCACACCCTCGCGAGCACCGTAGCCTCGACAACGTCAACATCAGAGCATCGCCGCCTCCTGACTCGACTCCGGCGAGTTTCCCCGGTAAGCCTCGACCGCCCTGCGCCTTCTCGTTCATGCTCCCCCATTCGCCGTGTCTTTGCGCATCTGACAGTGCATCTGGTTTGTCTCCGAGTGAACTCCAGCGCTATCCTCGACGACGACCTGCAGCGCTGCCGTCTGCCTCTTTCTCCGACGACGTTCCCACGTAGTACCCGACCTCCCCTCTCCTCCTCCTTCAAGCTCGCACCACCGCTGTACCTTTGCGCGTCTTACAATGCCTTCCGTTTGTCTTCTCGTGGACCACAGCACCGTCTCTGACCGTGGACAGAGCCAACCGTCGCCGCTCTCAACTCCGGCGAGAGATTCCACCTGACCCCGAGCGCCCCTCGCCCGACCAACACCTCCCCAAGCATCGCCGTGACCCCCTGAGCCCGGTGAGCATCTCCCCTTTCTCCCTCACCTCCAGTATCATCAGCACCGTCGATGACCGACAGCTCCGCCACCGGTAGCCACCGCAACGCCGCCCACTTTAGGTCAAACTCACCAGCACCGTTCGATCTAGATATGGCGCTCACGATTAGTTCACTTAACACCGAAGGGGTATGTCCTCTGGACTGCACGATTTGAGTTAGATCCAACGCCTCTCGACGCTTGATCCAACCGAATCGGTATCAGCAAATAGGGTTAGGACACGTGTCTGTTGATCTGTTTAAAAAACAGATTTGAAAGCAGAATATTTTGCAAACTTCAAACCCTTGTATCTTTGGATCCACACGTCCAAAAATTACAAATTTTATGTCGTTGGATTCAGGACAACAAGACCTAACCAACCCTGCCTTTGGTTTAGCAAATAGTATTTGTTAGATTGGTCGATTATGCAGAAACTTTTGATTGCTCGCTAAGATTAGAAAAATTGTTTAAAAATGATTTTTTTGGTTAAAACCTTTGCAAAATGGATTGTTGTGACCTTACTGACCCTAGGAACCAACCTATGTTTTGGAAAATGAATTTGGAAAAGTTTAGAATGGATTAATTAGTTTAATCCATTTCTAGCTAATTAAAACTATTGTTTTGTTTATGAAAATTGGTTTTGAGTAAAAACTTTGAGAAAATGGTTTGGACCAAACCTACTGACCCAAAACACCAAGTTTTGCAATAGCAACTCATTTGGTGAAACAAAATAAGGAATCTTTGATTTAAAACCATTTCTAGTCAAATAGAAATGTGGTTATTTTATTAAAAATGATTTTGAAGAAAACCTTTGGAAAATGTTTTGTTTTAAACTCACTGACTCCAAAACCCAAGTTTTGTGATTAAAAAACATACTTGGTGAACCCTATAGGTTAATGCCTTAGTAAAAATATTTCTACACCACATAAAATGATACTTTGTTTTGAAAATGGTTTTGAAGTGAAACCTCTTTGCAAATGACTTTGCCATTTTGGTAAATGACCAATTTGGATCTTACAAAGTTTAGGAATCTAATAGAGACCCTCTTTGCAAAATAAACTATCTTGTGCATGCTCCCATGCATGACCTAGTTTTCATAGTTTTGTGTGTGTGAAATGATGTTTGATTGATTATTTGGAATGCTAGTTGATTTGGTGTTTTGCTGGATTGGTAGATTGAGTTTGTGCCTTGCTTGATTGATTTGTAGTGACTTGAAGAGTGTGATTGTTGCAAAGTCAAGGAGTGAACCTATATCCTCTACCAAAAAGGCAAGTGATGCTTCATACTTTCTATCCCATTATTTTCTCTATGCAATAGTGATTTTGCTAAGTAAAACTTGCATGGATTTTATTTAGCTAAGTATAGACCTTGCTATAGGAAAACCTAGTAGATGAATCCTTAGTAGGATTTTCCTAAGTTAAGAATCCTATTACTATCAAGCTTAGCCTAGCTAATAGAAAACATGGGTGGAATATATATTCACACTATGGAAAAATCTCTAAGTCTGAGGACTTATGTTTTGTTTAATAAAACAACTAAGTTAATGAATCACCTTGGTTGAATGGGACTTGCTTGGTGGTTTTTGGTTGAGTGGTTCACAAGGCCCATGTTTATGGTTTACCTTAGTGTATCTCACTTGTGGATGGCCACCCAGGAACAAAGAGATTTGAGATGTCAAATGTTGAGAAGCTTCAAGTGCAACCACTTGGCAATATGGGCTCTGCCATGATCATATAGGTTGCAAGAACTTAGCCATATGGACAGTTGGTGGTAGTGTTTGATAGGTTGGAACGCGTCCATGATGGTCTAAGGGAAAGCTTCTGAAAGATCTTGTCTTGGGAAACCAAGTCTTGTGGGGAAAGTGCACCGCCTCCGCAGAGTGTAAAACCTAAGTACTTAGCCATGTCCCTGGTAAAGGACAATTTGAGCATCAAGACATGGAAGCAATCAAGAATCTCATCACTCAAATTTCTAAAGTTAAAATCTTGTGGGTGAACAAGGGTTGTTTGATTTCTTCAATCTTTGATGGAGAGATGGCTTGGTACAAGGATCTTGAAATCTTGGATTGGGAAAAATGATTTTGCCAAGCACTTCAGTCTTTGATTGGTAGATGCCTTGGAAAGGATCTTCAGTCTTTGATTGGTAGATGCCTTGGTGGTTTTTGCCAAACAAAAACTTAGTATTTTCAAAATGTTAGGGAAAAATCTATTTTGAGCAATGCAAGCCTCAACTCCACTTAGCCAAATGCATATAGATGATAGACTCCACTATACTACCAAAGTATCACTTGCCAATACAATTCAAATGTATTGACCCTTGTGGCTGTAACTTGTAATGTTGCAGGTTTGATTGATTTTAGTGAGGATTGATTGACTAGGATTACAAAGTCTACAACCAACATCTGCCTGTGGCACTTTGAAGATGAAGGATCCCATGCTTATAGTTATTCCGCTGCAATGTAATGTAATAGCCAAATGAGCTATGTATGATGTAATAAAATTATGTTATTCCTGGTTAAAAAGTTATATTATGACCTTTGTTTCTTGATATTACATCTAAACTGTGGATGCTAGCTATTGATCCAGGGACTAGCATTGTAAACACAGGGGGCTCAATCTTATTAAAGGTTGGGGATCTTACAGATGGTATCAGAGCATTGTGTTGCCTGTAGGATTTGTAACCCTAGGATTGGACAAAAACCCTTAGAAAAATAGGAATTGTTTTGTTCCAAAACTTATTTACAAAAATCTTGTAAACTCTTTCCTCAACCATTTTGGTTTCAACTCTACATCTCTTCTATTTCAACTTGATGGAAAAACCTACCCCATGGCCAAAGACTTCATCATGTGCAAAGGACTACTTCAACTTCTTCAACTCTAATGACTTCAACTTCTTCAAATGACTTCAACATCTTCAGCATTTTCACCAAAGACTTCCAACTTGGATATCACTAAAGACTACAAGTGAGACAAGAAATGTTACTCAAGACTTGAAGACTAAGGAAAAACAACTTAGAAGGAGCCATCATCACCTTTGAAGTTTTGTGACCAAGACACAAGAATTCTCCAAGGATACAAAGATCTCATTCAAGAAGAATCAATCAAGAAGGGTGGAAAGATTCCAAGTGAACCATATAGTTGGACCACCATATATTAGTTAAGTCAAACACACCAACTTATGTGGTGTAACAAAATTATTTTGTTGCCTAAGTATGTGCTTGAAACTTGTTGTTTGAGTGGAGTGTTTGTTTGTGATTGCTTGCACATTGTTTGTGTTAATTGTGATGTGTGTGATTAGAATTATTCCCTTAGAAATCTTTTGCCTATGCTAACCCCAACCCAACCCAAACAGATGACTTATCCAAGAAACTCCAACATCAAGGATGGTGACAACAACAACAATCAAGAGGACAACATGAGAGAACTCATAGCAACCCAAAACCAGTTGAACCAACTAACAGCTTAGTTCATAGCCAGCAAAAGTGATAAAGATTCCGCACTGCAAAAGTTTTTGGAGGAACAATCCCAACTGATGCTTAAGGTGACTAATCAAATGATCAACATGGAAGAAAACTATCCCAACAGAATGTATGACAACAAGGATGACAAGAATGTTATTCTAGATAGAGACCCAGCTTGCATTATTTGTGGAGACAAGGACCATACTTCCAAGGAGCATGAAGATCAATGTCCCAACTATGAAGAGAAACATCCTATTGGACAATGTCCTACCTCTCAAGCTACTTGTTTCCTATGTGAAGGAAATAATCATGTCCCTATCCAATGCCCCATCTATGACATGGTTGAACAAAGGAAACAAGAAGGGTCCAAGTATGCCAAGAATGTTGATTGCAAAGGAAAAGGACCACTCATACCTCCAAACAAGACAACCCAATTCAAAGGACTAAAGAAACCTAAGAAACCAAAGCAAGACATGAGCCTTGTGCAATGTCGTAAATGTAAGGAAATGGGACACTACCCCAGTGGATGCCCAGAGAACCCGAAGAATAAAGAGATCGGCCAAGTAGTGTGCAACAACTGCAAAGAGCTAGGCCACTATGTAGCCACTTGTCCACAAAAACTACGCAAGGAACTTGAAGACATCCACTGTTTCAATTGCAAGAATCCAGGACATTATGCAAGCAATTGTCCAGAAAAGATGAAGAACAAGTTGAACAATCCTATGGAGAAACTCAACCTTGGCCCATGAGTCAAGTGTGGAAACAAAGGACACTATACAGAAGGTAGCCCAAGGAAGTTTCATCAAGATTCCAAGCAAGCCAAGATGTAGTTTAGTTGGAAAATTTTTAAGGGTGGTACTACCCTAGTTGTTTTGAACCTGCTTGTAACCCTAACCTTCCCAAATCTCGGGGACGAGATATATTTTAAGGGTGGTAGCCTGTCACATCCCAAGATTTTCCAAATCTTGTAATGTGAAAAATAAATAAACAAAATAAATTTTGTTGAAAATCAGGGTGAAAAGAAACTTTTTGTTTCTAAAAGGAAACTTAAAATCCCATCCTGAACAAACTTTGGATAAAGTTTGAATTCAACAAATCCAAAGTCAAGAGAAATGCATTCCTCAATGAATGTATCTGGAAATTTGAACACTTGGAAAATAAATCCAAAACCCTAAGCCCTAATGGAATAAAAAAACCATTTCCAAGTTATCTCCAAATCCATGGATTTGATCCATACCAAAATTGATCAACAAATATTCACAAAGGATCAAGAAAGACCATAGAAGTTGGTTTCACTCAAATTGGAACCATAAATAAAATCTTATGAATATAATAAGATAAGGAAATTGAATTTCCAAAGCTAATAAAGCCCTTACCAAAAACCCATACCAAGTGGTGAACAATAGATCCTAAAAGGATTCAAAAGGTTAAACAAATAATAAATAAGATTTCACAAATTGGAATCACCAAGTTTGGATCTATAAATAAAAAGATATGGATTTTATAAGACAAAGATAAAAGTATTAAATAAAGAATATTTAAAGACCAAATCAAATCTTGGCCTAATCCATTAAGTAAATGGAGTGATTATAATCCCAATCCAAATAAAATAAAAGGATAAAGAATATTCCAAATAAAATAAAATGGCAATAACCATTCTATCCCTATCTTAATAAGGACAAATCTCTAAATAAGAATACATGAGAAAATGATATTTGGAATTCACCCAAGTGGAATAAAAGTTGTTTAATCAAATTAAATAAAATAAAACCTCCAAATAAAAATTTGGGAATTAAAACTATATTAAATTCCATTGGAATTAAAACAAATACCCAATCTTAAATGATTAATAAATCATATTAGAATACTTTCCAAATAATTCAAGATGAATTATTTGAACCAACTAAACAAATAAAAACCTACTGAAAGGAATTGGGAAGTTTAAAGAATTTAAATGGAAATTTTAATAACTAAATCAAACCCTATTTTATTAAATAACTAAAGATCCATTTTATTTAATTATTAAATGGATCCTAAAATAAATAAAAATATTGTATTATTTTGAGATTTGGATTATGTTGATAAACAGAACCAAATTCAAAGTACAAAGTTGAGTGATTGTTTGAATTGTTTGAGTGGTTTGAATGTTTGAATTATTGATTCAAATTTAAAACAGAAAATAGATTTAGAAAAGGAAAAAGGCAGCAGACAGAAAAAAATGGAGTTTGGACCAGCCCAACCCAGCAGCCCACTAAGGCCCAGTCTAGCCCAGTCTTCTCCCCCTCCCCCGAAGCGTTTCTTTCCACTCAGAAACTTACCCACCCAGTCACTGACCGGTGGCCCCCTTCTCCCCCTCACTCACTCGCTGACGAGACGACCCCACCTTCTCTTATTTTCCCCCGAACCGTTTTTCTTCACCGCGACAGAAACCCACTGAGTGAATGACAAGTGGACCCCGTTCCCTCTTCCTTTCCCACTGACCAGAGGACCCCACCGCCACGCAGGCTTCTTCCTCCCCACGACTCCTTCTTCCCCTCACCGCGCAGCCGTTTCTGCCGCTGACTTCTCCGGCTTAATTCGCTTTAATGCCGCGAGTAAAACCTGCAGTGATCACACAGATGGAAATGCCCATGTTCCCCCTATAATTCCCCTCTGACACCCCGCGCTGGCACGCCTTAGACTGCCCCAATTTCGAGCTCAAGCTCCACTGCTCCGACGAGCTTCACCAGCCAATTCCGGCACCGTCCAACCGCCCCCCACCTCCCAGAGCACACGAGCTTGCTACCCCTCTTCTTGCGCATCTCCCAGCACCAACCTCACACCCTCGCGAGCACCGTAGCCTCGACAACCTCAACATCAGAGCATCGCCGCCTCCTGACTAGACTCCGGCGAGTTTCCCCGGTAAGCCTCAACCGCCCCGCGCCTTCTCGTTCATGCTCCCCCATTCGCCGTGTCTTTGCGCATCTGACAGTGCATCTGGTTTGTCTCCGAGTGAACTCCAGCGCTGTCCTCGACGACGACCTGCAGCGCCGCCGTCTGCCTCTTTCTCCGACGACGTTCCCAGGTAGTACCCGACCTCCCCTCTCCTCCTCCTTCACGCTCGCACCACCGCTGTACCTTTGCGCGTCTTACAGTGCCTTCCGTTTGTCTTCTCGTGGACCACAGCACCGTCTCCGACCGTGGACAGAGCCAACCGTCGCCGCTCTCAACTCCGGCGAGAGATTCCACCTGACCCCGAGCGCCCCTCGCCCGACCAACACCTCCCCAAGCATCGTCGTGACCCCCTGAGCCCTCAATACTATGCGTCAAAGCTTGGGGATGCCCAAGGCATCCCCTTCCTCATCAATAAAAAGTTGAGGTCTGTCTAGACACTTCGTTTTTATTGTTTCATGCATAGTTGTGTTGTTCTTGGAGCGTCTTAGTTTTCGTTTTCTTTTCTTAGTTTGTTTAGTTTGATTTAGTAGTTTGGACCGCCGTTCTCGCTGTGTTGTTTTGCAAATAAGTTGCTTGGTGTTTGGAAAGTAGTAAGTTCTTACTTCAAGTGCAAGAGGAGCTTGCATTAACCGTGACTTAGACTTTAGCATGACATGCTAGGTGTTGTTTTGACCTTATGCTTAGTGATTATTGCTGTAGCATTCTTGTTCCAAACAATTGGGATTTCTTAGTGTGCCTTGAAGAAATTATGCGTTGTTTTAGCATGCAAAAGCATAGTATTGTGGTATTCTCCTTTGATGCTTTGCTTGGGTTGACTTGGCACATGCTCACACCATGTTATGACTATGAAAAGTCAACATTAGCCTCTATGATCATTTAGTCCTTGACTTGTAGTACCACTCTTTGCTTTGATTAGTATGCTTTGTTGCATTGCATGATTTTAGCCATTATGCTCTCTTAGTTGGTTGCTCCCAGTCTTTTGCTAGCCTTCACTTGTATGAGTAAGTTCTACTCATGCCTCCAACTCCCAAGAAACTAAGTTATCCAAAGTGTCCACTATAAACTCCTATGCATGGTGTGTTACACCATTCCAAGTATATTCTTGTTTTCAACTATTTTCCAATTAAAAACTATTTTGTTATGTGAAAACTTAGTGATTAAAGCTCTCACGAACTTGATGGCACACTTTTTATTCTATGCCTCTAATAAACTTGAACCATTGTGACAACTTTGTTGGATATGCTTGCACTTATAAGTTGGAATTAGCAGAACAGTGATGTCGCGGGGAACGTTTTCAACATTGCACTTGTACCTTGTTGTACTCAGTTGATATCATGTTCTTTTGTCTATGGATGTCACCGGTGTGAAATAAAGAGGGAACTTGTAAGTCCATGGAGTTTGTATTCTGTGTTAGAGAAACGCCTGGGCCGCTAGCCTAAGCCATGCCTAATCATGGTGGAAACTTGCAGCATCACCATAGTGACATCTATGAAGCATTCTTCTTATAAAAAAGAGACACATTGAGAAAAGAGGAAAGAGAGAAAAAAGCACCATATTCCCATAGTACATAAGAAGATTGCTGAGATGCTCATTGTCTGCTGGCCTTGTCATTTTGGTTATGGGAAAGCTCATGTACCATGTGCAAGGGGTACCCCGTTGGCGGTTCTCAATGATATGCAAATACTTAAAGTGACAAGAACTTACCTGGACCCAAATTTGAGTATGCATGAGGTGTGTCCCTCGTATTCAAGGGAATTGAGATAGCCAACTTACACTTCGTCAAGTATATATTCTAGCTTTGCCACTTTAAACTTAACCACTTCAAGATGCTTATGATAGGGGCAATGAGGGGTGAAAGCTAACAAGTACCATAATTTTTGGAAGCTCTTTTTGAAACTTGTAATCCCTGCTTCCTTTATAAAAAGGCCTTTCTTCCACCACTATTGAGTCTCCACCTTCAACCTTTAGGCACCATTAAGAGAGCATAGTTGTCATTCTATGTGCAGTGTTCCAAAGCTTATTAATTGATGCATATTGTGTTATTACTTGTTCTTGTGCTATTTGTTTCTAGTCACCCTTGTGAACTTTGTAGGTGTCCTATGCATCTATTTGCTACTCTATGAGGACAAGCTGATTGCCACTATGCTATGTTTTCTACATGTGAAACAAACAAACATTTTTCAATGCATATTATTCATGATCTTTGTTTGTAGCTTGTCATGTTGCATGCATAGTTACTATGTCCTATTATTAGAACTCCATCTTTCATGCACATGTTTAGAGTTCTTTGATCCCAGCTTTCAGTGCTTGCAAATGTTTGGATCTTTATTGTGAGGGTGCATGTCTCCTCAAAAATTATTCTGTTTATCACTTACCTACTCGAGGACGAGCAGGAGTTAAGCTTGGGGATGTTGATACGTTGGAAACTTATCTATAATTTTTTATGCTCTATGCTTGTTTTGTATCTACTTTGCTTTACTTATCCACACTTTGAGGTGATTTTTACATGTTTTCTGGTACAAACCTACTAACAAGTTGAAACAATGCCAGATGACTATTTTCTGTTGTTTTTGGTTTCAGAAAAGTTAGTAAAGAAATATTCTCAGAATTGGACGGGACAAACGACAAAGTCAATTACTTTCTGTGGGGAACAAGAAGTCTAGATGGGAGTAGGAGGGGCTAGCCATGGGGGCCAGGCCCACCCCAGGCACGGGTGGGCCCATCCCCGAGCCTGTCTAGGGTTTGCCAACCCTGGTCGCCTCCTCGGTCTCCCCCTTCACCTATAAGAAGCCCCCGATGCAGAAACCCTGGGTACCCGATCAAATATCCACGAAACTGTCTATGCAGCCGCCACCATCGTCCCTAGATCGGGGGGGATTTGAAGTTCTTCCCGGCACCCTGCCGGAGAGGAGATCATCCCGGAGGCCTTCTCTCCGGTATGATGCGTGAGTAGTTCCACCTTGGACTATGGGTCCATGTTGTAGCTAGATGGTTCTATCTTCTCCTTTGTGCTTTCATGTATAGATCTTGTGAGCTCCATTCATGATCAAGATCTAATCTATTTGTAATCATGCATGTTGTGTTTGCGGGGATCTGATGGATATTGAGATTATTATGTTGGTTTGATTAATGGTTTTGTATTTATGATTCTATCATGTCTATGTTGTTTGTGATCTTGCATGCTCTCCGTTGTTAGTAGCTATCTTGGCCAAGTAGTTGCTAGTGACTCCAAGAGGGGGTATTTATGCTCGATAGTGGGTTCATGCCTCTAGTTACCAAGGGAAGTGACAATAATCTCTTTGGTTGTAGATGTGATGTTGCTACTAGGGAGAAAACAACGGTCTCTTGTTCATGGAACATATGGACTGTTTACCTTACACACTTTGCTTAAAGAAGTTGTTTGTTGCTTGCAACTTAATACTGGAGGGGGTTCGGACGATAACCTGAAGGTAGACTTCTAGTCATAGATGCAGTTGGATGGCAGTCTATGTATGTTGTTGTATTTCCCAATCGAATCTCATACGATCTTTCTAACTAGTAATTGCATTGTTATGCCTTGTTCAGTTCCTGTCAATTGCCCTGCTGTAATTTGTTTACCCTTCATGCCATGTTGTTTATCTAAGGAGAGCACCTCTAGTGAACTATGGACCCCGGTCCAATCTTTACCATTGATACATATTCCATTGTTACTTGTTTACTTGTTGCAAACCATTGCCTTCCACACTATACATTTAATCCTTTGTTACAGCAAACCGGTGAGCTTGATAACCTCACTGATTCGTTGGGGCAAAGTCTTGAGTTTGTGTTGTGCAGGTCTCCGTGTTGCTTGCAACACCTGTGTGACGTTTCCTTCCGCCTACTGGTTCGATAACCTCGATTTCTTACTGAGGGAAAACTTGCTGTTGTGTTGCTTCACATTGTGCTCTTGGGGTTTCCCGACGAAGCGCTCCCACTTGGACTAGCACTTCATCAGTTTCCGCATTTCTTGCAACACATGTGTGACGTTTCCTTCCTCCTACTGGTTCGATAACCTCGGTTGTTTCTTACCGACGGAAAACTTGCTACTGTGCTGCTTGACACCCTGCTCTTAGGTTTCCCAACAGGCTCCACGTCAGCCATCAAGCTTTTCTGGCGCCGTTGCCGGGGAGGCTAAGGACGTCTTCACAAGGGGAGTCTTTCACTTCTTTTATCTTTACTTTTTTTAGTTTTCTTAGTTTCTTTTGCTTGGTTTTGTTTGCCTCTTTTCAAAAACTCAAAAAAAAAATTAGTCTAGCTTGGTTTGCTTCCTTTATTCAAAAACACAAAAAAATTAGTTCATGCTCTAGTTGCTGCTGTTTTTGGCTTGCCCACCTTTGCCAAAATGGACTCTACTAAGAACACCATGTTGCTCCCCAAGTTCACCCTGGAAAACCTTTCAATAGGTAGTGGCTCCATAATTGGGAAAGATAATATTGAAGAATTCTTTAATTATGTTAGCAAGCATGAGGATATTGAGGATAAATCTATAGCAAAGCTTGCTCCTAATTATGAGATTGTTGCAGCCTCTTTAGTTCATATGCTAGAGGCTAGGTTTGTTAGCCTTAACCACATGATGCAAAAAAAAATTCCTAAAGCTAAAGAAAGAAAAGAATACTGAAAAGAGAGAATTTATTCTTCAAACTTTACTCAATGAGTTCCATGATGTTGCTAGGGAAGACAAAAAGGTATTTGAGCGTTTTAATATGCTAGGCTCATGTGTAGATGGTGTGGGTACTTCAGATAAAACCAAGCCTATAGAGGAATTTAAGATACCCATACCCTTTAAGCTTGTTGGAATGCATGAGGCCTTTGAAAAGAATTTTGGTTGGATTGCTCCTAAAAATCCTTTTGATGAAAGTAGTAAACCAAAAAAATGAGAAGGGATCCTCCAAGACTCATTTGGATGAGATACCTCTCATAGTTGAAGACTTTGCAAGTATTGATCTATATTCTTCATTTGAAAATACTTGATTTTTCTTGCTTCTTGTGCCTAACTTAAAGGCGTTAAATAAAAGTACTTGTTGGGAGATAACCCAAGAGTTTCCTTGAGTCTTGGAAGTTCTTACTTTAGTAATGACCTCTCCTTATCCTTTTTGTTTGCTTTTTGTGCCAAGAATGACCTCTAATGAGAGAGAAGTAAGATTTGGGGAGTTGCTGTTCCGAAACAGATTTATGTCCTCCACCAACAAAAATCGTGAGGAGTATCTGTAACTCGGATTGAGCTGAAAATTTACAAATAAATCCCCCAGTATGTTCGCTAACTTTAGTTAGTTCAACACTTTTTTATTTGAGCAAGATAAGATGTTCTAAAAAATCGGTTTCTACCTGCTAGTCTGTTTTGACAGATTTCTGCCATTATTTGCATTTGCTTCTTATTGATTCCTTTTTGAGTTCTCTTTTGGGGAATTGAGATTTTTGAAGGAGTTACTACAGTAGATTGTGTTTTTAGTGAAAAGTCTTGCTGTTCCAAAGCTTTGCCTAAAGGTCTATTTTCTTTTGAATACACTAATGTTTCTAATGAAGATTGTGTGAAATTTTGTATGAAGGAAACATTTAAGGTGTAGAGAGAGAATGATGTAATGAGATGAAGAATGGACAAAAGATCAAGCTTAGGGATGCCACCCCGGTGTCACCCCAAGAAATATCCAAGAGGTACATGCGTCAAAGCTTGGGGATGCCCAAGGCATCCCCTTCTTCATCAATAAAAAGCTCAGGTCTGTCTAGACACTTCCTTTTTATTGTTTCATGCAAAAGTTGTGTTGTTCTTGGAGCGTCTTAGTTTTCGTTTGGTTTTCTTAGTTGTTTAGTTTGCTAGAATAAAGTAGTTTGGACCCCCGTTCTCGCTGCGTTGTTTCAAATAAGTTGCTTGGTGTTGGAAAGGAGTAGGAAGTTCCTGCTTGAAAGTGCAAGAGGAGCTTGCATTGACTGTGACTTAGACTTTAGCATGACATGCTAGGTGTTGTTTTGACCTTATGCTTAGTGATTATTGTTTTAGAAGGTCTTGTTCCAAACAATTGGGATTTCTTAGTGTGCCTTGAAGAAATTATGCGTTGTTTTAGCATGCAAAAGCATAGTATTGTGGTATTCTCCTTTGATGCTTTGTTTGGGTTGACTTGGCACATGCTCACACCATGTTATGACTATGACAAGTCACCATAGCCTCTATGATCATTTAGTCCTTGACTTGTAGTACCACTCTATGCTTTGACTATTAATGCTTTGTTGCTCTGCATGATTATGGCCATTATTGCTCTCTTAGTTGGTTGCTCCCAGTCTTTTGCTAGCCTCCACTTGTATGAGTAAGCTCTACTCATGCTTCCAACTCCCAAGAAACAGAGTTATTCCAAAGTGTCCACTATAAATTCCTATGCATGGTGTGTTACACCATTCCAAGTATATTCTTGTTTTCAGCTATCTTCCAATAAAAGGTATTTTGTTATGTGAAAACTTAGTGATTAAAGCCCTCACAAACTTGATGGTGCACTTTATATTTCTTTGCCCCTAATAAACTTGAACCATTGTGTCATCTATGTTGTATATGTGTGCACTTATACGTTGGAATTAGCAGAACCGTGTTGTCATGGGGAACGTTTTCAACATTGCACTTGTACTTTGTACTCAGTTGATATCATGCTATTTTGTCTATGGATGTCACCGGTGTGAAATAAAGAGGGAACTTGTAAGTCCATGGAGTATGTATTTTGTGTTAGAGAAACGCCTGGGACGCTAGCCTAAGCCATGCCTAATCATGGTGGAAACTTGCAGCATCACCATAGTGAGTTATCTATGAAGCATCCTCGATAAAAAGCTATGCATATAGTAAATAAAAAGATTGCTGAGATGCTCATTGTCTGCTTGCCTTGTCATTTTGGTTATGGGATAGCTCCTGTACCATGTGAAAGGGGTACCCCGTTGGCGGTTTTCTAGGATACGCATGTACTTACAATGATAAGAACTTGTAGGTGGCTGAAGTTGAGTAGCATGAAGTGTGGCCCTTGTATTCAAGGGACTTGAGATTGTCAGCTTATACTTTGTCAAGCATATACTCCATCTTTGTTCACTTTAACCTTAACCACTTCAAGATGCTTATGATAGGGGCAATGAGGGCTGAAAGCTAACAAGTACCATAATTTTTGGAAGCTCCTTTTGAAACTTGAAATTCCTGCTTCCTTTATGAACGGCTTTTCTTCCACCATTATTTGAGTCTCCACCTTCTACCTTTAGGGACCATTAAGAGAGCATAGTTTTCATTCTATGTGTAGTGTCACAAAACTTACTGATTGATGCATATTTTGATATTACTTGTTATTGTGCTACTTGTTTCTAGTAACCCTTGTGAACTTTGAAGGTGTCATATGCATCTATTTGCTACTCTATGAGGGACAAGCTGAATGCCACTATGCCATGTTTTCTGTATGTGAAACAAACAAACATTTTTCAATGCATGTTATCTTTGTTTGTAGCCCTTCATGTTGCATGCGTAGTTACTTTATCCTATTGTTAGAACTCCATCTTTCATGCACATGTTTAGAGTTCTTTGATCCCAGCTTTCAATGCTTGCAAATGGTTTGATCTTGGTTTTGTTGGTGCATGTCACCTAAAAAATTATTCATTTTATCATTTACCTACTCGAGGACGAGCAGGAGTTAAGCTTGGGGATGCTTGGGAAACGTATCTATAATTTTTGATGCTCCATGCTTCTTTATTATCTACTTTGCTTTGCTTTGTCTACACTTTGAGGTGTTTTTATATCTTTTCTGGAACTAACCTATTAACAAGTTGCCACAGTGCCAGTTGCCTGTTTTCTTCTGTTTTTGGTTCCAGAAAGGCAGAAAATCAATATTCTCGGAATTGGACGGGACAAAAGCCAAACTCAATATTTTACCGTGGGCCTCACGAAGCTAGAAGGGGAGACGGAGAGGTGCCATAGGGCCACCACACCCCAGCGGGCTAGGTGGACCCCGCTACCAAGGTGGTGTGGCCTCCCAGCCTCGCCTCTTCACCTATAAGAAGACCGTGATGGATAAACCCTAGGCACCCGATCAAAACTCCATGAAACCTTCTCTAGCCGCTGCCAGATCGTCCCTAGATCGGGGGGATCTGAAGTTCTTCCTGGCACCCTGCCAGAGGGGAAATCATCCCAGAGGCCTTCTCTCTGGTATGAAGCGTGAGTAGTTCCACCTTGGACTATGGGTCCATTTAGTAGCTAGATGGTTGTATCTCCTCCTTGTGCTTTCATGTATAGATCTTGTGAGCTCCGTTCATGATCAAGATGTAATCTATTTGTAATCATGCATGTTGTGTTTGCAGGGATCCGATGGATATCGATATTACTATGTCAGATTGATTAATGGTTTTGTCTATTTGATACTATCATGTCTGTGTTGTTTGGGATCTTGCATGATCTCCGTTGTTAGTAGCTATCTTGGCCAAGTAGTTTCTAGTGACTCCAAGAGGGGGTATTTATGCTCGATAGTGGGTTCATGCCTCTAGTTTCCAAGGGAAGTGACAGAAATCTCTTCGGTTGTAGATGTGTTGTTGCTACCAGGGAGAAAACAACGGTATCTTGTTCATGGAATAACTGGATTGTTTACCTTACACACTTTGCTTAAAGCAGTTGTCTGTTGCTT
Organism: Avena insularis; assembly: GCA_023614405.1. NCBI lineage: Eukaryota > Viridiplantae > Streptophyta > Magnoliopsida > Poales > Poaceae > Avena > Avena insularis. The sequence continues at coordinate 189,314,805 of CM042689.1, read as the reverse complement.
GCAACTTAATATGGAGGGGGTTCGGATGATAACCTGAAGGTGGACTTCTAGTCATAGATGCAGTTGGATGGCGGTCTATGTATATTGTTGTATTTCCCAATCGGATCTCATAGGATCTTTTTGTCTGGTATTGCATTGGTATGCCTTGCTTAGTTCCTGTCAGTTGCCCTGATGTAATTTGTTTACCCTTCATGCCATGTTGTTTATCTAAGGAGAGCACTTCTAGTAAACTATGGACCCTAGTCCAATCTTTACCATTGATACATCTTCCACTGTTACTTGTTTACTTGTTGCAAACCACCATTACCTTCCACACCATACGTTTAATCCTTTGGGGCAAAGTCTTGAGTCTGTGTTGTGCGGGTTTCCGCGTTGCTTGCAACACCCGTGTGACATTTCCTTCCTCCTACTGGTTCGATAACCTCGGTTTCTTACTGAGGGAAAACTTGCTGCTGTGCTGCTTCACACCCTGCTCTTGGGGTTCCCAACAGGCTCCACGTCAGCCATCAAGAATCAAGACCATACTCAATACTAATATTATGAAATTCATCAGTTCTCATAAAAGATTTAATGCATTCATAATCATAATTTATACCTACCTTTCTTCCTTTATCATTCTCCCATCTCCAAAATAGTAGTTCTCCATAACACGATCAACAATTTTTGTAGGTATTTTAAAAGGATCTATTTCAATAGGTGGTGGTTCATCTACTACCTTAGCAGTGGTAGTAGCTTTCCAAAATAGGAAACTAGTTGAATTATCCATATTGAAATAAAGTAACAAACAGAAGTAAACAATACTCACAGCAGAAATTTCCTTTTACCAGTTCCACTCTTCAATAGCGCTTCACTCCCCGGCAACGGCACCAGAAAATAGTCTTGATGACCCACAAGTATAGGGGGTGTATCGTAGTACTTCCGATAAATAAGAGTGTCGAACCCAACGAGGAGCAGAAGGTGTTGACAAGTGGTTTGGATCAAGGATTCACTGTAAATACTTAGCAAACAGATTTTTAGTGCGAGTAAATAAGAGACAATAATAATAATTCCAGCAAGTGGCCCAATCCTTTCTTCAGCAGAGGAAAAGTCGGTTGTATTACTTAAGATGACCATACATTCTCGAGGACACATGGGAATATTGTCAAGTGCTTTCGTTTCATATAGTTGATTAATCTTCTTTGGTTGGACAAGTGTTGTGTGGGTGAACCTATGCTAATGTACTGACCTTACTTGGACTAATACATACTTGTGATTATACCCCTTGCAAGATCCTACACTCCCTTATGCAATGGTTTCCTAATAGGGATTTAGGTTTCTGTCACTCCGGCAACCCACAATTAGTATCCAAATACACAATGCATTTCCCTAGGCCCATAAAGGTGAAGTATCATATAGTCGACGTTCACATGACACTCCTAGAAGAATATCACCACAACTTAAATATCAAACCATTGAATATTTCTCAACACAATTCCAATACTAACAACATGACTTCTCCCATGTCCTCATGAACTAAACGAACTCCTCACAAGACATCATATGGATCAAGATCAGAGATGAAATAATGTTAAGTAACAATCTGAACATGAACAATAATTCAATGGTTCCACTTAATAGCATCAACTACACAAGTAATCAACACAGGGAAAGTTTCCCCTAAGAACTATGCAAGATTCAACCCAATTGTTACAGCGGGATGGAGTGGCGGTGATGGTGCTGGTGGAGATGATGGTGAGGATGATGATGATGATCCCAATGAAGTCTAGCTTGATGACTGTGTTGATGGCGACGATCTCCCCTGTCCGGGAAGGAATTTCCCCGGAAGAATTCTGCCTGCCGGAGAGCTCTTTCTCTCTCTGTAGTTTCTGCCCCGTAGAGGCGGCGGAATCTTTCTGTGGGCGCTCCCCGAGCCTTAGGATTTTGGGAGGATTATATACGCCAAAGGGAGATGCCAGAGATGGCCTAGGATGGACACACCACCTGGTGGCGTGGCCCGGGGGGGACGCGCCAGGGGATGGTGTGGGCCCCCTATGGACTATCTCCACTCCTCCTTCTGGCTTCTTTCGTCTTCTGGGGAAATAGGAATTTCCGTATATTTTCTAGGATTTTATGATCTTCGCGAATATTGCATCTGGACATAGCTTTTCCATCAGAATCCTGACTCTGGCGGTTCATCCTCCAAAAGTCATCGATCATGCAAAATAGATGAAATAACATAAGTATCATCTCTTAATATGAAATATATCAATGAATAATAGTAAATTATGATATAAAATAGTGACACAAAATGGTCGTATCAGTCGTGTTCTCGCCCTAATGGTCCTGCGAGAGGGAAAAGGTGTCAGGGAGAAGAGAGAGTCTACGGCGAAGAGGATTAGGGGAAGGAGAGGGTCGCGAGGTGACGGCAATCGCGGGATCAAGCTCGGTCTAGGAGCTATGGCGGTGGCGGATCGAAAGAGCTTCATGGGGTGGCTAGTGTTTGGAGGTTTCAAAAAAAAAGAGTACGAGTGGAGGCGAGGACTTTTATATGTGGACTTCCATGCGGGAGGGGAACGATCTGGCCCAGAGCTTGTTGCGATTCTTGCGGGGATCAAATCAGGATGGAAGCGTGCCTCCCGCGGTCTCCTGCGTCGAGAGGAAGAAGACGTGGGTAGGGTCCGCGCGTTAGCCGCAGAGAGGAGAGGGGAGCGGGTGAGGGTTGTTGCTGGGCCGCGGCTTGCGGGTGATATGCATGCGTGGGCGGTAGATAGTGCTAGGCTGGCTGCTGCTGTTCTGAGCTGCGCGCATGGGTGGATAGGCACGAGAATAATGGGTCGGCCTAGTCTGACTGTTTTAGTAGGTTAGTTTTGTTATTTTTTAATTGCTTTTGTTTTTATGTTTTCTTATTTGAACATAGTTTGAGTTTTACAATTTCAAACTGAGTCAATTCAGTCTCTATTTTTTGTAAATTCAAATTACACTGGAAATTTTTATAGGAAATAATTTTTAACTAAAAACAAAATATCAAATATGCCATTTGCATTAGATGGACTATATGGATAATTTAGAAAAATGGAAATTATGGGTTTTAGTATTGGATTGAATGAAATAATTCAAAAACACTTTTTTGGCTTTATTGATCATTAATATTTTCTAATAAAATAAAAGACACAAATTTCAATAAAACCTTAAGGGTTGATTTAGGAATTTTCAAATAGGGTTTTGACACAAATTTTTGAAATGAGGGTTTGCCTGAGATACCATGATGCAATGCACATGAATCCTATGAACTTTCTCATTCTAAAATTATATGATGTTACAGACTAACCCCCTTAAGATGAATCTCGTCCTCAAGATTCAGGATGGATAGCAAATAGGTTCTGGTGGTGTTCTCGAAGATCATCTTTTGGCTTCTGAGTTTCTCCAGACTATGGGTACATTCTCGAGCCTAACTCCCTTAAGAGAATTAAACTTGGAATCTCTAATACTAACTATTAAGACATATCTGACTCTTCTTCCTTTTGGTTGTGGTTATAGTATCCATCTATCATACCTTGATTATTAGCCATCCAATTTATTTATGTGGCACTCTCTTAGCTCCTCATAGATATTTGGACCATGACTTAGCAGTTAACTCCATGATTGATAGCTTCTGATAAAGCACTTCTTGAACTAGTGAACTCTCATGGTGGGCAAGTAAGGATTGTATTCTTCAAACAATACCCTTTAAATGTGATTGATGTCCATACCTGTTCATAAACTCTATGTTTAGGAACACATGCTTCTATACAGGTGCAACGTCATACCATTCTAAGGTTTTGTCTTAACGTCGGCTCTCCACTAAGGTTGAAATGACACTCAAGATTCACAAAGCCAACATTACAATAGAGAATAGTAAGGGTATTTGGTATGGGGGCAAATCCATCCCGGACACGAACTATTACTTTGCATGAGGATAGGTGAATCACGCTTTTCTATCACTTAGGCATCCTCACTTTCCTTGTAGAAATTTCGATGGGCACGAACCAAGGTTCGTTATAGATTCCCATGTATACAATATACAAAGCCACTACGAAAACTAATCTATGATGCTTCAAACATTCAAGTTGCACAATCTACTACATAACTTCTATTGCAATACTTCATACTTTCAATCCTTTTGTTGCATTAGATCAACTATTCTCCTTTGTTGATACATTATGTTGTAAAACTTTCTACTTCATTATTCCCCATATATTAAACACATTATTCTTGATCCAAGGGTTTAATATGGGAAATAATAGATCATAGATGAAAGAAACTACTAAGGATATAATTTATTGTTTCGGCCTGCTGACAATCTAGCCTTGTACTGTTCTGCCTGCTGACAATCTAGCCTTTTACTGTTCTGGCCTGCTGACAAGATAGGGAACACATTTTACTATTTTGGCCTGCTGACAATCTAGCCTTTTACTGTTCTGGCCTGTTGTGTATCTGGCCATTAACTATTCCGGCCAGCTATAAATCTGGCCTTCTACTGTTCCAGTCCGCTAGAAATCTAGCATGTTACTGTTCTAGCCTGCTGCGTTCCTAGCCTTTTACTGTTCAGGCCTACTAAAATTCTAGCCCGTTACTATTTGGTACTATTAGTATTCGGGCCTGTTACTTTTACAACCCATTAGAATTTTGGTCCCGTACTGATCGGGCCGGTCACTGTTCCGTCCTTTAACTGGTGCTGCCATTAGTATTCATGTTCACGTCCATGCATCGTTTCATAGATAATTCTGTTCCAGCCTATTACTGTTTTGGCATTTTTTTGGAACCACCGACTTATTTTGCAAAACAACACACGAATGCCAAGATGCCAATTAATACACATGCGAAAATTTAAACTACTTATTACAACAATAAAAGTTTATTACAACACATCATTAAATAAGATATGCAATCTAAAAATTACAGAGTGTTGGTATCCTCAATAAGAGATCGATACATGGCAATTCGCTTCAATGTATCAACTATCCTCTTCTTCAATATTTCAGCTACAGATCTAAGGGTAGTTACACCCTTTCTTTCTACAAGCAACATAACCTTCATATATATATATATATCCTGCTGGAGTTGTACTAGGTGGAGTGGTAAATAAGTTGTTCGCTTCAGAAATATAATGGGAGGATGAAATGAGAAGAGTGATCACAACTTCCAGTTCTGCCTTCTGAGGATTCCTGCTTTGTTTTAACTGCAGCATGTACAATAAGGTGAAAGGGGTTAACACATGAACAACAGGAAAAAGTAGTATTATATAAATTAGAGATTATTTAAGAACAAGCATACTAGACGCGGGTAAGAAATTTACTAGGCTCGCGTCTAAGAAAATAAAATCTGCTCCACCATTTACACCAGATAGGTGACCCACTCATCTGAGTAGAAAGAAACAATAAAGGCATGGGACTTGTACTAGACCCAAGGTCCACAAAAAGTTGCTAGACTCACCCTCACTAGTGAAAAAGACTATATACACCACAAATCTCCAACGATGCACATGTTGGACATCCACTATGTATGGATAAACCACTCCATAAGCCAAAAAGTGCAACTTAAGAGCTACTATCTATATACATAGTGGACCTTGTCCACAATCCAAAAATCTTAAGGGTGATGCGTAAACTTTAAGTAAGTATAAACTTATAATAGCTCGTTCAGGCTGACAGTTGCTCCTTCTCAAGCGGGTTCGAGTCCTGGTCAATCTGCCAGTAGTATCTAAGTCCAACAGTTGGAACTCTGGTTTGGAAGGACGAAAGCACTTGAAAAACACCAAAAAGATAGCATTAAAAATGACCATATGTATGATTCAAACTAGCTAGCTGGTTTGTATGGATGAAAGAAGTTGAAACACACAAAAATATACTATTAAAATGACAAGATGGACATTTTCTGAATTAAGCTTTCGCAAATAGAAACACAACAAAACATGAATGGAAATGTCACGGCAGGTTTTTAGGTAGAATAACTTATTAACGTAATATGCATACAGGCAATATAACTTATTAACATGACAAGAAACTTGCCTAAGTAACACATAAACCTCACACTTCGGCCTTTTTGGCGTTAGATTGTCAGTGTTAGGTCATTTTTGAGTTGTTCCCATGACCCATTCGAGCGATCAGAAAGAATAGCATCTACGAGTTAGTGTTGTAGGAATACACCAATAGTGTGAGAATGTAAGAAAGGAAATAATAGTGACAAGCTTATTATGTGTATATGAACTACCATATGTGGGCGCAAACGAAATGGCAATAGCATCCAGGATACTGAGCAACATTCTAACCCTTTCGTAGCTTATCCGTACCAACAAATAGCAAATAGAAAAGATAAACTACCGCCGTGCTCCTTTGGTCTTTGTTTCTGGGCCAGGGATAGAAGAGGAATTTTGCATCACGAAAAAAGGCGCGGGATTTTTGAATAGATGCGCAAGATGTTTCGGCGCTGTGCGAAAATTTTGAGGTTGAAGATTCCAACGTAAGCTACTCCGACGCAGCCGCTCCTCATGTCATGGCCCTATCTAGACCCACACGGAGGCGTTAGTATGCTTACAAGCATTTAAATGAGTTTCCACATATTTTCCGAAATTGATAAGCATTATATTTTAAAAGCTTTCAAACAAGATGTCCAAGGTCATGGCCATATCTCTGCCATAGTTTATTATGACGTGTCTATAACTACACGATACCTACTTGGTCCATGTTTAGGGGTTGAGGGTTTAGGGTTTACGGTACTAAGGTTTAGGGGTTTAGGTTTTGGGGCATTTTTAATAATGTTTAGGCTTTAGGCTTATATTCGAGGAATAGAATGGTGTTATCATAATTTAATGAAAGTATATCTCAAATGTTGATCTGCGAGTGGATGATACCCATGCGTTTTCAAGGTCGTTTACGGGTTTAGGGTTTAGGGAATTTTCAATATTGTTCAAGATTTATGCTTATGATGATACCCTGCCTGGTCATGATTGTTTAGGGTTTCGGGTTTAGGGTGTAGGGGTTTAGTATTTCTGGTTTTAGGGTTTTAAGTATTTAGGGGTTTAGGGCTTCAAAAAATTTCAATACAGTTCGAGCTTTATGCATATATTCATGGAATCGAATGACTTGGCAACAATTTAATAATTAAAGTATCTAAAATTTTCATCTATAAGTGCATGATACGTGGATGGTTAGGGTTTATGGGTTAAGGGTTTAGGTTTTTAGTATTGCGGGTTTAGGGTTCTCGTTTTTTATGGGTAGTTTAGCGTTCAGGGTTATGTATGAGCTTAGGGTTAGGGGTTCAGGTTTAGGGTTTTTAAAGGTATATAGGGCTTAGGGTTTTGTAACGCCCCCGAATCGGGTCTATGCAGATCTCAGCATTTCCCGCCAAAATCTGCATAGAAGCGATTCAAAGACGCCTACCAGACACTTTCGTGTGGGTGGGATTTGAATACAAGTAGTTACATCACAGTAGTTTACAACAGAGTCCACAAGGACTTATATATACAACAACGACTCGACAAGTCAAGAATACAAAGGTACAATACAAAGATACAACTCAAGAAGAAAGCAAAAATAGTATCCGAGTACGGACAAGATCCAAATGGGACTAAGGCCCAGTTCTTTTGGCGGCTTCTCGGGAAGCCGGTTCCAAAATTTTGTGAGGCTTCCAAGTTAGTTTAGACTTAACCACTTTGGAAGCCTTGTAAATTTTTTGAACCGGCTTCTCTAGGAAGCTGGGGGTAGGGCGGCTTCTCGAAGAAGCCGCCAAAAGAACTGGGCCTAAGAGTCCTGAAGAATAACCAAGCGGTGTCCAACCCTGCCCAGGCCAAGCCGGAAGGGTAACCTTGCTAACATTGTCGATCACATACATGTCAAGCCAAAAGGGTGCCGACAAAGGGCAAAGGAAAACAAAAAGAGAGCGGTTAGTACTGAGGCCAGTACATGGCGAGACTAGAATTCGGCGGTCCTCGCCTATATAGGTATGGTGGGCTCAGCGGCAGCAAAGCTTGCACTATCTATCTTATAGAGACACGCTACAACTTCGGCTATTAGAGCGAGATAAGAGAGCGCTACACGATAACCATATATAACACCAAACATAACCCATCCGAAGATTTCCCCCTCGAAGACCCCTTGCGGAACGCACACGGTGGCAATTTTAATTAAGCAGGTGTTTAGTTGATAGGCTAATTACTAATCATATTATTAGAGGCAAAACATTAGTGGCGTTGTCTATGATCATGACACTGTACTCCTGAGGCGTCCATAACCGTGGACACACGGCAAGATTTACCTGCGCAGGGTGCACCTCAGACCAAACGCATGCTCAACCCATCAGGCAACATATTACGCGTGCCATCCGAATCTCACAACAAGAACTGTCCCATAACTACGCGCATATCCAGAGGCATCACCTACTGTGTGTTACCCACACAAGAGATACAGCTGATTCTCCAGGTGGCACAGCATTTGAGTCTACGTCCGGGCGATGATCGGAAGATAACTTGTAGAGCTCCATCCCACCTCCGGCACGATATCCCGATTTTATGCAATGCAAGCCATGGCAGTCCACCAAAGTCATATCACAACTCAACCCATGTCCGAGGACATATTATGCGTATGCACCAAATGGAAAACCAATTTTGTAACCCTCTGGATATACGAATAGCGCTGGTAGTTGAGGGGGGGATCCCAGAGGCCCCCACGTTTGGTTAGCGCGATCAACTCAGAACTGGTATCGTAGAACGAACGGGTCCTAGGTCGGCTCAAGCAGTTCCCAAAGGTGGTCCCCGCCGGGGCCTTATCATTAGGTAAAACCATAACCAACAACAACAGATTAATTATCTTATCACCAACCATATCCAAGTATCATGTTCCACCTGTATGAGAGCGGTACTAAGCATGCCTATGACTCGCAAGGACAAATCTAGCTAATCAAACAAGGCAAGGGGATAACCAAGGCAATATAGTGGACGAGGTAAATAAAGGAACGGTACTATAGCATCGATAATAAGGATAGCAATAGATCAAAGGAAGGATGTAAAGACTATAAATGCAAAATAGGTAGAAGGGGGAGAATGCTCGCCTGGAAACATTGCCGAAGGTTCACCCGAAGATCGGGTCGACACTCGCATCAACTCATCGGCCTAGTCCGCGAAGAAGCAAAACACTAAAAAGAGCAACCGGTGCAATAATTAATACTACGGCAGAAGATCGGCCATGATGCATCCATGATGTATGCCATGGCAAAGGTGTGATGCAATTAGGCAATATTAAGCGGAACCAGGGTCCCGACAATTAATTAGGTGGTTTATGTTGTCTAGATACCCTACAATTTAATGCCGTGTTAACAAGGCAAAATTATGTCATCGGTTCGCTACACAAATTTACATGGAGCCAATATTAGACTAGATTCGCCCACATATGGACTCCATATTTAATTTTGGCGAATCGGCATAAGGCCCCCAAACCACACAGGATGTATGCAATATGGATGAATTAATATTCAACAAGTTATATTATATTTATCAAAATAGGGTATCGGGAAGGGATCACACATTGGTTTGGAGCTCTTGGTCCAGAGGGTTTCGAGGTCGGTGTCTTTGGTTTCCATGATGGCGAGCGGCTTCGTGTCGGTCTGGGTCACTTATGTGGTGCCGAGGTTCCCGCCAAAATTCATGTCAATCTTGTCCATCGCGAAGGTCCCGGATAGCTGAGTCGGCATCACCACATATTTTCCTAGCAACAGCATCATCACTTCTGGTCTTCGGAATCACAACTGGGAATCACAACTAAACGTACAACACAATCACCACTTCACGCTGACAGAAAGCACGGTCAATAGAAGTTCTTGTTCCACACGGACATTACCTCGAACACCTAACGAACGGGGTGCAGCGGGAGGGCGATGAGGAATCAACGCTGGGGAAGGAGCCCGCGACGGCGACGACCGATAGACATGCCAAGACGGAGGGATCGAACACCGGTAGAACAGCGAGGACACTTGACCGCCATGGCCGGCTCCGATGCATGCAAGGATGGGAGCCACGAGGTCGATGGCGACCTTGCAGGAGCGACGAGGTCCTTGTGGCGGGGAGCTGGGGAGCAGAAGACGGCCGCGGGTCGAGGATGAGTTCACGGGCACCGACCTGAGGCACGCTCGCGAGGGCGCAGCGGCTGACGGCTTAGCGGCGTCCGGGACGGATGCGAGCTGAGGCGGCTCGCACGAGGAGGGAGCAGGGCGGTGCTGTCGGGGACGAGAGAGGGGGCAGAGGTGAGCTCGCGAGGAAGAAGAGCCAAGCAGCGACAGCGCAAGCAGAGGCAGCGGTGTCATGGCCGTGGTGCTTCAGGAGGAGGACGATGCGGGATCGGGAGGAGATAGGATTGGGGTCGCGTGCGTGGTGTGCGTGTTTGGTTTGGTGGCTGTGCGTGTTTGGTTTGGTGGCTGTGCGTGACAGGGTCAGGGTGGGGCGCGTGCGTGTGTTGTGTGTATGCGATGTGTGTGCTCTGCCACCGAGAGAGGGGTGGCGGCGGCAGGGATTGGAGGAAAAAGGGTAGGATTTCTAGGGTTTGGTCTACTCTAGGATTTGGGGTGAAAGAAAAAGGGAAAGGATTATTTATCTAGTCCAAAGTAGACTAGACAGAGCTAGTTTTGGGCTAAAACTTAGACGGACCTTTAGCCTAGTTTTATTTTTAGTCAAATAAGGAAAAATCATTTATGGTCAAGACCGAAAATATTATTTTGTTTTAATTTGAAAATAAGAAAAGAGAAACGGATTTAATAAAACCGTAGAAATATTTTAGTAAAACAAAAGTAGGTTTTTATCAAAATAGTTTGCGGTCAAATTGGCGAACAAAATATGCATGATGATGTCATGATGATGCACAAAATAAAATAACAATCAATTTCTAATTTTTAATATTTCGGGGCATTACAGGTTTAGACTTTAGGGGCTAGTGTTTACAGAATTTTCTATAATGTTCGACATGTCATGAATTAGAAAGGTGTAGGCGCAATTTGATGAAGATATCCAAAATTTTGATCTTAAAGCGCATGATGCCTGCTTGGTCAGGGTTTATTAGGGTTTCAGGTTTAGGCTTCATGGCATTTTCAATAATAATGTTCAAGCTTTATGCATAGATTCGTGGAATGAAATGGGGTTAGCGTAATTTAATGAAAGTATATCTCAAATGTTGATATATAAGTGGATGATATACCTGCTTAATTAGTCAAGGTCTCTTAATTAGGGGTTTAGGGTTTATGGAATTTTAAATAATGTTCAAGCTTTATGCTTATATTTGTGGAACATAATGTTTTTACCGCAATTTAATGAAAGTACCTCGAATTTGGATCTATAAGTGCATGATATTATAGGTACTTTAGATAAACCCAAACCGATGGCTCTCCTCTTCGTCCCACCGTAAGTTAACCCTACCTCATCGTCGGTGATCCCTCGTCGGGATCCTCTCCTTCCCTCACCCCTCTCTTGGCGCTTCCCGGTTTTCTTGTGCGACAATGGTCTCTCCTACGTGGTTCTGGGAGGCCACGTATGTGCCCATTGTGGATCCAGATCTGGAGGTTGAACCTTCGAAAGGTATGATTAGTATCTGGTCCAATTGGATCACCCTGCAAACTTCCAAGGGTTTTGGGATCATCGGGCGCCCTCTTCGATCTGGTGAGTTGATCTCTCTGGGCGCGGAGGTTCTCTTTCAAACACATGTTTCCTTTGTGGGATCGTGTTCCATTTCTCCGAATGGGGACCACACATGCATGGTTGTGGATCCCGAGGTACGTTTCCCTGGCTCTGATCGGGGTTTACAGTCTCCAGCTCCAACAAGCCCCCATGAGGTAGTCACATTTGGCATTGATATTGGAGGGATCAAGTGTTGGAAGATCTCTTACTCTACGTTACATGATCTGGATCGTGGCAGAATGAAGGCTTATGATGGTACTCTTTAGCTGTGTTCGAAAAGCGGTAAAATTTCTCTTTTCAATGCAAAGGGCTATCATGTTGGACATCTTTTAGTACCTCCTAGATCCAATTTCAGCATTGGTGAAAAGCTTTATTTTCCTGAGCACGTGGTTCGTATTGGTCTTATCTTGTCTGATTCGGTCAAGGATCTGGACTGTTTTTTTGCCTTCAAAGGAGATTATTGACAGGGTTGAGTCTAATTTATCTGATGATGCCTCCTCCTCTTTTAATGATGTTCCGAACTCGTTGGAATTAAATGTATCTCATGGTATTAATTTTTCAAAAGATGTGCTGTTTAAATTCCATTCTGAGGTGCACCCTTCGGACAAGGCTAGGAATTTCATTATTGTGATTTCGTTTGGTAGATCTTGTTTCAAATTGGATGAGCTCACTGTCATTTTGGCTCTGGAATCAGTTATTGGAGGGGTTGGCAAGCTTTTTAAGGTCACATTGCTTCGTGACAGAGTTTTCTCCTTCTGTGTGGCTTCCAAGGTTGTGGGTTTTCACATTCTCAAAATGAGAAAATATGTTTGCTCCAAGTTTAAATGCTTTTTTTCATCTTTGGGGCGTGGTGGGCCCAACTGGCTAAGAGAATTCAAAGAATGGCTGTTGGAATCTGATATGGAATGGACTTTAGTCAATCCCTCCAAAAGAAGGATGCAACTTGGTCTTCAAGCTCTTTATAAGGGGAAGCCTCAATTTATTATTAAGTCCAATGCTTCAAGATCTAGGCGTCTTATCTTTGCTGAGGATCTGTCTTATCCTGCCTGCAAGGGTTATGCTCATAAAGTTTCTGAAAACAAGAGTGATCTAGTTTCTTCGGTCATTTTAGATGGTGTTGTCTCGGAGGCTTCGGTTCCAATCCTTAATTCCACTATTGTGGTCACCAATATGGTTGATTTAAAAGAGTCTGATGAAGATACTTACTCGAATCCCATGGGCTTTGAAGATGTTTTTGATGATATTGTGTTTAGAGCTTGGGACTGCAGCAAATGCTTCAGTATGGGCCATAAAGTCGAGGTTTGTAAGCATCAACTCAGGTGTAAATAATGTTTCAATTATGGTCATGTTAAACGGGCCTGTCTGAACCGTTTCTCTTCAAGTTTGCAAAGATGGGTTCCTAAAAAATCTTGTGCTGACCGTCCTGACCCTGACTCTGGAGAGTCCGTGCTAAAGACCCCGGTCGTTACAACTTCTAAAGGTTTTGTCGCTTCTGAAGAGTGTCCTCTGCAGAAATCTCCGCCGCCCCTACCCTCTCCTCTTCCTCCAGATTGCTCTCCTGTGGCGAGTTGGGAAGTGGATCCCTTGGTCTGGCTACCATGGGGACATGATATCATTGACGGTGGAGTAACCAGGTTGCCTCATTATTTCTACTATGCTACACAAGACCCCACTCCCCTGCATCAATCTTGGGTGGTTGCCATCGTGGAACCGAGGCCGCCTGCAGCTCTTATTGATCATTGGAGGAATTAGGTACATCAATTTCTGGTTGGTGCGCTTAATCACCATGTGGTGGAGGATCAGCCTAGTGTCTTTTGTGTTGGTCTGTTCCAACTTAGTGGTCCCAATGCATGTCATTCTCTTGTTAACCATGGTCATTATCAGTTGAACGGCAGCTTTGTCAGATTTGTTTTCTCTAATGATACGAAGAGCCATAGAGCTAAACATGGTTTTCGACATGGTTGGCTGATGTTTCTGGGGGTGCCCCCAGATTACAGAACTGATGAGCACATTGCTAATGTTGTATCCACTTTCGGAAAGTTTCACTACTGGAATAATAATGACCCAATCAAGGATAGGGTTCTTGTTTATGCTTCTTTCCCTGCCCCTACTTTGGTGCCTCGTGATGTGTACTTTGGTAAATTTGCCTCAGTGGGAGGGGTTATTGAATCTTGGACTGCTGCTGTTTTTATTCTCTCGGCTCACTTTGCTGATAACCTGCCTCCTGATGTGGATCAGATGCCTCCTGATGGCAACCCACACCCCCTCCCTGGTGATTTGGCTGCTAATAACAATTTGTGGGTGGGACCTCAATTCCGAGAAATTGGTTGGGATCATGCTCATTGGCAAGATAATAATGAGAATCATGAGGCTAATGGGCAGGATCCACTGAATCAAAATAATATGGAAGAGGATCAGGAAGCTCAGGATTCCCAAGAATCTATTGTGGTTGAAGAATCTGTACATGCGAACTCTTCAGATGTGGCTCCTGTTGGACAGGAGCTTCAGTTGGGTTTGGGGCAAGTGGCAAATAACAACCCTTTGGGGCCAATTGGACCTAACCAAGTTTTTTATGATTTTTTGCATGTGGGACATGTACATCATACTTTTGGACCTGTCCTGCCTCCTGATATGTTATGGAGAAGGCTCTTTGATGGAATGATCCCAATGATTTTGTCTTCTCAGCTGCCCTTAGCATTGCAGTTACCTCCTTTTCAGATGTTAAAAGCTAAGAGATCTTGGTCTGCAGCTTTCTTTCCTTGGACTGATCTGTTTCAACAAGACTGGGTTCCTCCCACCTGTGCTAATCTTCCCTCCAGTGACAAAGTTCTTAAGATTTACAAGCAAAAGCCAGTTGAGACTCAGATTGCTTTGCAGGTGCAGCCTGATCAGAGGGAGCCAATTTTCTTGGCATCTACTGAGAATACTCCTAAATCCAAAGTGATGAAGAAGAAGAAATTGATTGTTCAATTTTGAGAAAATATTCACCAGAAGTTTGCTTGCTTCTCAAGGGATGAGGCCAAAGTCTGTTAGTGATACTCCTACAAGACCTAAGAAGCGTGGACGTGCGGCCTTGCTAGTACCACACTTATCAGATCCAAGTTCAGAGGGGGATGATGACATTGATCAGTCTCAAGAGGTGCCTTTACCGGTTACCCCTTTGCATATAATGCAGGCTGTGGGGTCACATCTTGGAATTGATCAGCAGGACCTCATGAAGGAGAAGCTTGAAGCCAATCCTGATGACAAGAAGGACAAAGTTTAGTTATGTGTAGGTGCAGCTTTTGGAGGGTTAGACCATTATCCATAAATGGTATATCACAGTCTGTCTGTCTTTATTTTGAACCAAGTTTGTCCAGTCAGTATTTCAAGTCAGTGTCAGGAGTTGTTTATGTCTTTGTTCGGTGTCAGGTTGGGACAGTTATGTCATTATCAGTGTTAGTATTACGATCTGCTTATAGTTTGTGCTCTGTGGTCAGTGGTGTGTGGTACTTGAAACTATGTCTCAAGTTGTGTCCTCGAACAGCTTTTGTTTTTAATGAATCACATTACTAAGAGGAAATGGCGTGTACTATGTTGGAATGTGAGAGGGCTTAATGCTGATGCTAGGCAAAGAGCAGTTTTTAACAAGATTAATGAGAGTGAATGTGACATAGTTTGTCTGCAAGAAACCAAATGTGAATCTTTTGATTGGCGTTTTATTCGCAAATTTGTCCCCAAGAGGTTTGATAATTTTGCTTATGCACCTTCTGTTGGTGCCTCGGGGGGAATTATTATTCTATGGAACTCTGCAATTTTTAATGGCATATTGGTTGATACTCAGTGTTTTGGTGTGATCATCAGATTCACATCATCACATAATAATGATTCCTGGACGCTTGTTTCTGTGTATGGACCATGTACTAGGGCAGAGAGATATTTGTTTGTCTCCTGGCTATATAATTTACATACTCCTTCAAATGAGAATTGGTTGCTTATTGGGGATTTTAACTTCATTAGAGCACCTGATAACAGAAATAGACCTGGTGGAGATTTAAATGATATGTTCCTTTTTAATGAGATCATTGGGCACCTGGGACTGCTTGAATTTCCTTTAAAAGGTTGTGCATATGCTTGGTCTAATATGCAAAGCATGCCTTTACTAGAACAGTTGGATTGGTTTTTCACTAGCACAAATTGGGTATCTGATTATCCTAATTCTATGGTTCTACCTTTGGCAAGAACTGGGTCTGATCATACTCCCTGTGTGGTTAATATTGATACCAATATACCTAAAGCTAAGATTTTTAGGTTTGATAACTTCTGGGTTGATCTACCTGGGTTCCAAGATTGTGTGACCTCTTCTTGGAGTAAGCAGTCTTTTAAAGCTTATAGTTCGGACATTCTAGTGGATAAACTTAAAACTCTGAGACATGATCTGAGGAAATGGCACACCAGTCTCTCTAAACTGAAATGGATAATCAAAAAAGGCAATGAGGTCATTTTTTTATTTTGATTCTCTTGTAGAGTTTAGGCCTCTGTTTCGTACTGAGTTTAACTTCAGGAAGATTATGAAGGTGCACCTGGACAGGTTATTACTTGCAGAGTGTAATTACTGGGGTAAAAGATGCACAATACGATGGATACAGCAAGGGGAAGATAACACTAAATTTTTCCACGCGATGGCTACTGAACGATATAGAACAAATGCCATTTCTGTCTTAAGAGATGTGAATGGGGTTGAACACTCCGATCATGAGTCTATGGATGGGTTATTATGGCAGAGTTATAAAGATAAGATGGGATGTTCTGAGGGGATATCTATGCAATTTGATTTAGGTAATCTTTACAAAAAGTGGAGGGGTCGGATGAACTGACTGTTCCTTTTACTAAGAAGGAGATGGATGAGGTGGTGACCTCAATGCCTGTTGACCGTGCTCCTGGGCCAGATGGTTTTAATGGCCTTTTTGTCAAGAGGTGTTGGCCTATCATTCAGTCTGATTTTTACCAAATTGCCAAGGATTTTCATAAAGGAACTCTAAAACTTGAGAATATTAATGGTTCATATATTACTCTTATTCCTAAAAATCATGCTACTATTGAGGTTAATGACTTTCGGCCAATATCTCTAACCAATGTGTGTCTCAAGTTCTTAACTAAACTGGTTGCCAATAGGCTCCAGGATAAGATTCTGGATTATATTCACAAAAATCAGTATGGGTTTCTAAGGAATAGGTCAATTCAAGATTGCCTGGCTTGGTATTTTGAGTATTTGTTTCTCTGTCATACCTCTAAGAAGCCTATCATTATTTTAAAACTGGATTTTGCTAAGTCTTTTGATACCATTGAGCATGAGGCTATCTTGGAAATTATGAAGCATAAAGGTTTTAATTCAGTTTGGATTGGATGGATGAAAGCAATCCTGTCACCTGGCAACTCTGCTATTCTGCTCAATGGGATCCCTGGTAAGCAGTTTAAATGCAAGAGGGGTGTTCGACAGGAAGACCCTTTGTCTCCAATTTTATATACTCTGGGATCTGATCTGCTACAATCTGCAGTGAATGAGCTATTATGCACTAGTGGTATCAGTTTGTCTATTGCTACCAATGAGAATGACTACCCAATAATACAGTATGCAGATGACACTTTGATGATTATGCCTACTGATATGAATCAACTTAGGGCACTGAAGGTTTTATTGCATAAATTTGCACTTTCTACTGGCCTTAAAATTAATTTTAGCAAATCGATGTTGGTTCCCATAAATGTCCCTGATGACCAGGTGAAGGAGCTGGCAGAAGAGTTTGGATGTCTTGTGGGGTCTATGCCTTTCACCTACTTGGGGCTGCCTTTGGGCACTACTAGACCAACTATAGCTGAAATGCAACCTTTGGTGTGTAGACTTGAAAGGAGACTCACTTCTAGCTCTAGTTTTTTATCTCAGGGGGCTAGATTACAGCTCATTAATTCTGCCTTGTCTTCTATGCCACTACACTTCCTAAGTTCCCTGCAACTGGCTAAAGGATTAACTAAGCAGTTAGATCGCAACTCAAGCAATGCCTTTGTAGGAAGAAACATGATGAGCCAAAGCCTGCTTTAGCTGCATGGGACATTGTTTGTTTGCCAAAGGAAAAAGGTGGACTTGGTGTTATCGATTTTCAGAAGAAGAATGCATCTCTGCTCATTAAATTTCTAGATAAATATTACAATAGTAAAGATATACCTTGGGTCCAATTAGTGAAACATGCCTATTACAAAGATAAGGTGCCTCATGCTGAAAACTTGTGTGGTTCTTTTTGGTGGAAAGATGTTTTGAAACAAGTGGATAATTTTCGAGGGGTGGCGGCAGTGCACCAAGGTAGAGGGGATTCTTTTCTGTTTTGGTTTGATAATTGGGAACTAAATGGATCCACCAGGCCTTTAAAAGAAAGATATCCAAAACTTTTCTCCTTTGTGCTCAATGAGAATTTGTCAGCTGCCCAGGTTTATTCTTCTGATGATATCCATGATTTATTCTATTTGCCTCTATCTGTTGAGGATTTTCAGGATCTGAGAGAGCTTCAGAATGTGATGGTGGCTAACCCACTTTCTACACAGAAGGATGTCTAGACTTATAGATGGGGGGATAGTTATGCCCCAAGTAAATTATATAAGTGCATTTTTGAAAATATAATGGCCCCTAAGGTTTATGTTTGGTTATGGAAATCTTGTTGTACCATGAAGACTAAGGTGTTTGCTTGGCTACTTCTGAAGGATAGATTGAACACCAGAGATTTATTACAGAGGAGACATTGGAATGTTACTGATGATATACATTGTGAACTGTGCCCTGCCAGAGCATATGAGGACAGATTCCATCTATTCTTTGAGTGCAATTTTAGTGCTAGAATATGGAATTACTTACAGATTGTTTGGTTACCACTTGGAGATTTGCAGCTGATTGTAGAAGCAGCTAAAAGATCTTTTGGTCATCAGTTATTCATGGAGGTCCTGATCACTGCTTGCTGGAATATTTGGTTAATTTGAAATGGTAAAATATTTAATCATCAGAGGCCATCTTTCTCTCAATAGAAATCAAGATTTATTCATGACATCAATCTGCTTCAATATAGAATTAAGAAGAAATGGAGAGCTTCTCTGTTAGATTGGGTAGATGGTTTGCACTAGGGATCAAGACAGATGCTTAATGATCCTGTTTGTAATTAGTAGTAGTTTTTACTTTTAGCTTTAGCTTTTGTAAGTATCTCCTTTGACTCTGTTTCCTTTGTTTTTTAATAATAAATTGTTGTGGGGATTTTGCCTCACAATCTTGCAGTCAAAAAAATAAGTGCATGATATACCTACTTGGTTAGGTATTCAGTATGGGTTGAGGGGTTTAGGGTTTAGGGTTTTAGTATTTAGGGGTCAAGGGTTTAGGTTTGGGGGTTGTTTGGGGTTTAGGGAATTTAGGAGTTGAGGGTTTAGGTTTTTGGGTTGTTTTAGGGTTTCAAAAAATTTCAATGAAGTTTGATCTTAATGCTTATATTTGTGGAATAGAATGACTTAGCGACAATTTAATAGTGTAAGTATCTCGAATTTTATCTATACGTAGTTAATGGTACCTGCTTAGTCAGGGTTAGGGGTTGAGAGTTTAGGGTTTTAGTGTTTAGGGGTATATGTCTTAGTGTTTACGTTTTATGGGAGGGTAGGGTTTAGTGAATTTTCAATAATGTTCGAGCTATATGCCGATATTCATGAAATTGAAAGGCGTTAGGGCAATTTAATGAAAGTATCTGAAAGTTCGATCTATAAATCCATAATACCTAGCCTGTTTTGTCAGGGTTTAGGGTTAAAGGGTTTAGGGGTTTAAGGTTTAGGTTTGATGGCATTTTCATTAATATTTATGGTTTATGCAAAGATTCGTGGAAATGAATGGCTTTATCATAATTTAATAAAATTATATCTCAACTGTTGATCTATAAGTGGATGAGATATATACCGGCTTGGTCAGGGTCATTTAGGGGTTTAGGGTTTGGTTTTAGGGCATTTTCAACAATAATGTTCAAGATTTATGCTTAGATTCATGGAATGGAATGGCGCGTGTTAGCGTAATTTAATGAAAGTATATCTTAGATGTTGATATATATAAGTGCATGATATACCTACTTAATTAGTCAGGGTTGTTTAATTAGGGGTGTAGGGTTTAGGGAATTTTGAATAATGTTTAAGATTTATGCTTATATTTGTGGAACATAATATTTTTACCGCAATTTAATGAAAGTATCTCAAATTTGGATCTATAAGTGCATGATACCTACTTGGTTAGGGTTTAATTAAGGGTTGATGGGTTTAGGGTATTAGTATTTAGGGGTCGAGGGTTTAGGTTGGGGGGTTGTGTGGGGTTTAGAGAATTTAGGAGTTGAGGGTTTAAGTTTTCGGGGTTGTTTTAGGGTTTTGGTAAATTTAAATGAAGTTTTTATATTCGTGGAATAAAATGACTTAGCGACAATTTAATAATTGAAGTATCTCAAATTTTATCTATATAAGTGCATGATACCTGCTTAGTCAGGGTTAGGGGTTGTGGGTTTAGGGTTTTAGTGTTTAGGGGTATATGGCTTAGTGTTCAAGTTTTTGGGATGGTGTTAGGGTTTAGTAAAATTTCAATAATGTTCGAGCTATATGCCGATATTCGTGAAATAGAAAGGCGTTAGGACAATTTAATGAAAGTATCTCATATTTTGATCTATATATGCATGCTACCTAGTCTGCTTTGTGAGGGTTTAGGGGTTTAAGGTTTTTAGGTTTTATTGCATTTTCAATAATGTTTAGGGGATTTATGCTTAGATTCGTGGAAATGAATGGCTTTAGTATAAATTAATAAAAGTATATCTCAAATGTTGATCTATAAGTGGATGATATATACCAACATGGTCAGGGTCATTTAGGGGTTTAGGGTTATAGGATTTAAGGTTTAGGTTTTAGGGCATTTTCGATAATACTGTTCAAGCTTTACGCTTAGATTCGTTGAATGGAACGACGTTAGCGTAATTTAATGGAACTATATATCAAATGTTGATATATAAGTGGATGATAATATATGTGCTTAATTATTCAGGGTTGTTTAATTAGGGGTTTAAGGTTTAGGGAATTTTTAATAATATTTAAGCTTTATGCTTATATTTCTGGAACATATTGTTTTTACCGCAATTTAATTAAAGTATCTCGAATTTGGATAATATACATGCTTAATTAGTCAAGGTCGTTTAGGGGTTTATGGTTTAGGGAATTTTTAATAATTTTTCTAGCTTTATGCTTATATTTGTGGAACAGAATGGCGTTACCGCAATTTGATGAAAGTATCTCGAATTTGGATCTATAAGTGCATGATATATACTGGTTAGGGTTTAATTATGGGTTGAGGGGTTTAGGGTTTATGACTTTAGTATTTAGCGGTCGAGGGTTTAGGCTAGGGTTCTTTGGGGTTTGGGGAATTTAGGGGTTGAGGCTTTATGTTTTTAGGGTTGTTTAGGGTTTCGGGGATTTTCAATGAAGTTCAAGCTTTATGCTTATATTAGTGGAATAGAATGACTTAGCAACAATTTAATAATGAAAGTATCTCAAATTTTATCTATAAGTGCATGATACCTACTTAGTAAGGGTTAGGGGTTGAGGGTTTAGGGTTTTTATGGTTTAGGGGTATAGGGCTTAGTGTTTAGGTTTTAGGGGGTTAGGTTTAGTGACTTTTAAATAATGTTCGAGCTATATGCCAATATTCGTGAGACAGAAAGGCATTAGCGCAATTTAATGAACGCATCTCAAACTTTTATCTATAAATGCATGATACCTACTTGGTTAGGTTTTAATTATGGGTTGAGGGGTTTAAGGTTTATGGTTTTAGTACTTTGGGGGGTGAGGGTTTAGGTTTTAGGGGTTGTTTAGGGTTTGAGGAATTTTCAGTAATGTTCAAGCTTTATGCATATATTCGTCGAATAGAATGGTGTTGCCCAATTTAATTAAAGTCTCTCAAATTCGATTTACAAGTGCATGATACCTCCTTGGTCAGGGTATATGGGTTTATTAGTGTTTAGGGTTATAATTCAGGGGTTTTGTGTTTTGGGAACTTTCAATAATGTTCAAACTTTATGGTTATATTCTTGGAATACAATGGCGTAACTAGTTTTATCACAGCACCAATTTTACGGTTCAAAGACTATATATGTTTCAAAGTCTCACCGCACCAATTTTATCACAAAGTTTGAATTATTTGATGAATAATCCCCAAGTTTCTTAAAATTTTCAAGTTTACGGCCCATTTTCGCCGAGTTTAACGATTTTATCTCGGTTTATCGAAAAATGTTCGAATTTTAACTACAAACGATGGGAATCTCTACTTTCCGTAATTCTGGGTCACTGATAAGCGGGCCACTTGCATTATGGGTCCACCAAGTTAGTGTAAGGCCGGAGGGAGTGGGCAGGTAAATACACTTATTGAAGAAGGGCAGGGAACCATGTCGATGGGGTGATGCACGTGGGAGAATGCAAAATTACCACCTATATCCCTCTATTATTGCATTGCTCCTTGGGTTTTTGTTTCCGGAGCAGGGATAGAAGAGGAATTTTCATTCTAAAAAAGGTGAAGTATGTTCGGGTTGGATGTTTGAATGGATGGGCGGGATATTTCAGCGCTCTCTCGAAATTTTGAAGTTGAAGCTTCTAAGGTCACTACTACCACTCCCACTTAGGGGATGTTGTCCCCGTCATATAGACCCAGACACATGTACACTTTCGAGCATTTAATGAGTTATAGACATCTGCCACCTTTCAAACAAGATGACCAAGGTCACAGCCATAGTTGTTTATTTTACCTGCACAGCTATAGTTGTTGGTACCGTGTCCATGTCTTATACTCCATACATTGGATGCGTCTTGGCCAATCAAGCTTTGCTTACAAAGGGAAAATCCAATTTTATTTTTCCAAGTGACAACATTGTTTTTGGTTGTGAAGCAACTTCAAAGATTATGGCTCAGGATGACATCGTGCCAATTTTCACACAAAGTACCTTGTTTAATGGATACCATATCAATCTTACTGACTATATTTTTGTGATAAATTGACAATATGGCAGTTTACTAAAAACATGTCAATTTTGGTAACTTGGTCTAGAGAAATGATGGAGAATATTCTGGAACGAGGGAGAAGTATGTTTTGAGGTTTATGCATAGTGTTTATTGTGCTAAAGACTATCAATAGTATATTCTAGCATTAGCTGCTAATAAAATGGAAAAGAAGATCCAACGGCTAGCAATGTTGGGACTCACGAGTCTTGATCCAATGGTCAATATTAAAAGTTATTTATACAATATATAGTGGTAAGATAAGATAAGATAAGATAAGATAAGATAAGATAAGATAAGATAAGATAAGATAAGATAAGATAAGATAAGATAAGATAAGATAAGATAAGATAAGATAAGATAAGATAAGATAAGATAAGATAAGATAAGATAAGATAAGATAAGATAAGATAAGATATGGGATTATGGTTTAGGTTTTAGGGGTTTAGGGTTTATGGAATTTTCAAGAATGTTCAAGATTTTATGCTTATATTCAGGGAATAGAATAGCGCTACCGCAATTTAATAAAAGTATCTCAAATTTGGATCTATAAGTGCATGATACTTGCTTGGTTAGGGTGTATGTGGGTTCAGGGTTTAAGTTTTAGGGGTTGTTTAGGGTTGAGGATTTGAGGAATTTTCAATAATGTTCAAGCTTCATGCTTATGTTCGTCGAATAGAATGGCGTTACCCAAATTAATAAAAGTATGTGAAAATTTGATCTATAAGTGTTCATATGATAGCTGGTTGGTCAGGTTTTAGGGGTTTAGTGTTTAGGGTTTAGTGTTTCATGTTATAGGGTTTAGCTAGGTTTATTTAGGGATTTAGGGGTTTAGGGTTGATACGTCATAAACGTATCTATAATTTTTGATGTTCCATGCTTGTTTAGTATCAACTTTTCTTTGTTTTGTCTACACTTTGAGGTATTTTTATACATTTTTTGGGACTAACCTATTAACAAGATGCCGCGGTGCTAGTTGCCTGTTTTCAGTTGTTTTTGGTTTTAGAAAAGATAGTAAGGAAATATTCTCGAAATTGGACGGGACAAAAGCCAAAGTCAATATTTCACTGAGGAGAACACAAAGACCGAAGGGAGACCGGGGGAGGGCCATGAGGCCTCCGCACCCTAGGGTGGTGAAGGGCCACCCTAGGGCACGCCGCCACCAGGTGTGGCCGCCTCGGGTGCCTCCCTGCCTCGCCTCTTTGCCTATATAAACCCCCCGATGCCAAAACCCTAAGTTCCCGATCAGATCTCCATGAAACAGTCTGTAGCCGCCGCCACCATCGTCCCTGATCGGGGGGATCTGAAGATCTTCCCAGCACCCTGCCGAAGGGGAGAGATCAGCCCGGAGGCCTTCTGCTTCACCATTCCAGCCTCCGGTATGATGCGTGGGTACTTCCACCTTGGACTATGGGTCCATACAGTAGCTAGATGGTGGTTTCTCCTCCCTTTTGCTACCATGTTTAGATCTTGTGAGCTCCGTTCATGACCAAGATCATCTATTTGTAATCATGCATGTTGTGTTTGTGGGGATCCGATGGATATTGGGATTACTATGTCAGATTTATTATTGATTCTATCATGTCTTATGATTATTGATTCTATCATGTCTGTGTTGTTTGAGATCTTGCATGCTCGCCGTTTCTAGTAGCTATCTTGGCCAAGTAGATGCTAGTGACTCCAAGAGGGAGTATTTATGCTCGATAGTGGGTTCATGCCTCTATTGAATCTGGGGAAGTGACATAAGTCTCTAAGGTTGTAGATGTTCTGTTGCTACTAGGGAGAAAACAACAATCTTTTGTTCATGGAACAATTGTATTGTTTACTTTACACATATTGCTTAATGCAGTTATCTGTTGCTTGCAACTTAATACTGGAGGGGGTTCGGATGATAACCTGAAGGTGGATTACTAGTCATAGATGCAGTTGGATGGCGGTCTATGTATATTGTTGTAATGCCTAATCAAATCTCATAGGATCATGAATGTCTAGTATTGCCTTGTTATGCCTTTCTCGGTCCTGTCAATTGCCCCGCTGTAATTTGTTTACCCAACATGTTATGTTATTTATCTTAAGGAGAACACCTCTAGTGAATTGTGGACCCCTGTCCAATCTTTACCATTGTTACATCTTCTACTATTACCGTTTACTTTCTGCAAGCAACCATTACCTTCCATACCATACGTTTAATCCTTTGTATTCAGCAAACCAGTGAGATTGAAAACCTCACTGTAAGTTGGGGGCAAAGTCTTGAGTTTGTGTTGTGCAGGATTCCAAGTTGTAGCAACACCTTGGGGTTGTTTCCTTGCTCCTACTGGTTCGATAACCTTGGTTTCATAACTGAGGGAAAACTTACTATCGTGCTCATCATACCTTCCTCTTGGGGTCTCCCAACGAAGCTCTACTATTGAGACACGTCAAGGATTTTTCTAGCGCCGTAGCTGAGGAGTTAAGGATAGCTTCACAAGGGGAGTCCTTCACAACCATTCTCTTTACTTTGTTTTTGTTTTGCTTAGTTTCTTTTGTTTAGTTTTGCTTGCTTATTTTTATCAAAAATTACAAAAAAAAATTAGTTTGGTTTGGTTTGCCTTCTCTTTTAAAAAACACAAAAAAATAGTTCCTACTTTAGTTGCTACCATGTCTAGTGTTGTTCCAATCACTGCGTCACCTATGGAAAGGATCTTTAATTTAAACAAGGAAGTGAAGAGAGTTCCAAATAAGCTTGGTCTAGAATTTCTGATTCACATGGAAAAACTGAGCCTAAAATGACTCTAGGCTTGGTTCTTAGTAGTTTCAACCATGGTCTTGCTCTTTGTTATAGATATGCTTTGGATGCTGTAACAGGAAAAGATTTTTTCCAATGTAATGAGGATGAATCTTTGGATGCCATAAAGAAGTTGATTACAATTTATAATTTGCCTAGCAAGTCTGATTCTTCCTTTATAAATATCTATGCTAGGTTGAACACTCTTGAGACCAGTACAGCTAGTTTGAAAGATTGCTATAACATGCTTAGAGAGCACCATGATTATGTTCCAATAAATTCCGAGCCTTCAAAATGGTTTCCTACAATAAAAGTTTCTATAAACAATGAAACTTTTGATGCTCGCTGTGATATCATGTCTGAATTTTGTCTTATGCCTAAAGATATCTATGGGTCTTTGAATCTGCGGGGACTTTCTGAAGGAGGGGAAGAAATATCTCTTACCAATAATGCAACTATATTACCCATTGGAATAGCTGAAGTGGTGTCTACAAATATCTCAGGGAAAGTGGTGTCTACTGATTATCTTGTTATTGAATGTGTAGGAAAAAGACAAATTACACTTGGAAGATCCCTACTAAAACTCCTTGGAGCAATAATAGAAGTGGGAAAAGGCATTATGCATTTTGCTTCTCCAATAAGCAATCATACATTACCTAAAGATAAGAGGAAAGATAAGAAAGGTAGGAGCAAGAAATTTGATGTTAATGCTTCTTCATTTGAAAATACTTGATTCTTGCTTCTTGTGCCTAACTGAAAAGCGTTAAAGAAAAGTACTTCTTGGGAGATAACCCAATAGTTTTCTTGAGCGTTGGAAGTTATTACTTCTGTAATAACCTCTCATTATCCTTTTTATTTGATTTTTTGCCAAGAATAACCTCTAATGAGAGGAAAGTAAGATTTGGGGAAGTTGCTGTCCCGAAACAGATTTTTGTGCTTCACTCTAAAAATTCGTGAAAAATCTCTGTATATCGGATTGATATGTAATTTTCTAAATAAATCCCCCTGGTTGTTATCTAACTTTAGTTAGTAAAACACTTTTTGATTTGAGCAACATAAGGTCTTCGAAAAAATCGGTTTTTACCTGCTGGTCTGTTTGACAGATTTCTGCCATTATTGCATTTGTCTCCTATCGATTTCTTTTTGAGTTCTCTTTGGTAAATTCATCCTTTTAAAGGGAATTGATATAGTTTGTGTTTTTAATGAATGTTTTGCTTTTTTGAAGCTAAACCCAAAGGTCTATTACTTTTGAATGCACTAATGTTGCTAATGAAGATTGTGTAAAGTTTTGTATGAAGGAAATTTTCGAGTGTAAGGAAAGAATGAAGTAATGAGATGAAGAATGGACAAAAGCTCAAGCTTTGGGATGCCACCCTGCTTCACCCCAAGAAATATTCAAGAGGTACAAGCGTCAAAGCTTGGGGATGCCCAAGGCATCCCCTTCTTCATCAATAAAAACCTCATGTCTATTTCTAGACACTTCGTTTTTATTGTTTCATGCATAGTTGTGTTGTTCTTGGAGCATCTTAGTTTTTGTTTTTGGTTTTTGTTTGCTTATTTTGCTTGAATAAAGTAGTTGGACCCCCGCTTTCGCTGTGTTGTTTCAAATTAGTTGATTGGTGTTGGAAAGGAGTAGAAAGTTTCATGCTTATAGTGGTACAAAGGGAGCTTGCTTTGACTGTGACTTAGACTTTATCATGTCATGCTAGATGTTGTTTTGACTTTATGCTTAGTGATTATTGCTACAGCATGACTTGTTCCAAAAAATTGGGATTGCTTAATGTGCCTTGAAAGAATCATGCGTTGTTTTAGCATACAGAAGCATAGTATTATGGTATTCTCCTTTGATGCTTTGTTTGGGTTGACTTGGCACATGCTCACACCAGCATCAGTGTTTATGGACGTGATTTATCCAACTAGATTTGTGGAAGTTCATCCATATTCTATGGAATACAGTAATTATTGGAATAACCATTATTCTCACAATACCGGAACAAAAAAACAATTATTAATACAAATCTTGAAGGAAAGCTTTGATGTCAACGAGAAACACAATAACACTTTATTTGTTTTTATGAACATCATCACATATTCTTTTTCTAGTTATTTAGGTGTGTTGTTATATATAACACTTCATACCAACAAATTCGGTATCCAATATTAGTATCCAATATCCAAGAACCACATTGTTTAACATGGAAAGAATACACCCATAACGTGTATATCATCTATAGACCGAAGCTGGACTTTTCTACTCTTTTTCCTTTCTTCCAAATATTTACCAGGTTCTCTTTCAACTTTTAAAAGAATATATAAACATCAATAGTGGTGCCATACATATGACACATAGTCCAAATCCCGTTAGTCAAACACTAATATCCTTGGACTTGCACTTTTGATGTAGATCACAATCATCAAATGTTTGGCCTCTTTCAAATTTCATTCCATTTAGTAATCCTTTTAATGTAGTAAACACCTACATCTTCCATCAATCCTTATCATCGCAACTTTCATGAGCAAGATAATATATCTTATAAAGGTGAATTGCGAGTATAATGTTAGTTCCGAAAACCTTTTGGGAGATCGGGACGCCTAGCGTCTCCAACCTTTGCAAATTATCATACAATATGAGAACATGTATCTTACTAAAATTATATTCTATCATATTGCAACCAAACATTGTTTCAGATATCGTAATATCTTTCACGTATGATGGTTTCTGAAATAATTCTTTTACCTCCTAGATAACCTTGATACTGAAACAACTTTCGAATATCAAAGATCATGGAGGCAAGCATGATGTTTTACTAACGTTGGAACTGTTACTCTTGATTCAATACTACTTATTGAATTTCATGGAGTAGGTGAGGTTTTGCTGAAAGTTTGACATAGTACTTAAAACTTTAGATTGACACTCATAAAACAATATGACACCAATTCGTAAAGTAAAAATTCCAAAATCCTATAGTTATGGTATCTCAATTATAGCTAAACACAAGGTAGTAAACGAATGCCAGCGACTACAACGAACTATGCAAATTCACTTTGATTCAGTTTATGATAAATTGAGTTCAAATTTTATCACATTACTATGTGAACTCCCATTCAAAAACGACATCCATAGTCATTTTTAGTGATTACATGAACCAAATTCACTACGCCACGATCGATCATCACGAGTGGTGATACAGTTCCAACGGCGAGCATCGTATGGGCATCATATCATCCATATGACTCATGCTTTACCTTTCGGTTCATGTTCCGAGGCTATGGATGTACTTGCTAGGCTTGCCAAGTAATAATCTTAGTACTCGTATGTATAAAACTTTCTTACACCCGTTGTATGCGAACATAGAGTCTATCACACCTGACAATCATGTGGTGCATCGAAACGACAAACTTTATTAACTGTGCATACTAATGAATAACATATTATCATCTTGATATTCAGTAGGAGGGATCATCTTATAATGTTACCTCCAAGTTCTAAGCTAGACATAAGCATAAATAATATGCAAACAAATATCATATGTAAAAGTGACATGATATGGTTCTTGCACTTGATCACTATCTTGTGCATCATGGTATGATCTCTATCATTCCATTTGTGTCATGCCAAGGTCTATGGCGCTCCCACTTATTTGTTATAATTCCTGACAGTATCTTACCATACTAAATTTATAACATTTACCATATCATGACACACGTCCAACAAAAATAAATATAGACGCCTCTAATTTATATTTTGCATGTTTTACGTGAATGTGGGCTTTCTATGAGAGAACCTTTCTACATGCAAACTTTAACCACAATAGTGATAACCAAGTTATAGCAAACCGTTGTAAATCAGATATTAACTATAGTGGGAGAGACAGACACCCTCTAGCCACATATGCAAAACTAGTTGCATGTCAAGCATGGAACAGGTCTCACGTGTGAGGACATGTAAAGTTTGTCTGGGACGCTTCATCCCACTATGCCGCTAATATCCAACGTAAATGAAAGTTTGCAATAACAAGATCATCAACACCCACATCTCCATGTGTTCTAACAGTACAAATCATCTATGCATAGACATAGCTCTGATACCACTGACGGGATTTGTTGCATAGAAAACAAAAAATCCTACGATTGCAACTGCAAGATCGAATCTAGGCGATATTTTTTAATGGTTTCAGAACGAATCACCCTTGAAGACCCTAAGAGGGATAACGTTCCCATAAACAAACATGGTTGGTGTACATGGTCGTCCTCAAGGACGTGAAGACGATCAGCACCACAAAGGGCAGCGCCTTCGTAATCGGTCACACATACGGTTTGCCGACGACTACCGTCCCTTGCTAAATGTTGGGCAGCGAAAGTAGCGGATCCTTGGGAACTCCGGAAACACTACGGTATGGTAGTGATGGTGGTGTAGAAGATCTTGAGCAGGGGTTCGCCTAAGAACCATACTCATGGCAATGGACAAGGCTGGCAAGGGGAGGAACATGCCAATCAAAGGGCATATGAAAGAGATGGAATGATGTGTTTAGAGGGGGTCTCCACCTCCTACTTTTATAGGATAGGGGGATGCGGCCAAAGTGCATAAACCAGCCCCTAGTGGTGCCCTCACCTCTCCCCTCTTGACAGTAGTGGAGTCTCCACTCACACAAATCAAATGGTCACCATAATTCCATTAATTCCCACTCAAAAATCAAAGGTCATCCAATTAAAGCACTTTAATTCACTTGGTTTAATGCCATCAATTTAATGAACACTTCAATTAATGAGTAATTCATTTAATTGTAACACCGCGGTTCTGAAAAGACCGTGGCTTCTATGTGACATGCCAATCCCTGGATCGGTTCATTGGCCCACAATAGAATAAGATGAATAACATAGCAAAATATCTGTGTATCATGAATAACAAAGATCCAGAGTACCATTATTACAATAAAAGCTTAGCCCAAGGCTAGCTCAAATTATTCAGGTAGCAACTTAAATAAAGTAAATCCTCCATTCTTCAAATTGCCCACAAGTGAACAAGTGCCGAGTGGAGTACCGTGACCTATATCGATTACTCAGAATCGGAATAACCTGCAACTTGAAACGTAGCAGCCCCGAAGGGTCAATACATGGAATGTATGGCAAGTAGAGCTAGTAAAGGAGACAATAGTACTAACAACTACATGCATATTTGGCAAGTGGAGCTGTGTCTGGCTAGCATT
This sequence comes from Avena insularis, assembly GCA_023614405.1. Taxonomy (NCBI): domain Eukaryota; kingdom Viridiplantae; phylum Streptophyta; class Magnoliopsida; order Poales; family Poaceae; genus Avena; species Avena insularis. The sequence goes on along the minus strand of CM042689.1, from coordinate 189,284,090 downwards.
TGCAAATACATTTGTCCTACTTTCATAAACAGATTTTGATTTTTTTTGAAAAGATCCCAATTAAGTTAACCCAACAATGTTAAAACAATTATGAAATTGGAATGAGCGAGAAACATGTCATGGAATCAATATCAAGCAACTCAGTTGTCCATAACCGGGGACACGGCTAATCGATTAGATTATACACCTGGGGTTAGTACACTTTACCCATGTGACTTGGCCAGCCCAGCTCGTACCATCACTCTCATTTTGAGTGGTGATAGGGAGAAGTCCAAGAAGAGACTGTTCGGGAAGTAGCTCCTCAATCCCGACGCGCACCGGTCCAACCTACCAAAATTCTACATCTCTGGATACGCGGGTTCGAGTTACCACAACCTACTAAGTCCAACCAACCGCCCATTTCATTATTGGCACATGGTTGTACACGTAAGCTACACAATAAAGAAGCCAAACATTCTCTCTTGATACCTGGGTGCCTTTCCGCAATAAACCACCAAAAATTATCAATCCCATCACACCCAGGAGATTCATTGATTAAGTTGTTTTAGTTTTCACAAACCAATACTTTTAGAAACAAGTCTCAATGATGTAACCCAGCCCTCGTTCAACATAGCATGGCTAAGCACATCTACCAACGGTGGTTCATCTACAAGGAAGGCCCTACCACATAATAGGACATAGCATAGCGATAGTATCATCATACACATGCATCTACAAAATACACGACAATGCATTGAAAATAGTAGGACGATATCATAAACAAAGTAGCATCTACTTGCCTTGGTTGTAGCGGTCGGAAGAACAATCCACACACGAGCAAGCGTTGCACTCGTCACAATCTACACGATACAATTGCAATCATAAACAAACAATCCACAAGCATATGCAACAAAGATGATGCATGAAGGTATGCAAGGCAAGTGAATTGGTGCTACAGCTGCACCACATAATCCTATGCAATAATACTACTGATTGCATGCATGGAAAATAGTTTTAGCGCTAGGAAAACTATTACGCAAAAAGTAATGCTCAAAACTAGAGCTAGAACTCAAATAATTCACTATCGATAGTATACTGTTTGTAAAATCTTGGGAAAATTCTACAGTATAGGCATTTCTAATTAGGAACAGTACCAACTGGAATTACTCAAAAAGGAATTATAAAACTCCCCGAGTAATTAAAACACTGCAGAAAGCCACTAGACAGTTTCTGTAGAAGATTTACAATAAGCCTATCTTTTTAATTCACGATGAGATTCCCCTCGTTCCACTGAATCCAGGGACATGTCGTACGCAATTTTTGGAGCTACGGATCTTTTTCTACGAATTAATTACTCCAAAAAGTCCATTAACCTATTTGATTACACTATACTAAATCTTGCTGCAAAAGTCTGAACCAAAGGTACAGCAAGATTCTACACGACTTACTGAACCTACACATATTTTATTTGCAATTTTTGTCCCAGCGGTTTAATTTCTACGCAATTTACAAGTTTCTACCGAAATCTGTCAACTAAAACGATTAATCTAAATTACCGATCAATCGTTCTGGACTGGTCAACGAAGTCTTGACTGGCGCTGACTGGGCGTCTGACTAGTCAACGCCTGGAACTGACCGGTCAACGGCTGATCTGAACCGCTGATCTGAAATCTAACGGCGGCTGCAGACTCACCGGGAACGAACGGCGAAACGAACGGCGGCGAGTTTCGGACGGTGGCGGCAATCGGTTCAGCGGCGCTTTCTCTGCTGAAAGAGACAACAACATGGATCAAGACGGTCACGCAACGGCGGCGCGGGACGGTGGCACGGCGCGCGAGGCGTGCGTGCATGCGGGCGAGCGCGAAGAAGCGGCCAATGTGGCGAAGGGCGCGCGTGGCGCGGCAGCGGGGTGGCGGCGAGGCGGGCGGCGAAGGCGGGGCGGCGCTGGCGGTCGCAGGCGCAGCGTGCGCAGCAAAGAAAGCGGCGGGCGTGTGGCGGAGCGGCGGCAGGACCGAGGCGCGCGGCAGCCGGTGGAGCGGCAGCGGGCGGCGCCATGAGGCGGCGGCGGGCGCGTGGCCGCGCGGTGTAGCAGCGGCGGCGGCGCAGGGCACGGAACCAGGCGGGGGCGTTATGTGGGGCCCTCGTGGGGTCCTAGTCCCATTCGGCCAGATTCGGGCCTTGATTGGAAAAGGACTCGGAAAACGGCCCGTTTTTCTATCTTTTAATAAAACGGCCGCAACTTTTCCGTACAAGCTCCGAATCGAGCGATTCTCGCTCCTACGGTTTTGTAAAATCGAGGGGAACAATCTAGGGTCAAGGGTTGGGCGAAACCACTAGGCTACAAGGGTGGCAACACTAGTTTTTCTAATGCCTCCCGCGGGAGCCTCGTAGAAGAAAAAGAAAAGGATTTCGAAAATAGCGTTTCGCCGATTCTTTTCAATCGACGGTTTTGCATGGAAAAGTATGATGCAATGATATGAATGATATGCAGAACCAAATCTAAAATTTGGGATGTGACAAGACTAACCCCCTTAAGATGAATCTCGTCCTCGAGATTCGGCGCGGCTAGTAAATAGGTGTGGGTAGTCCTCTCGGATGTCATCCTCACGCTCCCAAGTGGCTTCCTCTTCGGTGTGGTGGCTCCACTGTACCTTGCAAAACTTGATTGTCTTGGTACGGGTAGTCCTCTCCGCTGTCTCCGGAATCTTGACCGGTTTCTCCTCATAGGTCAAATCGTTCTCAAGCTAAACCTCCTCTAGCAGTACAGTGTCTCTCAATGGTGTATCCACCATCTCCGGATAGCACTTTTTCAGCTGGGATACGTGGAACACATTATGAACAGCGGACAGAGCCTCTGGCAACTCCAACTGATAAGCAACTTCTCCTTTGCGTGCTAGGACCCTGTACGGTCCAATAAATCGAGGTGCCAGCTTACCCTTAATTCCAAATCTCTTGATTCCACGAAGTGGCGATACTCTGAGGTATGCTCTATCGCCTATATCATACACCACTTCCTTGCGCTTGGCGTCAGCGTAGCTCTTCTGCCTTGATTGTGCTACCTTTAGCATGTCCCTAATCAAGGCGACCTTCTCCTCAGTGTCCTTGATCAAATCAGGTCCAAACAACTGGCGTTATCCTACTCCATCCCATAGCAATGGTGTCCGGCACCGTTTCCCATATAGCACATCGAACGGTGACGTCTTGATGCTGGTTTGATAGCTGTTGTTGTAGGAAAACTCAGCATATGGCAAATTCTCATCCCAACTAGAGCCATGAGCCAAAGCGCAACCTCTCAGCATGTCCTCCAAAATCTGATTCACCCTCTCGGTCTGTCCATCAGTCTGTGGGTGAAATGCTGTGCTAAACTCCAACCTAGTACCAAGTGACTCGTGCAGCTGGCGCCAGAAGTGTGAGGTAAATTGGGTGCCTCTATCAGATACGATACTCTTGGGAACTCCATGTAGGCACACAATTCTGTCCATGTAAATCTTGGCCAACTTTGCACTCGTATGGGTCGTCTTCACTGGTATAAAGTGGGCTACCTTGGTCAAATGGTCGACCACTACCAAAATAGAGTCATATCCTGACCTGGTCCTGGGCAATCCTGTGATAAAATCCATTCCCACTCTATCTCACTTCCAATCCGGCACGGGCAATGGCTGTAGCAAACCTGTTGGCTTCTGGTGTTCCGCTTTCACTCGGCTACATACATCACATAGGGCAATATGCTCTGCGATGTCTCCCTTCATGTTGTTCCACCAGAATTTGTCATTTAGGTCCATATACATCTTTGTATTGCCCGGATGTATGGAATACGGCAAGTCATGAGCTTCCTGCAGAATCAACTTCCTTAACTCCGGATCGTTGGGAACACACAAACGATCTCCATACCACAAGGTACTTTGCTCATCCTCGCGGAATTCCTTTGCTCTGATACCATCTTGTAACACCGCGGTTCTGAAAAGACCGTGGCTTCTATGTGACATGCCAATCCCTGGATCGGTTCATTGGCCCACAATGAATAAGATGAATAACATAGCAAAATATCCGTGTATCATGAATAACAAAGATCCAGAGTACCATTATTACAATAAAAGCTTAGCCCAAGGCTAGCTCAAATTATTCAGGTAGCAACTTAAATAAAGTAAATCCTCCATTCTTCAAATTGCCCACAAGTGAACAAGTGCCGAGTGGAGTACCGTGACCTATATCGATTACTCAGAATCGGAATAACCTACAACTTGAAACGTAGCAGCCCCGAAGGGTCAATACATGGAATGTATGGCAAGTAGAGCTAGTAAAGGAGACAATAGTACTAACAACTAAATGCATATTTGGCAAGTGGAGCTGTGTCTGGCTAGCATTTGCAAATACATTTGTCCTACTTTCATAAACAGTTTTTGATTTTCTTTGAAAAGATCCCAATTAAGTTAACCCAACAATGTTAAAACAATTATGAAATTGGAATGAGCGAGAAACATGTCATGGAATCAATATCAAGCAACTCAGTTGTCCATAACCGGGGACACGGCTAATCGATTAGATTATACACCCTGCAGGGGTTAGTACACTTTACCCATGTGACTTGGCCAGCCCAGCTCGTACCATCACTCTCATTTTGAGTGGTGATAGGGAGAAGTCCAAGAAGAGACTGTTCGGGAAGTAGCTCCTCAATCCCGACGCGCACCGGTCCAACCTACCAAAATTCTACATCTCTGGATACGCGGGTTCGAGTTACCACAACCTACTAAGTCCAACCAACCGCCCATTTCATTATTGGCACATGGTTGTACACGTAAGCTACACAATAAAGAAGCCAAACATTCTCTCTTGATACCAGGTGCCTTTCGCAATAAACCACCAAAAATTATCAATCCCATCACACCCAGGAGATTCATTGATTAAGTTGTTTTAGTTTTCACAAACCAATACTTTTAGAAACAAGTCTCAATGATGTAACCCAGCCCTCGTTCAACATAGCATGGCTAAGCACATCTACCAACGGTGGTTCATCTACAAGGAAGGCCCTACCACATAATAGGACATAGCATAGCGATAGTATCATCATACACATGCATCTACAAAATACACGACAATGCATTGAAAATAGTAGGACGATATCATAAACAAAGTAGCATCTACTTGCCTTGGTTGTAGCGGTCGGAAGAACAATCCACACACGAGCAAGCGTTGCACTCGTCACAATCTACACGATACAATTGCAATCATAAACAAACAATCCACAAGCATATGCAACAAAGATGATGCATGAAGGTATGCAAGGCAAGTGAATTGGTGCTACAGCTGCACCACATAATCCTATGCAATAATACTACTGATTGCATGCATGGAAAATAGTTTTAGCGCTAGGAAAACTATTACGCAAAAAGTAATGCTCAAAACTAGAGCTAGAACTCAAATAATTCACTATCGATAGTATACTGTTTGTAAAATCTTGGGAAAATTCTACAGTATAGGCATTTCTAATTAGGAACAGTACCAACTGGAATTACTCAAAAAGGAATTATAAAACTCCCCGAGTAATTAAAACACTGCAGAAAGCCACTAGACAGTTTCTGTAGAAGATTTACAGTAAGCCTATCTTTTTAATTCACGATGAGATTCCCCTCGTTCCACTGAATCCAGGGACATGTCGTACGCAATTTTTGGAGCTACGGATCTTTTTCTACGAATTAATTACTCCAAAAAGTCCATTAACCTATTTGATTACACTATACTAAATCTTGCTGCAAAAGTCTGAACCAAAGGTACAGCAAGATTCTACACGACTTACTGAACCTACACATATTTTATTTGCAATTTTTGTCCCAGCGGTTTAATTTCTACGCAATTTACAAGTTTCTACCGAAATCTGTCAACTAAAACGATTAACGAAATTACCCAGTCAAGCGGTTCATTGATCGTCAACGAAGCTGACTGGGCGCTGACTGGACGTCTGACTAGTCAATGCCTGGAACTGACCGGTCAACGGCTGATCTGAACCGCTGATCTGAAATCTAACGGCGGCTGCGGACTCACCGGAAACGAACGGCGGCGAGTTTCGGACGGTGGCGGCGATCGGTTCTGGCGTCGGCGTTTCTCCTGTGAGAAAGAGACAACACAGCGGATCAAGACGGTCACGCTTGGCGGCGCTGACGGTGGTACGCGCGCGGCGTGTGCATGCGGGCGAAGCGCGAAGCGCTGCCTGTGGCGAAAGTCTGTGAGCAGCCAGCCAAGGCTGCCAGCAGCGTCGCGTCTTGCAGCAAGGCAATGGCGCGGCGGCGGCGGTGTGTCGTGTACGCGGGCGGCGCAGCCCAAGCGGCCTTGGCGAGCAGCGAGGCAGTGGAAGCGGCGGCGGCGGCTGAGGCGGCGCACGCAGCGAGGCGTGGCGGCAGCGTACGAGGCGGTGGCGGCGATCCAGAGGCGAGGTGGCGATGCAGGCCAGGAGGCTGCCTCTTATGTGGGGCCCCCTCGTGGGGTCCTAGTCTGATTCGGCGCGCGGTTGGAAAAGGACTCGGAAAACGGCCCGTTTTTTTATCTTTTAATAAAACGGCCGCAACTTTTCCGTACGAGCTCCGAATTGAGCGATTCTCGCTCCTACGGTTTTGTAAAATCGAGGGGAACAATCTAGGGTCAAGGGTTGGGCGAAACCACTAGGCTACAAGGGTGGAAACACTAGTTTTTCTAATGCCTCCCGCGGGAGCCTCGTAGAAGAAAAAGAAAAGGATTTCGAAAATAGCGTTTCGCCGATTCTTTTTAATCGACGGTTTTGCATGGAAAAGTATGATGCAATGATATGAATGATATGCAGAACCAAATCTAAAATTTGGGATGTGACATTAATGAACACATTAAAATTTAGGGATTTCTATTTTCGTGTCCCTAGTTCGTTAGTTGTACTCACTTTTCCCCAGCCGCTTAGTTTTTCCTCACTTTTGTCCAGCTCCTATTATGGAACTCTCACATGGGTCTGAAACTTGCTCTCTGTCGCCTAAATTGGAAGATTTCTTTTTTGTTATTTTTATGATTAGCTTTTTAAGATCGCCTTTTCCCCTTTATGTCGCTAATAGTTGTTATTTTTTCCCAAAAAGGAAGCAAATCTAGAGCAGCTTATCTCTTCATTCATGGTTCCTTTTGGCCCTCGTATTTTCCCAATCTGGCAGAAAATCTAACCAGCACCATAAATATGTAGATGAACATAGCAGATATAGATAAAGCAACTAATAAAGGGTTATATAGTACGATACTATAACACCCTCGGATCGGCCCTATGCAAGTTTTAGCGATTCCCGCCAAACCCGCATAGAAACGATTCAAAGGCGCCCATCAGGCACTTGTGTGCGGGTGGAAAACTAAGTAATATCATTACACAATAGTCTATGACGGAACCCATAGAACATATATACAACGGCGACTCAAAGAGTCAAGAATAGAGATATACAATACGAAGATCCAAATCACCTTTAGAACGATACAGTGTCCGAGTACAGACAAGATGCAAATTGGGATAAGAGCCCTGAAGAATAACCAATGGCGTCCATAACCCTGCCCAGTCCAAGCCGGAAGGGTAACCCTGCTAACGCCGTCGATCTCAAAACCTGCTAAAACAAAAGGGGTGCCTGCAAAGGGCAAAGGAAAAAGAGAGCGGTCAATACTGAGGCCAGTACACGACGAGACTAGAATTCGGCGGTCCTCGACTACATAGGTATGGTGGACTGAAGCGGCGACGAAGCATGCACTAAACAACCTATAGAGACTCGATACAACTATCAGCTATCTGAGAGGGATAAGAAAGACCTATTCGGAACCAACCTGTTACTACCACCAATCATACCCATCCTGGTGTTTCCCCCTCGATACCAATCAAGGAAGTCATACCGAGTAAACTCACACAGTTGGCAATTTTATCCATTCCCTTATAGTTGCGGAAATTACTAGTCAGATATAGGTAGCATGAGTCATCCTGATAACATAAGCAGTGGGCAGTTTTAGATAACCATTCTGTTGCCGTTGCAGTACTTACTAGTCAAATACATATACCATGAGACATCCCAAAACCAGCAGTTGTTGGTACTTTCATTTAGCCATTCAGTTGTAGTGAAGCTGATTACTAGTCATTATAAAGTCAAATTTATAGCACTACTTTAGTTATAGTTATCTATGATCGAGATAGTATGCTCCAAGTCGTCCGTAACCGCGGACACGGCTTTCAGAAAGTTTTACCCTGCAGGGGGGCACAAATAGCAACACACGCACGATCAACCTCGAAAAAAAACAAATGAAAACCCAATGAGGCATCATGACAGAGAAATTGCAAGATTCATATAATATTTCAGGGGTCCACCCCACCAAGCTACCCGCGATGAAGTTGGCCGGCTTTGGAACGGACCTAGAGGTTTGCGTTAATGGATGTAAACGACTGGGAACCCGAAAGTGTGACTGGTCTTGTCGATACCGCGAAAACACTCCGCTTACCTAAACAAGACAAAGCACTTTCCATAATCATACATAAAAAGAAGCATGGCATAAGTACATGATAGTAACGAAGCCCCAAACTACTTTGTGGCCCCAGGAAATAATATATGACTCAAGCTCTGGCTAAGGGGATTCATGGTCCCACATACGGATAGTGCGAATATTTAAAGAACAGGTATCAAGTACTCAGGGTTCTACGGGACACAAGTGGACGGTTAAAAACCAAATAACATCTATTTCCCACCTGTGCCTTTGCATTATTTACCTACTTTCAATTTTAGTCACTAAATTGTAATTAAAGCCATGATCATCTCCAACATAAAGCATATGGCAGTCTTTCAACAACTATGGTACTTGACGACACGCAACAGCACTTGAGCAAGCGACTATGACACGCAAGTCCAACTATCTACCAAACAACAGGTAATAGGATGTGTCCAAGGCAATATAAGGCTGCAAGGGATATCACGGGTACGAAAACTAGAGCATCGCAACACGGATAACAATAGATCAACAGGAGGAAATAAAGACTATAAAAGTAAAATAGGTAGAAAGGGGGAGAATGCTCGCCTAAAAACATTGCTGAAGGTTCATCCAAAGATCGGGTCAACTCTCGCATCAACTCATCGGCCTAATCCGCGAAGAAGCAAAGCACTAGAAGAAACACCGGATGCACTATTTAATACTATGGCAAAAGATCGGGCATGATGCATGTATGATGTATGACATGGCAAAGATGCGGTGCAGTTAGACAATATTAAGCGGAAACGGGGTCCTGACAATTAGTTAGTAGGTTTAGGTTGTTTAGATACCCCGCAATTTAAATGTTGTCTTAACATGGTAAAACATAGTATCGGTTCGCTACCCAAATTTAAATGCGGGCCAATATAAGACTAGAGAAGCCCGCATATGGCCTCCATATTTAATTATGAGATGAATCAGCATAAGGCCCCCAAACCACATTATATGTATGCAAGCCTGACAATTTAGTTATGCAACAAGATATATATCATTTAATAAAATAGGGGCTCAGAAAAGGGATCACACATGGGGTCGGCGATCTTGGGGTTCCGAGGGTTCGACGGGTTTGGTCGCGTCGGGATCGGCTTCGGATCGGGGCCTCGGGGTCTTGGGATTCGCTTCCGTGTGGCGATCTTGTCGCTCCGTGTAGGCGTCCTCGGTGTCGGGGTGGTCGATGTCGGACTCGGATGGGCATCGGGGTTCATCGGATTCGGGTAGGAGGACTTGGCGTTCCATGTCGGCGACCATCAGGTATGATGTCGTTTGTCGACGGAGATCTTGCATCGGCGCCGATGGTCTTCGAGTGGTAATCCGGTGGTCCTTCATGTTCGTGTTTCAACATTTGTACCAGAAACTTCTCTTTGCATTGGTCTCGGACATCAGTCGATCTTGGCGATAGCACTTGGGGTACCACTACCATCGGTGGCGGGTGGCTCCTTGATCCGAAGAACTTGGCTTGTCAGTGATCTGGATGAATCGCAAACAGACATGGTTGCTAAACAGCGACAGGAAAGGGTCGGTCTCAAAACAACAGGAAGCCACCAAAAACAACGGAGGACGCCCAGGAGGCGACGTCCTAGCAGCTGCACGCGGCAGGAGAAAACTCGGCGACATGAACCTAGAGATGGTGTAGAGGAGGTGCTCGGGCGGCGGCAATGACGGTCGACGTGGCTCTGCCCGCGGGAGGGAGAGGAGGCGACGGCGACCCGGGGAGATGGAGGTCAGCGAGGCTTGGGGTCTACCGCAGCGGATGATGCAGGGGCGGCAAGCCTTAGGGATAGGGCTAGGCGGCGCGATGGGAGAGACGAGGGAGGAGGGAGACGCGGGGAGGGCTTCGCGTAGCGGGAGAGACGGGGAGCGTGCGAGGGAGGTAGAGAGCCATGCCGGCTCGACGTCGAGGCGCTGGCCAGAGGAGAGGGGCGTGGCGGCAAGCGAAGGACAGCGGCGGCGGGTCAGGAACGAGAAACATGGAGACGGGGCGGGGGCATCGCGTGAGGAGCGAGGCCTCGCGGCCGAACGGGTGGGGATTGAGCGGGTGGGTCCGGGGTGAGGAGCGGGATGGAGTCTGGTGGGAGGCGGCGTGAGCGTGTCGTGCGTGTTGTCACCGATGGGGTGCGTGGCTGTGTGGTGGTGTGTTGTGCGCGCGAGGGATGAAAAAATGGGTGGCGGCGGCGGCTGTAGAGGGGATGTGGAGATTAGGGTTTATAGGATAGAAAAGCTAGGGTTTGGTCTAGAAGGTTTGGGCCGATTGGGGTGGTAGGTGGCCTGGCTTTTGGGCCGCGCTGCCTCCCCCGATCAAGACATTATTTAAAAAATATTGTTTATTTTAGTTTTAGTAAAATATTTTGTAATTAGTTTTAGATAAACAAAATATCCAGAAGCGTCTAGGGAATTGATTTGAAATAAAGACGCGGTATTTAGGAAAACAAAAATAGACTTTGTAAAATAGTTTGAGGCAAAATAATATGCATGGTGATGTCATGATGATGCACATAATAAAATTAATAGCGATTTTCTAGTAGTGGATTTACCCGTCATGATGATGCACATAACAAAATAATATCCATGATGATGATGTCATGTAGATGTCGTCAGCAAAGAAGCCATTGAACTAGCCGGACTTCATCTTCCTCAGCACCTGACGAGTCTTGGTGTCCATGGACTCATCGTCGCTGCAGACGTCGCTGCTATCCACCTATTACAAAAAACAGTAGCGTGCAATAAGGACATGATTGAGATACCGTGATTATCGGGATTGATTACTTGCATAAATTAACCAATTGAGATCCCCTGATTATTCCCCAATCCCCAAATCTCAAACCAAATCGAATACTGATCCCAACTACAGATCGGTGCTAGTACCGATCCCAACTATAGATCGGTGCTAGTACTGATCCCAACTATAGATCGGTTCTAGTACTGATCCCAACTACAGATCGGTGCTAGTACTGATCCTAACTAGGGGCATTCATCGAAATACGAGATCTAACACACGAGGATTAGCTACTGTAAAAATACCTAGCATCCACCGATTAGACGAGCCCTAATAACACATGATCTAACATCCAACAATGGGAATCGGGGAAGAACAAAGGAAGGGGAGAAAACCCTAGTTACCTCTGACCATGGGTCGACTAAGCTGGTGTCGAAGGGGTTCTCCGGCCTAATATAATCATTGTCCCCACAGGGGTCCCAGCCGTGCGCGATCTGCAGGAGAACGGCAGGGGCCTGTACTTGGACGAGGGCCTTCTCGCTGGCGGCTACGGCGGAAGCAGGGACGGGGGTCTGGACGGGGATGGCGGCTGCCTTCAATGCCTCTACGGGTGCCAGTACAGGGACGGGGCCTCCTCGTCGGCCTCCTTGGAGGCGACGATGGCCACCGTGTCGTTCTTCTCCATCGCCGGCGTGGTTGGGGTTTTCTTGGGGGTTTGCAGAAGGTGATGGGATAGTGGAGATGGTTGCGTGAGTGAGTGAGCGAGTGAGTGATGGGTGAGAGTGAGGAGGCCTCTATAAATGTGAAGGGAGGAGACATGCACAACCACCGTGTACCACGTAACTTGCGTCACAGGCGCTTACGAGCACCGTGCACGCCTGCACACGTCTGCAAGCACGCTCGCCACGCTTTTCCCTCGTGTCTAACCTTGGCCACTTAGTTGTGCTCAGGTATACCCTCGAGTGTAGCACTGGCAGTTTGGTTGTACTCAGTTTTGCCCTCTAGTACTAACACTACCGTGTGAAATATACTCACTTTTACCCTCCGGTGGCTGGTCAACAGAGAGTCAACGAATGGGTTTGAGCTAGATAATTGAGTCATTTTATGCACAACAAATTTAAAAAGATCAAAACATAGTGGCATCTATCCAGGGAGTCTTATTATATGACCTGCCACCATAAGAAATGTATATAAATTAAGTTTTAACCTAAATCACCTACTATCTATGAAGGTTCATGGCTTTCTACTCAAGCCTCTCCCCAAAACATCCCTCCCCAAAACATAATTTGTCTGAATCAGGAAATAATTGTCAAACTGATGTATATTTGAATTTCAAATAGTTTGATGTATGCTAATATGTATTTTATTGTATAAAAGAAGCATTTTCTATTTTTTAAATCTCTTTTTATTTTATATTTGAACCCCTTGTCAGTTTTTCCCTTGGTTTTTAAGTTCTACTAAGTTTTCCCCTCCCTCTTAGTGATAAACTCTCACACCTGTGCTCATCTTGGCTGCTACGCTCTGATTGGTCGAGATAGTTGTCACGCGGATCGTACCCACCAACCGTTGATCCTCTGATCGATCCTCTGTGATCTAGCGGACAGGATAACCCCTGTATCTATCGGGGGGCACCCTTTATCCATGCAAAATAACGAGTTTGCCCCTGATGCTTTAACTCCATAAACAAATGATTTTGAATATAATTTGAAGGGAAAGTGTTCAAAGGTGTATAATTTTTGCATTATATTTCACTCCATATCCTAAGTGCGATTTCAAACAGTTCAAAGGTGTATAATTTTTGCCATATGCAACTTTATGCATTACATCCCTACATTCTATGAAAATGAAAATGATAATATCTCAAGATTTTCTTAGCACATCATTATCACGTATTAAGTGTGATTTCACGGTGCTCAAAGGTAAACACCATTTTCCTTTACATTAAGAGTTGTATAATTTTTCAATTTGAAAGTATTCAAGAGTAGTGTCAATTATAAACACTCTTTTACATTAAGAGTTGTATAATTTTTCAATTTAAAAGTGTTCAAGAGTAGTGTCAATTATAAACACTCTTTTACATTAAGAGTTGTATAATTTTTCAATTTGAAAGTGTTCAAGAGTAGTGTCAATTATAAACACTCTTTTACATTAAGAGTTGTATATTTTTTAAAATTTGAAAGTGTTCAAGAGTTGTGTCAATTATAAACACTCTTATACATTAAGAGTTGTATAATTTTTTAAATTTGAAAGTGTTCAACAGTAGTGTCAATTATAAACACTCTTTTACATTAAGAGTTGTATAATTTTTTCAATTTGAAAGTGTTCAAGAGTTGTGTCAATTATAAACAATCTTTTACATTAAGAGTTGTATGGTTTTTTTTATTTGAAAGTGTTCAAGAGTTGTGTCAATTATAAACACTCTTTTATATTAAGAGTTGTATGGTTTTTTTAAATTTGAAAGTGTTCAAGAGTTGTGTCAATTATAAACACTCTTTTACATTAAGAGTTGTATAATTTTTTAAATTTGAAAGTGTTCAAGAGTTGTGTCAATTATAAACACTCTTGTACATTAAGAGTTGTATAATTTTTTTAAATTTGAAAGTGTTCAATAGTAGTGTCAATTATAAACACTCTTTTACATTAAGAGTTGTATAATTTTTTCAATTTGAAAGTGTTCAAGAGTTGTGTCAATTATAAACAATCTTTTACATTAAGAGTTGTATGGTTTTTTTATTTGAAAGTGTTCAAGAGTTGTGTCAATTATAAACACTCTTTTATATTAAGAGTTGTATGGTTTTTTTAAATTTGAAAGTGTTCAAGAGTTGTGTCAATTATAAACACTCTTTTACATTAAGAGTTGTATAATTTTTTAAATTTGAAAGTGTTCAAGAGTTGTGTCAATTATAAACACTCTTTTACATTAAGAGTTGTATATTTTTTTAATTCGAAAGTGTTCAAGAGTTGTGTCAATTACAAATACTCTTGTACATTAAGAGTTGTATAATTTTTTTAATTTGAAAGTGTTCAAGAGTAGTGTCAATTATAAACACTCTTTTACATTAAGGGTTTTATAATTTTTTTAATTTGAAAGTGAATCGCTAGCCATGCTAGAGTTGTGTAAATTATAGTTTCAGACCGCGCGAGAGTTTCATAATTATAAACACTCTTGTAAACCAACTGAATCGACACTGATCTAGGGGAATTTACAATAGATTTTACGGAGATTTTATCTATCTCTGAGAGTTATGGAGGTTGAAACCACCGCTGGGAAGTAAAATCCAGAGAGATATTGTTCACAACCACGAATTACGCCAGCACTGGATCAATCCTATTCAAAAATTAAGGTAGTTAGTTGAGCATCAGCGATTCGCGTTCAAATACTGCCAATAATCAACCCACAAAAGGGAAACAATGCTTACCCAGATGGAATCCATGCGTTAGATCCCTATGATTCCACCCAATCTTCTCTGTGCTCGATGTGGATGGACAGTGCACCAGCCGGCGTTGCAATACTGTTCCGCGGAAGGGGTAGATCTAGTAAGGGCGAGAGCAGAGCCGGATGTGGAGTGGGCTCCATGGCTAGGGGAAGGGGGCGGATCTGGGGACGAGGACGACATAAGGTAGGAGGGCACGACGGCGGGGCAGCAGAGCGGCGGTGTGGGAGCTGTTCTAGGCTTAGGGGGAAGCGAATGCTTTGGGTGAGCGAGAATGGCCGGTCTGACGTGTCTCCATGCGGCCCCACTCTTCACCACATATACAAGACCCGTCCAAACGTGGCCCCACCCTTCACCACGTATCCAGGACCCGTCCCAACGCGGACCCACGGTCAGGCATGTAACGGTTGAGGCCTCATAACGTAACGCTCAACGCCCGACCCGCTCCAACACGGTCCCACTAGTCAGCATGTAACGCTCAAGCCTTTGACCTGACGGCATCCCTCCGTCCGAGCGCCTGCGAGCGCCCGCGAGGGTTTCTTAACATGAAGAGGGGAAAAGTGACGAAAAGTTAAGAGGCTAGGGAAAGTGAGTATAACTAATGAACCAAGGGCACGAAAATATAAATCCCTAGCATTTAATCATTTGCATTGTCTAGATACACCGAAACTATTCCGGTAGATTCGACAGAACAATTTCTGCGATGTCTAGTATCTTCTCCCGTGTTCCCTATCCTCTCAAATGCGTCGACTACCCTTAAGTGTGTATCCCTAAGGGTTCGAGAACTATGTGTACATGATCGAGACTTTCTTCGATCAATAATCATTAGCGGGACCTAGACATCCATAATGACTCCTAGTAGCTCAAAGAAAATCCAATGATCGTCTGAACCTTTTTCGCAGTAATAAATTCCTTTTTTCTCGCGATATTTTACTTGTCCGAGATTTGATCATTTGGTACCATCCATACCTAGTTCAATCTTGTTACCGATAAGTATTATTTTTCTCATTCCCGTGATATAACATTCTAGTCATCAAATCACTTGCTTGCAAGCTATGTTAATGTGATATCATAGAGAGGGCCCTGAGTATATCTCTCTTTTATCTGGATGGAAAAATCCCACCCTTGATCCACGATTCTCAACTAACACTTTTCAAGTATCCAACGACACCTTTATAATCACCTAGTTAGGGTGCGACGTTTAATGGAAGCAAAATACTTTTCCAGTGGAAGTGATTGACATGATCTCATGGTCTAAGGACATGAGTTACTTTGAATGAGATAGCAATATAAAATTGAGGACTTGATCGTATTGCTAAATCTACTGCGGATGACTATTTGTCATATCATTCTACAATGATATGACCCTGTCATTAGCAACATACAATGTTCATGATTAGGAAACCTTGATCATCTGTTAATCAACAAGCTAGTATTAAGAGAGGCATTACTAGGAACCTTTTCTTTGTTTATTAAACACACATGTACTAACATTTCCGGTTAACACAATTATAGCATGAGAAATAAATATTTAATATAAACATGGAATAAGATAATAACCACTTTATTATTGCATCTTAGGCATATTACTTTCAGGTGTTGCCTCCGCTGCTCTGGATGCCTTGCACACATGAGTAGCAGTGTGTGTGTGTGCAATAACTCTCACAAACACGAGATTGTTGTAACACCTATGAATGTAGAAGTAATAGTACAACTATGTAGGAGGAATAAGTTAAAATCTATTTATTCACTTAAACTAGAATGTCACAATTATAGTCTGCCAAGCACTAAAAAGTAAACCAACTTAGTTGGTTGTTCATTTTTCATATGTGGAGAAATAATATAAAAAGTGTGTTATGGTTTACAGATCAACTATTCCTCTCATTTGCAAGAGAACAAGTCTGAGGTTATACTTTAGAAGAAGCAAGTGTTCCCGAGGGTGGCACAACAATCCGTAGCATATAGATTTCCATGTAATGCCTTGCTTCTCTCATATTTGCTAGTGTATTTATGGGATCAGAGGGGATTATCTAAAACCCACAAAATCCACGTAATCCATTTACCACACCGGGTTTAGACAGTATATTCCTGAGATATCCCTACAAATCCTATTATTTTGCCTAGATTAAAAACTCTCCACCATACTAGTGTATATTTGGGGAATAGTATTTGAGGGGATTGGAAGGTAATTGAGTGAACACCAAATCCCATCCCATCCCCAAACCCCTTGGGGATGAAAATACTAGAGAAGTAAACAAGGCCTAAAGCATGATAAATATGTTTATAAGTATTATTCTTACTAGAGTGAGCCAAAGATAGGCGCAAACTCATACACAAGGAATTCTATCCATAGTTATACAAACCGGACCGGCTTGGTGGTCCGATTGGAAAAACCTAAATCGATGGTCTTACCTGTTTTTTAAGAGGCACGAGTCCAAACAATAAAAAGCCACATCAGGTCCAAACCTGAAATGAAAGATTTTGCAACATGAATCAAACTCGCTATCTTATGAAAGGTAGAAATAGCACCACATAAGGTCCAATACCATTTGGAAACACCATGTTTTGTGATTGCATATTGAAATATACACTTTATGTATATTTTATGGTCATTTTATTCCAAAAATTGCTTAAATTTTAATTTAAAAGAATGGTTTTTTGTTGTTATCAAACCGATTGAACCGGTGGTCCGACCAGCAAACCAGTGAACCAGACACCTCACCAGTTCACTAACCAGTCCGGTTTTTAAAACTATGATTATACCCCTTATGCTTGATCATAAGACTAAGTACGTGCAAATCAAGGGAGTTATTAATACATAATGTCCAATCATAGCTTGAAGTTTGAGGATCCTCGATTAAGAAGCCTATTATTGCAAGTCCAAGAACTAGGACATAGTTTCTTCCAAATCCAACCATCCTGCATCTCTTCCATACTCTAGGATCCAGCCCTATGATCCTATAGAGGTGAATAAAATACATTTAACGTTTGGACATTATCATGAAAGAATCACAATAAAGTATAAAACTTGACCACATACATATGGCATAATAGAAATCATGACTAAGACATTATACGCCCTTTGGAAAACGGGAGAATACTCACAATGGCGAATCATGAAAACTATTAGTGGATCTGGCGATGAAGATGCTCCTTCCCATGTTGAGGAGGCGACGACTAAGGGAGACATGGCAGCAGAGGATATTACAACAGGGAAATGGGGTGAGGGGGCTTACAACGGATAAGCATGGCAATGATCAACGAAGATGGTGGTGAAGATGCTTGAATTAGACAACTATCCCCACTCTGATTATCCTCCGACGGCAAAGACTCTATTTTCTTTTCAATTACGTAGTATCTCATAATGCCGCTTCCTTTACAAAAAAGACGACTTCAGTGAAACGCGACAACATCCGATGAACGAGCAAATCCAGACCACCTAAGGTGCGTCTAGCCCCTACGGACGTTCCATGGGCATTCTAGGTACGTCCGCTTCTAGGCCTCTTAGGATATTGCTATGTCTCTTCCCATTTGAAAGTTAGGAATGCCAGACTCCTCCCTCGATTCAATTGAGTTCTAAAATGTTCCTCAGACAAAAAAAACTGCGGAAAGAGAGGTTTCCCACCTTCCAGTATTAGGGGCGTTTTTCATTCAAAGACTTCGCATAGGAATTTTAGAAGAATCAAAATCCTTAGGAATTTTTCGTATAGTGGTTTTTTGAATTGTAGGATTAAATTCCATAAGGAATTTTCCAAATGAATCATTTGGACTAGATTTTATTGAGAAACTAACATCCACTCAAAATCTCATTTCTAGAATCCCTTGATTTTCCTGTGTGAAATCAAACAAAGCATGCTTCATAAAAAGCGTGTAGGATTGGAGTAGGCACAACACTATAATGTTGTCTTTTTTCTAATCATGTGTCTTTAGAAACACATGGATCAAAGAGACCCTTAAATAATAGAATAATAGGATTTGATGAGAAATCCTGTAAATCGATAAAAAAAGAAGGAAACATTATAACTACTACAGATTTGACTAGAAACAGCATAATAAAACTTCAAATGTCATACATATTTTTTAGACGTATCAACATGAAAAAGTGTGAAAGAGTGAGTGAAAGAGAGATAGAGTTGGGGTGTTGGTAGGGGGTATAACGAGGGTGGATTGGGAGAGGGAGAGAGGCGACGAAGGAGAGAGATGCAGAGCCGAGAGAGTGTTTATTGGGTTTAAGGGAAAGTGTGGGGCATTGAGAGGAAGTGAAAGAGAGTGACTGAGTGGAGTGAGAGGTAGACAGATGAGGTGTAAGGTCTTAGTAGTTGGGTTCGTGTTTGTATATTATACCTTGATAGAATTAAATGAGCCAAATTTGCATAAATGCCAACTGGGAGCTCCTACTATAATGATGTGCGTTGTCCGACGATTTTAAATGCCGAGGCACATGTCTAAAACCCACGTTGTGTTAAGGTGGCATTTAAAGCCGTCCAAGACAACTACTACCTCCGTTTGGGATTATAAGTCCCACGCGGATAACTAGGTTGCCAATTTAAACAACAAAATATACATATTATAGTATAAAAATTATACCATTAGATATCTTAGAGATTATATTTTTTAATGGTATAATTTTTGTAATATATAAGTTATATTTTGTTGGTTAAATTAACAACCTAGGTATGCGCGTAGGACCTATAATCCAGAACAGAGAGAGTACATAGAGAAAAGCTATGCAAGAAAGTTTTTTTTGTTGGATCGACACATGTGAGCGGCCGCGATGTTTGTTGGGTGGCTGATACGATAAACATGGTGCAACATGAACGGGCACGCGGACAACAGGTGCAAGATATAATATAGTGTCTCAAATTATCTATTTTAGTATATAATATTGCTTTTATAATCATAATTAGTTTAAATACAATAATAAATCACAAAAAATCTATTTAAATCTAGAAAAACATAATAATTTTTAGTCCATCCGTTTCATATTAACTGCCCTCGGTTTATCTAGATAAGCATGTATCTAAACGTCTATTGTATATAACTATATGTAAATCTAGACAAATCTAGGACAGTTAATAAGGACGGAGGTAGTACCATATATTTGAATTTTCTTCATGTTTAATCCAAGTAACCATGGAGAACAACGCCGTTGTATGTGTGCATCCCGCTTGTTGAAGGCGTTTCTTTGAATTCTTATCTAATGAAAAGAAATCCATTCAAAGTTAAAACCCTATCTTATATTATGCTCAGTCTGAACAGCGGGTGAAACGAAACATAATGTGTGTCCATGGATCTTCTTTTTCGAAAAGATGCTGTAAAATTTAATCCTAGTAAGTATAAGTATACTGCTGCGGGTGTAGACAAAGCCTTGGATTATGTTGCACGGGGGCATCAGAACACATGCATGGAGTTTTTTTTTTTTTTGAACTGCATGGAGTTGTTTTAGACTGGTTACAGTGGAAGTAAATTAGCTAGTAACATGCATGTAGATGCACAACGGTCATAGTGAAAAGTAAATTAGAGTAATAACATCCATATATTAGTAGTCTAAGTTACTACTTTTATAGTAAAAAATAACTTAGGTGTGGTAACAAGCAATATCACATTAATTAAATTATAGACACACTTCGACTTGATATCACATGAAGTATGTGATGTTAAAGTAACATAGCTAGTTACTCAATCTTTTTTTTCATTAAATCATTGCCACATAAACAAAAATACTAACTTAAACTTTTAATTACAAAAGAAACACCTGGTCACCCACTATTTACCGTACGGTAAGGTAAGGAATGGCGTGTGTTTGTTTTCAAAAGATATGATGCGTGTGTGTGTCACATGAAGTCCTAGCTATAGCATGCAGGCTCCAGTCACTAGCCAACTTTGGAAAATACGTCTCTCCAGTCACTAGCCAACTTTGGAAAATACGTCTCTCCAGTCACTAGCCAACTTTGGAAAATACGTCTCTATCTTTTTGAGGTACCAAATTTCGGCAGCACCCTATGGTGATGTAGGCTGGTAGGCACACACGCTCCTATATGTGTGTTTACCAGAGTAACGCTACATCTACGATCGTTTTCTTACGGAAACAAAGTTACAGGCAGACGTGAAACCACGTCTTTGGTTGATAGATCTAAAATTATGGGAGGAAAAACAATTGAGCCAACCGGATGCGAGCACGTCTCCATAGGAATTTTCCGTAAGAATGGTTCCGTAAGTCTAGCTTTTTCGGTGTTTACCATGGCCTACTGGTAGGAGTACCGCTAGTGTTGCTGTACTACTGCACAAGCAAGGCACACCATGAGCTACTTATGAGCCTGTATAATTATTGCTTAATCTTGCTTCTCTGATTGCCATGCAGGCATACAGAGAATCCAAGGAGGGCCGAGTCCATCATTTCGTGATGTACTTCCATGCTAGCTCCTCAACGAATAGTAATCATGAAAGAGATTATTTATTGCCGCAATTTCCATTCGTAAGTTAATACTGTACTCCCTCCGTCCGTAAAAGAGTGGACGTCTACGCTCGGCAAAAGTCCGGAAATAAGTGTACGTCTGTGTTTTCGTCAACAATTTTGCATTTAGACCCTCGGTCCACGCCTCGGGCTCACCCATCAGTTGACGACCCAATCCTCTCTTCTTCCCCGCAGAACTCCCCAATCCTCTTCCTCCCTCCCAACGTTCTCTTCCGCTGATCCAATCCCCAATTCCCCATCGGTCCATCCTCCAATCCAACACCGTCCCACCTCTCCCGAAGTAATGGAGGTCGGTCCATATAAGCCGCCGGTGAGTTGGGCGTGCATCTCACTTGAGCCATGGCAGGGGGTGTAGCGGATACCGGCGTTGGCCAGCAAGTCAAGGCCGTCGCGCCGGGCGGCGGCGCGACACGCGGCCGCCGCGGATCTGGTTGTGGAGGCCCCGACCGCACTCGTCCAGTCCGATTCCGACCGACATCGCCCTCGTGGATCCGTAGGCGGCGTCGTAGCGGTTGCGGGGCAAAGCTCGTCGACCTGGACGATGGTGAAGCGGGTGAAGTCGGCGTTGGGCAAGACGGCGCAGTGTGATTGCGCTGGCGCGGAGTGCGTGTGACGGGGCGGACAAGGACGGAGCAGCTGTCGCTGTCCATGGCGGGGCAGGAGTTTGTCTTGGAGCTGACCAGGACGGCGCGGCAGCAATCGCTGGCCATGGCGTTGAGAAGACCCGCAAGTACTGCTAGCGGAGTAAGTTTGCCCGGATACAATCTTGTCAACTATCATGGCTTTCTGATTGCTGAGATAATTTAGTTAAGGTCGTAATCGTGTCCTATCCTAGTGGTGATGCATAGACAAAGCCAAGTCTGTCTGCATCATTGGTATTGTACTGTTGATGTACAACGATGAATAAAATTGATGTCTCTAATCTATGATGTTCTAGTGCTGATGCATAGACTGTCTCTATTTCTCCAACTCATGTCTATGGTTTCTACTCTTGCATGGCATTATAATGTCTCTAAAATCAAGCATTACAAAAGTCCAACATTGCAAAAGATTATCACATCTAATATTACAAATTCTAGTTGGCTAAGGTCTGCACGACGCTCTCATAGAGTTCACGATCACAACCTAGAACACTCGGAAGATTTCCTGCACGCTCTAGCCCGTCCTTGTACATGTGAGGGATCTTGTAGCCGTTGCCTCCACCTACCTTCATGACCTCAATTAAGCAGTTTTGTAAGGTAAGAAAAACCCTGTTTATCTTATCGGCGTCATAGGCATCATATTCGTGCTTCACATTGTTTATCAGCTCATCTAAATTGTTTCAGACCAACCTATCTGACATGGACTGCAGTGAAGAAAATAGTCCAAGGTCTAAGATATTCATATCTGGTGAGTTTGCAAGCTGTTGCATTAGACGAATATCAAGCCCTGTTTGGGCAACAGCATTAACGAAACCTGGGTCATCGCTTGGGACATGTGAGGGTGCATTATCTTGCTGGATCCATATAGTCTCACCTGCGAGCTCTTGAGGCCAAACTGCTTGAATAGCTGGTAGTACCTTCTCAACCAAAAACTGTCTCGATCTATTCCTATCAACTTTGATTGTTTTGGTGATTAGTGTCCCTCTTGGACGATTATCACTTCTCCTTGGCGCTGGCTCCTAAAACCAACAAACGAGCTCAAGTTAGATTAAGTACAAATGTAAATAAAGGTAGATCTAATACAGAAAGTGAAGATTGAAATTCACCTTTTCGATAAAGGGCCAAATGCCTATCTTCCCATCAAAAATGCAACTACCTTCAGATATATCTAGGCACAGCAATTAAAACCAAAAACATTACTTTGCCAATGGAATTTTTATTTTGCACAGTCCTATTTGGTGGTTCTTCCGATGGCAACTTGTAAAATTTCATGGTCTTTTGAGTGGTGTTAAACCACTTTTCATCTAAATGTATTATGTTACGCATGTCCTTGAATATGGGCCTATCTTGTAAACTGTTTTGGTCAAACATGGACAGACAAAACCGAAGTCTAGCCTTCTTGTTTGCTTCCTTCAAATATGGCTTGAGTGAGCTTGAATGCCTATCGAGCAGGCCTTCCGTAAAAATCTTATGGAGTGTGGTTTTCTTCACACCCAGAACTCTTGCAAGACTAGATAGTTCTCCTTTGCCTCCGAGGAATGTTAGGAACCGTACTGAGGTCAACTACAATCCTTTTGCGCCCACAGTTTTTTGGCTTCCTTGATTTTACATCAACGGGTACTCCTTCACGACGGCACTCCTTCACTCTTCTCCAAACACGCCTTACCTTGTACACCGACACCTGGAACATGTTTGCAACTTCTCTGGTTGTGTTCTTCTTTAATTTCCAGTCGACACTTCTTGCTATCAATTCATCACAGATACCACACCTTTGCACATCCGTTAGATTCTTGTATTTGTCATTGTCGTGAACTTGCTGATTATCGGCTTGCTCTTGCTCCCCATCCGTGTCTTCATCTGGTTCTGAATCATCCAGCTCTTCTTGCTCAAATTCAATCTCTACATCGCTTGCGTACACACCATAGTCCTCCTGATCTACCTGAAGGTGTTCTAGTGCATCGTCCATTGCTTGCAGTTCCTCTTCCATGGTCTGGAAAGCACTAGCTTGGTCTTCAAGCCCATCATCTACAAGGTGATGTACTATGAGTAGTTGAATAAGATTGTAATGAAACACTCAAATATGTTCATTATAAGTTGTTTTACTAACCCGATTCATCTTCATCTGATTCATGCAGGTCCTCTTCTCCATGGTCAACATCGCCCTCATGATCATCTTCTATGGCGAAGAAGACACAATCAGCACATGAAGATGAATAAGGAGAACAAATGAACAGATGAATATTGCGTGTACCTGGATTGATGTTGAGATCAAATTGGTGGCCAACCTGGAGTTCTTCTTCATGCAAGGGAGGCTCATGTTCATCTTCTCCCTCACCTGGTGCTACGTTCAAGTCAATATCCATGGGGTGTGTGTATGAGCCTGATGTTTTACTTGGTGCAATTGTGGTGGCTTTATAGCTAGGCACAGTTGCTTGGTCTCCTCAGAAATTTTTTGTCCTGGCGCCTCAGGATTTTTTATCATGGCGCCATTCTTCTATTCTAGTGTTACTGTAGCTGGCGGGAAGTGGAAAGTGTGATGGCGGGAATGGATTTCCGTTGGCAGCTTCTGCTTTTATAAATATTGCTGTGGCATGCTCATTTATTCTCTGCGTGAATCGAAGCATCAGCAAAGCTGGCAGCGCCTTAATTGAGGGAAGGAGGGGGGTTTCTATAAAATCCTTATTTTGTCTTAGAATAGCCAAACGTCCACTCTTTTCCGGACGGAGGGAGTAAGAATAAGGGCCTCTTTGACAAAACATTCAGGTCATGTCCCCATGTTTATTTTTAGGAAATATTTCCACGTAAAAATTACTCCCGTCTACATGTACACTAAAATACTATTAGATAATATGAGATGGGAATAGAGAATTAATAATAAATAAAATGCAAGGAGAGCTTAGTCGGCACTGTAGAATAATGTGGGTCTTGCAAGCAAGCAAGCACGCAAGCAGCTAGCAGGAGCTCTCATGTCCTGTAGACATACTAGTCCATGACA
This sequence comes from Avena insularis, assembly GCA_023614405.1. Classification (NCBI taxonomy): domain Eukaryota; kingdom Viridiplantae; phylum Streptophyta; class Magnoliopsida; order Poales; family Poaceae; genus Avena; species Avena insularis. The sequence goes on along the minus strand of CM042689.1, from coordinate 189,259,357 downwards.
CGAACATGATAGGATTTCTATTTCTGAATGATGACCACCCATGATATGCATGCATGGGGTCCAAGGTGACTCACCGAGGGAAAATAAAGAAGAAACTCGGCAGGTAAGTCACATGGCATGTAGCTATGCATGTCTTGCATTGTGGTTGGTGTACATATACATGTACCAGCTCTGGTGGACCTAGGATTTTATCGATGGGTATGCCACATCAAAAAATTTACAATCATTTAGATAAAATATATTTATTAATTTAATAAATAATTTTAAAATTCTATCATAATACAATATAGATAGACTTAATAAATAATCGATATACTATTAAGTAGGAAATTCGTATAAATTACCACTCTTTGTTGCGTGTTTGTGATGAAGAGACCACGATTTCTCCATCTTTGCTCATATAACTAAAAAGCTCAAAAAGAAACAATGTAATACAACAATTGACAGCATGTTTAACAAAACGTCCATGCCGTGGTATAGAATCATAATTCATAGATTACCATGGAGCCTGATGGGGCATGCCCACGTTGATTATTGTGGCCTCATGGCCGTGGGATCTCGGCCGGCGAAAGGTCCCATCGTGATTGGCGTCCAAGCCGATCGTTTCGTCTTGAAGTCACCATCGGCTTCTGAACGATTGAATCTAGCTAGCTCGGTGAGGCCGCGATCGAGGCCGGTGGGTAGGGATGTAAATGGCACTTAAATGGCATTCGCGAGTTCTGTTTATTCAACTTGTTAGTTCTTTGTTAAAAAAAACTTTATTAAACTAGAGTACTAATAAACGGTATTACGCGGGATTAAATGGTGTGCCACCTACATCCCTACCGGTGGGCGGCGGCCGCTGGGTGCTGGCAACTTGGCGCCGACTGGACCTGTTAGTTAGGCACAGCGGCATGGCCGATGGCCGGTGGCCTCTAGCAACCTAACGATTGTGTTTGTAGATGAGTAGTTGGGCTGGATCGCTATTGTCTGTCTTTTGTTTTTCTGTTAGGAAAAATAAGCCACGCCGTGTGTGGTCATGGCGTGAGTCTATAGTGTACAGCGTGTGTGCGTGTGTTTAAGTCTAAGACTAAGTTAGTGTGCTGTTGTAGCATGGATAAACAGTAGGGGCCTGGTCGTTCTGTTGGAGGCAGCCGCGTCGTCTGTGTTTGTGCGAGACGTGCGTGCGGCCGGTGCATGCGGGTCGTGGGCATGCGGAGAGAGTGGGCACAGCGTTTGGACGCGTATAAATCCCGCTGCTCCCTGTGTACTGCTTGTACGGGTATGTGCCCAATGTGAGCCAGCTGAAAGAAAGAAAAGAGTAGGGCGTCTGGACGCCCGTGGCGGCGTTCGTGCGCTGGCCGGAAAATGTATGTATCTCCATTGCCTCTGTCTTCCACCTTCTTTTGTACGAGTGAGAGAGCTAGCTAGGCTAGCGCCAACGTTTGGTATCAGAGCCTTGTTTGTCGAGGTCCGAGACTCCATCGTCGTCAACCTGCGTCACGGCGACGGAGAAAGGTAGGCTGCCTGAGAGAGCATGAATGGAAGGAAGAGGGCTCAACTGCTCATTTGGTCAGTGTATTTTTTTGTCCTTTTGGCCCTAAAGTAAGGGGAAGCAAATAAAGCAGGGAGAGTAGGGGTTCGGTTTGGCGTGCCCTTCCTTCCATTTGCTCGACCTTCTTCCTCCCACATGGCTACCAACCCGGCTCCTTTTCTCTGTCTCATGGTCATGGCGTTCGTCCTCTTCCAGCTTGCATACCTCTTGATCTCCGGTCTCTCTGTGATGAACTAGCAGCCAGCTCTTGGCTTCTTGCTGTAGCTTGTTGTACTGCCGCCGAGGACAGAGAAAGAAGGTCGTCGCCTGAGGATAGAGATTACGCGAAAAACCCGCCCCCGCGTCGCTCCCGCGAGCGACCGGTGGTGCCCTAATCCCGCCGCCGTCGGTCGCCGCCCGCCCCCTCCCTCCCCCTCGCCGTCGCCAAGGCCTGCTGCTAGGCAAAGCTCGGGTAGTGTCGGCGGCGGTGGGGCGTCTTCTCCCTCTCGCGCGGTGGCGGCGTCGCGGGCCGGCGACATCGATCGGGGCGTGGCGCTGGCGCAGGGTGCTGTGTCGCGGCGGCGAGCTCCGGCGGCTGCATCAAGCGGGCTCGCGGCGAGGAGGGCTGCGCGGGGGAGGGGCTCCCCCTGGTGGGGGCGGCCGGCTCTGCTTGCCCTAGATCTGACGATGGCGGGCCGGCAGCCCTGGTGGCGGCGGTGCAGGTCGCTGGAGCTCGGCCGGCGGTGGCAGGGTGGCGACGAGCTCGGCCGCTGCTGCCCCTGGGCGGCACGGGTCCCCCTGCCCCTGCTGGTTCCCTAGGGCCGGCTCGGGTAGGCCCTGCGGCGACGGCGGATCACGACGGGGGTCGGCTCGGTGGTGGTAGGCTGGGAGGGAATTCCTCGGGGCGCGGTCGGCGTCACCACGGCGCAGCAGCGCGGCAGCGGGCTGATCTTGGCCAGATCTGGGCCCGATCTGGCCTGCGGGGCCTACGGGCTGATATGGGCCTGGTCCCGGTTGGTCGGCCCTGCCACTGCGTCCGAATAGCGGCCGCTTCGGTTGGTGGCGGGTTGTACCCCGCACCTTGGTGGCGGCGCGGACCTTCAGCCACGTGAGGTAGCTCTCGATCACCTCACCCATCCCGGCGGACTCTTTGAGTGTGAGGCTGACGGTGGTAAGGACTCGAGCTCGTGGACGCCGGGGCGGCGGCCTCGGAAGCTGGATAGCTTCGACTTCCCTCTGGCGGAGGTGTCTTCGGGAGGTGACGTGAGACCCCTAGACCGGCGGCGGTCCGGTTGGCCCGGGGGAGCTCGCGGGCGATGGTGCTGCTACTTGGCAGCCAAGATTTGCCGGTGCGGCGGATCCCCTGGTGGGAGGAGGAATGGGGTCTGAGGCGGCGGTTGGCGTGTTCGTTGGCACCCCTGCTGCAGTGCGGCGGCGGGACTTCACGAGGCTCCGCGGGTTCGGCCGGGCCTGACGGCTTGGTTTGTCTTGTCACCGACGGCCGGCTACCACCCCACGGTGGTGGAGGTAGTTCTCCTCACAGCATTATTGACATGCCGACCATCGCCGAAGTCTCCGCTCCCTCGGCCTACCGGCTTCGCTCTGTGGTTCCCGGTGTGACGGCGGTGTTGACTTCAAGACCAGGGTGGCGCGTGCTCGTGGGTGACGGGTTTGGTGGAGCTTTTCAAAGTGCTCGGGTGGGTGGCTCCTGGCCTGAGAAATCCTTGTCTGCTGACCGGCATGGTGACGCCCTGGTATCACCTTCCTTCTGAAGGGTGTCTGGCCCTCTCTCCTCCCCCGTGGACTGTGGAAACCCTAGGCCTGGCCACAGCCGTTGTCGCCGTCACTCCCTTCTTGGAGGTGTTGTCTTGGTTCGCAGGCACTTTGGACTGTGGGATGTGTGGTGCGTCTTTGGGGGCGCACTGTTCTGAAGTTGCTTCCGTTTTGGCACACCGCTGCTTTCTTTTTTTTGTCTTTTCTTTCTTCTTGTGTGTCGTGTAGGGCTTGGGTTCTACCCGGCGTCTTGTATCCTGTGTTGTTTGTTCCTTTGGGCGATGTGTTGTCTGGCCAGCAGCGGTCTCACCTGTGTGAAAGCCTGTTTCGAGAGGGCAGAGAAAGAAAGTAGAGAGAGAGAAAAAAAGGGTGCAGGAAAGGAAGAAAAAAGGGGAGACGAGGGAGAAGCGCGCGAGAGAATCTGGATTGCTTTCCGGTCATTGACCACCCCCAGTTTGTCCCCTTCCCCCTCCTTATAGCTAGCTGTGTTATTCCGTGCTGAGCGACTGCCGCTGCCTGACGAGAGCGAGTGGCATCCTCTGAACTTACTCTCTTGTCACTCTTGTCACTCACTCTCGCCCCATCCTCCATTCTTCAGTTTAATGCTCCCTCTGTAGCAGCACCAGTTAATTGCCCCCTATGTAGAGAGAGAGAGCAGGAGACATATAGTATACCTAGCAAGCGAAGATCGAAGGCTCCTCTCGCGCGCGGTACAAGGTTTTTTGTTTCATCAGCATCAGCATCTTCAGCTTGGCGAGGCGGAGGCGGAGGCAGCACCATCCGCAGATCAGGACAGCATGTCCAACCTCACCACGTCCGCTTCTAGCGGCGCCAACCCTCCTCCTTCGACGCCGGCCTCCAACAAGCAGAAGTGAAGTCTCCCAGGCAACCCCGGTAGGTCCCTTGTTGATCGCTTGTCCTTCTCTTTCGATAGAGTTCCTTTTTCATGGAACGAACGAACGGATGATGCAGACCCCGACTCGAAGGTGGTTGCGCTTTCTCCGGCGACTCTGATGGCAACGAACCGTTTCCTGTGCGAGATCTGCGGCAAGGGGTTCCAGCGCGACCAGAACCTGTAGCTGCACCGGCGCGGGCACAACCTGCCGTGGAAGCTGAAGCCGCGGTCGAGCAAGGAGGTGGTGCGAAAGAAGGTGTACATCTGCCCGAAGACGTCGTGCGTGCACCACGACCCGTCCCGCGCGCTGGGCGACCTCACCGTCATCAAGAAGCACTTCTTCCGCAAGCACGGCGAGAAGAAGTGGAAGTGCGACAAGTGCTCCAAGAAGTACGCCGTGCAGTCCGACCGGAAGGCGCACTCCAAGATCTACGGCACACGCGAGTATAAGTGCGACTGCGGCACAGTCTTCTCCAGATAACCGATTGATCCTTCCCGGCGGAAATTAATCGGAGCCAAGGAACCGGCGGTAGTGATGGTGTTCATTCGATCGTTTCGTGACCACGCCTAGTTGCTTGCCGCAGTAGGACTGTGGTGAAGAAGGCCAGACCACTAGAGGCGATGCAGAAGAAGCATCATGTGTCCATGGAAAGAAAGATGGACCACATTTGCAGGGCCTCTTTTTTTGGTTCTTGGTTTTCCTTTCTTTTTTTCGGCCATGGATGAGATTCACTGAGAAGGCGGCTAAGCTAGCACCTAGTGGTGCAAGCTCGTGTGACTTATCTAGGGTGGGAGTGTGCGAGTGTGAACAGGACTACAGGAGAGAGAGGTAGTGATTTTAGATGGAGGAAACAAACAAAGGAGCAAAGTTATGCCCATAGGACAAAGGAGATACTTTGATGATGAGGATCGGGCTTTGGGGGAAGAGAATTCACACATGTGAATCTCTTTGCAGCCTTCCCATCCCTGACTCCCTTCCTCCTCCTACGCTCTAGCCTAATTGCCTATGCATGCTCACTATTCTCTCCGTGCTGTCACTATCATGCCTCCTTCCCTCCCTGCCTGATTCTCTCTTCGAGTTTGAGCTCACACGGAACGGCAGCGTCGTCCGCATGGCAACAACGACAAGTGAACAAAGAAACCGGAGAAAGTCTTCTGATCCTCCTCCTGCCTGCTACTGATCGCTTTCTTTAATCGATTGCACCACTTTGCATTGCATGCAGGCGGGACAGCTTCATCACGCACCGGGCCTTCTGCGACGCGCTCACGGAGGAGAGCACCAAGGCCATCGCCGGCCTGCCGATCATGGCGCACGGCCACCACCACCACTCCATGCTCTACTCGCCGCCGCCCATGCAGCAACAGCACCAGGAGCTTGCCGCGTTCCAGGACCAGCAGCACCACATCATGCAGCAGGATCAGCACTGCAACTACGCCGTGAAGCCCGAGATGCAGTCGTGGCCCACCATGCCCTACGACGACGTCCACCACCACCCGCTACTGCAGCCGATCTGCAACGCCACCGCGCAGAGCTCCGCCACCTCCACGCCCACGCAGCAACATCAACATCAGCAGCTGCCGACGGCCGCCGCCTACCTCTCGGCCACGGCGCTCCTGTAGAAAGCGGCACAGATGGGCGCGAGCATCGGCGGGGCCGGCGCTGGTGGGGCGGAACCGCATTACACCCAGATGGCGGGAGCGGCGACGAGGGCGGCCGGCAGCACCAATTTCGGGCTCGACCTATCGTGTCTGAACAGTCAGCAGATGATGACCCTCGCGAGGACCGCATCCCACGGCAGGGGCGCGGAGGATGGCAGCGGATGCAGCGCCACTGGTGGGGCCACCGACGGCATGACCAGGGACTTCCTGGGCCTGCGCGCCTTCTCGCACCGCGACATCCTCGGCCTTGCCGGCTTCGACTCTTCCTGTATGGGCACCGCTGTAAACACAGCCAGCATGCCGCCCTGCTACGAACAACAACAGCATGGACAGTCGCAGCCACAGCAGCAGCAGCAGCAGAGCAGCAACGAGCAATGGCACGGCATAAGTAGCCATAGCTAGCCATGGCGGTTTGGTACTTTCCTTCTTCTTCCTCTCTTGGATGCTGCATAATCGCATCTGATCATCGCAGAGGCATAGCTAGCTAGGGTCAGGCTTAGGCCACTGCTTGCTGCTACCCCCACGATCGATGTTTTTTGAGTTGGGTACTCTCCCTCCCCCTCTCCGTCTTCCTCTCCTGTTTATGATCTCATGATCTCGAAAGCTTTGAGGTCTCGATGGATGGGTACAACACGCAGTGGAGTCTGTAATTTTTTGGTTTTTGGGTAGAAGGCAACTGTAAGCTAAAGCTCGGATGAAGGAAAAAATACTACTGTTATATGAAATATTACATGCATGCGTCGTTCCTCTTATTTCCATCTCTCTTGCACTTAGTAACCGATCAACTGCACTCTATCTATATCTTCTACTCTTTCGCTTACAGTTACCCTCTCTATCCTCAAATAAGTGCACTTCTATGTTTACAGTAAATCAGAAAAGATTGCGGAATTATAGATTGTATTAATATTATAAGAAATGATTACATCGTGAGTCCTTGGGTTGGTTAAATAGTACTAAAAGACTTGGGGGTAAGAAGACTAGTAGAGATAGAATTGGATTACAAACTTAAACTACCAAAAATATAACTTAACAGTAATATACAATAACACCCTCCGTACTTGGATCGGTAGTGACGCGAACAACAGAAACATCGCAGACGGTCTGACTAGAGCATAATCCGAAGTCCTGGACTGGAGAGGATGTCGGTGGATGCCGATGTTGATGTAGCCGAAACTGAGGCGTTGTAGTGGTGGTCGATGGTGTCGTTGGTAAAGTAGTCGCCATTGACGAAGTCGATAAAGTTGATGATGTCGTTGTGTTGTGGTCGATATTGTTGTTGAGCCTAGAGAATTCGCCGTAGTAGTTGAGGTAGATATAGTTTGAGTTGGAGTAGTCGAGGTAGGCGACACGCCTTGCCGAGCTTGCCAAACTCGGGAGTATGCCGGGGAAGGCACGCGTCGATGTTGCCAATATCAGACATGCGAAGACAGGGACCATCACGAGCCATGCGAGCCAGAGATGAAGGGAGCAGCAGAGAAATTCTCCGTGAACGGTCGGTGCATAGAAGTTGTCCGCCGATTTGTCAGAGTAGATGAAGTAGTTACAAGAAGAAAATTGATTTAGTGCAAAAAAATAAAAATTAGACTGCGACTCTGGCGGCGAGGTCATGGTGGACGAAGACGACGAGGTAGTTATTGATGGCGATTGAATTGTTGCGGTAGTTGATTTTGGGGATTAGACCCGTATTTTCCGCTTGTATGAGCGCGGCGTGCTCGTGAAGAACTTTTTGTTGGCGTTGGCGTTGACCACGATTGGTGGCGGAGACGATGCGACGATGTTGTTGGTGTAGATGGTTGTCGGCGATGATGACCACGGATGATGAAGGTGCATCCCTTTGTTGATGGCGAAGTGCGTACTCGGGGATGTGCGTGAAGACATCCCTTGGAACGCCGCGTGAAGCCTCCTTGGTATGATCATTGGCGATCATTTGCCGGAGATGAGTCGACGCCGAGGTTGAAGAAGAGGCGCGTGATAACGACATGTGGTTGTAGACGACGCAATCTGATCTATGATCGGTGAAAGAAGAAGAAACGCCGGTCAAGCGGCCGGCGAGAAAATTTTGACGAAGTAAGATCTATTCTACTATTGCGCGGCCCCCAGCGGAGAACGATCTTCCTGGGGGCGGCGCGACGGGAGAGGTGGCTAAACCCTAGCGAAGCGAACCGCTATGATACCATGAAAGATTGCGAAAGTATAGATTGTATTGGTATTACAAGAGGTGATTAGATCGTGAGTCCTTGGGCTGTTTAAATAGTACTAGAAGGCTTGGGGCAAAAAGACTACTAGAGATAGAATTGGATTACAAACTTAAACTACCAAATATAACGTAATCGTAATATACTCTAACAAATCAAAAATAGTAAGGTTAAACTAGTTTATTAAAAAATGTAGCAACATATATAGTACTCGCTCCGTTTCTTGATATAAGGTGTATAATTTATTAATTTTTGAGAAACAAAATCAAAATATTAGGTATGTTGCATTGCACCTCTCCGTTAGAGATTTTTTAGGGATTTGATTATATTTCTTTATCTTATGTAAACTTTTATATTTTTTCGTGTCAATTAGTCAGGTGTAATCTCCTCCCAAAACTTGTGTAACTTTTCCTCCACGTACATTTTTATTAATTTCCTTAAAAAAGGAATATCAAATGGGTATATTATGTAACTAGTTTCAAACAAATCTAGTGATACAAATTTAGTGGCAAAAATGTTGCCACTTTTTTTTGACAATGTTGCTGCCTTTTCTAGTACTCCCTCCGTCCTCGAAAGGATGTCTCAGATTTGTCAAAAATCTGAAACACGTCTAGATTCATTTAAATATATATAAATCCGCGATCCATTTCAGGACGGAGGGACTAAAGATTTGGTTAAACATTAATTTTGTTTATTTAAGACAAAGCTAAAATTACACTTATTTGAAAGGTGCATATGTATATCATGATAGTCCATGTGCTTTGTTTCGTTGAAAATAAGGGCATGTTTGATTCAAAGGATTTTAAAAGCACATGATTAGGGGAATGCTATGTCATGACATGTGAAATCCTACTAGAATGAAAAATGCAGAATTTAGCTTAAGATGTTGGAATTTGGTGTGTTTTGGGATGTTGGCCTATTAAACAAATTCTGAAATTCTTTTTACCCACTTGTGCATGGCAGTATATGGTTGTGCTAGTGGTGCTAAAGTTTAGTCCCACATTGTTAGTGGAAGGAGAGTTGGACCATCTTATATAGTAGAGTGTTGCACCACTCACTAAGGTGTGACAAGGAGAGAAGCCATCCGCACTCCTCCTCCGACGTCGCCCGCATTGCCACACCTCGCCACGACGCGCGCGCCGCGGGTTGCGGGTTGCGGGAATCTCGCTGAGCCGAGCTTTAATTTGCTGGTTGGGAAAAATTAATTATGAGTCATTAATGGACGCGTTAATTACAGTTGTTTCCAGTTTTTATGGACGTGGGTTGTTACCGACTCGAACATGGGCTGTGTCCCACGATCTCCCTAACCTGCACTATATAAGCGTCTGCGCTAAACCTAATCGGTGAATCAATACACACACGCGCCTACCTCTACAACCTTGCGCCGCCGTCTTCATCTTCCCCATCCTGGCTTGCAGTGTGCACCGCAGATCGAGACAGTAGGCCTCCGGAACCTCGCCTCTCGTGAACCTGTACGGATGAGGGGCGATCAAGTTTTTTGGGAACGCTCAAGCACGACTACTTGCAACCACGACGTCGTCCGACGACAAGTTCCCGAACGACGACTTCTTTCCAGACGTCAGCGACCTCTTCGGCAACCTCAACATGGGCGACAGCTCTGCTGCTGCTACCGCCACGGCTACTGCCGCAAATGCATCGTATGTGTTTCCAATCTCTCTCTTTCGGATTTTGCTAGAGTTTCTAGGTCTAGCGTTTGGTGTAGATGTGATAGGTTTATCTTGTATAGATATGATCTGTTCATCTACTTTGTTGATCTGCATGGTTGGTTTTAGTACCGTATGTATGATCATGCTTTATCAGTTTATTATTCGGATTAAATCATATGGATTATTGCTTATATTTTTAACAATCCAAAAACCTGATTATAGGCAACTGAATTCCACTGGAGTAGTCGCGGCTACTAGGCCGCCTCCTTTTTATGGCATGCACTATAAGAGATGGCGCAAGAGAGTAGTCCTCTGGTTTGAAAACCTGAACTGCTATAGTGCCACTCTTGGCAAGACTGAAGAAGATCTTTCTGCTGAACAGGAAGCGATCTTTAAGAAAGCCGATACCATGTTTATGGTGGCTTTCTTCAGTGTTCTTGGGGAGAACATTGTTGACCCGTATATGTCATTTCATAATGGCAAGGACGCGTGGGAAGCGCTCGAGTCCAAGTTTGGGGTCTCGTACGTTGGCACTGAGTTATATGTCATGGAGCAATTCTATGACTATAAGATGGTTGATGAGTGCTCCATCGTTGAGCAATCTCATGAGGTACAATCACTTGCCAAAGAACTTGAGCAGTTCAAGTGTTTCTTACCGGACAAATTTGTGGCCGGTGGCATTATTGCCAAGCTTCCTCCCTCGTGGAGGAACTTTGCTACTTCTCTGAAACATAAGAGACAAGAGTTTTTCATTACGGATCTCATTGGGTCTCTTCATGTGGAAGAGAAGGCGAGAGCAAAGGACAAAACTGCTCGAGGATTTGAGGGAGGTTCTACTGCCAATTTGGTGCAGAGAAAAAATTCCAATCCCACAAGTTCAAGAATAAGAACAAAACTGAAGGAAAGGGGAAGTTTGATGGCAAGAACAAGACCACGCACTCAACCAACTTCAAGAAGAAAACTGATAAGAGGAAAGGCTCTTGCCACGTCTGTGGTGATCCTGATCATTGGGCTCCTAGCTGTCCTAATCACTTTGACAAGCGTCAACATGGGAACAGCGGCAAAGCCGCTAATGTTGTTATTAGCAATACTGAGATGAAGGATGTTGGGTACGGTATTTTACCTACTATCCTTTTAGTATGTCATTCTCCTGATTGGTGGATAGACACGGGTGCTAATACACATGTATGTTCTGATATTTCCATGTTTTACTCTTATCAGGTCTCGAGTACTTCTTCCGTGCTGATGGGAAATGGCTCACGTGCTTCTGTTCATGGTGTTGGTATGGTAAATCTGAAGTTTACTTTGGGGAAGACCGTATAGCTGAAGAATGTGCAGCACGTTTCCTCCATCAATAAGAATTTCGTCAGCGGATCGCTTTTATGTCGAGATGGTTTTAAGTTGGTTTTTGAGTCCAATAAAGTTGTAATTTCCAAGTATGTATAATTTGTTGGAAAGGGTTATGAGTGCGGAGGTCTGTTCCGCTTGTCTTTGTTAGACTCATGTACTAAAGTTATTAATCATGTTTGCAATGATAATGAATCCAATGTTTGGCATTCATGACTCTGTCATATTAACTTTGGTTGCATGACGCGGCTAGCCAATATGAGTTTAATTCCAAAATTTACCACTGTCAAAGGTTCTAAATGCCAAGTTTGTGTGCAAGCAAAGCAACCCATAAGTCTCATCATACTGCGGAACCAAGAAACTTAGCACCGCTAGAACTTATACATTCAGATCTCTATGAGATGAATGGTGTTGACAAAAGGTGGAAAAAGATACTTTATGACGTTGATTGATGACTCCACTAGATACTTCTATGTTTATTTTCTGAAATCTAAAGATGAAGCTTTGAACTACTTCAAAATCTATAAAGCTAAAGCAGAAAACCAACTTGATCTTAAAATCAAGCGGCTAAGGTGGAGAGTACTTTTCAAACGAATTTGATTTATTCTGTACAGAACATGGGATTATACATGAGAGGACGCCTCCATACTCACCTCAGTCAAATGGGGTGGCCGAAAGAAAGAACCGCACTCTAACTGATTTGGTTAACGCCATGTTAGATTCATCGGGTCTTTCAAAGGAATGGTGGGGGAAGGCGCTAATGACCGCATGTCATGTCCTAAACCGTGTTCCCGTGAAGGATAAAACCATGACTCCATTTGAGGAATGGGAAAAGAAAAGGCTTAAACTCTCATACTTACGAACTTGGGGTTGTTTGGCGAAATTCAATATTCCAATATCCAAGAAGCGAAAGCTTGGACCAAAAACCGTGGATTGTGTTTTTATGGGATATGCTTTTCATAGCATTGGCTATAGATTTTTGATAGTAAAATCTGAGGTATCCGACATGCATGTTGGTACAATTATGGAGTTGAATGATACGACTTTCTTTGAGGACATCTTTCCTATGAAAGGTATGTCTATCTCATCAAATCAGGAGATGACTAGTTCATCTAGTCAGGAATTTTCTATAACTCCTGAACCCACTATGCCGATAGAGTACTCTGATAATCCTTTGGAGGACGACAATGAAGCCTATGCATCTCAAGATGCTGACTACTGGAAGGAAGCTGTCCGAAGCGAGATGGACTCCATCTTAGCTAATGGTACTTGGGAAGTCACTGATCGTCCTTATGTGTGCAAACCTGTAGGATGTAAGTGGGTGTTCAAGAAAAAGCTTAGACCTGATGGTACTATTGAAAAGTACAAGGCGCGCCTTGTGGCCAAGGGTTATACCCAAAAATAAGGTGAAGACTTCTTCGATACCTACTCACCCATAGCCAGACTGACCACTATTCGAGTACTACTATCCTTGGCTGCCTCACATGGCCTTATCGTTCATCAAATGGACGTTAAGACAACTTTTCTAAATGGAGAGCTAGATGAGGAAATTTATATGGAGCAGCCTGACGGATTTGTAGTAGATGGTCAAGAAGGAAAGGTGTGTAAGTTAGTAAAGTCTTTGTATGGTCTTAAGTAAGCTCCTAAGCAGTGACACGAGAAGTTTGAAAAAACTTTAACTGCCGAAGGCTTTGTTGTAAACGAAGCTGACAAATGTGTGTACTATCGCTATGGTGGGGGCGAGGGAGTTATTATGTGTCTCTACATTGATGACATATTGATATTCGGGACCAACCTCGTTATTATCGAGGAGGTTAAAGAGTTCCTATCTCGCTGCTTTGAGATGAAGGACTTAGGAGTGGATGCTGTAATTTTAAACATCAAGCTACTAAAGGATGACAATGGTGGGATTACACTGCTTCAGTCTCACTATGTGAAAAAGATATTGAGTCGCTTTGGGTATATCGGCTGCAAATCTTCTCCAACGCCTTATGATTCGAGTGTGCTACTTTGAAAGAATCGAAGGATTGCTAAAGATCAATTGAGATATTCTCAAATTATTTGCTCGTTCATGTATTTAGCCAGCGCTACTAGACCTGACATCTCCTTTGATGTAAGCAAACTAAGTCAATTTGTGTCAAATCCTGGAGATGATCAGTGGCATGCTCTTGAAAGAGTTTTGCGCTATTTGAAAGGCACTGCGAGTTATGGTATTCACTATACTGGGTATCCACGGGTACTTGAGGGTTATCGTGATTCAAACTGGATATCTGATGCTGATGCGATTAAGGCCATAAGTGGTTATTTGTTTACACTTGGTGGTGGTGCTGTTTCCTGGAAGTCTTGCAAGCAGACCATCTTAACGAGGCCAACAATGGAAGCGGAACTCACAGCATTAGACACAGCCACTGTTGAAGCAGACTGGCTTCGTGAGCTCTTGATGGACTTACCTCTGGTTGAAAAACCAATACCCGCCATCCCGATGAACTATGATCGTTAAAGTAAACAGTGGCTAAGGATAATATGAAGTCATCAAGGCATGTGAAGAGGAGATTGAAATCTGTTAGGAAACTGAGAAACTCCAGAGTTATTGCGTTGGATTATATCCAAACATCTAAAAACCTGGCAGATCCCTTCACAAAGGGTTTATCACACAATGTGATAGATAATGCATCGAGGGAGATGGGTTTGAGGCCCACGCTATAAGTTGATCCCAGTGGCAACCCACTCTATGTGATCGGAGATCCCGTGAATTAGATATGGGAGACAAGCTGTTGGTCAGCTAAGAGGAGAGTATCCACATATTATATTTACATCTCCATAAAGATGCAATACTCTCTTAATCTGCATGGCAGGTTGATATTTATCTTAATGTGTTCCAAGTGGTTTTTATAAGCAGAGATGTTGTCCTGCAAAATGAAGCGATCCAACCCGTTAAGAATTGGATCCTGTGTTTACAGTGCTAGTCCCTTGGATCGATTAGCTAGCACACACAGTTTCGATGAATAAAAGAGTATCAATGCGTCACATTATTACAACGATTGATCCAAGAAAATAAATATTACAGAGTTGCTTAGCTCATAGCTAGCTCAAATAACATAGTTTAACAAATAAACAATAGATATAGGCTCCATCACGCCACAGGCAACTCGCTGAGTGGAGATTCGCAACCTAAACGATAACCTTACTTGTCGTCAAAATTACCTACAACATGAAAAGTTGCAGCCACGAATGGTCAATACATTTGAATTATATTGGCAAGATGTCACTATTATGTGAACACAATTGGCAACCTGTCATATACATGCACACTTTGGCTAGTGGAGTTTACGCTATTTGCATAAAGCGGCATTTTCTCCTACATTTTAAATAAAGTTTTAGTTCTTCAAAATAACTAAGTACAACTCAAGTCACTCGAGAGCTCCTAAATCTATGGACACATTGAGTCACTCAAGTGCTCCTATAACCCATTAAGTTCACCCATCAAGTTTTATTAGAGAAATTAGAATGAATGAGACTTTTCAACTGCGTCAAGAGAAGTTACTCATAATTGTCCATTACCGAGGACACGGCTAAGTACTTAGTTCATAAACCATCCACAGAGGCTAGTACACTTTACCCACAAGACCCGATCAACCCCTTTTGAGAGAAGACCAGGACAAGACCTTTGGGAAACAGAATCATGAGCCTAACTCCGGACCGTACCATCCTAACAACACCTACATCTGCTAGTCACGGTAGGACATGATCCCATAACTTACTCAGTCAAGTCAGAGCCCATATGACATGTGGTTGTACCTGGAAGTTACTAATCAAGACCGCCTATTATCTCTTTGAAGCCTGGGTGGCAATCCCCACCAAAATCCACACTCGATGACCCAATCAATGCCATTCTACCCAGGTGATTCATTGATTAAGTGGTTTTCATTTAAGCAAAACATAATCCTTCTCATACACATATGTATCATGAAAACTACCCACGCAACTAATAGCATGGCTAAGAATCTACAATACGATGGCTATCAAGGAATCAACTGGGGTCTATGACAATTCTATTGGGTACTCACACCATAGCATAGCATATATAATATAAAACATTTTCTTCAATGCAAGCTACTGAAAACTAAATGCATAATAAAACAATAGGAGATTCATGATAGTGACACTTGCCTCAATTGTAGTAATCGTTCACACAGTCGTCGCAATCTTAATAATCGCACACCGGGCAATTTATCGCGCAAAACAATAATTGCAATCAATCATACAGTATCACAACACAACAAAACAGTATGTATGCATTTTAGAAAAGAAAACATGATCAAAAGCATTTCATAGGCATTTTCTATTAAACAAATAGGCTTTAAATAAGCACTAATGAATTCTGAATACTTTCAGTACAGAAAAGTTTTATAAAATTATGAGAACCATTCTACTGGATAGGTAATGTTCATAGCTTTCATTTGGCACTGGTTTCACCCTAAAATAATTTATAGATTAAAAGTTATAGCCAAAATACTCATTTAATTGATTTAATTATAGCTAATTATTTTGTACTGTATAAAAATCAACCAATGATACAGTGATGTAGATTACAATTTTCTGAATCCATAGACACCAAATTTGCCAATTTTGGAGTTTTGGATATTTTCTTATGAATTATTTATCATTAAAGATATTTAAATAAACCAGGAAATATGCATTGGTCAAGTTATGAATTTTATTGTATGATAATATTCTACACATTATTCTGAATTCATGGATATCTTATTTGTATTTTTCTGATCTATAATCAATTCTTTACGAATTTTACAAATCTGCTTATTAATCTTATTAATCTGCCTATTTAAATCGAGAATACCCAGTCAGCAGACACGTTTGCCACGCGGCGCGCTGTGATTGGATGCGCGGCTGACCAGGCGCTGACTCAGGGCGTGTTGACGCGGCAGGCCAAGTGGCACACCGTGAGTGGCTAGTACCGGTTCGGCTCAGGAGTCTAATCTGGGGCGTCGATAGAGCATTGGACGGCTTGGCTCGAAACCTTCAGGGGCTCACCGAAGAGAATGGCTGGGCGGCGGCCGACGGTGCAGACGCCGGCGATGGAGAGTGCTCCGACGGTCCCTGGCAGCGGTGATGTGGCCTACGAGATGCGGGGGAAGACGAAGGTATCCCAGGTGCCCACTGCGTGGCTGATTGCTTCCTCGAACGACGATGCAACACGGATGGAGCTCCGACAATGACGTGATGCTCCGGCGGCTTGGACAGCTCGTACCGGTGCGCTGCAGAAGAGAGAAGAGGGTCAGGGTGATGCGGCGGAACGTGTCGAGGAGCTTATGGGGAAAAACAGGGAGCGGAGAGGTCCGGAACCTCAAGATCGAAATCGATCTGGGGTGGCGGCGGCGGAAGGCCTGAGAGCTTCGGGCGGCGCTAGGGTTGCAAAAACTCGAAAAAAACGACAAGGCGAGGGCGGGGTTATATATATGGGATGAAGGGCGAGCGAGAGGGCACGGGGTCGAACGATTCGACCGAAATCGGCGGGGATATGGTTCCTGGTTCGGTGTTCGTCCAAAGGAGGGAGACGACGGTGGGTCCCCGCAGTCAGCGGGAGAGAGGAGAGCTGTCGGGTTGCGCGGTGGTTGCTGGGCTGGCCTGCTGGCTGCGCGCTGCTCTCAAGGGTGGCGTGACGGCGAAGAGTGGGGTGGCCAGTGTGGTAGGTAGGTTCTCCTTTTTTTCTTTTGTCTTTATTCTTTTTCTTATTTTCTGATTTCTTTTGTAACTTTTGAAATATAGCTTCAAATGAGCTTAAACCAATTTGTAAATTTTTCTAAAAAACAACACATCATTTTAGGACTACTATGGAACTTAATCCTGTCCATTCAAAATATTCAAACATAGATTTTTGAAACAAGATCTAATAGATGCATAAAGGATTTTCAAATAGGGGTTTTCACAAATGGTTTTGAATTTGGAATTTTTGCAAGATGCCATGATGCAATGCACATGAATCCTATGAATCTTTCCTATTTTAAAATCTTGGATGTTACACGAACATCTCTTGAGGAACACACCTATATGAGTCTGACTGTTAAACGTCGCAGTCCGTGAGAGTTGGGTGCTCTTTAATAAACATTTGAAATGCCCTAGAGTAATGACGCATAAGCTCCAAACCGCGGGGAAGCCAACGAAGGTCCTGTACCGGTCTAGATTTTGTGTGAAACTAGCATGCAGAAAACTTGTAGTTCAAGGCATAGTCCACTATTCAAGTTGCTAGCTAGTGTAGCATGAAGTTTAACGTGAAAGTTCAACTTAACAGTCTCCACTGCACACCGGTATATAAAACAATGTTTTGAAAAAAAGTGATATGATGTGCCAATGAGACTTTATGGGGGATTGTTGGAATTTGGTGAGTTTTGGGATATTGGCCCATTAGACAAATTCTGAAATTCTCTTTGGCTCACTTGTGCATGGAAGCATATGGCTGTGCTAGTGGTGCTAAAGTTTAGTCTCACATTGCTAGTGGAAGGGGAGTTGGACCACCTTATATACAAGAGTGTTGTACCACTCACTAAGGTGTGACAAGGAGAGAAGCCCTCGCGCACTCCTCCTCCGACGCCGCCCGCCTCGCCTCATCACGACATGCGCGCGTCACGGGTTGCGGGAATCTCGCCGAGCCAAGCTTTATTTTGCTGGTTCGGAAAAATTAATTATGAGTCATTAATGGATGCGTTAATTATAGTCGTTTCTAGTTTTTATGGACCTAGGCTATTACCGACTCGGACATGGGATGTGTCCCACGATCTCCCCAAACTACACTATATAAGCGTCTGCGCTAAACCTAATCGGTGAATCAATACACACACGCGCCTACCTCCAGAACCTTGCGTCGCCGTCTTTGTCTTCCCTATCCCGGCTTATAGCGTGCACCGCAGATCGGGACAGTAGGCCTCCGGAACCCCGCCTCTCGTGAACCTGTACGGATGAGGGGCGATCAGTTTTTTGGGGAGCGCTCAAGCGGGACTATTGGAAACCACGACTTCGTCCGACGATGAGTTCCCGGACGACGACTTCTTTCCGGACGTCAGCGACCTCTTCGGCAACATAAACATGGGCGACAGCTCTGCTGCTGCTACCGCCACGGCTACTGCCGCAACTATATCGTATGTGTTTCCAATCTCTTTCTTTCGGATTTTGCTAGAGTTTCTAGGTCTAGCGTTTGATATAGATGTGATAGATTTATCTTGTATAGATGTAATCTGTTCATCTACTTTGTTGATCTGCATGGTTGGTTTTAGTACCGTATGTATGATCATGCTTTATGAGTTTATTATTCAGATTAAATCATATGAATTATTGCTTATATTTTTAACAAAAGAAGTCATTTGATTGCATCACATGAAAAATGAAGGAAATTTATATATAGATTGAGTACATGGCATATTTGTCATAGACACATATGAAATTTTGCAAGAGGTCTAAAACATCCCAGTGGATCGTCTAAAGGGACGTCTATAGCAAATATAAACGACACATGAGGCCAAAATCTCTCTCCAGTGGCTCATCCAAAGTGAGGTCTAAATTTAGATGACCTGCCAATCTTTTTACCCATCATCCATATTTGGACGACCAAGCCACGATGTCCAAAGTCCAACCGCTCGCTCGCGAGCCTTCCCTCTCGTGTCCTTGCTCGCCTATCGCGCGGTCTTCTCGCTGCCCGCTCCAGCAGAAATCGAGTCCTATTAAAAAATCTCGCTTCCGATTGCGACCACCACGGCACTAGTGGGAAGACAGACGGGGCAGAGGAGATCTCCGTGGCAGGGGTTGGAGCGGAGGAGGCGTCCGGTGGGGAGAAACGGGGCAGGATGGAATCGAAGGGGAGACCGAGTGATTAGGAGTAACAGTGAGAGGAGAGGCGCGTCCCTATGGGTCGGCCGGCCACACATCTGAGGAGAGGAAGGGTCGGTAGTTGTTGCACGACTGTTTGACGTGCGATTAGTCGATCCCTACGTGCTTCTTGGGCACCAGGTATATTGCTTGCTGCTTCTCTGATGGTAGTGTTGTTGATTGCCGCTGCTTGTGCTATTGCTTGCTGGTGATCTAATTGTTATTAAAGTTCTCTACAATTTCCCTGGCTGTTGTTATTGTTAGCTGATTGCTAGTTTCTATGGTGAGAAAAAAGACAAAAAATGTAGAATTTACCCTGAATAATGATAGCCGATGATAGCAATTGCAGTCGTTTGAATTTTAACCCAGTTTGGAATAAGAGAATTTAGGCTTAAGAATATAGTTTGCTGAAATATAGTTGAATCGGTAGTTACAAGATAAATATTGAAATATACGAGCGAGAGAGAATATAGACATTCTACATATAGACTAACCGCTGAAAAACTAAGAAGGTCCAAATAAGAATCTTTTTAGACGGTCGTTTATATCTTCTCTATATGAAGGTATAGCCGACCAAATTTAGACCTTCTACTAGAGATGTGCTCTAACCTCTTGTTGAAATCCTATAGGATTGTAGTATAGTAAAAGAATACATAGAAATTTTGAAATTTTCAATCCTTTGAATCAAATGGCCTTTATAGGGAAAATCCTATAAGTAAAAATTCTACAAAATTCCTTCATAAATCCTTTGTATCAAACATGCCCCAAGTAAAGAGAAAGCCCAATATGTTTGACTTGAAGGAATACTTTAAATGCAAAATATGTACTCCCTCCGTTTCAAAATATAAGATGTTTTAGCTTTGTAAAGTAAATATATCTATTTTAGTGTGTAGATTCACTCTAAATATGAATGAACCTAAGCACTAAAAGAAGTCTAGATAGATTTTATTCACAAATTAAAGCATCTTATATTTTGAAACGGAGGTAGTATACGGATGAAATCAAGTCATCATGATGATGACGTGGTCACTTCGGTACTCTCGATGCAGAGCGAGATGTGGTCTATGATTGTATTTGTTATGGATGCATGCATACGAGTGTGTCGAGCAATCAGTCCGTGTACTGTACCCGGCCGCCAGTGCTGCTTACTGTTCGCCCGTGACAAGATGGTTTTGTTCGTATGGGTCATGGGCCCGCATTATTTCATGCTTATATAAAATAAAAGATAAACTTGTTTTGTTCCAGTTTTCTTTTTTGCGGGACATTTTGCTTCAGTATTCTTTTTGCGCGGGGCATTTTGTTTCAGTTTTGACGTAGAAAATGTATTTAATTAGAGTTTGTTTACATGATAATTTTTTTGTAGTTTCAGTTAAAATAACTAGCTGAATGCCTGTGCGTTCTCACGGCCATTGATTTTAGATCTAAATATATTCAGCAAAACATATATAATTTACGAGATATATGTGTTCTACATAGCTTATGACTAAGTTTTGATAAATATCGTCTTTGCACTTTCAATCTCTATGCTCGTGTTATCCCACTCAAACAAGCAATATTACTATAGCAATAGAATAGTAGCAGCTTCTCTCCATGCTCAGATATATACTTTCGGGCGACAACCACATTTGTCAGTGCCAACCTCACCTTTGTTGTAGATCATTTGTTGTCGATCATGGCAGGGATGCAACGACAGAATGTACCACATACGATCGGATGGATGAAAAACAGAACAATCGAGCAACATTATCTAGGACTTAACCTGCATAAAACCTACTGAATCGGCAAACATAACATCAAAAGGTTACCAAGGGCCCTGATACGTCGAAAACGTATCTATAATTTTTGATGCTCCATGCTTATTTTGTATCTACTTTGCTTTACTTGTCTATACTTTGAGGTGCTTTTTACATGTTTTCTGATACTAACCTATTAACAAGTTGCAACAGTACCAGATACCTGTTTTCTGCGGTTTTTGGTTTCAGAAAAGTTAGTAAAGAAATATTCTCGGAATTGTATGGGACAAACATCAAAGTCAATTACTTTTCACGGGGAACAAGAAGTCTAGAGGGAGCCGGAGGGGCCGGCCAGAGGGGCCAGACCCACCCCACGCGCGGGTGGGCCCTACCCCACGCCTGGCTAGGGTTTGGCGCCCTAGCCGCCGCCTCGGTCTCCCCCTTAGCCTATAAAAATCCCCCGGTGCATAAACCCTGAGGACCCGATAAAATATCCACAAAACCGTATGTAGCCGCCACCACCATCGTCCCTAGATCGGGGGTGATCTGAAGTTCTTCCCGGCACCCTGTCGGAGGGAAGATCATCCCGGAGGCCTTCTCTCCGGTATGATGCGTGAGAAGTTCCACCTTGGACTATGGGTCCATGTAGTAGCTAGATGGTTGTATCTCCTCCTTTTGTGCTTTCAGGTATAGATCTTGTGAGCTCCCTTCATGATCAAGATCTAATCTATTTGTAATCATGCATGTTGTGTTTGCGGGGATCCGATGGATATTGAGATTATTATGTTGGTTTGATTAATGGTTTTGTCTTTATGATTCTATCATGTCTGTGTTGTTTGTGATCTTGCATGCTCTCCGTTGTTAGTAGCTATCTTGGCCAAGTAGTTGCTAGTGACTCCAAGAGGGGGTATTTATGCTCGATAGTGGGTTCATGCCTCTAGTTTCCAAGGGAAGTGACAATAATCTCTTCGGTTGTAGATGTGTTGTTGCTACTACGGAGAAAACAACAGTCTCTTGTTCATGGAACATGTGGACTGTTTACCTTACATACTTTGCTTAAAGCAGTTGTTTGTTGCTTGCAACTTAATACTGGAGGGGGGTCGGATGATAACCTGAAGGTGGACTTCTAGTCATAGATGCAGTTGGATGGCGGTCTATGTATCTTGTTGTATTGTCCAATCGAATCTCATAGGATCTTTCTGACTAGTAATTGCATTGTTATGCCTTGCTCAGTTCCTGTCAATTGCCCTGTTGTAATTTGTTTACCCTTCATGCCATGTTGTTTATCTAAGGAGAGCACCTCTAGTGAACTATGGACCCCGGTCCAATCTTTACCATTGATACATCTTCCACTGTTACTTGTTTACTTGCTGCAAACCATTACCTTACACACCATACGTTTAATCCTTTGTTACAACAAACCGGTGAGCTTGACAACCTCACTGTTCGTTGGGGCAAAGTCTTGAGTTTGTGTTGTGAAGGTCTCCGTGTTGCTTGCAACACCTGTGTGACGTTTCCTTCCTCCTTCTGGTTCGATAACCTCGGTCTCAACTGAGGGAAAACTTGTTGCTTGCTGCTTCACACCTTGCTCTTGGGGTTCCCAACAGGTTGTGCGTAGACAGTTATCAAGCTTTTCTGGCGTCGTTGCCGGGGAGGCCAAGGACATCTTCACAAGGGGAGTCCTTCACTTCCTTTCTCTTCACTTTGTTTTTAGTTTGCTTTGTTTCTTTTGCTTGGTTTTGTTTGCCGCTTTTCAAAAAACACAAAAAAAAATAGTTCCTGCTCTAGCTGTTGCTGCTATTTTTGGCTTGCCCACCTTTGCCAAAATGAACTCTGCTGAGAACACCAAGTTGTGTGACTTCACTAGCACCAACAACAATGATTTCCTAAGCACTCCTATTGCTCCACCTTCTCCTGATGCTACCTTTTTATGAAATTAAGCCTACTTTGTTGAATCTTGTGATGAGAGAACAATTTTCTGGTGCTGGTTTGATGATCCTGCTGGCCATCTTAATAGCTTTGTTGAACTTTGTGAGATGCAAAAATATAAGGATGTATATGGAGATATTATTAAGCTCAAGCTTTTTTCCTTTCTCCTTGAGGGGAAAAGCTAAAGAATGGTTGCTTTCTTTGCCTAAAAATAGTATTGATTTTTGGACTAAGTGCAAAGATGCTTTTATTGGTAAGTACTATCCTCCTGCTAAGATTATATCTATGAGAAGTGATATTATGAAATTTAAACAACTTGATAGTGAACATGTTGCTCCATCTTGGGAAAGAATGAAATCTTTGGTTAAAAATTGCCCTACTCATGAACTCACTGCTTGGATGATTATCCAGACTTTTTATGCAGGTTTAAACTTCTCCTCAAGAAATCTATTGGATTCAGCTGCTGGAGGTACCTTTATGGGCCTCACTTTGGGTGCTGCAACAAGGCTCCTTGATAATATGATGGTTAACTACTCTGAATGGCATGTTGAGAGAGCTCCACATGGTAAGAAGGTAAATTCTGTTGAGGAAACTTCCTCTTTGAGTGAAAAGATTGATGTTATTATGGGCATGCTTGTTTATGGGAAACCTCCTTTAGATCCTAATAGTGTTCCCTTAGCCTCTTTGGTTTCTCAAGAAGAACAAGTTGATGTGAACTTCATTAGAAACAACAAATTCAACAACAATGCCTATAGAAACAATTTTGGTAGCAACAATAATTATAGGCCTTATCCTCCTAATAATGGCAATTCCTATGGAAACTCTTACAATAATGCTAGAAGTGCCCCCTCTGAACTTGAAGTCATGCTCAAAGACTTTATTAGTAAACAAACTTTTAGTAAGACTATAGAGGAAAAGTTTTTAACTGTTGAGAAAAATATATCCTCTTTGTCTGAAGCTCGGTCCTCCTTGATTAATAAAATGGCTGCTAAACCTGAAGCCATGGAAAACACTTTTGCTACTGCTCATGCCATACAAGTTACTATTGATGAAAATGTTAGGCTGTTAGCTCAACTTCATGCTAAGTTGGAAAGGGAAGCTGAAATTGATAGAAATAATAGTGTGTGCACTATCACCACTAAACCACAAGTAGTCCATATTCCTACCCCTACTATGCCTAAGCCTATTGAGCCTACTACTAGTGATGCCAAGTTTGACTTTGATATTGATGGTTGCAATATTTCTGAAGTAATTATGTTCTTGCAAAAGCTTGCTAGAAGTCCTGATGCTAGTGATATGCATGCTGCCTTTACCAAACACATTACAGATGCTCTTGTTAAAATTAAGGAAGAGAAGCTAAAACACAAAGCTTCTATTCCTAGGAAAGTAGAAGATAGTTGGGAACCCATTATTAATATGCAAGTGAATGACTTTGATCTCAAAGCTTCATGTGATCTTGGTTCTAGTGTCTCTATTATGCCTAGGAAGATTTATAAAATGCTTGATTTGCCACCATTGGAAGATTGTTATTTAGATGTCCCACTCAATGATAATGCTAAGAAGAAACTCATGGGGAGTATTAATGATGTTCTCATTATGGTTAATAATGCTTATGTCCCTGTTGATTTCTATGTTTTGGATGTTGAATACAATGCTTCTTGTCCTATTACTTTGGGAAGACCTTTTCTTAGAACAGTTGGTGCCATCATTGATATTAAAGAAGGCACCATTAAATATCATTTTCCATTCAATAAAGGTATTGAACACTTCCCAATGAGAAGAGAAAAGTTGCTTTTTGCTCCCGCTTTGAAATCAAGACTTGATAGTAATGCTTCTTCATTTGAAAATACTTGATTCTTCTTGCTTCTTGTGCCTAACTTAAAGGCGTTAAAAAAAGTACTTGTTGGGAGATAACCCAAGAGTTTCCTTGAGTCTTGGAAGTTACTACTTCAGTAATGACCTCTCCTTATCCTTTTTGTCTGCTTTTTGTGCCAAGAATAACCTCTAATGATAGGGAAGTAAGATTTGGGGAGTTGCTGTCCCAAAACAGATTTCTGTCCTCCACCAAAAACATTCGTGTGGAGGCTCTGTAACTCGGATTGAGCTGAAAATTACAAATAAATCCCCTAGTATGTTAGCTAACTTTCTTTAGTTCAACACTTTTTGATTTGAGCAATAGAAGATGTTCGAAAAAATCGGTTTCTACTTGCTGGTCTGTTTTGACAGATTTCTGCCATTATTTGCATTTGCTTCTTATTGATTCCTTTTTTAGTTCTCTTTAGGCGAATTGAGATTTTTGAAGGAGTTACTACAGTAGCTTATGTTTTTAGTGAAAATCCTTGTTGTTCTAAAGCTTTGCCAGAGGTCTAATATCTTTTGAATACACTAATGTTGCTAATGAAGATTGTGTGAAGTTTTGTATGAAGGAAAAATTTCAGGTGTAAAGAGAGAATGATGCAATGATATGAAAAATGGACAAAAGATCAAGCTTGGGGATTCCACCATGGTGTAACCCCAAGAAATATCCAAGAGGTACAAGCGTCAAAGCCTGGGGATGCCCAAGGCATCCCCTTCTTCATCAATAGAAAGCTCAGGTCTGTCTAGACACTTCGTTTTTATTGTTTCATGCACAGTTGTGTTGTTCTTGGAGCATCTTAGTTTTTGTTTGCTTTGCTTAGGTTGTTTAGTTTGCTTGAATAAATTAGTTTGGACCCCCGTTCTCGCTGTGTTGTTTTGCTAATAAGTTTGCTTGGTGTTTGGAAAGGAGTAGTAAGTTCTTGCTTGAAGTGCAAGAGGAGCTTGCATTGACTGTGATTTAGACTTTAGCATGACATGCTAGGTGTTGTTTTAGCATTATGCTTAGTGATTATTGATGTAGCATGTCTTGTTCCAAACAATTGGGATTGCTTAGTGTGCCTTGAATAAATTATGCGTTGTTTTAGCATGCAAAAGCTTAGTATTGTGGTTTTCTCCTTTGATGCTTTGCTTGGGTTGACTTGGCACGTGCTCACACCATGTTATGACCATGAAAAGTCACCATTAGCCTCTATGATCATTTAGTCCTTGACTTGTAGTACCACTCTTTGATTTGATTAGTATGCTTTGTTGCACTGCATGATTATGGCCATTATGCTCTCTTATTTGGTTGTTCCCAGTATTTTGCTAGCCTCCACTTTTATGAGTAAGTTCTACTCATGCTTCCAACTCCTGATACGTCCAAAACGTATCTACTTTCTCGAACACTTTGCTATTGTTTCTTCTCTAAACTTGTGTGATTTGGATGCAACTAACACGGACTGACGCTGTTTTCAGCAGAATTACCTTGGTATCTTGTTTTTGTGCATAAAATGAACTATCACGAAAAATCCCGGAAAATATGCCAAAAACTATTTCTCACCAGAAGATCCACGGAGCCAGAAGGGGAGACAGAGGGGAGGCCTGGAGGGCCCAGACCCACCCCAGGCGCGGGCCCACTAACCCCACGCCTGGGGGAGGTCTGGCCATCCCAGGCAGCTCCTCGACCTCCCTCCACGCCTATAAGTTGCCTTCTGACCTAAAAACATAGGGGGGCTCGATAGTTTTCCAGAAAGAGTTCCGCTCCACCGCCGCCACGAGAAACCAAGATTTGGATCCAGAAACTCCGTTCTAGCACCCTGCCGGGACGGGGAATTTGGAGAGGATCATCGCCATCGTCATCACCAATGCATCTCCATCAACCACCAATGTTTCCCTCATACATGAGTGAGTAATCCCCCGCTATAGGCTTGGGGATGGTAGGGATTGGATGAGTTCTATCATGGAATCGAATAAGATTTGTTACGACATAGTGCTTAGTATCTCTATTAGTGCTATTTGACTTTGTTGCAACTTGTTGTGCTTAATGCTTGTCACTAGGGCCCGAGTGCCATGATCTCAGATCTGAACTTATTATTGAATCATTATGATAGTAATGTTTGTGATCTTATCTGCAAGTTGTGTACACATATCATTGTCCGGATCCAAAGGCCCCAAAGTGAAAATAATTGGGACAATCGGAGGGGATGGATGTGGTGTGAGGATCACATGTGTTCATGGAGTGTTAATGCTTTGCTCTGGTGCTCTATTAAAAGGAGCACCTTAATTTCCAGTAGTTCCCTAGAGGCCCCGCTGCCACGGGCTGGCTGGATAGAAGATGTTGTGCAAGTTCTCATTGCGAGCACGTATGACTATATTTGGAGCACATGCCTAGGATTATTTAGTACTTGGATGCTTGTTATTATTTATCTGCAATGCCCTAGATCTTGAAGTTACATGTTTAGACTCGTCCATGCAACGCCCGTCCATCCATCCATACCTATGCCTACCACACTCGAATCCTACTATTACCGTTATTATTACTATTGTTCCTGTTCCGCTGTTGCTGCTGTTGTTGTTGCTACTACAAACTTTTGCTGCTGATAAACTTCTGTGAGCAAGAATTATTTCCAGGTGCAGCTGAACTGACAACTCAGTTGTTAAGGCTTGCAAGTATTCTTTGGCTCCCCTTGTGTCAAATCAATAAATTGGGTAATACTACCCGCGAAGACTATTGCGATTGAAATGGATCGTATGGGCACCTAGAGGGGGGGTGAATATGTGCTAACCAATTTTTAATACTTTTTCAATTTTAGGCTTGACATAAAGTAAATTCTCTAGATATGCAACTACGAGAATTTCCCTATATGCAACCCTAACTACTAAGCACGTAAAAGAGGAGCGAGGAAACCGTAGTGGAGCACGCGGAGACACAGGGATTTGTTTTACCGCAGTTCCTTCCTTGTTAAGGGAAGTACATCTGTGTTGGAGGGGTGGGCGGTTCTAAGACCACCATGCCATAATAGGCCTCACCCTATTCTCCGATGGATCTCGCCACGAGAGGCCTGATCCACCTTCTCCACTATTGGATCCCTTGAGGAACCGTGCCTTTACAACACTATCGGGCACACACCCACAACTGAATTGGGGGCTCGAGATGACAAGCTGCCACAAGAACAAGGTTTATCAATATAAACAAAAACAAGGATCTAGATATTTGCAAGAAATACTAGATCGGAGGTTCTCCAAATGAATGGAGAGGAGATGAAGCGCTTGATTGCTGATGATGAAGATCGAGTTCTCCTCCTTCGATTCCCCACGGGATGGGTCCTTTGGGTGGATCTAGGTGGAGCACTCTTGGATGAAGCTTTCAGATCTGATCTGGTCTTTTTCGTGATGAATCAAGAGTTACGCAGAGGAGGGAGGCTTAAATACCCCCTCCCCAGATCTAGCCGTTGCACAACTTTGGGGGCGGATAATCCGCCCCCTGGGAAAACTCCGCCCCAAGGGCGGATTCTACGGGGGAAACTCCGCCCCCTCTCTGGGGCTTGCGCCTTGGTGAAGCTTGGTGAAGATCTTGGGGGGCGGATAATCTGGCCCTCCTGAGGGGCGGATTATCCGGCCTAGCCGGAAAGTCCGGCCAAAACTCCGCCCCCTCTCTAGGGCTTGCGCCTGCTTGGGCAACAAAGGGGGGCGGATTATCCGCCCCTGGTGGGGCCGGATTATCCGCCCCCAAAGGCAGAGTCCTTTTCCCTTTGTTCTCAAATAGAGCTGCAACACTTCAACACATATTAAATGATCCTTGGTATTGTTATCTAACACACAAAACACTAGGGATTAAGAAATGTTCTTTCAATCTCCCCCTTTTTGGTGTTAGATGACAATACTAGGATTTGCAATAAAACCGGCAAATGCCTCCTCAAATAATGAAAGACGCTCCCCCTAGATGTGTGCATATTTAAGATTTGCATTTGAATACAAGTACACACACTAGGGAGAACACTACTTTAAGGTTTGGGAAAACATGTCATACCACCGGAATGAGAATATAGCCAAGGCATACATAGATAATCCCATGAATCCATATGCCGTCAAATATGCTCCACAATTCCAGAAATCCATGAGGTCCATAATAGATAAATCCAGAATTCCATAGTGCCCAAACATAGTGGAGTACGACATAGTCTTACATAGACAAACACAAAATAGCAAAAGAGTTCACGCTAGAAAAGGCACAAGCAAGCAAATAAAAACGACTAAAAACGAAAAGCTTGTGCCCGACCCTTGCAAATCCACGAGACCTAATAGAACTACTTCCCCCCCTTTGGCATCGAAACGCCAAAAAGGAAGAAGAGCGATGCTAACGCCCCTGGAGATCACTCCTCGTCCTCGTCGTAGTCATCCCCGTCCCCTTCCTCTTCATACTCATCATCATCGTCATCAGCTGGAGGAGTGGGTGCCCTCGGTGGAGGAGGAAAGAGACAACTCTCGAGCTCGCCATAGTTGATCCCTGAGGTGTTCCACTTGAGCATCTGGATCCGGAGCAGTGGGAGGAGGTGGATTGCCGGTGGCACGAGACATGGTGGAGGATAAGCTGCTGCGTGTGATCCCTCTCATGATCCCTGCGGTACGCCTCATATTGGCCCTTGTGAATGTCAATACCCATGCAAAGAATGTTCCGCTGGAACCAATTAAGCTGCTTGACCTCACGTGCCATTGGGGACACCGTGGAACAACGACCACTAGCCCGAGCATCACGCATGAAGGACTCCGGGGCAGTGGAGGGGTGATGGGTCTTCTGAGCCTTGTTGTAGATTTTCTTGGGCTTATGAACACCATCCAGAGCAGTACCAAAATCCTCATGTGGCAACATATGCTTGACGAGCATCATTATGAACGGAGCATAAGGAATAGAGAGCCTGTTGATCATGGCATCCGTCATCTCATGATAAATATAGTCCATGACATCCAGTTTGTAACCTGTGGCTGATCCAGAGTTAGAGGCACACTCGTGAGCAAACGCAAGAAGTGGAACCAGGTGACCACGGATCCTGTCATTGTTGCCACCACTAGGAGCGATGCAGTCCCTAAAAATGCCAACAAGGGCAGCATACACGGGAGAGAGACCAGCGAAAGTACCAGTGACTCCATCAGAGGAAAGTCAAGGAGCAAGTGCAGTATCCTTGGAGGGCTTCAAAGGAGAAATGATACGGTGGCCCGAAGGAGTGTCGCAGCCATGGAAAGCATAGCCAAGAACCTGCCCAAAGGTGCGAAAGTCCGACTGAATCATGGTAGTCCCTGTTATCCACTTCATAGTGCGGCGCTCATCACCGCAAATCACAAGAGTTGAGAAGAACTACCGCACCATAGAGGAATCATAGTTGCATTGGATAGTCATGAGGTGGTGCAGCCCCATCTTGTTGGTCACATCTAGTGCCTCAATGAGCCTTGTCTTGGATTGAGCCTCAGTCAAATTGATGGGACGCATGGGGCGAATCTTGAGAGTAGCATAGACATCATCATGAATAGCCCGAAAGTGAGCATTCCAAAACATTTCGTCCTCAGGGGGACCATCGCTGTCAGCCTCATCATAATAATCAGTTTGACGAATGGTGGCGTACTGAAGACTGTCCATAGCCTTGTAATTGGGCCGAGACTGTTTGCCCTTGCGAGATGCGGTCCTCTTAGTTTTCTTACTTGCCTCTGCCATCCGTTCAGCCTCTCTTGCTGCTCTGCTGACCTCGGTCTCGTTAATGAATTTCCTGTCTGCAGTGGGCTTGAGATAACGGGGACGGGGATGACGGGCGAAAGTCTTGGTCGGCTTGGAACCACCTGTGAAAAGCATTAGAGGGATAGCATGGAGATAAGTATACACACAAGTCCAGGAGAAAAACATGAAGAAAGAGTAGCAGTGCAACCCCATAACCAATGAAGTGCATTAGCAGAAGCAGAACCAGAACAGACCAAAATTTGCTCTCCAGGCCGGATTATCCGGCCCTGACAGGGGCGGATAATCCGCCCCAGAAAAATTCTGGGGTAGCTCAGATCTACCATGGCAAAGCAGATCGGGAACTAGGGTTGCAAGACTACTGATTCTAGCATGTAAGGAACAACACCAAGAACCTTCTACAACGAGATTTCCACCAAACAAAATACATCCCATACAAAAGGGGAGAGATGAGGGAGTTACCCTCACTCATTGGAGGAAAATCGCGGAGGAGAAGATACCCGGAGGCGAGGTGAAGAAGATCCGGGGAGAGCAGGAGAATCGGTGGTCGAATCGACTCGGGAGAGGCGGATGCTCAAGGGCGGGGGAAGGTAGGGTTGGGGGAGGACTGGCTGCTCTATTTGAGCCTGCCCTCCCCGACCCAGCCTATAAGGGGTAGAATTCGCCCGGGGCAGATAATCCGCCCCCCACTTAAGGCGGATAATCCCCCCCCCCAGAAATTCTGTAAAGTGCAGAATCAAGCCAGAGCAACCTAGCAAACCTCTCGATGGTGTTTGAGAGGACTTGTCTAAAAGAATAGATGGTTCAAGGAGGGAGAGAAAGGCTTGGGTTGAGAGCATCAAACTGAGATGGTACTACACACCCAAATTTGCAAGAATCAAAGCAATCAAAAGCCAAATTTGAGTGTGTTTTCCATAAGAACAAGAGAGATGCAAGAAAATCCAACGGGACTCATGAAAAACCAACTCTTCTCAAGGAAGAGGGCGGTGGCTGAAGCCACCATGTTGGAGCGCATGGCATGACACCGCGAAGATGTATCTTGAGTTCAAAACCAATGCTCATCGATGACCCACATATCACAAAATGATATTAAGGGAAATGATTTGACTTGCTTTCGGCATTATGGGGGGAGGGTTGGCCCAATCAATTAGGACCACACTCCCCCTATGTCTGTGCTCGCATCTAAACCAAATACATGAATAAGCGCAAGTGAGTGTGCAAGGGTAGTCAAGCCAAGCTCCTTGAATCTATGATATTTAGCTCATTCCTCAAATAACAAAATCTTGCTTCATCAAGAGGCTTCGTGAAAATATCAGCAAGTTGGTTCTTCGTGCTCACAAAAGATAGAGCAATATCTCCACAAGCAACATGATCCCGAATAAAGTGGTTGCGAATCTCTATATGTTTTGTTCTTATATGCTGCACGGGATTGTAAGCAATTTTGATAGCACTTTCATTGTCGCATAAAAGAGGCACTTTGTCACAATTGACACCATATTCCTTTAAAGTTTGCCTCATCCATAACAATTGAGTACAAGCACTTGCAGCAGCAACATATTCAGCTTCGACGGTTGAGAGTGAAATACAATTCTGTTTCTTTGATGACCAACACACTAGAGACCTGCCCAAGAAGTGGCATGCAATAGAGGTTGATTTCCTATCATCTTTGTCACCAGCCCAATCTGAATCAGTGTAACCACATAGAGAGAAACTTGAACCCTTGGGATACCATAGCCCAAAATTTAGGGAATGAACCAAATATCGGAAGATTCGCTTGACTGCCACTAAGTGGCTTTCTTTAGGAGCGGCTTGGTACCTTGCACACACTCCTACACTTAACACGATATCGGGCCTAAATGCGCAAAGGTAAAGGAGAGAGCCGATCATGGATCGGTATACCTTTTGATCCACGTCTTTACCCTTGGGATTGAGCTCAAGATGACACTTTGTTTGCATTGGGGTAGCAACGCCATTGAGATCCGTCATCTTGAACCTTTTGAGCATGTCTTGGATGTACTTAGCTTGATTAATAAAGGTTCCCTCTCTAAGTTGTTTGATCTCAAATCCAAGAAAGAACCTGAGCTCACCCATCATGGACATCTCAAACCTGTCAGTCATAAGATGTGAAAATTCATCGTTAAAATCTTGGTTAGTAGAGCCAAAAATAATGTCATCTACATAAAGTTGGCATACAAAAAGCTCCCCATTAACCTTCTTAGTAAAAAGAGTGGGGTCGATTTGCCCAACTTCGAATCCACGGTCTAGCAAAAGCTCTTTAAGGTGCTCATACCATGCACGTGGGGTTGTTTAAGGCCATAGAGCGCCTTATCGAGTTTGTAGACATGGTTCGGAAATTTGGGGTCGTCAAACCCCGGGGGCTACTTGACGTATACTAACTCATGTAGAGGTCCATTAAGGAAAGCGCTCTTAACATCCATTTGTTGTAATTTAAAATTATGATGGGCTGCATAGGCAAGAAGGATACGGATGGACTCAAGGCAAGCCACATGAGCGTAGGTCTCGCCAAAATCAATTCCTTCCACTTGAGAGAATCCTTGAGCCACGAGTCGTGCTTTATTCCTCACAACAATGCCATTTTCATCATGTTTGTTCTTGAAGATCCACTTGGTGCCGATAACATTGCGGCAATCCTTTGGTTTTTCAACGAGCTTCCAAACTTTGTTGCGTTCGAAGTTATTTAATTCTTCATGCATTGCAACAACCCAATCGGGGTATTCAAGAGCATCAAAAACTTTCTTCGGTTCAACCATAGAAATGTGAGCTTGATGATCACAGAAGCTTGCAAGCTCTCTTCTAGTGGATACCCTTCGTCGAAGATCACCAACAACCTTGTCAAGAGTGTGACCTCTTAGTTCAAGGTTTCGATCAGCACGAGCCTTGCGACGAGCCTCAATGTCCTTATTGTTTCTAGGAGGAGTGGATTCAATAGTTGTATCCTTGTCTTGATTACTGCCCTGCCCTTGATCATCCATGTCACCGTTACTGCCAGAAGATTGTTGCTGAACATTTTCTTCAGGCCCGGATAATCCGCCCCTTGGAGGGGCCGGACTATCCGACTGGGAGTGAATGCAGAACCATCTTCTGAGAAAGCTGATGGAGTTGGAGACCCAGTCGGATACTCCGCCCTGAAGAATCCGGGGAGCTTGAGTTGTTGACTTCTCCTTGGCTCCTCTAGAACCAGTTGGAGTGTGAGGCGGATTGTCCGCCCTTGGAGGCGGATAGTCCGGCTGGGACTACCAACTTGTCCGAGGGAGATGGTCTTTAGCAGATTGTGGTGTTGGTGCAGATTGTCTCCAACGGTAGGAGCTTGTTGATCTTGTGTAGATGATGAGGGCTCCACATGTGGAGCATTGTCCTTCCCGATCCATACAAGGGGTTCCTCAATGGGGCGGAAAAATCCCACGCCCATTCTTCTTATGGCATCTTGGGGTATTTCAACATCTGCATCACAAACATCAACTTGCCCTACAAAGGAGCCGTTATTTTCATCGAACTCCACACTACAAGATTCTACAACAATCCCAGTGAGCTTGTTGTAGACTCTATAAGTGTGGGATTCGGCACCGTAACCAACAAAAATACCTTCTAAAGCCTTGGATTCAAATTTTGACAAACGGACACCTTTAATAAGAAAGAAACACTTACACCCGAATACCCTGAAGTATGAGATGTTGGGCTTGTTACCGGTAAGTATTTCATATGGAGTCTTGTCCAAGATCTTCCGAAGGTAGAGGCGGTTTGATGAGTGACAAGCAGTGGATATGGCTTCAGCCCAAAAATTATAAGGAGACTTGAATTCAGCAAGCATAGATCTTGCCATATCCATCAAAGTCCGGTTCTTCCTCTCGGCTACACCATTTTGTTGAGGGGTGTACGCAGCGGAATATTGGTGTCTAATCCCCTCTTCGCTTAGAAACTCGTTTAAAGTGTAGTTCTTGAATTCTGATCAGTTGTCACTTCTAATTGCCAAGATGGGAAAATTGTGTTGACGTTGAACTTCATTGGAAAAGTCGATGACAGTTTGTTGAGTCTCACTTTTCAGCTTGAAGAAATATACCCATGTATATCTTGAGTAGTCATCGACAATGACCAAGCAAAATTTCTTCCCACCAAGACTTGCATGAGAAGGAGGACCAAATAAATCCACATGAAGTAATTCCAAGATCCTCTTTGATGACACAATAGTCTTCCTCTTGTGGGGAGAGTCATGCATTTTTCCTTCAACACAAGCCCTGCAAACACGATCTTTGGCAAAAGAGACATTGTCTTTTAGTCCAAGGATGTGGCCACCCTTTTGGAGACTTTGCAAAGTTCTCATGTTGACATGGGCTAAACGGCGATGCCATAGCCAGCCCACGTCGGTCTTCCCGAATAGACACATCGGACCCGAAGTGGTTTTCCCCGAGAAGTCCACCACATACAGGTCATTTTCGACGTATCCAACGAAAGCGACCTTTAGAGACTTGCTCCATAAGAGTACCACCAAATCATCATCGATAAGCAAAACCCATCTTGCCAAGGGCACGAACAGAAAGAAGGTTATAGCCAAGGGTCTCAACAAGCATGACGTCCACGAGAGAGATATCGTGGGCAACCACAACCTTGCCAAGACCCAATACCTGAGATTTAGACTTATCACCATAGGAGACTGTGATATTATCATGATTTGGATGCATCTCCGTGATGATCTCCTTGCTTCCGGTCATATGACTAGTGCAGCCACTATCCAGCACCCATTTTGACCCACCGGAAGCATAGCCCTGCAAGAAAATTACTTCTTGGTTTTAGGTACCCATTTTTCAATGGGTCCTTTCATGTTAGTAACAAGGGTCTTTGGGACCCAAATAGACCAAGCAATATATTCATCAAAAGGACCAACATAATAAGCATAAACATCGCCATAGTCATCACAAAAGAGTTCATAATTAGGATTGTGAGACCCTGCAAAACCAATATTATTAGTCTTGTCTTTTGTGACAACTTTCTCAGCAGTGCTTGTCTTTAGTTGCACATTCTTGGTCTTGTTCTTCTTGGTCTTCTTCTTCTTGGACTTGGTGACATACCCAAGTCCCTCTTTACTATGATTTGACCTTTGCTTGCCAAGGACTTCATCAAGCACACCTTTGTCCTTGGTAGTGATGTCCTTGATCACTTCTTTTTCCACATTATCATTTTCTTTGTTACTATATGTTGAGTTTGACGAGCTAGGAGTATCATATTTGGCCAATCGACTTTGAAGCTGATCATGTGACTCGTTGAGAATAGAGAACTCGTTTTTCAACGCCTTGTGAGCATTGTCAAGTTTCTCCAATTCCTCGGAGAGTCTATCATGAGCAGCCCCAAAGTCAATCCTTTCCTTCTTTAACTTCTTTGCCTTGGTGACAGCATTGTCACGTTCCTTAACGAGTTTAGTCACAATTTCTTCATGTGACTCTTCCATAGACTCAAGCCTCTCTTCAAGAGAGACCCGAGCTTCTTCTTCTTCTTCAAGAGAACTTTTTAGGTTCAATTCTGCCCTTTTCTTCGAGGAGTGCTTCGTTTTGGGCCAGCTGATCCATAAGAGCCTCAAAACGAACTTTGTGCTCACCTTGCAAGTTAGTATAGAAATAATCCAAAGCAATAATCTCTTCTTTGACCTTAAGACTAGCAGGATCATCCATGTCTATCATAGCCTTGGGAAAACAAGAGTTAAAAGAAGTTACCTCGGAGCTTCTTGCCATGAGGCAAGTAGCATTCTTGTTGATGATGTTTTTGTTCGGAGAGTCGGAGAGAGATGTTGATGTAGATGTGGTGGCTATAGCAGCCACCTCTTGAGAGCTATCGTCCTCGTCCTCATCTTCACTCCCTAATGAATATTCTTCTTGAGCCACTAGAACAATCTTTGGTTGCTTCTTGAAAGGAGCATTCTTCTTTACAAACTGTTTCTTACGTGGAGCTTTTGATTTGTCCTTGAAAATGAGTCTTCCTCCATTATCCTCTCTACTTTGATATGAACACTTAGCTACGAAGTGCAGCCGGTCACCACAATTAAAGCATGTTCTCAGCTTGGGACCATTTTCTTTTCTTCCATAGGCTCCACTCTTGCGATCTAGTTCAG
Source organism: Avena insularis (assembly GCA_023614405.1). NCBI lineage: Eukaryota > Viridiplantae > Streptophyta > Magnoliopsida > Poales > Poaceae > Avena > Avena insularis. The sequence continues at coordinate 189,223,089 of CM042689.1, read as the reverse complement.
CTTTAGCCTTGGCTGGATCTTTCCAAAAGTTTCTTGCATAAAGAGCCAAGTATTGTCCATGGATCCTTTTTATATCTTCAGGACAGTCCAGACCTTCTACCGCATATTCATCATGATCAATCACACTAGTCTTCAAGGCCATGTTGACCCCCTTTTGCATCCCCATAGCTCGAGCACGAGCATCTTCGGCATTCTTGGCAGCCACTTTAAAAGCGGCCATTTCTTGCATTACCTCATTGGATGACATGAGGTGATAGTTATGCCTACCTTGGAGACTTTTCAAATCTGTGGGCTCAAATGGCATAAGAGCACTGACATACTTGCGCTTGATCCAAGCATCATCAACATGAGCTGCACCGTGGTTTCTGAAGGTTGTGGCTATTGCCTTGAGCCTCCTATACATGTCCTCGTGGTCTTCTCCATCCAGCATATAAAATCCTTCATCTTCATTGCTCAAGGCATCATATCTATTCCTTCTCATACTTTCATTTCCAATGAAGAGCTCGGTGAGGGCATCCCAAGCTTCTTTAGCTGTGCTAAGATGCTGAATGTGTGGCATGTCTTTGTCACCCACACCAAGCTGTATCATGTGTAGAGCTGCAGCGTTGAGTTGGCTATCAACCACTTCTCTTCTTGTGAGATTGTTGGGGTTTCCAACATGAAGACCATTTTCGATGATCTTCCACAACTCTATGGAGGAACTGCACACATGAGATTTCATCAAAAATTGCCATTGTGAGAAAGTAGATGATGAAAGTTTGGGTGGATCACCCCTATTATGTATATGTGGGTGAGGGATAGGCGGATCAGGGGAATACAAATGATAAACCTCATTGTATCCATCCTTACCGCTATACTTTTTCGAGGAGGAGCTCTTGCTAGTATCATCACCTACCACTTCGTTATCTTTGGAAACAGTTTTACCCGTTTCCTTGGATTGCGGAGTGGTATCCTCAGAGTTAGATGGAGGTGATGTTGCGGATGTGGAGAGACGCATTATCAATTGACGCATCTCTTACATCTTAGCCTCCATTGAACTCACCAAGGTTGTTTCCAACGTCTTGAGATCGTTCATGGTGACTACCTCCGGAGCATCACTCTCATCTCCCTTGGAACCCATACTTCTCTTAGGCGGTTAAGCCCGAAATAAGAGCCGAGGCTCTGATACCAATTGAAATGGATCGTATGGGCACCTAGAGGGGGGGTGAATAGGTGCTAACAAATTTTTAATACTTTTTCAATTTTAGGCTTGACACAAAGTAAATTCTCTAGATATGCAACTACGAGAATTTCCCTATATGCAACCCTAACTACTAAGCACGTAAAAAAGGAGCGAGGAAACCGTAGTGGAGCACGTGGAGACACAGGGATTTGTTTTACCGCAGTTACTTCCTTGTTAAGGGAAGTACATCTGCGTTGGAGGGGTGGGCGGTTCTAAGACCACCACGCCACAATAGGCCTCACCCTATTCTCCGATGGATCTCGCCACGAGAGGCCTGATCCACCTTCTCCACTATTGGATCCCTTGGCGGAACCGTGCCTTTTACAACACTATCGGGCACACACCCACAACTGAATTGGGGGCTCGAGATGACAACAAGCTGCCACAAGAACAAGGTTTATCAATATAAACAAAAGCGAGGATCTAGATATTTGCAAGAAATACTAGATCGGAGGTTCTCAAATGAATGGAGAGGAGATGAAGCGCTTGATTCTGATGATGAAGATCGAGTTCTCCTCCTTGATTCCCACGGATGGGTCCTTTGGGTGGATCTAGGTGGAGCACTCTTGGATGAAGCTTTCAGATCTGATCTGGTCTTTTTCGTGATGAATCAAGAGTTCTGGCAGGAGGGGGAAGGCTGGCTTAAATACCCCCTCCCCAGATCTATCCGTTGCACAACTTTGGGGGCGGATTATCCGCCCCCCACTTGGGGCGGATTATCCGCCCCCTGGGAAAACTCCGCCCCAAGGGCGGATTCTCGAGAAACTCCGCCTCTGGGGCTTGCGCCTTGGTGAAGCTTGGTGAAGATCTTGGGGGATAATCCGGCCCTCCCGAGGCGGATTATCCGCCTAGCCGAAAGTCCGCCAAAACTCCGCCTCTCTGGGGCTTGCGCTGCTTGGGCAACAAAGGCGGATTATCACCTAGTGGGGCCGGATTATCCGCCCCCAAAGGCAGAGTCCTTTTCCCTTTGTTCTCAAATAGAGCTGCAACACTTCAACACACATTAAATGATCCTTGGTATTGTTATCTAACACACAAAACACTAGGGATTAAGAAATGTTCTTTCAGCGATCCCCTATACTTGTGGGTCATCAAGACTATTTTCTGGCGCCGTTGCCGGGGAGCATAGCTTTATTTGTAAGTTCACTTGGATCTACTATTGTTCATTGCTACTCTTTTCATCATGGGGAAGTCACGTGATGGAAAGTTACCTATTTTACCATCCAATACAAGAAGAGGTATAGTCCTAAACACCTCTGTTGCTATTGATTCACCGTCTGTTATAAGTAAGCTTGTCACACCACCACCACATACTCATGCTACACACACCGCTACTACTGCTGATTCTGAAACTGCTTTTGATACTCATGATGTTACTTCTACTGTGCTTGATGCGAGTGGTTCATTAGGTCCTTTTCTAGATGCTAGTATGGCTAGTCTAGGAAATACCAAAACTCCTAGTAATTACACTGTTACACTTGTTAGCTCACCTGAGGCTAGTGAGAGTTATGATATTAATGATGGTTACATTGAGTTCACTGATGAATTTGTTGAAGAGTGCCGAAACACACATGGTACTAGTGCCATGAAGAGTCTCCTTACTAGACATACTATTATGCCTAAGTTGTCCTATGATCCTAAGTTTGCCACTTCTCCCATAGATATTAAAGATGAAGATTATGATTTCTCTCTTGATTTGTCTTATTTAGATATTGTTGAGAAAGAACCTTTTTGTGGGACTGAAAATGAGAGTGTTGTGGCTCATATGAATGAGCTTTCTACTATGAGTGCTTTGTTCTCTGATGATTTTAAGATGCGCAAGTACTTTGTTGCTAAGATCTTCCCTTTTTTCACTAAAAGGAGAAGCTAGGGCTTGGTTTAATAGATTACCACCTGGTTCCATTGATAGCCCTGATTGCTTTATTGCTTCTTTCTTCCATAAATATTTTCCTCCCAGTGCTAGACATGCTGCTTTGCAGAGACATTTTGATTTTAAACAGGGAGAATAAGAGAAATTGCCTGAGTCATGGACAAGGTTCTGTGCCTTGATTCATGCACATCCTGGATGTCCATTACCTAAGAATGAACTTCTTGATATTTATTATAATGGACTAACTGATGATTCTAGGACCTACCTAGATAGCTTTGCTGATTGAGTTTTCAGGAAAAGGACTCCTACAGATGCTAAAGAATTAATGACTAAGATAAGCAAGAATTATGATGATTGGACTTCAACTGAGCTAAATACACTTGAGCCTATTACTCCTGAACTAGTTGTTCCTGAACCAATTCTAGCACCAACAACAAAGAAGAGGGAAGTTATTGCATTAAATGATGAAGTGATGAAGGAAGCTAAGAAGTGTCTAAAGGAGAAAGGTATTAGAGCTGAAGATGTAAAGAATCTACCTCCTATAGAAGAATTATGTAAGCCAATTCCCCACTCATCTACTATTAAGGTACACTCTCTCCAGCACTTTGATGAAGGTGATATTCCTTATGGTAAGCCTCCTGATCAATGCTTATAGGAACTTGGCATTTTTATTGTTAAACAAGGTCATTTTAATAAACAAGTTCAGGACCATTTATTAGAAAACTCTAGAGCTATTTATGAGTTAAAAGATATTGTGGAAAGAACTTCTAATGATATTAAAATGCTTTGTAAACACTTTAAAATGGTTCAAACCCAACTTGATCAACTGGCTAAGGTACAAAAAGATATGCTAGTTAATGCTTCAGGAGATAAACATGCTTATGGAATTAGAACTAGGAGTGGTGCAACTACTCAAGATCCTTTATATCCTGAAGGACACCCTAAAAGAATAGAGCAGGATTTCCCACAAGGTGAAGATAGTGGTAGTCCTCGTAAGAGAAAGAAAAATAAACACAAAATAGTTAAGGAACCACTTGAACCTGCTGTACATCCTAATAGTATATCTGTCTCTAATGCTGAAACTGAGAGTGGTAATAATAATGAGTCTCCTGATAAGGAGGAAGGTGAGGAAGAACCTGAGAAGCACACTAAGAACACTAGGTACACAAAGGAAGATTTTATTGCTAATAAACATGGTAAAGAGAGAGAACCTTGGGTGCAGAAACCTATGTCTTTTCCAGGTAAGAAACACAAGTCAAAGGAGGAAGAACACTACAATAAGTTTTGTGAGTGGATGAAACCTTTATTCTTGCAAATTCCTTTGACTGATGCTATTAAGTTGCCTCCTTATTCAAAGTATATGAAGGATATTGTCTCTAATAAAAGGAAGATTCCTAATGAGGAGATTTCTACTCTACTTGCTAATTATTCCTTCAATGGTAAGGTTCCAAAGAAACTTGGTGATCGAGGTATACCAACTATTCCTTGCTCCATTAAGAATAATTATGTTAGAACTGCTTTATGTGATTTGGGAGCTGAAGTTAGTGTCATGCCTTTTTCTCTCTACAAGAGACTCCAGCTAGAAAAGTTGATACCAACTGATATTTCTCTGCAAATGGCTGATAAGTCAACTACTCTTCCTGTTGGTATATGTGAGGATGTTCCTGTTCAAGTTGCTCATAATTGCATGGTCTTAACTGATTTTGTTGTGCTTGAAATGCCTAAAGATGATAATATGTCTATTATTCTTGGGAGACCTTTTCTTAATACTGCAGGTGCAGTCATAAATTGCAATCAAGGAAAAGTAACATTCAATATTAATGACAAAGAGCACACTGTCTATTTCCCCAAGAAGGTTGTTAAAAACTATTGCCTGAATTCCATTGAAAATATTGAAGGCATCAAGGTTGGAGAAATATATTGTCCCATTCCACAAGAAAATTTTGAAACTATTATGATTGGGACCATTGCTATCAAGTATGAGGTAACATAATCACCTTGTGGAATGCAAAGTTTTGCTTCATATAAGATTGTTTTGGTAACAAGACTTGATCAACCTTGTTAACAAAAGGATTTTAATGAACAAAATAATGTTTCCACTGTGGTTATACTTGCTTTCTTTTCCCCTTTCTCCCTCCTAGTCTTTGCTTTAGCTTTAGCTTTGCTAGTTGTTTGCTTGTTTGAGTTTCTTAGAGCTCCTGTAGTTTGGCTTTTGTTTGCTTTTGCTTCTTCTGAAAAACTGTTTCTGCGAGAAAATCAATTTTCATACCCTGAAAATTGGCCAAAAATAAAGTTTCCCAAAAAATCCCAGAAAATTCAAAATAAAATTTTCCTCGAAAAAAGGGGCAGAGTGGCACCTGAGATGACCCAGGGCCCACACCCATGGTAGGCGCGGCCTACCTAGGGGTGGCGCCTAGGGGGGTCTGGCCCACCTAGGCCCCTCCAGACTGCCTCCTCAAAGCCACCTTCTTTCTCTCTCCCGAAAGACACCGCAAAACTTGCTCAAGCTCAAGTTCTTGTTGTTCTTGCTCACGATTTTCGATCTCCTTGTTCAGCCCATCTCAAGTGTTGATTTTTGGAGGGATTGCTCCTTCGTATGTGCCTCCTCCACTTGTCCAATTAGATTTGTGAATGGTAGATTGTATCTTGAGTATTTTGCTGCTATAGGTGACAGGTTGTTTGAGCTTGCATGCTTGTTCTATGCTTAGAAACTTTGTTTTGATGCATGTGTAGTCCTCTAGAAAGTACCTATAGTAGTTGCTCATTATTTATCAACTTAGAAATCACTTGGTTTGATGGTTGTTTAAAAATTTCAGAATAGGGAAGTTATGGACCACCACACCTTTGGTGACATTTTTGAGAGTGATGCACCTGGAAGGGCAAGGCTTCTAAGGTCATCTACCAGTTCTAGACCCTCATACAATGAGGATCTCATCACTCCACGATTTGGTGACGAGGGGGATGAAGGGGATGCGCACCCCTCCACCTTTCCTTGTCAAACTTTCTTACGAGCTGCTGGGATTCTTAACGATTTCATTGTTTTGATTGAGAGGGCTGGTCTAACAAGTTTCATGTAGGATGAGAGTGCACAATATGCCTTGCTTACTAAAACATTTGTGGAGAGTTTCTCCTTTACCAATAGTATGTTCAATCCTTTTGTGTCTTTCAGACTTTATGGCAAGGCTCATTCTATGACATTGAAGATATTTTGCAAGGCCCTGGGACTTGGTACAACTGAGTCATCAAAGAAGATTACAGCTCTACCAGCTGATTTGTTGGAGCTTTACCGAGGAATAACCAATGATGATGACCGCAGAGCTCAACGAGGGAAGATAAAGAATATTCAACTTCTACCCATCAGGTACTTTGCCTACTATCTTACCACTAATGTTCTTGGTAGGGAGAACACTAGTAATATATCCAACTATCAATTGGCCTTCTTAGCTGCTGCGCTCTACAATGAGGATAAGTATAATCTTGGTTCCCTCATTGCTCGTCGTTTAGCTGCTAAGGGACCCATTTATGGGGGAATTATTGCTACTCGTATTGTTGCTGCCTTGGACATTGTTGTTGATCCCCATGATACAGTTTTGGCTCCTCAGAGACTTGATCTTGCTGCCATGAAGGCGCACCACTTTGTCATCTCTAGCTCTATTCTTGAGAACTTGGTTTATAGAATGATGTTTACTGACGGGGAAGAGAGAGAGATCCCTCTACCCCAAACCACTTTGTTCAGTATTTCTCAGGGACCTTGGTCACGCACGAAGGCAGAGATGGATGACAAGCTGCGCTCTCTCAACTTCCACGGGCACTATCAGGGGGAAGCTCCCTCATATGACCCCGCAGTACACTACACATGGGAGGCCTCGAGCTCGTACCACGATGAGGGAGCTTCCTCGACATACTATGGAGGTGCATCTACTTGGACACCATGGGATTGAGCCCCACTTAGGCCAAAAGCCTAAGCTTGGGAGGAGGTACACCGACGTCACGCTCATCTATATATCATGTCCGGTCGGTTCTTTGTATATTCATTGTTTCGCTTTCTTTTTGGTTCTTGTTGCTTCTTTCTCAAAAACCCAAAAATACCAAAAATATTTTTGTTGTTTCTCTTGGTTTGTTTCTTTGCTTTGGTTTGCCTTAAAAGAAAAATCCAAAAAGATTTTGCTTTGTTCGGTTTGCTTTGTTTTTGTTTGGTTTTTCAAAAAAATCAAAAACACCAAAAATATTTGTTGCTCTTCTTTGGTTCTGTGAGTTCTTTGCAGGGTTCAGCCGTCCTCAGTGGATTTTGGTTTCATGTTAATTATTCAAGTCACAGAAGTGAAGGGAAATAATGAAGATTAAGACAACTCGGGGTATGGTAAGAGGCTGGTAACGAACTCTATTTATTTCATTTTTTGTACATATACTCATCATTGTGAGCATGCTTAGCATGTTTGTGTAAGGTGTATGTCGTTATGGATGCTTAGTAGTTCTTGCTTGTCTATGATTAGCTCCAGCTTGCTAATAGTTTGTAGCATGTCATATGAATGTTTGCTTGCATTGTTTTATTCATACTTTGGTATGCTATTGTGGTATCCTCCTCTGACTGTTCATGTAAATCGACTTGGCACATGCTCACGCATGCATATGACTAATCAATAGTCAGTAAACCTCGACGATTTATTTTGCCTCAGAGTTCTTGTATCACTTTCATGCCATAGTTAGTCCTGTTTTGTTGCAAGCATGATTATGACAACTATTGCTCTCTCGTTTGTCGCTCCCTCTCTATTGCTAGCCTTCACTTGCACTGAGTATGTGCTCCACCTGTGCTTCCAACTCCTCAAAACCAATATTGCCAGCTGTGTCCACCTTACCTGCCTATTAGCATCGTTTGCTATTTCAGTGCATATTCCATATGTCGTGTTTTCTTCCAAAATAAAATGTTTGTCTGTTTTGAGAAAGTTAGTTAGTAAATCTCTCATGAACTTGATGGCACACTTTATTCTTTGCCCTTAATAATTTTGAACCATTGTGACTAGTCCATGAAAGTTATATGCTTGCTTATTATATACTGGGAGTCAGCAGAACCATGATATCACGGGGAACGCTTTCAACACCTTTTTGGATATCTCATCTAGTTGATTCCTTGCTCTTTTGTTTATGGATGTCGACGATGTGAAATAAAAGGGGAAGTTGTTAGTTCATGGAGTTTTTACATTGTGTTAGAGAAACGCCTGGGCCGCTAGCCTAAGCCATGCTTAATCATGGTGGAAACTTGCAGCAACACCATAATGAGCATCTATGAAGCGTCGTCAATAAAAAGCTATGCATATGGTAAATAAAAAGATTGCTGAGATGCTCATTGTCTGCTTGCCTTGTGTAACACCCTCAGAATCGGCCCTATGCAGGTTTTAGCGAAACTCGCCAAACCCGCATAGAAACGATTCGAAGGTGCCCACCAGGCACTTTCGTGCGGGTGGAAAACAAAGTAATAACATTACACAACAGTCCTCGATGGGACCCACAGAACAGATATATATAACAGCGACTCAAAGAGTCAAGAATACAGATATTATATACAAAGATCCAAATCACCTTGAAAATAATAGAGCGTCCGACTACGGACAAGATGCAAATGGGGCTAAGAGCCCTGAAGAATAACCAATGGCGTCCATAACCCTGCCCAGGCCAAGCTGGAAGGGTAACCCTGCTAACGACGTCGATCTCAAAACCTGCTTAAACAAAAGGGGTGCCGACAAAGGGCAAAGGAAAAGAGGCGTCGATCGAGGCGATGCAGCGAGGCTAGAATTGCGGTCCTCGCCTACATAGGTATGGTGGATCAAGCGGCGGCAAGCATGCACCAACACCTATAGAGACTCGATACAATGGCGGCAATCGAGAGAGGTAAGAAAGACCTATCCGAACCAGCCTGATACTAACACCAAACAAACCCATCCGGCGTTTCTCGAGACCAAACGAGGAAGTCAACCGAGGAACTCACACAGTTGGCGGTTTTACTTATTCAGTTATTGTTGCAGCAATTACTAGTCAGGTGTAGATTATCGTCCTGATAAAATAAACAGTGGGCCGTTTTAGTTAACCATTCCGTTGTAGTTGCAACACTTACTAGTCAGATACAATTAGCATGAGATAACCCAAAACCCAGCAGTTGTTGGTACTTTTATTTAGCCATTCCGTGTAGTGAAGATGATTACTAGTCATATCGGATACCAGTCAATTTATAACAATAAACTTTAGTTATAGTTGTCTATGATCAAACTGTGCTCCAAGTCGTCCATAACCGGACACGACTTCTCGAAAAGATTAAACCCTGCAGGGGTGCACCAAAGTATCCACAGTCACTTCGACCCTTTTTGCTAGATCAGTTAACATACACCCATCGGTATGTCGGCGGGGCCTAAGTCACGACGTTCCAAAGCAAATGCGTGAGGCCACCCACCAAGTCGACACCAAGAAGTCGGCGGTCTCCGAGACGAATGGGGTTTAGTAACGGTGAACGACAACAAAATCCAAATCCCGGCCCGGATTGTCGACACCGCGAACGTGGCCGATCCTAAATAAGACAAGATGCTCCTCACACAATCGTAAATAAAGCGGTAAACATGGCATAAGTACAGGATAGTAAATAAAACCTCAAACTAGTTTGTGGCCCCAAAGACAATACTTTGAAATCAGGTAATAATCAATGGGGGCCCATATCTCTAACTGTGGTTAGCGCGCTCGATCTCGAACAGTGTCAAGAACTGGGTCCTACGGGACACAAGTGGGCGATCGGAAACCAAATCTTACCTATCACCCACCGATGCCTCCGCTTAATTCAATTTTAGTTGTTAAAGAATTAAAGTGAGCGATAAGTAAACCATGATCATCTCCAACATTGGACGTGTGGCACTTCTCCAACAACTGGTACTTGACGACACACAACACTAGAGCAAGCGACTTCTGACGCGAGGTCCAACTATCTACCAAACAACAGGTAATAGGAGGTGGCCATGGCAATATAGGGCTGCAAGGGGTATCACGGGTACGGAAACTAGAGCATCGCAACACAGGTAGCAATAGATCAACAGGAAGGAAGTAAATACTATAAAAGTAAGATGGGTAGAAAGGGAGAGATGCTCGCTTTGAAAACATTGCCGAAGGTTCAACCGAAGATCGGGGCGAAGCTCACATCAACTCAACGGCCTTATCCGCGAAGAAGCAAAACACTAGAATAAACACCGGATGCACTATTTAATACTACGGCAAAAGATCGGGCATGATGCAGGTATGATGTATGGCATGGCAAGGATGCGATGCAATTAGGTCATATTGCGGAACCGGGTCCCGACAATTAATTAGATGGTTCAAGTTATTTAGAAGCCCCTTAATTTAAATGTTGTTGGAAAATGGCAAAGGTTAGTACCGGTTCGCTAAACAAATTTAAATGAGGCCAATATGAGACTAGATCTGCCCGCATATGGGCCCCATATTTAATTATAAGGTGAATCGGCATAAGGCCCCCAAACCACATGATATGGATGCATGCATGAACAATTTATATGCAACAGTTGTTATTATATTAGAAAATAGGGTTTTCGGGAAGGGGTTCACACATTACGGGTCTCGGAACTTGGGGTTCCGGGGTTCCGGTTCGGTCTCGTGGTTCGTGGTTCGACGGGTTCGTTCTCGAACATCGGAGGTAGGTCTTGGCGCATCCGTGTCTTCGGTCACGCTGTTATCGGTCATGGCGTTCGAGAGGAGAACTTGGCGTTCGGAACGGCGACTTGTTACGGCGTCGGCATCGGATTCTCCCGGTCATTGTCGTTCTTATCGTCGGGCAGATCTTGTCGGATCCCACGGTGTCGATCTTGCCATTGCGAGGGTCTTGTTGGGTCCGCGCCATTGAGTCGATCTTGGCGCTCGATGTCCGGGAGGCAGATCTTGGAGTCCAGGATGGAGATCTTGTCGGTGGTCTTCGGGTCCGTCCTGGTCATCAATCGGACAGATCCGCACATCTGTTCTTGGAGCATTTTTCGCCTGTCGGCAGCAGGCGGCAGACGATGTACGTGTCCAAACTCTCGAATCGTTGAGGCCACGCGGTGTCGATGGCGAGAACGGACAGGGAGGCTCGGTGGCACCGGTGCGGCCTCGAGCTCGACGAGGTGGGGCGTCACGCAGAGGTCCTCCGGGGAGGCGCGCGGGCTAACGAGGGCCGGGCGAGGTGCTCTGCTGGGAAGGACGACTTAGGGAAGGAGGGCGCCGGGCGGAGACGCCGGGCGAAGCCAGGCGAGCTAGGGATGGGACGCCGAGACACGGGCCGGGCAGGAGTCAGGGCCTGCCAGCTTGGCGGGCTTGGTGCAGCGGGTGGCGCGGCAAGGCTTGGGCAAGGGGCAAGTGGGCGAGAGAGAGAGAACGAGGGAGGAGGCGTGGGCTGGTGGGGCCAAGGGGCGGGGTGGTGGCACGAAGTGGGGGGGGGCGGGTGGACCGGGGAGGCTGGGACTGGTCGGGGGTGGGTCTGGAGTGGGGAGGGAAAAGAGAGGGAGTGGTCAGCAAGGTGGGGCCAAGGCGGTGGGACCCAAGAGCGAGAGAGAGAGAGAGGGAAAGGAGAGAGAGGGTGTGTTTGGGGTGGGGCGTGGAAGAGAGGGCAGGATTAGGTGGCAGTGGGGATTGGGTAGAGGAGAGGAGGCGGGTGAGGTGGCGCAGGTCATTGGTGGGGGTGAGGTGGAGGTTGGGCTGGGTAGGTTACAGTAGGTTTAGGAATTAAGGGTGGACCGTTTGTAAATTCCTAGGGTGGTCGCTTGGTCGAAATTCCCTTGCCGATCGCTAAAATAATAAATATTTTATTTGTTTTACAAACACCGTTTGCAAACCGATGCAGACTTAACAAAATCATCCGGAGACCCGGGGTTTGATATTTGATTAAAGATGGGGCGTTTTAGAAAACAAAACGGGCGTTGCGAAAATAGTTTTAGGCAAACATTGCATGATGATGACGATGCAATGCGCAAATTCAACGCGATTTTCTAGTAGTGGTTTTGCGGGATGCCACACCTTGTTAGTTTGGTTATGGGAAAGCTCTTGTACCATGTGCAAGGGGTACCCCGTTGGCGGTTCTCGATGATATGCATGTATTTACAATGACAAGAACTTTCAGGTGAACAAAGTTGAGTAGCATGCGGAGCGACCCTCGTACTCAAGGGACTTGGGATTTCCAGTCTATGGTCTGTCAAGCATATGATTCAGAGTGGACCTCACTTTCACCTTAACCACATGAAGATGCCTATGATAGGGGCAATGAGAGCTCAAAGCTAATAAGTACCTTCCTTTCAGCATTGGGAAGCCTTTCAAACCTTTACAAAACCGTTTTCACAACCTAGTTGAGTCACCACTTATTCTATGAGCACCTTCTTGAGAGCATAGTTGTCATTTTTGTGTTTGTTCCAAAACTTGGTTAATTATGTCATGACTTTGATGCTTGTATCTCTGATATCTTTATCTCTAGTCTTCATATGAACTTCAAAGGTGCCTCAGCATTTATATTGTGCTCTTCAAACAAAGGCAAGCGAGATACCACTTTATCATACCTTATTATGAGCATTGCAATGTTGCTTATGTTTATGTTTCATGCTACTTATTATTATTGAGTTGGTTTCTCTTCATAGCTTGCAATGACTATTGAGTAGGCTTAGTTGCATACTCCTTCTTATGAATTGTCTAAGCATCTACTCCTGTGCTGAGAATATATACATCATATGAAGCAAAGTGTTCATGAAAGTTCTTTTATCGCACTCAGTTTTCAACTGAATTGCTTGAGGACAAGCAATAAGCTAAGCTTGGGGGGAGTTGATACGTCCAAAACGTAACTACTTTCTCAAACACTTTGCTATTGTTTCTTCTCTAAACTTGTGTGATTTGTATACAACTAACACAGATTGACGCTATTTTCAGCAGAATTACCTTGGTGTCTTGTTTTTGTGCAAAAAATGAACTATCAGGAAAAATCCTGGAAAATATGCCAAAAACTATTTCTCACCAGAAGATCCACGGAGCCAAAAGGGGAGACAGAGGGGGAGGCCTGGGGGCCCAGACCCACCCTAGGGGCGGGCCCACTGACCCCGCGCCTGGGAAGGTCTGGCCACCCTAGGCAGCTCCTCGGCCTTCCTCCGCGCCTATAAGTTGCCTTCTGACCTAAAAACAAAGGGGGGTTCGATGGTTTTCCATAAAGAGTTCCGCTCCACCGCCGCCACGAGAAACCAAGATTCGGATCCACAAACTCTGTTCTAGCACCCTGCCGGGACGGGGAATTTGGAGAGGATCATCGCCATCGTCATCACCAACGCATATCCATCAACCACCAATGTTTCCCTCATCCATGAGTGAGTAATCCCCTGTTGTAGGCTTGGGGATGGTAGGGATTGGATGAGTTCTATCATGTAATCGAATAAGATCTGTTATGGCATAGTGCCTAGTATCTCTATTAGTGCTATTTGACTTTGTTGCAACTTGTTGTGCTTAATGCTTGTCACTAGGGCCCGAGTGCCATGATCTCAGATCTGAACTTATTATTGAATCATTATGATAGTATTGTTTGTGATCTTATCTACAAGTTGTGTACACATATCATTGTCCGGATCCAAAGGCCCCAAAGTGACAATAATTGGGACAACTGGAGGGGATGGTTGTGGTGTGAGGATGACATGTGTTCACAGAGTGTTAATGCTTTGCTCCGGTGCTCTATTAAAAGGAGCACCTTAATTGCCAGTAGTTCCCTAGAGGCCCCGCTGCCACGGGCTGGTTGGATAGAAGATGTTGTGCAAGTTCTCATTGCGAGCACGTATGACTATATTTGGAGCACATGCCTAGGATTGTTTAGTACTTGGATGCTTGTTATTATTTATCTGCAATTCCCTAGATCTTGAAGCTACATGTTTAGACTCATCCATGCAACGCCCGTCCATCCATCCCTATGCCTACCGCACTCGAATCCTACTATTACCGTTACTGTTACTATTGCTCATGTTTCGCTGTTGTTGTTGTTGCTGTTGCTACTACAAACTATTGCTACTGATAAACTTCTATGAGCAAGAACTATTTCCAGGTGCAGCTAAACTGACAACTCAGTTGTTAAGGCTTGCAAGTATTCTTTGGCTCCCCTTGTGTCAAATCAATAAATTGGCTAATACTACCCGCGAAGACTGTTGCGATCCCCTATACTTGTGAGTCATCAACTCCCAAGAAACCAAGTTATTCCAAAGTGTCCACTATAAACTCCTATGCATGGTGTGTTACACCATTCCAAGTATATTCTTGTTTTCATTTATCTTCCAATTAAAAACTATTTTGTTATGTGAAAACTTAGTGATTAAAGCCCTCACGAACTTGATGGCACATTTTTTATTCTATGCCCCTAATAAACTTGAACCATTGTGATAACTTTGTTGTATATGCTTGCACTTATAAGTTGGAATTAGCAGAACCATGCTGTCACGGGGAACGTTTTCAACATTGCACTTGTACTTTGTACTCAGTTGATATCATGTTGTTTTGTCTATGGATGTCACCGGTGTGAAATAAAGAGGGAACATGTAAGTCTATGGAGTTTGTATTCTGTGTTAGAGAAACGACTGAACCGCTAGCCTAAGCCATGCCTAATCATGGTGGAAACTTGCAGCATCACCATAGTGACATCTATGAAGCATTCTTCTTATAAAAAAAGAGACACATTGAGAAAAGAGGAAGGAGAGAAAAAAGCACCATATTCCCATGGTACATAAGAAGATTGATGAGATGCTTAGTGTCTGCTTGCCTTGTCATTTTGGTTATGGGAAAGCTCCTATACCATGTGCAAGGGGTACCCCGTTGGCGGTTCTTAATGATATGCAAATACTTATAGTGACAAGAACTTACCTGGACCCAAAGTTGAGTATGCATGAGGTGTGGCCCTCGTATTCAAGGGACTTGAGATTGCCAACTTATACTTCGTCAAGCATATACTCCAGCTTTGCCACTTTAACCTTAACCACTTCAAGATGCTTATGATAGGGGCAATGAGGGCTGAAAGCTAACAAGTACCATAATTTTTGGAAGATCTTTTTGAAACTTGTAATCCCTACTTCCTTTACAAAAAAGGCTTTTCTTCCACCATTATTGAGTCTCCACCTTCTACCTTTAGGCACCATTAAGAGAGCATAGTTGTCATTCTGTGTGCAGTGTTCCAAAGCTTATTAATTGATGCATATTGTGTTATTACTTGCTCTGTGTTATTTGTTTCTAGTCACCCTTGTGAACTTTGCAGGTGTTCTATGCATCTAATTGCTACTCTATGAGGGACAAGCTGATTGCCACTATGCTATGTTTTCTGCATGTGAAACAAACAAACATTTTTCAATGCATGTTATTCATGATCTTTATTTGTAGCTTGTCATGTTGCATGCATAGTTACTATGCCCTACTGTTAGAACTCTATCTTTCATGCACATGTTTAGAGTTCTTTAATCCCAGCTTTCAATGCTTGCAATTGGTTAGATCTTTATTGTGAGGGTGCATGTCACCTCAAAAATTATTCTTTTATCACTTACCTACTCGAGGACGAGCAGGAGTTAAGCTTGGGGATGTTGATACGTTGGAAACATATATATAATTTTTGATGCTTCATGCTTGTTTTGTATCTACTTTGCTTTACTTGTCTACACTTTGAGGTGATTTTTACATGTTTTCTGGTACTAACCTATTAACAAGTTACAAGCGATTGCGGATGCTTTTCCTGTTTTGGTTTCAGAAAAGTTAGTAAAGAAATATTCTCGGAATTGGACGGGACAAACGTCAAAGTCAATTACTTTCCGTGGGGAACAAGAAGTCCAGAGGGGAGACAGAGGGGCCAGACCCACCCCACGCCTAGCTAGGGTTTGGCGTCCCTGGCCGGCGCCTCGGTCTTCCCCTTCGCCTATAAAAAGCCCCCGATGCAGAAACCCTGAGGACCCGATAAAATATCCACGAAACCGTCTGTAGCCGCCGCCACCATTGTCCCTAGATCGGGGGCGATCTGAAGTTCTTCTCGGCACCCTGCCGGAGGGGAGATCATCCCAGAGGCCTTCTCTCCGGTATGATGCGTGAGTAGTTCCACCTTGGACTATGGGTCCATGTAGTAGCTAGATGGTTGTATCTCCTCCTTTGTGCTTTCATGTATAGATCTTGTAAGCTCCATTCATGATCAAGATCTAATCTATTTGTAATCATGCATGTTGTGTTTGCGGGGATCCGATGGATATTGAGATTATTATGTTGGTTTGATTAATGGTTTTGTCTTTATGATTCTATCATATCTGTGTTGTTTGTGATCTTACATGCTCTTCGTTGTTAGTAGCTATCTTGGCCAAGTAGTTGCTAGTGACTCCAAGAGGGGGTATTTATGCTCGATAGTGGGTTCATGCCTCTAGTTTCCAAGGGAAGTGACAATAATCTCTTAGGTTGTAGATGTGCTGTTGCTACTAGGGAGAAAACAATGGTCTCTTGTTCATGAAACATGTGGACTGTTTACCTTACACACTTTGCTTAAAGCAGTTGTCTGTTGCTTGCAACTTAATACTGGAGGGGGTTCGGATGATAACCTGAAGGTGGACTTCTAGTCATAGATGCAGTTGGATGGCGGTCTATGTATCTTGTTGTATTGTCCAATCCTCATAGGATCTTTTTGTCTGGTATTGCATTGTTATGCCTTGCTCAGTTCCTGTCAAGCCATGCTGTAATTTGTTTACCCTTGATGCCATATTTATCTAAGAAGAGCACCTCTAGTGAATTATGGACACCGGTCCAATCTTTACCATTGATACATCTTTCATTGTTACTTGTTTACTTGCTACAAACTATTACCTTTCACACCATACGTTTAATCCTTTATTACAGCAAACCGGTGAGATTGACAACCTCACTGTTCGTTGGGGCAAAGTCTTTAGTTTGTGTTGTGCAGGTATCTGCGTTGCTTGTAACATCTGTGTGACGTTTCCTTCCTCCTTCTGGTTCAATAACCTCGGTCTCAACTGAGGGAAAATTTGCTTCTTGCTGCTTCACACCTTGCTCTTGGGGTTCCCAACAGGCTGTGCGTAGACAATTGTCAGGCCCTTCATGCGGAACAATCAAGCGACAAAATGTACCACAGATGGTCAAATGGGTGCAAATTGAACAATCGAGCAACATTCTCCAGGACCGGAACAACTTGGCCGGACCGGCGCCCCGCGGGTAAGCAGGTCTTGTCGAGCACGAAGAGTTATTTCGTGCTCCCCATGTTGCTAGCTCCAACCACCGCTGGCTGCCACATCCCAGGATATTTCCCCATCGCCACTCTTCTCCGCTCATCCCTGGGCGCCCCAAACCTACATCCGCCACTTCATCCTATGTAGTGATATGCCGCCCCTACTCCCCTACCAGGATGGCCGCGTGCTCGGTAGGTACCACGTGTCTCCCTAGACGCCCATGGTGGCCTTCGCTGGCCCATCCTAGCCCGCCTATGTTACCATTATCTTTGGATACCTTTGGATGGGCTACACATCGCCAAATGCAGATGATAAGTAAAGCAAACATTATTAGACATATAAGGGAGGATCGTAGCCATTTTACACGATCAATAAAGGAGGTATGGTAACACAAAAAATTTATTGTAGTAAGTAGAAAACCACTATCTATAGACTACCCAAAGGATAAAATTTCTCTATTCTTATTCTCCCGAATGTGCACTGACCAAAAAACATTTTTCCAAAAAACATTTTTGTATGAAGCAGAGATGTTTAGAATTTATTAGAACTGTAATTGGGAAAGTCTCCAGCCGGCACCACAGTAATCAGGCACTCGGTCGTCCGATCGAGTCCTAAGGGAGAATCCAGGCCGCTAGTTCATGATAAGACCAGTATGCCCTCGTCAACAGTGTTTTCCTAGTTTGCTACATGCACTCGGCTTTGCTCCCCAAACATGAGTCCCTCTCAGGCGAGGTTAGTTTCTTTTGCTGCCCGGATAATTCTAGTACCACATGTCGTCCTCTGGTTAATTGATTTGCCTGGATATTTATCGTGTACAAGATGAATTGGCAGGGTAGCGGAGGATGAAATTTAGCCCAATCCCCACTCGTGCTGTCTCCACCCAATCCCCGTCTCCTCCCTTCTCCTACCCAATCGATGCTTCTTCTCCTTCTCATCCTCCTACAAACCCTAGCCATGGGATGGATCGGCGAGCAGCAGCGGAAGGAGAAACCACAAGGCCGGTACGAGCTCCTCCCTCGAGTGCACGGGGCAAGGGGAGGACGTGCAGCAGCGGCGGGCGACAGAAATCGGTGGCCTGAACGAGCCCACGGGGGATTTGCCGGAGCTCCTACCCAGCAGCAGGCTTGCGAGCCGCACATGTATGTCGGCACCGTAGGCCGAGGTGAGCCCTCGCCCTTTTTCTCCCCTCCTACGATTCCCCTCCCCACCGCCACCCCACGTCCTGACGTGTTCCACCATCTCTGCTCGTCCATGCCGGCAGGAGGAGCATGGACGACCACTGCTGCACTGCGCGAGGAGAGGCAAGATGACGATGACGGCTGTCTGCTCCACCCGTCCCTGGCCCATCCTCCTCTGCCTCTTCTTTCAGGTTGTCTCTCTCTATTTGTGTGTGTGGTTATTTACCCAAAAGTTCATCAACCTTGGATTATCTACCCAAAGTTGGTTGTACATTGGTAAATTACCCAGTAGGGGTCTACAATTAAAATGTAATTATAGCAGGGTCCTAATTAAAGCTGGTCACGAAAGGATGGATGGATCATCTTCATCATCGATTAGATCAGAAACCTCGCCGGTTTCACTTATGTGCATAGGCCTCCAACCATCTTCGCTCTTGGAGAGAGACCAACCACCGCATCGTCCACCGGTGACTGCTGTAATTCGCCAGCGTATTCCGCCCGTGACCGCTGTCATCGCTATCGGCCGCCAGCCGCATGTATTACTCGTACCTGATCATCTTACCTCATCCAGCCAATATCTCCAAAAGGTCTTGCATGTTGACCCGTAAAATTAAGTGAGCACCTGATCAGTATTGCTTCAGCTTAAGGTAGTTACGGTTTAATTCATATAAAAAAAGGTTTCATGGACTTGAATAATCTGCAGCAGAACAGCTGGATCGAGATACTACTACTGCATTGTACTACTATAGCAGTAATGTGTGGAAAAAACTAACCCGCTGACAACATGAGGACGGTCAAGATGAATCGTGCGTGCAGCAGACGGCGGCCGATCACAGCGGAGGTTTCCTATCTAATCGGCGATGAAGACGAACCATCGATCCTTTCAAGACCAGCTTTAATTAGGACCCCTGCTATAACTATGTTTTAATGTTTGGTCCATATTGGGTATTATGCCAATGTACAATCAACTTTGGATAAATTATCCAAGGTTGATGAACTTTTGGGTAAATAACCAATTTTCCCTTGTGTGTACCCTGATGTGAAGGAATCTATGCAGGCAACCTGTTTGATGATATGTGTGTGAGGGATGTAAATTCTTAATTGGGTGAGCTGGAGTGGTGAAAGGGAGGGTGAACAAAGACGGAGTACACGGTGGACAACATGTTGTCGGGAACCAAGCATACGACGTCACCTACTTCTTGGAGTTGGTCGTCATGGACAGCCATATAGAGAGGTAGCAGCAGATCATCTTTCCACATTCTCCTTCATCTGCTAAATTTATCTTTTATCTTCAATTGCTCACATTAAATTTTGTGCATAAATCTAAACACCACATCTAGGTTGACCTTGATTGGAGAACAGAGGAGGTTGTATTTATTAGCTTGCACATATGATATATTTATGTCTATTTACTTGCATTGGCTTTCTTTGATCAGTGTGGAAATAGAAATGTTATTGATTCGTGCAACCTCTTATATATTGTGCAGCATTAGGTTTAGAAAGAGAGGTCTCACCATCTTGTGCGGTGGTCCATTGTACCTTTATTTTCAACTATATATCATCTTCTTGATATACCTTACAATTGGGCAGACAATTTGTTATTTTTGCTAGCCTCTAATGCATGCCTATCGAGTGTAGGTTCCTCTCTATCCATCTTTCTGTGTTGGAAGTAAAGAAGATATATCCAGACCAACTGTTCGATGATATTTCTACGAGGCCTCAACTATTTATTTGAGGTTTATGTTACAGCCTACAGATTGTCAATGATGAGCTGGTCGATAGTAGGTTCCTACACTTATTTTCCCTTGCAGATTCTTTTTGAGCTTGATAACATTCAGATTTTGATGCAGCCAACAATTATACTAAGGTTCTTTTGTTTTCATTACGTATCTTTTCATGGAAAGTTGTCACTGTTTTTTCATATAATTTGTGTTAGTACTCTAAAGTGTTCTGACTAGGATTTGTATAAGAATAAACACATACAATTAATTCTTAACTTAATCGTCATATAAAATAAATAAATATGAATCCTTAACCTAATTGTCATATAAGATAGGTAAATATCACTTGTCCTGATATTTTATACTTCTCTTTGTGATATTTATAGTGTGTTGATGTTTATATCTTGGAACTAATAGGTTCCGCAAGCCCGCAACACTTGCCATTGCAGTAATTTTATATATTTGTTTGTGCTTTCATTGGTCAGTTGATTTTATATACAAAGATTAGATTATAGTATCATTTCTCATTTATATAATATACTGACTACCACATGTTCTTGGTACAACAAAATATTGTCATAACACCCATCCTCTATCTTTATGCTATAATTGGCATCCAAGCAATGTTGTACCAGATATGTAAGTCTTCTCAATGTCGGATACATTAAGTGGGAATAGACTCCTATTTCTGATGGATTCTAAACCGATGTTCATAGCATGTCACCAGGAGGTTGGTGGCATCCAGTGGGAGTTTAGTCAGGTCAGGAATGTTACCCCGGGGTAAGAGGCCATATGCTTGTTGCTATGAGCTTGATAATGTACATATATCGGTTGCCACATGCAAACTGTCACAACATTTGTTTTTCCCTTCCAGTTCTAATCATGTTAAGTTCTCAAGATTTAGGTGTTCTCACTTTCTTTGTGATGTTCTGTATATCACGAGTTGGAAGGACGAGTACCATCTTCAAGCCTATGCAATTCAATCTATTTACTGGAAGTTTGCTACCTGCCATCCACTATCATTCTGGCTGCTACATGTATGTGAGCTTTTTCCATGGTAACCATGTCCCCTTAATATATTTTTTCTTGCATCAACTGGTTATTCCTAGATTGTGTAGTCTTCTAATTAATAACTAACACCAGTATGAATAGTCGGCTGTTTTTAGTCTTCTTGTAAAATTCCTACCGGCTCATTTGAATATAAATATTTGACTGCAGTATGCCAAGGGATTGTTTTCAGGTGACGTAAGCTATTAGTTTACTGTTGCATATTAGTTTCTTTGGTCATTGATGGTGCCTCCAAGAGCTGACGTTGGTTCAGGTGGAATATGGCAGGATCTTTGGGCTTGCCTTTTATTTCCCTTTTCATCTGTATTTGTGGTGTTGTTCGATTGGATCCGTGATGGTAGCGTGTTCCTTTTACAGGTGCTTCTGTAGTCTGCTCTTTGGTTGGATCCATCGGCCTTGTGGTTTCAGGTCAGATCTCTAATTCACTGGAGAACAGTGATGCACGACCTTGGGTCTATGTACTGATTGATTACAGGTTACTTCTTTCATGATGCAGGCTCGATAGTGACACTTTTCTCCGTATGTTTACGTGTTCTAGACGAAGATTGTCGCTTCTTAGCAGATTTGAGCATCCAACATTATTCTCTGTAATAGCAAGCTTTTGGGATTTTCGACATATTTTATGGACCATTTCTGCTTGTTTATTCTTTCTGGTAATAGCATGCTTGTTTACTCTTGGGTTTTTCCGTACACTTGTGAAAGTGCCAATTTCATCTGAAACTATGCATAGTTCTTATATTGTTAGACAGCCTGCCAAATATGGATCATTAGTAATGTCACACATTTATAATGTTTACACACGGTAGAAAATGAACCTTGTGGTTAATCTTTTAAGGAAGGTGTGCAGTTATTCTACCAATGAGGTGGTCTACATTAGGTAGTAGATCCTATACAACTGTGTTGTTGTTGTTGTTCATGAATATATATTAGCTCAGACTGAAGTCCCAGTCGGAGCTGCTGAAGCGGCCAACAAGCAGATGAGGGCATGGTGGTACTTATTCTATTCACTGGTAGTGAAACATGTGTATGTTCCTTGATAGCAACTTTATATGCTATCTTTTCTTGGTTGGTTCTTGCTAACAGAGACATGTACCACTTGGATTAGTTTGTCAAACCTTGACATTTAGTTGAGAAATCACTAATTGTCCCTCATTTAGAGATGCTGAAATAAGTCTGGTTAGTTTAGTTTAGCTTTGTCTATTTTGAGAAATCTGGAATATGTACAGACAAGAGATGAGTAGGTGGACAAAAATGTTATTGTTAATAAGGATTTATGTTAGGGACTGTAAGATTATATTTGTCTCAGTAGATCTATGGTATGTATGACCTGTTACGGTTTATCCCTAATTAGTTTGTACAAACAAAGTATTCACAATAAGCATCTGTAGGTCCTACTGAAACCCTAATATAGCTAGAAGTGGTTCTACAGGATCAGACCTTTGGTCTTTTGGGTGATAATCGACATATATGATACTATGGAAATTCCATAATGTAGCAAAAGTGGTTTATCTTCCGCACCTGGTTGCGGTTCCTCTTTGTATTTCTATATTTTTCATACATTTGTCCCTATTTGTAGTTAGAAATTTTATCTCATTAACTCATTCAAATTTATGTTGGTTGTGTAAACTAAAGGGAAGTGACTGCCTCTTTTCCCTTATTCCATTCTTGATTATTGATGTGTGAAGCAAATATTGGTGCATCTTGTAAATAAGGTGGGTATCTAATTTTTTTCTAAATTGGTGAGACGATCAATCTTGCATCATTATTGATGTGAAAACATGTAATTGCTGAGTTTTAGCTATAATCTAATTGATTCTCTAGCACTAATGTCATCATATTTATTTTTTGCTAGAGGTTGATCAATGGCCATTCTATTTCGTTTATAGGAACCTTTGTTTTCTTAGGACAATTTACATCGTTCTTGTTAGAGCACCAATGACTGAACTCTTTTATGTAGACTGAAAAGTGGAGAAGGGGGCTTTAGGGCCTGCTAAGCATGACGGGAGGAGTACAATTGATAGCAACAACAGAGGGGCGTGTGTTGTTTGTCTGAACCAGAGTATGCTGGATGCGGCCATGGCAGAGGTTATGCTTGAGATGGCCATGGCAGAGGTTTCTTATGCATGGACCCGTAGCTAGGACTTGAATTTGATTAAGTATAAGAAGTTGAGACCACAGCCGAGAAAAATATCAGTGGGTTGGTTGCCGTGCTAGAAGTAGACACACATGAGCTCCTGTACCGACAACCCTGATCACTGAGGATGTTTGGCTTCTTGTAATTTGAATGTTTTCTTCTATAAAAGTTAGGTATGACATTGGCGTACCCTCGGAAAAAGGATCTTCTATTGCTAAATCCACATGTAACAGCCAAAAATTACGGCCTGTTAAATCCACCATACAGCTCCATCCAAAGTATTTCCATCCAGAATGTATTAATACCAAAATGCTTAAATTTTCTACTTCCTCCGACCCATATTAGTTGACTTGGATTTGTCAAATTTGCATGAACCTATATAGTAAAAAGTGTCTAGATTTGTTCAAATTTAGACAAATTCAAGTCAACTAATATGGGTCGAAAGAAGTAATACA
This sequence comes from Avena insularis, assembly GCA_023614405.1. Classification (NCBI taxonomy): domain Eukaryota; kingdom Viridiplantae; phylum Streptophyta; class Magnoliopsida; order Poales; family Poaceae; genus Avena; species Avena insularis. Next base: position 189,199,207 of record CM042689.1, on the reverse strand, counting down.
TTGAACGGATGCGTACAAGACCTCTCATCCTTTGTCATGTAAAGTCACTACAGGTGCAATTTGTTAAACTTGACGTACCAGAATCCTAATGTCAATCAGTCTACCATAGAAATATTAAACAGATCAATGTTAGAGGCTCTCAGCAGCCCACTGTTTTTCTGATCCCACGGCAACGATGTTTGGCGTCTCTTGATGAAGCGGTGGCGGCGGCGAGTAGAATAGGGCAAGGACAAGGGCAAGGGCAAGGACATGTCTAAGTTAAGAAGCCACCGACTGATACCAAGGCGCCGTTTTCTCTTTCTCACGTACGTGAGAAACCCTAGCAGCGCCGTCTCCAACTTCGCCTCCTCCATAGATCGGTTTTCCCTCCTCCGGCCGGCCTCGCCGGTGTCCGGAGGAGTGGGGAACCCGATCTATGCATGTTTTTTTTAATAAAAGTAGTGCTTTCAGTATATTAGGTTAGGGCTTTGGTCGCCGTCTATTTTTGGTCTCCGCCTCAATGGAGACGACATCGTCTACAACAAGTGATCTACTGTCCTTCGTTTGACGACGAGTTCTTCTTCCGACGTCAATGGTGGTGCTGGAAGATTACAAGTTTTTAGGTATGGGCCTGCAGATCTTGCTTCGCCAGATCGATTTTGGATCTTTTCGCATGGTTGCCGCGAGGAGGTTTATCCTCGCAATATTTGTCCCGGCTGCTATGTCCTCGACAATGGTGATTCGTACCCTTGACTCTCCAGCGATGTTGACCAGGCTGTTCGGTTACTTTTCCCTGGCATACTGGTGTTGGTACTCTTGCCGATGGTGATTGACTACTTCAATGGCTACGCGCGTGCATGTATCCTTGGCATTGCGCCTCAAATTAAAATTATGGGAGAACCTTTGTTGGTATTTTCAGGTCTATGGTTTAGTTTTATTCGGCTGCCTTCGGAAGATTACAAGATTGTGTCATGGAAGAAGGAAGAGTTTGAAGACCTCGAAGATTTGCTTGTTTCTTTTAGAGTTTATTTTGTAATCGTTGGAGTCAGTTTATGTATCTCTATCATGTACTATTTGTTTCTATGAATATATGTGGTATTGATTGTAAAAAAAAACCAGATCAATGTTAGGCTGCATCTGTAGTGCTACAGATCAAATCATATTAGTAATTAAATCAACATCGAATAAAGCAGTTCCATCATATTAACATCTCTACGAGCATGTACAGCTGCGCAACCTTCTGGTACAACAACAAAGCCTGCCGGCAGGGCAAGATTAAGATTAAGTAACGTACCTCTTCAAGAAGCAGCACGAGTGCGATGACAGATGACTTCCGTCGATGCCTAGCTCAAGGTCGCCAGGCCTGCCAGAGCATGCCGAGCTTGAGCGTTGCCTAATCTTCAGGGAATCCAGTGCCTCCTCGTGCTCTTTGGTGACCCGAATCCACGACAAAGGCGAAGCAGAGAGTAGGGGCATGTCGCCGGTGCGAGGAAAGGGCGGCAGGGCAGCAACGGGAAGGACATCATAGGTTTAACATCCTTGATTTCGAATTGAATGGGCATCCTAATGATTACAACGTGTGATCATCCTTGCCTTGATTGAGATCATTTGCTCTGATGCTCCGTTATGGTCGGTGATCTCCATGACTGTCATGACGTTTGTGTCTACTACTTTGCAAAGTTATGTGTAATAAATGACGAATGGCTCTGTTGTGAACTGGAATGGTACTCCTTTAGAAGTTTAGCTTGTTATATGTTGATCCAAATTCTACAAAGTATATGCCAACTTCTGACGAGTGGAGCGAGGCCCGTCGCCGAAGGCTTGGGCGGTATGGATTGTTGAAGACCTAGGTTTCCACCGATATATAAACCCCTTGTAAGCTGCCGGTTGGGATAAGTTGCATTTGTGAAATCCCTGGCGTTTGTAAACACTCCTCGATATAGTAAAGTTTCGCTGGCTGGCATCCGTGGTTTTTTCCTCTATTTGTTGGAGAGGTTTTTTCACGTTAAAATCTGTGTCCCCTTGCTGTGTTTTTCGTTTTCGTTCTTCGTTATATTCTTGTCGCAATTGTAACAAGTGGTATCAGAGCCCTAGGTTCTAATCTAGGGTTTGCAACATGTCGTTATTGAAGTTCGATCTACCACAGCTGGACTACACCACAAGATTCTCCTTGTGGCAGGTGAAGATGCGGACGATTCTCGCCCAAACTTCTGTGAGACCCTGGCGCATGGCTCAATAGGATTGATAGGAAACCCATACCAACAAGTTGCAACTTCTTTTCCGGAAGCTCATTCGAAAAGAACTCTAAGGATAAGCGTGCTTGGCCTAGAGCAATTCTAGGATGGGTGACCGACCGAGAAGTGGGTACCGGGTGCGCATGAGTAAGGACAAAGTGCACATAAAAGACTAGTGTTGGTATGTGGGGTTAGTCTAGAGATCCTATTGAGCTGCCAGAAGTGACAGTCGTCGGTCCAGAGTGACCGGGGGTGTTACAAAGTGGTATCAGAGCCGCCCCTCGCGGTTACATGGGCGTGTGCGGGTCAGTGGCGGACATGGTGGCCCGAAGTGGACACGGTATGGCAATGTGCCAGCACTAGATGCACAAACGTGTGCCAAGAGGAGACGTTCCTGGCTTGTGGTTGATCAACGAGGACGTCGATCTTCTAAGGGTAGGTGTATGTGAGACCCTGGCGCATGGCTCAATAGGATTGATAGGAAACTCATACCAACAAGTTGCAACTTCTTTTCCGGAAGCTCATTCAAAAAGAACTCTAAGGTTAAGCGTGCTTGGCCTAGAGCAATTCTAGGATGGGTGATCGACCAGGAAGTGGGTACCTGGTGCGCACGAGTGAGGACAAAGTGCGCAGAAAAGACTAGTGTTGGTCTGTGGGGTTAGTCTAGAGATCCTATTGAGCTGCCAGAAGTGACAGCCGTCGGTTCGAAGTGACCGGGGGTGTTACAACTTCTGATCTGGATGAAGCGCTGGATGGATTCGGCAAAAAGGATGCTAAGAGCTGGTCCACTGAAGAGAAGCGGAAGGACCGTAAGGCTTTATCTTTGATTCAACTTCATCTGTCCAATAATATTTTGCAGGAAGTACTGGAGATGAAATCTGTTGCTGCCCTGTGGGAAAAACTGGAAACGGTCTGCGTGTCAAAGGATCTAACCAGTAAGATGAACGTGAAGATAAAGTTGTTCTTGCATAGGCTGCAAGAAGGTGGATCGGTAATGAATCACATATCTGTTTTTAAAGAGATTGTTTCAGACTTGCAGTCTATGGAGGTAAAATATGATGATGAGAATTTAGCTCTTCTACTCTTATGCTCGTTGCCTAGTTCCTATACACATTTTCGTGATACAATATTGTTGAGACATGATGAACTAACCCTTGCCGAAGTACATGACACCCTCAAACAGAGGGAAAAGATGAAAACTATGGTAGGGTCAGATGGGATGTCATCCAAGGCTGAGGCTCTGCAGGTTCGTGGTAGGACCGAGCAGAGGTATAACAACTATGGCAACAGTGATAAGAGCAAGGACGGTAGAAGTCGTTCAAAGTCCAAGGGAAAGGATAAATTCTGCAGGTATTGTAAGAAATCTAATCACGTTATTGATGATTGTTGGAAGTTGCAGAATAAGGAGAAAAGAAACGGAACTTACCAACCGAAAGATAGGTCTGAAGGTACTGGTAAGGCTGCTATTGTTTCTGATAGTTCTAATGGTGAATGCTTAGTTGTTTTTGCTGCTTGTGCTTCTCGTGATGATGAATGGATACTTGGTACTGTATGTTCGTTTCATATTTGCCGTAACAAAGATTGGTTCAGATCATATGAGTCTGTGCAGACTATAGATTTTGTGCGTGTGGGGAATGATAACCCATGCCATATTGTTGGTGTTGGATCTGTTAAGATCAGGACACATGATGGCGTGACACGCACGTTGAGTGAGGTGAAGCACATACCAAGCATGGCCAGAAATTTGATCTCCCTGAGTACCATGGACGTTGAAGTATACAAGTATGCCGGTGGGCATCGAGTTCTGAAGGTATCAAAAGGTTCTCTTATTCACATGATAGGTGATATGAATTCTGCTAAATTATATGTTCTAAGAGGTAGCACTTTGCCTGGTATTGCTGCTGCTGTTACTTCTAATGATTCTGATGATTGTGGTAAAACACATCTGTGGCATATGCGTCTTGGGCATATGAGCGAACAAGGCATGGAAGAGTTGGTCAAGAGAGAGTTGATCGATAGTTGCAACTTGAGTAAGTTTGAGTTCTGTGAGCACTGCATCTTTGGTAAGCATAAAAGAGTTAAATTCAATGCTTCCATTTATACCACCAAAGGCATATTATATTATGTGCATGCTGATGTATGAGGTCCGTCCCGTAAGACTTCTATTGGTGGTGCTAATTACATGCTTACTATTATTGATAATTACTCAAGAAAAGTGTGGCCTTATTTTCTAAAGCATAAATCTGATGTTTTTTATGCTTTTAAGAAGTGGAAAGTTATGGTTAAAAAGCAAACTGAGAAGAAGGTAAAGGTACTACGTACTGACAATGGTATGGAATTCTGTTCTAATGAGTTTGAAGAGTTTTGCAGTAACAATGGCACGATCAGGCATCACACCATCCCATATACTCCTCAGCAGAATGGTGTGGCAGAGCACATTGAACAGAACCATCATCTCGAGGGCTCATTGTATGTTGTCTAATGCAGGTATGCATAGGCATTTCTGTACTGAAGCAGCCAACACAGCGTGTTACCTCATCAACAGGTCACCTTCTATTGCACTTGAGAAGAAAACTCCCATTGAGGTATGGTCAGGTTCGCCTGCTGATTATTCACAGTTGAGAGTTTTTGGCTGCACTGCATATGCTCATGTTGATAATGGAAAGTTAGAGCCTAGGGCTGTTAAGTGTATATTCCTTGGTTATGGTTCAGGAGTTAAATCATATAAACTATGGAATCCTGAAACTAAAAAGATTTTGCTAAGTAGAAACATTGTTTTCAATGAGTCCGTTATGTATCATGATAGCTTTCCATCAGATACCTCTCCTGTTGCTGTTGGATAGGAGGGAGTTAGTGTGCAGGTGGAGAACCTGCAAAAAATTGTTGATAATGATGCTATCGTTGAAGATACACATGAGGAAAATATTGATGATATTGTTGTTCAGCACTCACCTACTGTTTTGCAGTAGACACATGAGTCCATTGCTGCTGATAAACCGAGGCATAACTGTGGTCCTCGTCCTCATTTAATTGAAGAGTGTAATCTTGTTCATTATGCTTTGAGTTGTGCTGAACATGTGGAGAACGATTCTAAACCTTCTACATATAATGAAGCCATTGCATTCGTTGACACCGAGAAGTGGGTTTCTGCTATGCAAGAAGAGATGCAATCGCTTGAGAAAAATGGCACATGGGATGTTGTGCGATTGCCTAACCAATAGAAGGCGGTCCGCTGCAAGTGGATCTTCAAGAAAAAGGAAGGTCTGTCTCCCAAAGAGCCTTCAAGGTACAAGGCAAGGTTAGTAGCAAAAGGGTTCACCCAGATTCCAGGTATTGATTACAATGATGTGTTCTCCCCAGTTGTGAAGCATAATTCTATTCGTACTTTCTTTAGTATTGTGGCTATGTGTGATCTTGAGCTTGACCAGTTAGATGTCAAGACTGCTTTTTTGCATGGAGAGATTGATGAGGAAATATACATGGACCAACCAGAAGGGTTCATAGTGCCTGGTAAAGAGGATTTTGTGTGCAAATTAAAGAAATCTCTTTATTGCTTAAAGCAATCTCCAAGACAGTGGTATAAAAGGTTTGATTCATTTATGATCTCACATGGTTTTGAGAGGTCTAAATATGATAGTTGTGTTTATATCAAGTTTGTTGATGGGTCACCTATATACTTGCTGCTATATGTTGGTATGTTAATTGCTGCCAAGAGCATGAAAGAAATCACTACTTTGAAGGCACACCTAAGTAGTGAGTTTGAGATGAAGGATCTTGGTGCTGCTAAGATCTTAGGTATGGAGATTACCCGAGATAGAAAATCTGGTTTGTTATTTCTTAGTCAGCAAAGTTACATTAAGAAAGTTCTTCATCGTTTTAATATGGATGGTGCCAACTCAGTTAGTACTCCTATTGCTCCTCATTTTAAATTGTCAGTTTCTCAATGTCCTACTACTGATGAAGAGTTTGAGTACATGTCAAAGGTGCCATATTCTAGTGCTGTTGGTTCTTTGATGTATGCCATGGTTTGTTCTAGTCCTGATTTATCATATGCTATGAGTTTGATAAGTAGATACATGGCTAATCCTGGTAAAGAACATTGGAAGGCTGTTCAATGGGTTTTTAGGTACCTTCTTGGCACTTTCAATGCTTGTTTGAAGTTTGGCAAAACCGGTGAGGGACTCGTTGGCTATGTGGATTTAGATTTTGCTGTCGATTTGGATAAGAGAAGACCCATCACAGGTTATGTGTTCAATGTTGGTGGTTGTCCTGTTAGCTGGAAGGCTACATTGCAGGTTGTTGTTGCACAATCTACTACTGAGGCCGAATACATGGCTATTGCTGAAGCTTGCAAAGAATCTGTTTGGTTGAATGGTTTGTTTGCTGAGCTTTGTGGAGATGATTCTTGCATTACTTTGTTTTGTGTCAGTCAAAGTGCCATATACCTTACAAAAGATCAGATGTTCCATGAGAGAACTAAGCACATTGATGTCAAATACCATTTTGTTAGAGACATTGTTGCTCAAGATAAATTAAAGGTATGCAAGATCAGCACTCATGATAATCCTGCTATGATGACTAAACCTGTTTATATTTCTAAGTTTGAGCTTTGCTCGAACTTAGTTGGTTTAACTGATTAGCCCAAGTGGCTATTGGCGTCGAAAGTATATGCTTTGTTTGTTCAGGGAGATGGTTGTTGTTGATGCTACAAGAAGGAATTTGTCTCAAGGTGGAGTTTGTTATATGTTGATCCAAATTCTACAAAGTATAGGCCAACTTCTGACGAGTGGAGCGAGGCCCATCATCAGAGGCTTGGGCGGTACGGATCGTCGAAGACCTAGGTTTCCACCAATATATATACCCCTTGTAAGCCGCCGGTTGGGATGAGTTGCATCTGCGAAATCCCCGGCATTTGTAAACACTCCTCGATATAGTGAAGTTTCGCTGGCTGGCGCCCGTGGTTTTTTCCTCTTTTTGTTGGAGAGGTTTTTCCACGTTAAAATCTGTGTCCCCTTGCTGTATTTTTCGTTTTCGTTCTTCGTTATCTTCTTGTCACAATTGTAACGTAGCTATTGTTGTCTTAGAACTATCTATTCATACATGTTGTAGTATATGTTAGCAACTTTTATGACGTGCCTGCCTATTTTAGGTCCTTGTTAATTCCAATTATCAAGTTCTCGGCTTAGTCTTGGTTCATTCTAAGTGTTGTACGTGCAAGTGAGGGTAAGGTGCTATTATTTACAATATCATGTTAGTAGCATAAAAGTTCAGCATGAAGCTGCATTGAAACACCTCAGCAAGAATTTCATCCATACAAGAAGTAACGTAATTAGATTTAAGTACTATGAATAAAAAAGGAAATACAATAATTTTACCATTTCAATGGTGAACAACAGTAGATCAAATGTTGAATTAGGAATAAGTAACAATTTTCTACAAATCAAAAGTAAAAGAGAAATAACAAATCAATGGTGATTTGTGATTTTTATATAGAGCAGAACATTAATTTAAACAAAAGGTTATAGAAAGGTGTGCATCATAGAGAATCAAATTATTGCGAAATGAGTTCAGCTTCTGAACTTACAACTCCCGAGTTTGCAAATGGTGCATGCTGCTATTTTTTACCTTCTATGTTTCCTTAACCCTCTGCATATTTCCGGGAACACAACAGGTTGATGATTGTAAGAATATCGGTGATGGAAATAAGTCCTAAGCCGTGGAACACACCAGGCTATTATTAAGTACCCTGCTTCCTTTTGATGTTGCTACTACCCACTGATATGTATTGTGTTTCTTTTATTAGATCATCCTTAAACCTCATTGCTATGAACACATCTTTTGAATTTGTTCATAACTCCATTCATTTAAAATCGTCATCAAATTTGAGACTTCACAATACGTCCAACTATTTGGTCCATATTTTTGCTAACTTATAGTCATAGAATGGCTCAAAAGTATGATTCGGGTAATCCAAACTATCAGAAAGTATGATTTAGGCAATCTAAACTATCAGAAATTACAGAGACCAGTACGCGTAATCGTCATACACTATGCATTATAGCCTCTTTTGGTTCTTGCACTCTTCCTCACTAACCGGCCACGATCCTCCATGGTGCCGGATTGGAACAGCGACGACCCCGTCATAGCTCCACTTGATTCCACCCGAGGTACCTCACGCCTAACTGGCACGAGCAAAGATCATGGGGTCGTACACCCGCGCACCCCTGGTGCACCTTCTATCATGACTTAGGGTTTAGGTTTTAACATTTTCCCCGACAAATTTGTATCACATCTCATTACAATGTTTCTCTTCATAGTTTTTTCCTAGCGATTGTACAACAAATGTGTTTCCCTGCTCTGTATTTATCATCGCAACACACGATGTAAATTAACACGGAGATCATGGGGTTGTGCGCCAAGACGCATCCCTAAATCTAGTATGTTATAGCCATGCGCTCTGTCCATGGCCTTCCGGTTTTTCTACACAACAAGGAATATCAATGCCCCGGATGAGTATCTCAAGGAAGCCAAGATAATCTTAAAGTAGTACATGTAAATTTTCCCAGATGAAAAGCTTGCAAAATTTTTAATAAATTCAGCTACCAATCCGCTTGACACTTAAACATTTATCCAAGAATTTCAGTTTTTAAATTACAGTTATATGATCCACGAAAATTCAGCATTAGGAATCTTTATACAGAAAGTATACACACATCAGTTCGCATGCTCCAAACATGCGACATGTCAAAGAGATGATACCTTAACTTTAGACCTGGCCGGCTCTACATCAACATCTGAATCCTCTCGACCATACGCACCTTGAGCACTACGCTTAGTCCCGTAGCACAGAACATGATGTTTTTAATTGGCAGGGGATGGGCTTCCCGAACAAATCCAAGCACGAAACCAACAAAATCGAACCTAGCCGGACATGGATGACCTTCTAATTGTAGACGTCCTTGCTCCTGGCTGCGCCCGCCATGGGCCTCACCAAGGAGATAGCCGACTGGTTCATCATTACAGGAAGAGACGTGACAGATCCCAGGTAGAGGACATGGATGTTGTCTGAAGAATCAACGAATAGTGGAACCAAACCTTGTTCATTCTTGAGGGTCATCCTCTAGAAGACTCAGAGGCGACGGAGGACGATGAGGTGGAAGAAGATTCTGCCATGCTTCCAAGAAATATAAGACAAAGGATGTTGTTATCACTGCTGGCGCACAAGTGCTGCCATTGGTTAAAAAGTAAGTACCTTGTATTTTTTAGTACTCGTATTGTACTTTCTGAGTTACAACTAACATTCGTGTTTTATGCGACTCAGAGCTAAATCTATTTTGAAGAGTAAGTCAAAGCCGGAGAGTAAACCGGCCAAGTTGGTGCGCTAGAAAAAACTTGCAATGTCACCAGTTGTACCCCCTCCAACTCCAACCACTACCCAAACTTTAGCACCGGAGGTTCTTTCTTCTCCGCATGTTGGAACTGCCATCCCTGACACTCCCAAGGCCTCTCAAGCTCTGGCTACCACCGGTAGCCCAACTATTGACAAGGGTGAACTTGCTAAGGGTAATTATCCCATGGATGTGTCATCAGGGAAGGTGGATAAATTTGTCCGTTTTGCTGCACCCATCCTGAAGAGGAAAAATAAAGACGATATTCTCAAACTAGCTCAAACCAGTATTGAGAAGCAAGTCCTAACTCCGGAAGCAGCGAGCCAGGAGACAGAGGACGTGAAGATCCTCATCGTTCCTTCGTCTGGTGTTATCATTGTTGAGACGAGGTTCAGCCGGACGGCTAGTGTGCCTGGGAGGGGGCATCCTTTTCCGGTCCCATTCTTACTGGGGCCACGCTTCCTCTTCATCCTTGTGGCCATTATTTTACCAATGTTAGGGTTGGTGAGGAGCCAATGCTCTGATGGCGCCTTGGGACGCAGCCGGAAGAACTTCCGACTAGCCCCGCGCGGTCCTACAATGATGACCGTTTAAACCGGTCCTTGAGTTTTCTTCATCCCTAGGGGCAGAACGATGGCGCTGATCCGGTTCCCTTCGGGGTCTTACATCATCATTTTGGCCTACATCAGTGCGGCACTGCTTAGATTTTGATGCTAGTTTTCTACTAAATGACACAACCATTTTATGCTGCTGTAGTCCTTTGTCGAGCACTGCCACGCACTACCGGACCTATTCTAGAGAAGGATTGTTGGCGAGGATAGCTCGAGCAGCTGCAGCGTTTTCTACTAGCGTGATATAAACTTGGAATTTTTCCTTCAGTATTTCCGTCAACTAAATCTTTGTGGACTTCTGGGTTCTTGTTAGCAAGAACCGGGACACCTCTAGTCTTGTTTGATAGTCGCTTGAATTCTGACTCGTACTGGGAAGGATTACTGTCTATCTGCTGCTTAATCTCGATGATGCGTGCAGCCTCTTCGAGCAAAAGCAAGCAATGCTTATCCATATCCTTAGCCCTTTTCTCCAGTTCGTCCGACGTAAAATCAAAATAAGTTGGGATTGGTACTGTTAGTGCATCTCTCTAGAGTTCACGTGCACCTTGGGTGACTACGTGTCCATTAACCGGAAGATCGATCGGCGTGGGATTAACCGTATATCCATCTGGCTTCTCCACTATGATTTCTTCATCGATGTTTTCATCGTTGGCTTCCTCCACCAGATCTATCGGTGTCGGGGTTTTGTTGTTGTTGTTCTTCTTATTTGTCCACCCGGTGGTCTTTACGCGCGTACCAGTGGCAAAGATGGCTTTGGGTCCGGTACCGGGATATAGACTTCCATCAGTACTTTCAGCCATGGTTGGCTCGGATTTTTGGACCTCGGAGGAATATCCGGTGTCCAAGTCATCTGGAGACATGTAGTCTTCATCCATGCTATCATATGGACTTGGACGTGTCTCCTATTCACCTTGCACTGGCTTGGATTTGTATTCTTGTTCATACACCTCCATCTCTTTCTCGAACTCTCGGAGTTCCTACAACGTCAGTGATTCCTGAGGGGAAGCGGGTGAGTTAGTATTTTCCCCGATCGCATCGTGGACTGAATCGTTTTCAGCTCCAGCATCGACAGAGTCGGATCCAGAGCCAACATAGCATACAAAGCAATGCTTCTTCTTCTTGATTGACTTGAGGTAGTCAAACAGTTGAGTCTCCGCCTATGCCTCCTTGAAACTCTGCTTGACCTCAGTGATTACTTCTTAGTCGATGTAGGGGCATTTCATCATCTTATTTATCATGTGCCTCAGTAGAGTTTTTTGTTCTCCTGCATCGGTATAATCGGATCTAGAGCGAATATATTCTTCACCCGTGTATCTGACCTCAACAGGGAGATCGGATTCGGATTTTCCTTCCACCACTTCTTCCACTACAGGAGCGGGCTGGTGTAGGGTTCGTAGCATGGAAAACTAAAAAATTCTATCGCATGAACACAAAAAAAAGATCTAATCTATGGGAAAACCAAGATCTAATCTATGGGAAAGTCAAGATCTAATCTACGAGATCGTTGCAACGAGATTGTAGAGAACTAACCCTCATAGATCCAAAGCGTTTAACAAGATCAGATTCTCATGGATGATGTAGTCGATCACTTGCCGATCTCAAGATCGCGTAGACGATTCTTCCGACGCCACGTTTTGGCACTTCCGCAGTCGGTCACACGTACGTTAGTCTATGAAGACCTTCCTCTCCCTTGTTCCAGCAGGACAGCGGAGGTTGTAGATCTCCTTAGAATCCCAATAGCACAACGGTGTGGTGGTGGTGGTGTAGGAGAGAGGATTCTGCAGGGCTTCGCCTTAGTCAGAGCAGGGTATGGAGGAGAGAGGGGAGGCTCCGACGGCTAGGGTTTTGGGTGAGAGAGTAGGGGCGCCCCCACCCCTCCTTATAGGGTAGAGGAGCAGCGGCCAGGGTTCCCATCCCTGGCCGAGTCCACCCGCAACTCCTCTAGGCCGGCGGCAACGAGAGGGAAAGGGAAACCTTTTCCCTCAAGGTTTCCTTTCCTTCGTCCCCTAGGATTTGACTTTTAAAACTAGGATTTGACTTTTCAACCTAGAGTTTGTTTTTGTCTTCCTAGTCCTTGACTGACTTGACCTAGGGCATGATGCCGCCAATCCCACTAGGATATGGTGCATCCCAAGTTCCCCCCTCCGGGGTAGTGGACCTTCTAGAACATTCTAGAAGCTTATGGTCAAAACACCGAAAACATTTCCGAACCCCAGAAATTGACTTTTCTTATATGAATCTTATTCTCCCGACCATTCCGGATCTTCTTGTGATGTCCTGGATGCAATCCGAGATTCCGAACAATATTTTTTATCCAACTCATATTCCATATCTACTAAACAACATTGAATCCTTAAGTGTGTCTTCCTACAGTTCATGAACTATGCAGACATGATCGAGACACCTCTCTGATCAATAACCAATAATGGGATCTAGAAATTCATAATGGATCCCACATATTTCTATGAAGACTTCGTGATCGAATGAACCATTTAATATACGATACCAATTCCCTTCGTCTCGCGATACTGTACTTATCCAAGGTTTGATCGTCGGTATCTCTATACCTAGTTCAACCTCATTACCGATAAGTAATCTTTACTCATTCCATGATATGACATCCCTTGTGACCAAGTCGCATGCTTGTAAGACAATTGGATGACACTCCACCGAGAGGGCCTAGAGTATATTTATCCGTCATATTTAATAAAGGAATATACACTTAACAACCCTAATGAGAATGATTAATTAAATCATGGGAAAATAATAATTGGAATTTACCCAAGTGGAATAAAAGTTATTTAATTAACTTAAATGGAATCAAAGAAATCATCTAAATAAAATTTATGGAATTAAAAACCATATTTGATTTCATTGGAATAAAGAAATTTGCCCAAATTAAATGATTAATAATCATATTAAAATACCTGTGAATTATTTAACAACCTATTAAATAAATAAACCTACTGAAAAGGTTTTGTGAAAGATTGGAATTTAAATAAAGGTTTGAAAATATAATGAAATCTTATTTAATAAAGGAAAGTGCCCATTTTAAATAAAATATAAACCATAGATAAATAAAGGAATTATTTATAAAAAGGGCTTTAAATACATGTTTAAAACATATTAAAAACTTACTGAAAAGTTTGGAAGGTTTTGAATTCAAATGATTATTTGAAATGTTTAAACAAAATTCAAAACAGAAATGAAAATAGAAAAATAAAAATGAATCAGAACAAAAAAAATGAAAAGACCCAGCCCAGTCGAGCCCAGCTAAGCCCAGTTAAGCCCAACAGTTAGCCTATCTCCCCACCCATGAAGCGTTTCACACCTCTGTTGAACCGCATAAAAGTCGTGACCCTTGGACCCCACCTTTTTCTCTCTCTCACGCGACGCGGCCCACTCGTCGATCGTCTTCCTCACACCCGCCACGACCACGCCGTTTCTGCCATTGAAAGCTCGAGTTAATTCGTCGTAACGCCGCAGTGATTCCGTTCTGCAACCGCACCCTCTTAATCGCCTCCCTCCCCTCTCCGTTTTCCCCCATTCACCCGCACACAACCGCCACCAGGCCGCAGCAATCGTTGCTCGAAACGTCCACTGCTCCGGCGAGCATTTCCTTCGATTCCGGCCATCCACCGTCGTGCCTTTCCCCCTCAACCACACGATCCTGTTCCCCATAAACCTCTGCACCCGCTAGTATCTTTGGCTTACCCGCGCGAGCACCGTAGCCTCGACTATGACATCGACATTTTGCCTCCGCCGTCTGCTCCTTCTCCGACGAGTTTCCCTGGTGAGCACAAACCCCCCTTGCCCTCTTTTTGATGCTCACTTGTTTGCAACTCGCGTACGAAGCTAACGGTACCCTTCTCCTGCCTTTCCGATCCTTGAAGCGTCGCCAACGTCGCCCACCCGAGCACACCATCGCCAGGAGCTCCTCCGGCGAGCAATCCACTTCGACTCCGTGCGCTCCTTCGCCAACCAAGCATGCCTTGAGCTTCGCCACACTCCTGCGATCACTGTAAGCTACTCCTCTCTCTCTAGCCTCCTGAATCGCCGGCAACTGCACTGTCTAACCGCACCGCCGTCGTTCACCACCGCCAGTGCCGCTAGAAGATGACCAGTAGCTGTGAACCGTTGGATATTGATCCAGTGACTGAACATAACCCAAAGGGGTATCCTTTTATATATACCGTGCGTAGTCATTTAGATCTGAAGGCTCAGAGAGGTCGATCCAACCTAAGCGGTACCAGCCAGTAGGAACGTGACGCGTGGCCTGTGATTTGTTTTAAAAACAGAATAGAATCTATTAGATGTTTGATTTTATAAATTGCATAACTTTTAATATACACGTCCAAATTTTGCAAATTTTATATCAATGGAATCAACAGAACAAGTACTTTCCAACTATGCACTTTTTTTTAGTAAATTGCTTCTGTTAAATGAGTTGTTTTTACAGAAACTTGTGTAGGCATAATTTGGATATAAAATTTATTCTAGAAATATTTTTATGGTAAAATCTTTGGAAAATGGATATTTTTGAACCTACTGACCTTAGAAACCAACTTTTAGTTTGAAAAACATATTTTGAGATGCTAAGGAATAAATATTTGAATAAAAGCATTTCTAGCCAAATAAAAATATTGATTATGGTTTGAAAATGATTTTTTGAGAAAAACCTTTGGAAAATGATTTGATTTAAACTTTATGACCCTAAACACCAAGTTTTGAGATTTAAAAATATATTTGGTGAACCCTATAAAGTTATTAGTTTGTTAAAAGGCATTTCCAACAACATAAAATATTGCTTTGGTATAAAAATGGTTTATAAGTAAAACCTTTTGCAAAATGGTTTTAATAATAAACACTTGAGCATAAAACACTAACATTTGTGTTTAAAAATATATTTGTCAAACACTAGAAAATATTACTTTGATTTGAACCATTTCTAGCAAAACAAAAATGACTTAAAATGGCCATTTGCACTAACTTGATATCCAATGGTTTTTCCACTTTTATAAATGACCAATAGGTGTTTTAAAATGCTTATAACATATTAGAAACCACTTTTCCAAATAAAACAATATTTGGCATGCTTGCATGCATTGCTTTGTTTTTATTATTCTATGATGAATGCTTGAATGGTAGTTTGAAATTGTGCCTTGATTGAACTGTAGTGAAATTTGAAGAGTGTGACTATTGCAAGATCAAGGAGTGAACTTATATTCTCTACCAAAAAGGCAAGTGGTGCTTCATACTTTTGTCCCATTATTTTCACTATGCATTAGTGATATTTCTAAGTAGGACTTGCATGGAATTTTTGCTAAGTATAAACTATGCCATGGGAAATCCTAGTAGATGAAACCTTAGTATAATTTTCCTAAGTTAAGATTCCTACTACTATCATGCTTAGCTTAGCTAGTAGAAAACAAGGGTGGATTATATTCGTGCTATGGAATATTTCTAAGTCAAGGACTTGTGTTTTGTTTAATAAAACAACTAAGTGAATGAATCACCTAGGTGGAATGGAAAGAAAGGTTTGTGTTGAGTGGTTACACAAGTCCGATATCTTTGGGAAAACTTGGGCATCACCAAGTCCGATATCTGGGAAAACTTGGTATCTCACTTGTGGAAAGCCACCCAGGAACAAAGAGATTTGAGATGTCAAATGTTGAGAAGCTTCAAGTGCAGCCACTTGGCATTATGGGCTCTGTCTGGATCATATAGGTTGCAATAACTTAGCCAAATGGATAGTTGGTGGTAGGGGATGATAGGTTGGAACGCGTCCATTCTGGTCAAAGGGAAGGCTTCTGAAAGATCTTGTCTCGATGCATGTCGAGTCTTGTGGGGAAAGTGCACCACCTCTGCAGAGTGTAAAAAAATCTAAGTACTTAGCCATGTCCCTGGAAAAGGACAATTTGAGCATCAAGACATGGAAGCTATCATGAATCTCCTCATCCCAATTTCTAAGTTAAAAACTTGTGGTTGAACAAGGGTGAAGGTTCACCAATTTGTATTGGTGGTTCCTTGGGTGATTTTTGCTAAACAAAAACTTAGTGTTTTCAAATGATAAGGAAAAACTATTTTGAGCAAAGCAAGCCTAAGCTCCACTTAGCCAAATGCATATAGATGATAGTTACCACTATACTACCATAGTATCACTTGCCAATACAAATCAAATGTATTGACCCTTGTGGCTGTAACTTATTATGTTGTAGGTTTGTTTGATGTTAGTGAAGTGTGTTGATTAGGATTACAAGTCTACAACCAACATGATTGCCTGTGGCACTTTGAAGATGAAGGACTCCATGCTATAGTTATTTCTGCTGCATTGTAATGAGATAGCCAAATGAGCTATGTAAGATGTAATGAATTATTTTATTCCTGGTTATAAAGTTGTAATATGACCTTTGTTTCTTGATATTACATCTTAACTGTGGATGCTAGCTATTGATCCAGGAACTAGCATTGTAAACACATGGATCTCTACCTTATTAAAGGTTGGGACCTCTACAGTCCATCCATATGACGGATAAATATACTTTGGGCCCTCTCGGTGGAGTGTCATCCAATTGGCTTACAAGCATGTGAATAGGTCACAAGGGATGTCACATCATGGAATGAGTAAAGAGTACTTATCGGTAACAAGGTTGAACTAGGTATAGAGATAACGACGATCAAACCTTGGATAAGTACAGTATCGCGAGACGAAGGGAATTGGTATTGTATGTTAAATGGTTCATTTGATCACGAAGTCATCATAGAAATATGTGGGATCCATTAGGAATTTCTAGATCCCATTATTGGTTATTGATCGGAGAGGTGTCTCGATCATGTCTGCATAGTTCACAAACTATAGGGAGACACACTTAAGGATTCAATGTTGTTTAGTAGATATGGAATATGAGTTGGAGAACAAATGTTGTTTGGAGTCTCGGATTGCATCCAGTACATCACGAGGAGATCCGGAATGGTCCGGAGAATAAGATTCATAAAAGGAAAGCCAATTTCTGGGGTTCGAAAATGTTTTCGGTGTTTTAACCAGAAGCTTCTAGAATGTTCTAGAAGGTCCACCACCCCGGAGGGGGGAACTTGGGATGCACCATATACTAGTGGGACTGGCGGCATCATGCCCTAGGTCAAGTCATTCAAGGACTAGGAAGACAGAAACAAACTCTAGGTTGAAAAGTCAAATCCTAGTTTTAAAAGTCAAATCCTAGGGGATGAAGGAAAGGAAACCTTGAGGGAAAAGGTTTCCCTTTCCCTATCGTTGCCGCCGGCCTAGAGGAGTTGCAGGTGGACTCAGCCAGGGATGGGAACCTTGGCCGCTGCTCCTCTACCCATATAAGGACGGGTGGGGGCGCCCCTACTCTCTCACCCAAAACCCTAGCCGCCGGAGCCTCCCCTCTCTGCTCCATACCCTGCTCTGGCTTAGGTGAAGCCCTGCAGAATCCTCTCTCCTACACCACCACCACACCGTTGTGCTATTGGGATTCTGAGGAGACTACAACCTTCGTTGCCCTGCTAGAACAAGGGAGAGGAAGGTCTTCATAGACTAACGTATGTGTGACCGACTGCGGAAGCGCTGCCAAAACGTGGCGCCGGAAGGATCGTCTACGCGATCTTGAGATCGACAAGTGATCGACTACATCATCCATGAGAATCCGATCTTGTTAAACGCTTTGGATCTATGACGGTTAGTTCTCTACAATCTCGTTGCAACGATCTCGTAGATTAGATCTTGGCTTTCCCGTAGATTAGATCTTTTTTGTGTGTGTTCATGCGATAGAATTTTTTAGTTTTCCATGCTACGAACCCTACATCAGCCCGCTCCTGTAGTGGTAGAAGAAAAATCCGGATATGATCTCCCTATTGAGGTCGGATACACGGGTGAAGAATATATTCACTCTGGATCCGATTTTACCGATGCAGGAGAACAAAAAACTCTACTGAGGCACATGATAAATAAGATGATGAAACGCCCCTACATCGACTAAGAAGTAATCACTGATATCAAGCAGAGTTTCGAGGAGGCAGAGGCGGAGACTCAACTGTTTGACTACCTCAAGTCAATCAAGAAGAAGAAGCACTGCTTTGTATGCTATGTTGGCTCTGGATCTGACTCTGTCGATGCTGGAGCCGAAAACGATTCAGTCCACGATGCGATCGGAGAAAATACTAACTCACCCGCTTCCCCTCAGGAATCACTGGCGTTGTAGGAACTCCGAGAGTTCGAGAAAGAGATGGAGGTGTATGTACAAGAATACAAATCCAAGCCAGTTCAAGGTGAATAGGAGACACGTCCAAGTCCATATGATAGCATGGATGAAGACTACATGTCTCTAGATGACTTGGACACCGGATATTCCTCCGAGGTCCAAAAATCCGAGCCAACCATGGCTGAAAGTACTGATGGAAGTCTATATCCCGGTACCGGACCCAAAGCCATCTTTGCCACTGGTACGCGCGTAAAGACCACCGGGTGGACAAATAAGAAGAAGAACAACAACAAAACCCCGACACCAACAGATCCGGTGGAGGAAGTCAACGATGAAGACATCGACGAAGAAATCATAGTGGAGAAGCCAGATGGAGATCCGGTTAATCCCACGCCGATCGATCCTCCGGTTAATGGACACGTAGTCACCCAAGGTGCACGTGAACTCTAGAGAGATGCACTAACAGTACCAATCCCAACTTCTTTGGATTTTATGCCGGACGAACTGGAGAAAAGGGCTAAGGATATGGATAAGCATTGCTTGCTTTTGCTCGAAGAGGTTGCACGCATCGTCGATATTAAGCAGCAGATAGACAGTAATCCTTCCCAGTACGAGTCAGAATTCAAGCGACTATCAAACAATACTAGAGGTGTTCCGGTTCTTGCTAACAAGAACCCAGAAGTCCACAAAGATTTATTTGACGGAAAGACTGAAGGAAAAATTCCATGTCTATATCAAGCTATTAGAAAACGCTGTAGCTGCTCGAGCTATCCTCGCCAACAATCCTTCTCTAGAATAGGTCCAGTAGTGCGTGGCATTGCTCGACAAAGGACTACAACAGCATAAAATGGTTGCGTCATTTAGTAGAAAACTAGCATCAAAATCGAAGCAGTGCTGCACTGATGCAGGCCAAAATGCTGATGTAAGACCCCAAAGGGAACCGGATCAGCGCCATCGTTCTGCCCCTAGGGATGAAGAAAACTCAAGGACCGGTTTAAACGGTCATCATCGCAGGACCGCGTGGGGCTGGTCGGAAGTTCTTCCGACTTCGTCCCAAGGCGCCATCAGAGCATTGGCTCCTCACCAACCCTAACATCGGCAAAATAATGGCCACATGGATGAAGAGGAAGCGTGGCCCCAGTAAGTACAGGACCGGAAAAGGATGCCCCTCCCAGGCACACTAGCCGTCCGGCTGAACCTCGTCTCAACGATGATAACACCAGACGAAGGAACAATGAGGAACTTCACGTCCTCTGTCTCCTGGCTCGCTGCTTCCGGAGTTAGGACTTGCTTATCAATACTGGTTTGAGCCAGTTTGATAATATCGTCTTTCTTTTTCCTCTTTAGGATGGGTGCAGCAGAACGGACAAACTTATCCACCTTCCCTGATGACACATCCATGGGATAATTACCCTTAGCGGGTTCACCCTTGTCAATAGTTGGGTTATCGGTGGTAACCAGAGCTTGAGAGGCCTTGGGAGTGTCAGGGATGGCAGTTCTAACATGCGGAGAAGAAATAACCTTCGGTGCTAAATCTTGGGTAGTGGTCGGAGTTGGAGGGGGTACAACTGGTGACATTGCAAGTTTCTGCTGGCGCACCAACTTGACCGGTTTACTCTCCGGCTTTGACTTACTCTTCAAAACAGATTTAGCTCTGAGTCGCATAAAACACGAATGTTAGTTGTAACTCAGAAAGTACAAAACGAGTACTAAAAGATACAAGGTACTTATTTTTTAACCAATGGCAGCACTTGTGCGCCAACAGTGATAACATCCTTTGTCTTATGCTTCTTGGAAGCAGGGCAGAATCTTCTTCCACCTCATCGTCCTCCGTCACCTCTGAGTCTTCTGGAGGACGACGTCAGCACATGCAAACTCAAATAACAAGGTGATGAGCTAAAATGAAATACAAGTTTAAAAGGTTTACCAGAGTCAGTGGTCTGTCAGCTATGAACATCAACATGGAGAGCTCGGTAAGTTTCTTGTTCACTCTCTCCTTGATCAGTAATTGCATTCGGGATTTATAGTCCTTCATGGAGATCCGCGTCGGACAAACCTTCATGCTATACTTCCTGTTTCTGGTGACCATGTGCATCAACTAGTTGCCGTGGTGCTGTAGTGGCTGAATCCGACGATCCAGCCATCGGTGAATCAAGTCGGATCTATGGAGACCTCGGTGCTTCATAAAAAAATTCAATCTGCCTCTTGGCGCGGACCAAATCTTCAAAAAGTTTCGGTGCCTCTGCGTCCCATGAATCTTTGTGGGGAGCAGCGTTATCGACAAAAACCAGAATATCTTTCATCTTTCTGGGAGCTAACATATCTTCGTTATAAAAGAATGTGGCAGCCCATCTTCTAACCGACTCACTAGCTAAAATTCTAGGATAGACTCGGTCTCTCCTAAGAACTAAGCTGAGCGTGCTGGTAATGTAAGAAATTTCAGCATTAATATAATTATTTCGAGTACCATAGTAGTACCAGAAAAGAGTGAGATTCGGCCTAATGCCCTAAAAGCCCTCACTAAGAGTTGCATGAGCACTGAGTTCGAGCAAAGAATTTTGGGAAAATTATGCAGCTGTACGCTGTAGTATTGGAGTACCTCTATGAGGAACTCCGATGGGTTATGGCCGCAATCGACATGCTTCATGTAGAGGACTCGCTCACCGTGTTTCTTATCGTCTGCAGCCGCCATCGCAGATGCCTCTGCCGCCGCGCTTGACCTTGATGCTGCTTCTGCCATCTTGTCGGAGGAGGTTAGCAACTGGCAGCGCTAGAGGTGTTTGGTGGGGCGACGGAGGAGGAGAACACGAGGAGTACGAGGAGATGAAGAATGGCGAGGAATGAATCTAGGGAGAATAGAATTCCCAATATATTAACCTTCGTGCCAAGATTTGTGTGAAGTGCGCGCGATTAACGCCACGCGTATAGGAGAAAGGGAGGCAGCTTCTTCGTGAAGCCTCCGCCCCCTCGATCTCCACACATGCATTGAAACATTGCCTCATTTCCACACAATGCAGACCCACCAGCGGTCGTACTGACAAGATGCTTGTCAATGACACGGCATGACCTGAAAAGTTGTCAGGCAAACGTCACCACTCGAAATCCTGCTCAAGTTTGAAACGAGCTTGGAAATGACTAAAAATCTAGAAGTTATATCTGACTCAGATGAGACTCGGAATCCTACACATTTGAATGAAGTTTTCAGGAACCCTTCAAGATTCTGCAGGCTGAAGAAACCATCAAGCTAGACAATTATTTTGGATCTTGGAGGCTTCCCGGGGCTACTGTTGGGGATATACTTTTCGGGTATACCCATAGGACTCGCTGACCAGGGTGGCCCACCAATGGGTTAGAGATTTGCTTCACGAGCGTCCAGTCAGGGAAAGAGGATGGAGTCACATCTGGCTAGAACAAGGCCTAGAAGAATTACCGACTTAGGCCTATAGTATTACTTGTAGTCCAAGGTGTACCTAGTTATCGACTCTATAATATATCGGATAGGTCTCTCCTGTAACCCTAGGTCTTGGCACCTTTATAAGACGGACCTGAGCGAGCCTGTAAGGCACACACAATAACACAACCACAACCAACTCGCATAGGCGAACCTCTGTTGTAATCCGCTGTAACATCCGGCTCTCGCTAATATATTACTAGGTTGTTAGCAGGAGTAGGATCCAATCACCGCAGTTGGATCTGAACCTAGGTAAACTTGTGTTTACCGCTCCCGGAACACCGTACAACACACACCCCATCTTCTCAATGCCTTCAGGACCCCCTATGGCGTACTTGTCATCAATCCAACAACAGTTTTCTCAAAAAGTGTTGTTTTGCCAAAACTTAGTTTATTTTTTGTACTAAGTAGGGTAAAGGGTACCATTATGGGTACCCACTCTCATCCAAGGTCACCATCAAGCAAAGGCATGAAGAGCATGAAAACTCTTTTCTAAACGAACATGAGTGACATCACTTTACTAATTTAAGTAGAACTGAAACTTTTATGAAACAAGATTGAAACAGAGCCAAGTTTATGAAATACTTTTTGAACAATATAAGGTGTTTCATAAGTTTCATTTTTGTTTCACAAATTTTTCAGAAGTTTGATAAGCACATGGGTGACATTATGCTTACGCCATGATGACGTGGCACTCCTATACATACCATTTCGTTTAGAATCGGTGGGTTCATGAAGAGCAACAACTGAGTCTTACATACTATCGTGGTATTGTCGACGAGTAAGACATAGATGATCTCACAACATGTTTATAGAGATGTGGTGTAAGGCGGCGAGTTGGCGGGTACAAGGTAACACATCTTATCTAGGTTCAGATCCCACAACTATGGCGGAATCCTACTCCGTCTTCCGATCACTATAATAGCAATACATCGGGTTACAGAGATTGTATGGTTCGCTATGCAAGGTTGAATATTGCCCAAAAGTCTCCCATAGGTCCGTCTTATAAAGTGACCAGATCCTCGGGTTACAGGGTATATTATACAGGTTACATAGTTCTACACTAGTACTAACTAGTATTCATGTCTTGTACTCCAAGGCTCTGGCTTCATCTATGTCGGTACCGTAGCCCTCCTATTTATCCGACATGAGCCTCCCTTATGGATCCTACTAACTAGGTCGCCCAGCAGGCCATAAGTCGTGCTACCTTCTGTAGGCCACCTAGGTTAGCCGGAATAAGGATACAATATGGTGATACTCATTATGCATACCCTGAACAGTAACCCCCAGAGAACTTTAAGATCTTCTCTGTCTTGTCGTTAGTGCATGAATGCTCCGTCTAGGCTATGTTGGAAATCTTAGAAAGCATCATCCTGAAGTCCTCCCAAAAGGCACTTCAATCTTCTTTCTCTCTGTCTTTAGTATGTAAGCCTGAGAAATGTTAAGTCTTTGATCATCTCCTCGTAGTCAGATATTGTCCGACTCTTTTAGAGAAGCTTGAGATGTGACCCCTCCTCTACATCTGTCAGGAGGATGACATAGGGCGCAACTTAGTGTTACCTCGAAACTCACAGATACCTAGGTAGATCATCATTGCGATTTTGGATATAGACGCGAAGATGTGGCAAAATTACCTCGCACGTTCTTCAACACGTTGCCCCCTTACTCCATTGGATTCTTGCCTGCATGAATCTTGATGCCTGGCCTTTATAAATTATCATGGTCAGATAATATTTTTCATTCATCTACCTTCTCCTCTACTTTATATTCCTCCTCATGACTATCACCGTTTCATGCTCCCCAGCAAAAACCCTAAACCTTGAATCCCCAATACACCTCTTCTCCTCCAATGGACAACACCGGCAGCCTGTTGAAGGCGGCATCTCCCAATGCTCCGGTCGAGCCTACCTAGGTGGTTGTGCCGCCACCAGAAGTGGTGGTCCCATTAGTCACTTTCTGCGATGGAGGAACCCGCTGGAGGTGACCAAAAGGTGGAGGCACAAGGTGACTCCTTCTCCCAAAGCTAGAGAAAAGGTGTAACTCAAAGATCAGCTGGTAAGAGACATTTCCTTTCCGATCTCCGACTTCCTCCTACAGGTTCTAGAACACTTCTGGGTTCTCCATCACAATATTTCTCTGAATAGCATCCTAGTGCTTAGCAATTTCGTAGCACTCTTCGAGGGATACCTAGGAATCAAGCCTATATTAGACATCTTTGTTTACTTTTATTTACTGTCAAGAGGGAGTCGGGGGTCGTCAAGAATGAGCTAACCAACTGTGGCACCATTAGCTTTAAGATCCGTCCAAACTGGAGGTTCCCTGACATCGTCAGACACGAGTCTATCAAGAATGCGGTAATGACATACTTCTATGGTCTGAACATTCCGTTGGAGGGGCATGAAGCCACCTATCCCAACATCGTGGATGGTTCTACTACCGACTCGGCCAACTGGCAGGTCAAAGTGTAGGGTTCGCAGCATAGAAAACAAATTTTTTCCTACGATGGGAACAACTATGTACCAAGATCTATCTAGTAGATAAAAGCAACGAGTGGATATACATCCGTAGAGAACATACCCTTGAATACCGACAAAGCTTAACGAGGTTGTACTCGTGGATGATGTAGACGAACGCTTGTCAATCTCAAGATCAAGAGGAAGTCCTAGCGCCACAAATCAGCAGCACATCCATGCTCGCACACATGTCCGAGCCACCGAGCAACCTCCGCCTCCTCGATCCAGCGATGCAGCAGAAGCAACAAGTCTTTCTTGCCGAAAAACCACCGGGAACATGTATCTCGCTAGTCTGAGACCATGCGGGATAAACTAGAGGGGGAGAGATCCTTCACAAGGAGGTGCGAGTGTGAGAGAGGGAGAGTGGGGCTTTATATAGGAGGAGGGGGGACCCCAGGGGGTGGCCGGCGCATGGGGATACCTCCTTTCCATCCCTCCATTCATGTGGGTGGAGCATCCACTCACTTTTAGCCCCTTCATTTCTCCACTCAAAATCCCACTCAAAAATCCCATTAAATTTCCACCAAATTTAATGCAATCTCTCTTTAAATAAAACTCCTTTTATTTATTCAGAATTTTGTCAGTTACTTTAATGAAAAAACATTCACATATAACCCCTTTCTAGTATTTCATTTCACATGCAGAAACACTTTTAGCAATTTCACCTGAAATGATTCCAGTGTCTAGTGAAATAAATTCATGCGCTTTGTAAATCTTTTCAGCATGAAACTATTTGTTCCAAATGGTGTCGGTGTCTCTTAAGTGTGTCACCCTACGGTTCGCGAATAATGTGAACATGATCGAGACCCCTCTCAGATCAATAATCAGAAGCGGGACCTGGAGATCCATACTGACTCCCACACATTCAACAATGACTTTCTTGTGATCGTGAGAACCTTTTACGCTAGAATCTTAATCCCTTTGTCTCGCGATATATTAAATGTCCAAGATTTGATCATAGGTATCTTCATACCTAGTTTGATCTCGTTACTGACATGTACTATTTTCTTGTTCCCATGATATAACATTCTAGTGATCAAATCACTTGCTTGCAAGCTAACCAATGTGATATCACCGAGACGGCCCAGAGTATATCATTTTGTCATCGGGATGAACAAATTCCACTCTTGATCCATGGGCCTCAACATAACACTTTAGTAGAACTGAATCCATCTTTATAATGACCCTGTTATGGTGTGACGTTTGATGTTATCAAGATACTCTTCTAGTGTTAGTGATTGACATGATCTCATGGTCTAAGGATTAGGATTACTTCATATGATGTTATAGCAATATAAACTCAATGAATTTGATCGTAATGCTATACTTCAGATGAATGTTCATCATGCCATTCCAATAATGTTGTGACCTCGTTATTAACAACATCCAATGTCCATGATCAGGAAACCTTGATCATCTTGTTAATCAACGAGCTAGTTTATAAGAGAGGCATAACTAGGAACTTTCTATTTGTTTGTTAAACACACATGTATTAAAGTTTCCGTATTAATACAATTATAGCATGCAAAATAAACATCTATCATATACTTGGAATATACATAATAAGCACTTTATTATTGCCTCTAAAGGGCATATTCCCTTCAGTCTCCCACTTGCACTAGAGACAATAATCTAGTTACATGGTGATAAATCTAACACCCATGGAGTTCTGATGTTGATCATGTTTTGCTCTAGGGAGATTTTTAGTCAACGGATCTGATACATTGAGATCCGTGCATACTTTACAAATCTTTATATCTCCATCCTTGACATGCTCGTGGATGGAGTAAACTGACGCTTAATATGCTTGGAATTCTTGTGAGACCTTGGTTCTTTGGCATTGGCTATGGCTCCATTGTTGTCATAATAGATCACCATTGGGTCCAACGCGCTCGTAACCACACCTAGTTCGGTTATGAATTACTTCATCCAAACTTCTTCCTAAGCCGCTTCCGAAGCAGCAACATATTCGGCCTTCGTTGTTGATCCCGCCACCACGGGTTGTTTGGAACTCCTCAACTAACCGCCCCGCCATTCATGAGAAATACATATCCGGATTGAGACTTAGAGTCATCCGAATCGGTGTCGAAGCTAGTGTCGACATAACACTTAGAGATGAGCTCTTCTTCACCTCCGTACACGAGAAACATATCCTTAGTTCTTCTCAAGTACTTAAGGATATTCTTGACCGCTATCTAGTGTTTCGATCCTGGATCAGATTGATATCTACTAGTCAAACTAATAGCGTGTGCCACATCCGGTCTTGTACATAGAATGGCGTACATTATAGAGCCTATGGCTGAAGCATAGGGGACTTTGTCCATTATCTCTCTTTCTTACGCCGTAGCCGGACTTTGAGTCTTACTCAATGTCTTGCCTTGCAACATAGGTAAGAACCCTTTCTTATTTCCGTCCATTTTAAATTTCTTTAAAATCATATCAAGGTATGTACTTTGTGATAGCCCTATTAGGTGCCTAGATCTTTCCCTATAGATATTTATGCCTAATATGTATGACGCTTCACCTAGGTCCTTCATTGAAAATTTGTTGTTTAGATAACTTTTAACACTGTTTAAAGGATCTATATCATTTCCGATCAGTAATATGTCATCCACATATAATATCAGAAATGCCACATCGCTCCCACTCACTTTCTTGTAAATACAAGCCTCTCCATAAGTTTGAATAAATCCAAACTCTTTGATCACCTCATCAAAGCGAAGATTCCAACTCCGGGATGCTTTCTTTAGTCCATAGATGGATCGCTGAAGCTTGCATACCTTGTCAGCATCCTTAGGATCGACAAAACCCTTTGGTTGTACCTTTTACAACTCTTTTTCAATGTTGCCATTGAGTAATGTAGTTTTGACATCCATCTGCCATATCTCATAGTCGAAATATGCAGCAATTGCTAACATAATCCTAACTGACTTTAGCATCACTACAGGGGAGAATGTCTCATCATAGTCAACTCCTTGAATTTGTCAAGACCCTTTTGCGATAAGTCGAGCTTTTATAGACGGTTATGTTACCATCAGCATCAGTTTTTCTTTTGAAAATCAATTTATTCTCCACGACATTTCGGTCGTGAGGTAAGTCCACCAAGGTCCAAACCTGGTTTTCATACATGGATTCCATCTCGGATTTCATGGCTTCTAACCATTTGTTGGAATCCGGGCTCATCATCGCTTCTTCATACGTCGCATGGTCATCAATTTCATCGACCATGAAATTCATAACAGGATTTCCGTACAGCTCAGGAGTTGCACGCGTCCCGCTAGACCTATGAGGTTCGGTAGTATTCTCTTTCAGAGCTTCATGATCGTTATCATTAGTTCCCTCTTCATTTGGTGAAGTTAACTCCGGAAAGGCTTCCGGCACTGCGCTACTCGCAATATTATGAAGAGAAGGTTCTACAACCTCTTCGAGTTCTACCTTCCGACTACACACATCTTTCGAGAGAAAGGATCCATTCTTGGCAACGAAAACCTTGCCCTTGGATCTGTGATAGAAGGAATACCCAATAGTTTCCTTAGGGTATCCTATGAAGACACATTTTTCTGCTTTGGGTTCAAGTTTATCCGGTTGAAGTTTCTTCACATAAACATCGCATCCCCAAACTTTAAGAAATGACGGCTTAGGTTTGTTTCCAAACCACAATTCATACGGTGTTTCTTCAACGTATTTAGATGGTGCCCGATTTAAAGTGAATGCAACGGTTTTCAGTGCATAACCCCAAAATGATAGTGGCAAGTCCGTCAGAGACATCATAGATCGAACCATATCTAGTAAAGTACGATTACGACGTTCCGACACACCATTTCACGGTGGTGTTCCGGCAGGTGTGAGTTGTGAAACTATTCCACACTCTTTCATATGTGTGCTAAACTCATAACTTAGATACTCACCTCGATGGTCAGATCGTAGAAATTTGATCTTTCTATTACGATGATTTTCCACTTCACTCTGAAATTCCTTGAATTTCTCAAAGGTTTCAGACTTTTGTTTCATTAAGTAGATATAATCGTATATACTCAAATCATCCGTGAAATTAACAAAATAACGATATCCACCTCGTGCCGACACACTCATTGGACCACATACATCAGAGTGTATGTTTCCAATAAATCTGTCGCACGTTCCATTGAACCGAAAATGGCGTTCTAGTCATCTTGCCCATAATGCATGGATCACATGTATCAAATGATTCGAAATCAAGTGATTCCAAAAGTCCATTCGAATGGAGATTCTTCATGCGTTTAACGCCAATATGACCTAGACGGCAGTGCCACATATATGCGGATATATCATCATTAAGTTTAATCCTTTTAGCATCAACATTATGAATATGTGTAACACTATTATCGAGATCCAACAGAAATAAACCATTCATCATCGATGCATGACCATAAAAGATATCACTCATATAAATCGAACAACCATTGTTTTCGGATTTAAATGAATAACCACTGATCATCAAACATGATCCGGATACAATGTTCATGCTCAGTGCAGGCACTAGATAACAATTATTCAAGTTTATAACTAATCCCGATGGTAAGTGGAGATGTAGCGTTCCGACGATGATCACATCAACTCTTGATATGTTGCCGACACGCATCTTGACCTCACCCCTTGCTAGCGATCGCTTGTTTCGTAGCCCCTGAATCAAGTTACTGATATTAGCAATCGATCCGGTATCAAATACCCAGGTGCTACTCGAGTACTAGTCAAGTACACATCAATAACATGTATATCGTATATACCTTTATTTTCCTTGTTGTCCTTCTTGTCTGCCAAATACTTGGGGCAGTTGTGCTTCTAGTGGCCAGTCCCCTTACAATAATAGCACCCGGTATCAGACTTAGGGCCAACTCGGGATTTCTTTTCAAGTACGACAACCGGTATGCCACCCCTCTTTCCCTTCTGTTTACCCTTCCTGTCTTTCTTGAAACCGATGGTATTATTGATCATCAACACTTGATGTTCCTTCTTGATCTCCACCTCTACAGTCTTAAGCATAGACAGAAGCTCGGGGAGAGACTTCTTCATGCCCTGCATGTTATAGTTCATCACGAAGCTCTTGTAGCTAGGTGGTAGAGATTGGAGAACACGATGTATGCCTAAGTCAATGGGAATCGATATTCCCAAGGACACAAGCTTATTTGTGTACCCTGACATATTGAGTACATGCTCACTAAGGGAGCTGTTCTCTTCCATCATGCAGCTAAAGAACTTTTCTGAAGCATTATAACTCTCTACAGCAGCATGGTTGTCGAAAATAATTTTCAAGTCACCCATTGCATCAAAGGCATTGCTGTTTTCAAAACGCTTTCAAAGTTCTAGCTCTAGCCCATATAATATGCCGCAATGAACTAAGTTGTGGTCCTCCTAATGAGTCTGATAGGCATTCTTTTCCTCATCGGGGCATCATCAAATGGTGGGGGGCCTAGCGGCACTTCTAGCACATATTGATTTTGTGCAACAGGGAGGAGAATCCTCAAATTCATAGCCCAATCGATAAAGTTGCTACCATTCGTTGCAAGTTTCTCTTTCTCCATGAACATATTGAAATTAAAAGCAGGTGGTGCCATCTACAACAAAATTTGTAAAGTTTAGACTAAGTTTATGATAGATCGAGTCAACTAATCCAAATTAAGAATGAACTCCCACTCAAAAATGACATCCCTCGTTCCTTTTTGGTGATTACATGAACCAAATCCACTACATCAAGTCCGATCATCACGTGAGTTGGTGTAGCTTCAAAGGCGAGCATCCATATGGACATCATATCTTCATATGACTCACGCTTAACCTTTTGGTCTGTGTTCCGAGGCCATGTATGTACATTCTAGCTTCGCCAAGTAAGAACCTTGGTATTCACATGTGTAAACTGTCTTACACCCGAAATATGATTGTGGATCCAAGAACACCCGATCATCACGTGATGTCTTGGGCGGTGAAACATAATCGGGTGCATACTTAAGGGAGAACACATTTTTATCTTGATATCTAAATGAGGGATCATCTTATTATGCTAATAAAACGCCAAACAAGCAATATAAGATGCAACAAACATCACACGTGAAAAGTGAAATGATATGGTTCTTGCACTTGATCGTCATCACGTGCATCGTGGTATGATATTTATCATTCTTTTATGTGTAAGGCCAAGGTCTATGGAACTTACATGTTCTGTGTGTTGTAAGAGTATCGACTTATACTTTTACTTATAACATCACCATATCATGACACTAGCCTAGCAACAATCTAAACTAGATGCTTCTAATTTATCCATTACAAGTTTTACGTGGATTAGGGCTTTCGAAGATAGAACCGTTCTTACCTATGAACATGGAACCAAAACGAGGATAACCAAATTATTGGCAACTCATTGAAAATTATATATTGAATATAGTAGGAGAGATAGACACCTGCTATACACTTATGCAAAACTAGTTGCATGTCAAGCGTGTAACAGGTCTCATGTGCGAGGACATGTAAAGATTGTCCGGGCCGCTTCATCCCACTATGCCACCAATATCCAAAGTACAACTAAGAAGCAATAACATGATCATCATCGCCCACATACTCATATGTGTACTACCCGTGTAAAGCATCTACGCATAGATCCGTCTCTGATACCACTATAGGGTGCGCAGCATAGACAACAAAAAATTCCTACGATGGGAACACCTATGTACCAAGATCTATCTACTATATACAAGCAATGGGCGGATATACATCCGTAGAGAACATACCCTTGAAGACCGACAAATATTAATGAGGTTGTACTCATGGATGATGTAGACGAACGCTTGCCGATCTCAAGATCGAGAGGAATTCCTAGCGCTGCAGATCAGCAACGCATCATGCTCGCAGACACGTTCGAGCCACCGAGAAACCTCCGCCTCCTTGCTCCAGCGATGCAGCGGAAGCAACAAGTCTTTCTTGCCGAAAAACCACAGGGAACATGTATCTCGCTAGTTTGAGACCATGGGGGATAAACTAGAGGGGGAGAGAGATCCTTCACGAGGAGGTGTGAGTTTGAGAGAGGGAGAGGGGGGATTTATATAGGAGGAGGGGGGAACCCCAAGGGGGTGGACAGCGCATGGGGATGCCCCCTTGCCCTCCCTCCATTCATGTGGGTGGAGCATCCACTCACTTTTAGCCCCTTCATTTCTCCACTCAAAATCCCACTCAAAAATCCCATTAAATTTCCACCAAATTTAATGCAATCTCTTTTTAAATAAAACTCCTTTTATTTATTCGGAATTTTGTCAATTACTTTAATGGACAAACATTCACATATAACCCCTTGATAGTATTTCATTTCACATGCAGAAACAATTTCAGCAATTTCACCCCGAAACGATTCCAGTGTCTAGTGAAATAAATTCCCGCGCTTTGTAAATCTTTGCAGCATGAAACTATTTGTTCCAAATGGTGTCGGTGTCTCTTAAGTGTGTCACCCTATGGTTCGCGAACAATGTGGACATGGTCGAGACCCCTCTCGGATCAATAATCAGAAGCGGGACCTAGAGATCCATACTAACCCCCACACATTCAACGATGACTTTCTTGTGATCGTGAGAACCTTTTACGCTAGCATCTTAATCCCTTTGTCTCTCGATATATTACATGTCCGAGGTTCGATCATCGGTATCTTCATACCTAGTTTGATCTCGTTACTGACATGTACTCTTTTCTTATTCCCGTGATATAACATTCTAGTGATCAAATCACTTGCTTGCAAGCTAACCAATGTGATATCACCGAGAGGACCTAGAGTATATCTATCCGTTATCGGGATGAACAAATTCCACTCTTGATCCATGGGCCTCAACATAACACTTTAGTAGCACTGAACCCATCTTTATAATCACCTTGTTATGGTGTGATGTTTGATGTTATCAAGATACTGTTCCATTGTTAGTGATTGACATGATCTCATGGTCTAAGGATTAGGATTACTTTGTATGATGTTATAGAAATATAAACTCAATGACTTTGATCGCAATGCTATACTTTGGATGAATGGTCATCACACCATTCCAATAATGTTGTGACCTTGTTATTAACAACATCCAATGTACATGATAAGGAAACCTTGATCATCTTGTTAATCAACAAGATAGTTTATAAGAGAGGCATAACTAGGAACTTTTTGTTTTTTATTAAACACACATCTATTAACGTTTACGTATTAATATAATTATAGCATGCAAAATAAACATCTATCATATACTTGGAATATACATAATAACCACTTTATTATTGCCTCTCAGGACATATTCCCTTCACAAAGCCATTCTCCCCTACGATATGGAATCCTCTCGCGCCGTAAGGAGGATAGAGTGGCTCACATTTATAGGCTTGACCTAGCCATGTGCTGGTTCACAAGGTGGCCAGCCTCTACAACACCGCACTATCTTGATGCATATGTATAGTAGAGCGGAGAGGTCCTCTTAGGATTTCTCCTAAAAACTTCTCCAGCGACACTACCAAGAACTGAATAAAGGATATGGTTAGATTGCGGGATAAGAAGTGTGGCTTCAAGATCACCTATGGCATGTTTGAGCACGACAAATGTCCAGGGGTAATGTGCACCTTTTGTTATTTATACTCCAAAGTTTCCGACTTGGTTTTATCAATTGCATTACAGATTTGACTTTTTGCCATCTTATGGGTCTGTCCAGTGAGGACATGGATCCTCAGGTCTATGACCCAAAGCTCAAGTAAATCTTGGTCCGGCCAGACGATGAAGCTGACAAGGATCATCCTACCCCAGTAGCAAGAAAGAAGAAGGGTCCCACCTCTAACGCTGCTACCACAAGAAATAAAAAGAAGAAGTCGGAGACTGGGATATCCAAGAAATCCACCGCTTCTCTAGAGGCAGAGAAGAGAACAAACACTTCCGACAACGCATTGGCGGAAAGTGCCTGTTTCTATGTAAGCATCTCTCTTATCCATCTTGACTTGTCTTTGCTTTTTCAAGTACTTATACTTTCATTTGTACGTCTCAAGAATAAGAGCACTAGTGGCCTGAGGCACACCTCTAAAGACTTTTGTGCATCTAAAGTTATTCAGGATATGCTTCTGAAATCATCCCCAGCCCCTGCTGCCACTACTCCTTCCAGCATGGTTCTTGCCATCTCAGAAGGAACTTCATCCACCGCATCTCCAGAAGACTCCGCCATGGATACAAATAGCAGTCCTTCTCAAGATGGTTTTGGTTTTGCCGACATCGAAGCCTCTTCCCCAAGCACTCGTGTGATACCAGCGAGTGTGCCCATTGTTACAACGGCTGAAGCTCTGGCTAAGAATGCCATACCGAAGGGGAAAGGGCCAATGGCGGCATCAGTAGTCAAACCAACTACCAGCAAGGATGCAACCCCTAAGCCTACTACGACTTGGTTTCAGAGAACAGATATGGCTTCTTCAATTCCTTTGGCTGGGACTACATCTAATGTCTTCACTCCTCTGACATTGGGCTCTGACAACCTGTTCAAGCATGCGGATATTCTATGCGTTAATGCCAAAATTACGCATGATAACACTATCCAAGCCATGAAAAACTGAGAATCATTGCCATGGTAAGTCCTTGGTACTTTGTAATTTACTTGTAAATCTGATTACGCCCAATCTTGGATTGTTGCAGAAGTTGATGAAGATGACGGTGCCAGAACGTGTCTAGCATTTGCAATGGGAAATAACTTTCTCTTCAAACTAGATGAGGATGCGGTTGTGATGTACTTCTTGCAACTCCCCGTCAACGGCGTTAGAAATTGTCTTGATGGCAACAAAGGCTGCCACATTTCATTGGGACTCCAAGTGCAGAGTGTTGCAACAAGCGTCTTTTCCCCACAAGGGTGACTCGAGGGTTTATATCGAACTCTTGGGGAATTGTCTATGGAAGGATGGTTGTCTTCTCATCTTCAAGCAACATGTAAAGTAAAATAAAATGTCATGTGTCCCCAACTCCGCCAAGTGGTTTTCTAAAACAAAGTAAAGTAAAGCAAAGAAATGAAAAGTAATGCAAACTAGACGATATGGAAGATAGTAGAGTTGTTTTGGGGTTTTTATGAGTGATTGCAAATAGAAAAGGTATTTTTGTATTTTCTAAATAATTAATTGCTGAAAATAAAAAGTATAGTAGATGTAATAGATAGGTGTTTCTTATGATAAAAATCAGACTGAGGTTCATGGATTCACTTGTCTACTCTCTTTTTAGGCTGTGGTGATCACAAAACAATTCATCAATGATAAAGACCCATGGAATTTTATATATGTGCTTGATAAAAGAATTAATATGGGCATCATGTTCTAATATTGAGATGGAACACATCTCTCTCTTATACTCCTCAAGAAAGGGAAATCTCCATGCAATCTTGAATTAAGAACAAATCAGAGTATAGCTTTAAGCAATAGTACATGATGTTTGAAACACAAATATGCTACCTTGATCTAACAAGGTTATCGCACTGTCACGTGATAACTATAGAACATGATTTCACTTTATCCCTAGTGAGGCAGCAAAAGAAAGATAAAAACCAAAGTAGATCTTGAATATTATTTGTCGCAATTCAATCTCCACCACCATGCTACACCATCTAACACACACTTCTCCCTATACAAGTTCTTGCATACAAGTTGGATAAAAACAAGCAATTAAGAAAGGGGTACATGATATGCATCTATCAAAACATCTTACAGAAAATAGATTCCAATATCAAATCATAGAACAAAGATCCACACATAGGAATTACAAATATGACCATAATCATGTAGAGCAGCTCATATGGTACTAGATCTGATGCAGCCCGTCCTACGGACGCACCTCCATCTACAACACCTAGTCCCCCAAGTGGACCAATGACTCGCGCCCGTGCCAAGCTCCTACAAGCCAAGGTTAACTTGCTCCTTTCCTCATGTGATTTTGGCCTACCTTTGGATGGCTTGCTACTTCATGCATCTACGTTGTGTATCCTCAGACATGAAGCAACACCACCACACCAAGCCACCAAGGAAGCAGGACCAGGAGAAGAAGCTGAGCTCTGACACCGGAGTCTCCGGTGTAGACCGGAGTCTCCGGTCTCCTACACCGGAGTCTCCGGACCTTCCTCCGGTCCAGGCCGGAGACTCAAGCCCGGACAGCCGAAGCCCTCCGAGATTGACTGAGTCTCGGCCCAGACCGAGTCTCCGGCCAGACTGAGTCTCCGGCCCAGACCGAGTCTCCGGACCAGACGAGTCTCCGGACCGACCGACGCCAGGCATGTTAAAGCCTTTTGGGCCTGGCCCATGTAACCCCCAATTTCGCCTAAACTTCCAGTTTTATTCCAGAACTACCCCTCTTTATGTGGTTGGCCTATATATAGCCCCACCCCTCATATGTAAACCCGAGACTTGGATAATGATAGATTAAGACACCCCTTGTGGATCTTTTAATCTATTGGTCTCATGCTCCTTGATAAGGAGCACCTATTGTCCACCCTCCTCTTGGATCTTGCCTAGTGCGTTCAAGTTGTACAAGGCCTTGGGTTCTCGGTTTCTCGCCCCCAAGTCGTCAAGATCTCACCAAGCACCTCATCCCCCGTTGTTGGCGTGGAGAGCGAGCTTCGCCCAACACCGATCCTAGGGATTATGTTGGACCGGTTGCCACCGGTGTGAGGGATAGGCGTGTATCGTGTTTTGGTTTGTGTGTGTTCGTGGTTTTCATCTCCTCCCTCGATTTCATCCCCCGACCACCGCTTTTCCCCTCGTTCCTTGTGGAATTCGTGAAAGATCGGGCCAACCCCGGGGTTACCCCATAACAAGATCTATGAAGAACGAGAGAGAGAGAGAGAGAGAGAGAGAGAGAGAGAGAAAGAGAGATTAATATACTGCCACAAACCCATAGCACGAAGGTGTACTACTCCCTCTTCATCATGGTGATGATGCTAGAAATGTTGGAGAGGGTAGAGATCTCCTCGGAGGTGGATCCGGCGGAGTTTCCCCCTCCAATCTTCGCCGGGTCTGACTCTGTCTGGTGGTGTTTTTTCCTCTGGTGTGTTCTGGTGTATCCTATTTCGAGGACGCCCCGTGGGTCCTTATATAGGGATTTTTAGGTCAAATTTCGTGGGCAAAAGAATCGAGGCGATCGGACGACCGAGGAGGAAACAAGCATGGGTATCGCACCCATCAGGCCTGGGCGTGCCACCTGGGGTCGTTTGGCCCTCCTGGCCCTCCTAGTGAGATTCTCGTGCTCCAGATTCTTCTCGTGGATAAATATTGGCATTCCCAAAAGTTTAGGTCCATTTGACTTCGTTAAGGTCCTGAAACATCAAAAGAATTGAAAACGGGGTTTTTCTACCCTACAGGGTTATAACCAAAATAAAGGGGATCATTGCTAAAACCCCAAAAATCAATATAAATCAGTGATATAACATTATATATGATGCAAATATGTGGGAAAACATGTTAACAAACGGTTCATGTATGCATTTTACATGCATTAACAATCTCGTCATCACTTAGAAAATTTAGAATGTTATTTCCTGATAGTTGAAAACTCACACCGATGGTGTTGTTTGCTGCAAGAAGATGCACTCATCTACCTATAAATGACATTTAATTTGAGAACCGCCTGTTGCGCTTACTTGTAGCTCATGTTTGACCTAATTTCGTTAAATTGTCAAGATGCAAAATCTTAGCAAGAAGTTTAACCTGTTGTCAAAACTCTTGGTGGTGGTTTGTGATATATTAAATGACCCCCCATGGTTACCTCCAAAAAAATCAAAAAAGTTTCAAAACAACCTACAAATTACTTTTAGTTCAAAATTAACCTAATTTCAATAAATCAACATAAAGTCATTCAAGTGGACATAGTTAGCTAGGACGAAGTTTGAAAACTCATAACATTAAACATGAGAATCGTAAGTAAAACATGTTGGTCCACTATATATGTATGGAAGCTTGGCTTGTTGCATTCAGATCCATATTCTTCGCACTTCCTTTACGGAAAAGAACAATCTTGTCATCACACTCGGGAAATTAAGAATGTTCTTTCCAGATAGTTGGAAACTCACAATGACGACATTGTTTACTAGAAGAATGTGCCCTCATCTACCTCCGAAAAGAAATTTAATTCAAGGGAAATCTACCGCGCTTACTTGTAGGTCAATATTGTGACCTCGAATCGATAAAGATCCTTAGTCCCTGTGATTTACATGCTAGTCCCTAGATCAATAGCTAGCACTCACAGTCGATGAATATCAAGTAGAACACAAGTAATTATTACACGAATAATCCAGAGTATAAATTTATTACATCTTTGCTTAGCTTATAGCTAGCTCAAATAAACAGCGGAAACATAAATATACTTGAGTCCATAAATTCCCTAATCTTGTTGAGTGTAGACTCGCGATCCTTATGCACCTTTCAATCTTTAGATTCTGCACATAAAATGTCCAGCCAACAAGTTAGGTCAATACTTTAAATGTATTAAAAAATTACACCAAGGAAAGAATAAGACCAACTCTACATGCAAGGCTAGATTAGGATTTGGGGTTCATTTGCATAAAGCTAATTTTCTCTAGTATGGAGAAGAGAGTAGAAATTTTATCCTACTTTGTAAATATTTTCTTAAGTAATATAAGGTCGAATGGAACACGAGGATATTACTCACCAAGTGTCCAAACAACCTAACACTTGGATATTACTCACCAAGTTCCCAAAATTCCACCCATTGGCGATATTGATTCCCTCATCACTATGCAACTCATCCAATGTGTAGTTCTTGAACTCGGTACCATTGTCACTTCTAATGGCCAAGATTTTCTTGTTATGTTCATGTTAAACTTTATTGGCAAAGTGGATGACGGTTTGTTGAGTTTCACTCTTATTGAAAAAATATACCCAAGTATACCTTGAGTAGTCATCCACAATAACCAAGAAATACTTCTTCCCTCCAAGACTATCAAAGGATGGAGGGCCAAAGAGGTTCATGTGAAGGACCTCCAAGATCCCATCGGAGTAGATAGTAGTTGTGGGGGGATTAGCTGACTCTTGGATCTTCCCTTCAATGCAAGCCCTACACACACGATCTTGAAAAAACAAACATTATATTTTAGTATAATAATGTGACCTCCCGTGTGGAGACTTTGCAAAGCCCTCATATTGACGTGGTCAAGACGGCGATGCCAAAGCTATCCCACGTCACCTTTAGCCATTAGGCAAGCCGCGGTAGGTGTGGGTTTCTTGTCAAAATATACCACATACAATCCGTTCTCGACATGTCCAACAAAGGTTATAGAGAGAGACTTGTTCCACATGATAACGACAAACTTGGAATCAAAGTAGGCAACGAAACCCATGAGTGTAAGTTGATGAACAAAAAGTAAGTTGTATGGAAGGGTTTTGACAAACATAATGTCCACAATGGAAATATCTGGTGTGACCACTACCTTACCCAAACCCAATACCTTAGAAGTTGATCCATCTCCATAAGTGACACACATGTTGGAAGAATTTGGATTTATCTCATCGAGCATATCTTTGCTTCCAGTCATATGACTAGTGGCACCACTATCAACCACCCATTTTCTTCCATCGGAAGCATATTCCTACAAAAGGAATCAATGCTTGGTCTTAGGTACCCATTGTTGGATGGGTCCTCTTTTGTTAGTTATGAGTATCTTAGGAACCCAAATGGCCCAATGGTAATCGTCGCCATAAGAGGTTCCCACATATTTAGCATAGACATGACCATCATAAGATTTCATAAGGACATATGAAGTATTATATTTTCCCACAAAGTCATTGTGGGATGGTTCATCACCATCCTTAATGACACATGGTTCCTTCACAGTTGCCTTCTCCCCCTCCTTCACAAAGGTAACCATTTTGGAAGGGGGAGTTGGCACAATCTTCTTCTTGTTCTTGCTCTTGTTTTTGGTCTTGGGTGCAAATCCAAGTCCTTTCTTGGTCACATTGTCCCTTTGATTGCTCAAAAGGGCATTTATACTTTTCTCACCTTGTATGCACGTGAAAATACCTTTCTCAATTGTGGCCTTCAACCTAATGTTCTCCTCAATAAGATCTCCGTGCTCACAATAAGGGTTAGTAGAACAAGAAGCAACACTAGTTGGCACAATTGGACTTTTGGATTGTTACTTGAGTTTGAAATTGTTCATGAGACTTTGAGAGAATAGAAAATTTGCTCAATAGGGCATCATGGTCCTTCTTGAGTTTCTCAAGATCTTCATTTAGTCTAGCATGACCAACCCAAAAATTGAGCTTTTCCTTTTTAAGAACTTTACTTAATGCAAAAGCATGATCACGTCCCTTAGTAAGTTTTGAGATATTCATGTTATATGATTCTTCATGAGAAACATTTGTCCCTTCGAGAATGACTCTTTTACTTTGCTCTTCCCCAAGAGCATCAGATAGGGCGGCTATCTCCATGGCGGACTCACGAGCATGCCTAAACATCTTCGAGATGGTGTCATATCTTTCATCAATGATGTATCGTGCTTCACCTAGTTGAATCATGAGGGACTCAAGACACATCTTAACATCACCTTCAAAGTTATTTAAGAAGTTAGTGGATTCCACCACTTCGTTCTTAATCTTGAGACTTATCTCATCATCACATGAAAGGGCATCAAGAGAGGGAGTTGAGGGTTTAGGAGTTACCACGGAGCCTTTAGCCATGAGGCATGTGGCCTTGAGGATGAGTCATTCTCATTTGGAGAGTCGAAGAGAGATGTTGGTGAAGTGGACGAGGTAGAAGCAGAAGCGGCTGGGGTGGCAGAAGCGGTGGCAATCGTGGCGATAGCGGCCACTCGCACAATCTCTCCATCTTCATCATCACTCTCATCCTCTTGAGTTTCTTAATACTCTTCACGAGCCACTAACACATACTTTTGTGGTTCCTTCTTGTTTGGAAAATTCTTGTTGCCGAAGTTCTTGTTGGGGACTTTCTTGATGAAGTTCTTGTTTGAGGTAAGATTGTACTTGGATTTCAACACAAGCCTTCATCCATGATCTTCCCTCTTCTCATATGGGCAATCGGCAACAAACTGGCTAGTTTCATGACAATTGTAGCAATATCTTAACTTGGGCCTTGAGTCTCTTGGGAGAGGTCTTGAAGCATTGCCCTTTCCTTGGTTCCTCCAAAACGTCCTTGATGATAGATGTAGGTGCTCATGAAAGGCATACTTGACATCTTCGGTATCACCTCCTACCACACCCAATCCATCATCTTCTTCTTCATAGACTTGGGCCTTGGCCTTCAAGGCAAGGGTGGGAGAGTCCAACCTTTAAGCGCAAGCAAGAGCATCATCTGCGGTCTTGTTGATGATTCCAAGAGATACAAACTCACTTAGAACTTCATTTGAAGACATGGCATATAAGTCCGATCTTAACCGAATGTTGTTTGTCAAGTCTCTTTTGAAGGGCAAGATGGCTTGCATGAACTTGCGCTTGGTCCACTTGTCGTCAACATCCTTGCTCCCATGGTCAATCATCCTTGTTAAACGTGTCGTAGCTGGACTACATGTCTATGTAGATTTGTGTACTTGTTGTACACGACACCGTCTCCTGTATATAATCTGTTGTTGATCTCTAATATATAATTGACCGGTCGGCCCTGCTAGGGGTATAGACACAATCCAATATCTAGTACGAACGTGTGATTTTTATGGTATTAAAGCCCGGCTTCTTCGTCGCATCAAGAGGTCGCTGGAAATCAGATCGCGTGAGCTGCTTCCAGATCGTGTCGTTGCTTCAACTCGCCATGAGTCTGGAAGCTTCATCATCCTCATCCATGGCGCCCTCTGGAGGTTCGCTCGGCGAGTCCCTCTCGGAAAAACTCACGGGAGATAACTTCATGATCTGGAAGACTCAGGTCATGCCGACGATCCGAGGCGCGCAGTTGGCTGGCTACCTCGATGGATCAATCAAGGCGCCGGAGGAGGAACTCGCCGCCAAGGATGACAACGGGAAGGACGTGAAGATTCCCAATCCGGCCTACGCATGCTGGATCGCGCAAGATCAGGCTGTGCTTGGTTACCTCCTCAGGAACATGTCGAGGGAAGTTTTGATCCAAGTCTCCGGGTTAGAAAGCTCGGCGGAAGTATGGGCA
Source organism: Avena insularis (assembly GCA_023614405.1). Lineage (NCBI taxonomy): Eukaryota > Viridiplantae > Streptophyta > Magnoliopsida > Poales > Poaceae > Avena > Avena insularis. The sequence continues at coordinate 189,157,687 of CM042689.1, read as the reverse complement.
TCGGTGACGGAGATATTCTCCACGGTGTCACAGAGTCGGATCATCCAGCTACGGACTGCGCTGGCCAAGAATCAAAAAGAAAACATGTCTGGAAAAGCTTATTTCAACCGGATCAAATCACTTGCCGATGAGATGGCAAACGCCGGACAGAAATTAGATGATTCGCAGATAATCTCCTATATCCTCGCTGGTCTAGATGATCAGTATGATGGGTTCGTGGCATGATCACGGCATTGCTGAAGACTGCAACGAAAGTCACGATCAGTGAGCTTTTTTCCATGTTTCTTCCTTATGAAGCCCGTCTGGAAGGCAGGGCTCCTGGTAACAATGGAGTCTTTGGCGGTGATATCTCCGCTAATGCTGCGTCGCGTGGAGGCTATGGAAACCACGGAGGTGGCAGTGGCTTTGGACAGCGAGGCGGTGGCCGTAGTGGTGGCGGGCGTGGAAACTATGGCGGTGGCCATGGTGGCGGTCCGCAAAATTATAATGGAGGGGGTGGCTATTATCCCTAGAACAACAATGGTGAAGGAGGAGGCTATCACTCCCAGGGCGGGCAATATCAGCATCGTCAAACTAGGGGAGGACGTGGTCAAGGAGGTGTGATTTGTCAAATCTATGGCAAAGAAGGGAACCCGGCGTTTCGATGTTGGAAGCGCTTCAACAAGAATTTTCAACCTCCAGTTGAGAGGTCTGCGGGTGTGGCAACAAGTTCCTATGGTGTTGATACCAATTGGTATGGCGATACAGGGGCAACAAATCATGTTACAGGAGAACTCAACAAGTTAACTGTGAGGAACGCTATCATGGTCAAGATCAAGTCCACAATGCCAATGGTTCATGTATGGATATACATCACATTGGTCACTCCTTACATCATACCCTAATCATGATCTCCGTCTTAATAATATCCTTCATATGCCTCAAGCCACCAAAAGTCTTCTTTCTATCCATCAACTTACAAAAGATAATAATGCTTTCGCTGAATATTGGCCTAATCATTTTTTTATTAAGGACACGAGGAAAATTCTTCTGGAAGGTAGATGCATGAATGGCCTCTATCCACTACCTCCTTCGTCTTGGTCATCCGTGAAACAAGCTCTTGGCGTTCAGTCTTCCTCTCATTGGCATAGGCGCTTAGGACATCCTTCATCGGTGGTGGTTCAACAAATTCTTAGAGAAAATAATATTCAGTTTAGTGAGTCAAGTAAAGAGTCCGTATGTGATGCCTGTCAAAAGGCTAAGAGTCATCAGTTACCCTATCCTAAGTCAAGTGTATCTTACTGTCCCTTTAGAACTTGTGATTTCTGATGTATGGGGCCCTGCTCCAGCTTCGGTTGGTCGAAATAAATATTATGTCAGTTTTATTGATGATTATAGCAAGTATATTTGGATATATCTGTTGAAGAATAAATCTGATGTTTTTCAACGATTTCATGACTTCCAGCATCATGTAGAGAGAATTTTTAATAAGAAAATCCTTGCTCTTCAAACTGATTCGGGGGGTGAGTATCAAAAACTCAATTCTTTTTTTCAAAAGGTTGGGATTTCTCATCATGTTTCATGTCCCCATGCTCATCAGCAGAACGGCAAACATAGGCACATTGTTGAGGTTGGGCTATCCCTTCATGCTCATGCATCCATGCCTCTTAAGTGATTTTAATGCAAAAAGAAGTGCTTTAAAAAGCACCTCTGTTCCTCCAAGTAAAGCTCTTCGCAAGGCAATACCGACGGTGTCCGCTTGACCTAGTTTTGGGACGAGGCTTTTTCTACGGCGGTTTATTTGATTAATCATCTTCCTAGCAAAGCCATTGCTTCCCCGTCTCCGCTTGAGCGCTTGTTTAAATCCAAACCTGACTATTAATTTTTACGTATATTTGGGTGTGCAGTTTGGCCTAATCTTCGTCCCTATAATGAACGTAAGCTCGAGTTTCGTTCTAAACAGTGTGCCTTTCTTGGTTATAGTAGTTTACATAAAGCCTATAAATGTCTTGATATATCCACTGGTCGCGTATATATTTCCCGCGATGTTGTGTTTGATGAGTGGATCTTTCCTTTTGCAACTCTTCATACTAATACTGGTGCACAATTACGTGCTGAAATCTTGCTCCTCTCATCATATCTTCATTTAACTATGGTTAAGGGTTATGATTTAGGAGCTAATGTTGATGCTAATCTTGCTAATCATTTGTCCGTTGAGTCTGTTGTACATGAATCAGCTGATTTTTTGTCTAATTCTGATGATGCTACGAGTTTTGGAGCTGGTACAAGTTTTAGTAATTACGATCTGCATGCAGACTCGGTGCCTAGTGCAATTCCTGCTCCAGCTGATTTCGTTGACATGCATGCAAGTGCTTCTCCACCAGGTTCGGTGGGTCCTTTGATGGAGACCAGCCGTACGACCGGCATGCGCACTGCGCCGTGCGACCAGGCGCGTGACGCTCGGGACGACGCGTCTTTGTCTCCTGAATCTTCTGTGGATGGCCCCGTCTTCAGGCTCTGCAACGGGATCTTCCGCGGGAGCTGTTTCTGAATCTTTTCCAGGTGTTGGATCGGGTGTGTCTCTAGTCCAGTTTCTTCTGTAGTTTCTTTTCCGGTTGTTCCTTCTTCTGTTGATGGCCCGGTTACACGCGCACAACGTGGAGTTTTCAAACCACGGATTGTTACTGATGGCACCATCAGGTACGACAAGGTTCGGTTCGCAAATTTTTCTGCTACTAGCAAACCAACTAATCTGTATGAAGCTTTGAGTGCACCTAACTGGAAATAGGCTATGGATAAAGAATTTTCTGCTCTTATGCGCAATGAGACTTGGCGTCTTGTTCCTCCGACTCATGGATGCAATATTATTGATTGTAAGTGGGTATACAAAATCAAGAAAAAAGCTGATGAAACTATTGATCGGTATAAGACTCGTTTGGTTGCTAAAGGCTTTAAACAACACTATGGCATTGATTATAAGGACATATTCAGTCCCGTGGTCAAAGCAGCAACTATTCGCCTGGTGCTCTCTTTGGCTGTCTCTCGCAATTGGCAGTTGCGACAGCTCGATATGAAGAACGCGTTCTTACATGGTGTTCTAGAAGAAGATGTTTATATGCGGCAACCTCCTGGATATGAGGATCACAGTCGTATGGGACATGTTTACAGGCTTACGAAGGCCTTTTATGGTTTGAAACAGGCTCCTCGTGCTTGGTATGCACGGTTGAGCTCTAAGTTACATGCTCTTGGTTTTCGGCCTCTAAAGCTGACACCTTGCTCTTTTTCTACAACAAAGGGAAAGTGTCTATCTATATGCTTATTTATGTTGATGACATTGTTGTAGTTAGTTCCTCTGGTCAAGCTGTTGATGCCTTGCTTCATGATCTTGGTATGTCCTTTGCTCTTAAGGATCTAGGAGAATTGCACTATTTTCTGGGAATAGAAGTACAAAAGGTTTCAGATGGAATAATTCTCTCCCAGCAGAAATATGCACATGATTTACTTTCTCGAGTCAACATGCAGTCATGCAAGGTCGTTTATACTCCTTTGTCAGTGTTAGAAAAATTATCTATAATTGATGGAGATGCGTTGAGTAGTGATGATTCTACTTGCTACAGGAGTATTGTTGGAGCATTGCAACATCTTACTCTTACAAGACCTGACATTGCTTTTTCTGTGAATAAGGTTTGTCAGTTTTTTCATGCGCCTACTACGCTTCATTGGACAGCGGTTAAAAGAATTTTGAGGTATCTAAGAGGAACTATCTCTGTTGGCTTACGGTTAAGTAAATCTGACTCTATTCTTGTGAGTGCATTCTCTGATGCTAACTGGGCAAGGATGATAGACGATCTACTGGTGGATTTGCTGTATTTTTAGGGTCTAATTTGATCTCATGGTGTGCCAGAAAGCAAGCCACAGTTTCTCGCTCTAGTACAGAAGCAGAATATAAAGCATTGGCAAATACAACCGCAGAAGTCATTTGGGTACAGACTTTGCTTAAAGAGTTGGGTGTACCACAACCAAGAGCTGCATGCTTATGGTGTGATAATATTGGAGCTACATATCTCTCAGCGAATCCGGTGTTTCATGCAAGGACGAAGCATATTGAAGTGGATTATCACTTTGTACGAGAGAGAGTGGATTTGTGTACTTGTTGTACACGACACTGTCTTCTGTATGTAATCTGTTGTTGATCTCTAATATATAATTGACCGGTCGACCCTGCTAGGGGTATCGACACAATCCAATATCTAGTACGTACGTGTGCTTTTTAATCCTAAGGGCTAATTTGGTAACACGGGGAGAGTATCCTAGAGATCTAATCCCCTCCGCCTTGTTCAGTTTCAAGGGAATTGGCGGGGGATGGCAGGGATTGGTGGATATATTAATTTCCTTTTAGATCAAAATCCCCTTGATTTCCCTCCGTTCCACCCCAATCCACTTGGAGAGTGGAATAATCCAACAAGCCCTGAGGACGATTTCCATGAGAATAGAGGATCCCTTCCCCCATGGGGGAGACTCCCACGTGAGTTTGGACAACACGGGGTAGTAAGGGGAGGAAATCATGATTGGAAAAGTAACAACTGGATCTGAATTTCTTACCATGTTCGAAAAATTGCCAGAAAAACCTATATATCTTAGTAAAATTGTAATACAGGACAAGATGGAAATTAATTCAATTCTTTCTAGAAACATCATATCACTTTGAAACTAATTATAAATTATGTGTTTATCGTTACAAAATCCATGAATACATACACAAATTAATAAAAAAAAGTATTTAAGAAATTTGAAGGAAATGTCAGGATACATGAAATACACAAAAAAATACAAAAATAGTGAGATACTCGCCTAGATACATGTAAATTTATACAAATCTATTACATCCTTTTTAGGACGGAAGCATTTTTTCAATTAAAAATTGCCCATGCGTGTGACTGATCATGCTAGACTATCTTGCTGCTAGAGCTAGTCATTCTACTAAAGTTCCACCATCAACTTATTTTAACATTTTTATTGGCTAGCTTTAGGAAAACCTATAGAGAAAAAAAGTAAAACAAAGTAATTAAGCACAATCTTACATTTGAAATTATGTATACGCAAAGATTCCTATGTATATGCATGTTCTCCAAAAAAATGTAAGCATTGCTAGGGATAATAGCTGCAAACATAATAAGTACACGCTAATCTACGTTCTTAAAACTAATTTTGTTCCCTTGATTCCTGGAAGCCCACGGCATGAAAGAATCATTTGGACAATCCTGTAGCCCCTAGGAACATGCTCCGCTAACTAGTAATGATAAGTGATTTTGACACTACTGCATTTTTCTAGAAGACACTACTGCATATTTCTAAAGTATGATCTACCCAAAACACAGAAGTAGAAGAAGTCGACGTAAACTTGTAATACTACACAGTTCAGTGTCGCCAACAACTACTTCACATGGCTAGCATCAAGATACTTCACATGTCAATATATCGTTGTCTGGTGGACAACTCAACATTAAAAATTGCACTTCAATTGTAGTTAAGAGCAGTGCAAAATTAATCAAAAAGTCTAACAGGAGTGCATTGTAATTCACCAAACCACAAGACCACTAATATCTAATTTATGTAGTGAAAAAACTAACATTCTGATATGCGAGAGAAGAAAACAAATCTGACAAAAAAAGTATCTCAACCTCATTAACTCACCAGAACATATCAATTAGAACTGGTCGAGATTGATGATCGTCATGTTGTGCAGGCGGCGTGGCGCCAAGGACCGGGACAGGTACTCCTATGCACCTTGACGGTGGCTGTGTGCAGGTGGTGAGGCACCAAGAGCCGGGATAGCAGCTCCTCTTCTCCATGATGACAACCGTGCGCAGATGTCAAAGCACCAAGAGCCAGACATCGATTTCTCTGTTCATCCGCGGAGGCAACACTGTGGCGCAAGGTTCTGCAGCAATGTGTCAGGCATGAACACGAACCAGACCTTGCGGGCATCCATCTTCCTGAACTTGATCGAGATCCTCTTGGCAGACACGACATGCTCTTCCTGAATTTCTAGTGTAGCATGCACACTGCCACCTGGTCCTTTAATTCATTCATTGGTTCAAATTTGTTCAAAATTTGAACTGGATTCTACAAAGGAAGGAATTCAATGAGCAATAACGAATATGCATTAAGAAATTACATGAAGTATAGACTGGAGGGAGCTAAAAAAGAGAACATAGGCTATAGAGAACTTGGATATATTTCAGGTTTAGACTACTACAAGGCATTGTAGCTCCAACCAAGAACCCACTTCTGCCAACATTTAACGCCAGGACGATTGTTGGACCTTTCTACATAACAATCTATCTACCTAATTATAAATGTTACATATCACTTCCAGAAATAAAAACTAAGGAAATGATGAACATTATCCCATGAAAAAACACAGGACATGTTGAACATTATCTCCTGAAAATTCCACAGATGATGCTACATGTATTATATAGTTTTTGCATATGTCAGGTATTCAGACTCTACAATAATTTATGCAATCATGCAGAAAACTTGTATCTTGAAGTAGTTCTCAATGGTTTTAGTGAAAACACACAATACATCAGCAAGTGCACATATACGAAATCTGAATATAAAATCTAAATAACATAACCTAGCAATGTGCCCCTTTTAACACACCAACTAAAAAGCAATAAATATAGAATCTAAATTTCAAGCACGGATGAGCAGCAGATAGAATGTACTGAATTTTTAGACAGTCACTCTAGTTAACAGTGCATAACATGAGCTGAGCCATAAAATGCAAAGCCAGAGCAAAAATTAATAAGGGCCATGGTGGCTACAAGAAACGGCCATGAGTCATATGTATCTTTGTTCTAGTGGTAGGATATCAATAAATCAAGCTGCACTAGAGAGGTCATTAGTGCAAGAACTTCTGCAGTTTGCCTGATGACAATAGAAAGATACGTTGGTATTTCTATTTCTACTAATGTAGACCATCCCAAATGACTTCTCTCATGTTTATGCCTATCATGGCTCTAAATCTAAAGCAGCACGGAGCATAGATACAACGCTCTTCTCGGCAATACCAAGAAGTCCAACAAGAATATGGTGCTCATGTTCCTAGATCTGGAGCAGTAACCCATAGGTGCTCACGATCTACACGTACTCCCTCCGTTTCAAAATATAAGATGTTTTAGGTTTGTGAATAAAATGAATCTAGACTTCTTTTAGTATATAGATTTATCCTAAAGTTGAGTGAACCTACATACTAAAACAAGTCTAGATATATTGCTTCACAAAGCTAAAACATCTTATATTTTGAAACGGAGGGAGTACTAGATAAAGAAAAGGAGGGGGGTAGGGGACTAACCTTCGTCGAAGGAGGAATAAGACAGACGGGACCGAGGGCCGTCCTCCACTGAGGGGACATGAGATTAGCTGCGGAGCAGATCTTGGGAGGAGAAGACGGCCGCCGGAGAGGAGAGTAAAGGTGAGGTGAAGCGTCCGGAAGGCCCTGCTCCGGTCACCGGTCGTCGGTCGCCTGTCGAAGGAGAAACGGAGGTTGGACCATCTGAGGCGTCGCCTCTCTGCCCGTCGCCTTCTCTGCCGCGAGATGAGAGCGAGGGTTTCTTCCCCGATGTCTCTGTTGGGAAACTGGGCTGGTACAGGCTTATTCGGTGTGGCCTCTACCAGTCTAGGGTTGACCCATGTGGGTATCCTATCCCCTTATAGTCTATAAATAGAGTAGCAATCATTGTACGAGAGTTTACCGAGAGAAAGATCAATAAAGTTTCCCCTTGTTCCCTGTGTCATTTTTCTGTGTAATCTTGTGTGCCTTCGACTCTAGTCTTCTCCCTCGGGTGTGGAGCAGCCTCGGGACCGGCCAGCTGGCAGGGGGTGTTCCAACACGTTATCAGCACGTGTCTCTTCGTCGAGCCTCCGTCAAGCCACCGTCGAGCCTGCATCACGCAGGCTTTCGTTGAAGGTAACCCGAATTTGACCGTAAAAATGGATTCATCTCTCGATTTTCTTTCAAGATTTGTGTTTAGATCTTAGATCAGATCCCATCTGAGGTACGGATTTTCCTTCCCGGGAGTCGAGCCTGTCGCCGACCAATGTCGATTTAATTACTTCCGGATTAGAAATTTATTGACTGTACCAGTGCACCTGTTGTGCCGATCTAATTTTCATTTAGTAGATCGGACTGATCTTGACAGTTTTAAATTAGTAGATCGAATTAGTTTTTTCATGTATTTTTCTCATGCCGCAGCGCCGCAGCCGCCCGAACTTCGCTGGCCGCTGCCGCTGGCCGCCGTCGCCGGCCTTCGCGCCACGCCGCAGCAGCGCGCCGCTACCCGCCCGCTGGCCGCACGTACGCGCCACGTCACCCGCGTCTTCGCGCGTGCTGCCGCGCCGCCGCTCGCCGGCTTCCCGCCCGCGCGCGCCTCGCTCTTGCGGCCCGCTGCGCCGCAGCGCTGCGCCGCGCCGCCTCTGGCAGCTTAAGCGCTGCTGCTGCGCCGCCACTTCGTCGGCTGCTGCACCGCGACAGCGCTGTTGCCGCGCATGTTGCTGCTGCCTCGCTGCTGCTTTGTGTCGCCGAAGCTGGCCACAGGCGCTGCGCCAGGCCGCCCTCGGCTACAGCGTGTTGCTGCACTGCCGCCGACCCTCTTTGCCGCCGCTGACAGCGCAGCTTCGCCACAAGATGCCGCTGACCCCCGCTGCCGCCGCTGACCCCCCCCGTCACCTGCCCGAGGTCGTCGGCCTGCTGCCGCCGCCATCCCGCCCTAGTCGGGAGCACCAAGCTCCGTCCACCCCGCTCGCCGGGCTGGACAGTCTAGGGTGGGCCGGTCCAGTTGGGCCGTTTTTTCGGCCCAGGCGGTATACAAAACGAAAAAATGGGGCGTGGGAGCACGCGATTGCGGGGCTGTTGGCCCCTTTTTGGTCCTGTTTTTGGCATGTTTTCGCACAAGCTTTGTACTATGTTTTACTATAGTTATTAATTATCGCCCGATTTTAATACTTTGTATCTCATAGTTAGCTTGTACCGTGTTTACATTAAATTTTGGAACGCCGTCATATTTGAATTATTGTATCGATTGTCGTATTTATGCAACCGATTACCTGCTGTAATCTTACACACTTTGCATAAATTGCAGATGACCGGAATCGTCGGCCGCAAGTTCCAGGAGTTGACCCAGGATGGGCTTAACTACCTGACTTGGGCCTCGTTCGTTGAGATCGTCCTCGAGGGCCGATGCATCAAGGATGCGCTGATTGCGGGAACCCCGACGGCCCCTAGCACCACCATCCCGGCGGACAACGCCAAAGCCCTGCACTTCCTCCGCCATCACATGTGTGAGACTCTCAAGAACGAGTACATGGCAGAACGGAGTGCTTCTGCCCTTTGGACCGCCCTCAACAAGCGGTTCTCTAGGCTGAAGTACACCATTCAGCCACAGGCGGAGGCAGATTGGATTCGTCTGAGGTTTGCGGACTTCAAGACAGTGGGAGAGTACAACTCCAGGTTGCACCGGATTTGTACCATTCTTCAGCTGTGTGGGACCAGTACCACCGATCAACAGAAGATAGACAAAACTCTCTCCACATTCCATCCGGACAATATCCAGTCCTCGCAAAACTTTCGCTAGGAAGGATTTACGGAATATGCAACGCTTATTGATGCTCTCCAGGTGGCCGAGGCGCAGGATAATGTTCTGAAAAAGAACTTCTCCGCGCAACCCTTCGCCGGGGGCCCAAGTCATGAGGCTAATGCCGGTGCCTACAAGGTGCGCAAGCCCATCCACAAGAAGCGAGGCAAGAAGGGCAAGAAGGGCCCCAACTCCTCCAACCCGGCCAAGCAACGCAAGGCGGGCAAGGGAGAGGCAAGGCCCCAGGACTGCTTCCGCTGTGGCTCCAAGACTCACTTCTCCAGGTAGTGTTTGGCCCCTAAGCACGTCGTGGACGCGTTCAAGGCCAACAAGAAGGCGCGCGAGGCGCACCTTGTCCAGGTTGAGGCACCACTGGCGCCCGGAGCGGCGCCTGTGCAGAACGTCGCGCCCGTAGTGGCGCAGGACGTAGCACAAGTGGCAGCACTTTCGGCGGTTCCCACGAACGTCGCTGTGCCCATGGAGGTCGAGCACGTTGTGCCCCCTCCGCCTCAGCTAGACATCTCTTCTGCCTCGATGATGATAGCCAACGAAGAGAAGCTCAACGATCTTGAGATACAGGCTGAGATTGATGGTTTCTTTGCAGAATCCACCTGAGCTACCTTTTGTTGTGATGATTTCTTTTCCGCAAATAATCTGATACAATTTTTCGATATGGTTGTAAGCTCTATGAGAGCATAACATTTATTTATTTTCGGCGATTGGATGACATTTATTTCATTCATTTATTCCATTATTTGTGTGATGTTCTGAAATGTTTATGTGTTTTACTTACTTGATGTAGCATCTTCCTCGCTCCATTATATTAATTAGGCACTATATTTTTTAGAACGCGTGTGGCGCCCAAATGGAGGAAACGTGCCTTGCTGATAGCGGCACCACAAATACCATCTTGAGAGAAACAAAGTATTTTGAGTCCATTACCAAAAACCCCGGTAACATAATGACGATCGCTATGCGTCCGAATGTAGTTGGCTCCGGAAGAGCAACTATCATACTCCCAAATGGAACGACTCTGATCATTGAAGAGGCATTGTTGTATCCGGAGTCGACTCGTACTCTCTTGAGTTTTAGAGACATCCGCACAAATGGTTTCCATGTAGAAACCGATGATGATGAGAATGGAAAGGAGTTCCTACTCATTACCAAGCGCGACGAAAATGGTAAACATGTTATCGAAATACTCCCTTCATTAGCTACTGGGCTATACTACACTAAGATAGTAGCACCACCTATTTACACTACCCTTAAGACTGTCTTTAGAAGCTCTGAACTATTCTGCCTTTGGCATGATAGGTTAGGCCACCCCGGTCTTAGGATGATGAGAAATATAATTAACAACTCGAATGGTCATAATGTTAATGTGAAAAATTTCCCGAATACCAATGATTTCGTGTGCTCCGCATGCGCTACGGGGAAATTGATCATTAGACCGTCCCCCCTAAAGGTGAAGGATGAACTCCCCGCGTTCTTGGAACGTATTCAAGGGGATATATGTGGTCCAATTCATCCCCTCTCAGGGCGTTTCGGTACTTCATGGTGCTCATCGATGCTTCCTCTAAATGGTCCAATATTTGCCTGCTGTCAACAAGGAACCATGCTTTTGCAAAGTTGATCTCTCAGATCATACAAATAAGGAATAAAGTCCCTGATTATCGTTTAAAGTCTATTCGAATGGACAATGCCGGAGAATTTACTTCCAAGGCATTCGATGATTATTGCATGGCAACTGGAATCAAACTTGAGCACTCTATACCGCATGTCCACACTCAAAATGGACTTGCGGAGGCATTGATTAAAAGGAGGGTTGTAATTTACCAACTACATGTTGGGGACACGCGGTGTTACACGCCGCTAATCTCATCAACTTTCGACCATCGGCCTACAACATCCACTCTCCTATCCAACTTGCGCAAGGGTCGGCACCAAAAATTTTCCACCTACGTAGGTTTGGCTGCCAGGTATATGTACCTATACCACCACCCCAGCGATCAGCCATGGGGCCGCTCCGTAAGTCGGGGATATACGTTGGTTATGAGACCGTGTCCATAATCAGGTTCTTGGACCCCTTGACAGGCGACTGTCACACAGCCCGTTTTGCTGACTGCATTTTTGACGAGGATCTTTTTCCGACTTTGGGGGAAGGTAATCAACCCCTGGATGACAAAAGTCGAGAAATCACGTGAAAAGCCACGGGGATCCATGCTCATGACCCGCGCACTGTTGAGACTAATAGAGAAGTCCAAAAGATACTAGATTTGCATTCCCTAGCGAATCAACTGCCTGATCATTTTAGTGATTTAAAGATTGTGACCAAGTCACATGTGCATGCACGCAATGCACCGGAAATGGTTGAAATACCGAAGAAAAATGATGGTATACCCGCTCCTGCTCCAAGGCCTAAGAGGACGCAGAATCCGGTTTCTCAAATCCCAAGTACCTGGGGACGCCCGAAGAAAAAGGATAAGAGAGATTTATTACAGTTTGCCCCTGTTGAGGGGATCCAGTTGAGACCTGGCACATGTACGGATATTTCAGTGCACGAAATTCCGGACTTGAATTTTCCTATATCGGAAATACCCAGCGAAGTTGTGTGCGCACACATCGGAGCAGGAAAGCTAAAGGACCTAGCTCCTGGATTAGGAAATCCGGTGGAGCAAGAGAATGTGCCTGATGCACTCCACGATGAAATGGCCATTAACTATGTTAATTCGGGCGAGTCATACAACCGAGCCATGGCAAATGTCGACATTAATTTTGCCAAGAAAATTGCCTCAATCATAGATCTTGACCCTGAGCCTAACACGCTCGCTGATTGCAAGAAAATGTCGGATTGGAAAGATTGGCAGAAGGCAATTACTGCTGAATTATTATTGTTAAACAAAATAGAGGTATTTGGACCTGTTTGTCTAACTACTCCCCACATTCGCCCCGTTGACCATAAGTGGGTTTTTGTTCGAAAGAGAAACGAGAATAATGAAGTAGTAAGGTACAAAGCAAGGCTCGTTGCTCAAGGTTTCACTCAGCGACGAGGTGTCGACTTTGAGTAAACTTACTCCCCGGTCATGGATGGAATTACCTTTAGATACTTGATCTCAATGGCAGTAAACATGGACTTAAAAATGAAACTAATGGATGTTGTCACCACTTACCTATATGGTAACATGGATTCAGACATATACATGAAAGTACCAGAAGGTATCCCTGTCCCGAACCAGGATAGAGCAAACAAGAGCCTATACAGTGTTGAGCTTAAGAAGTCATTGTATGGACTAAAACAGTCAGGTAGGATGTGGTATAATCGTTTAAGCGATTTCCTTCATCAGAAGGGCTACGCGAGCAATGAAGATTGCCCATGTGTTTTTATACGGAGATCCCAGGATGGTTTCTGTATTATCTCGGTGTAAGTGGACGATTTGAATATAATCAGTACACCTGATGATATTGAGAAAGCGGGTTCCTACCTGATGTCGGAATTCGAGATGAAAGACTTAGGCAAAACCAAGTTCTGCCTGGGTCTGCAACTTGAGCATTCCCCTTCTGAGATTCTAGTTCACCAGTCGCCCTACACCCAGAAGGTGTTGGAAATATTTGGGTTTGAAAAGGCATATCCTTCTAAGACCCCAATGGTCGGAAGATCTTTGCAGCAAGACAAGGACCCGTTCAGGCCTAAAGAAGAGGGGGAGGAAATTCTAGGACCGGAATTCCCCTACTTAAGTGCAGTTGGCGCACTTATGTACCTCGCAAATTGTACACGGCCGGATATTGCATTCGCCGTCAATTTGCTTGCAAGGTATAGTTCTGAGCCTACCAAGAGGCATTGGAAAGGCGTTAAGGACATCTTTAGGTACATACAAGGGACAAAGGACCTTGGCTTGTTTTACCAAAAGAACCAAGACCTATCTGTTGTAGGCTATGCAGATGCTGGGTACCTTTCGGACCCGCACACATCCAAGTCGCAGACTGGATATGTTTTCCTTTGTGGTGGAACAACGATTTCCTGGAAATCGTCTAAGCAAACTCTTGTGTCAACTTGGACGAACCACTCGGAAATCATAGCATTATATGAAGCATCACGAGAATGTGTATGGCTTCGACGAGTAGTCAGCCACATCCAGATGTCATGTGGACTGAACACCGTACAAACCCCAACAATTATCTATGAAGATAATGCCGCTTGTGTTGCACAAGTCCAGACGGGTTACGTGAAGAGTAATCTCACAAAGCATATAAACCCTAAGTTCTTCTATGCACATGAAATGCAAAAGATGAACGAAGTGAAAGTCTTGCATACTAAGTCGTGTGAAAATCTCGCTGATTTGTTCACTAAATCATTACCAGCATCTTCTTTCGAGAGATGTGTTCGTGGGATCGGCATGATGAGACTTAGGGAGATGCAAGGTTCAGGGGGAGAATCTTCACAAACTCATCGCTGAAATCTTGATCCCGATGATTGAGTGCTTAACTTTATAGTTAAGTGAATTGTACTCTCTTTCCCTTAGTGAGTTTTTATGAAGTTTCTCACATGAGGTTTTTAATGAGGCAATTCGTGCAACATAGCAAGAAGTATACCATGTGCATTTCTCCATATTTTTTCCACTGGTTTTTTTGGAGTTTTAAGCCATGGTTATACAGATAAGATACCTAGGGGGAGTGTTGGGAAACTGGGCCGATAGAGGCCCATTTGGTGTGGCCTCTACCAGGCTAGGGTTGGCCCATGTGGGTATCCTATCCCCTTAGTCTATAAATAGAGGAGCAATCATTGTACGGGAGTTTACCGAGAGAAAGATCAATAAAGTTTCCCCTTGTTCCCTATGTCATTTTCCTGTGTAATCTTGTGTGCCTTCGACTCTAGTCTTCTCCCTCGGGTGTGGAGCAGCCTCGGGACCGGCCAGCCGGCAGGGGGTGTTCCAACAGTCTCGACCACTGGCCAGTTCTCCCAGGGAAAAGGCGTGGAAAGGCCGGGTTCCATTCCCGAATCAACCACCAAATGTCCAGGTGGACTGCCCCGGGCCAAATTCAACACATGTTTTGTTTGGCCAGGGAAAACACGCGAAACCCCTCGGAATCCTCTTCCATCAAACGAGCCCTAATAGAGAGAGCCTTGACCCTTCGATATAGCTTTTCGGGAGTCTTGTCTTTTTTTTTCAACAAAGGCATCGGCTTCATAGTGCATTTCTTCGAACTTGGAGCTTTGGATGCTCTTGTTTCCAAGGTAGACTCGCTCAAGGGAATTCCAAGCCTCCTTGGCGGTCTCATAGGAGCGAATGTGAGTCATTTTTATCATGTGTCAAGGCATCTTGGAGAATGGCCAAGGAGGTGGCGTTGAGTTGATAGTTGATCTTTTCCATGGGCGTCATGTTGTAGGGATCACGCGGATTGAATCCATACTCCACAACCTTCCAAAGATGAACACTTTAACTTTTGAAGTGAGAACGCATAAGGTATTGCCAATTGGCGAAATTAGATTCATCAAGCTTAGGAGGAGGACACGATGGATGATATGAGGCGTAGGAAGGGGAGCATTATTATAGCTAGGTGGAGGGGGAACACTTCCATGAGGTTTATGCTTCCCCTTGTTGACACCTTCACCGGCAGGAGAATCCTTGTGGGACTCATCCACTGGTTCGATACCACTTGAGGAACCATCAAGGGCATCGGCGACAACAACATGTCTTTTTCCTAAGTATGACTCAAGCAAGGCTTTCATCTCTTCTCTAACTGAGCTAATGGAGTCGGAAAGATCTTTCTTATAGATGGGAGAGTTGTCATTAGGGGATTCATCCCCCTTATGCTCGTCGCTCATACTTATCTTAGGAGGTTAAGCCAAAGTAAGAGCTGAGGCTCCGATACCAATTGAAAGATCGGTATAAGCCACTAGAGGGGGGGGGGGGGGTGAATAGGTGCTACTCAATTTTTAACTTCTTTTCAATTTTAAGGCTTGACACAAAGTAGGTTCTCTAGATATGCAACTAGGTGAGAGAACCTATATGACAAACACGCAAGCAAGCATCAATAAGGGAGTAAAGGATAGAAGTCACCCAAAGTTGACACGAAGATGTTTTCCCGAAGTTCCTTCCTTTTGAGGGGAAGTACGTCTCCGTTGGAGGGGTGGGCAGTACTAAGTCCACCAGCGCCACAAAAGGCCTCACCCTATTCTCCCATGCACCCGCTGCAAGGCAAGCACGCGATCCACTGTATGGTGGCCTTCAAGGTGACGACCAGAACCATTACAAACTTTTTGAGTAGCTCTCCACAACACTTGGAGTCTCCCAACACGATCTTGAAGCTTTACAACCAATGCCCGAGCTCCGATACCGACCTCTTCTGTCTAGGGTTCAAATAACCCAAGAGTAACAATATCCACGAAGGAAAACGAGGGGGAATCAACTTTGCATTGGTGAAACCCTAGATCTAGACCTCCTCCACCAAATCCCAAAGTATCAAGGAGATTGGAGCACTTTGGGGGAGGATCTAGTGAAATTAAAGCTCAAGAACAATGGAGGAGAGAGATGAAAGAGGCAAGATTCTCGTTGGAGAAGGAAGGCCTATGTATACCCTCAAGGAGAATCTTCCTGTTGCAGCTCGACCGAAGCGGTAGTACCGGTACGTAAGCGGTAGTACCAGATGAAACCGGTACTATCGGTCAGGTACCGGACGAGGTACCGGAAGTGACCAGGCTGAGTGCCAGACCTACTGTCTCCATCGGTATCAAATACTCAACACGAGCGGTGCTACCACCGAGCGGTAGTACCGAAAGGTCAGAGCGGTACTACTGATAGGAACGGTAGTACCGGCTTGGTGGTACCGCATGAGCCAGGAGAGGAGACGATGCTCTCATGCACGCACGGGCTCACCCAGTACTGCCGAGCGGTACTACCGGTTGTCACTGACCAGCAGGCTATGGCAACAAGGAGAGATATACCTTTAAAACCTCAACCATTGGGAAAGCTTTCAAGGTTGCAAAACAGATTTGATTCCACCCAAACTTTCAGATGCGGACCCTCTCTTAATAGTACGGTTTTCCTACGACTCAAGAAAAAGACCTAGAAAAAACTATGTCTTTCTATGGACCTTTTAGAGGGGAAACGAGTGCCTTATCCATAATGAAAACCTGAAACATACTTAGCAAACGATTAGTCCAACATGTGTGTTATCATCAAACGTTAAAACCACTTAGGATAGGAAATGCCCTTTCAAACATGTTGCCTTTTGTATATATTGTGATGCCACTACAAAAGTTTACAATTTGTGTGTTTTTGATGATTTTGATGAACTTCTTGCTTCTTTCCTTTTTCCTTCCAGATAAAGACTAATCCTTCTGGTCTTTCAGGTGCTCTCCAATGTTCGAATCCGCAACCAACACCCTCTGGGGCGGGTGCACCCAAAAATGTTATTGTTCACGTCGTTAAACCTCCACTATGCGCCAAAAAAATCAACAGATAAAACAGCTGGAAAGTGACCTTCGGACCATGAAGGAATTGGTTGATGTCTCCAACTCGAAGATGCAGAAAGTCTTGGCCCGCGAAACATATCTTCTTCAAGATATATCGAGGGCGAGCAAGACTGTGCTCTGTAAGTCTTCTGCAGAGCCCCGGAGCCTTCTTTTTCGGTTTACAAAAAATTAAACTTATTGCTCGACTTTTTTCCAGGCATATGCTTAAGTGTGGTGGAGGAAACTCAACAGTTAAAGGCAAAGATGAATGCATTGATGGAATCTTCTCAGGGTACCATCTACGATTTTTGGACTAATCATAAGCGTACTTATACTTTGGCTCTCCTCCATGATCAAGTGTCTAAAGTGGGTGAATTTGCCGATTTGCACCATGCACTGGCAGTTGTATACAATGCCATGTTTCCACGAGATCCTTAACCTCAAGGGCTGGCCGAACTAATGATGAAGTTCTAGCGAGGCGAGAATATCCACCAATTTATCAAATTGTATCTTGTTGCGGGTGCGAAACTTGCGCTTGCGTGGGCTCACGTTCATAACCCAATACTAGATTTGGACGATGTCTCGCCTTCTCCACAAGGTGGCGGAGTGGTGAACATGGAACCCCATTAAGCGGCTTCTCGTAGGCTAGCATTCCGTAGGTGCCTTGACAAAGATCAAGAATTTTTCCTCAACTTCCCAATATGTTTGGAATTTTGAGCCTGTAAAGGAACCTGTAAAATACGTAAAACTTGTGTTTAGTTGAACATATATTTTAACTTTGTGTGTTTTTTCATGCCGATGGATAATTTGAATATACCCTACGCGAGACCTTTTCGTTATCCCGATGCCTTGAGCTGAATCAACTACTCAGATTAGAGCGTGTTTCGGGTTATGTTTAACGTTGAAGCCAAAGATTTTTATGTTGACACTGCATAGTGAAGCCCCCAAGTTTTGGATCTGGTTTTATGCATATGAGTTTATTGAATAAGCCCCCGAGTATCAGGTGTAGCACAAAGTAAAGAATTGAAATTGAGACTGAGTTAGGGGAACTTAGCTTTATTTATCATCGAATATGGAGTTATATGTTTTGGAATGATTGCCCGGCCGTTGGCCTTTATTGAAAGTAAAGTATTAGTCATTGGGTGAAAAGCCTGGCCATGGGACTTATTGAATGTAAATTATGGAAAGCAAATATACTAAGCGTAGAAGCATCGCAACTGTGGAATGTTCCACGGGTTGGAGTACCGGACTCCGGTCTTCTTGTCTTGAAGCCGATATGCTCCGCTGGGGATTACTTCTGTTATGATGTAGGGTCCTTACCAGGTAGATTCCAACTTGCGGTGGCCATCTTACTTGAGCGAAGGACCAGGTACCCCGTGACGAAGGACCTGGGACGCAGTCTACGACTGTGGTAATTGCGTAGGCTCTACTGGTATGTGGTTGATCTTTGTAGCGCCACATATCGAGCTTCATCGAGTGCGTCAACATAATCCTCAAGTGG
Source organism: Avena insularis (assembly GCA_023614405.1). Classification (NCBI taxonomy): domain Eukaryota; kingdom Viridiplantae; phylum Streptophyta; class Magnoliopsida; order Poales; family Poaceae; genus Avena; species Avena insularis. The sequence goes on along the minus strand of CM042689.1, from coordinate 189,139,113 downwards.
CTCTGTGGAGGCTTCTTCATAGTATGCCACGATCCGAGGGGATTCATGAGTTATTTCGACTTGAAGCACAACTTTGGCTCCATGGACTAGAAAGAAAGGTTTTTATTGCATGGAGGTGTTTGGAGCTATGCATAATCTCCATAGGACGGAGGGAAATTCATCTACCCAGATGCCTTTTTCTCTCTCGAGTGGTGGTACTAGCCTTTTTTCTTCCATTGGTAAGGGGTCCATTGGCTTTCTCCACTTGGCTGTTGGTTTGCGGGTGGGTTATTGAATCATAGCTTACTTGTATGCACATCTCCGTACAATAATCCTTAAACTCGCTTGAGGTGAAGTTAGTTGCGTAGTGGGTGATGATTATGTGAGGCACCCCGAAGTGGAACAAAATTGACTTGATGAAGTTCATGGCCAAAGTTGCATCTTGGCTGGTGATGGGCATTGCTTCAATCCACTTTTAAATTTGTCGACTGCGACTATCTGAAAGACGTGTCATCTAGGCTTTGTCACAAACCACTGGCACTCCTCGCATATTCTCACAATGTCCTTTGCATCCTGGACTATGGTGAGCCAGTAGAAACCTGCCTGAAAAGCCTTGGACATAATTGCTCGTCTGCTGGCATGATGGACACATATCCCTTCATGTATGTCCTTGAGGATGAGCTTCCCTTTGTTGGGTGTGACACACCGCTATAGTACATCTGAGATGCTTCTCTTGTAGAGTTTTCCTTTAACGATTCTAAAAGCCTTGCACCGATGGGTGATCCTTTGTGCTTCGACTGTGTCTTCTAGGAGTTCCCCACTCAACATGTATGCTACATATGGCTACATCCATGTTCTATCATCATGACTTCTTCGGGATATTCCTCTTCTTCTGCGGAAACTGCTTCACCTTATGGTGTGGCCGCATCCCTCGAGTCGCCTTGCGGCTTGATTTTCTTGTGCGTCTTGGGTGCTGCAGCTGACGAGGGTTCAACTCGTCAATGCCCATTGTTATGGACTTGGGTTTTGGACAAGATGGGGATGCTGGAAGTCGTGAGATGGTTAAAGGCAAGCAACATAGGGACACAGAGTTTATCGAGGTTCAGGCCCCCAGAGGTAAAACCTACTCCTGCTTGTCTGTTCTCGATTACGGCGGAATCGAAGGTTACAGGGGTGCGCAGATGCAATCTGGCATGGAGGTGTGTGTATGAGGTGTTTTAGATCCTTCTCGTCGTGCCCTCCTGGCCTTTATATAGATAGGCCAGGTCCCGGGGATAGGTCGAGTCGGTTACATATCAGGGTTAAACCCTTTGAAATTCTATCAAATCTAGACTTGTTCTCCAAGGAGTCGAACTCGCCATGGGCTTGGGCCACCCAAAAATCTTCCTGGGCTGCAAGTCTTCATGTGGGCCTTCCTTGGGATGGACCGGGTATACCAACGTTACGCACCCGTAGGGTATATCCATGTTAGTAGCCCCCGAGTGTTCAGTTGAATCGCAGATTGGACTGGAGACTTCTATAATCTTTCGGGTGCATTGTATTTGAACCTGTATTTAGGAAAAAATGTTTAGTTCATAGGGATTGTTGATGCGTGTGCCTGACTCACCCGACGGATCAAGGCTAGTTAACTGTCATAGGACAAAACAACATGATCTTCATCAGACTCGAGTCCCTGGACTCGAATCCGGAACGAATGCTGGTGTGACTCGACTCAGAACATTGAGGTCTTATAGGAGTCGAATCCCAGTGTTTTTTAAAATGATGTACCCAACGCGTCTGTCTAGATTTTCATCGTTCTTGTTGACATGGGAATTTAGTGGCAGAGCGCTGTCGGGTGCGTTACCAGGCCATCCGATGATATCTGTAGGTCTTATATTTATGTCAGAGACATAGCATTCGAAGTTTTATCAGCACGGAGGTGTTTCGGGTGACCAAGGAGACCGCTTCTCACTTAGCATTAATTTGGGCAAAGTTGTGAAAAGATATTTGTCGTATTTGACCCAAAAGTTCTCAGTCGAATAGTTCATAGGGTGCGTGACCAGCGCTCCCTATGGGAGTAGCCCCCGCGTGCATGTTCGAGTCGTAGACTCGAGCAAAGACTTTAGTTCAGTCATTCGCATTTTTCTTCAATTGCCCGAAGTATGCATTTTTGTTCGAATGCACGATCAACGCTCCCTATGAGAGTAGCCCCCGAGTCCATAGTGGAATCACAGATTCGACGTAGGACTCGAAGATCTCTTCGAGGTGCTTTTGTCTTTGTAATCTCTCAGGTGCACGGCCAGCGCTCCTGATAGGAGTAGCCCCCAAGTACTTGGTTGAGTTGTAGACTCGAGTAAGTGCTTTATGCTTAGTTGAAATCTTCGAGTCGTTGCTGGCTTTGCTTTGATGACGTCATTGTTGACAATCGGTGAGATAAACCGTCTGCACAACAGAGACGATGCGACGGGACAATCGTGGGTCCCCGACCTGACTTGAATTTGACTATTCACGCGTAACGTGGCGAAAGTTACGGTGTCTCCTTGATTTCCGCGCATAGTAGACGGCGTGCTGGCGAAGGTTCAGTTCGGTGCTGACACGTGGACGGTGAGATCTGAGGCACGCGTTAGGGCTTCTCAATCGATGGCTCTGCTGCATCATCTTCGCCCTTTTATACCATGGGGAAAACAACGGATTTTACCCTTCGCCATTTGCCTCTGCTTCTTCGCTATTGCCACCATTTCTTGAGTTCTTGCTCTCACTGTGCACTGGACGTCCTCCGCGTATTTCCCTTTGCTTTTCTCTGCTTGCATTGTCGCACTCGCCGCTCCGTGATGGGCAAGTCCAAGAAGGCTTCCTCCACTGCAGCGGGTTCAAGCGCCACCGACGCTGGGAAGAAGGCCGCTGCTCCGAGCCGCACCACCAACAGCGGGTGGCGGCGCACGAAGATGTGCGAGTCGGACTTGCGCAAATTGTGCAAGGCCGGCCTGATCTCCAAGGATAAGGATGACTTCATCCTCCTGAGCCAAGAGGTAATCCCTCGCCCACCCAAGGGTTTCTGGTGATGTTTTACGCCTTTGTCATCCGGGGTCTTTCTTTGCGCGCCCATGAATCTCTTCGTGGGCTTCTTTTCTTCTATGGGATTCAGCTGCACCATCTGTATCCCAATTCTCTCCTCCATATCACTTGTTTTATTACCCTTTGTGAGTGCTGACTCGGAATCGAGCCTCACTTTGGTCTCTTCCAGAGACTCTACTTCGTGAAGAGGCAATCTGGCACCGGTGGTGTCTATCCACTGGGTGGCTGCAGAATTTCTGTCCCCTCCACTGTCCAGTTCTTCTCTTTCTCCCTTTGCGAGTCCATCCAGTATTGGTGCAGGAAGTGGTGCTACATCTGCGATATTAAGCTGGACGGTCAGCATTACGGGCTTGCTCCCTTCGACTCCAACCAAGAGATCATCCGAAAGAGATCGTGGGGGAACGACATCTTGGAGGGTGAATCCGAAGAGGTGGAGAATCTCTACAAGCGGGTGGAGGCTCTCCAGCTGGTGGACGGCAAAGAGTTCAATGGTCTCGACATCATCCGCACCTTCCTCAAGCGTTGGGTGCAGCCGCTCCAAGCGAGGGCGCACACGATGTTTCTGTATGCTGGCCCCAACGACCCGACAAGGGTATTGCCTGAGGAGATGTCCTCGGGTGACCTTGATAAGGCTCTTCGGCCTCTGCTAAAGTACAAAGCCGATGAGTACCTCCCGGGGAAGTCCTTGATTGCCCCTTTCAGTGCCATGAAGGCCGTCCCCCAGGTGAAACTTGTAGTTGTACGTAGCGCTATTTTGAATGTGTGTTGTTTGTTATCAGTACTTATGATTTTGCATCTCTTGTCTTCAATTTGCAGGGCCTCAAGGTAGCGGGGATGGTGCCCCCTCTACCTGAGAAGTACACGGATGCGCCGGACCATGAAGAGGCTGAGTCTGAATCCGAGGTTCCCCAGCGCAGTCTCCTTCCGCGGAATCCCTCGAGCCGAGCGAATGGCAGACCTGAAAGAGGTCTCGGAGGGAAACTTCGGATGGGGCGACGCCACCAACACCGAAGGGTCCCACCTTCCTCGAGTAGCATGGCGGGGATGAGGGTGCGACCTCTGCACCCATTCCTGTTGTGCCTATTCGGGCGATGTCCCAGCAGCCGTCGGCCAAGAAGAAGAAGAAGAAGGAGGCACCTGTCTTCAACTTGTTAGACATACCATCGTAAGTTGCTCTAGTAAAATCTTGTTACTTTATTCATGTGCTAAGCATTAGCTTGTTGTTGATCTGGTTCTTTGTAAGTGCTAGTAGTCATCACTCAGAGGAGTCCCTTGAGGAGGACAGCGAAGAGATGATCGCGAAATCAAAGCTGACGTCTTCGTTTCCCAAGGTGGTGGCCAACTCTGATGACGAGGATTCGAGCTCCGCGAGGCGGGAGGATCGTGCACTCGTTACGCAGAAGACGATATCAAAACCTTCGGAGTCCACAGCATACCACGTAAGTGTCCTTCTTCTTTTCTGTGAGGGGATCCGTCGAGCACTTTTATTCAGCGAGCTTGTTGTTTTGTTCGCAACCTTTTGTACATGACGCCAACCACCTGATCGATCCACACCTTTCGCTGGAAGGTGAGCTCAAGAAGCTTCGAGGTGCGTAGGTTTCTTTTGCTTTATTTCGAGTCCTCCAAAGTTTTCCTTATATTCACCCTTTTTGTTGCCCCATGCTGCAAATGAGAACAATGATGCTCTTCGCAAGCTAAACGCTCTTGAAAAGAGCCTCGGCAAAGCGGAGAAACAGGCAAAGGATACTGCAGAGGCCCTCCAGTGCCAGCAGAAGGTGGCTGAAGACCGTGAGCAGCAGCTCATGGCCATCGCAGCGACCCGGGAAAAGGCCATGGCTGAAAAGCTTATGACTGCTGCTAAGGCTATCTCTGGTAGCTCACCTTGCAATTCTTTTGAGTGTTAAATGCTTCAGTTGCGATTTATTTCTCCTCATCTAATGAGTTCGTCTTTTTCTTTGCAGATGCTTCAGGTGTTACGTTCGATTGTGACACCTTAGAGCACAGTGATCTTCTGTCGAATGCCGTTGCAGTGATCAAAGATGGCTGCACCTCATCCATGGAGGCGCTCGATAAAGCCAAGAAGGCGCTCACCCACTTCTACAAGGAGATTAACCCCAAGGGTGTTTCCCTCGAGGACGTCGACTCCCTTGCGGAGGCTCTGGCAGATGATGCTCCTGCGAAGTACAAGCGCGCAGAAGGGGGTCGGCGCTGCTATGGGGCTAGCAATGGTGTTGGCGTATGGATCCCAGCTTGATCTGACGCAGATCATGTCCAGGATGTCGACTGCGGCGGATGGCCCTGAGGCAGCGTTTGCCACCTTCACCTCCCACTGCAAACATTTTGGGCCTAAGCTGATAGACCTCCTGGCTGATTACTCTTTGGAGTAGCAGCGAGCAGCCAAGAGTAGGCAGTCTGGATCCGAACCTACTCCGGGTGCTGGCGCTTAGGCCCTTTATGCTTTGTAGCTAGTTTAGCTTTCCTTATGTGTTTTGCATATGTAATGCCTTTGTGTGGAACACGTGTCACTCTACCACGTAGTGGCTTAATTTATGTATATATGATGCGCGTGTTGACTACTGTCAAGTTTTTTGTGATTTTGATATTTTCCTGTGCACCCTTAGGGTTCTTCAGGTGCGGCTTCGGTGGTTACACCTTCTCCCGCGCCTGTTGCTCGCCCGTCGCTGAGCAAATCGTAGCAGTTGCCGTTTTTGCGTGACCGCGTGCGAAGCTTGGAGAAGGACATCCTCAGCATCTGTGGTCACGCGGATGTGTGGAAGTCCAAGGCCGAGCGAGCTATTGCCAGAGAAGAGTTTATGCTTGAAGAGTTTCGACAGATGGGCGAACAACTCCAATGTGAGTCCCTTTGAACCGTTGTCTCCTCGAGTGTGCCAGTTTTTATGTTAGCTCACCCGTTTCCTTGTGTAGTTGTGAATCTGCTTCCGAAGGAAGAGAAGGATCACGTGGCGATTCAAATGAATTGCTTGATGCAACAAGAGCTAGAGATCGACAGTTTCTTTTGGATGGACCGTGATCGAGCGATCATCCTAGCGACGGTGCAAGATCGCGTCCATCAAGTGCTTCGAGTGCTAAGGCGGGAAAGGTCATCGCTTGCAGCGATTTGGGCGACAATGTTCCCCTTGGATTCGGCTCCCTACAGCTTCTTGGGTCTTCTTGGTAAGTTTCACGACACAAGCCATGTCAAGGAGTTGATGCGTCATCAACTGGTGGTGGGCGTGAAGGCGTCCCTGTCGCTTGTTCTACTTCATCGTTGGGATGTCAACCTCGCGAAGATAGCGGCAGGACCTCCTCCTCCCGCGATAGGCATGGCGTGGGATATGCGTCCACATTACGTGGTTGTGGCGCAGTATGCCGAAGAAATTGTAGATGTGTTTGAGGAGCGAACAAACATTCTGCTCCAGCACAGTTAGGTCCTGTAAAAATATGAGATAATGTAAAGCTTGTATTTTATTCGAGTGGGCTTGTAATGCCCTTGTAAATTTTGTATGTATTGGCACGTAGTGCATTTTATGATTATAGAGTATGCATGTCCTTTTCGTTAGCCTGACGTGGTCAGCTACTCAGGTTATATGCTTTTGTTCTCGATCGACGAAGTCGTAAGGTGAGGCGCATCCCTCGAGTGTGTTTAGCAACAAATAATGTAAGGGGAAAAAGATTTTTGGGCCAAGGAACTTAGATTTTATTCATGGTAAGCAAATAGGTACATTGTTCGGCTAAATAGCCTGGCTGAATAGCCTTATTGAAAGTAAAGGGTAACTAGGGGTAGAAGCATCGCAGTCGTGCGACGTTTCAGGGGTTGGAGTATTTGACTCCTGATGCAACGTCCATGAGGCGATATGCACCACTTGGCATGACTTCGCTGACGATGTAGGGTCCTTACCAAAGTGACTCGAGCTTCTTGTGCCCTTCTTGCTTGAGTCGCAGGACGAGGTCTCCTTCGACGAAGGACCTTGGACGCAGTCGACGACTGTCGTAGTTGCGGAGGTTTTGTTGATACACCGTTGAGCGAGCCACGGCAATGTCGCGTCCTTCATCCAGCTTGTCAACGACGTCTTCGAGTGCGGCCAATGATTCGGCTTCGCTGGGCCTTGTAGCGTACCTCAGCGGGTAGCATAGCTTCAGCTTCGTGCACCATGAAGAAGGGAGTGTAGCCAGTTGAGCTGTTTGGAGTTGTGCGCAGGCTCCAGAGAACAGAGGGTAGCTCGTCCACTGAGGCTCCCGCAAGCCTTTCGAGTGGGTGTAGCAGACGCTTCTTGATGCCGTTGCCGATGAGGCTGTTGGCCTTTTCGACCTGTCCATTGGTCTGCGGATGCGCTACGGAGGCGTATGACAGGTTGATTCTGAGGTTCCCGCAGAAGTCTTGGAACTCCTTCGAGATGAAGTTCGAGCCGTTGTCCGTTATGATTCTATGGGGCACTCCGAACCTATAGACAATATACTCGAAAAATTTGACGATAGTTTTGCCGCTTTGGTTGGTAACGGGCATGGCCTCGATCCACTTGGAGAATTTGTCGATTGATACCAGGAGGAAGATGTGGCCTCCCGACGAGGACTTTGGCAGTTTACCGATCATGTCGAGGCCCCACTGGGAGAAAGGCGAGGCCACTGGAATAGGCCGTAGGTCTGTTCCTGGCGCGTGCGGCTTGTCCGCGTACCTCTGGTAGGCGTTGCACCTCTGGACTATCTCATTTGCGTCGTTCATTGCGGTTGGCCACTAGAACCTAGCTCGTAGAGCTTTGGCGACCAGGGCGTGGCTGCCTGTGTGATGGCCACAGATACCCTCATGGATGTCTAGGAGGATGCTTTTGCCGTTACCGATGGTCACGCATCACTGGAGCACACCCGAAATGCTGCGCTTGTACAGCTCGCCATTGATGATGGTGAAGGCCTTTGATCGGCGAGATATGCAACGGGCATCTGTCAGGTCCTCAAGAAGCTGCTTGTTTATCAGGTAGCAGAGGTATGGTTGTTTCCATGTTTCTTCAACCGCCATGACCTGCATAAGGCTTACCATCTTGACCTCAATGTCGAGCTTTTAGGGTCCTTCTTGTCCTTTCGCTGGTGCCGAGTTCTCTTCGGTCTCTGCCGAGCCCTTTGGGAATTTCCGCTTGATGGAGGGTACGTAGATTTGTTTGAGGAACACTCCTGGTGGTACCGAGCGCAGGTAGAGCCGATGTCAGCAAGCTTGTGGCCTCCTCGTTGCTTTTCCCTACCAACGTGTCAAAGTTCACAACCATCAAAGTCCCCTTCGAGTGAGTTGTAGAGCACACAGTATGCGATCATGTTGGCGCTATGGGCGTCGCACTCGTTCATCATCTACTAGACGACGAGGTTCGAGTCACCATAGATGACAAGGCGTTTTGCGCCGCACACCTTAGCCATCCTCATGCCATGGACACTACTAGAGAAAAGGCTATAGGAGACATGCTTATGCGAGGCACATTTAGACATATGCGCCTCCTATAAAAATAGGCGAGGCGCACTTTGCGATATGCGCCTCTAGTATAAAAATAGGCGAGGCGCATATGATAAGAATGCGCCTCCTATAATCCCTGTACGGATGGAATCTAGCAGCCCCATATTATGCGAGGCGTATTCTAGTCATATGCGCCTCCTATATATCAGATAGGCGAGGCGCATATGGACAGAATGCGCCTCGCATAATCTGTGTGGGCCCGCGTGTTGGTAGGTGCATGAATATGCGAGGCGCATATGGTTATATGCGCCTCCTATATTTGATAATATCTGGCGCATGCTCATATGCGCCTCAAGTAACTCCTGCGGGCCCGGGCGGTGGTAGGTGGCCGCATATGCGAGGCGCATATTGCTATATGCGCCTCCTATAGTTTGAATTATAGGAGGCGCATATTGTGCAATATGCGCCTCGCATAACCTGACACCACTTTTTTCAGATCCCCTTTCTATTTCAAAAGTCAAACCCCGGTCTGTTCAGATCTTTATTTGTCTAAACATATTTGCAACTGTTTTGTTCTAAACAAAATAAAATAAATATAGTATAATAAAAACCTATTTTATCCCCGGGGAGGCAGCCCAGCCATTTAGCCATGCCACCTACAACCCAGGCACAATCAACCTAAACTAACCCTAATCTTGAAACCCTAGATCCCTATCTGCCTACCCAACCCCACGTTTTCCCTTCCAGCCGCCGCCACCCATCGCTACACACGCATCTGTCACGCACGCACGCTCCCTCCCCCCGGTCAAAGCCCGAGCCCCACCCGCGACCCCTGGCCCACCTGGCCGCGAGACCCACCTCGCAGTGCCTCGACCAAAACCGCCCGCAAGCCCCGCTCCCCTCGCCTTGCTCGCGAACCCCACCTCCCTGCCCTCGTCCCAACCTCCCAATCCCGAGCCCGCCGCCAGCGCCGGTGCAGCGCCCGCCTCGCTCGGCCGCCAGCCCTCCTCTTCTCGTCTCCCCGAGATCCACCAGGTTCTGCCGCTATCGGCCGCTCCCTCTTCCACGCCCTTGCCCTCAACCTCGTCGAGTCCCAGGCGCCGCCGCAGCCGCCCTGGATCCCCTGCCCTTGATGCCCCCTTGCCTTCGTCCTCCTCTCGGTCGGCATCCGCGTCCCCGCCGCCGGCCGGAGCTCGAGCTCCATGACCGGCTCCACCCTAGGCCTCCTCTACGTCGCCGCCTGCTCCTGCGCTCGCCGTCGCCGTGGGACCCCATCGTCGGCCACCTCCTCTGCCTCCCCGTGCAGGCCCCCTTCCCGCCAGCATCCGGTTTTCTTGGCCAGTGTCGGCCGCTGCCTACTGCCCGAGCTCTCCCCGCGTGCTGCAAGCTCCGCAAGCCGCAGTCGCACCCAGGCCCTATTGGAGTGGGTTTGGTGCAGGCACAACGGTTAGTAACCGAGGGGTGGTGTTGAAGCTTGGTGGTGATGTTGCTAAGTACAGTCGCTCGAGTTGTTATCGACAAGAGCTTCATCTGCTGTGATGCTCTGTGGTACACCAAGTTCTCCCTGGACGAGCGATAAAACGTCTATCACGAACTCCAAGTACTCGCGATAGCCGAAGGTGATGCTCCCGGAAGCCGAAGACCTTGTCGAATCTAAACCACTTCAGACCGTCAAGATATCCTTCGAAGGTGTAATGTGATTGTGAACTTGTACTCAGAGGTGTGAACTTGTGGCACAAACACTTGATGTATGAACTTGTATGTCATGATTGATATGTAATGTATTGTATTCATGTTGGTTCTATTATGCTTTGGCAAATTGCAAGTTTCTGAAAAATTCTGTGCTCTTTATACTGTATTCTGGACTATATTGTATATTTGAATATCTGTATATTATTATTTATAGTGGTCAGTAAAACTTGAATTTCGAAAATATTACCGGAGGCGCATATAGGATACTATAGGAGGCGCATATACTATAAATATCCGAGGCGCATTGTAAAACATATGCGAGGCGCATATGATATGCGCCTCCTATAATTCACATATGCGAGGCGCATATCGATATGCGCCTCGCATATGTGAAGTATAGGAGGCGCATATCATATGCGCCTCGCATAAAAAATACCCGAGGCTTGAAGTTAGAGGCGCATATGATATACGCCTCAGATAGGCTTTTAGGTGCGCCTCGCATAGGCTTTTCTCTAGTAGTGGGATGAGGGCCTCATATTCGGCCTCGTTGTTGGAGGCGCGAAATTTCAACCAAAGGACATACTTCATCTTGTTGCCTTGAGGGGACGTCAGTATGATGTCGGCCCCTGCTCCAGCCTTGCGCTTGGAGCTGTCAAAGTGCATCGTCCAGGACTGCGACATGTCCGGAGTATCCGGCAGCTGGAGCTACATCCAGTGGACGAGGAAGTCAGGGAGGACCTGAGATTTGATGGCGGTGCGCCACTCGTAGATGATGTGTCGAGGAGATAACTCGATGCCCCACAGGGCTACGCGCCCCGTGGCTTCGGGGTTGTTCAGGATGTTCGACAACGGGACGTCGTTGACGACCACGGTCTAGTGCTCCTGGAAGTAGTGGCTCAGCCGACGCATCGTCATGAATACGTTGTAGGAGAGATTCTGGTAATGAGGGTACCTCTGATTTGTCGGGGTCAGTACCTCGCTGAGGTAGTAAATTGGGCTCTGGACCCCGTGGGTCTTGCTATCTTCGGGTCGTTCGACCATGAGTGCGGTGTTGACCACCTGATGCGTGGCTGCTATGCATAGCAGCAAAGGCTCCCTTTCCTTTAGCGTGAGCAGGACCAGTGATGTGGAGAGCAGTCGCTTGAGGTCCTCGAATGCATCTTATGCTTCGGGTGTCCACTCGAATTTGTCGGCCTTGCGCAATAGATGATAGAAGGGGATAGCCTTCTCTCCCATACGACTAATGAACCGGCTGAGTGTCGCGATTCTCCCGGCTAGCTGCTAGACCCGCTTGAGGTTCTTCGGCTTCTACATGGCTAGTATAGCCCTGATTTTCTTCGGGTTCGCATTGATGCCATGCTAGGAGATGAAGTACCCGAGTAATAGGCTAGACAGGACGCATAAGGTGCACTTGTCTGGGTTCAGCTTGATCTTGTAGCGATCAAGGTTATCGAACATCTTGCGGAGATCATCGATGAGCATCCTGGCCTCCTTGGTCTAGATTACTATGTCGTCGACATAGACCTGGATGTTGTGAGGTGACCCAGCATACCACTGCATGATGTAGTATACTATAGTCATTGACATAACACCAATGAAACACCGTTCACTAGTATTACATCTCTCAGAATGGCACAACAGAAACACAACGGGTTCAATACATAGCTAACAGTTACAACTCACTCTTTACACAAGATCCAGAGTGTAGCATCCCAATTGTCTAACAATTGCAATGCTACTAGCCTAGTCTATATAAATGCTACTTCCTACATATAATTGTTGCATCATAATTATATCATGCTCATGTCATCATGCCACCTTGCATTTGAGCATCATGTAAAACCCTTTTGATTTGGTTCTTCTCTCATATGCATTGTAAATTGTATTTGCCTCTTGATATTGTATTTGGTTATTGATATATTGTTTAAATGACCAAGTTGAGTTGGGGGCATATCTTTTATTAACTCCACCACCTTTCTTGTCATCACCCCATCATTCCACCATTCCACCATATATGAGCATTGCAACTTATTTGGTTTTACCTCTAGCTCATGTGGGTTGGGATGGATCCAATTCTATCTCCACATGCTCTCATATATGCACCATATTGTTTTCACATTATTGGTTTATGAGAGCCACATGGCCACTTTTGCATGCCTTGTGAGTGGGACCTTTTCCCTAGCTTCCATATGGGTTGTTTTGGGGTTATTATCATGTTGGGGTATTTTTGGGACTATTAAACATCTAGTGGAATATACACACTAGCAAATCCCAATTATAATCAAATGTGATCATCTCCATCTACTCCATCTGGAACTTTCCTTTAAATTCTTTTGCTTGGCTTTATTCCCAATTTTGGGGAATGCATAATAATGATGCCATGTTAATATTATTGTTCTCACAAGAATAAACATGGCATTAAATATTTTGCATGGGCCATGCAAGTACCACCACATTCTAGTCTTTTGGTTTTTATTTGATTTATTTTGAGTGGATCATCTCCCATCTCTCTCTCTCCTTCTCTTTTGGCTTGATCTAGTTTGTCTTGCTAAAATCCACCACCACACTTCTATCCCTCTCTTCCACCCCTTTTGTTGATCTTGTTTGAGTTTGCTACACCTATTCCACATATTCTTGTTTGATCTAGTTGGTGCATGCAAGCACCTAAAATTCTAAACTCTAATCCTAGGCCTCATCCCTCTCTCTTTATCCTCTCTCCTAAACCCTAGTCCCTCTCTAATCTAACCCAAAACCCTAACCTTCCCCTTAGTCTCTCCATGCCAGGCCCCTCTCCTTGCTGGCCCCACTGCCCACTCTCTCCTCCCCACACCCCAGCTACCTACCCCTCCCTAACCTAAGACCAAGCCCTAACCCGAGCCACCCCTTTCCTCTAACCTAGCTCCAACCCGAGCCCCCCTCTATCTCTCTTCCTTCTCTCTCGCTGCAGCTCGGCCCCACCCGAGCCTGGCCGGCCATCCCTACCTTTTGGACCTTGACCAAGGCCCTACCTATCGTGAAGGAGGAGGAGGAGAAAAGGTGGCCGAACCACCTTTTCCACCGTCTACCCCGCGGCATACTCCCCTCTCCCCCTAGCCTTTACCCTTTTCCCCACGTCTCCTCGCTCTCGTCCAGATCTACCCCAGGACCTGCCCTCTCCTCTCCTTCCTCTCCACCACCGGCCACCCTCTCTAGCCGGCCACCGTCGGCCTCCACCACGTCCCGTTGATCCAGTCGTGCAGAGCGTCCGTGAAGTGGCCTGGGAGATCGAGGAGGTTCCCCTGCATCGTCCTGTACACGCCGTCGAGGAGGAGGAGGACCAGAGCCACCAGGCCGACGCCGCTCCGACGCGAAACCCTAGCTCCGCCGGCCTCTGCCTCGTCGTCGATCCGCTGCACGTCTGCCCGATCCACCACCTCCAACCACCTCCCGGTGAGCTAACCCACCTCCTAGACACTCCCCTCTGGCCGATCCACCCCTGTACGCGCCAGTCTTTTTGTCGAGCGCTCTCTGCGCTGGCGCGCTCGCGGTCGCGTCCTCGCCGTAGTGCCGCGGTAGTGATTTCTGGCCGCGCAGCCGTTCCCCAGCAACAACGCCAGGCCACCGCAGTGGCTGCCGTCTCCGCGCGCGCACGCCAGGTCCCCGGATCGAATCCCGCGCGCCGCGCCCCGCGTCAGACGAGCACCGACCCGTCGTCAGGGTTCAGAGAAGAAGCACAGTGCGTGTCGCCTTTTTTGCATAAAACCCCCCTAGCTTTTTATCCTAACCCGCGGTCCACCGAGCCCACCGTCAGCCTCTCTGCTCGTTTTGCAAAAACACCCCCTAGCCCCTTTTAATCTCAACCCGCACTCCCTGGATCTACCACGTGTCGCGTCATTGGCGGCGCTGCAGGTGGCCCTAAGGTGCCGGCCCACCTGTCATCCGCTGTGGCTAGGTCAAGCCGCGGTGGGAAAAGTCTGTCTGTGCGCGTTTGGTCCCAGTCAGCCAGTGGCCCCACCTGTCATTGTCTGTGGCTAACTAAACCTGAGTAGAAAAAGTATTTCTGTCTGTCTGTTTGAATTTAAACTTTTTCAAATTAATTCAAATTCAAATTTAAATCTGTTTTCAAATAACTTTTAAAATATAAATCCAAATAATACAAATAATATATGTTTTCAAATCAGAAAAATGTGAGGAATTCAAATATGCCATTCAAAATATATTTTGAACACTTTATTTTTCCAAGTTGATTAAAATTACTTTAAAATGCCCTTTTACCTTAATTAATTAATAACTTTTGTTTTATAAATCCAAATTCAACAAATAATATGTCTAAAATGATTAGCTCGACGAGACCTTTCTGTTTATGCATTCCTTGTTCTATTTTGCAGCATGCATCATATAAATATAATGTATACAGCAACTTATTTGAGTATAAAATATGATTAAAACCCCATGAAAATATTTATTCTTGTACTTCACACCTCACCCATGCCATGCTACTTTATTGCCATGCAAATTGTGCATCATTCATCATGGCATGATTGTTTGCTTGTCGCATTTTATTCATATGCTTGTGCACTTTATTTATGTTGGCCCTTGTTTGTTTGGTTCTTCTCCGAATAGGCGGCGGGGATATATCAAGAGACCTGTGAGCACTACCAGATCCTTCTCTCGCTTCAATCGGGCTGCCCAAGCACTACCACATGCTTGCATACATATAGTACCTATTGCCTCTATCTTATTCTTGCATCATTGAGTCGCGATTGCATTAAATTGAATCCCAAGTATTGCATAGTCTTTACTTTTAAACCCCACCGAAGCTTGTTCCTCCATCCCATGAGCCATTACTACAGGAGTTGTTTGAGCCATGCGAGTCGTAGAACAGCATGTGTAGGGTATGTGAGTGTCTGATGGATAACGAGGTACCTAAACAACTTAACCTGAGTAGTAATGGGATAACTAATGAAAGTGGCATCGGTGAGCAATATCTGCTATTTGGTTTTTCCTGCTCACTTGTGTCCCGTAGGACCCCGAGTACTTGATTCTTGTTCCTTGAATATTCGCGCTATCCACATCCGGGAGGCTTATGAACCCCCCTGAGCCAGAGCTTGATTCATTCTTATTTCTTGGGGCCACAAACTAGTTTGAGGTTTTATTTACTATCCTGTACTTATGCCATGCTTTACTGCTTTATTTAAAATTGTGCGAGGTCGACTGCTTTTGTTAGGGAAGGAGTGTTTTATGTATCGACAAGCCCAGTCACATTTTCGGGTTCCCGATCGTTTACAGCCAGACGCAAACCTTGAGTCCGTCTCGAGTCGGCTAACCGTTCTGGGTAGCTTAATGGGGTGGCCCCCTGAAATATTTTGAATCCTGTGATCGCTTTGTCGGATCGCCTCGTTGGGTTTTGATTTGGTTTTCGAGGTTGATCGAGTGTGTGTTGCTATTTGTGCACCCTGGTGTAAAACTTTTCAAAGCCGTGTCCGCGGTTATGGACGACTTGGAGCACAGTTTCTCGATCATAGACAACTATAACTAAAGTACCGCTTTTAATCTGACTAAGTACCTGACTAGTAAATAGTGCAACACTCATGGAATGGATAATAAAACTGCCAACGGATGGGGGTTGTTAAATCGCTTCCTCGCTGGTAGCGAGGAGGAGGATGGATCTGTTAATGTTACCGTTATAACTGTTGTTATTAATTCACGGACATCCGCCTATCTGGTTAGGCGGATGGTTAGCGTATCTATAGAATTGCTAGGGTTTAACTTTTGCTGCAATTGCGTCACCCCAGGTTGTGTCCCCTTTAGAGGCATAAAGACTTGCTGAGTACCCCTAGGGTCTCACACGATAAATTGTTTGATTCAGATGAACAGGTAAACTCGCAAGATGGATCTTTGGGTGGAGGAGATGGACGATGTGGGCAACGATCATTGGGTGTAGAGATTAGGAACGGGATCCGTGAGATCTGGCGGGATGTGTTTATTTATGGGGCATCTTATGCCGATTTGCTTCTTATCCGTACTGGATCTTGTTTTCCTTCGCTTGATACTCGATGTTTGATGTATGAGGAGATATCCTAAACTATTATATCTATCTAGGATATTTGGATCTTGCCGTATGGCGTTGCAATATTCCTTTCTTTTTAGATGGAATGACTCTGAGAACCATTGTATGGTGGCTTGCATACATACTCATTTGTGTATGTAGTTGATCCCTTCGCCTGCCGATTACGCCGCCCGTTCTTGTCCCGATGTTCGGAAATGGTTAGGATGGCCGAAAGGTCTACCTGTGAGAGGCATTTGGGCCCCACCGTACTATTTTAACCATTTCCGCTCATCCAGGCTTGTAACTAGGAGCGTAATTCACCGAGGTAGTTACAATTGGTATCAGAGCCATCCCGCCCTTCAGGGTCTCAGCCAAATGGTCGTTGTCAGTCTAGCAAATATTTTTGGTAGTTATGTATACTAGGGAAAAACAACAACGTGAGAGTAAGACTGCTTCGACTTTTCTTCTTACCCAACCACCCACCCTTTTCTGGTAAGGAAGTGTAACGTTTTCAATCCTCTTCTTAAAATTCAAACTAGGATTCACGTGTTCTGGTTTCCGTAGTACCATAGAAAGTGTGTGTGTGTGTGTGTGTGTGTAATTCCTTGTCTATCTGTTGCATCCATTTTGTTATCACAATCTGCCTTTGGTTATCAACTGTTGGTACATTCCATACTGACAGGCTTTGGAAAACCGGCGCGATCTATCCGACTCCTTGTTAACCGGTGCCATCTTCTTAAGGGTGTCCTTCCTTCTAGCAACTCCTCATTCTGTGAAAGCATCTGTTGCTAATCTCGATCGGATAAGTGATTTTGCGCATCTATTGGTATTTTAATGCCGAAAAATGCGGAAATTTTTTCTTTGATATATCTGTGTTTCCACACTCCTTTCCAGTCGTGTGTGAAACATTATCTACCTCCCTTTTATCAGCATGTCCATGCTAACTCATTCTTTTGTCACCGGCGCTTAATCCTGGAGTTTCTTTTCGTCTCCAATTCTTTTGGGCTATTTACATAACATGTGTCGATCCGATGCTGGTGATTGTAATTGGTTCTCGGCATAGCTATATGACACTTATCGTGAGTGGAATATGGAAAATGCTATCAACACTATCTTGCAAATGGTGACGGTTATCTCCTGTGATTTTGAGTACACCGTGATCATATCTATGCATATTCAAGCATCTTTGGCAATCCGGAGTTTCTCAAAGCACTACGGTGGTCTATCATCATCATCCATCATCTTTGCATCTTTTGAACTCCATATCTGCAAAATTCTCTTTGAGACGAGGGAATTGCATCTTTTCGTCTCTGGTAGCTTTGCTTGAGGTATGAGCTATCGTCGTTTTTTTTATCCAAGATCTCTTTATCTTTGTAACCGGTGATCCGATCGACAATGTGAATCAGGTGACATCTCTTTTTCTTCCGAAGGACCAGATAATCTATCCTTGCAGTGCATCTTCTTCATCACGAACCCGTGCTCTTAATATTGATCTTTCTAAGAGCGTTGAGCTCAGGAAGTGTTCGAGCATTTGTTCGTTTCTCTCGCCTTTTGAACTTGGTATTCTGGGGAATATCTTGTTAATCCATGGTGGGATATGTTGATAATATGCTTGCCTATTCCATATCAATGGAAGGACATGGAAGATCATCTGTGTCTCTTTCTCTCAAGCTTCGTAATCACTGCCTGTGTGCAAAGTCTCAAAGTGAGAATTCTGAATTTTTGAAGTCACCTATCTCGGCCACGTCCTTCTGCTAAATAGATCGCTTCAATTCTGGAATCAACAAGTTCATTGTTAATTCCATCCTCCATCTTCAACCAATCCGGAGTTGTTCCTTGTTGGCAAGTTATCATTGTCGTTCCGCTGAAGATTTTCCTCAAAACTGCTAAATCTCTTCCCATCATTTCAAGAAGAACATGGAGTTCTTTCACCCTAGTCTCGTCAAGTAATCTCGTGAAACCATCTCGCTCTATCGTCTCTGCTCAATCCACCGGAGGCCATGGAGACCTTCCAGATCTTGTATTCCTTATGTTCAAGTCGGTGCTATCTTTTCTGTAGCTGTTGAATCTTGCAGTTCTTCTCCGTAATCTTCCTTCATATCTTTCTGGTGGCTTGGTACTTCCGACATGACGACAACATCATCATCTTTATCTATCTATGAATCCAGCGAATCGTTTGCATCTATCCTTGTTTTCTAACGAAGTTCCATGAGTTTTTGTCAATACCTTCAGTCTGTTTCGGTAGTTGGGTTGCATGGTTTTCTTATTCATGTGCGGAGTAATGCTTTGAGTGCGGGATGGAGTAGCTACCATACCACTACTCTTATCATTCGCTCTTGTACATTGAATTGGTGAATTAATGTGATTTCACTCATTCCACGGAAGTTAGAAGTGGCCTTTATCCCTCGATACTTTTACTTCCGTCCTTGTTTTTCCGGAGTGCTCTCTCGAAGAAGGTAATCAACAATCTCTTGTTGGTGGTCTGTCTATTATAGATGGAGCAAAATCTTCAATTATCTGGTGAAAACAAACGCAAACTCTTTTCTGTCCTCGTCTTCTACCGGTGCTTGACATCCCCAAACAAGATGAAAGGAAACTATCTCTCTCTTTGTTTCATCAATTCTTTTTCTGTGGTAAAGCCAATTATGGGTGATGCCATCAGCCGCAAATCTATTGTGTTAGCCTCAAGGCTAAAGAAAGCAATAAGTATCTCTACAATAAACTCCAGATCCTCCATATTCTTTGGCTTCTCGGGATTCCACCATGATCTGGCTTCACATCCGTCTCTAGAAGTTATATCGGCGCACCTCAATTGCGTCATCCGTTGGGTCTTACCGGCACAACAAGATCTAATCCGAGAACTCCTAACTAAATCTTTCTGTTGATATCAAGGGACTTTATTGTTTGAAGGCAATATTGTTTCCGAACTTCATTTCTCAATCCGAGAGAAGATACGATGCTATTGTCATAGCGGTTCAAACCTCTACAACCTAGCTCTTTTCTTCCGGCGAGACAAAGATTCATCCTCTCTCGTATTAGTAAATCTTTAATCTTAACGATGTGCCTTTCTGTATCCATGATACATCATCTTTTCCTCTTTCTTTCACAAGTGCTTCTAGTCTTTTATCTTGTTTCTTGAGAAAACCGGAGCTATGTCCATCCTATCCTTCTTGTCTCACGATAATCCTTCAATTCTTCTAACCCTTTGTGTCTCAAGCAAAACGCAAGACTCGCAACAAGTCTAGCAAGTTTTGCAAGGTGTAGTGGTCGCACCATCCCGTTCTTCATCATCTTGGGAACGCAAGGATCACCTTCGTTCCGAACACCCGCCTCTTCTTGTGTTGTTCTCTTTTTCCTAGGAATCTCGGGGCGAGATTCGTGTTTAGTGGGGGAGAGTTGTAGCATCCCAATTGTCTAACAATTGCAATGCTACTAGCCTAGTCTATATAAATGCTACTTCCTACATATAATTGTTGCATCATAATTATATCATGCTCATGTCATCATGCCACCTTGCATTTGAGCATCATGTAAAACCCTTTTGATTTGGTTCTTCTCTCATATGCATTGTAAATTGTATTTGCCTCTTGATATTGTATTTGGTTATTGATATATTGTTTAAATGCCCAAGTTGAGTTGGGGGCATATCTTTTATTAACTCCACCACCTTTCTTGTCATCACCCCATCATTCCACCATTCCACCATATATGAGCATTGCAACTTATTTGGTTTTACCTCTAGCTCATGTGGGTTGGGATGGATCCAATTCTATCTCCACATGCTCTCATATATGCACCATATTGTTTTCACATTATTGGTTTATGAGAGCCACATGGCCACTTTTGCATGCCTTGTGAGTGGGACCTTTTCCCTAGCTTCCATATGGGTTGTTTTGGGGTTATTATCATGTTGGGGTATTTTTGGGACTATTAAACATCTAGTGGAATATACACACTAGCAAGTCCCAATTATAATCAAATGTGATCATCTCCATCTACTCCATCTGGAACTTTCCTTTAAATTCTTTTGCTTGGCTTTATTCCCAATTTTGGGGAATGCATAATAATGATGCCATGTTAATATTATTGTTCTCACAAGAATAAACATGGCATTAAATATTTTGCATGGGCCATGCAAGTACCACCACATTCTAGTCTTTTGGTTTTTATTTGATTTATTTTGAGTGGATCATCTCCCATCTCTCTCTCTCCTTCTCTTTTGGCTTGATCTAGTTTGTCTTGCTAAAATCCACCACCACACTTCTATCCCTCTCTTCCACCCCTTTTGTTGATCTTGTTTGAGTTTGCTAAACCCTACACCTATTCCACATATTCTTGTTTGATCTAGTTGGTGCATGCAAGCACCTAAAATTCTAAACTCTAATCCTAGGCCTCATCCCTCTCTATTTATCCTCTCTCCTAAACCCTAGTCCCTCTCTAATCTAACCCAAAACCCTAACCTTCCCCTTAGTCTCTCCATGCCGAGCCCCTCCTTGCTAGCCCCACCTGGCCACTCTCTCTCCCTGGCCACACCCCAGCTACCTACCCCTCCCTAACCTTAGACCAAGCCCTAACCCGAGCCACCCCTTTCCTCTAACCTAGCTCCAACCCGAGCCCCCCTCTATCTCTCTTCCTTCTCTCTCGCTGCAGCTCGGCCCCACCCGAGCCTGGCCGGCCATCCCTACCTGCCCTGCCTGCCTGGACCAGCCCCACCGAGCCCTACCCGAGCACGTGAAGGAGGAGGAGGAGAAAAGGTGGCCGAACCACATTTTCCACCGTCTACCCCGCGGCATACTCCCCTCTCCCCCTAGCCTTTACCCTTTTCCCCACGTCTCCTCGCTCTCGTCCAGATCTACCCCAGGACCTGCCCTCTCCTCTCCTTCCTCTCCACCACTGGCCACCCTCTCTAGCCGGCCACCGTCAGCCTCCACCATGTCCCGTTGTTCCAGTCGTGCAGAGCGTCCGTGAAGTGGCCTGGGAGATCGAGGAGGTTCCCCTGCATCGTCCTGTACACGCCGTCAAGGAGGAGGAGGACCAGAGCCACCAGGCCGACGCCTCCCGGTGAGCTAACCCACCTCCTACCACCTCCCGGTGAGCTAACCCACCTCCTAGACACTCCCCTCTGGCCGATCCACCCAGACGCGCGCCAGTCTTTTGTCGGCGCTCTGCTGGCCGCGCTGCTGCGTCCTCGCCGTAGTGCCGCGGTAGTGATTTCTGGCCGCGCAGTCGTTCCCCAGCAACAACGCCAGGCCACCGCAGTGGCTGCCGTCTCCGCGCGCGCACGCCAGGTCCCCGGATCGAATCCCGCGCGCCGCGCCCCGCGTCAGCCGAGCACCGACCCGTCGTCAGGGTTCAGAGAAGAAGCAAAGTGCGCGTCGCCTTTTTTGCATAAAACCCCCCTAGCTTTTTATCCTAACCCGCGGTCCACCGAGCCCACCGTCAGCCTCTCTGCTCGTTTTGCAAAAACACCCCCTAGCCCCTTTTAATCTCAACCCGCACTCCCTAGATCTACCACGTGTCGCGTCCCATTGGCGGCGCTGTAATAAGGGTCGCTGTGGCCCTTTGTCATCCCATTGGCTAGGCTGGTCAGCGGTGGGAAAAGTCTGTCTGCGTTTGGTCCCAGTCAGCTGGCCCCCACCTGTCATTAGTGGCTAACTAAACCTGAGTAGAAAAAGTATTTACTGCATTCATTTGAATTTAAACTTTTCAAATTCATTCAAATTCAAATTTAATTCTGTTTTTAAATAACTTTTAAAATACAAATCCAAATAATACATATAATATATGTTTTCAAATCAGAAAAATGTGAGGAATTCAAATATGCCATTCAAAATATATTTTGAACACTTTATTTTCCAAGTTAATTAAAATTACTTTAAAATGCCCTTTTATCTTAATTAATTAATAACTTTTGTTTTATAAATCCAAATTCAACAAATAATATGTCTAAAATGATTAGCTCGACGAGACCTTTCTGTTTATGCATTCCTTGTTCTGTTTTGAAGCATGCATCATATAAATATAATGTATACAGCAACTTATTTGAGTATAAAATATGATTAAAACCCCATGAAAAGATTTATTCTTGTACTTCACACCTCACCCATGCCATGCTACTTTATTGCCATGCAAATTGTGCATCATTCATCATGGCATGATTGTTTGCTTGTCGCATTTTATTCATATGCTTGTGCACTTTATTTATGTTGGCCCTTGTTTGTTTGGTTCTTCTCGAATAGACGCTGAGCAGGGGATATATCAAGAGACCCAGGAGCACTACCCAGATCCTTCTCTCGCTTCAACTGAGCTGTGCAAGCACTACCACATGCTTGCATACATATAGTACCTATTGCCTCTATCTTATTCTTGCATCATTGAGTCGCGATTGCATTAAATTGAATCCCAAGTATTGCATAGCCTTTACTTTTAAACCCCACCGAAGCTTGTTCCTCCATCCCATGAGCCATTACTACAGGAGTTGTTTGAGCCATGCGAGTCGTAGAACAGCATGTGTAGGGTATGTGAGTGTCTGATGGATAACGAGGTACCTAAACAACTTAACCTGAGTAGTAATGGGATAACTAATGAAAGTGGCATCGGTGAGCAATATCTGCTATTTGGTTTTCCTGCTCACTTGTGTCCGTGGGACCTCGAGTACTTGATTCCTGTTCCTTGAATATTCGCTATCCACATCCGGGAGGCTTATGAACCCCCGAGCCAGAGCTTGATTCATTCTTATTTCTTGGGGCCACAAACTAGTTTGAGGTTTTATTTACTATCTGTACTTATGCCATGCTTCTTGCTTTATTTAAAATTGTGCGAGTACTTTTGCTGTACTGTTAGGGAAGCGGAGTGTTTTCGGTATCGACAAGCCCAGTCACATTTTCGGGTTCCCGATCGTTTTACACCAGCGCAAACCTTGAGTCCGTCTCGGAGTCGGCTAACTTCGTTGCGGGTAGCTTAATGGGGTGGCCCCCTGAAATATTTTTGAATCCTGTGATCGCTTTGTCGTGACTGCCTCGTTGGGTTTTGATTTGGTTTTTCCGAGGTTGATCGAGTGTGTGTTGCTATTTGTGCACCCTAGGTAAAAACTTTCTGAAAGCCGTGTCCGCGGTTATGGACGACTTGGAGCACAGTTTCTCGATCATAGACAACTATAACTAAAGTACCGCTTTTAATCTGACTAAGTACCTGACTAGTAAATAGTGCAACACTCATGGAATGGATAATAAAACTGCCAACGGATGGGGGTTGTTCGTCCGCTTCCTCGTTGGTAAGCGAGGAGGAGGATGGATCTGTTAATGTTACCGTTATAACTGTTGTTATTAATTCACGGACATCCGTCTATCTCTGGTTAGGCGGATGGTTAGCGAGTATCTATAGAATTGCTAGGGTTTAACTTTTGCTGCAATTGCGTCACCCCAGGTTGTGTCCCCTTTAGAGGCATAAAGACTTGCTGAGTACCCCTAGGGTCTCACACGATAAATTGTTTGATTCAGATGAACAGGTAAACTCGCAAGATGGATACTGGGTGGAGGAGACGGACGATGTGGGCAACGATCATTGGGTGTAGAGATTCCGGGAACGGGGATCCGTGAGATCTGTGGGCGGGATGTGTTTATTTATGGGGCATCTTATGCCGATTTGCTTCTTATCCGTACTCGGATCTTGTTTTCCGCTTCCTCTTGATACTCTGATGTTTGATGTATGAGGAGATATCCTAAACTATTATATCTATCTAGGATATTTGGATCTTGCCGTATGGCGTTGCAATATTTCCTTTCTTTTTAGATGGAATGACTCTGAGAACCATTGTATGGTGGCTTGCATACATACTCATTTGTGTATGTAGTTGATCCCTTCGCCTGCCGATTACGCCGCCCGTTCTTGTCCCGATGTTCGGAAATGGTTAGGACGGCCGAAAGGTCTACCTGTGAGAGGCATTTGGGCCCCACCGTACTATTTTAACCATTTCCGCTCATCCAGGCTTGTAACTAGGAGCGTAATTCACCGAGGTAGTTACACAGAGCACACTCTAGGTTAAAGGGAGAAAAAGAACTTCTTACGGAGAAGAATCAAAGATAAACAACACAATAACTATTATACTATTAAAACTAGTATTTTAACTAAGGGATTGGCATTGCTGCTATTGCAATACACTACATAATTAGGTTCTTTGGCTAGGAATTATATTCTTATCTAATTAGTAACTTCGTCTTCACTTGAGTTGATGTATATGTTGACTTCCTTGAAGAGCTTTAGCCTTTGGATGATAAGTCCTGGAGCATAACTTGATGTGGATGTTGTTTATCCCGGCTTCAGAATCTAGCAAGGGTTAAGAAGATACTTTGAGTACGAGCGTACTCAGCAAATTCACTAGAAAAAGAGTGTTTGATGCACTATAACTACAGCCACAGACCAGAAGTCGTAGGCAATGCAAGTTTTCGTAAACATTTCTTCAAAGGTTGCTTTTATTCTAAAAAGTTATGTCCGTCAGCCTTCACGGGTTTACCAGAACTTTCATGGAGTTCCTTTCCCGTGGAGTTCGCAGCTCCTTCCCGGAACAGGGAGTAACAAGTTACAGTTCTTACACTCTACAGAGGTGCATTACTTTTACCATGAGAGATCAACTCCTTGTTGCACAATCGGGCAGCTTACCCGTCCACAATTCCATGTTGTGGGGCCCAGTAGTTGTTCCAAGCCAATCACTGCCCTCTCCACGACCTCATATGTCTGCACGATCCTTTGGGCTGGCTCATCTTTGTTAATCCCCCTTTCGGGCAGGCTAAAACCCTGATGAGTTCCCGAAGACTCTATAACCTAGTGATGCCCGGAATAGTACCATTTACATGGACTATATCCCTAAACACCATTCATAGATAATATAGACACCAAAAGTGTGGGGCGTAAGGGTGCCCACCCATATGTTGGATCCACACAAGGAATCACAACGCCACGTTAAGGTCGTCTTACCTCCATACAAGAGGAAAAGGATACAGCTGACTTCCCTGTCCCATTCCAAATCTCATGGTTAACGCATAATATACGACACAAGAATCACTGACGACATTGGTTGTTAAGTCCTAGATATTATGTTCCTTTACCACCAGAACTTTTATAGTAAGTTATTACCTCATGGTAATAACTTATAATCACATTCTTATGAAAATAATGTTATCGGACCTTTTTCAAATGCAGGTGATGTTCACATTGGATTTATAAAATACTTTACAGAAAATAACCAAAGGACATGAGCAAGTGTGAACTTGCCTTTTGTGATTGCAAGATTATGCACTCACGGTCTTCAAGTCAGTATAAGACCCAGAATCTGAAATCAGCATCATTGGTCCGGTAAGGACTAATGTTTAAAGAAGCAATATGCTTTTATGCATAAGTAATGTGATGCACGTTATAAACGCGAATCCCGGGGATAACATTGTTCTAGGGTTTGGATTCTGGAAATGGTTACTTTAGGATGTGTTCTTTTAGATAAGTTTCACACCTGTGCTTCTTATTAGGGCTTGTGAGTGTGTGTGAATAGCACATATTTATGCAACAATAAAATATTTATCTATGAAATGCTATTCATAATTGTTTACACTTTAATAGTTTATCTCCAAACTTTACTTTATAGGTAGAGTCACTTATAAATAGCTTAAGTGTTCTTGCTCCTAGGTATACGAGTGAAGTATGAAGTAATGTGATCTTGTTTATTTGTCATATATTTTTTGAAGTGGCAAAATGAATAACTTTTAAAGAGAAGATTCCTTTTCTAAGGTCTAAACAATCTTTGTGTTAGTTAGTGGTGGTCGATGTTATTTGTGCTTGCTTGAATAGTTTGGCTTGAGATGCTTTATAACTTAACTATTTCAGACCAAAGTTAACTATAAAACATCTAACAATGTTTATAGTGTTATATTTACATTCTTGTAGACTAAAGTTAATTTTAAAATAAATATAGTTTGAAAGTATAATGTTTATAACATTGGTATTTTGGTGTACTTGGTAATGTTGCCTTAAGGTTACTTAAGGATAGTTATATTTTTCTTTGATGTGGTGGTCTTCTTGATTTTATAATGGAATAATATTTCTTGTTTCCTTGTAAAGGTATGATAATAGTTTGTGGATAAATAAATAGTACTAGTGACTACTTATGAATTATCTTTGGATTTAGTCCATTATAATGTTGTGTTTGATTGATATATCATTTTTGAAGATTTTATAATTATTAAGGATCTTAAAATAAAATTTATTCATATAGTAGAAGGATACCTCAATATAATGATATTTCTAATGTTTTGAATCATTATGACTTAATATTAGTATTTAAGACTTAATACTTATTTATTAGGCTTGATTGACTAATTTTAGAAATATTAAAAAAAAATTATTTACCCTGATATGAATTTTAAACTAAGTAAATAAGTTTAAATTTGAGTTATTAAAATATTTGAATTTTTTATTTAACTCAAAAGTGGACTATTATATTTTTAACATGTAGATATTATTTTTGTGATCATTTTGGTATATTATATTTATTTTTATGATTTATAAATAATAAGATATGACTTTTATAAAATTTAACACTTTAAAAATACTTAATAAATAATAAATATTTAAGTAAGTGAAATAATAATGCATGATTATAGTTTTAAATTATAGTCTTTATTTTTCTAATATTTTTGGTGTTTTATTCATATTTTTAATATTTACTATTATTGGAATATGAATTATCAAAGTTTTATTACTTATAAAACCTTTATTAAATAATTTTTTTTAAATAATTATCATAATAATAGTTTATAATAATTTTAAGTTGTAGATTTTATTTTTCTACAAATTTTCATATATTATATACATTTTTCTAAATTATAAATCAAAAGTTATTAATCAAATAAGATTTAATCATTTTTTTTTGATTTCTGGAATATTTATATTTGGATTTATACTTTTTATTATTTCTTAAACATGAAATACTTCTTACACCGCACCCACAGATAGCCTAAGTCACTGACCAGTGCGCCTATGTCCACCTCAGCACTCAGGTTAGTAAATGCATTTTGTTACCGACCCTGTCTCCACTCCCAGTCAATGACATATGGGCCCTAGGCCATGTCATCAGCCACGTTAGACAAAGACTGGTCAAACTAGCTGACGTGGCTAGAACTCGACGTAGGCATGACGTCACTCGAGTTGATCCTCACTGGTTGAGGATCGATCGATCGATCGATCTGGTGCACGCGCGGGGTTGTGACTAGGTGCGTTGGACAGAGGAGATCAAGGCGAACCTATTGGTAGTGGCGCCGCTACCTAATGGTCGCCGGAACTACATCGGCGACGAGCTTCTGCGACGGCCAAAAGCGGTGCTCAACGAAACTAGGCCTATGGTGAGAATTAGCAAGCGAGAATGGTGTCCAGAGACGCGTAAGCTTACCCTGATGACGCTAGAGAGGTCGAGGAAGCTTGGGGAGGCGTGACAGCAGCGAATCGATGATCATGGCCACGACGGCCAAGGAAAAGGAATGCTCGATTTCACATGATTCCTGGCGAGCGGCCTTCCTTGCTTGGTCCTCGGTGAATCAGACCACGACGGCGCTTCCAACGGTGGCTACCACGTGGCGAGGGGTGGTCGGAGTTGACCGGAACGACGAACTCCGACGAACTAGGGTTTCAGGTGAGGAAGGAAAGTGGTTCTAGAGAGCGAGATTGAGGATGAGATGGGTATGAGAAGATAGAGGAGGACACGGCGGTCTTATCTACTCCATCTAGAGACGACGACACGCATCATAGCACTGCGGTCGATCGACGGCGGAGCTCCGGCCAGCGAGCTGCTTCCAATAGGCGAGGTAGGCGACGAAGTCGATTTTGCGGATAACCCCCTGGCGTTTCTTTTCTCTCAACCCGCAGTCCCCCTTTGGTCCCACCCGTCAGTGATAGAAAAGGACAAGCTGACTGGCTGTTGGGCTACACATGGGCGTCCATGAGAGAGGAGAGTCAATACCCTGTGTCTTGTTTTTTATTTGTTTTCCATTTTTCTATTTTCTATTTTCCTTTTCAGATTTGAATTTAATTTATATTTTGAAGTTTTCTTTGTAGAATTTATTTGCTGGATAATTGTAGTAATACTAAAATATATTTAGTACCTTTTGTGAACTTTTATAATATAATCTTTTATATTTATTTTATTTTCTCTATATGAACCCATTTTAATGATTTGTAGAAACTTTTCTTATTATTTTTCTTTCCATTTTTAACAATGGATTTATTAAATGATACATTCTTATTTGTTTATAAAACTTAACTCTAGTTGGCTCATAGTTTGAATAGAAATTTTTATATGTATAATAAACCTATATCATTATTTGATGCATGAAATATAAAAGAAATTGATATGGTTATTACTACTTCCATTAATTTGAAAAATGGCAATGTATATATTCTATTATGATAAACAAAGAAGTTTAGGGTTTGAATTGTGAATATTTATCCTAGGGTTTAGGGTTTTTAACATATTTATATTCCTTTATGTATGTGAGTAAAGATTTAAGGAATAAACATATTGTTTTCTGTTTGGGATATTGGATGACATCACCTCTAGGACTCTAAAGTTAGATTTAGAATGTTTTATAGAAATAAGTTGATAAGGATACTCCTAAGCACATATAATTATGATGGTTGGAATTGGCAGAGATGTTCTTATGTGATTTGCTATAGGGAAATGTTCCTACCAAGTGATATAGATATAAGATGAGGAATTCTTAATATGAAATGGATATTATACTTGGTTTTAAGATTTAAGGTTGATTGTTTACCAAGAATTACTATCTTCCATAATTCATGATTCTAGACTTCTTATTAAGGAACTCCTTTCCTAGATATACTACGTTTTCCTATTTGTCATCATGATTAACATGATGAGCTTTACTTCATAAAAATATTCTTATTCACTAATTAACCTTCTAAACTCATGGATGAATCCAATGAGTTTGATACTAAAGTATTTCATAACTTCCTCATATCCTTGCTTGGTTGTATCTACTACTCTACTATTGATAGCCTTCCATCCAACAAGTAGTTCCTTCAAACTCTACTCATAATCTTCCTTAATCATTCATTACTAATACATCTCTAATAGTTGTATGCATCCAACTACCTTTCTCTAAAGTTGACTATCCTTTAAGATGAATAACACTACTTCCATAACTCTATGCTACACTAGCTTTAATTAAATAATATCATCCTATATTTACTTTACTCCAATAACTCACACTCTAACCCTAAATTATATTTATGTGGCTTGTATTGACTACTCTAGGATAACTTATCTCTACTAGGGTTTCAATCATGTTCTACCCACCAATGTCACTTATACTAAATATAAGCATTCAATATTGGTGGCTAAAGCATCACCATTATAATCCTTTAATCATTTATTGCTTAAGTCCTTTAGTTGGCTAAGCAAGGCTTTATCAATACTACTTTTCAATTGTATTTAAATTATCTTCTTAGTATTTCATATTGGATTGAGATTATTCATGGATTATGCCCACTTAGTCTAATGGAATTACCACTGGTAACTATCTTCAGGGTTTATCCTTGTAATCTTCTTAATCACCATATAATTAGATGATATAAATAATTCTTCTATTTATTTAGGAGTGATTTAGCTCCATCAATTATCCTATGGATTGGATTCTCTTCCTTCATTCCCATCCTATAGATGATTTCTAAAACTAGCATCACTATTTACCTCTTCTTAGTTGTTTCTTTGTAGACACTTAATTGTACACCGTGTTATGATCAAGAGTTTGATAGATTGAGAATGGGTGAATCAATAGTTGATTTCTCGGCATTGATGAACAATAAATATTGAAATAGAACTCAACAGAGATCGTAAGGATTGATATGGAAAGAACGATTTATGGTGAATGATCTAAACTTAGTTTCTTTCCTACTCAATCTTACTTAAGAAGTAGGGTTAGGTATTACCATGATACTCATGGTGTATGCAGATGAGATTAAGATATAGTTTTTAAATTCATATTTTGTGTTATATCCTTAATTTGGTACTCATGGGTGATTATAATGAATACTATGATATGATCACCTAAGGATCAAATTTAAATCATATTGCATCAGGGTTTAACTTTTATTACATTTGATCTACCCTTAGATCAAATCTCCTTTTCCCAAAATAAGGTTTTAGCAAAGGTCATATTGAAACTTATCGCAGTCAACTTGATGATCTACTACAATTTCATCAAGTTAAGAGAACCTTCAATCACTTTGACAAATTTTGTTCAAAAGCGCGAAAATTATTCGGATTTTCTATGCATGAATGCAATGCACACATCTGGGTTCAACTTATTTCTAGGCTGTAATGCTGGATGTTACATGTTGCAACCGATCTGGTCCTTCATACATGCCTGCATGCATCTCCGGTAAGTGGCGCCTGCATTCTTCAGCCCGAAGGGCATTGTGTTGTAGCAGAACACCCCGAACGGTGTGATGAACACCATTTTCTCCTGATCTTCGACCTTCAGTCGAATTTGGTTGTAGCCTAAGTAGGCGTCGAGGAAGGAGAGCTTCTCGCATCCTGTAGTTGAGTCGATGATTTTATCAATCCTTGGTAGAGGGAGTGGTCCTTGGGACAATGCTTGTTAAGAGATGTGAAGTCCACACACATCCGCAGGATGTCCGTGTCCTTTTTGGAGACAAGCACAGTGTTAGCCAGCCACTTGCTTTCTTTGATTTCCCTAATGAAGTTGGCATCGAGGAGTCTATTGACTTTGATACCAATGGCTTCGTATCTTGGATCGGATAGTCGACGCATGAAATGCTTGACTGGCTTCGCATCTAGAAACACATTGAGTGCATGCTCGCCGAATTCCCTGGGAACTCCTGGCATGTCCGCAGGACACCAGGCGAAAATTTCCCAACACTCACGGAGGAATTCGACGAGCGTGCTTTCCTATGCCGGACTCAGGTCGTTGGCGATCAACACCGTCTTGGAGGCATCCGTCGGGTGAACCTGCACCTTCTTTATGTGGACTGTGGAGTCGAACGACATATCAGGTGTGTTTTTCCTAGTGACTGGAGGTGCCCCGTTGTCTGTCACCTCTTTGAGCCTTGTGATATCCTCCTGCATGACGAACGATTGGGAGATTCTGTTGAAGTCTCTATTGTAGCTGTCCGACCTGGTGAAGCTTCCCGGGACGGTGATGACGCCCCTTGGTCCTGGCATCTTTAGTAGAAGGTACACATAGTTCGGTACTACCAGGAATCTTGCGAATGCCACGCGTCCGAGGATGGCGTGGTATTGTGATGGCCAGTCCACCACTTTGAACTCCAACCGCTCATGCCTGAAGTTTTCGGGCTTGCCGAAGATGACATCGAGCCATATCTTGCCCAAGGGGTATATGCCCTTCCTTGGGACTATGCCGTGGAACGTTGTGTCCGATTTCTCTAGGCTGCATAGCGGGATCCGCTTGGCTACGAGCGTATTGGCGAACATTAGGTTGATGTCGCTGCCACCGTCCATGAAGACGCGGCTCATCTCGAATCCTCTGATCTAGGCCTTGAGCACCAGGGCAAAGTGACCTGGGCGAGGTATCTGGCGTGGGTGATCCGAATGGTCGAACATGATACAGGACTCCGAGCCACTGAGGTACTCAGGTATGGCTGGTGGGAAGGTCACGACCAGGTTGACTTGGCGGGTGATCTTCTTCTGTACTTTGTTGGTTGGGTGCCCCTTCTTGATCATCATGGATCCTATCAGTGGCGGGTATCCATCTGTGCCGTTATTCGGTGGTGGTGTAGCTGGTGCCTGCGAGGGTCCTCCAGGTGGTGGTGGCGGAGCTCCGTGGGTGACGACACCGAGGGCTGGTGCGAATCCTGGATTCACCGCCTGGCGTCGCATCTAGGTGAGGCCATCGATGAGATTATAGAACTCTCGGTAGTCCTTGAGCATGTGGCTAGCCTTCTTCTTCCCATCATGTTTGTCGATGTAGAAGTGGATGGTGCAGGGATCAGATAGCTTGTCGTATGCTGAAGGCTCGTTGTCGCGGTTGCGACGCTGCCATGTTTGTGTGGGCCATCCATCGTCGTGGTAGTTGCTACTATGGTGTCCGCTATTGCGGTTTCCATCACCGTGGTGATCG
Source organism: Avena insularis (assembly GCA_023614405.1). Taxonomy (NCBI): domain Eukaryota; kingdom Viridiplantae; phylum Streptophyta; class Magnoliopsida; order Poales; family Poaceae; genus Avena; species Avena insularis. The sequence goes on along the minus strand of CM042689.1, from coordinate 189,106,766 downwards.
ACGTATCCAATCACAACCATGTCAACTCCCTCGCGATCGTCGTAGATGCGTGATCTTCTCTTGCTATGGCGATCGCTCCTGCGACTGAAGTCATCTTTGTTATCCGAATGTGTTCGGTTGACGGAATCTTCGCCATCTGCCCAGCGGTTGGAGATGTCCATGAGGTGATCAAGGGTTTTGGGCTTGACGCACCCAAGCTCCTCCTTGAAATCTTGGCGCCTGACACCGTCCTTGAAGGCGTCGATTGCCCTCTCTTCAGAGATGTTTACGGTAGAGTTCTTGATGTGAGACCAGCGTAGTATGTACGAGCGGATGGACTCGTTAGTCCGTTGGGTGCAGGCCCGTAGCTCTTCGATTTGAGGCTGGCCTCTTACTGATTCCCTTGAAGTTGCGGATGAAGTTGTATGCCAGCTCTTCCCAGCTTCAGATGGAGCAGGAGGGGAGGCTGTTGAGCCAGACCCTAGCCACGCCTGTCAGCTGCAGCTAAAGGCACTATAGGGCGATGTTCTTGTTCCCATCGTGGAGCTTGACTGAAGACAGATGATCGTCGAGCCAAGTTTTTGGCTCCTGCGCGCCATCGAACTTCGGGTTGTCTGAAGGGATCTTGAAGTTTCTTGGCATCCACGATTGCCGATCGGATCTACTGAAACATCTAGTTCCACATTGTTCTTTGTCGTCCTCCTCCTCGGACGTAGTTGAGCATGCCAGCTTAGCACGTGATTTGTCGACTTGCGCTGTGCAAGCTCGCTATGAGCATCGTAGTTGCTGCTGTGGTGGCGCGGGCTCCGACGGTGTTGAGGCAGGTCATGCTCCTCTTCCTCAAATGAGGGTGCGCGACTTCGAGCGAACTTGACCGCGGCCTTTTTCTTCGGCTCTGCGGGGGTTTCATCGTGGAGCGCAGCTCCGACGAGTCTGAGGCCTACTAGCACAGACTTGTGGATCGCGTTCTTCAGGTCTCTCGCTGGTGGCGGGTTGGACACAAGATATGTGGTGGCCGCCATGATCGCAGCCTGCGGCGTCTTCGGCATGATGTTGCCTTGTGAGTCCATCGTCATGAAGGACATGTCGAGTGCCTTCGTGACCTCGCGCCGCGCGGTGGGGTCCATGCGCTCCAGGCGGGAGCGGTGCTTGTTAGCGTTGTTCCCGTGCGAAGAGGAGTCGCCGGCAGAGAGCACCACCCGCCGCATGCTCCATTCGTCAGCTTCTCGCCTACGCCGCTCGAGATCAACTTGCACCTTTACTTGTCGATTGTGCTCCTCGACGAGGAGCCAGTGGTACCCCATTAACATGTCACGTGGTGCGTCGATTGGCGGAGGGTTACCTAGTATAGCCTAGCGCACCCTTTCCCATTGGGCGCTGCTGAGATAGATCTGGACGCGGTCAGTGCCGTTGGCATTGGTGGGTCCCTGATTTCTGCTGGGATTGGGCGGTAGTGATCCGTCTTCTCTGTTCTCAGCTTGGGGGTTAGGAGGGGGATTCGGTGGCAGTTCTCCCATTGTAATCTCTCGATAATACAATCTAGAAGGAGTAGGTTTTTACCCTCCAGGGGGCCAAAACCTGGGTAAAACCTTGTGTCTCCGCCCTCATCTCGCACCACAGATGGCTGGCCACCCTTTCCCCTCGTTCTACTACTCGCTGCCACTCGGAGCATCTGTCGTGGCCATTCTGATGCAGCTCGTCCTACGAACGTGACTACATCTACTACTACTAGTCCCCCAAGTGGACCAATGACCCGCGCTCGAGCCAAACTCCTACAAGCTAAGGTTAACTTGCTCCTTTCCTCGTGTGATTTCGATATGCCCTTGGATGGCTTGCTACTTCATACCCCTACTCTATGCATCCTCAGGTATGAAGGAAAGGACCAATGGAACAGAACAACCACGACGGAAGCGACCGGTAGCTGTCTGGTCCTAGCGGTACTACCGGACCACAACACTGGTACTACCGGTCCGCGTCTACCGCACTTACCAGAAGGTGCTTGACGAACCCCAGGCCACCCAGCGGCACTACTGATCACTGGAACCGGTACTACCGGCCAGCGGTACTACCACCCCCTACTACCGCACGCTCCAGAAGGATGCCACTGAAGCCCCAAGTCCGCTAGCGGTACTACCGGATACCTAGAGCGGTACTACCGGAGATGTCCGGTACTACCGACAACATAATGTGGTACTACCAGCCCGTCCAGTACCTGCACCAGCTCGTCCCAACGCCTGAAACCTTTAATACACTTTCCTGTTTTGTTCCTAAACTACCCCTGTTTATGTGGTTGGACTATAAATATCCCCCACCCTCCATTGTAATGTTCAGACTTGGATAATTGTAATTGAAGACACCCCTTGAGGATCTAGCAATTGCTAGTCTCGTGCTCCTTGACAAGGAGCACCAATTATCCCCCACCTCTTGGATTTTGCCTCGTGCGTTCAAGTTGTACAAGTCCTTGGAGTCGGTGTCTCATCTCCAAGTAGTCAAGATCTCATCAAGCCTCTCACCACCGGTGTTGGCCGTGGGAGAGTGTCTTGCTCGATGCCTATCCTAGGGATTGTGTTGGACCGGTTGCCACCAGCCTGAGCTACCGGCTTGTATCGTGTCTTCGTGTGTGTGCATGCGTTCGTCGAGTTCTTCGCGTGTGAGTTCGTGGATATCATCTTCCATCCTCCTCCCACTCACCTTCACCTCAAGTTCCATGGGAAGTCGTGAAAGATCGGGCAACCCCAAGGGGTCAACCCTAACATATTGGTATCAAGAGCAAGGTTGATCACGAATTTTCCCTCAATTTTTCTTCTATCCATCATAAATTCAAAAGTTCCCCAAAAAGAGCCCCAATTTTCCTTTGGATCGATCCCTGGATTTGCTGAGTTTTTCATGGTTTTGGACCATAGAACTATTGCTTTTGGAGTCGATCTACCTTCTTCATGTGTTTCTAGCCCATCTTTTTGGTCAGATTACCGCAAATTTGAGGTTTTCCAGGTCGATTGCATGCCCAGTTCCGCACTAAGCGGTACCAGCGTAACTTTCGGTACTATCGCATCTCACCGGTACTACCGGTCATAGGTTGCGGTACTACCGCCCGCGATAGACAAATGTTCTTTCACTTTTGCGCCTCAAATCCATTTTCTGATTGTCCTCTTTTGTTTGTTCATGTTTCGCGTGTTTGTCGCCGTCCTAACACAAGCTTCCGCAACAACATTCATCCCGCGCTCATCGACACCGCGACAACCGAACATCGTCCCCACCACCGGTGCAAGTCATCAATAATACCGAAGGTATAACTTGCGCTACTTTGATAACCCCATATCTTCCTTTGTGTGTATCTATCCTATGAGAGCAGCTCATTTTGTTTTTGTCTAAGCATTGTGCACTTTCCATTGGTGTCAACACCCGGATTTTTAATCCCAGATGCCTGTTATGCCATACCTCGCAATCCTAGGATTACCATTTTTGTGAGACATAACAGAATTGGATACCATAGTACATCATCCATTACAAACCGTACATAAGTTCTTACACAAATAGGGATCTCATGATCCAGTTCTTAATACAACATCAAGCAGCGGAATACATAATAATAACGGTAGCGTAGGCGAAGCTCCATCTTCGGGGTCATAGGCAATGCTGACGATGGGAGATGATCCTAGTTGTCGTAACCTTCCTAGGGTCCATCCTCCAGGTACTCCTCTTCATAGTCTGGCCATGGGAATAGCCAGGGACAAAGCCATGAGTACTCTTTAAGTACTCGCAAACTAATACTAACAAGTGAGAGGGTTTTTTGATCATAGGACACTAGGCTCTAGGGTTGTTTTGCAAAAGCCAGATTTATCTCTACTAAGTTCAGAAGCAACAAATGCTAGTTGAAGTTTTATAACACCTAAATGGGAACTTGTAATTCAGATCACAACCCTGTTGTGGTCAAGTCAAAGTCTCAATTCATTTCACAAGTCATTTTGAAAAGTCTGACAGGGGAACAGTATGGCCAATCCAACTGTCCATAACCGCGGACGCGACTATTCGAATAGTTTGACACTCTGCAGAGATTGTACACTTTCACCACAACATTCGATACATCCGTCAGGAACAAATCCTGAATTCACCATACTCAGTATGCGGATAATCAATCCTAACCTTTCAATTACACGCCCTAGTATAAGCACCTCTCCTATGAGTTTGGCCTCCCAACCATGACCAACTGTCATCTTGGGTACTGCACAGGTGGACAATCTTCACAAGGTAGCCTCAGCTCAGACCTTGGTCGTGAGGGAACTAATACTAAGGTATATAAGTTTCCAGTCAAGCCCTACCCAATCTTTGGGTATTGTGGTTGTACGATAAAATTGGAATGGTATCGCATCCAGACAACCATCAGTTTTATAAAGGGCTAAGGCTCATGCCTCAACATTTTCATCACCAAAATCATCAGGTGTTCGGAAAAACATGTCCAAAACATTTCAATAGAATGATCCATCATTCCAAGGTTTTCATAACCATTTTTCCACCAAGTATTCCCATCTAAAGTTGATCAAGTTTTATGCTTAGCACTAGCATATACAAGTGGGGGTGAGTACTAATGAGGGGTGGTACACTAGTGGTTTCTTTACTAAGTTCAATCTCATGCCTTAAAATGACATCAAGACTATCTAGCTTAGGCCAAATTTTATGCTCTTTATGCAACCTTCACATATCTTTCTAGTATCTACCATTCACTTAGGTAAAATCTAGGTAAGATCTTTGATAAAGAAATAAGGTATAAAGCTTGTAGGTAAAACTAGGAATGGTTTATCAAGTGGTTATGATCATATATGCTTAAGGCATATAGTTGGCATGGTAACAAGCAAGTATTGGCTTGCATCAATATCAGTATAAGCTTGCCAAATTGTAAGTGTTCGCTTGCACATTCAACTAGTAGTATTAGTCTTGCATTGGTCAACTTGATTAGTAAAGCTTTCCTTGTGCAGAGCAGTGGTTGAAGTTCTCCTCGGCTTCTTCTTAGTAGTATCCTCCTTCCTCCTCGTATCCTTGGTCGGTACTAGCGTCTATGAATAAATACGAGGTACACAATCACCAAACAATACTTAATTACTTGCAATCATCACACACAAGTGTCCTATAGATGATCTAACATCATCACTAACATTACAAGATTTAGGCTTGGTTTAATTCCTTTTATTTTTAGAAAAGTAATTTCTACTCATTGAAAAACTACTTAAGATTTAATATTCTCCAAACCAAACATGGGATCATTTTGACACATGTCATCACCACATATTTTAGTCCATGGGAATATGATTTAAAGTGGTGTCACAATTTAATAAGGTTTTACCCTTTTATTTTAATTAAATAAAGTGACTAGAAATGCCTATGGGGCATTCTTTTATTACTTGAACATTATTTCTGCAAGTAAACCTATATATTTTTATATATTCTGAAAGGTATGGTTAAATGTGATTTTTGAGAGTTGGAATCAACTCAAAAGCTATTATGGTTTAAATTTTAAAAATGTTTGAATACAGAAAAGCTTCTGCCTTGTTATTTTTACCATGGGTGATCTATAGATCCAAATGACTTGAATCCAACGGTGCACTGAATCGATCTGGGTTAATTTTTGAAGTTGGGTACAGAAGTGAGTTTGAAATAAAAATGGAAAAGGTTTAATTCAAATAACTGGGCTGCGCAGGAAAAGTTAACGAGCCGACCTGCTAAGCGAAGCGCTTCCGCGGGCTGCTTAAGTGGGTGTCCCCACTCGTCAGTGAGAAAGGGGGTGCAAAGCGGTACGGGGCAACGTGGTGTGTTCGATCTGATTCTAATCCAACGGCTGAGAGTCATCGTCGATGTTGAGCAACGTCGGCGAGACAGAAACCTAGTGCTTCCAGTGGGGGTTGCTGGGGCTCACCGGGGTGCAGGCAAGGGTCAGCGAGGCGGGCGAACGACGAAGTCGACGACGGTGAATCTCCTGGTACCGGTGGCTCCTCCTGGGGCGGCTCCAATCGCTGGCTCCCTTCTTCTCCAGAGGCGGCGGGCTCCGGTGAAATTCCGGCGAAGTGTTGCTCGCCTTGCTCCGGGAACGGTGTGGCACGATCAGTGATGGGAGGGGAGTAGAATGGTGTGAAGAATTCGAGCGGGGGTGGCCTCTATTTATAGTCGAGCGAGGGGACCGACGGGGCGCATGGTGAGCTTATCGGGGGCAATGGTACAAGCGGCTATTGGCATGGGCGAAGGTAGGGGGCGGTGCGGTGTTCCCTGGCGATGCTCAACGACATGGTTTCGAGGCGTGGGGCGGTGCGGCTTGGTCTGGAACACGCGATGCTCTGTGCGGCAGAGGCGGCGTCTTCGATGGTGAGCGGTGGCTGTGCGTCACGGGGCGGCGAACGGGGATGTCTGGCGGTCTCTTGGGTCGGTGGTGATCGTATATGCACGTGGCGAGGGCGGCGCGCGGTCTGTGGGCTTCGGTCGAGGGTGGCGCTCTGCCCCATGCTCGGCATGGTCGCTGGCGGTCTGGGCGCGGTCCATGCGTGTGGTCTAGTGGGCTGGCGGGTTCGAAAGGAGTGGCGGTGGGCGGTGGGCTGCCTCCCAAACAAGGTTGGCACGGCTTAATCTTCTCCTAGCTTGCTGTCCACTGGGTGGCATGGGTGTGCTCATTGTTCACCATTGATGGCAATGCCAAGCTTACAGTGGGGCTAGTGCTTGGTTTAACTTGCTAGATGATCTACTGAGATGGTTGTGAGCTAGAGAGGGAACAAGTTAGGCTTCAATCACTGCTCACTATAGTGTTTACATTTTGTATGATTTGTGTCTGCAACCTGTTTGATGAAATGGCCGCATAAATTCAAGTTTTGAATTTTGAAAAGATTTTTTGTGGGTGTGCTAGGTTGGTGCTGGTGAGTCTGCAGGTGCTTCGGTTTTGAAAGTTGAGCTTGTTTGAGTGGTTTTTGAAAAAGTGGGATCTTCTCATATGATAAAGATTCAATTTTGAATTGTTATTTAAACTATGCATTTGAAAGTTTCTGGATGATCACAAAGTGGGCCTTGATACTTTGTTATGAGTACATTCAAGGGGTGCAAAGATCCAAAAAAGTTTCTGTTAGGTTCTGAAATTTTGAGACAGCTAAAGTAGGCATGGGAGTTAAATTGGTCAAAGTGACCATTCCTTTATTTTATTTGTTTTGATTTATTTGTCTTTAGGAAAAGTTTGGGAAATGTTTAGATGATGTTTATTTCACCTAAGCATCCATTTACAAGCAATGGAACACATAAACAAGGTGGTTCAAAAGAATTCAAAATGAAATGCATACACATATGCATGCTTTCAAATTTTTATTTAGAAAAGTTTTTGTTAACCCTAATTTTGATGATTAGAGTTTGATGGTTTAAGTTTAGTATTTTTGGGATGTTACAAACCTTCCCCCCTTAAACAAAATCTCGTCCCGAGATTTGAAAAAGGACGAAAATATTACCTAGGATTTGAAGAGATCGGGAAACTCCGTCCTGATGTGCTCTTCGCGCTCCCAGGTAGCTTCCTATTCTGTGTGGTTGCTCCACTGAATCTTGAGAAACTTGATGCTTCGGGTTTGGGTAGTTCGAAAAGCATCTTATAAAATACGGATGGGTACTTCGGGATAGGTCAGGTCATCGTTGATCTCTATGGTCCGGTGATCGATATTCTTAAACACTTCGGTCTTCTCGGGGACTTCGAGACACTTGCGAAGTGATGATATATGGAACACATTGTGCACGGCTGACATCTCTTCAGGTAGTTCCAATTGATACGATACTTCTCCTCGATGGTTCAGAATCCTGAAAGGTCCGATATATCTGGGGGCTAACTTTCCTTTGAGTTGGAAACGCTGCATTCCCTTCAATGGCGACACTTTCAGATAAAAAAAATCTCCTATGTTGAATGCGAGGTCTCGACGTCTCTTGTCGGCGTAACTCTTTTGTCTGGATTGGGCGGTCTTGAGGTGCTCACAAATCTTGTGAACCTTCTCTTCTGCTTCTCGTAGGATGTCGGGTCCGAAAATCTGACTCTCTCCTACTTCCGACCAGTTTAAAGGGGTACGACACTTCCTTCCGTACATGAATTCAAATGGGGCCATTTGCAAACTGGCTTGATAACTGTTGTTGTATGAAAATTCTGCAAACATCAGACAGTCTTCTCACTTGGATCCATATTCTAACACACATGCTCTCAGCATATCCTCGAGTATTTGATTTACTCGCTCCGTTTGTCCATCGGTCTGAGGGTGATACGCGGTTCTGAAATCTAGACGGGTTCCTAAACCTTCTTGGACTTTCTTCCAGAATCTCGAGGTAAACTGAGTTCCTCGATCCGATACGATGTTCTTGGGGACTCCATGCAAACTAACGATTCTAGCGATGTACAACTCTGCTAGCTTCGAACTCTGATATGTGGTCTTGACAGGTAAGAAATGGGCGACTTTGGACAATCTGTCCACTATGACCCAGATAGAGTCATTTCCCCTACTAGAAGTAGGCAGTCCAGTGATAAAGTCCATTCCAACGGAATCCCATTTCCATTCCGGAATCTGCAATAGTTGCAACAACCCAGCGGGTCTTTGATGTCCGGCCTTGACTCGCTGACAAATATCACACTTGGCGATATAGCTTCCGATTTCTCTCTTCATCTTATGCCACCAAAATTGCTCTTTCAAATCTTGATACATCTTAGTTCCTCCGGGATGGATAGAATAAAGAGTATCATGAGCCTCCTTCAAAATAACTTCTTTCAACTCAGACCCATCTCTTGGGTACAAAAAGCGTCCTTGTAAACTCAAAACCTTCTTCTTTTTTTTTTTGGTGAATCCGCATTTGCCACTGATCGCTGACTTGATTCCGTCAATAATACATTTTCATACCTCTTCCGCCTTCTAACTCGGATCATCAGTGGGTTACGGTAGTAGCCAAAAATCCTTCACTCACTAATTCCATCTCAAGATCTTCCATCTCTTTGTGCAGACTTGGTTGCTCCTTCCAAATCATGGAGTTCAAGCGCATGGCAATCTGAAGGGCATCATCTACTACGCGTTGGCTTTACGCTATTTTACTGTGATAGTGAATGTCCAGATCGTAATCCTTGATTAGTTCAATCCACCTTCTCTGTCTCATATTCAGCTCCTTCTGAGTGAATATATACTTCAGGCTCTTGTGATCCGTATAGATCTCACAACGGTTTCCCATCAGGTAATGTCTCCATGTTTTCAGGGCTAGAACTACGGCTGCAAGTTCGAGGTCATGGGTTCGGTAATTTTGCTCGTGCTGCTTCAGTTGTCGAGATAGATAAGATATAACTTTGCCTTCTTGCATTATCACACATCCGAGACTGATCTTGGATGCATCACAATACACATCGAAGGGCTTCGTGATATCTGGCATGATCAAGATTGGGGCTGAAATCAATCTCCTCTTGAGTTCTTGAAAACTCGCTTCACATTTGTCGGTCCATTCAAATTTCTTGTCCTTCTTCAGCAATTGGGTCATGGGTCTGGCGATACTAGATAATACTTCTACGAATTTGCGGTAATATCCCGCCAATCCGAGAAATGCACGAACTTGGGTTTGAGTGGTTGGGGCTTGCCAATCTTCTACATCTTTCACTTTTGCAGGGCCAACGGCAATTCCTCCGGCTGATACAATGTGACCGAGGAATCCTACCTCCTGTAACCAGAATTCACATTTGCTAAACTTTGCATACAACTGATGCTCTCTAAGGGTTCCAGGAATGGTCCTTAGGTGTAGCTCATGTTCTTCTTCTGATTTGGAATAAATCAGAATGTCATCGATGAAAAGAACAACAAACTTATCCAGGAAGTCCATAAAAATCTTATTCATGAGATTCATGAAATAAGCGGGGGCATTGGTTAGTCCGAAAGACATGACTGTATACTCGTACAATCCATATCTGGTGGTAAAGGCAGTCTTTGGAATATCCTCTGCACGAATTTTGAGTTGGTGATAGCCAGTTCTAAGATCAATCTTAGAAAACACTTTGGCACCGGTCAACTAATCAAACAAATCTTCTATCTTGGGCAAGGGGTACTTGTTCTTGATAGTGACATCATTCAATTTTCGATAATCCGTACACAAACGGTTACCTCCATCCTTCTTGTCCACAAACAAGACAGGTGACCTCCAAGGTGACGCACTTGGTTGAATCAATCCAATTTCCAGCATGGAATCCAGTTGCTTCTTGATTCTCATGAGCTCCGACGGTTCATACTATATGGTCTCTGGGCTATGGGTCCGGTTCTAGGAATTAGTTCGATGATAAACTCGATATCCTGATCTGGGGGCATACCGGGAAAAACATCTGGAAATACATCGGGGTATTCACAGACTATCTGGACTTGGTCAATGGTAGGTTGGGCTATACTCTTGTTGCATTTGAATTGGCGAGGTAAGGTTTCAGATATATGCTCGACTGATATTCCGCGGATCGTCATGGTTATGGCTTTCTTGGCACAGTCAATCAATCCTTTATGTTTGGACATCCAATCCATTCCTAGTACTACTTCCAAACCTTTAGTTCCGAGTACTATCAGATTTGCATAAAAATCTATGCCATGGATTCGTTTAGGGACGGCTTTGCAAATTTGCCTAGCCTTGGTGGTTGATTCGGGAATTTGAACAATCATTACATGCTTCAGTTTGGTTGGTTGAATTTTACTAGTGCATGCAAATTCTTCGGTGACAAATGAATGCGATGCACCAGAATCAAACAACACTCTTGCAAGTACTGAATTAACAGAAAACATACCCAGCACGACGTTTGGCGCTTCCTGAGCTTCTTCAGCATGCATGAGAAAAAGACGGCCGTTGCGGTTGAGTGAATTCCCTGGGGCAACTCTTCTTCCTGGTTGAACACGACGCTGCTGCTGAGCTGGGGCATTGGCATTGGGGTATGTAGCATTCTTATTGTTGGGGCACTCGTTGGAATAGTGGCCTTTATTTCCATAGTCATAACAGGTCACTTGCGACTTGTCCTTGGCTGCTACAGGCACATCATTGCTTCCAGTTCTCGGGGCAGTGTTGGTGTTGGCGGTAGCATTGTTGTTGTTGAACTTGGGTGGGGCACGGTTGAAATTTCTAGCGTTGCCGGGGTTGTTGTGATTTCCTCCGAGCCTAGGGTTTCCACGGTTGGGATAGGTTGGACGGTTCATCGGGGGTCTGTTGGTTCTTGGGGCAAATCCTGGAGATGGGTTGGGGCGATAGTTTGGGGTCGGATGGGTTCCTGGCTGATGCATCATGCGATGCTTGCGGTTCTCATTGGCTTGGTTGATCTTTCCTTCCATCTGGATAGCAGAGTCGACAAGGGCTTCAATATCAGCAAAGGGGATATTGACTAACACAGTCTGCATCTCATCATGCAGACCATTCAGGAATCTTTCTTTCTTCTTGGCTTCGGTGTCGATCTCATCCGGGGCATACCTAGCTAATGACAAAAATTTGTCACGGTATTCCACTACAGTCATCCTTCCTTGCTTCAGCTCTCTGAACTCGTCTCTCATTCTCTTGATCAAACCTGGTGGCACATGGGTTCTGCTAAACTTGACCTTGAGATCCTCCCAGGTCATCATCTGGCCTCCGGTCATTGCACGAACACTGTTCCACCATGCCCTGGCATCTCCAGCTAGATAGTGGGTGGCGAACAGAACTTTCTCGTTGGCTTCCACTCCGGAGACTTCTAAGTTATTTTCCATGGTTTGCAGCCAATCATCGGCGTCTAGGGGTTCTTCTGACTTAGTGAAAACAGGTGGGTTGGTATTCTGGAAGTTCTTGAACTTAGATCCATGGTTGTCCTGATTTCCGTGGCCTTGGTTGTTGTGGGCAAGCTGGGCTATCTGCTGAAGTGTGGCTAGGTTGTCTTGAAGTTCGGCTCTTTCAGCTTCGCGGTCAGAAGTCAACATTTGCAGAATCTGCAACATCGGATCCGGGGATGAACCACTTCCTCCACGTGGCATCTGAATATTGAGATAGATCATGAGAAAAGAGGGAAATTTTCTAAAGTTTTGGGTCTTTGAATTTTTTTTAAAGTTTGACTCAGATTTTCTAGCAACTTGCTTTTTCATTCATTCATTCAGTCATAGCACCCGATACAACACACACCACAACAAAGAAAAACATATGGTTTTAAGAACCATTCTGGAAACTACGATACAGTGGGACCGAATACTACTCACTACGCTAGTGCTCAAGTGCTACTACTCCTCGGAATCTGTGGCCTCATCATCCTCATCATCATCGATGAAGGCGAAATCGTCCTCATCGGTGAAGAAATCCATAGCCTGATCCTCCAGAAAATCATCGTCATCGCTGAGATAGGAGTAGGGGTCTCCACGAAGATCCTCTCCGGCATTCTCCCTTTCCTCCAACTGCATGTCTCTCTCGTGGATGGTCTCCTCCAAATATGAGATGCGGTGGTGAAGACGGGCAATAATGCGCTCCTTCTTGTCGAGCTGACGGTGGCGAGACTTGCGATCCTTTGCTAGCATGGCGATGGTTTGGTCCTTCGTCTTGATGATGGCAGACTTGTGGTTGCAGTAGTCACGACAGTTGTCCAACTCCTGCTGACGATCGTACATCATGAAGCTAAGGTGGTCCAATTGAGTCTTCAGCTCGGGGTGGTATGGGGCTTCCAGTGGTTATCCATTTGCATCACGCCTTGGGAAAAACTCAAAGCGAGTTCCCTTAATATGATTGATGCTCTGCCCACACGGACGAGAAAGAGCTTCCTGCATTGCTCTGGCAAGTCCATTGAGCCAGTTGTTTTCCCCCAAGGTAAACTGAATTCCCTCCGCAGTGGGAGGTTCAATCTTTCCTCGGAGACTTGCAACAATTAGCCACTGCAGGTCTTCTCCTCCTTGATCATTGAGCTGAGCTCCAAAGACCTCGGGGTGCGGACACTCTAGAAGCTTCGAAAGCTGGTCCAAATCCCTCTCAAAGATAAGGTCTCCTCCATTCCCCAACTGATAAAACTTGCTGTACTTCACGTCCATCTATAAGAATATAGGATGAGTAAGTTAGTAGAGTGATCAAGTGTGTCAAAATTTTATGTATTTACAAGAGTTTTTGAGGAACATGAATTTTCATGAAAGAATCAAAGGGATAAGAATGAGAATAAGTTTTTGTAAATATTTGTTTTCTTTGGTTTTGGAAACTAAGTTTTTGATTCAAACGTCCAATCTAACTAGGGTCTCCTATGGTCAGGATGGCTCTGATACCAACTTGTCAACACCCGGATTTTTAATCCCAGATGCCTGTTATGCCATACCTCGCAATCCCAGGATTACCATTTTTGCGAGACATAACAGAATTGGATACCATAGTACATCATCCATTATAAACCGTACATAAGTTCCTACAAAAATAGGGATCTCATGATCCAGTTCTTAATACAACATCAAGCAGCGGAATACGTAATAATAACGGTAGCGTAGGTGAAGCTCCATCTTCGGGGTCACAGGCAATGCTGACGATGGGAGATGATCCTAGTTGTCGTAACCTTCCTGGGGTCCATCCTCCAGGTACTCCTCTTCATATTCTGGCCATGGGAATAGCCAGGGACAAAGCCATGAGTACTCTTTAAGTACTCGCAAACTAATACTAACAAGTGAGAGGGTTTTTTGATAATAGGACACTAGGCTCTAGGGTTGTTTTGCAAAAGCCAAATTTATCTCTACTAAGTTCAGAAGCAACAAATGCTAGTTGAAGTTTTATAACACCTAAATGGGAACTTGTAATTCAGATCACAACCCTGTTGTGGTCAAGTCAAAGTCTCAATTCATTTCACAAGTCATTTTGAAAAGTCGACGGGGAACAAAGATGGCCACTCCAACTGTCCATAATCATGACGCGGCTATTCGAATAGTTTGACACTCTGCAGAGATTATACACTTTCACCACAACATTCGATACATCCGTCAGGAACAAATCCTGAATTCACCATACTCAGTATGCGGATAAACAATCCTAACCTTTCAATTACACGCCCTAGTATAAGCACCTCTCCTGTGAGTTTTGCCTCCCAACCATGACCAACTGTCATCTTGGGTACTGCACAGGTGGACAATCTTCACAAGGTAGCCTCAGCTCAGACTTTGGCCGTGAGGGAACTAATACTAAGGTATATAAGTTTCCAGTCAAGCCCTACCCAATCTTCGGGTATTGTGGTTGTACGATAAAATTGGAATGGTATCGCATCCAAACAACCATCAGTTTTATAAAGGGCTAAGGCTCATGCCTCAACATTTTCATCACCAAAATCATCAGGTGTTCGGAAACACATGTCCAAAACATTTCAATAGAATGATCCATCATTCCAAGGTTTTCATAACCATTTTTCCACCAAGTATTCCCATCTAAAGTTGATCAAGTTTTATGCTTAGCACTAGCATCTACAAGTGGGGGTGAGTACTAATGAGGGGTGGTACACTAGTCGGGTTTTGACTAAGTTCAATCTCATGCCTTAAGATGACATCAAGACTATCTAGCTTAGGCCAAATTTTATGCTCTTTATGCAACCTTCACATATCTTTCTAGTATCTGCCATTCACTTAGGTAAAATCTAGGTAAGAGCTTTGATAAAGAAATAAGGTATAAAGCTTGTAGGTAAAACTAGGAATGGTTTATCAAGTGGTTATGATCATATATGCTTAAGGCATATAGTTGGCATGGTAACAAGCAAGTATTGGCTTGCATCAATATCAGTATAAGCTTGCTAAATTGTAAGTGTTAGCTTGCACATTCAACTAGTAGTATTAGTCTTGCATTGTTCAACTTGATTAGTAAAGCTTTCCTTGTGCAGAGCAGTGGTTGAAGTTCTCCTCGGCTTCTTCTTAGTAGTATCCTCCTTCCTCCTCGTATCCTTGGTCGGTACTAGCGTCAATGAATAAATACGAGGTAGACAATCACCAAACAATACTTAATTACTTGCAATCATCACACACAAGTGTCCTATAGATGATCTAACATCATCACTAACATTACAAGATTTAGGCTTGGTTTAATTCCTTTTATTTTTAGAAAAGTAATTTCTACTCATTGAAAAACTACTTAAGATTTAATATTCTCCAAACCAAACATGGGATCATGTTGACACATGTCATCACCACATATTTTAGTCCATGGGAATATGATTTAAAGTGGTGTCACAATTTAATAAGGTTTTACCCTTTTATTTTAATTAAATAAAGTGACTAGAAATGCCTATGGGGCATTCTTTTATTACTTGAACATTATTTCTGCAAGTAAACCTATATATTTTTATATATTCTGAAAGGTATGGTTAAATGTGATTTTTGAGAGTTGGAATCAACTCAAAAGATATTATGGTTTAAATTTTAAAAATGTTTGAATACAGAAAAGCTTCTGCCTTGTTATTTTTACCATGGGCGATCTATAGATCGAAATGACTTGAATCCAACGGTCTTGGATTCAGCATTCCCAAACCTTTCCAACAAAATTAGTTTCATTCAATTTGGTGCACTGAATCGATCTGGGTTAATTTTTGAAGTTGGGTACAGAAGTGAGTTTGAAATAAAAATGGAAAAGGTTTAATTAAAATAACTGGGCTGCGCGGGAAAAGTTAACGGGCCGGCCTGGTAAGCGTAGCGCTTCCGCGGGCTGCTTAAGTGGGTGTCCCCACTCGTCAGTGAGACAGGGGGTGCAAAGCGGTACGGGGCAACGTGGTGCGTTCGATCTGATTCTAATCCAACGGCTGAGAGTCATCGTCGACGTTGAGCAACGCCGGCAAGACAGAAACCTAGTGCGGCCAGTGGGGGTTGCTGGGGGCTCACTGGGGTGCAGGCGAGGGTCGGCGAGGCGGGCGAACGACGAAGTCAACGACGGTGAATCTCCTGGTACCGGTGGCTCCTCCTGGGGCGACTCCAATCGCTGGCTCCCTTCTTCTCCAGAGGCGGCGGGCTCCAGTGAAATTCCGGCGAAGTGTTGCTCGCCTTGCTCCGGGAACGGTGTGGCAAGATCAGTGATGGGAGGGGAGTAGAATGGTGTGAAGAATTCGAGTGGGGGTGGCCTCTATTTATAGTCGAGCAAGGGGACCGACGGGGCGCACGGTGAGCTCGTCGGGGGCGATGGTACAAGCGGCTATTGGCATGGGAAAAGGTAGGGGCGGTGTTCCCTGGCGATGCTCAACGACATGGTTTCGAGGCGTGGGGCAGTGCGGCTTGGTCTGGAACACGCGACGCTCTGCGCGGCAGAGGCGGCGTCTTAGAGGCGGCAGAGAGCGGTGGCTGTGCGTCACGGGGCGGCGAACAGGGATGTCTGGCGGTCTCCTGGGTCGGTGGTGATCGTATATGCACGCGGCGAGGGCGGCGCGCGGTCTGTGGGGTTCGGTCGAGGGTGGCGCTCTGGCGCATGCTCGGCATGGTCGCTGGCGGTCTGGGCGCGGTCCATGCGTGTGGTCTAGTGGCTGGCAGGGTTCGAGCGCTAGACAGGGAGTGGCGGTGGACGGTGGGCTGCCTCCCAGACAAGGTTGGCACGGCTTAATCTTCTCCTAGCTTGCTGTCTCCACTGGGGTGGCATGGGTGTGCTCGGCTGTTCACCATTGATGGCAATTCCAAGCTTACAGTGGGGCTAGTGCTTGGTTTAACTTGCTAGATGATCTACTGAGATGGTTGTGAGATAGTGAGGGAACAAGTTAGGCTTCAATCACTGCTCACTATAGTGTTTAGATTTTGTATGATTTGTGTCTGCAACCTGTTTGATGAAATGGCCGCATAAATTCAAGTTTTGAATTTTGAAAAGATTTTTTGTGGGTGTGCTAGGTTGGTGCTGGTGAGTCTGCAGATGCTTGGGTTTTGAAAGTTGAGCTTGTTTGAGTGGTTTTTGAAAAAGTGGGATCTTCTCATATGATAAAGATTTAATTTTGAATTGTCATTTAAACTATGCATTTGAAAGTTTCTGGATGATCACAAAGTGGGCCTTGATACTTTGTTATGAGTACATTCAAGGGGTGCAAAGATCCAAAAAAGTTTTTGTTAGGTTCTGAAAGTTTGAGACAGCTAAAGTAGGCATGGGAGTTAAATTGGTCAAAGTGACCATTCCTTTATTTTATTTGTTTTGATTTATTTGTCTTTAGGAAAAGTTTGGGAAATGTTTAGGTGATGTTTATTTCACCTAAGCATCCATTTACAAGCAATGGAACACATAAACAAGGTGGTTCAAAAGAATTCAAAATGAAATGCATACACATATGCATGCTTTCAAAATTTTATTTAGAAAAGTTTTTGTTAACCCTAATTTTGATGATTAGAGTTTGATGATTTAAGTTTAGTATTTTTGGGATGTTACAATTGGAAAGTGAGAGTGTGAGGGCAAATACAAAAGTTAACATAGTAGTATAGAAAGGGAGAAAAAGAATAAAAAAAGATAGAAAAAAAGCAAAAAAAAAAATAAAGATACGTAGTCTCCCAATACAAAGAGAGTATCAAGTTTGTAAGCAAAAAGAGAGAGAAAAAGCGCGACCAAGGCAAGTGCACAAATCCGTTGCTTAATCATCTTTTGTCAAATGAGTTGTGGTCTCTCCTTGCGTTGGTACGACACCGAGCGTAGTCTATGTTAGAACATTTTGTGCTCATTTTCATAGTCGTGCTAACCCCATTCATCTCCACGTGTGTGTTCCCTCATGTTTTTGTAGATCATATCCTTTTTGCTTTTGATATTGGTGCTTTAACACCTAGAACAATAACCTTTTTCTTGGATCATTTCGTTTGGTTTTCCACAATCCTAACCTTCCACCAAAAGCTTTTGAGAGTTGTAGTTTCCTTATGTGTGAGTTTCTTTGCGATTTCACTTTGCAAGCTCTTAGTTCTCTTGTGTGGCAATTGGTTTGATACAATCTCCAAGGTGAGGTAAAAGGCTAACCCTCCACATATTCTCCTCCATATATAATCCTTGTTGGCTTTGCATCATGGATAGGAACAGTGAGACGTCCCAGCCAACTAACTCCACCTCAAGAGGAATACGCACAATACATGACAAGGTTGGATCATTGGAAGATCCGAGGAGAATTCAATTACCATTGTGACTCCCTTGAGCAACGCCAAGACGAACAATTTAGCAAAACCCGAGTGGAGTTCAAGAGCATCGACAGCCGCTTAGAGGAGGTCCGAGGACAAATGCATGCCATGCAACACAACCTCGGCCATCAAAATGAAGCTCTTCATCGCGCACTCACCGCAACGGATGAAAAGCTTCAACGTCTCATTGATGGGTTGGCAAGGCAGCGATCTCGCACCTCAAGCTCATCACGACACTCCTCAAGTGAATCAAGCTCTTCACGCCATCACGCTTCAAGGCACAATGAAGGATCCGTACTTCACTCCAGGAGTTCTTCTCGAGCGGTACCATCTCCGTGACACGCCTCAATGTCAAGCTATGATGGTGACCTCTCCGCAAGACCTCCAAGAAGTGAAGCGCACCGTCCACAACCAAGGGCACTAGTGATCCAACAAGAGCAACCTCAAGTGGAACCCCAAGCTCCTCGTCAAAGACACATTCCTTCAACAACAAGTGAAGCCTCCGAATTGGACGAACAAGATCGCCGTCGACGTGAAGCACTCGAAGACCCACCAAGGCATCATCATCGACATGAATGTCAGCGTCGAAAACATGATCACCATGATGAGCCTCCACCACATAATGAAGAAAGAGAGCGGCCCATTGCACATGCGACACGCCATCCTCCTCGCCACATGGCTCAAGACAATGCTTGTCGTCATGATGGCCAAGGGACAAACCAACCTCGTGAGGACCAAGCGCCTCCTCCTCGTCAATAACCGCGCCAAGAACAAGAGCAATCTCCCCAAGCTCGTCATGAGGAACAAGTTCCACCACCAAATGCGGCACCACCAAATCCGCAAGGGCATCACCACAATCACCAAGCAAGACGTGAGAGCTCGAATGATGAAGTTGGCCACCAACATCATGGCAACCGCCGATGCCAGAACCGCAATGAAGAGGAAACTTTCGGCAAGCTCAAATTCATCATGCCCAAGTTCACCGGTTCCAATGAACCCGAAGAATATCTTTCGTGGGAACTCAAGGTTGACAAGATCTTCCGCATGCACAACTATAGCAATGAGAAGATGATGGCCATGGCGTCCCTAGAGTTTGATGACTATGCCAACCTTTGGTGGGAACAAATCCAACTCGCTCATGAAGAAAAACAAGAGCCTCCAATCACCACTTGGCAAGATATGAAGGCTCATATGATACCCTGCTTTGTTCCTTCGCACTACACGCGTGACCTTTTCAACAAGCTTCAAACGCTTAGTCAAGGAACAAAGACCGTGGAAGAGTACTTCAAGCAAATGGAGCTCAACATGATCCATGCCAACATTGAAGAGCGTGATGAACAAACAATGGCACGTTTCCTCAATGGCTTGAACCATCCAATCAAGCGCATCACCGAGTTCCGAAAGTACAACAACATGGTTAAGCATGTGCACATAGAAAAAGCTTAACGTCAAGTTCAAGACGACATGAAGTACAACAAGCCAAAGACGTACTTCACCTACAAGCAAGCGCCAACCACTACATCAACAACCCCAAATGGAAGCTCATCAAGTACCACCAAGCTTCCCTTCAAGCCAACAATTCCTCAAGGAAAACCGTCCCCAAGTGGCATATACACAAAGGATGATCAACAATACAATGGTGAATGCTAAAAGTGTGGAGGAAAAGGACACAAGTCGGCCACATGTGGAAACAAGAAAGTTTTGTTCATCCATGACAATGGCGATGAATAATACTTGAGTGAAGATGAGTTTGATGCAAGGGTCAAGGAAGCTTTGGCAAGGTAACATTTGGAAGATGACCAAGAACTACTTGTGTGTGAGCATGATGCAAGTACATCGCTTGTTGTCACAAGGGTCTTAACTACTCAAGCCCATGAGCATGAAGACCAAAGATCCAACATCTTTCAAACTCGTGCCGGTATAAATGGGAAATCCATCAAAGTTGTCATCGATGGAGGGAGTTGCCACAATCTTGCAAGCACGGAGTTGTGTGAAAAGCTCAACCTAAACCTCCATCCACACAAGCACCCTTACCATATACAATGGCTAAGTGACCAAGGGTCCGTGAAGATCAAGCACACCGTCTCGGTAACATTCTCAATTGGACCATGCAAGGACACGGTGGAGTGTGATGTGGTCCCCATGACGGTTTGCATATGTTGCTAGGAAGGCCTTGGAAATATGATAAGCGCGATTTACATGATGGTCACACAAACACTTATACTTTCAAGTGGCTTGACAAGACATGTATTTTGCAACCAATGACTCCTACCCAAATAATTGAGGATAATGCAAAGGCTATAGCGAGGGCGCAAAACAAAAAACCATCTTGTGAGAAGAGCGGTGAGCGAGAGAACCACAATATAGTGAGCAAGAGCCACAAGCCAAACTCGAGTGGAAAAACTAAGAGTGTTCTTCTTGCCACCAAAAGTGAGATGAGAGAAGTGCGGAATGACCCATCCATCTTGCACTGTGTCCTTATATGCAAGGGACTAGCGCAAGGAACTAATGACTTGACAAATGTTCCTCCTTCTTTGATGACTATTTTGCAGGATTTCCAAGATGTGTTCCCCGAAGAGCTTCCTCGTGGACTACCCCCTCTTCGTGGAATCGAGCACCGCATCAACCTCATACCCGGGCACCTCTCCCAAACTGCACTGCATATCGCACAAACCCAGAAGAGATGAAGGAGATAGAATGACAAATCAACCAACTCGTCTCCAAAGGTTTGATCCAAGTAAGCACTAGCCCAAGCGCGGTACCCGTGATTCTTGTCCCAAAGACGGATGATACGTTGCGGTTATGCATGGACTGTCATCCAATCAATGCTATCACCGTGCGTTATCGGGATCCTATACCGCGTCTTGATTGCATGCTTGATGAGTTGTGTGGAGCCACTGTATTTTCAAAAATTGATCTTCTTAGTGGGTACCATCAAATACGCATGGCAGAGGGTGATGAGTAGAAAACCGCCTTGAAACCAAACTTGGTCTCTATGAATAGTTGGTTATGCCGTTTGGCTTATATAATGCCCCATCCACCTTCATGCGCCTTATGAACCATATTTTGAGATCTCTCATTAGAAAGAATGTCGTTGTTTACTTTGATGATATTCTTGTCTATAGCAAGTCACTAGAGGAGCATGTTACTCATGTTAAGGAGGTGCTACAAATCCTTCGTCATGAAAAACTCTATGCTAATCTCCCAAAGTGTACTTTTGCAAAAGACAAACTGATTTTCCTTGGATTTGTTGTTTCTTCTAATGGAATTGAAGTGGATGTCTCAAAAGTTAAGGACATACGAGATTGGCCCATTCCTACCAATGTTAGTGAACTTCATAGTTTTCATGGGTTGGCCAGGTTCTACCGTCGCTTTGTGAAAGACTTTTCTACAATTGCTTTCCCTATCAATGAGTTGACCAAGAAAAATGTAACATTCGTTTGGGGCAAAGCACAACAAAATGCATTTGATGAGCTCAAAAAGAGGCTCACCGAAGCACCACTCCTTGCTTTACCGGATTTCACAAAAAAATTGAGATCGAGTGTGACACTAGTGGTATTGGTATTGTAGGCGTCCTTATGCAAAATGGGCGTCCTATTGCATACCATAGTGATAAACTTGATGGCGCGCGCCTTAACTATCCAATTTATGACAAAGAGATTTTAGCCTTAGTTCGTGTCCTTCAAGTGTGGAAACACTAGCTTTGGCCCAAAGATTTTATCATACATTCCGACCATGAGGCATTGGAATATCGTAAGGGTCAAGGCAATTTGAGTAAAAGGCATGCCAAGTGGGTTGAGTTCATGGAGTCTTTTCCTTACATTGTCAAGTACAAGAAGGGAAAAGAAAATATATTAGCGGACGCCTTGTCTCACAAAAATACTAGCCTTATTACACGCCTCGAAGTAAATGTGTTGGGACTTAATGACATCAAACCATTGTATGATTCTGACCCATCCTTTAGACCAATTTTCGAAAAGTTTTCAATAGACAAAGGGGTTGATGATTTCTATTTGCATAAGGGTTTCCTATTTAAACAAAACAAGCTTTGCATTCCGAAGTCGTCTCTCCAAATTTTACTTCTTCAAGAGTCCCATGGTGGAGGCCTTATAGGTCAATTTGTCCATGACAAGACATATGACATGCTCTCCACTCACTACTATTGGCCAAGATGAAGCGCGATGTGGAGCGCCATGTCCAACGATGCACTACATGTGTCCAAGTTAAGTCTAAGTATAACCCTTTTGGTCTTTATATGCCATTTCCTATTCCTCATGCACTTTGGTTGGACATTAGCATGGACTTTGTGTTAGGCTTGCATAGGTCTAGACATGTTCATGATTCTATATTTGTTGTAGTGGATCGTTTTTCAAAAATGGCACACTTCATTCCGTGCCATAAGACCGATGATGCTTCACATGTCGCAAATCTGTTTTTCAGGGAAATAATCCGCCTTCATGGAGTACCACGAAAAATCGTCTCCAGACACGATGTCAAATTCATGAGCTACTTTTGGAAGACACTCATGGCCAAGCTCGTCATCAAGCTCCTATTCTTGTCCTCCTCGCATCCTCAAACAGATGGCCAAACCAAGGTCGTCAACCGAAGCCTTGGAATGCTACTCTGCTTGTTGATCAAGAAGAACCTTAAAGATTGGGAAGAATGCATTCCCCACGCCGAATTCGCCTACAATCGCGCCAAGCACTCAACCCCCTTGAAGAGCCCGTTCATGATCGTCTATGGATTCGAGCCCCTCACCGCGCTCGACATACTACCTCTTCCTCTCCACGAGCGCACCAACATGGACGTCGACAAGCGTGCCCAAGCAATGAATAAACTCCGTGAAGAGACCAGAGCTACGATCGAGCAACAAGTGCTCCGCCAAGCATCAAGGCTAAACAAGAACAAGAAAGAGATGATCTTCGAAGAGGGCGACCTTGTGTGGATACACTTGAGTAAAGAACGCTTCCCCAAGGATCACGATTCAAGCTCAATCCTCAAGAGGATCAATAACAACGCCTACATCATCGACATCCCAACATCAAAGTACCTTTTGAGCCCGACGTTCAATGTCAAAGACCTCTGATCATTCCATGGAGAAGATGACGTTGAGAAGGTTGAAGATTCGAGGACGACTCTTTCCCAAGGGGGGAGTGATGCAGCCCGTCCTACGATTACGACTACATCTACTCCTACTAGTCCCCAAAGTGGACCAATGACCCGCGCTCGAGCCAAAATCCTACAAGATAAGGTTAACTCGCTCCTTTTCCTCGTGTGATTTCGATACGCCCTTGGATGGCTTGCTACTTCATACGCCGCCTCTATGCATCCTCAGGTATGAAGGAAAGGACCAATGGAACGGAACAACCACGACGGAAGTGACCGACAGCTGTCTGGTCCTAGTGGTACTACCAGACCACAACACCGGTACTACCGGACCAGCGGTACTACCGGGCCGCTGCTACCGCACTTACCAGAAGGTGCCCGACGAACCCCAGGGCACCCAGCGGCACTACCGGTCGTCGGAACCGGTACTACCGGCCAGCGGTACTACCGCCCCTACTACCGCACGCTCCAGAAGGATGCCACTAAAGCCCCAAGTCCACAAGCGGTACTATCGAATACCTAGAGCGCTACTACCGGAGATGTCCGATACTACCGGCAGCATAGTGCGTTACTACCGACCCGTCCAGCACCTGCACGCACCAGCTCGGCCCAACGCCTGAAACCTTTACTACACTTTCCCGTTTTGTTCCCAAACTACCCATGTTTATGTGGCTGGCCTATAAATAGCCCCCACTCTCCATTGTAATGTTCACACTTGGATAATTTTAATTGAAGACACCCCTTGAGGATGTATCAATTGCTAGTCTCATGCTCCTTGACAAGGAGCACCAATTATCCCCCACCTCTTGGATTTTGCCTCGTGCATTCAAGTTGTACAAGTCCTTGGAGTCGGTGTCTTGTCTCCAAGTAGTCAAGATCACATCAAGCCTCTCACCCCCGTTGTTGGCCGTGGGAGAGGGTCTTGCCCAATGCCGATCCTAGGGATTGTGTTGGACCGGTTGCCACCAGCGTGAGCTACCGGCTTGTATTGTGTCTTCGTGTGCGTGCGTGCGTTTGTCGAGTTCTTCACGTGTGAGTTCGTGGATTTCATCCTGCATCCTCCTCCCACTCGCATTCACCTCGAGTTCCACAGGAAGTCATGCAAGATCGGGAACCCCAAGGGGTCAACCCTAACACATTCCCACGACAGTGGCGCCCACCATGGGGCCTAGCCGGTCAGGCATGTGTTCTGCGGCGAGACCTTACTTTCCCATCAACCGGACGATCGCCACCGGCCGGATGATCACCATCGGCGAGATCCTCCAGATCTTGCTCAACAGCTACATCCCGACGTCACGCACAACATCATCATGCCGGACGTCACGATCAGCCTCTTTGTCGGCTTCACCAACATCATCATCTCGGAGGACTCGGCGCTCATCGCCGAGTCTCCACCACGCGATAGGCTCTCTGAGAGCCAGGTCCGCACCATCCACCGCCTCGCCTCCGAGTACGACTCGGCCAACAGCAACATGGCCGAGACCAATAAGGCCACAGACGACGTGGCCCTCCACGACGACGCCGACTCGGTGACCCCAGCTTCAGTCACCGAATCCATTGTCGCCGTGTCACCGGTAGGCTCCACCACCAAAGTCTCCAATGTTGGGGATTCAAGGATCCATCCATACTTGGGATCTTTTACTCCGACTCCGGCGATCTCTACGCCGAATCTAGTCGCTTCATCGCGACCTACATGGCGAGCGGCGCGAGTGCCCTGCCAGACCCCTTCTCAACAGTGATCCCGCCAACCGCGATGGCGGGGGAAGTCGAGGAAGCCCGCCTGCGCCTAGAGGAGGCAGTGCGCAAGGAACAAGCCGAGAGCGAAAAAATTCGCCTCGAGCAAGCGACGACGCAGGAGCTATTGCTCTACCACTAGCGCCACATCGGGACGCGCCTGAACCCCACCGTTCAGGGACGCGCCCTAAACTTCGACAATAACAATGACCCTGCTCGCATGGCCGATCGCGCGATCTACGTGAACGCGCCGCCAGGCTTCAGCGCTCAGCCACCAGCAGGCGCACCAGCGAGTGGAGCTCCCCCACCGCCACCAGGCCGCGTGCCCCCTCCCAACCTGCCGAGATTCCTCATCTCTCCGCAAGAGAGGGACGCGAACGGCCTCCCTCTATACTCCACCCCGATGGACAATTTCATTGCGGGACAAGCAGCAGTCGCCCACCTCAACATCACAGGGGAGGGCGCGCTGCAAATCCAGTATGCCAAGGCCCTATTCGCCAAGGCCATCGAGCAGCAAGTCGCAGGAGCCGAGTCGCGGGGTCGCATGTACTCCCGCTCCTCCGGAAGCAGGGCAACCTCGAGCGGCCGCCCATCGATAGCAAACACCCTCAACTGCCTGCCCCCGAGCCCCTGTAGCACCAGTCATGGATCACACATACAGCGCTCTCCACCAACGACCCGCGGCTGCTGAACAACACGGTCGTCACCAACGGGCAGCCGGTTGATGCGCCGACCCACATCATCAAAAACTAGAGCTAACGCGCATGCCAGCCCAACGACCTGAGGTACACCCTCACCAACCACAACGATGGCGAGCCAAGGGGCTCGCTCAGTCGAGTCGGCCCGTAGTGCTTCACACTGATGATCCGAGGCGAAAAGTACCCTGCAAACTTCAAAGCGCCGAAGGAGATTGAGAAATACGATCCCACATATGATCCACACCAACCTCCTCGCCAGTCGCTACCTCCCCCTGATGATGGAGGGAGCGACTCGGAAATGGATCAACACCCTCCCCGCGGATAGCTGATGACCCACAAGTATAGGGGATCGCAATAGTCTTCGCGGGTAGTATTACCCAATTTATTGATTCGACACAAGGGGAGCCAAAGAATAATTTCAAGCCTTAACAACCAAGTTATCAACTCAGCTGCACCTGGAAATAGTTCTTGATCACAGAAGTTTATCAGTAGCAACAGTTTGTAGTAGCAAAGCAACAAAAGAAGATAAAACAAGAGCAACAATGAATGTGATGATGGGTGGGATTCGAGTGCGGTAGGCATAGGGATGGATGGACGGGCGTTGCATGGACGAGTCTAAACATGTAACTTCAATATCTAGGGCATTGCAGATAAATAATAAAAAGCATCCAAGTAATAAACCATCCTAGACATGTGCTCCATATATAGTCATACGTGCTCGCAATGAGAACTTGCACATCATCTTCTGTCCAGCCAGCCCATGGCAGCGGGGCCTCTAGGGAACTACTGGCAATTAAGGTGCTCCTTTTAATAGAGCACCGGAGAAAAGCAATAACTCTCGTGAACACATGTGATCCTCACACCACAGCCATCCCCTCCGGTTGTCCCAATTATTATCACTTCGGGGCCTTTGGATCCGGACAATGATATGTGTACACAACTTGCAGATAAGATCACAAATAGTACTATCATTATTATTCAATAATAAGTTCAGATATGAGATCATGGCACTTGGGCCCTAGTGACAAGCATTAAGCACAACAAGTTGCAACAAAGTCAAATATCACTAATAGAGATACTAGGCAATCCGCCCTAACAATCTTATTCGATTACAAGATAGAACTCATCCAATCCCTACCATACCCATAGTTTACAACAGAGGATTACTCACTCATGGATGAGGGAAACATCGATGGTTGATGGAGAGGTGTTGGTGATGACGATGGCGATGATCCTATCAAAATTCCCTGTCCCGACAGGGTGCCAGAACTGAGTTTCTGGATCCGAATCTTGGTTTCTGATGGTGGCGGTGGAGCGGAACTCTTTCTGGAAAAACATCGACCCCCCTCGGTTTTTAGGTCAAGGGGCAACTTATAGGCTCAAAGGGAGCCTGAGGGGGTGCCTGGTGTGGCCGCACCCCCTAGGCGCAGGGCAGGGCCCACCCACGCCTAGCAGGGGTGTGGGCCCCCCAGGCCTCCACTCAATTTCGTCTTCTGGATCCGTGGATATTTTGGTGAAATATAATTTTTGGCATATTTTTTGGAATTTTTCCTGATAGTCGATTTTCTGCACAAAAACTAGACACCAAGGTAATTCTGCCGAAAACAACGTCAGTCTGTGTTAGTTGTATCGAAATCACACAAGTTTAGAGGAGAAACAACAGAAAAATTGTTCGGGAAAGTAGATACGTCTTGGACGTATCAACTCCGCCCAAGCTTAGCTTATTGCTTGTCCTCAAGCAATTCAGTTGAAAACTGAGTGCAATAAAAGAACTTTCACGGACACATTTGCTTTATATGATGTATATATTGTCAGCACCGGAGTAGATGCTTAAACCATTCATAATAAGAAGTATGCAACTAAGTCTATGCAATAGTCATTGCAAGCTATCAAGATAAACCAACTCAATAATAATAAGTAGCATGACACATAAACATAAGCAACATTGAATGCTCATAATAAGGTATGATAGAGTGGTATCTCGCTTGCCTTTGTTTGTAGAGCACAATATAAATGCCAAGGCACCTCTGAAGTTCAAGTGAAGACTAGAAGTAAAGATATCAGAGATACAAGCATCAAAGTCATGACATAATTAACCAAGTTTTGGAACAAACACAAGAATGACAACTATGCTCTCAAGAAGGTATTCATAGAATAAGTGGTGACTCAACATGGAAGTTAAAAGGTTTTGAAAAGTTTGAAAGGCTTCCAAATACTGAAAGGAAGGTACTCACTAGCTTTGAGCTCTCATTGCCCCTATCATAGGCATCTTCATATGGTTAAGGTGAAAGTGAGGTCCAATCTGAGTTATATGCTTGACAGACCATAAACTGGAAATCCCATGTCCCTTGAGTACAAAGGCTGCTCTACTCAACTTTGGTTACCTGTAAGTTCATGTCATTGTAAATACATGCATATCATAGAGAACCGCCAACGGGGTACCCCTTGCACATGATACATGAGCTATCCCGTGATCAAAATGACAAGGCAAGTAGACAATGAGCATCTTAGCGATCTTTTTATTTACTATATGCATAGATTTTTATTGAGGATGCTTCATAGAATGCTCATTATGGTGATGCTGAAAGTTTCCACTATGATTAGGCATGGCTTAGGCTAGCGGCCCAGGCGTTTCTCTAACACAATGTATAGACTCCATGAACTCATAAGCTCCCCTTTTATTTCACACTGTCGACATCCACAAACAAAAGAGCAAACTATCAACTGGATAGGATATCCAAAAAGTGTTGAAAGCGTTCCTCGTGACAGCACGGTTCTACTAACTCCCAGCATATAATTTGCAAGCATATAACTTTCATGGACAAGTCACAATGGTTCAGGATTATTAAGTGCAAGGAATAAAGTGTGCAATCAAGTTCGTGAGAGCTTTACTAACTAAATTTCTCAAAACAGACGAACATTTTATTTGGAAGAAAACAAGGCATATAGAATATGCACTGAAATAGCAAATGATGCTAAAAGGTAGGTATGGTGGACACAATGGCAATATTGGTTTTGGAGAGTTGGATGCACAAGTAGAGCTCATACTCAGTGCAGGTGAAGGCTAGCAATAGAGAGGGAGCAACAAACGAGAGAGCAATAACTGTCATAATCATGCTTGCAACAAAATAGGAATACTTATGGCATGAAAGTGATACTAGAACTCTAAGGCGAAATAAATCATCGAGGCTTATTGATTATTGTTTAGTCATATGCATGCGTGAGCATGTGCTAAGTCGATTCACATGAAACTTCCAGAGGAGGATACCACAATATCATAACAAAATATGAATAAACAATGCAAGCAAACATTCATATGACATGCTACAAACTATTAGCAAGCTGGAGCTAATCATAGACAAGCAAGAACTACTAAGCATCCATCAGTAACATACGCCTTACAATGAACAGACTAAGCATGCTCACGATGATGAGTTATGTACAAAAATGAAAACAAATAGAGTTCGTTACCAGCCTCTTACCACACCTCGAGTTGTCTTAATATTCATTATTTCCCTTCACTTGTGTGACTTAAATAATGACATGAAACCAAAATCCACTGAGGATGTCTGAACCCTGGAAAGAACTCACAAAACCAAAGAAGAACAACAAATATTTTTGGTGTTTTCGATTTTTCAAACAAGCCAACAAAGCAAAAACAAACCAAACAAAGCAAAATCTTTTTGGATTTTTATTTTAAGACAAACTAAAGAAAATAAACAAAGAAACAAACCAAGAGAAAGAACAAAAATATTTTTGGTATTTTTGTGTTTTAAGAAAGCAGCAACAAAAACCAAAAAGGACGCAAAACAATGGATATACAAAGTACCGACCGAACATGCTAAATAGATGAGTGTGATGTCGGTATACCTCCCCCCAAGCTTAGGCTTTTGGACTAAGTGTGGCTCAATAGCGTGGGTAGTAACCCCAATCTGGTGGGTCATCATAGGAATGATCGTAGCCAGGCGCTTGCGATGAAGAAGAAGATGCACCCTAATCAAATGAGGTCTGCTGGTATGAAGACTCTCCCACGTTGGAGGGCTGAACTGAATCATCTTCGGCATCCTCCCCAACATTCTCCTCTTGTTGGGAGAGCTCCACCACTTATGTGTTAAACTCTTCCTCCATGAGCGACCATCCTTGCCTGTTATCAAAATTAAACAAAACAGGTGCAGGCAAATAAACTATTTTCTCAGTCCTACCCTTTCTCCGACCTTGCTGGGCAAAATATAATTCATACGGTAAACTTCTCACATTAGCCCCCAAGGAAACAAAACCATGATGAATCATGGATTCAAGATCAAGCCTCTCTATGGGGAACCGATAATCTGAATGGTGAGGCTCTAAACCATGGAAAGCTAGCAACCTAGAAGCAATGAGACCTCCAAAAATTCCACCCTTCTCGCGGTTGGTGGTGAGACGGTGAGCTATCAAAGCACCCATGCTATAAGATCTATTCCTATTCAAAGCAGCTGCGATAAATGCTATATCAAAAGAAGATAACTTTCTAGCAATCTTTCTAGCAAGAACACGGTTGGTAATGAAATAGGCAAAATATCTAATGGCTGGGAACTGAATGTTCCAAATTTTACCACTTTCCTTTGAGAAGTATAAACCTTGGCAAATCTCAGCATATAAATCCAAAAGTGACTTGGATCTCTCCTTGATCTTCTCACAAGATCCCCACTGAGGTACTCTAATTGCTGCATAGAAATCAGCAAAAGGCAGGTCGACAGGTATATTATATATTTTGTAATGGACCATGGGATTATATGTAGACCAAGTAAACTGGAAGTCCTACACAAATGCCATGGTTAGCTTAACATACTGAAAGGGTTCACCTTCAACAAAGTGTTCCAACCCTGCATTGGTAATCATAGTTTGGAAATCCTGGAGGATTCCCGCTGTTCTCATAAATTCCTAGCATGGATATATGGAAGGGAAGAATCCTTCCTCACGATGAACTTTCATTGGCTCAGGTACCATCAAGTCATATTGATTCAGTGGATAAGCACTCATCTTCCTTGCTGAAATTTTTAGACAAACATCAAACCAAGTGATTTCCAAGTTGATAAATGATGAGCAACTACTATAGGATCTTGCTAGAGGGATACACATGCATCAAAATGAAATCTCTAAGCATAGAACAAGCATGCAATCTCACAACCTGTTACCTATAGAAGCAAAATACTCAAGATACAATCTACCAATCACAAATCTGATTGGACAAGTGGAGGAGGCACATATCAAGGAGCAATCTCTCCAAAAATCAACAACAAAGATGGGATGATCTAGGAGATCAAAAATCACGAGCAAGAACATCAGGAACTCAAGCTTGAGAAAGTTTTCCGGTGTTTTTCGGGAGAGAGAAAGAAAATGGCTGTGAGGAGGCACCTTGGAGGGGCCCAGGTGGGCCAGACCCCCCTAGGCACCACCCATGGGCAGGCCGCGCCTACCTGGGGTGTGGGCACCTGGGGTGGACCCCTGGGTCACTCCAGGTGTCCCTCTGCCCCTTTTTTGAGGACAATTTTATTTTGAATTTTCTGGGATTTTTCGGGAAACTTTATTTTTGGCCAATTTTCATGGTATGAAAATTGATTTTCTCGCAGAAACAGTTTTTTCAGAAGAAGCAAAAGCAAACCAAAAGCCAAACTACAGAATTTCAAAGACACTCTAACAAGCAAACAACTAGCCAAACTAAATCTAACAAAAGAAAGAGCAAAGACTAGGAAGGAGAAAAGTAAAAGAAAGCAAGTATAACCACAGTGGAAAAATTATTTTGTTCATTAAAATCCTTTTGTTAACAAGGTTGATCAAGTCTTGTTACCAAAACAATCTTATACGAAACAAAACTTTGTATTCCACAAAGTGATTATGTTACCTCAAACTTGATAGCAATGGTCCCAATCATAATATTTTCAAAATTTTCTTGTGGAATGGGATAATATATTTCTCCAACCTTGATGCTCTCAATATTTTCAATAGAATTCAGGCAATAGCTCTTAGCAACCTTCTTGGGGACATAGGCAGTATGCTCTTTGTCATTAATATTGAATGTTACTTTCCCTTGATTGCAATTAATAACAGCACCTGCCGTATTAAGAAAAGGTCTCCCAAGAATAATAGACATATTATCATCTTCAGGCATCTCAAGCACAACAAAATCAGTCAAAACCAAGCAATTATGAGCCACTTGAACAGGAACATCCTCACATATACCAACAGGAATAGTAGTTGAATTATTAGCCATTTGCAAATATATATCAGTTGGTATCAACTTTTCTAGCTGGAGTCTCTTGTAGAGAGAAAAAGGCATAACACTAACTCCTGCTCCCAAATCACATAAAGCAGTTCTAACATAATTTTTCTTAATAGAGCAAGGAATAGTTGGTATACCTGGATCACCAAGTTTATTTGGAACCTTACCATTGAAGGAATAATTAGCAAGCAAAGTAGAAATCTCCTCATTAGGAATCTCCCTTTTATTAGAGACAATATCCTTCATATACTTTGAATAAGGAGGCAACTTAATAGCATCAGTCAAAGGAATTTGCAAAAATAAAGGTTTCATCCACTCACAAAACTTGTTGTAGTGTTCTTCCTCCTTTGACTTGTGTTTCTTACCTAGAAAAGGCATAGGTTTCTGGACCCAAGGTTCTCTCTCACTACCATGTTTCTTAGCAATAAAATCTTCCTTTATGTACATAGTGTTCTTAGTGTGCTTCTCAGGTTCTTCCTCACCTTCCTCCATATCAGGAGCATCATTTTTATCATTACCACTCTCAGTTTTAGCATCAGAGACAGATATACTATTAGGATCTACAGCAGGTTCAAGTGGTTCCTCAACTATTTTGTGTTTCTTTTTCTTCCTCTTACGAGGAGTACCACTACTCTCACCTTGTTGAGAATCCTGCTCAATTCTTTTAGGGTTTCCTTCAATATATAAAAGATCTTGAGTAGCTATACCACTCCTAGTTCTAATTCCATAAGCATGTTTATCTCCTGAGGCATTAACTAGCATATCATTTTGTACCTTAGCAAGTTGATCAAGTTTGGTTTGAACCATTTGAAAGTGTTTACAAAGCATTTTAATATCATTAGAAGTTCTTTCCACAATATCTTTTAACTCTTTAATAGCTCTAGAGTTTTCCAATAAATGATTCTGAACTTGTTTATTAAAATTACCTTGGTTAACAATAAATGTGTCAAGTTCCCCTAAGCATTGATCAGGAGGCTTACCATAAGGAATATCACCTTCATTAAAGTGGAGAGAGTGTACCTCAATAATAGATGAGTGGGGAATTGGCTTGCATAATTCTTCTATAGGAGGTAGATTCTTCACATCTTCATCTTTAAAACCTTTCTCCTTTAGACACTTCTTAGCTTCCTTCATCACTTCATCATTTAATGCAATAACTCCCCTCTTCTTTGGTGTTGGTGTTGAAATTGGTGCTGGCACAACTGGTTTAGGTGTAATAGGCTCAGGTGTATTTAGCTCAGTTGAAGTCCAATCATCATAATTCTTGCTTATCTTAGCCATTAGTTCTTCAGAATCTGTAGGAGTTCTTTTCCTGAAAACACAATCAGCAAAGCTATCTAGGTATGTCCTAGAATCATCTGTTAATCCATTATAACAAATATCAAGAAGCTCATTTTTAGGTAATGGACATCCAGGATGTGCATGAATCAAGGCATAGAACCTTGTCCATGACTCAGGCAATTTCTCTTCTTCTCCCTATTTAAAATCAAAAAGTCTCTGCAAAGCAGCATGTCTAGCACTGGGCGGAAAATATTTCTGGAAGAAAGAAGCAATCAAGCAATCAGGGCTATTAATGGAACCAGGAGGTAATCTATTAAACCAAGCCCTAGCTTCTCCTTTTAGTGAAAAAGGTGTTGGAGATATACCCAAGAGGCAATAATAAAGTAGGTTATTATCATATCTTCATACTTATGATAAATGTTTACATTCATGCTATAATAGTATTAACAAGGAAACCATTAATACTTGTGTGATTTGTAAACTTAATTTGAAAGTCCCTAGTATAGCCTCTATACTTCACTAGCTTGTTGGTTGATTGTTGATTGTGGTTTCCATATCATGAACATTGAGATGTTATCAACAACAAGATCATATCGTTAGGAGAATGATATGGTGGACATACTCCTATAGATAAGCGTAGCATAAAGATCAAGTCATTTCAATAGTTCAATTGCTATATGCTTTCTGATACATAGTAACCTAATTCCTTCGACCATGAGATCATGCATATCACCTTTACTGGATGGATGCTTTGATGTCATCAAACACCACACCGTAACAGGGTGGCTATAAAGGTGGCATTGAGTGTTCAGAAAGTATTGGTTGAAACACATGGATCAAGAGTGGGATTTGTCCATCCACATGACGGATAGATATTCTCTGGGCCCTCTCGGTGAAATGTCATCCAATTAGCTT
The DNA here is from genome assembly GCA_023614405.1 of Avena insularis. Taxonomy (NCBI): domain Eukaryota; kingdom Viridiplantae; phylum Streptophyta; class Magnoliopsida; order Poales; family Poaceae; genus Avena; species Avena insularis. The sequence goes on along the minus strand of CM042689.1, from coordinate 189,072,729 downwards.
GCAAGCATGTGACTTGGTCACAAGGGATCACATATCACGGAGCGAAAAGAGTACTTATCGGTAACGAGGTTGAACTAGGTATGCAGAGATACCGACGATCATAACCTCGGATAAGTAACATATCGTGAGACAAAGGGAAATTGGTATCGTATGTAAGTGGTTCATTCGATCGCAAAGTAATCGTAGAAATATGTGGGAGCCATATGAATTTCCAGATTCCTCTATTGGTTATTGTTCGGAGAAGTGTCTCGATCATGTCCGCATAATTCACGAACCGTAGGGAGACACACTTAAGGATTCGACGTTGTTTGAGTAGTTATGGTATTATGAGAAAGAGACCGAATGTTGTTCGGAGTCTCGGATGGGATCCGGGATATCACGAGGTGATCCGGAATGGTCCGGAGAATAAGATTCATATAAGGAAAGTCCCGTTTCGGAGTAGCGGAATGATTCCGGTGTTTTCATCGGGAACATTCTAGAAGGTCCCGGAATGTCCGGCACTCCGGAGGGGAAAGGGTACATGAATGTGTCATTGCATGTTGGAATGATTGCATCATGTACTAAGTGTTCTCGCTGTCCAAAATAAAGGGTTTATTTAAATCCTAAATTGAAAAAGTCAAACGGCTAGTTTGAAAGTCAAGCAACAGTTTTTGGAAAGTGGAAAGAGGAGGAAAGAGGAAACCGAGTTGGAGAGGGAGACCTCCTCCAACCGGCGGCCAACTCCAATGCCGAGTTGGGGAGGGACTCCACTCCCTCCCCCTGGCGCGCCAGCCCCCTCCCACCTATATAAGGAGGGGCAGGGCTCCCCTCCATAGACACACAAGTTTCCTATCCTCTAAACTAAACCCTAGATCTAGACCCCGGTTTAGAGCTATTCGGTTTAGAGCCTTCTAATTGGTTTAGAGCCTTCTAATTGGTGTGTCTAATTACTAGACCACTAATAGCCTCTCTCATAAGCTCCACCATACTCGCACCGGCTTAAGGCGAAGCCCTGCGGGATTTCCCTCTACTTCCGGTACCACGCCCGTTGTCTTTGCGGAATCGCGAGGAGAGTGCTACAACCTCCGCTGCTGGAACAAGGAGAGGAAGGTCTTCGTCAATCGAACGTGTGACCCGACTGGGAGGCGCTATGGAACGCGGAAGGATCGTCTCTGCGATCTTGAGATCGGAAAGAATGCGACTACATCACCCACGAGAATCTGCTCTCGTTAAACACTTTGGAATCTTGAGGTGAGTTATTCCATCGACTCGTTGCTACAATCTAGTAGATAGATCTTGGCTTGTTTGTTTGTATGCGATAGAAAATTTTTGTTTTCCATGCTACGAACCCCTACAGTGGTATCAGAGCCGTGTCTATATGTAGATCTGTTGCACGAGTAGAACACAATGGTCATTGTGGGCGTTGATGCTTTTATTGTAGATTGCTTTTGTGTACTTTGCATCTTGCGGTATGTTGGGATGAAGCGGCCCGGGCTAACCTTACATGACATCGTTCATGAGACTTGCTCCACGCTTGACATGCAACTCGTATTGCATAAGTGGCTTTGGCGGTGCCTGTTTCTCCTAGCATAGTAAAGATCCAATTTACAACGGGTAATCAACAATGCTAGTATCAATGTTGTGGTTCTTGTTCGTAGGTTAGAACGACACCTATGGAAAGCCCCAAACCACGTAAAATATGCAAAGAAAGTAGAAGCGTCTAACTTTGTTTTGCAAGGGTGTCTGATGATGTGATATGGCCATGATTGTGATTATATATGATGTATGCAATGTTCCTTATTGTAAGTCGGCAACCGGCAGGAGCCATATGGTTGTCTTTAATTTCTGTTAAGACCTGCGTGTCTATTCAAAGTAGTTGTAATAGTTGAAGCTGGTGGACGACAACCATGAAGAAGCGTCATTGACCTTGATGCTATGCCGGTGATGATGGAGATCATGTTCGTGCTTGAAGATGGAGATCGGAAGCACAAAGAAGAAAGGCCATATCATATCACATATTATGAATTGCATGTGATGTTTATCGTTTATGCATCTTGTATTGCTTAGTAGTCTACGGTAGCATTATAAGTTGATCCCTCATGCACATAAATTTCAAGTTCTAAAGGGTTCACCCTTAGTATGCACGTTGCCAAAGCTTGCTGCAAGCACCACGTGATGATCGGGTGTCTTTGATTCATGGTGAATACAACGTAAGCAAGCCAGATTTGCTTATCACGGTAGCTAAGGTTTGATCTTGACGAGCCTAGCATGTACAGACATGGCCTCAGGAACACTGATCACCGAAAGGTAAAGCATGAGTCATATAGTAGATATGATGAACATGTTGATTGTTCGCCATTGAAGCTACATCAACTCTCGTGATGATCGGTTTTGATGTGGTGGATTTGGTTCGTGTGATCACTAAAACAATGTGAGGGATGTTGTTTTGAGTGGGAGTTCACCTAGATTAATTTAATTATTAATTAGAACTCAATTTATCATAAACTAAATCAAAGTGAATTTGCATAGTTGTTGTAGTCATTGGCATCCGTTTACCACCTTGCGCTTAGTTATAATTGAGATGATAGAACTATAGAATTCTGGTTAGTTACTTTCTTAACTGGTATCGTATTGTATTGAAGTGTTAATCTAAAGTTTAAAAGTCCTATTGCAAACTTTCAGTAAGTTCCGGTCACTCCATGAAGTTTAATAATTAGTATTAAATCAAGAGTAACAATTCCAAATGTTAGTATATAAGTATCATGTTTATCTCCATGATTCTTGATATTCAAAGGATTGTCTTAATATCAAGGTAATCTAGGATCTGAAAGAGTTGTTTCAGAAACCATGATGTGTGGAAGATATTGTGATATCTAAAAGCGAAGTTTTGGTTACAACATGATAGAGTATAATATGGCAAAGTTCATGTTCTCATATTTTGATGAGAATTTGCAAAAGGTTAGAGACACTTGTTGTCCTAATCCTCCAAAAGGTTTTGGAAAGCAACATTATACTCATAATTCATCGTTATAAGCTAAAAGTAGCTTGATCATGGACGATTCCATGATAAGGTGAATATTTGATGTAGGTAAAATGTTTACTACACCAAGAGATTACTAAAGAAAGGAATTTGGAAGAACACCAAACATTTGATGATGGTGATCTACTTCAAAGTGCAAGTCCAAAGACATTTGTATTTAATTATACGCGCTTTGGATTATGTGTCATATGTATGACTCCACTATTGATGTTGATAGATTCTTTCAAACAGAAAAGGAAATACTGAAAGAGAATCTCATAAGTATATGGCAGAAAAGAAAAGACTAGAATTGTTCAGTTTAAGTATATAGATGATATACGTGTTATGGCTATATTCTTTGCTTATTAAACAATGTGGTTCTTAAGTATTTGATACTGAATTTGTTGGTGTGAATCGTCATACGAAACAACACAATTCATGAACTACAATGGCCTAAGTAACTAGCAAAAGAATATGTGATGATGTTCATCGAGAACAAAATAAAGGGTTATTGTGTTGCTCGTTAAACATCAAAAGCTTGCCTTCAAGATTTGTTTTATCAGGTATTATGAGAACAAAAGGGTTGTTCAAATAATTGCCGTAATCCATAAAAGATGGATGATTCGCAAATCTCGTTGGAGACATCACATCCATAAAACTAGTGCTAAAAATGTCGAAAGACAAATTGATTGAAAGATCACTTAGGAAGTGACATCGCCGTTTAAATTATATTGGAAAGAAAACATGAAGAAACTCCATGTTGATGGAATTTTGGAGTCTTTTGATTTTTGATCAAATGACGTTTGTGAAACTTTCCTAGAGATAATTAAAACTTCGTTCATAGGCCAAAAGGGAATGAATGACTAGCTTATTGGAATTTGTGCATATTGTTGTACGAACTCCATTATGTGTAGTCAAGAGCGATGGATTTCAACTTCATATGCTTTCTCCGAAAATTTGAGTGAATATGTGAATATTTACTTAATAAGGATGAAGTGTGAAATATTTGAAAAGTTCGAAAGATTTTCAAGATGAAGTGCAAAATCATTGTAACAAGAATATAAATAGTTTATGATAAGATCATAAAGGAAGATATTTAAGTTACAAGTTTAGCATAATACCTAAGATTTAAGGAATCGGTCCGTGGATTTGCATTTCCCGAAACACCATAAGAGTATGGAGCGTTCGAGATATGTAATTGAACCTTGTTTGACATGGAAAGATCGAAGGTATAATTCATAAAACTGCTATTATATTTTAAAGATTAAAAGCTTTAGAGACTACCGTTTTCCACTAAAAGAGCTCCATCATAATCCGCTGAAATGACACCATATAAGGTTATGGTTTGGGATAAAACCCAAGTAGTCCTTTCTTAAACATTGGTATGCTATGCATAAGAAAGATGTTTGCAACCAAAGTCGGATAAACCTGTCTTTGTATTCTTTGTTAAGTATTCCTCCATAAACACCGGAGACAAAAGTGTTTGTCGCTTAGAACGTCAAGTTTCTTTGAGAAGGAATTTTTCGTGAAAAGTTAAGTGGGAGGACAATAGAACTTTGATAAGGTTAAAAGAACCTTAGCTATATGTGCAAAGTTGCGCAGACCTAAAAGTGTTCCGGAGGCAACAATGCTCATGGCTCACGTGCCTCAAAGGTTGTGGTCACGGAGGTCTAAGTTTCTATTGAAACAAGTAGGTCGGATGAACAATCAAATACCAAGATTTGAGGGTTGAATCATTATTTGAGAATAATGAACCTACTACATGCAAAGAAGCGATGATGGGCCCTGACTCCGTCAAATGGCTTGAAGCCATATAATCCGTGATAGTTCCATACACGAGAAATCAAGTTTCGAACTTGAAGGACCCTCGAAAAAGGTGTAAGACCTTACAGTTGTGTTTGGATCTATAAAGAAGTAGACATGGATGTTTCACATCTATTAAATAGTCGACATGTTGGGAAAGAGTTCACAACAATGTTCAAAGGTTGTATATGACAAGATTTGATCTTTTATAGCGATTTTTAGTCTAGACGGATTAATGTAGCAACCACTACATATAATTTGTTATGTGGTAGTAGAATAAACAAAACAAGTTCTTCTAATAGAATGGTTACCTAGGACGTGTGCATGACACGGTCCAAAGGGTTTTGTTAATTCAAAGGATGCTAAAAGCATATGCAAACTTCAATGGTTGAAGTAAGCATAGCGGAGTTGGAATCTTCACTATGATGAAACTGTTAAAAGAGTTTAATTTCATCGGAGACAATGAAGATGCTTGCATTTGCAAGAAATTAAGTGGGAGCGCTAAGACATATTTCTAATGCATTATGTGGAAGACATATTGTTGATTGGAAATAATGTATCTTTTATTAACACATATTAAGAATTTCATCCCGATGAAAGACTTAGGCAAAACCCAAATATTTGGCATCATTAGACGCTAATATGGTTGTGCCAGAAGTACATAGACGAGATATTGAATGAATTCAATATAGAAACTACAAGAAAGGTTCTTGTTGCACAGAAAGGATTGAAAGAGTTCAATGTTGATGATATATTCAAGTGTATTGGCACTTGGTAAGTGAAACAAAGATTCAAGTATAGATTGATACTTGATGTATGAAATCACAAAGAGTATTTATATCAATCATACTGTGATATGTACAAATCCAGATATGTCCTATGCTATAAATATTATGAGCATATACCAGAATGATTCATAAGATGATCATTGGACGATAGTAAGGATATTCTTATGATCTTTTGGAAGAACTAAGAGTATATTATTTGTAGAAGTGACAAATAGATGGTTAGTTCATTGTAAAAGTACTACATTGATACTAGTTTTGTCACAAAGTACAAATTAAGTTTATCTCAATCTAAACTAAGGGTGGCACAATATAATGGAAAGTGAGTTCCATAATGGATTTGGATGAGTTCCAAAGTTAAGACATTGTGACAGATACTACAACAAAAGGCTAAGTATATGACTGCTATTATAGCAGCAAAAGAGGGCATTTGTGTCAAGTAGTTTGTTATCAAACTAGGTGTAGTTCACAGCGGGATAATACTATGAAGATATATTGTGCGACAATATTATCAACATGTTTTAACCCCAAAGAACTAAAGGTCACACCGAAAGACCAAATCATACAAAGCCATCTCATTAGAGAATGAGTGATGCGTGAGACGCAAAGACATGCAATTACACACACGGACTGGAAGTGTCGGATCCGAGATCAGTTGACCACTAGCAATCGTGTACATACAACACCGGAAAGCCATAGGTGTTGAATACACAAAGGTTTGAAACTAGATTATTGACTCTAGTGCAAGTGGGAGACTGTTGGAGATATACCCAAGAGGCAATAATAAAGTAGGTTATTATCATATCTTCATACTTATGATAAATGTTTACATTCATGCTATAATAGTATTAACAAGGAAACCATTAATACTTGTGTGATTTGTAAACTTAATTTGAAAGTCCCTAGTATAGCCTCTATACTTCACTAGCTTGTTGGTTGATTGTTGATTGTGGTTTCCATATCATGAACATTGAGATGTTATCAACAACAAGATCATATCGTTAGGAGAATGATATGGTGGACATACTCCTATAGATAAGCGTAGCATAAAGATCAAGTCATTTCAATAGTTCAATTGCTATATGCTTTCTGATACATAGTAACCTAATTCCTTCGACCATGAGATCATGCATATCACCTTTGGATGGATGCTTTGATGTCATCAAACACCACACCGTAATGTGGTGGCTATAAAGGTGGCATTGAGTGTTCAGAAAGTATTGGTTGAAACACATGGATCAAGAGTGGGATTTGTCCATCCACATGACGGATAGATATTCTCTGGGCCCTCTCGGTGAAATGTCATCCAATTAGCTTGCAAGCATGTGACTTGGTCACAAGGGATCACATATCACGGGAACGAGAAAAGAGTACTTATCGGTAACGAGGTTGAACTAGGTATGCAGAGATACCGACGATCATAACCTCGGATAAGTAACATATCGTGAGACAAAGGGAAATTGGTATCGTATGTAAGTGGTTCATTCGATCGCAAAGTAATCGTAGAAATATGTAGAGCCATATGAATTTCCAGATTCCTCTATTGGTTATTGTTCGAGAAGTGTCTCGATCATGTCGCATAATTCACGAACCGTAGGGAGACACATAAGGATTGACGTTGTTTGAGTAGTTATGGTATTATGAAAGAGACCGAATGTTGTTCGAGTCTCGGATGGGATCCGGGATATCACGAGGTGATCCGGAATGGTCCGGAGAATAAGATTCATATAAGGAAAGTCCGTTTGAGTAGCGGAATGGTTCCGGTGTTTTCATCGGGAACATTCTAGAAGGTCCCGGAATGTCCGGCACTCCGGAGGGGGAAAGGGTACATGAATGTGTCATTGCATGTTGGAATGATTGCATCATGTACTAAGTGTTCTCGCTGTCCAAAATAAAGGGTTTATTTAAATCCTAAATTGAAAAAGTCAAACGGCTAGTTTGAAAGTCAAACGGCAAGTTTTTGGAAAGTGGAAAGAGGAGGAAAAGAGGGAAACCGAGTTGGAGAGGGAGACCTCCTCCAACCGGCCAACTCCAATGCCGAGTTGGGGAGGACTCCACTCCCTCCTCCCCAGCGCCAGCCCCTCCCACCTATATAAGGAGGGGCAGGGCTCCCCTCCATAGACACACAAGTTTCCTATCCTCTAAACTAAACCCTAGATCTAGACCCCGGTTTAGAGCTATTCGGTTTAGAGCCTTCTAATTGGTTTAGAGCCTTCTAATTGGTGTGTCTAATTACTAGACCACTAATAGCCTCTCTCATAAGCTCCACCATACTCGCACTTTGGCTTAAGCGAAGCCTCAGGATTTCCCTCTACTTGGTACCACGCCATTGTCTTTCTTGAATCGCGAGAGTGCTACAACCTCCATTTTCTTTGGAACAAGGAGAGGAAGGTCTTCGTCGAAAATCGAACGTGTGACCGATGCAGGAGCGCTGCGGAGCAGCGGAAAGGATCGTCTACGCGATCTTGAGATCGGAAAGAGTACGACTACATCACCCACGAGAATCTGCTCTCGTTAAACACTTTGGAATCTTCGAGGGTGAGTTATTCCATCGACTCGTTGCTACAATCTAGTAGATAGATCTTGGCTTGTTTGTTTGTATGCGATAGAAAATTTTTGTTTTCCATGCTACGAACCCCAACAAAAGGGAAGATCTTATTAACAAAGTACTTGCGCATTTTAAAATCATTAGAGAACAAAGCACTCATAGTAGAAAGCTCATTCATATGAGCCATAACACTCTCATTTTTAGTCCCACAGAAAGGTTCTTTCTCAATAATATCTAAATAGGATAAATCAATAGAGAAATCATAATCTTTATCTTTAATATCTATGGGAGAGGTGGCAAACTTAGGATCAGAGGACAACTTAGGAATAATGGTGCGTCTAGCAAGGAGACTCTTAATAGCACTAGTACCATGTGTGTTTCGGCACTCTTCAACAAATTCATCAGTGAACTCAATGTAACCATCATTAATATCATAACTCTCTCTAGACTCAGGTGAGCTAACAGTGTATGATGTCTTCACTAGGAGTTTCGGTATTTCCTAGACTAGCCATAGTAACATCTAGGAAAGGACCTAATGAACCACTCGCATCAAGCACAGTAGAAGTAACATCATGAGCATCAAAAGCAGTTTCAGATTCAGCAGTAGTAGCAGTGTGTGTAGCATGAGTATGTGGTGGTGGTGTAACAAGCTTACTTATAACAGACGGTGAATCAAGAGCAACAAAGGTGTTTAGGACTGTACCTCTTCTTGTAATGGATGGTAAAATAGGTAACTTTCCATCACGAGACTTACCCATGATGAAAGGAGTAGCAGTGAACAATGGTAGATCCAAGTGAACTTACAAATAAAGCTATGCTCCCCGGCAACGACGCCAGCAAATAGTGTTGATGACCCACAAGTATAGGGGATCACAACAGTCTTCGCGGGTAGTATTACCCAATTTATTGATTCGACACAAGGGGAGCCAAAGAATACTTGCAAGCCTTAACAACTGTGTTGTCAATTCAGCTGCACCTGGAAATAGTTCTTGCTCACAGAAGTTTATCAGTAGCAACAGTTTGTAGTAGCAACAGCAAAACAACAGTAGCAGTAAAACAAGAGCAACAGTAACAATAATAGTCAATAGTGGGATTCGAGTGCGGTAGGCATAGGGATGGATGGACGGGCGTTGCATGGACGAGTCTAAACATGTAACTTCAAGATCTACGGCATTGAAGATAAAAAATAACAAGCATCCAAGTACTAAACAATCCTAGGCATGTGCTCCATTTATAGTCATATGTTCTCACAATGAGAACTTGCACAACATCTTCTGTCCAGCCAGCCCGTGGCAGCGGGGCCTCTAGGGAACTACTGGCAATTAAGGTGCTCCTTTTAATAGAGCACCGGAGCAAAGCATTAACACTCCGTGAACACATGTGATCCTCACACCACAGCCATCCCCTCCGGTTGTCCCAATTGTTGTCACTTCGGGGCCTTTGGATCCAAACAATGATATGTGTACACAACTTGAAGATAAGATCACAAATAATACTATCATAATGATTCAATAATAAGTTCAGATCTGAGACCATGGCACTCGGGCTCTAGTGACAAGCATTAAGCACAACAAGTTGCAAAAAAGTCAAATAGCACTAATAGAGATACTAGGCAATCTGCCCTAACAATCTTATTCGATTAAAGAATAGAACTCATCCAATCCCTACCATCCCCATAGCCTACAACGGAGGATTACTCACTCATGGATGAGGGAAACATCAATGGTTGATGGAGAGGCATTGGTGATGACAATGGCGATGATCCTCTCCAAATTCCCCGTCCTGGCAGGGTGCCAAAACAGAGTTTCTGGATCTGAATCTTGGTTTCTGATGGTTGCGGCGGAGTGGAACTCTTTCTGGAAAATCATCGAACCCCCCTCGGTTTTTAGGTCAAGGGGCAACTTATAGGCGTAGAGGGAGCCCGAGGGGGTGCCTGGGGTGGCCGCACCCCCTAGGCGTGGGGCAGGGCCCACCCGCTCCTGGAAGGGGTGTGGGCCCCCTAGGACTGGTGAAATATATTTTTTGGCATATTTTCCAGGATTATTCCCGATAGTCGATTTTCTGCACAAAAACTAGACACCAAGGTAATTCTGCTGAAAATAGCGTCAGTCCGTGTTAGTTGTATCCAAATCACACAAGTTTAGAGGAGAAACAATAGCAAAAGTGTTCAGGAAAGTAGATACGTTTTGGACGTATCAATAGCATCGATACCTGGGAGGACATGCACGAGGCCTTCGTCAGGCACTTCGAGGGCTCCTAAAACCATGCCACCACCATCGAGGACCTAGTGTGATGCGTCCAGGGACCTTGCGAGACGACCCGCAATTGGGTCCAACGGTGGCAAGACCTGTGGATCAACGCGGCCGGCATCCACCCGGACACGGCGATCCACTGCTTCAAGAACTCTTGTTGTTACGAGCCCCTGGTCGCCAAGATCAAGCGGGTGTACAAGACGCTCGATAACATTCCAGACCTCCTCGAGATCGCCAAGTGGTACATGGAGGAGGATCCGAACCAAGAATCCGACGACGAGTCGGATGGAAATCGCCGCCCAAGCGGCCACGACAACGGCAGGCAGCGCGAGCTGCGCTACAGCAACATCGCCTCACCGGAAAGCACCGCGGTGATGGGCGAGTCGACTTTGTCGCCAATGCTGGCTACGCTCCACACGACCCCAAGAGCTTCCGCCGCGACGGAGGTCAACACCGCGATGGCGGAAACTACCTAGTGAGGCCGAAATTTGACCCCGCAGCTCTCGTCAACCAACCCTGTGTGTTCCACAGCAGGGACGGGAAGCCCGCCACGCACATGACTGCCGACTGCCACTCCCTAAAGGAGATCGAGAAGGCATGGCGCGCAAGGGAGGACCCCAACAACAACTCGCCAAATGGCGGGGCATTTGGCAACGAAGCCGGCTCTCTCCACACATTCACTGGGCTCGGCACCAAGTGCGAGAAGAAGGTCCTCGCCCGCGTCGTCGCCGTTAATGCGGTGTCCTAGGTCGACGTCCCCCGCTTCCTCAACTGGTCCGAACAGCACATCACGTGGAACCTCGAGGACCACTCGCCGCGGATCGAATATCCCGGGCGAGTCGCCCTGGTGGTCAAGCCCAAAGTGGGCGACTACTGGCTCCCCAAGACGTTGATGGACGGCGGGAGCTCCATCAATATACTCTACCTGGACATGTTCAGGCGACTGCGGCTCCCGCAGTAGATGATCGAGACGACCCTCGCCACCTTCCACGGCATCGTCCCAGATCGAAAGGCATACCCGATCGGCAAGGTGACGCTGCCAGTCACCTTCGGCATACCAGTCAACTTCCGCACCGAGCAAATCGTCTTCGAGCTGGTCAACTTCAATTGCCCCTACCACTGCGTCCTAGGGCGATAAGCATTCGCCAAGTTCATGGCGGTGCCGCATTACGCGTACAACGCGATGAAGCTCCCAGGGCCATGCGGCATCATCACTGTCCACGGCGACCCCGACATGGCCATCGAGTGCGAGGAAAATGGTGCACAACTCGCGGACGCTGTCATCGCTGCAGAGGCCAACCACGCAGAAGAGCTCGCCAGATATGCGAGCGGGGTCGACAAAGATGACCCCACAATACTGAAGAATCCCAACACGGAAAATGGCGGCTCGAACGCGTTCGAGGCCACCACGCACACCCGCACCGTCGAGCTGGTCCCAGGCGACTCCAGCCAGACGGTCATGATCGGGACAGGCATGATCCCCGCATAGGAAAGCTCGCACATCGAGTTCGTACATGAGAATCGTGACATCTTTGCATGGAAGCCATCCGACATGCCAGGTGTCCCAAGGGAACTTGCTGAGCACAAACACAACGCCGACCCCAAAGCATGACCTGTCAAGCAGTCGCTGCGGCCCTTCAATGAAGAGCGCCGCCGAGCAATCGCCGAGGAGGTGCAGTGTCTACTCGCTGTAGGCTTCATCCGGCCCATCAAATACTCCAAGTGGCTGGCAAACCCAGTCCTGGTCAATAAGAAAAACAAGACCTAGAGAATGTGTATCGACTACACAAACCTCAACAGCGCCTGCCCAAAGGAGCAGTTCGTCCTCCTGTGCATCGATCAGATCATCGACTCGACCACGGGCTCGGAGTCATTGTGCTTCCTCGATGTGTACTCTGGTTACAACCAGATCAAAATGATGGTCAAGGACGAGGAGAAGACGGCGTTCATCATGCCGTTCGGTGCCTTCTGCTACACCGCCATGACATTTGGCCTCAAGAAACGCCGAAGCGACCTACCTGCGATGCATGCAGGAGTGACTTGCAAGCCAAATTGGCCGCAACATCCATGTCTACATTGATGACGTGGTGGTTAAGTCCAATCGCCAGAGAGATCTACTCGCCAACCTGGCCGAAACCTTCGCAAACCTGTAGAGGTACAAGATCAAGCTCAACCCAGGGAAGTGCACCTTCGGTGTACCCACTGGACGATTACCGGGGTACATAGTCTCCAAGCGAGGCATTGAGGAAAACCCCACCAAGATCAACACGATCGCTCGGATTAGCAAACCCGAGTGCCTCTGCGACTTCCAGAAGTTGGTCGGGCGAGTCGCGACTCTCAGTCGCTTCATCCCATGGCTAGGCGAGAAGGAAATGCCTCTCTACCGCCTGATGCACAAGAACCCCATGTTCCAATGGGACAAGGAGGCATACGACGCACTCCACGCACTCAAAGAAGTGCTACTCGCGGGACCGCTACTCGCCGCCCCCGTCAACAAGGAGCCGATGCTCGTCTACGTCACAGCGTCCGAGCGAGTCATCAGCGCCATCATGGTCGTCAAGTGACTAGAGGAGGTCAAGGAGTGCCCCGTGCAGCGCCCAGTCTACTACATCAGCGAGGTCCTCACCGACTCGCGATAGCGCTACCCGCAATACCAGAAACTAGTATATGCGGTCTTCCGAGCCCAGCGACGGCTACCGCACTACTTCCAGGAGCACCCAATCACAGTCGTCTCCTCCGTGCCGTTGCAGGACATCATCCAACCGCGAGGCAACTGGGCGAGTCGCCAAGTGGGTCGTCGAAATCGGCGTCCACAGCATCAAGTACGAGCCACGCAAAAGCGATCAAGTCGCAGGCTCTAGCGGACTTCCACGCCAACTGGGAAGAGGCGCAGCAGCCATAGAAGCTACCATACCTCCACTATTGGTCGCTTCACTTCAACGGGTCCAAGAACACGGACGGTGTAGGAGCAGGAATCATACTCACCTCGCCCAAGGGAGACAAGCTCTGCTACGTGTTGTACCTCGACTTCACCCCCTGCACCAACACCATGGCCGAGTATGAGGCCCTCTGATGCAGCGCTGAGTTGATGTAGGAGCGCTTCGTTCGGAACCCCAAAATCAAGGTGTGAAGCAGCATAGCAGCAAGTTTTCCCTCAGTAAGAAACCAAGGTTATCGAACCAGTAGGAGGTAGGAAACGTCACACAGGTGTTGCAAGCAACGCGGAGACCTGCACAACACAAACTCAAGACTTTGCCCCAACTAACAGTGAGGTTGTCAATCTCACCAGTTGCTTTAACAAAGGATTAAACGTATTGTGTGGAAGGTAATGGTTTGTAACAAGTAAATAAGTAACAGTGGAAGATGTATCAATGGTAAAGATTGGACCGAGGTCCATAGTTCACTAGAGGTGCTCTCCTTAGATAAACAACATGGCATGAAGGATAAACAAATTACAGCAGGGCAATTGACAGGAACTAAGCAAGGCATAATAATGCAATTACTAGTCAGAAAGATCCTATGAGATTCGATTGGGCAATACAACAAGATACATAGACCGCCATCCAACTACATCTATGACTAGAAGTCCACCTTTAGGTTATCATCCGAACCCCCTCTAGTATTAAGTTGCAAGCAACCAACAACTGCTATAAGCAAAGTGTGTAAGGTAAATAGTCCACATGTTCCATGAACAAGAGACCGTTGTTTTATCCCTAGTAGCAATAGCATATCTACAACCGAAGAGATTTCGGTCACTTCCCTTGAAAACTAGAGGCATGAACCCACTATCGAGCATAAATACCCCCTCTTGGAGTCACTAGCAACTACTTGGCCAAGATAGCTACTAACAACGGAGAGCATGCAAGATCACAAACAACACAGACATGATAGAATCATAAAGACAAAACCATTAATCAAACTAACATAATAATCTCAATATCCATGGATCCCATAAACACAACATGCATTATTACAAATAGATTAGATCTTGATCATGAACGGAGCTCACAAGATCTATACATGAAAGCACAAGGAGGAGATACAACCATCTAGCTACTACATGGACCCATAGTCCAAGGTGGAACTACTCACGCATCACACCGGAGAGAAGGCCTCCGGGATGATCTCCCCTTTGGCATGGTGCCGGGAAGAACTACAGATCCCCTCCCGATCTAGGGACAACGGTGGCGGTGGCTACAGAAGGTTTCATGGAATATTGATTGGCTACTTAGGGTTTCTGCATCGGGGGCTTCTTATAGGAGAAGAGCGAGGCCAAGGCGGTGGCCAGGGGCTCCACACCCTTCCTAGGTGCCGAGGAGGGCCCACCCGCGCCTAGGGGGGTGTGGCTGCCCTGGCACGCCTCTCCGTCTCCCGTCTGGACTTCTTGTTCCCCATGGAAAGTTATTGAATTTGACGTTTGTCCCATCCAATTCCGAGAATATTTCCTAACTAGCTTTTCTGGAACCAAAAACAACAGAAAACAGGCAACTGGCACTGTGGCAACTTGTTAATAGGTTAGTACCAGAAAACATGTAAAAAGCACCTCAAAGTGTAGACAAAGCAAAGCAAAGTAGATACTAAACAAGCATGGAGCATCAAAAATTATAGATACGTTTTCGACGTATCAAGCATCCCCAAGCTTAACTCCTGCTCGTCCTCGAGTAGGTAAGTCATAAAAAGAATAATTTTTGAGGCGACATGCACCCTCACAATAAAGATCCAACCATTTGCAAGCATTGAAAGCTGGGATCAAAGAACTCTAAACATGTGCATGAAAGATGGAGTTCTAACAATAGGACATAGTAACTATGCATGCAACATGACAAGTTACAAACACAGATCATGAATAACATGCATTTAAAAATGTTTGTTTGTTTCACATACTGAAAACAAAACATAGTGGCAATCAGCTTGTCACTCATAGAGTAGCAAATAGATGCATAGGACACCTTCAAAGTTCACTAGGGTGACTAGAAACAAATATCACAAGAACAAGTAATATCCCAATATGCTTCAATCAATAATCTTTGGAACACGGCACACAGAATGACAACTATGCTCTCTTAATGGTGCCTAAAGGTAGAAGGTGGATACTCAATAGTGGTGGAAGAAAGGCCTTTTATAAAGGGAGCAGGGATTTCAAGGTTCAAAAAGAGCTTCCAAAAATTATGGTACTTGTTAGCTTTCAGCCCTCATTGCCCCTACCATAAGCATCTTGAAGTGATTAAGGTTAAAGTGAACAAATATGGAGTATATGCTTGACGAAGTATAAGTTGGCAATCTCAAGTCCCCTGAATACGAGGGCCACACCTCATGCTACTCAACTTTAGTCACGTGTAAGTTCTTGTCATTATAAGTATTTGCATATCATAGAGAACCGCCAACGGGGTACCCCTTGCACATGGTACAGGAGCTTTTCCATAACCAAAATGACAAGGCAAGCAGACAATGAGAATCTCAACAATCTTTTTATTTACCATATGCATTGCTTTTTATTGAGGATGCTTCATAGATAGCTCACTATGGTGATGCTGCAAGTTTCCACCATGATTAGGCATGGTTTAGGCTGGCGGCCCAGACGTTTCTCTAACACAGAATACAACCATGGACTTACAAGTTCCCTCTTTATTTCACACCGGTGACATCCATAGACAAAATAGCATGATATCAACTGAGTACAAATTACACGTGCAATGTTGAAAACGTTCCCCGTGACAGCACAGTTCTGCTAATTCCAATGTATAAGTGCAAGCATATACAACATAGATGACACAATGGTTCAAGTTTATTAGGGGCCAAGAATATAAAGTGTGCCATCAAGTTCGTGAGGGCTTTAATCACTAAGTTTTCACATAACAAAATAGTTTTTAATCGAAAGATAGCTGAAAACAAGAATATACTTGGAATGGTGTAACACACCATGCATAGGAGTTTATAGTGGACACTTTGGAATAACTTGGTTTCTTGGAAGTTGGAAGCATGAGTAGAACTTACTCATACAAGTGGAGGCTAGCAAAAGACTGGGAGCAACCAAATAAGAGAGCAATAATGGCCATAATCATGCAGTGCAATAAAGCATTACTAATCAAAGCATAGAGTCGTACTACAAGTCAAGGATTAAATGATCATAGAGGCTAGTGGTGACTTGTGAGAGCCATAACATGGTGTGAGCATGTGCCAAGTCAACCCAAACAAAACATCAAAGGAGAATACCACAATACTATGCTTTTGCATGCTAAAACAACACATAATTTCTTCAAGGCACACTAAGCAATCCAAATTGTTTGGATCAAGACATGCTACAGCAATAATCACTAAGCATAATGCCAAAACAACACCTAGCATGTCATGCTAAAGTCAAAGTCACATCCAATGCAAGCTCCTCTTGCACTTATCAAGCAAGAACTTACTACTCCTTTCCAACACAAAGCAACTTATTTGCAAAACAACACTGCGAGAACGGGGGTCCAAACTACTTTTTTCAAGCAAACGAAAAAACCTAAGCAAAGCAAACTAAAACTAAGATGCTCCAAGAACAACACAACTTGTGCATGAAACAATAAAAACGAAGTGTCTAGACAGACCTGAGCTTTTTATTGATGAAGAAGGGGGTGTGTTGGGCATCCCCAAGCTTTGACGCTTGTACCTCTTGGATATTTCTTGGGGTGACACCGGGGTGGCATCCCCAGGCTTGAGCTTTTGTCCATTCTTCATCTCATTACATCATTCTCTCTCTACACCTGAAAATTTTCCTTCATACAAAACTTCACACAATCTTCATTAGCAACATTAGTTTATTCAAAAGATATTAGACCTCTGGCAAAGCTTTGGAACATCAAGGATTTTCACTAAAAACACAATATACTATAGCAAATCCTTCAAAAAGCTCAATTCACCTAAAGAGAACTCAAAAAGGAATCAATAAGAAGCAAATGCAAATAATGGCAGAAATCTGTCAAAACATACCAGCATGTAGAAACCGATTTTTATGAACATTTTATGTTTCTCAAATAAAAAAGTGTTGAACTAACGAAAGTTAGATAACACACTGGAAGATTTATTCGTAAATGTTTAGCTCAATCCGAGTTACAGAGACTCCTCACGAATTGTTTTGGTGGAGGACAGAAATCTGTTTCGGGACAGCAACTCCCCAAATCTTACTTCCCTCTCATTAGAGGTCATTCTTGGCACAAAAAGCAAACAAAAAGGATAAGGAGAGGTCATTACAGAAGTAATAACTTCAAAGACTCAAGGAAACTCTTGGGTTATCTCCCAACAAATACTTTTCTTTAATGCCTTTAAGTTAGGCACAAGAAGCAAGAAGAATCAAGTATTTTCAAATAAAGAATTGAGATCAATACTTGCAAAGTCTTCAACTATAAGAGGTATCTCATCCAAATGAGTTTTGTAGGATCCTTTCTCATCTCTCTTTGGTTTACTACTTTCATTAAAAGGATTTTTAGGAACAATCCAATCAAAATTCTTTTTAAAGGCCTCATGCATCCCAACAAGCTTAAAGGGTATTTGTATCTTCAATTCATCTCTAGGCTTTGTTTTATTTGAAGTTCCCACAACATCTACACATGAGCCTAGCATATTGAAACGCTCAAATACCTTTTTGGCTTCCCTAGAAACATCATGGAACTCTTTGAGTAAAGTTTCAAGAATAAAATCTCTCTTTTCAACATTCTTTTCTTCTTTTAGTTTTAGGAACAAAATTTGCATCATGGGGTTAAGGCTAGCAAACCTAGCCTCCAACATATGAACTAAAGAAGCTGAAGCAATCTCATAATTAGGAGAAAGCTCTGCTCTAGATTTATCCTCAATATCCTCATGGTTGCTAACATAATTAAAGAATTCTTCAATATTATCTTTCCCGATTATGGAGCCACTACCTATAGAAAGATCCTTGAGGGTGAACTTGGGGATCAACATGGTGAGCTAGAACAAGGTGGAAACTAGAGTAGGAACTAATTTTTTTTGTGTTTTTGAATAAAGAAAGCAAACCAAACTAAACTAATTGTTTTTGGGTTTTTTCAAAAGAGGCAAACAAAACCAAGCAAAAGAATCAAAGAAAACTAAAAACAAAGTAAAGAGAGAGGAAGTGGAGGACTCCCCTAGTGAAGACGTCCTTAGCCTCCCCGGCAACGGTGCTAGAAAGCTTGATGCATCGCTGAGTTGATTTAGGAGCGCTTCATTGGGAACCCCAAGAGAAAGGTGTGAAGAAGCACAGTAGCAAGTTTTCCATCAGTAAGAAACCGAGGTTATCGAACCAGTAGGAGGAAGGAAACATCACATAGGTGTTGCAAGCAACGCGGAGACCTGCACAACACAAACTCAAGACTTTGCCCCAACTAACAGTGAGGTTGTCAATCTCACCGGTTGCTGTAACAAAGGATTAAACATATTGTGTGGAAGGTAATGGTTTGCAACAAGTAAACAAGTAACAGTGGAAGATGTATCAATGGTAAAGATTGGACCGGGGTCCATAGTTCACTAGAGGTGCTCTCCTTAGATAAACAACATGGCATGAAGGGTAAAAAAATTACAGCAGGGCAATTGACAGGAACTGTGCAAGGCATAACAATGCAATTACAAGTCAGAAAGATCCTATGAGATTCGATTGGGCAATACAACAAGATACATAGACCTCCATCCAACTGCATATATGACTAGAAGTCCACCTTCAGGTTATCATCCGAACCCCTTCCAGTATTAAGTTGCAAGCAACAGACAACTGCTTTAAGAAAAGTGTGTAAGGTAAATAGTCCACATGTTCCATGAACAAGAGACCGTTGTTTTCTCCCTAGTAGAAACATCACATCTACAACCGAAGAGATTACTGTCACTTCCCTTGGAAACTAGAGGCATGAACCCATTATCGAGCATAAATACCCCCTCTTGGAGTCACTAGCAACTACTTGGCCAAGATAGCTACTAACAACGGAGAGCAAGAAAGATCACAAACAACACATACATGATAGAATCATAAAGACAAAACCATTAATCAAACTAACATAATAATCTCAATATCCATCGGATCCCTACAAACACAACATGCATGATTACAAATAGATTAGATCTTGATCATGAATGGAGCTCACAAGATCTATACATGAAAGAACAAGGAGGAGATACAACCATCTAGATACTACATGGACCCATAGTCCAAGGTGGAACTACTCACACATCACACCGGAGAGAAGGCCTCCGGGATGATCTCCCCTCTGGCATGGTGCAGGGAAGAACTTCAGATCCCCCTGATCTAGGGACGACGGTGGCGGCAGCTACAGAAGGTTCATTGGAATATTGATCGGGTACTTAGGGTTTCTACATCAGGGGCTTCTTATAGGCGAAGGAGGAGGCTGAGGCGGTGGCCAGGGGCCCTACACCCTGCCTAGGCATTGGTGGGCCCTGCCCCGCGCTAGGGGGGTGTGGATGCCCTGGCACGCCTCTCCGTCTCCCCTATGGACTTCTTGTTCCCCACGGAAAGTTATTGACTTTGACGTTTGTCCTGTCCAATTCCGAGAATATTACCTTACTAACTTTTCTGGAACCAAAAACAACAGAAAATAGGCAACTGGCACTGTGGCAACTTGTTAATAGGTTAGTACCATAAAACATGTAAAAAGCACCACAAAGTGTAGACAAAGCAAAGCAAAGTAGATACTAAACAAGCATGGAGCATCAAAAATTATATATACGTTTCCGATGTATCACCCTCCTTCACGGCATGCGGGCTGCCAAGGAGATGAACGTGAATCGCCTACGGTGCTACGGCGACTCCGACCTCATCGCCACGCAAGTCGCCGGAACCTGAAACGCCTTCTCCCCCACCATGGCGGCATACTGCCAAGCAGTGGACCAGCTGGGGGTCACTTCGCCGGCTACTCTGTCGAGTGGATCAGCGGGCGCAAGAACAAGGAGGCCGACGCCCTCTCTCGCATCGGGTCGACTCACCAAAATCCACCCACCAGCGTCTTCCTCGACACCATCCACAAACCCTCCATCTCTCCCCCGAAGGAGATCAACCTCGGGATCCCTCTACAACCAGAGCCTACCCTGGTCACCATGGTCACAAAACCCAGCGACTGGACCGTGCCATACATCGCCTACATTGAGGATGAGACGTAGGCACGCTTGATCGTGCACCATTGCAAATCCTTCGTCATCATCAACGGCGAGCTCCACAAGCGTAGCGTAACAGGTGTGTTCCAATGTTGTGTGCAGCCTAGGGAAGGACACAAGATCCTACAGGACATCCACGCTGGCGACTGCATCCACCATGTAGGCGCCCGGTCCCTGGTCGCCAAAGCCATGCGACACGGCTTCTACTGGCTCACCGTGCATGCTGACACGGTCAACATCGTCCAACACTGCGTTGGGTACCCAGCTCGGCGCTCAAGACCATCCCCATCACCTGGCCATTCACCGTGTGGGGCATGGACATGGTGGGCCCCTTCAAGAAGGCCCCCTCCGGCTACACCCACCTGCTACTCGCAGTTGACAAATTCACCAAGTGTGTGGAGGCCAAGGCAGTCCACAAGTGTGACGGGAAGACCGCGGATAAATTCCTCCGCGAGCTCATCTACCGCTGTAGATTCCCACACAGAATCATCATGGACAACGGCACCAACTTCACCAAGGGTGCCATGGCGGAATTTCGCAAGGAGCACAACATACGGCCCGACCTCGCCTCGGCCGCCCACCTGGATTCCAACGGCCAGGCGGAACGTGCCAACCAGAGCATCCTCCATGGCCTCAAGCCACGACTGCAAGCTCCCCTCGAGCGAACTCTGGGATGCTGGGTTAAAGAGCTCCCCTCCATCATCTTGGGCATCTGCACCTCCATCAACCAATCGACTGGGTTCACGCCCTTCTTCATGGTGTACGGCGCCGAAGCCATCATGCCTACTGACCTCGAGCATGACTCGCCTAGTGTCGTGAACTACGCGGAGGCCGACAACGAGCTTGCACGCCAAGACGGGGTTGACCAGCTCAACGAAGCATGTGACCTGGCTCGCTCCCACACCTCCATCTACCAGCAGGGACTCCGCCCTACCATAGCCGCCCAGTCCGGACTCGCACCTTTCAGGAAGGCGACCTAGTCCTGCGACTGATCCAGGACAAGAAGGGCATGCACAACCTCTCTCCCTCATGGGAGGGACCATTCGCCATAGGGAGAGTCCTTGGCAATGACGCCTACTACCTCATCGACGTCCGAGGGGCGGATAACTCGACGTCAAGCGGTCGTGGAATGTAAACCTCCTAAGGAAGTTCTACACCTAGAACTCTGACCTGTATTACCCCTGCCATGCAATAAAATACATTCGACTTGCACAAATTGCGTCTACTCTCCAATTCTTATGCCAACTGCACTCGTAACTACATCATTACGCTACTCATGGAAGTCAACCTTTGGCTGCGTGACCGGCATGGCTAGGTAGTGCGACGCAAGGGCATCGAATAAATTCGGGCCTTGCGTCGTCCATGAAAAACGCCAACCCGGAGCCCCCATCGGAGTCGCCCTGCTCGACTGGCCCACCAGGCCAAGACAACCGCAAACGCTTCATACAGCGACCTGGTCCTAGGCATCCTCAGCGCAGCGACTCGAACAGTTAAGTACCACGCTCGGGGACTTGCCTGAACCTGCACGGCTCGGGAACACACCAAGTATGAGAGAGCGCCCTAGACTCCTCGAGACAGGTGGAGCAACGTGCCAAGTACAATGCGCTCTGTCCTCACCTACCTTGGGCATGCGACTAGAACGGCTAAGTACCACGTTTGGGGACTCGTCCAACTGACCCCATTCATGTCCGGGAAAACGGCTAAGTATGGAACACCCCTTGGGGTCGCCAAGCGAGTGGCTTTCCAAACTATGGCGAGTCGACCTCAACTAACCAACATTATACAAACATACATACATAAAAACGAGGTAAACCCCTTTAAAAGGGCAGACGCGCTTGGAGACTCGCACAACAAACCAATCCAAACTCAAATCGAACTGACTCAACACACTTCCATTCCTTACGGCAACAAAATATTGTTCGCTACAAGGGCAGGGATATACTTATTTCTACTAATACAAAACGCCAGTCGGGAAACTATCTACTCCGCAGGCTTCGAAGACGACGCACCGTCACCACCACGAATGCGGATGAAGGGCACCCACAGATTTGAAGGGTACGTCTTCAAGATGCCCGCCATCATCGACCGGAACGGCTGCTCCGTCTTGAAGTCGTCGTGCATCGGCTCAGCGTCATTCGGAGCAACAATCGTCTCCTGGTATGGCAGAAGGTCGCCCATCGCCAGCACCCGCTCAGCGTACACACCCGCCTTCGCGGTCAACCTCAAGAGTTCGGTGATTTCCACCGAGTCGGTCGCCGATGGGTACCCGCTGGTAACATTGTCGAGGTCGAAGTCGTCGGGGAAGTGCAGAAGCCCAAGGCTCAGTGTAGTCGCGACCCCCGCAGCGAAAAGCCGATCGCGACATATACTCGACCACTGCTGGCGCCCTCTCCAGGTAGCACCACAGCTTTGTGATCTTGCTGGGAATCACTTCCGTGGGCGAGATCTCCTGGAGATATGCGCGAATGTAGGTCGCTGAGAGGGCGGTAGAATCCACCAGCATGGCGACGCACTGTCTAGCGTCATACGTCCGCGCCTCAGGCTCGTCGTCGAGTATTTTCCTTACAATCAACAACAATTCAATGTCAGAAGGACACACAACTCCAGGCTCACCCACTCGGGGACTCGCCGGCATAAGCAAACTGCATGCTCGGGGACTCGCTGACTCAACAAAAAGTCTAAGAAACTCACCAATGAGTGGGCGGAAGCGCCCAGTGATGAAGTCCTAAAGACCCGACAAATCGTCCTGCAGTCCCGTGACAAGAGCGTCGGAAACCTTCCGCTCGTCCGCCGCGGCAGCGACAGCAGCCTTGGCCCTCTCCTCCGACGAGCTCGCTTCCGCCTTGGCGGCCTTGAGATCCCTCTCCAGCTCGGCAACCTGCCTCTCCGCGGCAGCCAACAATGACTGGGCAGCCTCCAACTCGCTGTCGAGACAAGACCCTCGAGGGTCGTGGCAATCGCGGCAGAATGATCCTCTACAGCAAAACGAGAGTGAAACTCCAATCAAGTACAAGCAAATTAAGAAGGTAACTCGAACACCTACATGCGGTCGTCTGCAGTTGCTGGTTCACCTCCTGCATGGATCAGAGGTCGCGCTCTAGATGCTCCTTGGCGGCCAGTCGCTCCGTCGATTCACGATGGAGGCCCTGCAAAGATGAAAGAAATATGAGCAAACATCGAAAATTTCCTAAGTGCGTAGCTGCTGAAATTCAGCGACTAGCCACTCGGGGACTGGACAACAAAACACAATAATTCAGTGAGCAGATCCTCGGGGATTGGACATACCTGAATAGCCGCACCTAGCATATTGTGCAGCTCAACCGCGTCCACGGATGACAGCAAGAAGGGCGTATGTCCGCGATGCTGCTCGACATCCGAGCCCAATATCTCGGGCACTTGAGGCGACTGTGCCGCAACACTCGCAGCGGAGACCTTCTCCATGAAGCGAGGAAAAGTCGCCACCACCGCTCCCGAGGCACTAGTCGTGGGTTCTCAGGCCCCGACCAGCGCTGCTGGTTCAACCTGCTGCGACCCCGCGTCCACGTCGACCTTCGCAGCCATGTCCACTCCAGTCGGAGCTTCGCTTGGCGCATTGGCAGGTTCGTCCAAAATTATGACGACGTCGTCGCCTTTCTTTTTCTTCGCACCCTCAGCGGGCTCCTCGGCATCGTCGCCCTTCCTCTTCTTCCAGGGGTTAGCCCCTCCCCCGAGGCGGCTACTGGTACCTTGGCCACCGAAGGGTGACCAATCTTCTTCGTGCCAGTCCTGTAAAAAGAGTGATGAGCGACTCGACCAATGGCTACAAAATATTATTACTAGTCGACACGACAAAGACCTACCTGGCGACTGGGATATAACGTAGGCCGGTGCGGATGTGTGCCGGCTTCTCCATTTTTGGGCCCAGCTTGCGGTTGATGCCCGTCTCTAACAGGGCATGAGCCCATGACACCGAAGCCTTCTTTGTTGAGGCCGCGACAGCAGGAAGTTCCACTCCGATCGACGCTGGTGCCGCCCTCGACGGTGAGGCCTCTTCGACTGAAGCAGCTCCGAGGCCCACGAATTCCGAGAACGGGGCGGGGGGAATCAATGACAGCGGCATCTCGTCTTCCACCACGGCCAGACCTGCCTTTTCTAGCGCCTTCATCAACGCCTCAGCCTCTATATCGTCGGCCGCGCTGGTCGCCTCGGAGCTAGTCACCGACTGGGGAGGTGACACTGCTTTGGGTGCCTTCTTCTTCTTTGTTGATTTCTTATTTGAAGGCGTGGCCACGTGCCGCGAACTGTGTTCTTGGACGTCGCCCTCGCCCCCGTCGTGTCCCTTGAGGCTCTTCCTAGCCTCGAGCTCGCGTTGCCGCTGCCCATGAGTTTTCCGAGCTGTGGGTGCGGCGACCTCCACCGCTTTGTCATCATCATCATCGGAGGAGGAGGACACGCTCTGGTCCTCCTCGACCTCTTCTGAGCTCTCGTCGGCGGCGGGAGGGATCCAGCCCTCCACGACTTGGAACAGCTAAAATAACTACGCATGTTAGTAAACCACGACTGTATTTCTATGACCGTGAAAATGGACAAGGTAAAACAAACTCACCATCAGCGCCTTGCGCATCGCGGTGTACGGGGTGATCCCGGCCTTCGGATCGCTATAATCCACATCGATGATCTTCTTCAACGTGGCGGAGTAATCCTCGCCCTTCCACTCGGCGGTGCAAGCCTTAGTTCCATCGTCCTTGCCATTGTATTCGTACATCCAGTGGGAACGACTGGCCAGTGGCACCAATCGTCGCCCAAGCCAACAATTGTACAAATTGATGGTCTCGAGCCCATCCTTCTTCAGCTGATGAATCGTCATCAGCATTTCGTCCACGACCATCCTCTGATCATGCAGGAGCTTGGCGACCTGCAGCCGGTACGGCTCGGTTCGCTCGACGAAGTACGCTGGGAGCGGCACCTCGGTTTCCGGTGTCGACTCTCTAAAGTAGAACCAGTGCTTCTTCCACTTGTTGGCCGCCTTCTTTGGCAGCATGAGATCGAGGAAGGAGGCCTTAGTCTTCAGCTGGAAAGTGAGGTCGCCTGCCGCCAGCATCGGGCCACCTGCACCTTCATGACTAATCCGCTCGTGGAATAGTTCCTGCCACACGGGAAAGTATGGGCGACAACTCAAGTAGCATTCGCAGAACGCCACAAAAATGGAAAGCTGCTCGATGGTGTGAGGCCCTAGATCTGAAGGTTGGATGCCGTAGTAGGCGCAGAATCGATGAAAGAAGATTGAGGTGGGGAATTCGAACCCCCTCTCAAGGTGGCTGGTGAAACAGATGAACTCGCCGGCACACGGATCTAGTTCCACCTCTCCGGCCAAGGGGAGTCACCATCTTCCGGCGCAGAGAATCCGTGCATCCTCGAAGGATTTCAGCGTTGCCCTGGTGCACATGGATTTCCCCCACAGCTCCTTTGGAGCCGCCATCGGGTCGAGGATTTGGGATCGCTGACTCGCTCTAGAGATTCTGGATCGAGAGGAAATGGGAGACTGAAGGGTGCACATAACCGGAGGAAATGTGAGGAATACTCGCAACTCACCCGTCACTCTCCTTATATAGCGGTTGGCTCCCACCAATTTCGGAGGAGCTGTTACCGCGCGGTGATTACGCCGATATTACCATTGTATTACCCAACGGCTAGTTTTACCAAAAATGACGGTCCAACTTCGTTTACTCGGCTCGCCGACCCATTTGCCAAAGCTGCAATTCGACTACTTGCCAAATTGGCGATTCGACTGGTCGCCGATATTGTGACTAAAGATACATGCTGAGGATTCTTTCTTCCATTGAAGGAGTCCACTGCCGATTCGACTAGGCGTCCAAATTGGATCCGAATACTCCGACTGCCAAAGAACTCCTGTGACGAATCAAAGACAGCCTCAGGGACTACTGATGGGGATATGCCGAGTGGGGTATACCCAGCAGGATGTTCCCTACTGGATCATACTCTCAGCGAGTGGGCCTGTAGGACGGCGACTGGACCGCGACCCAAGAGGGAGCCAGGCGACTGGAAGCCGGAGGCCCAGAAGCGTAGCTAGGCCCAGTCGGATTAGGTCAAAACCCTCTGAGTCCTTATCCAACTCGGGTGTAGATCTGTAAACTCTAGCGAGGTGACTCTATATAAACCTCCCTAGGGCACGCAAAGCAATTACGTTCCATCATACACCCCATCGACTCGCCGCCTAGCCACCGAGCTTGACCACTGTAATCTCTCGATAATACAATTTAGCAGGAGTAGGTCTTTACCCTACGGGGGCCGAACCTGGGTAAAACCTTGTGTCTCCGCCCTCATCTTGCAACGCAGATGGCTGGCCACCCTTTCCCCTCGTTCTACTACTCGCTGCCACTCGCAGCATCTATCGTGGCCATTCCCACGACAAGTTCGGTTCCTGATACGTTGGAAATGTATCTATAATTTTTTATGCTCCATGCTTGTTTAGTATCTACTTTGCTTTGCTTTGTCTACACTTTGAGGTGCTTTTTACATGTTTTCTGGTACTAATCTATTAACAAGTTGCCATAGTGCCAGTTGCCTGTTTTCTGCTGTTTTTGGTTCCAGAAAAGTTAGTAAACAAATATTCTCGGAATTGGACGGGACAAACATCAAAGTCAATTACTTTCTGTGGGGAAAAAGAAGTCCAGAGGGGAGCCGGAGAGGCGAGCCAGGGCGCCCAAACACCCCTAGGCGCAGGTGGGCCCTGCCCCATGCCTAGGCAGGGTGTGGGGCCCATGGCCACCGCCTCGGCCTCCCCTTCGCCTATAAGAAGCCCCTGATGCAGAAACCCTATGGACCCGATCAAATCTCTACGAAACCTTCTGTAGCCGCCGCCACCGTCGTCCCTAGATCAGGGGATCTAAAGTTCTTCCTAGCACCCTGTCGGAGGGGAGATCATCCCGGAGGCCTTCTCTCCGGTATGATGTGTGAGTAGTTCCACCTTGGACTATGGGTCCATGTAGTAGCTAGATGGTTGTATCTCCTCCTTTGTGCTTTCATGTATAGATCTTGTGAGCTCCGTTCATGATCAAGATCTAATCTATTTGTAATCATGCGTGTTGTGTTTGCGGGGATCCGATGGATATTGAGATTATTATGTTGGTTTGATTAATGGTTTTGTCTTTATGATTCTATCATGTCTGTGTTGTTTGTGATCTTGCATGCTCTCTGATGTTAGTAGCTATCTTGGCCAAGTAGTTGCTAGTGACTCCAAGAGGGGGTATTTATGCTCGATAGTGGGTTCATGCCTCTAGTTTTCAAGGGAAGTGATAGAAATCTCTTCGGTTGTAGATGTTCTATTGCTACTAGGGAGAAAATAACGGTCTCTTGTTCATGGAATATGTGGATTGTTTACCTTACACACTTTGCCTAAAGCAGTTGTCTATTGCTTGCAACTTAATACTGGAGGGGGTTCGAATGATAACCTGAAGGTGGACTTCTAGTCATAGATGCAGTTGGATGGAGGTCTATGTATCTTGTTGTATTGCCCAATCGAATCTCATGGGATCTTTCTGACTAGTAATTGCATTGTTATGCCTTGCTCAGTTCCTGTCAATTGCCCTGCTGTAATTTGTTTACCCTTCATGTCATGTTGTTTATCTAAGGAGAGCACCTCCAGTGAACTATGGACCCCGGTCCAATCTTTACCATTGATACATCTTAAACTATTACTTGTTTACTTGTTGCAAACCGTTACCTTCCACACCATACGTTTAATCCTTTGTTACAGCAAGCCGGTGAGCTTGATAACCTCACTGATTCGTTGGGGCAAAGTCTTGAGTTTGTGTTGTGTAGGTCTCCGCGTTGCTTGCAACACCTGTGTGACGTTTCCTTCCTCCTACTGGTTCGATAACCTCGGTTTCTTACTGAGGGAAAACTTGCTGCTGTGCTGCTTCACACCTTTCTCTTGGGGTTCCCAATGAAGAGCTCCTACATCAACTCAGTGCTGCATCAAGTTTTTCTGGCGCCGTTGCCGGGGAGGCTAAGGACGTCTTCACTAGGGGAGTTGTTCACTTCCTTTCTCTTTAATTTGTTTTTATTTTTCTTTGTTTCTTTTGCTTGGTTTTGTTTGCCTCTTTCAAAAAAACCAAAAAAATTAGTCTAGTTTGGTTTGCTTGCTTTATTCAAAAAACACAAAAAAATTAGTTCCTGCCCTAGCTGCTGCTGTTGTTTTTGGCTTGCCCACCTTTGCCAAAATGAACTCTGCTGAGAACACCAAGTTGTGTGACTTCACTAGCACCAACAACAATGATTTACATAGCACACCTATTGCTCCACCTGCTCCTGATGCTACCTTTTATGAAATTAAGCCTTTTTTATTAAATCTTGTGATGAGAGAGCAATTTTCTGGTGCTGGTTCTGATGATCCTGCTGCCCATCTCAATAGCTTTGTTGAACTCTGTGAGATGCAAAAGTATAAGGATGTAGATGGAGATATTATTAAGCTCAAGCTTTTTCCTTTATCCTTGAGAGGAAAAGCTAAAGAATGGTTGCTATCTTTGCCTAAAAATAGTATTCATTCTTGGACTAAGTGCAAAGATGCTTTTATTGGAAAATACTATCCTCCTGCTAAGATTATATCTATGAGAAGTGACATTATGAAATTTAAACAACTTGATAGTGAACATGTTGCTCTAGCTTGGGAAAGAATGAAATCTTTGGTTAAGAATTGCCCCACTCATGGACTCACTGCTTGGATGATTATACAGACCTTTTATGTAGGTTTGAACTTCTCCTCAAGAAATCTGTTGGATTCCGCTGCTGGAGGTACCTTCATGGGCCTCACTTTGGGTGATGCAACAAGGCTCCTTGATAATATGATGGTTAACTACTCTGAATGGCATGTTGAGAGAGCTCCACATGGTAAGAAGGTAAATTCTGTTGAGGAAACTTCCTCTTTGAGTGAAAATATTGATGTTATTATGGCTATGCTTGTTAATGGGAAAGCTCCTTTAGATCCTAATAGTGTTCCCTTAGCCTCCTTAGTTTCTCAACAAGAGCAAGCTGATGTAAACTTCATTAGAAACAACAATTTTGGCAACAATACTTATGGTAATTATAGGCCTTATCCTCCTAGTGGAAATGCTTATCAGGGTAGATCTGGAATGCCTAGTGAAGAGAGGCTTCTAGAAGTTGAGAGATCCACTAAAAACTTTATGCAAATGCAATATGAGCAAAACAAGATTTTCACTAAAACTATGGGGGAACAATCTATCATTTTGAAAAATATTAGTCATCATCTTGAGAATCTGAATAGAGAAATTCCTAGTTTACAGTCAAAAAATTTGAGTGCTGAGAAAAATATATCCTCTTTGTCTAAAGCTCAAACTTCCTTGGTTAATAAAATGGCTGCTAAACCTGAAACTATGGAAAATACCCTCCTACTGCTCATGCCATACAAGTTACTATTGATGAAAATGTTAGGCTGTTAGCTCAACTTCATGCTAAGTGGGAAGGGAAGATGAAATTAATAGAAACAATAGTGTGTGCACTATCACCACTAAACCATAAGTAGTCCCTATTCCTCCTCCTACTATACCTAAGCCTATTGAGCCTACCACTAGTGATGCTAAGTTTGATTTTAATATTCATGGTTGCCATATTTCTGAAGTGATTATGTTCCTACAAAAGCTTGCTAGAATTCCTGATCCTAGTGATATGCATGTTGCTTTCACCAAATACATTACAGATGCTCTTGTTAAGATTAAGGAAGAGAAGCTAAAACACAAAGCTTCTATTCCTAGGAAAGTAGAAGATAGTTGGGAACCCATTATTAATATACAAGTGAATGACTTTGATCTCAAAGCTTCATGTGATCTTGGTTCTAGTGTCTCTATTATGCCTAGGAAGATTTATGAAATGCTTGATTTGCCACCATTGGAAGATTGTTATTTGGATATCCCACTCAATCATAATGCTAAGAAGAAACTCATGGGGAGTATTAATGATGTTCTCATTATGGTTAACAATGCTTATGTCCCTATTGATTTCTATGTTTTGGATGTTGAATACAATGCTTCTTGTCCTATTACTTTGGGAAGACCTTTTCTTAGAATAGTTGGTGCCATTATTGATATGAAAGAAGGCACCATTAAATATCATTTTCCATTCAAGAAAGGTATTGAATACTTACCTATGAGGATAGAGAAGTTGCCTTTTGATCCTCCTTTGAAAGCAAGGTTTGATGTTAATGCTTCTTCATTTGAAAATACATGATTCTTCTTTCTTCTTGTGCCTAACTTAAAGGCGTTAAAGAAAAGTACTTGTTGGGAGATAACCCAAGAGTTTCCTTGAGTCTTGGAAGTTATTACTTCAGTAATGACCTCTCCTTATCCTTTTTGTTTGCTTTTTGTGCCAAGAATGTCCTCTAATGAGAGGGAAATAAAATTTTGGGGAGTTGTTGTCCCGAAACAGATTTCTGTCCTCCACCAAAAATATTCGTGAGGAGTCTCCGTAAATCGGATTGAGCTCAATATTTATGAATAAATCCCCCAGTATGTTAGCTTACTTTCGTTAGTTCAACACTTTTTTATTTGATTAACAAAACATGTTCTAAAAAATCGGTTTCTACCTGTTAGTCTGTTTTGATAGATTTCTGCCATTATTTGCATTTGCTTTTTATTGATTCCTTTTTGTGTTCTCTTTAGGTGAATTGAGATTCTGAAGGAGTTACTACAGTAGCTTGTGTTTTTAGTGAAAATCCTTGCTGTTTCAAAGCTTTTCCAGAGGTCTAATATCTTTTGAATAAACTAATGTTGCTAATGAAGATTGTGTGAAGTTTTGTATGAAGAAAAAAATTCAGGTGTAAAGAGAGAATGATGCAATGAGATGAAGAATGTACAAAAGCTCAAGCTTGGGGACGCCACCCCGGTGTCACCCCAAGAAATATCCAAGAGGTACAAGCGTCAAAGCTTGGGGATGCCCAAGGCATCCCCTTCTTCATCAATAAAAAGCTCAGGTCTGTCTAGACACTTCGTTTTTATTGGTTCATGCACAGTTGTGTTGTTCTTGGAGCATCTTAGTTTTCATTTGCTTTGCTTAGGTTGTTTAGTTTGCTTGAATAAAGTAGTTTGGACCCCCGTTCTCGTTGTGTTGATTTGCAAATAAGTTGCTTGGTGTTGGAAAGGAGTAGTAAGTTCTTGCTTGTAAGTGCAAGAGGAGCTTGCATTGACTGTGACTTAGACTTTAGCATGACATGCTAGGTGTTGTTTTGACCTTATGCTTACTGATTATTGTTGTAGCATGTCTTGTTCCAAACAATTAGGATTGCTTAGTTTGCCTTGAAGAAATTATGCGTTGTTTTAGCATGCAAAAGCATAATATTGTGGTATTCTCCTTTGATGCCTTACTTGGGTTGACTTGGCACATGCTCACACCGTGTTATGATTCTCACAAGTCACCATTAGCCTCTATGATCATTTAGTCCTTGACTTGTAGTACCACTCTTTGCTTTGATTACTAATGCTTTGTTGCTCTGCATGATTATGGCCATTATTTCTCTCTTAGTTGGTTGCTCCCAGTCTTTTGCTAGCCTCCACTTGTATGAGTAAGTTCTTCTCATGCTTCCAACTCCCAAGAAACCAAGTTATTCCAAAGTGTCCACTATAAACTCCTATGCATGGTGTGTTACACCATTCCAAGTATATTCTTCTTTTCAGCTGTCTTCTAATTAAAAAGTATTTTGTTATGTGAAAACTTAGTGATTAAAGCCCTCACAAACTTGATGGCACACTTTATATTCTTTGCCCCTAATAAACTTGAATCATTGTGTCATCTATGTTGTATATGCTTGCACTTAGACGTTGGAATTAGCAGAACCGTGCTGTCACAGGGAACATTTTGAACATTGCACTTGTACTTTGTACTCAGTTGATATCATGCTCTTTTGTATATGGATGTCACCGGTGTGAAATAAAGAGGGAACTTTAAGTCCATGGAGTTTGTATCCTGTGTTAGAGAAACGCCTGGGCCGCTAGCCTAAGCCATGCCTAATCATGGTGGAAACTTGCAGCATCACCATAGTGACATCTATGAAGCATTATTCTTATACAAAAAGAGAGACACATTGAGAAAAGAGGAAAGAGAGAAAAAAGCACCATATTACCATGGTAAATAAGAAGATTGCTTAGATGCTCATTGTCTGCTTGCCTTGTCATTTTGGTTATAGGATAGCTCCTGTACCATGTGCAAGGGGTACCCCATTGGAGGTTCTCAAAGATATGCAAATACTTACCATGACAAGAACTTACAGGTGACTAAAGTTGAGTAGCATGATGTGTGGCCCTCGTATTCAAGGGACTTGATATTGCCAACTTATACTTTGTCAAGCATATACTCCATCTTTGCTCACTTTAACCTTAATCACTTCAAGATGCTTATGATAGGGGCAATGAGGGCTGAAAGCTAACAAGTACCATAATTTTTGGAAGCTCTTTTTGAAACTTGAAATCCCTGCTTCCTTTATAAAAGGTCTTTCTTCCACCACTATTGAGTCTCCACCTTATACCTTTAGGCACCATTAAGAGAGCATAGTTGTCATCCTGTGTGCAGTGTTCCAAAGCTTATTGATTGATGCATATTGTGATATTACTTGTTCTTGTGCTATTTGTTTCTAGTCACCCTTGTGAACTTTGAAGGTGTCATATGCATATATTTGCTACTCTATGAGGGACAAGCTGATTGCCACTATGCTATGTTTTCTGTATGTGAAACAAACAAACATTTTTCAATGCATGTTATTCATGATCTTTGTTTGTAGCTTGTCATGTTGCATGCATAGTTACTATGTCCTATTGTTAGAACTCCATCTTTCATGCACATGTTTAGAGTTCTTTGATCCCAGCTTTGAATGCTTGCAAATGGTTGGATCTTTATTGTGAGGGTGCATGTTGCCTCAAAAATTATTCTTTTTATCACTTACCTACTCGAGGACGAGCAGGAGTTAAGCTTGGGGATGCTTGATACGTCGGAAACGTATCTATAATTTTTGATGCTCCATGCTTGTTTAGTATCTACTTTGCTTTGCTTTGTCTACACTTCGAGGTGCTTTTTACATGTTTTCTGGTACTAACCTATTAACAAGTTGCCACAGTGCCAGTTGCCTGTTTTCTGTTGTTTTTGGTTCCAGAAAAGTTATTAAAGAAATATTCTCGAAATTGGATGGGACAAACGTCAAAGTCAATTACTTTCCGTGGGGAACAAGAAGTCCAGAGGGGAGCTGGATAGGCGAGCCAAAGCGCCCAGACCCCCCTAGACATGGGTGTGCCCTGCCCCGCGCCTAGGCAGGGGCCCCTGGCCACAGCCTCGGCCTCCCCCTTCGCCTATAAGAAGCCCCCGATGCAGAAATCCAAAGGATTCGATCAAATCTCCACGAAATCTTTTCTAGCCGCCGCCTTCGTCCCTAGATCGGGGGGGGATCTGAAGTTCTTCCCGGCACCCTGCCGGAGGGGAGATCATCCCGGAGGCCTTCTCTCTGGTATGATGCGTTAGTAGTTCCACCCTGGACTATGGGTCCATGTAGTAGCTAGATGGTTTTATCTTCTCCTTTGTGCTTTCATGTATAGATCTTGTGAGCTCCCTTCATGATCAAGATCTAATCTATTTGTAATCATGCATGTTGTGTTTGCGGGCATCCGATGGATATTGAGATTATTATGTTGGTTTGTTTAATGGTTTTGTCTTCATGATTCTATCATGTCTGTGTTGTTTGTGATATTGCATGCTCTCCGTTGTTAGTAGCTATCTTGGCCAAGTAGTTGCTAGTGACTCCAAGAGGGGTTATTTATGCTCGATAGTGGGTTCATGCCTCTAGTTTCCAAGGGAAGTGACAGAAATCTCTTCGGTTGTAGATGTGTTGTTGCTACTAGGGAGAACACAACGGTCTCTTGTTCATGGAACATGTGGACTGTTTACCTTACACACTTTTCTTAAAGCAGTTGTCTGTTGCTTGCAAATTAATACTGGAGGGGGTTCGGATGATAACCTGAAGGTGGACTTCTAGTCATAGATGCAGTTGGATGGCGGTCTATGACGAGGTTTAATATCGTCAATGCCCATTGTTATGAGCTTGGGTTTTGGAGAAGATGGGGGTGCTGGAGATCGCGGGACGGTTAACAGACAAGTAACCAGGGGACACGATATTTACCCAAGTTCAGGCCCCCGGAGGGAAAACCCTACGCATGCTTGTCTGCTCTTGATTTTGGCGGAACCAAAGGTTTACAGGGGTGCACAGATGCAATCTAGCGTGGAGGTGTGTATGCGGTGGAAAAGTATTGGCCCTCCTCGTCGTGCCCTCCTAGCCCTTATATATATTTAGGCAGGTCTCGGGCACAGATCGAGTCGGTTACAAGTTTAGGGTTTGCCCCTTTGAATATTCTATCTGTTCTAGTCTTGCTCTCCAAGGATTCGAAGATTTCATGGGATTGGGCCACCCGCAAATCTCCACAGGCCGCGTATATTCTTGTGGGCCTTCCGTGGGATGAACCAGGTATGCTAATGTCGTGTACCCATAGGGTATGACCATGTTAGTAGCCCCGAGTGTTCAGTCAAATCGCAGATTCGGCTGAGGACTCTTCAATCTTTTGGGTGCAGCTGTTTCTGTTCATTAGAGAAAAGAATGATTTAGTGTGTAGGGATTGTTGATGCGTGTGCCTGTCTCTCCTGACGGATCAGGGTTAGTTAACTGTCTTAGGACAAAACAACACGATCTTCTTTAGATTCGAGTCCCTAGACCCAAATCCGGAACAGATGCTGGCGTAATTCGACTCAGGCCGTTGACGTCTTATAGGAGTCGAATCTTAGTAGTTTTCAAATGATGTACCCAACATGTCCGTCAGGATTTTCATCACGTCTGTTGGCACGGATTTTTACTAGTAGAGCGCAGTCAGGTGCGTTACCAGGACATGAGATGGTTTCTATAGGTCTTATCTTTGCGTCGCAGACACATCATCCAAAATTTTATCACCACGGAGGTGTTTCGTGGTGTCCAAGGAGGATGTTACTCACTTAGCGTTGGTTGGGGCAAAGTTGCCAAAAAGTTTTTGCATTTTGATCCGAAGGATCGTAGTTGAAGAATTCATAGGGTGCGCGACTAGCGCTCCATATGGGAGTAGCCCCTGAGTGTCTGTTCGAGTCGTAGACTCGAGTAGAGACTTTAATTCAACCGTTGTTAGCTCCAGGTCCACAGGACACAATTTTTTTGGATGCTTGAATCAATCCTCCCTATGGGAGTAGCCCCCGAGTCCGTAGTGGAGTCGTAGACTCGACCAAGGACTCAAAGAATAGATCGTTGGTGTAATACCATAATCGTGTGTCGGGTGCGCGGCCAGCGCTCTTGATAGGAGTAGCCCCCGAGTAGTTACTCGAATCGCAGATTCGAGTGAGTACTTTTGGTTGTCAGCCGCAGTTTTTGTGACCGTTACTAGTGTGGTTTTGATGACGTCAGTATTGACGATCGGTGACCTCAACCATCTGCGGCGCCAGAGGTGACGTGATCGGACGAACGTGGGTCCCACTTTCTGACTTGGAGTTGACTGGTCATGCGCGACGTGGCGAGAATTAAGGAGTCTCCTCAGTTTCCATGCATAGTGGACGGCGTGCGAGCGACGGTTCGTTGCTGTGTTGACATGTGGACGATTGGGTCTAATCCTGGCGTTAGGGCTTCTAGATGAACGGTCCCTGTTCATCGTCTTCGTCCTTATAACTATGGGGAAAACTATAGTTTGTTTTCACCCTTAGCCATTTGCTTTTCACTGCCTCCATTTCTTGAGCTTTTACCTTTGCGCGTTGGACGTTCTCCGATCGTTCCCTTCTTCATTCTTGCACGCACACCCCCGCTATCGACGCGTCGCGATGGGGAAGTCGAAGAAGGCCTCCACCGGAGCAGGCACTAGTGTTGCTACCCAGCAGTAAGAAGGGAGCCACCACCGCTCGTATCACCAAAGGTGGGTGGCGGCGCTCGGCGATGCGCGAGGGCGACCTGCGCAAGCTGTGTGATGCGGATTTGATCCGCAGGATAAGGAGGCCGTCAATATCCCCGAGGTAACTCCCCATCCACCCGCAGGATAAGCATGCGATGTTTGTCGCTTTTGTTCTTCGCGGCCTCTCGCTCGTAGTCCACGATTTTCTTCGTGGATTGTTGTTCTTCTATGGCATCCAACTCCATCATCTTTCGCCCAATTCTCTTCTTCACATCACCTGCTTCATTGCTTTTTGCGAGTTCCCAATCGAATCTCATGGGATCTTTCTGACTAGTAATTGCATTGTTATGCCTTGCTCAATTCCTGTCAATTGCCCTGCTATAATTTGTTTACCCTTCATGCCATGTTGTTTATCTAAGGAGAGCACCTCTAGTGAACTATGGACCCGGTCCAATCTTTACCATTGGTACATCTTCCACTGTTACTTGTTTACTTGCTGCAAACCACCATTACCTTTCACACCATACGTTTAATCCTTTGTTACAGCAAACCAGTGAGCTTGACAACCTCGCTGATTCATTGGGGCAAAGTCTTGAGTTTGTGTTGTGTAGGTCTTCGCGTTGCTTGCAACACCTGTGTGATGTTTCCTTCATCCTACTAGTTCGATAACCTTGGTTTCTTACTGAGGGAAAACTTGTTGTTGTGCTGCTTCACACCTTGCTCTTGGGGTTCCCAACGAAGCGCTCCTACATCAACTCAGCGCTGCATCAGTTCCGTTTTTGACGTTGCCACCGTGGATGACGTTGCACAGGTAACGCTCACGGAGTGGGTCGCTGCTACCGCAGCTCTCAGATCTGGAACTGTAGGTTCCTTCATCTGAAGGGGGATCGCACAGATCGGAGTTGCAGTTGTTGCTGTCATCCGAGTCGCCCATCAGCGTCAATGTACGCTAGGTGTCATTGGGTGGGACCCACGAAGCAGGCCTGATGCATGGAAGTGGCACCCGCTCTAGGAGGCGGAGGGTGCTGGGGTGCCCCACCTGGAAGCAGAAGCTCCCGAACAGCATATCGATTCCGTCGCCTACGGACTCAAAATCTTTCCGGGTGGCTGGTGAGTGGGCGGTGAAGTCGAAAGCACGAAAGAGGAGGTGATTCTCCATCGCCGAGGAATCATAGATCACTCCGGATGGAACCGTCAAGACCACACGATCAGCGTCCCCGCTTCCCACAAACGGCACCAATTGACGAGGGTTTAACTCGCCAATGCCCATTGTTATGGACTTGGGTTTTGGAGAATATGGGGATGCTGGAAGTCGTAACACGGTTAATAGGAAAGCAATGCGGGGGAACGGAGTTTACCCAGGTTCAGGCCCCCAGAGGGAGAACCCTACTCATGCTTGTATGTTCTTGATTACGGCAGAACCGAAGGTTATAGGGGTGCACAGATGCAATCTGGCGTGGAGATGTGTGTATGAGGTGTTTTAGATCCTTCTCGCCATGCCCTCCTGGCCTTTATATAGATAGTCCAGTTCCTGGGGATAGGTCGAGTCGGTTACAGATTAGGGTTAAACCCTTTGAAATTCTATCTAATCTAGACTTGTCCTCCAAGGAGTCGAACTCGCCATGGGCTTGGGCCACCCAAAAATCTTCCTGGGCTGCAAGTATTCATGTGGGCCTTCCTTGGGATGGACCGGGTATACCAACATTACGCACCCGTAGGGTATATCCATGTCAGCAGCTTCGGTGGACTTCTTGACTTTGATGGAGCGCTCGCATATCTCTTCCTAGAAAACTTCGGGTGGCATGGGTAGACAAAGGGACCCGATGTTTGCCAGATTATCGGCTTCCTCATTGCTTTATCTGCTTATGTGGGAGACCTCGCACTCATAGAAGTGAGCCTCCATAATGTTATACATGTCACGGTATGAAATCATGTTGTCATTGATGGCGTCACATTTGTTCATTGCTTGTTGTGCGACGAGATTTGAGTCGCCGAAGATCTTGAGGCGAGTTGCACTACAGGCTTTGGCCATACGCATACCATGCAATAAGGCCTCATATTTGGCTTCATTGTTGGGTGCTTTCGGGAAGCTCATTAGAGGAACGTGGCAAAAAAATCTCCTTGTGGTGATACTAGCATAACATCGGCACCTGCTCCCTCTATTATCTTAGAACCATTGAAGTACATGGTCCACGCACTGGACAGTTCCGAAGGACCCGCACTTTGGTGATCCGTCCACTCAGTGATGAAACCAGGCAGGACCTGAGACTTTATTGTTTTTCGCTTATCATATGTGATATCTCAAGGGGATAGCTCGATGCCCCAAAGAGATACACGTCATGTGGCTTCAGGATTGTTAAGCATGTTGGAGAGGTAGGCCTCATTGACCACCACTATCAGATGCTCTGAGAAGTAGTGGCGCAGCTTGTGTGCCGTCATAAAGACTCCGTATGCAAGTTTCTGGTAGTTTGGGTACCGTTGCTTGGGTGGAGAGAGGACATCGTTGAGGTTGTAGACCGGTCGCTAGATGTGTTCCCTTCTTCGGGTCGCTCGACGACCAAAACAGTGTTGACCACTTGGTTGGTGGTGGCGATGTAGAGTAGAAGTGGTTCTTTTTCCTTTGGTGACACGACAATGGGAGATGTTGAAAGTGTTTTATTGAGGTCTTCAAAGGCTCGCTGGGCATCATCGGTCCACTCACAAGTGTCTGATTTTTTCATGAGTGCATAGAAGGAGAGCGCTTTTTTGCCTAGCCGAGCGATGGATCTCCTTGATGCTACCACACGTCCTGCCAATTACTGGACGCCTCAGAGATTTTTTGGCCTCTTCATTATTAGAATCGATTGTATTTTTTGGGATTTGCTTCTACCCCTCTGGACTACACGAGGTACCCGAGGGGTTGCCCCATGGGTACTCCAAAGGAGCACTTTGTCGGGTTTAGCTTGATTCGGTACCTATCGAGATTATCGAATGTTTCAAGAAGATCATCAATAAAGGTTGACTCTTGCTTTGTCATGATTATTACGTCGTCTATGTAGACTTGAATGTTTGTGCCAATTTGACTCCCGGGGCAATTTTGTATCATCCGCTGGTATGTAGCACCCGCTTTTTTCAGCCCGAAGGGCATTGTAGTATAGCATAATACACCATAAGGTCTGATAAATGCTATTTTATCTTGGTCCTCCACCTTCATCCGAATTTGGTGGTACCCAGAATATGCATCCAAAAAGAAAAGACGCTTGCATCCGGCATTTTCATTGAAATAAGATCTATTCACTGCACTGGTAAGTGATCATTTGGGCAATGTTTGTTCAGCGCGGTGAAGTCGATACACATGTGGAGGACGTCCGTGTTTTTCTTTGGGGTGCACACCGGGTTTGTGACCCATGTTTCTTTCTTGATATCCTTGATAAATTTGGCATCTAGTAGGCGATGTAGCTCTTTTCGAATGTCCTGACGCTTGGGTTCCACGTGAAGGTGGAGTGATTATTTCACCGGTTTGGCATCGGGGTATAAATTGAGTGCGTACTCAGCGAGTTCTCTAGGGATACCTGGCATGTCAGCTGGGACCCATTCAAAAATCTCCCAGCGCTCATGGAGGAACTTGATGAGCGTGTTCTCCTATGCGGGACCAAGGTTGGAGGCCACAAAGGTTGTCTTCTTTGGGACTGTAGGATGGACTTGGATCTCTTTCGTGTCCTTCGAAGAGTCAAAGGATAGGTCGGGTATAACTTGTGCATCAGGCAGAATGTCGGTGTCAGTCGATATTTTTAGCTGTGCAAGCTCTAATTCCATCACAAAGTATTCGTAGATTGTATTGAATTCTCGGGCATAATAGTCGGAGCGGGTGAAGCTTCCTATCACCGTTATGATTTTGTTGGGTGCTGGAATCTTCATCACGAGGTATGCGTAATGTGGTATTGCCATGAATCGCGTGAAAGCTGGGCGTCCCAGGATCGCGTGGTACTGTGATGGCCAATCCATGCCCTCAAACTCGAGCTTCTCGCGCCTGAAGTTATCCCACGTCCCGGAGACAACATCGAGATAGATCATGCCTAAAGATATTTTGCCTTTTCCCGGAACTATTTTGTGGAAAGATGTTTTCGTTGGAGTCAGATTAGATAGGGAGCGGTACATCGCTCACAAGGTCTTGGCATAGATAAGGTTGATGTTGCTTATTGCATCCATGAAAACCCGCCGATTTGCGCTTCTACTATCAGCGCCGAATGACCCAGAGTGGGACTCGGAGCGGGTGATCAGCTCTGCTAAACATAATATCTTGCTCTGATCAGTGGAGATATTCGGTGTTGGAGGCGGTGCCAGGATTGATGGATACCCATACCAACAAGTTGCAACTTCTTATTTGGAAGCTTATCCAAAAGAACTCTAAGGTTAAGAGTGCTTGGCCTGGAGGAATTTGAGGATGGGTGACCGGCCGGGAAGTGGGTACCTGGTGTGCACGAGTGAGGACAAAGTGCGTAGAAAAGACAAGTGTTGGTCAGTGGGAGACATCATATTGAGCTGCCAGGAGTGACAACCCGGGAACAAAGAGTCCAGGGTGTTACAAAGTGGTATCAGAGCCGATCCTCGCGGTTACACGGGCGTGTGCGGGTCAATGAAGGACATGTGGAGCATGTCGCGTGTGGCCTAGAGTGGGCACGACATGGCACATGTGTCGGCACTCGATGCACAGACGTGTGTCAAGAGGGGTCTTGGCATGTGGTTGTTCGACGAAGGCGTCAATTTTCTATGGGTGGGTGTATGTGAGACCCTGGTGCATGGCTTAATAGGATTGATATGATACCCATACCAACAAGCTGCAACTTCTTTTGCGGAAGCTTATCCAAAAGAACTCTAAGGTTAAGTGTGCTTGGCCTGGACTAATTTGAGGATGGATGATAGATCAGGAAGTGGGTACCGGGTGCGCATGATGAGGACAGAGTGAGCAGAAAAGACTAGTGTTGGTATATGGGGATAATCTAGACATCATATTCAGCTTCCAGGAGTGACAACCCGGACACGGAGAGTCCGGGGTGTTACATCGGGTGATCGGCTTCTAGATTCTGTTAGATCGGTGCCCCTTTTGGATCATTGACGTTGCCCCTAGACCTCGGGTACTCATCATCCTTGTTTCTGTTTGCTGCGGGTTGCTGTTGGCCCACCATAGGTGTCCCTAGTGGTGGTGGTGGTGGTGCAGTTA
Source organism: Avena insularis (assembly GCA_023614405.1). NCBI lineage: Eukaryota > Viridiplantae > Streptophyta > Magnoliopsida > Poales > Poaceae > Avena > Avena insularis. The sequence goes on along the minus strand of CM042689.1, from coordinate 189,031,071 downwards.
GTGCTAGGGTCCCTGGTCCCGCAGTGTATCCCTGTTTTGTTGAATCGTCCACCTTAGTTCTACAAGCTGCTTGTAGACCTAGGAAAGTGTGGCAGTCCTTCATGAGGTGTTTCAAACGACTTTGACCCTCCGAGTCGATGTATAAGTGCGTGTTGCATGGCCCCTCAAGCATCTGCATGGGAGACATTTGTGATGACCCAGCGTACCACTGCATGTTGTAGTATACTATAGTCGTGGACATAACACTCACGGAGTACCATTCCGCAAATATTACATCCTCAGAGTGGAACAACAGAAACAAAGCGGGTCCACAACATACATTGTTATTATTACAATCAGAATTTACATGACGACTTTGAGATCCTCCTAGGTCCATAGAGGTATCCCAATGACATAGGGCTAAACTATAATAACTCAGAGAACAGAATTAAGAAGCAACTAAGGTTTATATGAGATTTAATATAGATAGAGGATAGAGATATATGCTACTGGACTAGATCACTATATATGCTACATCTACACTTCAGATACGTCGGTCTCCATTCCATAGATGTTTTTCGTAATTCTTTCCTTCGACACTTCCGGATACTTCTGGTTCTTCATAGCGGAATTCTTCTTGGTCTTCAATTGGATATAGTATTTCCTCTTCCTGTCTATTAATGTCTTCAGAATCTAGAAAGGGTTAAGAATATACGTTGAGTACAAGCGTACTCAGCAAGTTCACTAAAAAGGAGTGTTTGATGCACTATATCTACAGCCACAGGACATAGGTCGTAGGCAATGCAAGTTTTTGTAAACATTTCTTCAAAGGTTGCTTTTATTCTGAAAAGCTATGTCCGTCAGCCTTCACGGGTTTACCAGAACTTTCATGGAGTTCCTTTCCCGCTGCGTTCGCAGCTCCTTCCCGGAACAGGGAGTAACAAGTTACAGTTCTTCCAGTCTGCAGAGGTACGTTACTTTACCCATGAGAGATCTTAGCTTTGTTGCACATCCGGGCGCGCATTCCCTTTCACACTTCCTTGGTATGAGGCCCAGACTAAGATCCAAGCCAATCACTGTCCTTCTCCGCGACCCAGCATACACCACAGTTGTTGTATGCCCAAACTCAACGTAGACTTTTCCCCATATAAAACGGCTATACCTTAGTTGGATACACGCAACAACCATTAACACTAGAAATCTGTCTTTTGTAAGCCCAGATCCACGGTAGACTTTTCCCCCTATAAAACGGCTATACCCACGATCTGCAACTTACAAATGCCTAGAACAGTGTCCAATGCATGCGAAAGGGAGCCGATCCAGCTGACTTCTGTGTCCCATTCCAAATATCATGGTTAACGCATAATATACGGCGCAAGAATCACTGGCGATATTGGTTGTTAAGTCCTAGATAATATGTTCCTTTACCACCGGAACTTTCGTAGTAGATTATTACCTCATGGTAAATAACCTATAATCATCTTATTATGAAAATAGTGTTTTCTGACTTTTTTCAAATGCAGGTGTTGACAACACTGGATTTGTAAAATACTTTACAGAAAATAATCAAAGGACATGAGCAAGTGCGAACATGCCTTGATATAGCAAAGTATTGTAGTCGAATGTCTCGACTCGGCCCTGGACCTCGGGTTCTACAAAAGTACCATCATTGCCCGGTAAGGACAATGTTTAAAGAAGCAATATGTTTTTATGCATAAGTAATGCTATGCATTTTGTAAAACCTTAAGTAATTCCCCAACATTACATGTGATTTGGATTTAGATGATTTGTTTATGATGTGAGTTATCTTTAAGTTTATTTCATAAAGGAGTGTAGTTGTAAGAGTTTTTGGATAACATATAAGATATGAAAGTAAGGTACTATTGTAATACAATTATAAGATTGTGTGATACCATGTAATAATTACAAGGTTTATGTTTTAATTTTGTTATGGTTTAAAAGAAATGGTATAGTGTTTCTTTTGAAAGTGGAAAAATAATAACATTTGAAGAAATATGTTAAGTTAATCAACTCTGAAGATAAATAATATTAAAGTTATGGTTTAGGATAAGGTTTGAATGATTTTGAGTCATTATATATCTAGCTTATAATATGTTAGACCAAAGTTAACTATAAAGATATAATTGGACTTGGGATATAATATTTATGGCATTAACAATAATTAGGAGACATCTGAGACTTGGAGCAGATGGCTCTCTCTTCTCCTCTCCTCTCTCTCTCCCCGACGGCGGTTTCCTCCGGTGATCACCTTGGCTTGATTGGGAGTTGGAGGGCCATAATCAGGGCTGTGGTTGGTGCGGCGATCAGTCCGTGTCGGCAGGGCTCGATCTCGAGGGATGGTTTGGGACAGGTGCCGCTGCGAGATGATTCGGGGTGGGTTCTGGCGAGTTGGAGTTCGTTGCTGGATATTTCATTCGGGACGCGTTTGGTACACAAGCGCTGGCACGTTCTCGTGGGTCCAGCGATTGCGGTGCAGGAGGCGTCATGCGGTGTCACCGGGCGTGTCCCTATGCCAGACGCGTCGGGGTGATACTTCGGTGGTTCCAGGAGATGTGCGGGCGCTGACGGTGGGTCGTCGGTGGAGGAGGGCCACCTTCCAGGCGAGGTGAGGGGTACTAGTACACCGGAGCACGTCCTCCAGTCAGTTTTCTCTCCATCTTCCATTTCCTCTAACCCTAGATCGAGGTTCGGTTCTCCTTCGTCTCTCGCAAATTCTAGATCACGCGAAGTGTGTAGGGTGGTTTTCGTCCGGAGCCGCCAATTTTCCATCCCTCGTCACTGCGAGTTGTTTCTCTGGTGAGGTGGAGTGGGGTTGTTTCGGGTGATAGCAGATCCTTCGCTCAGGTTGTGGCTGCGGATTCAGGTATGGATCAGCGATTTTGCGGTGGGCGCGGTTCCCCTTCTCGTCCTCCAGTCCGATCTGGTCCCTATGCGAACAGATTTGGATCTAGGAATGGACAAGGGCGTATTCCTGTTGATCGTAGGGCGATGGATGAGGATCATAGAGAGAGTGGTTGGATTCGAGAGCAGGAACATCGTCGCGATGAGGCGCGGCATCGGGATGCTAGGCACAGGGATGAGTTGCGGCAGGCGGAGATCGAAGCCAGATTGGAGGATCAGCGCCAAGAAGCCATGGCACGGGATAGGGCTCTGTCAGAGGCTCGTCGTAGTGAAGCAGAGCAGGCGCGCAGTCGGGGTCGTTGGAGCCACCGTCCTGAGATGCAGCAAGGATCTGGATCTGATGCCACTGCTTCATCGTTTCCAGGCAGATCAGGTAACTCTGATGCAAATCCTAGGAGAGGAGAGCCTATTTTTGCTCGTACTGTGGAGCAGGTTTCCATACCTAGGGCTGTGGTGAATACATCTATTCCTGTGAATCGTCCTGTTTCTGGCTTGAACACCTCTGCTTCGACGTATGTTAATGTTCCTGTTGGTGGGAATCGTCCTATGAATTTGTCTCCAATCTTGTCAGTTAATCAGTCAGATGATGTGGCCACTACTCTGGTGGGGTCCTCTGTACCACCACCAGTAGTAAGTGTGCAGAGAGATGGGAATGTTGTTGGGGCTTCAGGAGATTTACAGTTGCTTGATGTGATTCAGGAAGAGTTGGTGTGTGAGAACTGTGGGAAGGATCATAGCATTTTGGTCTGTCAAGAGAGGAAACCTTGGGAATATGTTCCTCTTTTCTTTGGCAGTACTGATTTTGAACATGGCTTTCATTCTATTCCTGTTATGGAATCTACTGTTCAGTCTATGGAGCAGCTCCATTATGCTCATATAAGTGTGGTCAGGGGTGATGTTACTGGTAAAGATCTGGAGAAAGAATTTCAGGTGTGGGCTGATGCTTTGGGGTCTGGGTGGAGATTTAATGCTAGACCCATCAATGATGTGGAATTCTTGATGAGATTTCCTTCAGCTAGGTCTATTGATGATTTTCACTTTGGAAAAGTGTTTATGAAAACAATTCCTGATGCTGTTATTCAGTTATCTAAGTGGAATGGGGACCTGGAACCTGTTGAATGGTTGGAAGAGGCCTGGTTTAGAATTTTTGGTATCCCTATGAAGTATAGGGAGAAATTAACTGTGTTTTATGCTGCTTCTCTGGTGGGCAAGCCTTTGGCCCTAGACAGAAACAGTTTGAGGAATCTGGCCTATCTAAGGGTGAAGATTGCTTGTTTGGATGTGTCTCTGGTTCCTAATACCAGAAGGGGGAGATGCATGGGGATTTATGAATTCAAGTACACTAGGGAGATTTTTGCTCCTGATGCAGTGCCCACCTTGCCTGTTTCTATGGGTGTTGATGAACAGGATGGTGACAATATGTTGGATAAGAGGAATGAGGAGGAAGCTGGCCATAGGAGGCCTGATGGAAATAATGGACAAGGGACTGGACCTGGTACACGTGATGGTGGGGTAGCTGGTGGTCTTCAGCATGATGGTGATGCTGCTGGTGGAGCTGGGATGGACAAAGGAAAAGGGGTCCTAGTGGAGCAAGAAGATTCTGGTGGAATTTCCTTTGGGACCAAGATGGCTAATATATGGGCTAGTTCTGGAGGAGGTGGTCGTTCAAGGGGGATTGTTATCAGAGAAAATGTGGAGGGTGGCAATGTTGGTAATTTAGATGTTCAAAAAAAACAGCTGATGTGGGCCCGCAAGATGGTACTCAGGAGGCTGTGACAGAGAGTGGTGGGTTGGGTGATGTTCACATGGAAGTCATCCAGAATTTATCTTCTCCCTTGGTTAAAGAAATCAGTTCTGCTGTTACTGCTGGTCCGCAGAGGTTTGATGATTTTATCAGGGGTTTGTTGAAGGACAAAAGTAGTGATAAATACTATGAGCTCAGGAAACAGTATGGTCATTTGCTGGAAGATGAAGAAGAACAGGATGAGGGTAGTCAGAGAAGAGATGATGATGTATCTACTGATGAATCTTTTGGTTCTTCCTCTGATAGTGGAAAAAAGGGTGATGATGGGGGTTCTGTGATGAAGGGAGCTCAAGATATGGAGACTGAAAATCAAGATCAGGAAGTGGTGACTGCTGGCCTGTCTCAACCTGATATTCTTTCTACTCAGGAAAGTGTGGGTTCACAGTTTGAGAATGTGGCTGGTGTGGAGGAACAAGCTATAAGGATGAGTTCAAGGGTGGCTGCTCAAGGTGGGGCTGGGAACATGGAAGAAAGGCATTTGGCTCAGCAACCTTCTAGAGATCTATCAGGTACTAACTTAACTTTGTATAATTCCTTTGCTGCCCTAGATGATGATGTCATTATGCATAGAGCTTTGGAGATGGGGGTGGATGCTTCTTCTATATCTTTAGATCATATTAATTCTCTGAAAGAATTAGAAATTGCTAGGCATAGTTTGCAGGATAGGAAACAGGTTGAGAATGAGGTTGATGTTGATATGAGTGAGAAGGTCTTGTTTCTGGATTGGAAGGGTGATAGTAATGATGAAGAGGATTTCACTCCTGTAGTTTCTAGAAAAAATAAGAAAAAGTTGAGGTCTGGTTCTGGTGTGAAGGATAAAAAATTAAAAGCAGCTGCTGTGAAGGTACACAACTACCACCCTATGAGTGGTGTTGTGACTGGAACAAGGGATAGAAAATCTATATTATGATAGGTGTTATATTGAATATCAGAGGTGTGGGGAAGAAGGGTGTGAGTGCTTATCTGAATGATTTGTTGAGGCAGGAAAGAGTGGACTTCATTGGTTAAGAAACTATTAAGAAGGATTATTCTGATGAATTTTTTAGGAGAATTGATCCTATGAATCAATTCTCCTGGAGTTGGCTGCCTTCTGTGGGAAGATTTGGGGTCATTTTGGGGGGCCTACGTTCCTCTAAATTGACTCGGATGGATGTGTCTGTGGGCAGGTTCCATGTTAAGATGAAGGTGTTTGATATTTTGAAACAGATTCAGTGGCATTTGGTTGTGGTGTATGGGGATGCTCAAGAGGAGAATAAAGAGGAGTTTTTGTTAGAATTAGATGATGTTTGCCAGGATCAGTCCATTCCTTTGTTGGTGGGTGGTGATTTTAATGTGATCAGATGTGTTTCTGAGAAAAATAAGGGTCATTCTTTGAATAAGTGGGGGCACATGTTTAATTCGATTATTAATGCTTATGGTTTAAGAGAGATTCAAATGTCTGGGGGGCAGTTTACTTGGTCCAACAACCAGCAAAACCCTACTTTGGAGAAGCTTGACAGGATCCTAGTTTGTAAAGAATGGGAGAAGTTGTTCCCTCTTACTACAGTGCACAAGTTGTCTAGAGAAGTTTCTGATCACAGTCCTCTGATTCTGTATACTATGGAAGGACAGGAAGGGGGTGGCAGGGAGTTCAGGTTTGAGAAAAGCTGGTTACATTGTGATGAATTTTTGATTAGAGTGGAGAAAGTTTGGAAAAAGCCTGTCAAGCGTAAAAACAGTCTTGATAGGTTACAGAAGAAACTTAAGAATGTCAGGAATGATCTGAAAGGGTGGGGTGCACATATTAGGGGTGTGGATAAAAAGAAGAAGAAGGAATTGGTGGAGGATCTTCAGGAACTGGAAAAAAATGAAGAGATGATTTTTCTTAATGCAGAACAACTGAAATGAAAAGCAACTATTCAGAAAGAATTGCTGGAGGTGTATGAGAATGAGGAGAGATTCTGGCAACAAAGGTCGAGAGATAATTGGTTGCTGAAAGGTGACAATAACACTGAGTATTTTCATAGGATTTCTAATGGGGTGAGAAGAAAGAAAATGATCTTTTCTATGAAAGATGGGGAGAATGAGATTCAGGGGACTCATGACGTCTTGCAGCATGCTACCAGTTACTATAGAACTTTGTTTGGTCCTGCTGGTGGGTCCTCTATTAGACTTGCAGATAACAATTGGCAGGATTGGGAGAGACTTAATGATGAGGATAGGGAAATAATGGGTGTGCCGTTTACTGAGAAAGAGGTTAAGGAGGTTATTGATCAGATGGAGAAAAATAAAGATGCTGGTCCTGATGGGATTCCTATTGAATTCTATCAACATTGCTGGGTGATCATAAGGAAAGATGTTATGGCTGTGTTTGATGACTTTTTTGCTCATAAGATTGATTTGAGGAGCATTAACTATGGGGTATTACTCTTTTTCCCAAAGGTGATGATGCTGATAGAATCCAGAAATATAGACCTATTTGTTTGCTTCAAGTGTTGTTTAAAATTTTTACTAAGACTCTGACAGTTAGAACTGAACCTGTGATGGGGAAATTGATTGACACATGTCAGACTGCTTTTATCAAAGGGAGGTTTATTGCAGATGGGGTGACCTTGCTACATGAGATCTTGAAAGAATCAAAAAGTCAGAAGCAGCAGGGTGTGGTGTTAAAAATTGAATTTGAAAAAGCATATGACAAGGTCAATTGGGATTTTCTGTTCTATTGTTGTAAGCGGAAAGGTTTCAGTGAAGATTGGATGATTTGGTTGAAAAGTGTTGTGACGCAGGGTACTCTCAGTGTTAAGGTGAATGGGGAAACTGGTCCTTATTTTGGCAGTTTTAAAGGGGTCAGGCAAGGGGATCCTTTTTCTCCTTTATTATTCAATTTGGCAGGGGAATGTTTGGCTAAGATGGTGCTCAATGCACAGGCTGGTGGGTTGTTTACAGGTTTGGATGATAATCTGTTTGATAAAGGGATTGCCATTTTGCAATATGTTGATGATACCATCCTTTTTATTAAGGATGATTTTGAGGGGGCTAGAAATTTGAAGCTGCTGTTGTATTTGTTTGAATCCATGTATGGTCTTAAGATTAATTTTGAGAAGAGTGAGGTGATGATGGTGTTGGATGATGAGGAGAAATTATCCAATTATGCTGAGATGTTCAATTTTCAGAAAGGTAGTTGGCTAATTAAGTACTTGGGGTTGCCGGTTTGTAGCAGAAGATGCACAGTGGCTGAGATGGGCTTTATTGGAGATAGGTTGAAGAAAAAGTTGGATGGTTGGATGGGGGTGCATTATCTCTGGGAGGTTGGCATGTTAACATCGCTGCTTGTGTGTCTAGTGTGTCTTTTTATCCCATGACTATGTTTCTTTTGCATAAAACAAATGTGGAGGAAATTGAGAAGCAGACCAGAGCCTTCTTCTGGTATATGAAGGTGGGCAAAAGAAAATATCATTTGGTTAAGTGGAAATTTGTGTGTAGACCCAGGAAAAAAGGAGGATTGGGGATAAAAACATTAGATTGTTTAATATTTGCTTGCTTTGCAAGTGGTGGTGGCGTCTTGAAGCTGAGGAGGTTCCGTGGCAAGTTTTTTTGAGAAAGAAGTATATGAAAAAAGGGGGGATCAGTGATGTGAAACACAGGCAGAGTGATTCTTCCTGCTGGAATGATTTGATTAAGATTAGGGCTCTCTATCTGGCTGGTAGGAAAATGAGAATTGGTAATGGGGAGTTGACTAATTTTTGGCATGATGCTTGGTGCTTAGATATGCCTTTAAAGGATAAGTTTCCTAATCTGTTTGATATATGCCAGAATCAAATGATCACTGTGGATGATATGGCAAGAAAAGGGTGGAGATGTTCTTTTAGAAGGTGGTTGGATGTTGATGGGTTGAATCATCAGGAGCAGTTGAAAAATCTATTGGATGGGGTGAGTTTGAATCAGGAAAAAGACAGACCAGTGTGGATGTGGAATAAATCTGGCAAGTTCTCTGTTAAATCAATGTACTCCCATTTGTCAAATGTAGGGATTGATAGGAGTTTCAAGCATCTATGGAAAGCAAAAATCCCCTTGAAGATTAAAATTTGGTTGTGGCTGATCTGGCACAATGCTATCCTCACCAAAGATAACATGAAGAAGAAAAACTAGGAGGGAGATTTTACTTGTAGATTTTGTCGGGCTGATGAAAACATTGGGCATTTGTTCTTTACTTGTGTGGCGGCTAGATATGTTTGGGGGTGGTTGCTAAAGCTATTGGTGCTGTGAATAGGCCTAGGTCCTTTTCTCAGTACTTTTGGTGGGCTCCTCAGTTTTTGGGGGTCAGCAGGAACGTACAAATTACGATGGTGGCTGAGATTTTTTGGGCTATCTGGAAGCTCAGGAATAGGGCTTGTTTTGAAAAAAAATCTTATTAATTCGCCTGTTGATTTGGTTATATATGCTTGTGTGTTCATCCGTTATTGGGCAGGGCTGCATGGAGAGGAGGACCGGGCGGTGTTACACGCTGGAGCTGACGCTCGCAATGTAATGCACCTTGATGTCATGTTATGGATGTGGCTCTGTTCCTTTTCTCGACCGCATGATCCTCAAGATCACGCCCATGAAGCTCCTGAACTGCAGAGGGGGCGGGAGAAAAGAAGAAGGAGGACCTGATGTTGATTGATGAGAAGAAAAAAGGAGTCTGAATCTCTCGTGGATCCTTGTTGGTCTGGGATAGAAGTTTATCATCGTGTTTGAAAAAACTGTTTCCACTAGCCTGAGGGTGGCGTTCTTGCGTCTCCAGCCTTCTTCCTTATGTCTGTTAAGTTTGCTTTGGTTTGTAATATGGATGCTAAAGTCGCTTTGACCCCCTAAAGTGGGTTAGTACTTCTTTCTGTGTTGTGGATATGTGTGGTTGTTGTTCCGTTATCTGTTGATAATGGAACCCGTTCTCTCTTTTTGGGGGATTGTATGGAAAAAAATTAACAATAATTAGGGTTTTTCTTAAGCATGATGAAACTTAGTCTTAAAGACTTAAAGATAGTATCCTAAATTATAATTATATGTTAGACTATTTTAGAGTGAAAAGATTATGTTTTGAACATGATTATTTCTTACTTAGGAAATAATGTTAAATTATTAATAAAACAATTATCCCATTTTAATAATTGAAGATATATGACCTAAGAATTTTAAAATGTTTTAGGAATAATATATTTAGTATTATCTTAGTAAGTATTCTTACTTAAAATCTTAAAATTGAATTTTATTTTATTTTAGGTATTATCTTGATTTTTTTATAAAATTTCTCAATTATTGAATATCTTCAAATATTTGTTTTAAGTTTTATTTGTAAAATTTTAAGTTAATATTTTTATTAGATAAGATATTAAATTTTATGCATGAAAGTGATTTTTATTTATTTTTAGGAATTATTCTGCATTTATTAAATTTCATTTAGTTATTTAAGGGTGTTAATGTTTATCTGCATTTTATTAAATTTAAATAAATATGATTATATTTTTCTTAGGTGGAGATTATTTTTATAAGCATTTAGATGTATTAAATATATTTTTAGGATTTTTTCTACATTTTTCTAGATATAAAATAGTGTTCAGGGTGTTTTGGTCATTACTTTATTCTAGCTTTTTCTTATGACCTTTTTTTTATTTTGTCTGTTTGGTTGGTAACAAGAACGGCCCGGTCCGGCCCTGCCCAGGCCTGGCTCGGGGTCAACACGACCCCGGCCCCCTTCACCCTTCTCGCACACTTCCCCTTCCTAGGACAAACCCGCTCCTCCCCTTTGTGACGTCCACTCCGCCGCTCGCCAAATTCCAGCGAACACTGGTCGCTACGGCCACCGCCGACAGCCACCCTAGCTTCGCCTACCTCAGACCTACTTACCCCTCCAAATCGATTTGTGAATGATTCCCTATTGATCTCGCCCCCTTCAATTGTCTGGTTCTAGGGTTCTTGCTGCCCATGGCTCTAGAGATTGATGGTGACCCCGTTGGTTTGTGGTGGTGTCCAGGTGATGCGAAGAGGATCTGGTGATGTTGCTTGCTGCAGGTTGCAGCTTGGAGCGGGGCTAGCACATGGTGCTCCATGTGCCGCTGCTCGATTTGGGTTTATTTCTGCCTCCTCTTCGACGAGCAGTAGCTTTTCAAAGGTAAGTGATCCTTTACTCACCCCTCCCTCTCTGTTTTACTCCTGCCACTTAATTTGTGTCCAACCCTAGCTCGGGTTCCTCCCTCTGGTTCCTAAGCACATTACAGTAGCTTTGCTACTGAATCTGACTAGCAGGTTTGATCCTAAAATTCTATTTATCTGAATTGAGCTAGTGGATGGCTTAGGGATGTGATTACCTTATGATGATGACACTAGCTAATTATGTAGCTAAAAGCACAAGTGGAGCTAGTGCTTCTAAGTTAAATTGCTACCTATCAGTAGAGAAACTATTGGGACTATTGCTATCCCCCTTGATAGTAGATATAAATAAGATATGCTACTTCACTATGAAGGGATGTCTCTGTTTGGATGAATTTCTCATCTAGAAATGTGTGGTTTAGTAATAGGCAGTATTATATTCATTGTCTTCTATGAATCAATTATGTAATATGATTCCTAAATTCATTTAGGAAGATGATTATCTGATTTTAATAGGCATAGATGATCTTGTTGGTACAGAGGTGCTACCCTATGGGAATGTACCCGGTAGCCAAGTAGCTGTGGTATAAGTTTATCTACTAAAAACTAGATCATAAGCTGATGATGTTGGTCTGAAGCTATGTTTTTTTATAAATTACCAACTGATGCCTGTGCTTGGTAGAGAATATATTCAGCTAATGATTTAGCTGAATCATGGTGATGTTGATTGGGAAATGATTGGAAAATATGCCTTGCTTGCTAGCAGATGGATTATAAAAAAGGATGGTGGTTTTATTTGTCTTGTATATGTGCTCTTGACCTGGTGGTCAGATGATACAATAGCTTAATATGCTCCCCACATCAGATTCATATGGTATATGATTACAGAATGATTATTGTAGCTTTGCTACAGCATAATAAATGATTCCTAGTTTATGAACTAGGAGAATGATTTGAGATATGGTTTGGTTGCCTCTAGCTAGTTGACTGGGTGATCTTTTACCACATTAGATTTGGCTACTGTGGTGCCTTTCTGGAGTGTGCACAGTGGTTATCTAGCTAGCATAGTTACTTGTATAAATGGAAATGGAACCATTTATTTGAGATGATTTTGGATGCAAACTAATAACTTGGAAATTCCTGGCCAATGAGGCAAGAGACTGAAGCAAGATTTATTTAAGAACATATACTAAGATTGAGAAAGCTTTGCATGTCTCTATGATGATTTTGCAAAGCAACACTTTGCAATTCTGAGAGTACCACTCAACCTAATCCTCCTAGCTATATTCTAGTTGAAGGGTAGGTGGATATGGTTGCTATGTGTTATTATTTCCCTTACTCCAAGATGTCATTGCAAAAATGAAACAAGAACTGATGCTACAAGATCTAGATATACTTCCATCTAACTTGTTATTTGTAGTGTGAACAGATGATGTGTATTGAGAGCTTATGAAACATTTGATTCTGCTACTATGGCTCTTGGTCACTCTCCTGTTAATATCCAGTTCCTCCTAGATCAGCTGTGGCCTTGATGAGCTTTTACTGATCCATCTTCTCCTTTTATCCTTCTCCTCCTTGTTAATATTCCTTCCCTTATCCTTAATCTATCTTTTCAACTGGTGCTTTGGTTTTGATCTAGTTGGCCTTCTCCTTCCTGATCTGCTACTGGCCTCCTTCTTGATTAGATAACCATAGTGGCTGTGATTTATGGTGGTTTGCTGGTCACTGCAATCTCAAGTAGTGCTCTGGTATATGTGTGGGAAATGGATAATATGGGGGTGTTCTTATGTGTTCTTGAGAGAAAACTGATGCTTGTTCTGTGTATTGTGAATATACTCTGATGGGTTTCTGGAATAGAGAAAGAAAGAAGCAAGCAGGTGCTTTGCTACGGCTGTGCTGGCTCTGTTATATGCTTGGTCCTTTCTCTGTGGTGTGGATAACACATCATTTGCATGCATGACAGTGCTGCTTGCAGCTAGGCCCCACTGGGTGCATGTTTCCACAGGTGGAGACTTGGTGCTGTGGATGTGCTTCAGCTGAGATGGCAGCATTATCCTTGTGTTGATACTTCCTTTTGCTACCAAGTGAAATTTGCCCCAAACGCCAGTGAAGCAATGTTGAGGCAAATGATGCACTAATAAGAACAGATTTACTCAATGGTGAAACTTGCCCCAATATTTCTGTCAATGATGTTGGACTGAGACAGCTTTTGATAAGAACAGATATCCTTATTTGGTGAAACTTGCCCCTTTTATGATTGGCTCAGTGATGTAATGAACAGTGCACCTCACTGTTAGACTGATAGCTTAATTTCTAACACTAACCCCTTTTTGTTTTTATCTTCTATTTGTTTGTTTTGAAGGAATTAAAAGAATATCCAGGAATATCAAAATAGAAAGAGATTTTAGCTTAGAATTATCACTTCTGTAATTCTTTTATTTAATTGTAAAAACAATGTAATTCTTTTATATTTTACTGAAGCTTTTCTTTTCTTTATTTGTAACTATTCATCTATGTAATGACTTCTAATTACTTGTATTGATTAAATCTTTGTATGATTAAATAAAGATTTCTTCTTATTTGTTTTCTGTATTTTACTTTATTCTTATTCTTTTATTGTAAAATAATAATATAATACTTCATATATTCAATTTTATAAATAATTTTGTTATATCCTGGTTGTAATCTTTCTTTTTATTCCTTTGTTTTAAAAGGATAATGTGATATACATATATTCTTTTAATAAATAACTTTTCTATTTGTTTCATTATTGTAATTCATTTTCCATTTTATTTATTCATTTAATTATTTTATTATAATCTTTTCTTTATTATTTTATTTTGAAGGAACATTGTAATGTTGGATTTTTAGGATCTTTATACTTTTATTTATAATACTTGCATTTTTATTATTGTGAATAATTTGTTATAAGTCAAATTTCTCCCCTCATAACTCCAGAAAACAATAGAGGTCATGTCAAAATTCATCTCACTCCCCTTCTGATAACACTAAAAACCTAATTCATCGGTGTGAGAATTCTGATCTCTCTAGTCTTTTTATTTGGCGAAACATTTACCCGGATTTTCAGATGCATGCATGCAGATGCACAAAATCCTAAATCTACCCTTCGTTTAGTCCTAAATGCTGGGATGTTACAGACTTCCCCCCTTAAATTAAACTTCATCCCGAAGTTTGTGGTTTCTTGTTCAAAAAGATTTTCGATGGTCTTGTCCTGAGTTTTCTTCTTTTCTCCCAGTTTCTTGTCCTTCCAAAGTAATGTTTAAATAAACTCAGCACTCCTTGAGTTTCACTCTCAACCTTGATTCGGTGATTGTTAATTCCTAATGCTAATTTATACTTCCTCCTGAAGCTTCATAAGATTACTTTTAACCCTGAACAATTTTATTGACAAAGGACTACTAATGCTAAGCATACCTATTATAGCCATGTTAGTGTTATTCCATCCGAAGTCTCCACCTCTTGATGGTAATCCTTCTCCTCGAGTAACCATCATGTTGGGACATTCAGATCTCTTATGTCCATCCAGACCACACCTATAACACACCTTATCGTTCTTCCAACAATTCCTGCTTAGGTGACCTGAAATTCCACACTTATTGCATATGATTTGTTTCTTTTGTTTTAATGCTTCATGTTTTAATATACCATTTGCGGATATGAATCTGGGCATAAAACTTAAGTTTGATGTTGATTCTAGAGATTGAATCTTCTTTTGTTCTCTTATATCTCGTTTCTTGGCTAATTTCTTCCTCTCTTCCACTAGCATCTTGTAATCATCCTCGAAAGTAATTGCTACATCAACCAGCTCTTGGAAACGTCATGTTGAAGCCCCTAGTATTTTCATCTTCATATAAGGGTTTCGTCCTTCCAAGAACCTTCTCTTGTGCTTCTCCTCCGTATTTACCTCATCAACTGCATAACGAGATAATTGACTAAACTTGCTAATGTATTTCATCGCATTTTCATCGTTTTGTCGTAAATCCTTGAATTCTCTCCTCTTAAATTCCATAATGCTCTCTGGAACATGATACTCATGAAACTTCTGCTTGAATTCTTCCCAAGTGAATATCTCTTCTGGTGTGTTCAGGGCTAATTGATTTTCCCACCAATTTGCGGCAGGTCCGGATAGAAGAAATGTTGCATATCGTAACTTCTCCTCATCACTGCATCCAACTATTTTAAGCTTCCTTTCTGTATCCATCAGCCAATCCTCCGCATCCATAGGTTCTGGTGCAGATATAAAAGGAACTGGTTTGGCATTTTGGAAAACAGAAAGACTTACTCTGATATCTTTATTCCCCTCTCCGGGTCTAATTCGTTTTAGTATCTCTTGCATGAACTTATTCTGGTACTCTTGCATCATTTGCATGTATTGCATGAAATTATCCTCTGTCAACGGACGAGTTGATTGTCCAGTTGCAGGTACATCCTCATTACTTTCCCTCTCTTACCTTATTGCTCTATACGCTATCCTTCAGATCCAGCCTCTACTCCCGTATCCATACCCTCTCTAGTCCTATTACATAAAGCGAATACTCATACTTATGTCATGGATATGTATTCTGAGCTCAACTCTATGCACAGTGCTAGTCACACAAGGAAATCAAAAACCAAATCCAAATAACAACCAAACTTATACCATGTATTATACATGGTTTTTATAAACTATTACAAACAATCCTCAACATTATGGCTTAACTCTTAACTAATACATTACTCGTATTTTCCAAACCTCACTTACTCACATGAGCATACTCTCACTTATTATGTCCTGCCTCACATACACTACAATAAACATTACTAGATATGTACCTTATTTAAGCCCTCTACTTCTGTGGATTGTCTCTCCTCACTATTCTCCCACTTCTTAGTACTTCCTGGAATTTCGTCCATGATGACGTGAAGTACAACAACAACCTTCTGGAGTATATAAACATCCAGAGGGTGTGCACTTTTGATTAGAAGTACTAAGATTGAGATTAGCCATTGAGAAATGACTAGAAAATGTGTGATCTCCCATGGAATTCTCAGGTCCACCTTCAAACGCACTTTCGAAGCAAGACGTATTTTCTGATTTTCCTTGATTTAGTCATACATATAGATATACTAATTGTCAATGCCTTCTTCCATGTCAACAGGATTGGTACTACCCCCATATGGATCATAGGTTCCACGCTAATCTTGCTGGTTTCTACTCCTTTCTTAGGATCACAGGGTATAGGATTTCCCCTAGTTCCAGTCTAAGATTATACTCCCCATCCACCGTAATTCCAAACTAGAATACTTGGATTGGTTGTTTCCTGAGTTTCCTGTTTTGTTTTATACTCGTCCATGTTCTACGTGTTTATACAACCCATTATGATAATTAGGCATAGGTTTTGGACTATGGTCCCACAAATTCATTCTCTTCATACACCACTTTTGAAAAGATTATTCTAAGATGCCTAGCTTCTCTATCTGACTCCCTTTTTGCATTCTAGTGCTTTAGTAGGATCAACATAATCCTCAAGGTTGTATCCAACTCCTGGACTAGAACCTTAATGTGTGCTATGATAGGTACTTAATAATGTCCTATTATGATCTATGTACTCGGAAGCTAAGGTATATTTAGTATGCACAAATGCATCATGATCCAACTTAAGTTCCGAATTTATGGAATCTTGAGGTATAGTAGCATAAATACTACCTACCAATTTCCTTGGATTCCTGTTTTTGACGCCTGGTTATTGCTTCTCAAATTGCAATTGGATTCGTCACCTTCATACATCTCATCTTCCCAGTGGCATTACTTCTCTTATCCCCAACTTTTTGGTAATATAAGCACTACACGATACTTGACTAACACTTTCCTGAAATGGAAACTATAAACCTTGACAGAAAGTCGAGATTTATAATTCCATATTCCATAAAATTATCTCAAAAGTTTTGTCCAATCACCAACATGGTAATCTAAAGTCCTATACATCACTTGAACATTACGGTTTGAGTACCGAGATGCCATTCCCTACTGTAGGTAAGAGGTTATAATTAGTCCTACTAGTTTATAACTTAGTATTATTACCCAAATTGCATCATAATAAAGAATTATCACAATAGAAACATGACAATGTAATTCTCAAGTGAATTCTCATCATATTTCTAGATAAATCTTTACCGTTGCTAGCATACTTCCTACAAGTTCTACCCATTTAATCGGTTTCCAACCTAAGGTCAAAGCTTTTGCTCTGATACTAGCTGTGATGACCCAGCATACCACTGCATGTTGTAGTATACTATAGTCATGGACATAACACTCACGGAGTACCATTCCGAAAATATTACATCCTCAGAGTGGTACAACAGAAACAAAGCGGGTCCACAACATACATTGTTATTATTACAATCAGAATTTACATGACGACTTTGAGATCCTCCTAGGTCCATAGAGGTATCCCAATGACATAGGGCTAAACTATAATAACTCAGAGAATAGAATTAAGAAGCAACTAAGGTTTATATGAGATTTAATATAGATAGAGGATAGAGATATATGCTACTGTACTAGATCACTATATATGCTACATCTACACTTCAGATACGTCGGTCTCCATTCCATAGATGTTTTTCGTAATTCTTCCCTTCGACACTTCCGGATACTTCTGGTTCTTCATAGCGGAATTCTTCTTGGTCTTCAATTGGATATAGTATTTCCTCTTCCTGTCTATTAATGTCTTCAGAATCTAGAAAGGGTTAAGAATATACGTTGAGTACAAGCGTACTCAGCAAGTTCACTAAAAAGGAGTGTTTGATGAACTATATCTACAGCCACAGGACATAGGTCGTAGGCAATGCAAGTTTTTGTAAACATTTCTTCAAAGGTTGCTTTTATTCTGAAAAGCTATGTTTGTCAGCCTTCACGGGTTTACCAGAACTTTCATGGAGTTCCTTTCCCGCTGCGTTCGCAGCTCCTTCCCGGAACAGGGAGTAACAAGTTACAGTTCTTTCACTCTGCAGAGGTGCGTTACTTTACCCATGAGAGATCTTAGCTTTGTTGAACATCCGGGCGCGCATTCCCGTTCACACTTCCTTGGTATGAGGCCCAGACTAAGATCCAAGCAAATCACTGTCCTTCTCCGCAACCCCGCATACACCACAATTGTTGTATGCCCAAACTCAAGGTAGAATTTTCCCCGTATAAAATGGCTATACCTTAGTTGGATACACACAACAACCATTAACACTAGAAATCTGTCTTCTGTAAGCCAAGATCCACGGTAGACTTTTCCTCGTATAAAACGGCTATACCCATGATCTGCAACTTACAAATGCCTAGAACAGTGCCAATGCATGCGAAATGGAGCCGATCCAGCTGACTTCTCTGTTCCATTCCAAATCTCATGGTTAACGCGTAATATATGGCGCAAGAATCACTGGAGACAATGGTTGTTAAGTCCTAGATAATATGTTCCTTTACCACCGGAACTTTCATAGTAGATTATTACCTCATGGTAAATAACCTATAAACATCTTATTATGAAAATAGTGTTTTCTAAATTTTTTTAAATGCAGGTGTTGACAACACTGGATTTGTAAAATACTTTACAGAAAATAAACAAAGGACATGAGCAAGTGTGAACTTGCCTTGATATAGCGAAGTATTGTAGTCGAATGTCTCGACTTGACCCTGGACCTCGGGTTCTACAAAAGTACCATCATTGCCCGGTAAGGACAATGTTTAAAGAAGCAATATGTTTTTATGCATAAGTAATGCTATGCATTTTGTGAAACCTTAAGTAATTCCCCAACATTACATGTGAGTTGGATTTAGATGATTTGTTTATGATGTGAGTTATGTTTAAGTTTATTTCATAAAGGAGTGTAGTTGCAAGGTTTTTTTGGATAAAATATAAGATATGAAAGTAAGGTACAATTGTAATACAATTCTAAGATTGGGTGATACCATGTAATCATTACAAGGTTTATGTTTTAATTTTGTTATGGTTTAAAAGAAATGGTATAGTGTTTCTTTTGAAAGTGGCAAAAAGAATAACGTTTGAAGAAAATATTATTTATGTTAAGTTAATCAACTCTGAAGATTAATAAGATTAAAGTTATGGGTTAGGATAACGTTTGAATGATTTTGAGTCATTATATATCTAGCTTATGATATGTCAGACCAAAATTAACTATAAAGATATAATTGGACTTGGGATATAATATTTATGGCATTAACAATAATTAGGGTTTTACTTAAGCATGATGAAACTTAGTATTAAAGACTTAAAGATAGTATCCTAAATTATAATTATATGTTAGACTATTTTAGAGTTAAAAGATTGTGTTTTGAACATGATTATTTCTTACTTAGGAAATAATGTTAAATATTTAATAAAACAACTATCCCATTTTAATAATTGAAGATATATGATCTAAGAATTTTAAAATGTTTTAGGAATAATATATTTAGTATTATCTTAGTAAGTATTCTTACTTAAAATCTTAAAATTTTATTTTATTTTATTTTAGGTATTATCTTGATTTTTTTATAAAATTTCTCAATTATTGAATGTCTTTAAATATTTGTTTTCAGTTTTATTTGTAAAATTTTAAGTTAGTATTTTTATTAGATAAGAGATTTAATTTTATGCATGAAAGTGATTTTTATTTATTTTTAGGAATTATTCTGCATTTATTAAATTTCATTTAGTTATTTAAGGGTGTTAATGTTTATTTGCATTTGTATGAGCACATCATTCAAGCACCTGATGCTCCCACCCCATTCAAGTGGATATGGGAAACACCTTGCTTACCAAAGCACAAGTTCTTCTTCTGGCTTTTATTGCAGGACAGACTAAACACCAGAGACCTACTACAAAGGAAGAACTTCCATCTAGAGGAATACACATGTGTACTATGTGAGGAAAACATCAGGGAAACTGTGGATCATCTGTTCTTCGAATGTGAGTTCAGCAGGAACTTCTGGTGGAGCATAGGAGAGGAATGGAACATTGACCTTGGAATTATTGATAGAATTATTGATGCCAAAGACAGATCCACAAACCAATATTACAAAATCTCTATGATTGCAGGATGTTGGAGCATTTGGTCACTTAGAAACCAAATCATATTTGAGCATGCACAGAAGAGTAGTGAGCAATTCTATTCCATATACAAAGCATCTGTAGTTGAGATTAGACATAGGGTTAAGCCTAGTCTTATTCAGGGCATGACCGACTGGTTAGACACTTTGTAATTGAGAGCTTTGAGACAGATCAGGGAGCATTCACATGCTCTCTTGCTTGTACATATTTTGTCTAATATATAAAAAATGACATAGTGGGGCCCTTCCCAACTGTATTTGTGTCAAAAAAATGTTTATCTGCATTTTATTAAATTTAAATAAATATGATTATATTTTTCTTAGGTGGAGATTATTTTTATAAGCATTTAGATGTATTAAATATATTTTTAGGATTTTTTTCTACATTTTCTAGATATAAAATAATGTTCAGCGGTGTTTTGGTCATTACTTTATTCTAGCTTTTTCTTATGCCCTTTTTTTATTTTTGTCTGTTTGGTTGGTAACAAGAACGGCCCGGCCCGGCCCAGGCCTGGCTCGAGGTCAACACGACCCTGGCCCCCTTCACCCTTCTCGCTCACTTCCCCTTCCTGGGACGAACCCGCTCCTCCCCTCTATGATGTCCACTCCGCCGCTCGCCGAATTCTGGCAAACACCGGTCGCTGCGTCCACCGCCGACAGCCACCCTAGCTTCGCCTACCTCAGATCTACTTACCCCTCCTACTCGATTTGTGAATGATGCCCTATTGATCTTGCCCCCTTCAATTGTCTGGTTCTAGGGTTCTTGCTGCCCATGGCTCTAGAGATTGATGGTGACCCCGTTGGTTTGTGGTGGTGTCCAGGTGATGCGGAGAGGATCTGGCGGTGTTGCTTGTTGTAGGTTGCAGCTCGGTGCGGGGCTAGCACATGGTGCTCCCTGTGCCGCTGCTCGATTTGGGTTTATTTCTGCCTCCTCTTCGACGAGCAGTAGCTTGTCAAAGGTAGGTGATCCTTTACTCACCCCTCCCTCTCTGTTTTACTCCTGCCACTTAATCTGTGTCCAACCCTAGCTCGGGTTCCTCCCTCTGGTTCCTAAGCACATTGCAATAGATTTGCTACTGAATCTGACTAGCAGGTTTGATCCTAAAATTCTATTTATCTGAATTGAGCTAGTGGATGTCTTAGGGATGTGATTACCTTATGATGATGACACTAGATAATTATGTAGCTAAAAACACAAGTGGAGCTAGTGCTTCTAAGTTAAATTGCTACCTATCAGTAGAGAAACTATTGGGACTATTGCTATCTCCCTTGATAGTAGATATATATATAAGATATGCTACTTCACTATGAAGGGATGTCTCTGTTTGGATGAATTTCTCATCTAGAAATGTGTGGTTTAGTAATAGGTAGTATTATATTCATTGTCTTCTCTGAATCAATTATGTAATATGATTCCTATATTCATTTAGGAAGATGATTATCTGATTTTAATAGACATAGATGAGCTTGTTGGTACAGAGGTGCTACCCTATGGGAATGTACCCTGTAGCTAAGTAGCTGTGGTATAAGTTTATCTAATAAAAACTAGATCATAAGCTAATGATGTTGGTCTGAAGCTATGTTTTTTTTATAAATTCCCAACTGATGCATGTGCTTGGTAGATAATATATTCAGCTAATGACTGTCAACACCCAGATTTTTAATCCTAGATGACTGTTATGCCATACATCGCAATCCCAGGATTACCATTTTTGCGAGACATAACAGATTTGGATATCACAGTACATCATCCATTACAAACCATACATAAGGTCTTACACAAATAAGGATCTCATGATCCAGTTCTTAATACAACTCAAGCAGCGGAATAACATAATAATAAAGATAGCGTAGGCGAAGCTCCATCTTCGGGGTCACAGGCAATGCTGACGATGGGAGATGATCCTAGTTGTCGTAACCTTCCTGCGGTCCATCATCCTGATACTCCTCTTCATAGTCTGGCCACGGGAATAGCCAGGGACAAAGCCATGAGTACTCTTTAAGTACTCGCAAACTAATACTAACAAGTTAAGGGGATTTTTATAGTTAGGACACTAGGCTCTAGGATTGTTTTGCAAAAAGGCAGATTTACCTCTACTAAGTTCAGAAGCAAAGAAAGCTAGTTGAAATTTTGTAACACTTAAGTGGGAACTTGAATTTAATATCACAACCCTGTTGTGGTCAAGTCAAAGTCTCAATTCATTTCATAAGTCATTTTGAAAACATTTGACGGGGGAACAGTATGACCACTCCAACTGTCCATAACTGCGGACGCGGCTATTCGAATAGTTTGACACTCTGCAGAGATTGTACACTTTCACCACAACATTCGATACATCCGTCAGGAACAAATCCTGAATTCACCATACTCAGTACGCGGATAATCAATCCTAACCTTTCCATTACACGCCCTAGTATAGGCACCTCTCCTGTGAGTTTGGCCTCCCAACCATGACCAATTGTCATCTTGGGTACTGCACAGGTGCACAATCTTCACAAGGTAGCCTCAGCTCAGACCTTGGCCGTGAGGGAACCCATACTAAGGTATATAAATTTCCAGTCAAGCCCTACCCAATTTTTGGGTATTGTGGTTATACGGTAAAATTGGAATGGTATCACATCTAGACAACCATCAGTTTTATCAAGGGCTAAGGCTCATGCCTCAACATTTTCATCATAAAAATCATCTGGTGTTCGAGAACACATGTCAAAACATTTCAGTAGAATGACTCATCATTCTAAGGTTTCCATAACCTTTTCCACCAAGTATTCCCATCTAAAGTTGATCAAGTTTTATGCTTAGCACTAGCATCTACAAGTGGGGGTAAGCACTAATGAGGGGTGGTAAACAAGTGAAGATTAATTAAGTTCAATCTCATGCCTTAGGATGACATCAAGATTATCTAACTTAGGCCAATTTTAATGCTCTTTATGCAACCTTCCATTATCTTTCTAGTATCTACAATTCACTATGTGAACTCTAAGAGAAAGCTTTGATAAAAAAATAAAGTAGAGAACTTGCAAGTAAAACTAGGATAGTTTATCAAGTGGATATGATCACATATGCTTAAGGCATCTAGTGGTCATGGTAACAAGCAAGTATTAGCTTGCATAAGTAGGGTATCTTGCAAGAGTTAGCTTGCATAGGTCAATTTGTGTAGTAAGGCTTGATATTAGTATAAGCTTGCCTTGTGCAGAGCAGTGGTTGAAGTTCTCCTTGGCTTCTTCCTCGTAGTATCCTCCTTCCTCCTCGTATCCTTGGTCGGTACTAGCGTCTATAAATAAATACGAGGTACACAATCACCAAACAATACTTAACTATTTTCATTCATCACACAAAGGTGTACTATAGATGATCTAGCATCATCACCTATCATTACAAGATTAAAGCATTTGTCTTATTTATTTTAATTTGAGAAAAGTAATTTCTACTCATTGAAAAACTACTTAGGATTTAATATTCTCCAACTCAAACATGGGATCATGTTGACACATGTCATCACCACATATTTTAGTACATGGGAATGTGATTTAAAGTGGTGTCACAATTTAATAAGGTTTAACCTTTTTATTTTAAATAAATAAAGTGACTAGAAATGCCTATGTGGCATTATTTTGTTACTTGAACATTATTTCTATAAGTAAACCCAAATGTTTTTATATATTCTGAAAGGTATGATCAAATGTGATTTTTGAGAGTTGGAATCAACTCAAAAGCTATTATAGTTAAATTTTGAAAAATGTTTGAATGCAGAAAAGCTTCTGCCTTATTATTTTTACCAATGGTGATCTAAAGATCCAAATGATTTGAATCCAACGGGCTTGGATTAAGCATTTCAGTACCTTTCTAACACAATTAGTTTCATGCATTTTGGTTCACTGAATCGACCTGGGTTTAATTGTGAATCTATGTACAGAACTGTGTTTGAATTAAAATGGAAAAATCTAAATTCAAACGGTTGGGTCGTGCGGGAGAGGTTGATGGGCCGTCCTAGTGTCACTCCATAGCGCGGGGCTCAGCTGACAGGAGGGTCTAGCAGTCAGCGGCTCATAACGCGTGAAGCGGTACAGGGCTATGTGGGTCGTTGGATTAGAAGGGAGATCGACGGCTGGGGATCGTCGTCGACGACGAACCTGTCACCGACGAGCTCAAACCCTAGCGGCTCAGTAGGGGTGCATAGGGGGCATACCAGGGATCCAACAACGACGTCGAGGCGGGCAAACGAACGACTGGTCGATGGCGAGCTTAGGGACAGTCGAGGCAGCTCTGGGGGTGGTCGTAATCAGCGGCGCCCTTCTCCTCTAGAGGTGGCCTGCTCCTGTGCAATTCCGGCGAGATGTTGCTCCTCGTGCTCCGGCTAGAGGATGGAACGATCAGTGAGGTGAAGGGAGTGGAATGGTGTGCTTCAAATGGTTGGGGGTGGCCTCCTTTTATAGGCTCGACGGCGAGACCGAGAGGGATGGGCAGGCGACGCTGGCGACATGGCTACAGGCTGCTAGCGGCATGGCTGAGGGTGGCGATCGACGCGCGGTCTCCTGGCGATGCTCTAGAACTTAAATACGGGCTTAGGGGCGGTGGTAAACGGTCGAGAACGTGCGGTGCTCTGCGCGGCAGAGGCGGTGGCTGTGAGACATTGGGCGGTGAACGGTGATGTCTGGCGTGTTCCTTGGGTCATGGCGAAGCGGTGGGCACGGGCTGCGGTCGAGGGGTGGCATGTGCACGCGTGCCGGGTGGGGCGCTCTGGGGCGTGCTCGGCATGTCGCAGTGGCACTGGGCGTGGGGCGTGCTCGGTGGTCCACGGCTTTCCTTGGCTCGAGGAGGGGACAGTGGGTGGCGGTGAAGTGCTGGCTAGCTCCCAGACATGGCGAGAGAGGGGGAGGTGGTCTGCTGCAGCGGCGACCAAGTTGGCCGGCGAGGTGGCTCCGCTTGCTCACCATTGATGACAATGGCCAGCTCGTAGTGAGGCTAGGGGTTTCCAATTAGGCTAGATGATCTACTAAATGGTTATTGTTATCTAGAGAGGGAACAAGTTAGGCCAAAACACTATTAAAAACAGTGAATTTGATTTGGTTTAAATTTGCCTGCAAAGTGTTTGATGAAATGGCCGCAAGAAACTTTCTTTTGAATTTTGAAAAGATTTTTGGTGGGTGTGCTAGGCATGTGCTGGTGACTCTATGGTTGCTTGGGTTTTGAAAATTGAGCTTGTTTGAGTGGTTTTTGAAATAGTGGGATCTTCCCATATGAGATAGATTCAATTTTAAACTGTCATTTAAACTTAGCATTTGAATGTTTTTGGAAGATCAAAAAGTGGGCCTTGGTACCTCATTATGCGTACTAACAAGGGGTGCAAAGATCCACAGTTGTTTCTGTTAAGTTTTGAGTGCTTGGAATAGCCAAAGTAGGCATGAGAGTTAATTTGTCCAAAAGTGACATTCACTTCATTTGTTCATTTTGAGTTGTTTGTCTTTGGGAAAAGTTTGGGAATGATTTAGATGATGTTTATTTCACCTAAGAATCATTTTACAAGCAAAGAAACACAAAACCATGACAATTCAAATGAATCCTAATTTTAAATACACATACATATGAATGCTCTCATATTTTTAGATAGGACAGTTTTTGTTAACCCTAATTTTGATGATTAGCATTTGATGATCCATGTTTAATATTTTTGGGATGTTACAATGACTTAGCTGAATCATGGTGATGTTGATTGGGAAATGATTGGAAAAATATGCCTTGCTTGCTAGCAGGTGGATTATAAAAAAGGATGGTGGTTTTCTTTGGCTTGTATATGTGCTCTTGACCTGGTGGTCAGATGATACAATAGCTTAATATGCTCCCCACATCAGATTCATATGGTATATGATTATAGAATGATTATTGTATCTTTGCTATAGCATAATAAATGATTCCTAGTTTATGAACTAGGAAAATGATTTGAGATATGGTTTGGTTGCCTCTAGCTAGTTGACTGGGTGGTCTTTTACCCCATTAGATTTGGCTACTATGGTGACTTTCTGGAGTGTGCATAGTGGTTATATAGCTAGCATGGTTACTTGTATAAATGGAAATGGAACCATTTATTTGAGATGATTTTGGATGCAAACTAATAACTTGGAAATTCCTGGCCAATGAGGCAAGAGACGGAGGCAAGTTTTATTTAAGAACATATACTAAGATTGAGAAAGCTTTGTATGTCTCTATGATGATTTTGCAAAGCAACACTTTGCAATTCTGAGAGTACCACTCAACCTAATCCTCCTAGATATATTCTAGTTGAAGGGTAGGTGGATATGGTTGCTATGTGTTATTATTTCCCTTACTCCAAGATGTCATTGCAAAAATGAAATAAGAACTGATGCTACAAGATCTAGATATACTTCCATCTACCTTGTTGTTTGTAGTGTGAACAGATGATGTGTATTGAGAGCTTATGAAACATTTGATTCTGCTACTATGGCTCCTGGTCACTCTCCTTTTAGTATCCAGTTCCTCCTGGATCTGATGTGGCCTTGATGAGCTTTTACTGATCCATGTTCTCCTTTTATCCTTCTCCTCCTTGTTAATCTT
Organism: Avena insularis; assembly: GCA_023614405.1. NCBI lineage: Eukaryota > Viridiplantae > Streptophyta > Magnoliopsida > Poales > Poaceae > Avena > Avena insularis. Next base: position 189,004,587 of record CM042689.1, on the reverse strand, counting down.
CCTTCCTCTATCCTTAATCTATCTTTTATACTAGTGCTTTGGTTTTGATCTAGTTGGCCTTCTCTTTCCTGATCTGCTACTGGCCTCCTTCTTGATTAGATAACCATAGTGGCTGTGATTTATGGTGGTTTGTTGGTCACTGCAATCTCAAGCAGTTCTCTGGTATATGTGTGGGAAATGGATAATATGGGGGTGTTCTTATGTGTTCTTGAGAGAAAACTGATGCTTGTTCTGTGTATTGTGAATATACTCTGATGGGTTTCTGGAATAGAGAAAGAAAGAAGCAAGGTGTGCTTTGCTACGGCTGTCTTGGCTCTCATATATGCTTGGTCCTTTCTCCGTGGTGTGGACAACACATCATTTGCATGCATGATGATCTTTGCTTAGGCCCCACTGGGTGCAAGTTTCCACAAGTGGAGACTTGGTGCTGTGGATGTGCTTCAGCTGAGATGGCATCATTATCCTTGTGTTGATACTTCCTTTTGCTACCAAGTGAAATTTGCCCCAAATGCCAGTGAAGCAATGCTGAGGCAAATGATGCACTAATAAGAACAGATTTACTCAATGGTGAAACTTGCCCCAATATTTCTGTCAATGATGTTGGACTGAGACAGCTTTTGATAAGAATAGATATCCTTATTTGGTGAAACTTGCCCCTTTTATGATTGGCTCAGTGATGTAATGAACAGTGCACCTCACTGTTAGACTAAGAGCTTAATTTCTAACACTAACCCCTTTTTGTTTTTATCTTTTATTTGTTTGTTTTGCAGGAATTAAAAGAATATCCAGGAATATCAAAATAGATAGAGATTTTAGCTTAGAATTATCACTTCTATAATTCTTTTATTTAATTGTAATAACAATGTAATTCTTTTATATTTTACCGAAGCTTTTCTTTTTATTTATTTGTAACTATTCATCTATGTAATGACTTCTAATTACTTGTATTGATTAAATCTTTGTATGATTAAATAAAGATTTCTTCTTATTTGTTTTTTGTATTTTACTTTATTCTTATTTTTTATTGTAAAAGCATAATAAAATACTTCATGTATTCTATTTTATAAATAATTCTGTTATATCCTGGTTGTAATCTATTCTTTTTATTCCTTTGTTATAAAAGGATAATGTGATATACATATATTCTTTTAATAAATAACTTTTATATTTGTTTCATTATTGTAATTCATTTTCCATTTTCTTTATTAATTTAATTATTTTATTATAATATTTTCTTTATTCTTTTATTTTGTAGGAACATTGTAATGTTGGATTTTAAGGATCTTTAAACTTTTATTTATAATACTTGCATTTGTATTATTGTGAATAATTTGTTATTAGTCAAATTTCTCCCCTCATAACTCCAGAAAACAATAGAGGTTATGTCAAAATTCATCTCACTCCCCTTCTGATAACACTAAACCTAATTCATCGGAGTGAGAATTCTGGTCACTCTAGTCTTTTTATTTGGCGAAAAATTTACCCGGATTTTCAGATGCATGCACGCAGATGCACAAAATCCTAAATCTACCCTTCGTTTAGTCCTAAATGCTGGGATGTTACAACATTGGAGGCTCCCGAGCCCTTGGTCGATATTGTTGGGTTGTTCTGTCGCCCCCTATGCTATCTTGGCTACCCGATATCCTCCGCTACGGTTCTCGTTTCTTCGGGTGTCCTCTCCTACAAATCCAACCGCGACGTAGCTTGGTACGCCTAGTCGTCATAGTTACCATTATTGCGCGTGAGAGTCCCCGCTTGTTATGTACAACATCTTTGTCGTCAGCCCAACGATTGGCCATATACAGCAGCTATGAAATTATTTTGGGTTTCACCCGACCCAATTCGTCGATGAAATCTTTCCGGCCATCATTGAAAGCGTTGATTGCCATTTTGTCGGAGATACTCTCAGCTAAATTTTTGATGATATTCCATCTATGTATGAATGCACATATTGGCTCCCCAAGTTTCTGCTTGCATGCTCTCAGTTCCTCAATGGATGTGGGTCACTTGAAAGTGGACTTGAAGTTTCAGATGAACTTGTCTACCAGATTAGCCTAGCTACTAATTGATTCGCTGGGAAGCTTCCTGAGCCACGACCATGCGGCTCCACTTAGGTGCAATTGTTGGATCTGCATAGTGGTGGCCTTTGAACCATCCTGGAGTTTGAAGGTTTGGGGGCAATCAGCCAACCATGCTTCGGGATCTTGGAGACCATCATACTTTTGGAGATCATGGGGGAGTTTGAAATCCTTGGGTACCGGAGTTTTGTGAACCCGACGGGTAAAGCAACTGGCCCCGAAAGGTTCACGCTCATCTTTGCTCTCAACATCTGAATATCGTCAGCTGCTGCGCTCCTCCCTTGATTTATCAACTCTGCGCTGCATAATCTCGTTTCTGGCATCATGCCCACACGAAGATTGGGTGAAGCACACCTGATGTGGAAATCTTGATCTCTGGGTGTTTCCCACATGCCGAGGGCTGCTGGACGGTGTGCTGACTTGTTGGGTTGATGGGCAACTTTTTGTTCCCCTTGCGCAAGTGATGCTCCCACCATGCCGAGGCCCATGAGAGATGAGTGATGGATGGCCGCCCGCGGATCATCGTATGTTGGTTGAGTCGTTAAGAGGTAGGTTTGGGCGGCAACGAGGGCGGCCTATGTTGTTTTGGCTTTGGTATTCCCAGCTGAATCCACCAACATGAGTGATAGGTCCAGATCTCGGGCCAGCTCGCTTCTTTAGGGTTCCAATATGCGCTGCATCCGTGAGGTAGTCCTCCTTGGTTGTGGTCCTCTTGTGACATAGCTAGAACCGCGGGTGGAACTTAGCTGCACCTGCCGAAGACTTGCTTCATCGACTAGCCTTTTCCTTTCGTCGAGTTGCCTCTACTTCCTAAGAAGATCATTTATTTTATGGCAGAGGAGGTATTGGTAGGCCATCAGTTCTTCACGCGTAGCATATGCCGTCATCTGTACTGCACCTGAAACAACATCCTTTGCCTTCTGCCATATTTTAGCCACCAGCCGAAGTGTTAGCCGCTCGCCATCGGGTGCTCTTTCCCTTCCTGGCACGACACGCTTGTTTGCGGGTTATTACTCCCTGTTCTCGCGGTGCCCTGCGTCGTCATCCAAGAGAATATCATTGGGGTTGACGATTGGGTTACCATTGTAATCTCGCGGTTTTGACAACCCTTATCCATTTATCTCGCATACTTGGTGACACGCCATGTACATGCTGATGTTGTCACCGTCGGAACCATAAAAAATAGTGAAATCCCATGGGTCATGTTCTGGGTATGAGTCGGCCTTCCGGATTCCGGAGTCAACACTTTCTTCAGATTCGCCGAGGAGGACGTTTGCTGGGATTGATCCATGTGGCAGTGTTACTTAAGAATATGATCCGAATGAGAGACCATCATAAAGATCGGCCAGATCCCCTAGATCTGTGGTATTTTCACGGGTTTTATTCACGTTTGTCGACTTTGATGCGGCTTTTCTAGTAGAGCCGACAGAAGATGCAGGTCTCACCATGGGCGCTGTGGTTATGGCTGACGGACCCGAATAGATCAGGGCGAAAGGCAGAGGTTCTCGGCTTCCCCGATGAGGAAGTGGAAGCACCCGATCATGAGATCTATCTCCCGGTCGAAATCTATGGATGCCGACATAGTGGTGGGCAGGCGTGGACCAAGATCGATGGGATCGTAACTGATCTCACTGACCTCGATCGTCGGGTTGTTGCTTGGTGAAGAGGGAGCCATCGAATCCATGGCTCCAGCGCTCAGGTTTCCCACAGACATCGCCAATTTTCGAGGGGTGACCTCGGCAATGCCCATGGTTATGGACTTAGGGTTTTGTGGAAAAGAGAGCGCTCGTGATTTCGTCGGCTTATCAGACAAACAAGGAAGTTGATGTTGTTTGATTATTATGGTGAAGATGATTACAAAGTATCTGATTTGCTAGTTGCGATCTAGCTCACGGAGAATTGTAGATTACTGGAAAAACTAAGGTGTCCTCTATGTCGGCTCCTCTCGGCCTTTATATGAGAGGCTGGGTCCTAAAGCTGTATACGGATAAGTTACAAGTTATAATTACAACGCTAGGACTATGTCGGTTTACACTTCTATCTTGATCGCCAAGCCAAACTTATGTCCATTGGATGCTTCATGGAATCTTTATGGGCCTCATGGGCCATAGCTCCGGTACACCCAGGGTAACCAATCATGGAAACCCGATAAGTCATACCCATGTCAATCTCCATCGCCTTCACTGTTGCTTGTTTGTCGATTTCTCACTCTTGGCCGGCTGAGGTGGCAATCTACATCGCCTTCACTGTTGCTTGTTTGTCGATTTCTCTCTCTTGGCCGGCCGGGGTGGCAAGGGAGATGGTGAAATCGACTTTGATGCGGATGGCTTTCAGCGGTGGTTCTCGGTGCTGTTGGAAACTACACACCTTGCATCAAGCTCCAAGCGGCGGAACGTCGTCATCGATATACTCGGCCACAAGATTGGCCATGTTGCGGCTCGTCCATGTTGTGTTGAACAAGTTCATCGTCCATGAAAGGATTCCCTTTGGCAGAGATGTGGTGGAGTCCGGTGTCTCCGACGTCCCAAAGTGATTCCGTTCTTGGTAGCGTCTGGAGCGGCCTCATCTTAAGGCACCACAACAGTAATCAAGAACTTGGTTACGTGCAGTGGGCTGACGTGATTTTTTTGGATTGCGATATATAATAGTATTAAAGATCTGTGTGCACGTAGAGGGGTACCGTTCAGCGCAGTTTGGAGATCCTTCGAGGCCTTTACCCGTGCAGAGTGACTACTTTCCTCAGAAACTAGTGGGATTATATGACCGTTATGTATGGTGATCATCTGCGCTTAGCAATTATATCTTGGAGGACCCGTACCCAACCCCACTAAACCTCCACTGAATGCTCCCTCCCTCCTCACATGATCCGGCGCGCGTAGTTCGTAGCAATCTCTAGATTGGTCTAGAATTGTACCGCCACTATCAGCACCGAGCGGTGGCCACTGTTCACTAGTCAGGACTAGGAGACCCCTGCCCGAACGAGCGAGCGAGCAAGAGTGACGTCGCTTTCCCTTATCCTCTCCTTTCCCCGACACACGTTACGTCGCCACGCCTCGCCACGCACAAACCAACGAGGGCCCTTTTTCCCTCTCAGCTCACTTTCTTCCCAGGCCCACAGCCGCCTATCCTCAGTTGGCTTACATGCGGTCCCCAAGACCGACGGGCCCGGCAGGTCAGCTGCCTGCCAGCCGAGGCACAGCTGTTCCCGGCATGGAGCCTGCGCCTGCCCCGGTGTCCCGGCCCCGGAGGAGGAGAAGAAGATAGAGCAAACTGGAGCGAAAACGAAAAGGAAATCGAGCGAGCCTACTCTTAATTATTAGCTGGAACTAGCTTGCTAGTACACTTCTTTTTGACGCCACGGACGCCCGTGCACGCGCCGAGTCGCGTAATCCGCGATGAACTCTAGGAGTACTTACTTCACTTCTCTGCCGCTGGTTTAACTAAGTACTACTACTCCTTGCGCGGAATTAGGCCCTGTTTGCGAGACTAAAAGGACCAACTGTAGATAGATCTATGCGTGTCTGTGAAGAAATTAACAAGGAAGAGAGTTCTAGTACTAGTACTCCACTCCAGCAAGCAAACAAAAGGCAAAGAAAATCATTATCATATAGACTATACTCCAATAAATCCACATACAGTGTGAAGAAAAGAGGGAGTTAAACAGAACAAAAAATCTCCTCGTCTCTCTACCCCATCCGCTCATCATCAATACGACCAAATCCAGATCTTCACGCGGAGCTTACACTTTGCGTCCGTCGTCGTCGACCCAGAGGAGGACGAGGACAGCCTGATTTTCGACCGGACCGGCCCGGGCGCCGCGGCCACGATGATCGGCGCCGGCGCCGGGGAGGGCGCGGGCTGCTTCGCGAGCCCCACCGTGAACCGGGCGCACAGCACGCGGACGTTCAGGCGCTTCGACTTGAACCGCCCGATCTGGAACCCCACCTTCGAGTCCATTTCCACTGACATGGCGTGGGACTTCTTGGATCTGAGGCTGGCCGCCTCCACGGGATCCACTGTCAGGGCGGCGGCGGAGGCCGACCCCTTGATGACGGTCGTGTTCCCGGCCGCGTGGACGAACCCCGGCACGGTGCCCTCCCCGATGTCCGTGCCGTCCGTTGAGAAGGCGGCCGCGATGTCGCCGTATGTGAAAGCGATCTTCTCGTTGGTGTTCCGCGCGGTCACCGTGAACTCGATGCGGGAGGTCACGGAGTCTGAGTCCGAGACGTTCAGCGCCGCCAGCCGGAGCGACGTCACGGCGAAGCTCGGCAGCTGCGGGTGGTATATCACGTAGAACACCCCCAGCGCGATGGCGCCCAGGAACACCAGCCCCACCAACACCAGCGTCAGCCACAGGCAACAGGTGCAGCACCACCCGCGCCCGCTCCGTCCACGCCGCGCTGCCGGTTGCATCGGCTTCGGTCGGTACATCGGTGGGGGCGGGACGCGCCCGGGGACCATGGGCGGCGGCCGAGGCGGCCCGCCGCCGCTGCCATTCGCCGAGCCATTGGCGCTCCGCAGCGCCGCCACAGGGACCGGCTTGGAGGACGGCGCGTACGCCCTGTCGCCCATTTCTTGGCCTCTGCTCGGCTTGGGAAAGGAGAATGGAGGAGTAAAAGAGACTGGGAAAAGAAACGCGGAGAAGAGGGGCGCAAAGTGGGAGCATTTATATATGTACTGTATATATTGTTGCTGTGTGCTAGCTTGCTGGTCTAAGCTCACACTTCAATTTGGCATCTCCACGAGAAACGACTAACGATAACTAGTCATTTCTTTTTTCTAAAAAAACGAGTGAGGTTTTGCCCTTTTCTTATTTTATTTTATTTTCTTTCTCTTGATTTTAATACTGAGAAAATGCAGTTTATATTTTTTTAAGGAAGCAGTTTATATTATCTATAAATATGGGTGCTCAAGTTATTGGGTTTCTTTGGATTGTTGAAACTTTAACACGGCTACGTGGACTTTGAAAATAATTGTAGGACATGAAATGGGGAGCCAACTTGAAATAGTTTGTGTTTTATATGATAACAAATAGTAAATACTTTTTCCCTTTAGAAATATAAAGTATTTTAGTTTTATAAAATAAATGTAATACACTAAAAGTCGTTTATATATATTCGTTTTACAAAACTAAAACGTATATTTCTAGACGAAGAGGGTACTAAGTAGTATTGTGCAAATTTTAATTGAGTCGAGGGTCCACGTCCTTTTGCCCTGCAAAAAGGTCTGCCAGTGTACGCGAACTATTAATGTCGGAGATTGTCCCAAGAGAAACTAGGGTCTAATGATCCCTTGGTTTATGAGGGGCCTGAACACGTGGTTTCAACGAGTCTCGGCGACGAAGGCGGCAACGGAGCAAGCACACGATAGAGAGGTGACATGGGGGGTTTTTACCCAGGTTCGGAACCCTCTTAAGGAGGTAAAGCCCCTACTCCTGCTTTGTTGTATAGCTCGTGTGCTTCGCGAGGGTACAACGGTGGATAAAAGACTAGGGTTTTATAGCGATCCATTCTAAGTTAGGAGAAGGACTCCTTTTATAGCGATGACGGGCCTCTTCCCCCAATCTTTGGGCGGGAAGGGATACCACGGTGCTCCTCCTCCAGATCCCGGTCCACGAGGCTGCTTTGCGTGGAATGGGTCGATCCTCCCGGAAAGAGTCGGTCTTCCCTAGGGCTTCGGCCACCGTCGACTCCCCATGCTGGGCGCGCGTTCTTCTATCCTCTTGTACCGAAAAAGGGGGTGCACGGTCCTGCCATCCAGGGCGCCGATAGCCCTGCTTTGACCGAGACCCTACCTCGGGGCCGCGTCGGGGTGGCATCCAATGCCACCGTTGATCTTGTCGTATTCCCGTGGTTAGTTCGTCCGGACATACCGATGAAATATCTTCGGCCCAGACCCTCCTGAGGGAGGTGACCCGAGCCGATTCTCCCCTCCAGTACTCGTCGGGTTAGCCTGGAGCAACGACCCTCGGGAGGGGGCCTCCTGTCCCTCCCCCTCGCGGGGCCTGGCGAGGTCCTGGTAGGCAAGCTAGTCGCAGACAGACCTGGGAACCGCCTGTACCAGATGTCCGACAGTAGCCCCCTAGCGTTCGTCCTGAGTGTGCCGTCCGCGGGGGCGACGGGTCGAAGGACCACATCGACAACTGGTGTTGTGAAGGACGCGTGTCGATCCAGGTTCTCGAGATGCCTTATCGGAAGGAGCATGCTCGCCTGGTCCCGATCGGCCTATAATGAAGGGCTAGACTTCACACGCCGAGATCTATTCTTCTCTTCCTCATCTTCTCGACTCGCCTCCCCACGTACCCTCCCCCCGGACAACCGTCAGCGCTCGCCATGCACGATGTCTCGGTGGAGAGCTTTAGTTTCAGGGAAGGGCAAGCCGCCGCCTGCCGGCCCCTCCCGGGCCGAGGAGGAAGAGGAGGAAACTGGGAAGGTGCTGATGCCTTCCATCATCCGGACTAACTCTAGGCTCGATTGGTGCCGCTCACAGCTTGCCTCAAGCTGTAACGAGTGGGGGAAGACTCGGGTGTGTCCTGGGTCAGTGTATCCGGTGAGCCTAGCTGGCCCAGCGCGCTCGTTCTTCTACCACACCGTCATAGCAGGGTTGATGAAGGGAATATGCCCGAGAGGCAATAATAAAGTGGTTATTATCGTATTCCTTTTTTATGATAAATGTTTATTTTACATGCTATAATTGTATTAATACGGAAACGTTAATACATGTGTGTTTAATAAACAAAAGGAAGTTCCTACTTATGCCTCTCTTATAAACTAGCTCGTTGATTAACAAGATGATCAAAGATTTCCTGATCATGGACATTGGATGTTGTTAATAACGAGGTCTCAACATTATTGTAATAATGTGATGAACATTCATCCGAAGTATAGCATTACGATCAAAGTCATTGAGTTTATATTGCTATAACAACTTACGAGGTGATCCTAATCCTTAGACCATGAGATCATGTCAATCACTAACACCGGAAGAGTTTCTTGATAACATCAAACATCACACCGTAACAGGGTGATTATAAAGATGGGTTCAGAACTACTAAAGTGTTATGTTGAGGCCCATGGATCAAGAGTGAAATTTTTTCATTCCGATGACGGATAGATATGCTATGGGCCCTCTCGGTGATATCACATTGATTAGCTTGCAAGCAAGTGATTTGATCACTAGAATGTTATATCACGGGAACAAGAAAAGAGTACATGTTAGTAACGAGATCAAACTAGGTATGGAGATACCGATGATCGAATCTCGGACATGTAATATATCGCGAAACAAATGGATTAAGATACTAGCGTAAAAGGTTCCGACGATCACAAGAAAGTCATCATTGAATGTGTGGGAGTCAGTATGGGTCTCCAGATCCCGCTTCTGATTATTGATTCGAGAGGGGTCTTGATCATGTCCGCATTATTCGTGAACCGTAGGGTGACACACTTAAGAGACACCAACATCCATTTGGAGCAAAAGTTTCATGCCGGAAAGAATAACAAGTGCAGGAATTTATTTCACTAGATACCGAAACGGGTTTTTGGGAGAAATTGCAGAAAGTGTTTCTGCATGTGAAATGAAATACTAGCAAGGGGTTATATGTGAATGTTTGTCATTAAAGTAATTGAAAAAATTCTGAATAAATAAAAGGAGTTTTATTTAATGAGAGTTTGCATTAAATTTGGTGGAAATTTAATGGGAATTTGAGTGGGTTTTTGAGTGGAGGGAATTGAAAGGCATTTGAGTGAGTGGAGTGTCCACCCACATGAATGTGGAAGAGGTGGGGGCAGACCCCATGGCTAGGCTCCATGCCCCTTGGGTGCCCTCCTCTCCCCTATAAAGGCCCCCCTCTCATCCTCTCAAAGCACACCTCCTCGTGAAGGATCCGTCTCCCCCTCTAGTATTTATCCCCCATGGTCTCGGACTAGCGAGATACATGTTCCCGGTGGATTTTCGGCAAGAAAGAGTTGTGCTTCCGCTGCATCGCTGGAACGAGGAGGCGGAGGTTGCTTGGTGCCTCGGACGTGTGTGCGAGCATGGATGCGCCACTGGTTTGCGGCGCTAGGACTTCCTCTCGATCTTGAGATCGGCAAGAGATCGTCTACATCAACCATGAGTTTGGACTCGTTAAGCTTTGTCGGTATTTAAGGGTATGTTCTCTACGGATATACATCCGCCCGTTGTTTGTATCTAGTGGATAGATCTTGGTACATAGTTGTTCCTATCATAGGATTTTTTTTGTTTTTTATGCTGTGATCCCTACAGTGGTATCAGAGCCGGATCTATGCGTAGATGCTTTGCATGGGTAGTACACATATGAGTATGTGGGTGATGATGATTTTATTGCTTTTTAGTTGTACTTTGGATATTGGTGGCATAGTGGGATGAAGTGGCCCGGACAAACTTTACATGTCCTCGCACATGAGACCTGTTCCACGCTTGACATGCAACTAGTTTTGCATAAGTGGTTAGCGGGTGTCTGTCTCTCCTACTATAGTCAATATCTAATTTGCAATGAGTTGTCAACAATTTGGTTATCCTCGTTGTGGTTCATGTTCGTAGGTAAGAACGGTTCTATCTTCGAAATCCCTAAGCCACGTAAAACTTGCAATGGATAAATTAGAGGCGTCTAGTTTAGATTGTTGCTGAGCTAGTGTCATGATATGGTGATATTGTAAGTAGAAGTATAAGTCGATACTCTTACAACACACATAACATGTAAGTTCTATAGACCTTGGCCTTACACATAGAGGTATGATAGTGATCATACCATGATGCACATGATGGAGATCAAGTGCAAGAACCATATCATTTTACTTATTCACATGTGATGTTTGTTGCATCTTGTATTGCTAGTTAGCATTTTATTAGCATAATAAGATGATCCCTCATTTAGATATCAAGATAAAAATGTGTTCTCCCTTAAGTATGCACCGATTATGTTTCGTCGCTCCAAGACATCACGTGATGATCGGGTGTTCTTGGATCCACGATCATATTTCGGGTGTAAGACAGTTACACACACAAATACTAAGGTTCTTACTTGGCGAGCCTAGCATGTACAGACATGGCCTCGGAACATGGACCGAAAGGTTAATCATGAGTCATATGGAAGATATGATGCCCATTTGATGCTCGCCTTTAAAGCTACACTGACTCACGTGATGATCGGACTTGGTGTAGTGTATTTGGTTCATGTAATCACCAAAAAGGCACGAGGGATGTCGTTTTTGAGTGGGAGTTCATTTCTAATTTGGATTAGTAGAACTCGATTTATCATAAATTATATCAAAGTGAATTTGCATAATTTGTTGTAGTCATTGGCATTCGTTCACCACTTTATGCTTAGTTGTAATTGAGATAATAGAACTATAGAATTCTGGATATTTACTTTACAAACTGGTATCGTATTGTGTTGAGTGTCAATCTAAAGTTTAAAGTCCTATTGCAAACTTTCAGCAAACTCTGTTTACTCCGTGAAATTTAATAATTGGTATTAAATCGAGAGTAACAATTCCAGTGTTAGTATCTTAAGTATCATGTTTGCCTCCATGATTCTTGATTATTTTAATATCAAGTTTATCTAGGAGCTGAAAGAATTGTTTTAGAAACCATCATGTGTGGCAGATATAATGATATTTGAAATAATGTTTTGGTTGCAATATGATAGAGTATAATGTATGTTCTCATATCGGATGAGAATTTGTGAAGGTTGGAGATGCTAGACATCCTAATCATCCAAAAGGGTTTTGGAAAGTAATGTTATACTCACGATTCGCCTTTATAAGCTACATTAGCTTGATCATGAAAGTTGTCATGATAAGGATTAATAGAAGATGTATGTAAAGTGTTTACTACACTAAAAGATTACTAAAGAATGGATTTTGAAAGAATGTCGATCATTTGATGATGGTGATCTACTTCAAAGTGCAAGTCCAAAGACATTATTATTTGAATATACACGCTTTGGACTATGTGTCATGTATATGGCGCCACTATTGATGTTGATAGATTATTTTAAAAAGAAAAAGAAAATGCTAAAAGAGAATCTGTAAAATATATTTGGCAGAAAATAAAAGATTGGAAATATCCAAGGTATATGGATGATATACATGTTATGGTTGTATTCTTTGCTGGTTAAACAATGTGGTTCTTGGGTATTGGATACCGAATTGGTTGGTATGAAATTTCATACAGAACGATGCAATTCATGAACTACAATGGCCTAAGTAACTAGCAAGAAAATATGTGATGATGTTCATCGAAAACAAACAAACAAACCGTTGTTTGTATTTCTCGTTGACATCAAAGTCTACCTTCAAGATTTGTTTTAATAATCATTATTTATATTAGGTATTATGATAGAAAAGGTTGTTCAAATAATTACCATATTCCATATGAGATGGATGATTTACAACTAGTTAGAGAAATCACATCCATAAAAACTAATGCTAAAATGTCGCAAGACAAATGGTTGAAAGATCACTTACAAAGTGACATCATCGTTTAAATTATATTGGAAAGATAACATGAAGAATCTCCATATTCGTGGATTTTTGGAGTCATTGATTTGATCAAGTGACGCTTGTGAGACTTTCCTCGGGATAATTAAAACTTCGTTCAAAGGCCAAAGAAGAACGATCGACTAAATTATTTGAATTTATACATATCGATGTATGTAGTCCATTATGTGTAGTCGTAAGTGATGGACTTCAACTTCATATGCTTTCTCCAGAAATTTGAGTGAATATTCACTTAATGAGAAAGAAGTATGAAATATTTGAAAATGTTCAAAGACTTTCAAGATGAAGTGGAAAATCATTGTAACAAGAAAATAAATGGTTTATGATTTTATCATAAGGGATTTATTTGAGTTGCAAGTGTAACAATAAAATAAATGATTTATGATTTTATCATAAAGGGATTTATTTGAGTTACAAGTTTATCAAAAACACCTAGATTTGCATCTCCCGAAACACCATAGGAATATGGAGTGTTTGAGATTTGTAATGAAACCTTGTGTGACATGGTTGGATCAAAGGTGTTATTTATAAAACTGCCATTATGTTTTAAAATATTAAAGCTTTAGAGACTACCACTTTTACACTGAAAAGAGTTCCATCTTGACCTGTTGAAATGATACCATATGAGTTATGGTTTGGGGTAAAACCCAAGTTGTCATTTCTTAAATTTTGGTATGCTAAGCATAAGTAAGATGTTTACAACCAAAGTCGGATGAGCATGTCTTTGTAGGTTATTTCGAATAACAATTGGTTATTCCTCCATAACACTAAGGACAAAAAGGGTTTGTCGCTTGAAACATGAAGTTTCTTGAAGAGGGAATTTTTTGCAAAAGTTAAGTGGGAGGACAATAGAACTTTGATAAGGTTAATGAACCTTAGCTAAATGTGTTGAGTTGCGCAGCACTGGAAAATGTTTTGGAGGCAGCCAGAATGCTCATAGCTTATGTGCCTCAAAGGTTGTGGTCACGGTGGTCCAAGTTCCTATTGAACCAAGTAGGTCGGATAAACAATCAAATGTTGAGATTTGAGAGTAAATAATTATTGTTTGACAATGATGAACCGACTACATGCAAAGAAGCGATGGTGGTCCCTGACTCTGTCAAATGGCTTGAAGCCATAAAATCCGTGATAGTTCCATACATGAGAAATCAAGTTTTGAACTTGGAAAACCCTCCGGAAAGGTGTAAAAACCTATCGGTCGTATTTGGATCTATAAAGAAACAGACATGGATGTTTCACATCTATGAAATAGTCGACATGTTGGTAAAGTTTTTACGACAATGTTCAAGGAGTTGACTATGACAAGATTTGATCTTTCATAGCGATATTTAGTCTGGATGGATTAAAGTAGCAACCACTACATATAATTTGGTATATGGTAGATGAATAAACAAAACAAAGTTCTTCTAATAGAACGGTTACCTAGGACGTGTACATGATACAGTCCAAAGGGTTTTGTTAAATTCAAAGGATGCTAAAAGGGCATGCAAACTTCAATGGTTGAAGTAAGCATCACGGAGTTGGAATCTTCACCATGATGAAAAAGGAGTTTTCATCAGGAGAATATGAAGATGCTTGCATTTGCAAGAAATTAAGTGGGAGCGCTAAGACATATTTCTAATACATTATATGGAGGACATCTTGTTGATTAGAAATGATGTATCTTTTATTGACAAAGGTTAAGAATTTCATTTCGATGAAAGACTTAGGCAAAACCTGAATATTTAGCATGAATGTCTACATGGATAGACTGTGACGCTAATATGGTTGTGCCAAACGTACATATATGAGATATTGAAGGAGTTCAATATAGAAACGATGAGAAACAGTTCTTGTCGCATGGAAAAGAATTGAATCAAGATTCAAGTGTATCGACACTTGATAAGTGAAACAAGATTCAAGTGCTTTGACACTTGATGAGTGAAATCACAAGAATGTTTTGATCAATCATACCATGATATGTACACATCCAGATATGTCCTATGCTCTAAGTGTTATGAGCATATAACAGAATGAATCATAAAATGATCATTGGACAATAGTAAGGATATTCTTATAATCTTTTGGAAGAATTAAGAATATATTCCATTTATATAAGTTACAAATAGTTCATTGTAAAGCGTTACATTGATACTAGTTTTGTCACAAGATACAGATTAAGTTTATTTCAATTTAAACTATGGGTGGCACAATGTAATGAAAAGAATGTTTCCATGATGGATTTGGATGAATTCCAAAGTTAAGATATTGTGACGGATACTACAACAAAAGGGCTAAGTATATGACTGCTATAGTAGCAGCAAAGGAGGTCATTTGTGTCAAGTAGTTTGTTATCAAACTAAGGTGTGGTTCACAACGGGCTAACACTAAAGATATATTGTACGACAATAGTATCGACATGATTTAACCCCAAGGAACTAAAGGTCTCACCAAAAGACCAAATTTATACAATGCCATCTCATTAGAGAATGAGTGATGCGTGAAGACACAAAAATATGCAAATACACACGGACCTGAAAGCGTCAGGTCCGTAGATTATGTTAACCACTTGCAGTTGCGTATATGGAACACCAGAAAGCCATAGGTGTTCAATACGCAAAGTTTTCAAACTAGATTATTGTCTCTAGTGCAAGTGGGAGACTGAAGGGAATATTCCCGAGAGGCAATAATAAAGTGGTTATTATCGTATTCCTTGTTTACGATAAAATGTTTATTTTACATGCTATAATTGTATTAATACGGAAACGTTAATACATGTGTGTTTAATAAACAAAAGGAAGTTCCTAGTTATGCCTCTCTTATAAACTAGCTCGTTGATTAACAAGATGATCAAAGATTTCCTGATCATGGATATTGGATGTTGTTAACAACGAGGTCACAACATTAGGGTAATAATGTGATGAAAATTCATCCGAAGTATAGCATTACGATCAAAGTCATTGAGTTTATATTGCTATAACAACTTACGAAGTGATCCTAATCCTTAGACCATGAGATCATGTCAATCACTAACACCGGAAGAGTTTCTTGATAACATCAAATGTCACACCGTAACAGGGTGATTATAAAGATGGGTTCAGAACTACTAAAGTGTTATGTTGAGGCCCATGGATCGAGAGTGGAATTTTTTCATTCCGATGACGGATAGATATGCTCTAGGCCCTCTCGGTGATATCACATTGATTAGCTTGCAAGCAAGTGATTTGATCACTAGAATGTTATATCACGGGAACTAGAAAAGAGTGCATGTAAGCAACGAGATCAAACTAGGTATGGAGATACCTATGATCGAATCTTGGACATGTAATATATCGCGAAACAAAGGGATTAAGATACTAGCGTAAAAGGTTCCGACGATCACAAGAAAGTCATCGTTGAATGTGTGGGAGTCAGTATGGGTCTCCAGATCCCGCTTCTGATTATTGACCCGAGAGGGGTCTCGATCATGTCCGCATTATTCATGAACCGTAGGGTGACACACTTAAGATACACCGATATCCATTTGGAGCAAAAGTTTCATGCCGGAAAGAATAACAAGCGCAGGAATTTATTTCACTAGATACCGAAACGGGTTTTCAGGTGAAATTGCAAAAAGTGTTTCTGCATGTGAAATGAAATACTATCAAGGGGTTATATGTGAATGTTTGTCATTAAAGTAATTGACAAAATTCTGAATAAATAAAAGGAGTTTTATTTAATGAGAGTTTGCATTAATTTTGGTGGAAATTTAATGGGAATTTGATTGGAGGGAATTGAAAGGCATTTGAGTGAGTGGAGTGTCCACCCACATGAATGTGGAAGCGGTGGGGGCAGCCCCCATGGCTGGGCGCCATGCCCCTTGGGTGCCCCCTCTCCCCTATAAAAGGCCCCCCTCTCATCCTCTCAAAGCACACCTCCTCGTGAAGGATCTCTCTCCCGCTCTAGTATTTATCCCCCATGGTCTCGGACTAGCGAGATACATGTTCCTGGTGGATTTTCGGCATGAAAGAGTTGTGCTTCCGCTGCATCGCTGGAGCGAGGAGGCGGAGGTTGCTCGGTTCCTCGGACGTGTGTGCGAGCACGGATGCACCGCTGGTTTGCGGCGCTAGGACTTCCTCTCGATCTTGAGATCGGCAAGAGATCGTCTACATCAACCACGAGTTTGGACTCGTTAATCTTTGTCGATCTTCAAGGGTATTTTCTCTATGTATATACATCCGCCCATTGTTTGTATCTAGTAGATAGATCTTGGTACATAGTTGTTCCCATCGTAGGATTTTTTTTGTTTTCTATGCTGCAAACCCTACAGTTGATACTTCCATTCTCCCCCTTCTTCATGGCGGTTCTTTAACACTATCAGATATGCGCCTGCGGTGACCCAGCATACCACTGCATGTGTAGTACACTATTTTCATTGATATGACATTCACAGAACACCGTTCCATAAATATCACATCCCTCAGAGTGGTACAACAGAAACATTGCGGGTCCATATTACAAACATACACACATAATTATTATTACAAAACCAGAAGTTCAAGACTTCATAAAATTCAACTTACAAACCAAATATAAAGTGTTTCAGCGGAATTTTTAAAGTGACAACTTCAACTCCTAATTGAGCTAAACAACTTATTATTATAGATTGTTCATGTTGCTCGGCTCAACTGATTACTACTACTAAGGCAACTAATCTAACTCGTTGCCTCCCACACCATATCTGATCTCGTAGTCCACCCCTTCCACACCGGCCGACAGGTCAGGCTCCTCATAGAAGACATCTTATTGACATTCTGCTGCATACATTGGAGTATCTTCTGGATCCTCAGAGTCTAAGCAAGGGATCAAAGGAATGGGTGAGTAACAACATTACCCAGCAAGTTCATTATATGCAAGGTGGGAAGTTTGATGCTCTATCTACCACCTCGGACTATAAGTCCTTGGCACGATGTAGTTTTCGTAAATATTTCTTCAAAGATTGATTTTATTGTTAAAAACTATGCCCATCAGCCTTCACAGGTTTACCAGAACTTTCATGGAGTTCCTTTCCTGCCGCGTTCATAGCTCCTTCCCGGAATAGGGAGTAACAAGTTACAGTTCTTACACTCTGCAGAGGTGCATCACTTTACCCATGAGAGATCAACTCCTTGTTGCACAACTGGGCATACTTTCCCGTCCATAATTCCATGATGTGGGGCCCAGTATGTGATCCAAGCCAATCATTGCCCCCTTCGCGACCCCGCATGTCTCCTTGGTGTACACCATGCCCACCCATTGAATTACGGCAATGGTTAGTACAGACCGTTAGATGCCATAACTATCATGGGACGTTGAGGGCTCCCACCCATATGCTACATATCCTCTAGGAATTACCAATTAATGCATGCTACGAGGATAACAACCACGACCTGCACATCTGGCTACATGCGAGAGCAAGAAGATACAACTGACTTCTCCGTCCCATTCCAAATCCCATGGTTAACGCGTGATATACGACTCTAGAATCACTGATGTCATGGGTTGTTAAATTCCTAGATGATTATCATTGTTGCAAATAGAAACCTAAGTTCTATTGCCCTACTATATCATCACTTAGGATGGTATCATCAATTTATTTATTTGGGAAAATAATATTTTATTTCCTTGAAACATAGATGATAACACACAATTTATAAATACTTTGGTAAAGACTCTTCAAAGGACATGAGCAAGTGATGAACTTTCCTTGTGATCGCAAGGTAGTGAAGTCGGATGCTTGCACTGGAACTTGAGCTTCTATGTCTACAAAACATCATTATTGCTCGGTAAGGACAATATTTAAAGAAGAAAAATGAATATGCATAGTAATGTAATGCATTATTTATTATTTATCTTCTTTGTGTGTTTTACCCAATATTTTAGTTTCTGGAATTTCTTTAAGTAATAAAGGAATTCATTTTAAGGAATAACCTTTAATATTTTATAAATATTACATTCACTATTTTATAATATAATATATTATTAATAGAGTTAAAAACTAATTTTTATTTAATTTTAACTCCTATAAATATTTTCTTAATGTTCTTTTTAAGAATAAGTATTTTACTTTAGAAGATTTTATTTTGATATCTTAAATATCCCTTTAGTATTATTATAAAATAATATAATAATTAAGGATGATAACAGTTATTTTTATTTATTTTTAGGTATTTTATTGATTTTTATAAAATTCCATAAGGAATATATATATTATAAAAATCTTTAACCTAAATTTATGCTATTAAAAATAGACTTCTTAATTTAATAAAGTAGCTTGAATTATTATAAACCTAAAAATATATTACTTGTATTTTTAGGGTTTTTATTTTATTTACTAGAATTTATTCAATCCTACGGGTATTTTGGTCTTTTGCTAAATTATTAAATTCTTGCTCTTTTAATATTTGTGCCAACCCCATTGTCTATTTGGGCCAAACTTGGCCCAATTGGCCAGGTTAAGACAACTCCCCGAAGTGGTACTGGCCCTATCAGCCTAGTACACTTTACTCTTTCTCTCTTTCTCGACCTCACCCCTTCTCTTCCTCGCCCCCGTGGTGGCTGGCACCGCCGCCATGCGATTCACGCCGCCTTGGGTCTCCCTGGCCGCCACCGTGGTGTATGGCGAGGTTGCTGACCCCGCCCCTTCGTCTGGTCCATTTCGATTTGGCTCTAGGGATCTCCCTCAACCAGGATGGATCTGTCCCGAACCCTAAGGTTTGGGGTGCGGCCGGTGATGCCTTCGCTGCTGCTCCCATGGTGTTGTGAGGTGGTCATGCATTGCTGTGGTGGTGTTGTTCATCCTCATGCGCTGCTGTGGCCGCCGCCTCGGATCGGTGCGGGTTGCAGCACCCTTTGGGTGCTCCCCGTGTCGTCGTGCGCTCGTCGGCCCCTCTGCTTCCTCTTCTAATCTACAACGAGGGCCACTGGTGAGTTTGGTCTTGATCACCTCCCGTGCCTTCTGTCCTCTGTCTCCTTTGATCTCATCTGTGTGCCTCTAGTGGCCATCCCTAATTAGGGTTCATGACTTGTTTATGGTTCATCCCTCTGTCTTGGTTATATATGATGGATTGAAATTAGTTTGTAATGGTAACTGAGGATGGTGAATGGTTATTTGATGTGGATTACTATCCATAATTGGGTTTTTGGTGATGCTAGTGTCTTATTAGACTAATTCCAATTGGTAATTGGATATGGTTTAAATGATAGTACTACTCTGGAATTATTACTTGTGGATCCTAGTGATTTGGAAGTTCACTACTGTCATGATCTTGTTATTGAGAGTGGTTTTGTCAGTGTTTTATTCACTGCACCTTTAAATGTTGGCATGTATGGTCACATACAGATTGAGTGTTAAGATGTTATTACAAAGATGCTCTGATGATGTATAGATAAGCTTGATGATGATTTCTGGTGTTTGATTCCAGGAAAATGATAGTTAATGGCTTGCCAGTTTATCTATGAAAGCTAAGTAATTGTTTTGCTTGGGTTTTAGAACTTGTTCTTGTGACACCATCTTAGAATGGCACACAAGTTGTGGTTCTACTACTGGGTTTATTTTGGCCAGTGCTTAAGATTGGATAAATGCCAAAGATAAATTGAAAGTTTCTTTTAACATTTATGCCAATGATGTTAGTATGAGGCTTAGGAACTAGGTTCCTATCTTGATGTCCCTCATAGATATGTTCTGGTAGTGATACCACTTACTTATTATGAAATCCCTTTTATAAAGTGATTGGTGTGCTCTTGGTTTTGTATGGATCCATAAGATTTATGGATTCTAGGGTGCTACTCTTTTAAGAGATGTGCCCAGAATTCATAATCTTGGCTATGGTCATATTGGAATATAGGATTTGGCCTTAATATCCAGGATCAATAATGTTGGTCTGAGATCCTGGTTTTTTACTTGTATGTTTTTCTTATGACTAAGAATTAAGCATTCAAAAATCCTCTATGATGGATTCACCCCACTTGGGTGATTTCTGAGAGATTTAATATAAAACAACACATGAGTTCTTATCTAAATTAGATAGACAGATCATGTGAAGATTTTATACTACTCACCACAACAGTTGAGTTATTGATGTTGTTGCTGGTTGATCTGGTGCCTTGATCTTGTTGGTTGTGTTGCTGGCTTGATCTTGTCCTTCACCTCCTGGTGCTACTCCTGCTACTTCTGGTTCCTGGAAGCTTGGTCTTAATCTGCCCTTCACCTCCTAGCTCCTGCAACTTCGCCTTGCTATCCACCTGATCCACCCCCTCCTTATGTCACCATTTGGTGATACTAGGATGATCTTGTGTGAGTGGTTTGGCTGGTGATTTGGCTAGGCTTGACAGGCTTGGTGTGTTCCTGGTGTGCTGTTTGAGATGAAACAGTGAGCTGATGGAAGTGCTTAAGAGGTGATGGACCATTCAAAGTGCTTAAGAGGATCAACAACAACGCCTATATCATCGATATCCCAACATCAAAGTATCTTGTGAGTTCGACATTCAATGTCAAGGACCTCTCACCCTACCATGGAGAAGATGAAGTTGAGAAGGTTCAAGAGTCGAGGACGACTCTTTCCCAAGGGTGGGGAGCTGATGCAGCCCGTCCTACGACTGCTACTACATCTACTCCCACGAGCTCCCCAAGTGGACCCATGACTCGCGCCCGAGCCAAACTCCTTCAAGCTAAGGTGAACTCGCTCCTCTCCTTGTGTGACTTCGATACAACCTTGGATGGCCTGCTACTTCATACGCATACCTTGTGCATCATCAGGTACAAAGAGAATGACCCAGAGAATGGAGGAGCACCAGCAGAGGGAACCAAATGCCCTCTGTCATGCATGAAAGTACTACCGACCTGGCGACAGATTACCGGTACTACCGGACCACGACACTACCGCCCCTGCTACCGCCACCAACAGACGACGCCAGCGCAAGTCCCAGGACGGCAAGCGGCACTACCGGGCCTGGAAGCGGTACTACCGGCTGACCGGTACTACCGGTCGTGCTGGACCGGTACTACCGGACGTATGTGGACCTGATCGTGTTAAGTCGGCCCAGCGCCCTGTAACCCTCTCTATATTTCGCTATTTATTCCTAAAATACCCCTGTTTATGTGGTTGGCCTATAAATAGCCCCCACCCTCCATTGTAAACTCTAGACTTGGATAATTGTAGTTGAAGACACCCCTTTGAGGATCTATCAAATATTTGTCTCATGCTCCTTGACAAGGAGCACCAAATTATCCACAACCCTCTTGGATCTTGCCTAGTGCGTTCAAGTTGTACAAGGCCTTGGGTTCTCGGTTTCTCGCCCCCAAGTCGTCAAGATCTCACCAAGCACCTCGTCCCCCGTTGTTGGTCGTGGAGAGAGAGCTTCGCCCAACACCGATCCTAGGGATTATGTTGGACCGGTTGCCACCGGCGTGAGTTAACGGTGTGTATCGTGTTTTGTGTGCGTGAGTTCATCGGGTTCTTCGTGTGCGTGTGTTCGCGGATTTCATCCCCTCTCCCCTTTCACCGCTTTCCCCTTGACTCCCATGGAGATTCGTGAAAGGTCGGGCCACCCTAAGGGGTTACCCCATAACATATTGGTATCAATAGCAAGGTTGATCACGAATTTCCCCCCAATTTTTCTTTATCCCCCTTAAAATCGAAAATCCCACCAAAAAGAGTCCCAATTTGCCTTCAGATCAATCTTTGGATTTGGTGAGTTTTTCGTGGTTTTGGTCCATAGATCTGTTGCTTTTGGAGTCGATCTATAGCCCCTGTTGTTCCTAGCCCAGCCTTTCGGTCAGAATCCCACGAATTTGAGGTTTGTGTCAAGTGGATCTCATTCTTGTTCTGGCGACCACTGTTGGTGCAAAGTACTACCATTGCTCGATATCAATACCGTATTTAGCGGTACTACCGCTACCACGTAAAAGTTTTCTTCTTCCCTTCACTCCTCAACTTTGTGTGCTGACTTTCCCTCTTCAATTTGTTCGTGTTTCGCGTGTTTGTCGCCTTTTTAACACAAGCTTCCGCATCAAAGTCACCACGCGCTCAACGACACCGCGACACTCGAACATCATCCCCACCAACGGTTGCAAGTCGTCAACAATACCAAAGGTATAACTTGCGCCACTTTGACAACCCCATATCTTCCTTTGTGTGTATCTATCCTATGAGAGCAACTCATTTTGTGTTTGTCTAAGCATTGTGCACTTGCCTTTGGAAAGTGAGAGTGTGAGACCAAATACAAAAGTAACATAGTAGCATAGAAAGGGAGAAAAAGGAAAAGAATCAAAAAAAAGAGAAAAAGATACATAGTCTCCCAATACAAAGAGAATACCAAGCTTGTAAGCCAAAAAGAGAGAAGAAAGAGCACACCAAGGCAAGTGCACAAATCTATTGCTTATCCTCTTTTGGCAAACGAGTTGTGGTCTCTCCTTGAGTTGGCACGACAACCGAGCGTAGTCTTCGTTAGGACCTTTTGTGCTCATTTTCATAGTCGTGCTAACCCCGTTTTTCTCCACGTGTGCATTTTTCCGTGTTTTTGTGGATCGTATCCTTTTGCTTTTGATCTTTGGTTCTTTACCACGTAGAACAATAACCTTTTGCTCGGATCGTTTCGTTTGGTTTTCCACAATCCTAACCTTCCACCAAAAGCTTTTGAGAGTTGTAGCATATTTGTGTGTGAGTTTCTTTGCCATTTCACTTTGCACGCTGTTCGCTCATTTGTGTGGCAATTGGTTTGATATAATCTCCAAGGTGAGGTAAAAGGCTAACTCTACGCACCCTTATTCTCCATATACAACCCTTGTCGGCTTTGCATCATGGACAGGAATGGCGAGCCGTCCCAACCACCACAACCTCCGGAGGACGACACACAATTCATGACAAGATGGGACCATTGGAAGGTCCGAGGAGAATTCAACTACCGTTGTGAAGCTCTTGAGCGGCGCCAAGATGAACAATTTAGCGAGGCCCGTGTGGAATTCAAGAACATCGACAACCGCTTCGAAGAAGTCCGTGGCCAAATGCATGCCATGCAACACAACCTCGGTCATCAAAACGAAGCTCTTGGTCGCACACTCGCCTCAACGGATGAGAAGCTTCAACGCCTCATTGATGGGCTAGCAAGGCCACGCTCGCGCGACTCAATCTCATCTCGGCACTCCTCAAGTGAATCAAGTGCACCTCGCCGTCACGTTTCAAGGCAACGGGATGGACCCGTTCTTCACTAAATGAGCTCTTCTCAAGCGGTACCATCCCCGCGACACGCCGCAACGTCAAGCTATGATGGTGACCTCTCCGCAAGACCTCCAAGACGTGAAGCGAGCCGACCACAACCAAGGGCACTTGTGATTCAACAAGAGCAACCTCGCATGGACCACCAAACCCATCGACGTCGACATGTTCTTTCAACAACAAGTGAAGCATCCGAAGAGGACGAACAAGATCACCGTCGACGTGAAGCACTCGAAGATCCACCAAGGCGTCATCGCCGACATGAACGTCAACATTGACATCATGATCATAATGACGAACCTCCTCCACATCTAGAAGAAAGAGAGCAGCCCATTGCGCATGCGGCTCGACGTCCTCCTCGCCATATGGCGCAAGACAATGCTCCTCGGCATCAACCACGACAAGAACAAGAGCAAGCTCCCCAAGCTCGTCATGAGGATGCACAACCTCCTCCTCGTCCTCAACCCCGCCATCAACACGAGCAAGCTCCCCAAGATCGTCGTCAAAACCAAGTTCCTCCACCAAACGCGGCACCTCAACAACCGCAAGGGTAATGCAACCATCACCAAGCAAGACATGAGAGCTCGGATGATGATGATGACCGCCAAAATCATGGCAACCGCTGCAACCGGAACCGCAATGGAGAAGAAACTTTCGGCAAGCTCAAATTCACCATGCCCAAGTTCACCGGTTCCAATGAACCCGAAGAATATCTCTCTTGGGAACTCAAGGTTGACAAGATCTTCCGCATGCACAACTACAGCAATGAGAAGATGATGGCCATGGCATCCCTCGAGTTTGATGAGTATGCCAACCTTTGGTGGGAACAAGTCCAACTCGCTCGAGAAGCAAAAGAAGAGCCTCCAATCTCAACTTGGCAAGATATGAAGGCCCATATGAGATCCCGCTTTGTTCCTTCGCACTACACGCGAGACCTCTTCAACAAGCTTCAAACGCTTAGTCAAGGGACAAAGACCATGGAAGAGTACTTCAAGCAAATGGAGCTTAACATGATCCGTGCCAACATTGAAGAGCGTGATGAACAAACAATGGCACGCTTCCTCAATGGCTTGAACCATCCAATCAAGCGCATCACCGAGTTCCAAAAGTACAACAACATGGTTGAGCTTGTGCACATCGCATCCAAGGCCGAGCGTCAAGTGCAAGACGACATCAAGTACAACAAGCCAAAGACGTAATTCACATCCAAGCAAGCCTCAACCACTACTACAACAACACCAAATGGAAGCTCCCCAAGTACCACCAAGCTTCCCTTCAAGCCAACACTCCCTCAAGGAAAACAACCCCCAAGTGGCAAATACACAAGGGATGATCAACCATTCAATGGTGAGTGCTACAAGTGTGGAGGCAAAGGGCACAAGTCGAACGCATGTGGAAACAAGAAAGTTTTGTTCATCCATGACAACAGCGATGAATAATACTTGAGTGAAGAAGAATTTGATGCAAGGGTCAAGGAAGCCATGGCAAGGCAACATTTGGAAGAGGACCAAGAACTTCTTGTGTGTGAGCATGACGCAAGTCCATCGCCTGTGGTCACAAGGGTATTAACTACACAAGCCAATGAGAATGAAGACCAACGCTCGAACATCTTCCAAACTCGTGCTGGCATCAATGGGAAGTCCATCAAAGTTGTCATCGATGGAGGGAGTTGCCACAATCTTGCAAGCACGAAATTGTGTGAGAAACTCAACCTCACCCTCCATCCGCATAAACACCCCTACCATATACAATGGCTAAGTGACCATGGATCCGTCAAGATCAAGCACACCGTCTCGGTAACGTTCTCAATTGGACCCTACAAGGACACTGTGGAATGTGACGTCGTCCCAATGACGGTTTGCCATTTGTTGCTCGGAAGGCCGTGGCAATATGACAAGCGTGCTTTGCATGATGGTCACTCAAACACTTATACCTTCAAATGGCTTGATAAAACTTGTGTGTTGCAACCAATGACTCCTAGCCAAATAATTGCGGACAATGCAAAGGCTCTAGCGAGGGCGCAATACACAAAAACAACTTGTGAGAAGAGTGGTGAGCGAGAGAACCACACCATAGTGAGTGAGTGCCACAAGGCAAACTCGAGTGGAAAAACTAAGAGTGTTCTTCTTGCCACCAAAAGTGAGATGAGAGAAGTGCGGAACAACCCATCCATCTTGCACTATGTCCTTTTTTGCAAGGGACTAGCGCAAGGAACTAATGACTTGACAAATGTTCCCCCTTCTTTGATGGCTATTTTGCAGGAATTCCAAGATGTATTTCCCGAAGAGCTTCCTCATGGACTACCTCCTCTTCGTGGAATCGAGCACCGCATCGACCTCATACCCGCCAAGACCACTCCCAAACCGCGCCACAGACGCATTTAACCCTAAGAGACAAAGGAGATAGAATAACAAATCAACCAACTCGTCTCCAAAGGTTTGATCCAAGTAAGCACTAGCCCAAGCGCGGTTCCCGTTATTCTAGTTCCAAAAACGGATGATACGTTGCGGTTATGCATGGACTGCCGTCCAATCAATGCTATCACCGTGCGTTATCGACATCCTATACCGCGTCTTGATGACATGCTTGATGAGTTATGTGGAGCCACTATATTTTCGAAAATTGATCTTCGTAGTGGTTACCATCAAATTCGCATGGCCGAAGGTGATGAGTGGAAAACCGCCTTCAAGACCAAGCTTGGTCTCTATGAATGGTTGGTTATGCCCTTTGGCTTATCAAATGCCCCATCTACCTTCATGCGCCTCATGAACCATATTTTGAGATCTCTCATTGGGAAGAGTGTAGTTGTTTACTTTGATGACATCCTTGTCTATAGCAAGTCACTAGAGGAGCATGTTACTCGTGTTAAGGAGGTCCTTCAAATCCTTCGTCATGAAAAGCTTTATGCTAATCTCCCAAAGTGTACGTTTGCAAAAGACAAACTGATTTTCCTTGGTTTTGTTGTGTCTTCTAATGGCATTGAAGTTGATGTCTCAAAAGTTAAGGACATACGTGATTGGCCCATCCCTACCAATGTTAGTGAACTTCGTAGTTTTCATGGGTTGGCTGGCTTTTACCGTCGCTTTGTGAAAGACTTTTCTACCATTGCTTGCCCCCTCAACGAATTGACCAAGAAAAATGTCACGTTCGTTTGGGGAAAAGCACAACAAAAGGCTTTTGATGAGATCAAAAAGAGGCTCACCAAAGCACCACTTCTTGCATTACCGGATTTCACAAAAACCTTTGAGATTGAATGTGACGCTAGTGGAATTGGCATTGGAGGCGTCCTTATGCAAAATGGGCGTCCCATTGCATTCCATAGTGAGAAACTTGATGGCGCATGCCTAAACTATCCAATTTATGACAAAGAGCTTTTTGCCTTGGTTCGTGTCCTTCAAGTGTGGCAACACTATCTTTGGCCCAAAGAATTTATCATCCATTCCGACCATGAGTCGTTGAAATATCTTAAGGGCCAAGCCAATTTGAGTAAAAGGCACGCAAAATGGGTTGAGTTTATGGAGTCTTTTCCTTACATTGTCAAATACAAGAAGGGCAAAGAAAATGTGGTAGCGGACGCCTTGTCTCGCAAAAACACAAACCTTCTTACGCGACTCGAAGTAAATGTCTTGGATCTTGATGACATCAAATCTTTGTACGTGTCCGACCCTTTCTTTGGACCAATTTTTGCAAAATATTCAATAGACAAAGGGATTGATGATTTCTATTTGCATAAGGGTTTTCTTTTCAAACAAAACAAGCTTTGCATTCCGAAGTCGTCTCTCCAAATTTTGCTTCTTCAAGAGTCCCATGGTGGAGGCCTTATTGGTCACTTTGGCCGTGATAAGACGTATGACATGCTATCCACTCACTACTTTTGGCCAAAGATGAAACGCGACGTGGAGCGCCACGTCCAACGATGCACTACATGTATCCAAGCTAAGTCTAAGTCCAACCCCTTTGGTCTTTATATGCCATTGCCTATTCCTCATACACCTTGGTCGGACATTAGCATGGACTTTGTGTTAGGCTTGCCTAGATCTAAACATGGACATGATTCTATATTCGTGGTAGTGGATCGCTTCTCAAAAATGGCACACTTTATTCCGTGCCATAAGACCGATGATGCTTCACATGTAGCAAATTTGTTTTTCAGGGAAATAATTCGGCTACACGGTGTACCAAGAACAATCGTCTCCGATCATGACGCCAAATTCATGAGCTACTCGAAGACTCTCATGGCAAAGCTCGCATCAAGCTCCTCTTTTCGTCCGCCTCGCCTCAAACCGATGGACAAACCGAGGTTGTCAATCGAAGCCTTGGGACACTCCTCCGGGTGTTGATAAAGAAGAACCTTAAAGGAGGAATGTATTCCACACGCCGAGTTCGCCTACAACCGCGCCAAGCACTCCACCACCATGAGGAGCCCGTTCATGATCGTCTATGGCTTCGAGCCTCTCACCGCGCTCGATATCCTTCCACTACCACTTCATGAACGTGCCAATGTGGACGTTGTCAAGCGTGCCCAAACAATGAAGAAACTCCATAAAGACACAAGAGCTACGATCGAGCAACAAGTCCTTCGCCAAGCATCAAGGCTAAACAAGAACAAGAAAGAGATGATCTTCGAAGAAGGCGACCTTGTGTGGATACACTTAAGTAAAGACCGCTTCCCCAAGGAACACGACTCCAAACTCAAGCCAAGGGGTGACGGACCATTCAAAGTGCTTAAGAGGATCAACAACAACGCCTATATCATCGATATCCCAACATCAAAGTATCTTGTGAGTTCGACATTCAATGTCAAGGACCTCTCACCCTACCATGGAGAAGATGAAGTTGAGAAGGTTCAAGAGTCGAGGACGACTCTTTCCCAAGGGGGGAGCTGATGCAGCCCGTCCTATGACCGCTACTACATCTACTCCCACGAGCTCCCCAAGTGGACCCATGACTTGCGCCCGAGCCAAACTCCTTCAAGCTAAGGTGAACTCGCTCCTCTCCTTGTGTGACTTCGATACACCCTTGGATGGCCTGCTACTTCATACGCATACCTTGTGCATCATCAAGTACGAAGAGAATGACCCAGAGAACGGAGGAGCACCAGCGGAGGGAACCAAATGCCCTCTCAGCCATGTGATACTCGGACACAGCGGCCGGTACTGCCATGGCACTACGCCTCACTGCTACCGCCACCAGCAGACGCCATGTGAAGTCAAATACTCTCATCGGCGGTACTACTACTGGACCGGTACTATCGGACCACGGCACTACCGTCCCTGCTACCGCCACCAACAGACGGCGCCAATGAAGTCCCAGACTGAAGCGGCACTACGCACCGGTACTGCAGTCGGCCGGTACTGGACCGGTACTACCGGACGTGTGTGGACCTGATCGTGTTAAGTTGGCCCAGCGCCCTGTAACCCTCTCTATATTTCGCTATTTATTCCTAAAATACCCCTATTTATGTGGTTGGCCTATAAATAGCCCCCACCCTCCATTGTAAACCCTAGACTTGGATAATTGTAGTTGAAGACACCCCTTTGAGGATCTATCAACTATTTGTCTCATGCTCCTTGACAAGGAGCACCAAATTATCCACAACCCTCTTGGATCTTGCCTAGTGCGTTCAAGTTGTACAAGGGCTTGGGTTTTTGGTTTCTCGCCCCCAAGTCGTCAAGATCTCACCAAGCACCTCGTCCCCCGTTGTTGGTCGTGGAGAGAGAGCTTCGCCCAACACCGATCCTAGGGATTATGTTGGACCGGTTGCCACCGGCGTGAGTTAACGGCGTGTGTCGTGTTTTGTGTGCGTGAGTTCATTGGGTTCTTCGTGTGCGTGTGTTCGTGGATTTCATCCCCTCTCCCCTTTCACCGCTTTCCCCTTGACTCCCGTGGAGATTCGTGAAAGATCGGGCCACCCTAAGGGATTACCCCATAACAAGTGCACTTCACTGCTCTCCACTGAGAGTAAACCTAACAATTAAGCTTTTATTTTCATTTTGTTTGTTTTGTATTTTGTAGGTACAAGATCTGGATACTCAAAATTTAGTATAGAATTACCTAGATAGATAGATTCTTTTTTATTAATTCATTTGTAAAGATTTTGTAATATCTTATTTATTCTTTCTGTAAGAACATTGTAATAGTTTATTCATATTTGAATTTCCCTTTTTGTAATCTCTTTACTGTAATGAATCTCTTCATTGCTTAAATGAGTTCATCATTGTAAAATGTTTATGGAATAAAGATAAGGAATAAAGATTCATTTCTCAGTTGAATTTCTTTATATTGAATTCTTATTACTATTTGTTATCTCTTTATTAAAACAAATAATATTACTAAATCATTTTGGAATTCATTCCAAAATACCAAATTCCTAAATTTGAAAAGTTCAAATTCCAAATTTAAATTCAAATTCTTTCCCCCAAAACACACTAATTCATAAAGATCATGTCAAAATTTATGGGGATCACTCTCTAGAGCTATTCCTACACCTAGAGAGTGAAAGAAACTCTGATCACTTTAGGTTTTTATTTGGCGAAAAATTTACCCGCATTTTATAAATGAATGCATGCATATTCACAAATTCCTAAATATACCCTTCGTTGGTTCCTAAATGCTGGGATGTTAGAGACTTCCCTCCTTAAATTAAACTTCGTCCCAAGTTTGCTGAAGTGTACCTGAATAGTTCTGGATAGGCTTTTCTTAAGTCATCCTCTTTCTCCCAGGTGGCTTCTCTCTCGGGGTGATGCTCCCACTGTACTTTGCAGTACTTGATTGCCCTGTTTCTCAACCTTTTCCAATTCTCTTCTAGAATTTTACAGGTTTCTCAACATATGTCAAGTCTACTTGTAATTCTACCTCTTGATGTGTGATTGCATCATCAGGAACCTTAATACATTTCCGGAGTTGTGACACATGGAAAACATTGTGAACTTGTGCCAATCTTGGTGGTAACTCTAAAGCATAAGCTATAGTCCGTTTCTGACTCAGTACTTTGAATGGTCCTATATATCTGGGACTCAATTTTCCTTTAACTCCAAATCTCTTAACTCCTTTCGTTGGACTTACTTTGAGATATACCATGTCTCCTACTTCAGGATGCCATGATAATCGACTTAGATCCGCATAACTTTTCTGTCTACTTTGAGCTATTTTCAATCTATCCTTGATTACATCGATGATATCTTGCCTTTCCTTGATATAGTCTAGTGCAAATTCTTTGCTACTACCAGGCTCATACCAACATATTGGTGATCTACATTTTCTTTCATAGAGTACTTGATATGGAGCTGCCTTCAGACTACTCTGATAGCTGTCGTTGTAGGAAAATTCTGCTAATTATAGATGATCTTCCCACGAACCTCCAAAATCTAATGCACAAGACCTAAGCATGTCTTCCAATATTTGATTGGTTCTTTCAGTGTGACCCCTAGTTTTTGGATGATAGGTTGTTGAAAGGATACAGATGTCGCCTAGAGGGAGGGGGTGAATAGGTGATTAAAACTTTTCCTAGAGTGGCTCAACAAAGGCGGAATAAAACTAGTGTTTACTTTGTTAAGCACAACCTAGAACAACTAAGGTTCACCTATGTGCACCAACAACTTATGCTAAGCAATACAAGCAACAAAGTGATAGCAAGATATATATTACTTCAAGCACGAAGGCTATCACAATGTAAAGTGCATAAGTAAAGAGCTCGGGTATAGAGGTAACCGAGACACGCGGGGACACCGATATTTTACCGAGTTCCTCCCAACATGGAGTACGTCTCGTTTGGAGAGGGGGTGGTATCAAACCACCAACGCCACAAAAGGCCTCCCTTATTCTCCGGTAAATCTCACCCCAACGGGATCGATCCACGCTTCCACTATTGGTGCACTTGTTGGTGGCAACCGAACCTCTCACAAGGTTGGGGCACGTCTCCACAACTTAATTGGAGGCTCCCAACAAATGCCACAAAAGGCCTCAACAAATGCCACCAAGACCACTATGCCACCAAGGCCAAAAAACCGTCTAGGGTTCCAAGAACCCAAGAGGGACAAGCTCCAATGAGCAACTCAAACCAAATCCTCCGAGGAGAACTCAAACCGATGCACCAAATGCAAATGGCAAGAACACCACAAAGGTGTTCAAATCCCTCACTCTCAAGTTCCAACAAAGCTAGTAAAGCTATTGGGAGAACAAGAGAGGAGGAATCAAAGAGAGACACAAAATCCCCCAAAATCTAGATCCCCAAAGATGCACTCACAAAGAGATGAATCGGTTAGGTCAAAATGCGGATCTAGATCTCCTCTCTTTTCCACTCAAAAATGGGCAAGAATCATCGGAGGAAAAAAATTAGGCAAGCATCAAGATCTAGAGCAAGTGTGGACAAAGCTTAGCCTAATAGAAGAGGAAGAAGCAACCTAAACTCAAAACGGACAAAGCCTTAAATAGGAGCCCCAAAAATCTGGCCGTTGGGACAATTTTCAGAACGGTCGGTACTACCGGATTTAACCGGTGGTACCGCACCAGGCGAAAAACAAGGCAGTCCTGGCGTGCGCAGCAGAGCATGCGAGCGGAGTGGGGCCAACGCAGCCAGTGCTAGTGCCAGCGCGGGCCAAGCAGCGCGCGCGTGCGCGAGGCATTGCGCGCGGGAGCCAGCCTGGCAGCGAGCGGCGGTCAACGCTGCTGCGGAGCGCGCATGCGAGCGCGGTGAGCGCCAGCGACGCGATAGAGGGCCCCAGTAGCGGCAGAAGGCGGCGATGCTGCTGCGATAGCGGGGGGCCCAGCGCGAGCAGTCCCAGCGAGGCGGAGCGGCTGTGCGGGATCGAGGCAAGGGCGCATGCGAGAAAGCACAACGCGGGCGTGGGCGGGGGCGGGCGGACGCGCTGCGGCGGCTGAACAACGTGAGCAGCTGGGCCATGGAGCAGATCGGGATCTGGAACAAAATCTGGACAAATAAACTGGGCCGACCGGTACTATCGGCCCACCCGGGCGGTACTACCGGGCCGGCCGGTAGTACCGGATTTAGGTACCTAGCCAGGCAGAAAGAAAACGGGCCGTTTTTAGGCCTGGGTGGTAGTACCGGCCCGCCCGGGCGGTACTACCGCTCGGCCCACAAAACCGATTGACAGACAAATATTCAAACGGCAATAACTTTTGACTGGAAGCTCCGATTGACCCGATTCAAATTGCGTTGGATAGAGGACGACAAGGGCTTTCCAATAAAAAGTGGAAATATTGAATATCACCAAGTGAGAAAGTATCAAGTAGAATAATGTGAGATACCTCACTTGGTGGGAAACCGAAAAGTCGCATAAATCAAAATCACAACAAGATACAAACGGAAGATCCGATTTTGATGAATAAGAACTTGTTATGGAGATTAACACAAGCCCTATATCCTCACATGGATAAGACCAAATAACAACCAAATACGATGATGCAAGTATTCAAAGGTTTAAGCTCTCTCCGAACGATGTGACCGAATTACTCATACGAGAGCCCCTCTTGATAGTACGGTTATCTATCCTAAACCCGGTCTCCTACACACAACAAGAGACCGGCAAAAGGGAAAACCTATCAAGATTATACCTTTGCCTTGGGCATTCCACTTGAGCTCGATGTAGACGATCTTGCCCTTCTCAAGATGGAACGCCTTTCTTAATTCCTCATCATCGACCTCGCATATTGAGCTTGCCCAACATATCTTCTTTGTATTTCATCGACTTTGAAGCCAACACATGCTCCAAGCGATGCCAATGGACAAATACTACAAGTATAACTTAATACACACATTAGTCCATAAAGATTGTCATTAATTACCAAAACCACACATGGGGGGCCAACATGTTCTTTCAGCTGTGCTGAAATCCAACCTTGAACCAAGTTCTTCATGTAATTGTTTCCAAAATGCTGAAGTAGACACAGATCCTCTATCAGTTACGATCTTCTTGGACACTCCGTGCTTACTTACTATCTCCTTGACATAAACTTCTACTAACTTCTCGGCATTATCTTTTTGATTTACCGGAATAAAATATGCACTTTTAGCGAGTCTATCAACAATCACCCATATCATATCTTTCCATTTTGGTGTCCTGGGTAATCCTATGATGGAATCCATACCAATCTCCTCCCATTTCCATTCTGGAATTTCCAAAGGTTGTAACGGTCCTGCTGGACTTTGATGTTCATCTTTTACCCTTTGGCAAGTATGGGATCTCCTCCCATTTCCATTCTGGAATTTCCAAAGGTTGTAACGGTCCTGGGTAATCCTATGATGAAATCCATACCAATCTCCTCCCATTTCCATTCTGGAATTTCCAAAGGTTGTAACGGTCCTGCTGGACTTTGATGTTCATCTTTTACCCTTTGGCAAGTATGGCATTCTGACACGTATTTTGCAATGTCCCTTTTCATGTTATTCCACCATAATAATTCTTTCAAATCCATGTACATCTTGGTACTTCCTGGATGAATGGAATATGGTGTCTCATGTGCCTCTTGGAGTATCACTTCAAGAATTTCTGATACATCTGGAACACAAAGACGATCTTGGAACCATAAAGATCCATAATCTCCTAAGCAAAAAACCGATGCTTGACCTTGTGATATCCTCCGAATTTCTTCAGCAATAAAAGGATCTTCAACTTGATGTCTAAAAATTTCAAGCTGAGATCACTATTCTGTTCTGCAACTATCTGCATGGTAGCTAGTACTCCAAGAGTCTCTGTTCTTATGAATTGAAGTTCCAACCTCTCCAAATCCATCTGTAGCTCTTTTGGTAGTTCTCGATTGCTAGGCTAAATATTTTTGCTCTTACGGTTTAAAGCATCTGCTACAACATTTGCCCTTCCCGGGGTATATTTGATTGTCAGATCATAATCTTTGATTAGCTCTAACCAACGCTTCTGTCTCATATTTAATTCCTTTTGATTGAAGAAATATTTGAGACTTTTGTGGTCAGTGTATAACTCACACCTTGCTCCATAAATAAAATGCCTCCATCCTTTCAAAGAAAAGACTACGGCTGCTAGTTCCAAATCATGGGTTGGATAATTAACTTGATGTGGTTTCAGTTGTCTTGATCCGTAAGCATTTACTTTACAATCTTGCATTAACACACAACCCAAACCTTCTTTAGATGCATCACAATATACTGTATAGTCCTTTCCTGTTTCAGGAACTGGCAAAATTGGAGCGGTAGTTAATCTAGTATTCAACTCCTGAAAACTCACTTCACACTTCTCATCCCAGATGAATGGTGTATTCTTTCTTAACAACTTGGTCATTAGTCCAACTATCTTGGAGAAACCTTCAATGAAGCTCCGATAATAACCAGCCATACCCAAGAAACCTCAAATTTGCTTCACATTGGTTGGTGCAGTCCACTCTAATACTGATTGAACTTTGGATGGATTTACAGCAATCCCATCCTTACTGATCACATGACCAAGGAATTCTACCTCATCTAGCCAAAATTCACACTTGCTGAACTTAGCATAAAGCTTATATTCTCTTAAGATCTGCAATGCCATTCTCAAATGATCAGCATGCTCTTCCTTATCCTTTGAATATAACAAAATATCATCAATAAACACTATAGCAAACTTGTCCAAGTATGGCATGAAGATTTTGTTCATCATATTCATGAATATTGCTGGTGCATTGGTCAAACCAAATGGTATGACAAGATACTCATGGTGTCCATACCTTGAGACAAATGCTGTTTTTGGAACATCTTCCGGTTTGATTTTTATCTAGTGGTATCCTGATCTTAGATCAATCTTGGAAAATACTCTAGCTCCCTTAACTTGATCAAACAGGTCTTGAATTCTTGGCAATGGGTACTTATTCTTGATGGTAACATTGTTGAGATTTCTGTAGTCCCCACACATCCTTCCTCCTCCATCTCTTTTATCTACAAAGATCACCGGAGTTCCCCATGGAGATACACTTTCTTGAATGAATCCCTTCCTAGATAACTCATCAATTAGCTCTTTCAGTTCTTTTAATTCCTTCGGACCCATCTTGTATGGTGCTTGAGCAATTGGTGCGGTACCCGGAATTAGATAAATAGTAAACTCTATTTCCCGATCTGGTGGCATTCCTGGTAATTCTGCTGGAAAAACATCCTGAAACTCATTTACTATGGGAATATCCTCCAACTTGACCTCCTTCATTGACTTTAACTGAAGATCTACCATGATATGACTGTGCTTATCTGCTTGATAAACTATCCTCGCTCCACTTGGAGTCTTGATTGAGATAGTTTTATCGTCACAATAAATCTGAGCCCCATGTTCAGTCATCCAGTCGATACCCAGCACTATTGCAATTCCCTTCAAACGAATCACATAAAGATCTGCAAATTATGTACAACCACATATCGAGATAACCTGATCTTGTTTAATGTGGCGTACAACTACATTTCCCCCTGCCGTCACCACGGTCATAGGGTTTTCTAACGCTGCCCTTCTAATCCCGAATTTATCACAAAATTCTTCAGAAATGAATGAAGTAGTTGCACCGGTATCAAAAAGAACTTTTCCGGTTTGGTAAGGATATTGAGCGTACCTATCACTGCATGCTCGGAGTTATCCACCTCCTCCAAGGTTGCACAATTCAGCTTCCCAGTAGGTCTGTTCCTCTTGCCATTGTTGTTCTTGACATAATTTCCTCCTCGATTGGGCTATCCATTACCCCCACTATCTTGTCCTCCACCCTTAGTAGGCCAACCACCCGGTCGTTTCTTCGTACAATCAGGCTTGATATGACCTTTTTGCCCACAACCATAACAGATAACTACTGCCTTTTTGCATTCTCTCTGGAAATGCCCTGGA
Organism: Avena insularis; assembly: GCA_023614405.1. Lineage (NCBI taxonomy): Eukaryota > Viridiplantae > Streptophyta > Magnoliopsida > Poales > Poaceae > Avena > Avena insularis. The sequence goes on along the minus strand of CM042689.1, from coordinate 188,967,949 downwards.
ACTCCACAATTATTGCAAATAACATTCCTCCAGGGATTGGAGTGATTTCCGCTGTTGCTCTTGTTGTTATTGTAAGCTTTGTTCCTGGGTTTAAACTCCAGATTGGGTTTAGGTTTACTTGCTTGAATCCTCTTCGTATATTTCTTGGCTCTCTTCCTTCGGTCCTCTTGGACATTCTTATAGTCATCTTCAAAAGTGATGGATGCATCCAGTAACTTCTGAAAAGTTTGTTTATTTGCCAACCTCAACTGCATTTTCATGAATGGGTTTAACCCTCGCAGAAAATGCTTCTTCCTTTTCTCTTCAGTGCTCACTTCATCCTCGGCATAACGAGACAGTTGGCTAAACTCCCGGATGTACTTCATGACACTGGTATAACCTTGCTGAAGCTCCTCAAACTCCCTACGCTTCAACTCCATTACACTTTCCGGAACATGATACTCACGGAACCTCTGCTTGAACTCTTCCCAAGTATACTCTCTTCCTGGCGGTTGCATGGCTAACTGATTTTCCCACCATGATGCTGCAGGTCCAATCAAAATATGAGTTGCATACCTTAGCTTTTCCTCATCATTGCAACCTACAATTTTCAACTTTCTCTCAATATCTGCTAGCCAATCTTCTGCATCCATTGGTTCTAGGGCTGATGCAAAATGTAACGACCTTGCATTCTGGAAGTCAAAAAGACTCACTCCTCCTCCTTCAGGTGCTCGCTGATTTCCAGCTCGTCCCAACAACTCTTCCATGAATTTGTTTTGGTGTTCTTGCATCATTTGCATGTATTGCATAAAGTTCTGCTCCATTAGTGGCCTCATTGGTGGTGGTGGTAATGCTCCCTGATTTCAGGAATCTGCATCTGCCTTCTCCTTAGCCTCGCGCTCCATGAGCCGCTTTTCAGATTCGGTTTCTACACCCGATTCCATGACCCCCTAGTCCTGCAACATAAAGCGAATACTCATAATTACATCATGCACATGTGTTCTGAGCTCAACTTTACGCACATAACTAGTCACACAATGGAAATCAAAACCCAAATAAGATCCAAATATGCATTTCACATATTATACATTATGAACTATTTAGGAAATACAAAGTCATTACAACCTATACCATATAGGTATAATAACAAATTAAAAACACAACCTCACTTATTTAGCTACATCATTCTCTTGGATTACAATACACAATACCCGATCCTTCCTAATAAGTAATCTACTTCTGGTATCCGTGATGCTCATCATACATGCCTGAAGTCAAACTGTGATGACGTAACGTCCGTCGCACAGTTTGTGGAACAAATGGCCTTCCAGAAAGAACATACTCAGTATCTGAAGTATCAGGACTTGAGTCATTACATATCCTGAGTGCATTGACTCCATCCAGCTCAGCTGAAAAGTCTTCAGAAACCTGTTCAACATTATCACCCACTTGCATCTCCTAAGCTTCATTCCTAGAGTTGTCAACAAAATACGCAGATTCTGCTGCTCCCCAGGTGCTCTATTGGGCAAGATAATTAAACACTGGATAATGTACATTCCCTGGGTTTTGAGAAGGTGTTGATGATTCAAACACTCTCTCCTCAGGATCTTCTTCCTCATCCTGACTTTCTACGAATATGATAGTTCTACTACTATCATTAGGATTGATTCTCGTACCCATCCATCTGGATTGTCCAACATCTCTGTCAGACCCATCCACTGACATTTTAATCCCTCGGGATCCCTCAGGTAATCCCATCCTCCAACCATCAGAATTCTCAATAGGAAGTTCTGTATCAGATCCTTCCCCAGAAACCTGTGGTACAAGATACCTCATATCTAAAGTAGGATCATAGGTAGGTTCTGGTCTGGGTGAATAAGGCTATGATGTAAAAGATTCGGGATCTATGGGTGTATCCTTAAAGATTGGTTTTGCACTACTCCTTGCTTCTTTCTCCAACTGGAATGCTAACTGTTTTGTTCTTTCTGGATCAGTTAGATCTTCTAACATGTCATTTTTATCTTCAACTATAACTTGATGTGTCTTATAAAAAGACACAACAAGTGTTCGATACCGATCCATAAACTTGGAAGCTAACTTAGGATGCTTCTTTACCAATGTAAGATAATCCGATACTGGCTCCGAGTCTATAGAATCATGAGGAATCACAGAAAATGTGCTCCCTTCTAACTCCTAGGCTTTATGCTCCCGGATATTGGTTATCGCCTCCACAACAACAACATGGTATGCTACTAAATGACTCCTACCTTCACCTATAGGTAGATTGTGATCTAGTCCAAGCTCCTCTGGAAGTTGGATACTCACACGATACTTGGATAACATACGAACATCATAATAGGTTATGGTATTCACTGGGATTATAGTTGGACAACTAAAAATCCTTAAGATTTGACGAAGCTGATTAGTGAATGATCCTTGGTAATCATCGAGAGTCTCCTCTTTCCTTACCAAAGATTTGACGAAACTTTGGTGCCATAACTCTGTATAACAAAAATATTTTTATTAGTAATCAATAATATATTGCATCATAACAAAGATTACACTAAAACATATAATGGAATATTCCCATTTGAATACCCATTACACCCTTTTATAGAATTCTTTATCGTTGCTATACACTCCTACAGGTAATACCCTTTACTAGGTTTCCAACCTAAGGTCAAAGCAATTTGCTCTGATAGCAACTGCAGTGACCCAGCATACCACTGCATGTGTAGTACACTATAGTCGTTGATATGACATTCACAGAACACCGTTCCGTAAATATCACATCCCTCAGAGTGGTACAACAGAAATATTGCGGGTCCATATTACAAAAATACACACATTATTATTATTACAAAACCAGAAGTTCAAGACTTCGTAAGATTCAACTTACAAACCAAATATAAAGTGTTTCAGTGGAAGTTTTAAAGTGACAACTTCAACTCCTAATTGAGCTCAACAACTTATTATTATAGATTGTTCATGTTGCTTGGCTCAATTGGTTACTACTACTAAGGCAACTAATCTGACTCGTTGCCGCCCACACCATATCTGATCTCGTAGTCCACCCCTTCCACACGTCCCGACAGGTCAGGCTCCTCATAGAAGACATGTTCTTGACATTCTGGTGCATACATTGGAGTATATTCTGGATCCTCAGAGTCTAAGCAGGGGATCAAAGGAAAGGGAGAGTAACAGCGTTACCCAGCAAGTTCATTATATGCAAGGTGGGAAATTTGATGCTCTATCTACCACCTCGGACTATAAGTCCTTGGCACGATGCAGTTTTCGTAAATCTTTCTTCAAAGATTGATTTTATTTTTAAAAATTATGCCCATCAGCCTTCACAGGTTTACCAGAACTTTCATGAAATTCCTTTCCTGCCACGTTCGTAGCTCCTTCCCGTAACAGGGAGTAACAAGTTACAGTTCTTACACTCTGCAGAGGTGCGTCACTTTACCCATGAGAGATCAACTCCTTGTTGCACAACCGGGCATACTTTCCCGTCCACAATTTCATGATGTGGGGCCCAGTAGGTGATCCAAGCCAATCACTGCCCCCTTCGTGACCCCGCATGTCTCTTTGGTGTACACCATGCCCACCCATTGAATTACGACAATGGTTAATATAGACCGTTAGATGCTAGAACTATCGTGGGACGTTGAGGGTTGCCACCCATATGCTGCATATCCTCTACGAATTACCAATTAATGCACGCTACGAGGATAACAGCCACGACCTGCACATTCGGCTACATGCGATAGGAAGAAGATACAGCTGACTTCTCCATCCCATTCCAAATCTCATGGTTAACGTGTGATATATGGCGCTAGAATCACTGATGTCATGGGTTGTTAAATTCCTAGATGATTATCATTGTTGCAAATAGAAACCTAAGTTCTGTTGCCCTACTATATCATCACTTAGGATGATATCATCAATTTATTTATCTGGGTAAATAATATTCTCTTTCCTTGAAACATAGATGATAACACACAATTTATAAATACTTTGGTAAAGACTCTTCAAAGGACATGAGCAAGTGATGAACTTGCCTTGTGATCGCAAGGTAGTGAAGTTGGATGCTTGCACTAGACCTTGAGCTTCTATGTCTACAAAACATCATTATTACCCGGTAAGGACAATATTTAAAGAAGCAAAATGAATATGCGTAGTAATGTAATGCATTATTTACTATTTATCTTCTTTGCGTGTTTTACCCAATATTTTAGTTTCTAGAATTTCTTTAAGTAATAAAGGAATTCATTTTAAGGAATACCATTTAATATTTTATAAATATTACATTCACTATTTTTATAATGTAATATATTATTAATAGAGTTAAAAAATAATTTTTATTTAATTTTAACTCCTATAAATATTTTCTTAATATTCTTTTTAAGAATAAGTATTTTACTTTAGAAGATTTTATTTTGTTATCTTAAATATCCCTTTAGTATTTTTCTAAAATACTATAATAATTAAGGATGATAAAATTTATTTTTATTTATTTTTAGGTATTTTATTGATTTTTATAAAATTCCATAAGGAATATATATTATAAAAATCTTTAACCTAAATTTATGCTATTAAAATAGACTTCTTAATTTAATAAAGTAGCTTGAATTATTATAAACCTAAAAATATATTACTAGTATTTTTAGGGTGTTTCTTTTATTTACTAGAATTTCTTAAATCATAGGGGTATTTTGGTCTTTTGCTAAATTATTAAATTCTTGCTCTTTTAATATTTGTGCCAACCCCATTGTCTATTTGGGCCAAACTTGGCCCAATTGGCCAGGTTAAGACAACTCCCCGAAGTGGTACTGGCCCTATCAGCCTAGTACACTTCACTCTATCTCTCTCTCAACCTCACCCCTTCTCTTCCTCGCCCCGTGGTCGCTGGCACCGCCACCGTGCGATTCACGCCGCCTTGGGTCTTGCTGGCTGTCGTCGTGGTGTATGGCAAGGTTGCTGACCCGCCCCTTCATCTGGTCCATTTTGATTTGGCTCTAGGGCTCTCCCTCGGCTAGGCTGGCTCCGTCCCGAACCCTAAGGTTTGGGGTGCTGCCGGTGATGCCTTCGCCGCTGCTCCCGTGGTGCTGTGAGGTGTTCCTGCGTTGCTGTGGTGGTGTTGTTCGTCCTCATGCGCTGCTGTGGCCGCCTCCTCAGCTCGGTGCGGGTTGCAGCACCCTTTGGGTGCTCCCCGTGCCGTTGTGCGCTCGTCGGCCCCTCTGTTTCCTCTTCTAATCTACAACAAGGACCACTGGTGAGTTTGGCCTTGATCACCTCCCGTGCCTTCTGTCCTCCGTCTCCTTTGATCTCATATGTGTTCCTCTAGTGGCCATACCTAATTAGGGTTCATGCCTTGTTTAGGGTTCATCCCTTTGTCTTGGTTATATATGATGGTTTTAAATTAGTTTGTAATGGTAATTGAGGATGGTGAATAGTTATTTGATGTGGATTACTATCCACAATTGGGTTTTTATTGATGCTAGTGTCTTATTTTACTAATTCCAATTGGTAATTGGATATTGTTTAAATGATAGTACTGCTGTGGAATTATTACTTGTGGATCCTAGTGATTTGGAAGTTCACTACTGTCATGATCTTGTTATTAACAGTGGTTATGTCAGTGATTTATTCACTGCACCTTTAAATGTTGGCATGTATGGTCACATACAGATTGAGTATTAACATGTTATTACGAAGATGCTCTGATGATGTATAGATAAGCTTGATGATGATTTCTGGTGTTTGATTCCAGGAAAATGATAGTTAATGGCTTGCCAGTATATCTATGAAAGCTAAGTAATTGTTTTGCTTGGGTTTTAGAACTTGTTCTTGTGACACCATCTTAGAATGGCACACAAGTTGTGGTTCTACTACTGGGTTTATTTTGGCCAGTGCTTAAGATTGGATAAATGCCAAAGATAAATTGAAAGCTTCTTTTAACATTTATGCCAATGATGTTGGTCTGGGGCTTAGGAACTAGGTTCCTATCTTGCTGTCCCTCATAGATATTGATGTCTACACACTTCTATTCTTGTAGACAGTTATTGGGCCTCCAAGTGCAAAGGTTTGTAGAACAACAACAAGTTTCCCTTAAGTGGATTACCCAAGGTTTATCGAACTCAGGGAGGAAGTGGTCAAAGGTATTCCCTCTCAAGCAATCCTGCAATCAAGATACAAGAAGTCTCTTGTGTAGTCAACACACCCAATACACTTGTCAGGTGTATAGGTGCACTAGTTCGGCGAAGAGATAGTGAAATACAAGTGGTAACGGTGCCAGAAAATAGCTTGACGGTGAGGTAAAGACTAAAGCAAGCAAACATGCAACAGATCTAGATGCAAACGGTGTTTCAATGTTTAGAAACAAGGCCTAGGGATCATACTTTCACTAGTGAACACTCTCTCATATAAATATCCTCTCTTCATGATACTACTCTCCGGTTGGACACTCTAATCATTGGTAGGGCTATAACAACACTCCTCAAAGTCCGCTTTCCCCAATCTAGATAACCCCACAATGTCACCTTGAGCGCTAGATGGTTCTAATAAACACCACAATTTCATAGACATCCAACTCCAAATATTACTCATAACAAATATTCAATCTAGCCAAAGTTCCACACACGGTATGCACGCTGTCACTTTCACACACGTGGGAAAAAGCATAGATCTATTAAAGCACAAAGAGTATTTATGTAGACTCAAACCTAAGTGCCACCACGGTATGCACGCTATCACTTTCGTACACATGGGGAGAGCAGAGATCTACTAAAGCACTTGAGTAGCAAGGTAGATCTACTTGATTACAAAGCTCATGATCACAATATGACCATGCATAGAGAGAGAGATGAACACATAGCTACCGGTAGATCCCTTAGCCTCGAGGAAGAACTACTCCCTTCTCATCATGGGAATAAGCAACGGTGATGAAGATGGTGATGGAGATGGCTCCAGGGGCACTTCCCCGTCCCGCCAGGGTGCCGGAATAGAGACTTTCTGTCCCCCGAATATCTCCTTCGGTGGCGGCGGCGCTACGGAGGTTTTTCTGGAAGTATGATGGATCATTTAGGGTTTTCTCCCCGGGGGCTTCTTATAGGCGAAGGAGGCAAGGTCAATGGAGGGCCAGGGGGCCCACACCCCCTGTAGGAGCCACCAGGGCTTGCCCGCGCCTAGGGGGTGCAGCCACCCTGGTGCCTTTCTCCGTCTCTGCTTCGTGGTTCCGTGTTGCTCCGGGAAAATAATGACTTTGGCTTTTGTCTCGTCCAATTTCGAGAATATTGATTTTCTGCCTTTCTGGAACCAAAAACAGAAGAAAACAGGCAACTGGCACTATGGCAACTTGTTAATAGGTTAGTACCAGAAAACATATAAAAACACCTCAAAGTGAAGACAAAACAAAGCAAAGTAGATACTAAACAAGCATGGAGCATCAAAAATTATAGATACGTTTCCGACATATCAAGCATCGCCAAGCTTAACTCCTGCTCGTCCTCGAGTAGGTAAGTGATAAAAGAATAATTTTTGGGGTGACATGCACCGTCAAAACCAAGATCAAACCATTTGCAAGCATTGAAAGCTGGGAACAAAGAACTCTAAACATGTGCATGAAAGATGGAGTTCTAACAATAAGACAAAGTAACTATGAATGCAAAAAGAAATGCTACAAACAAAGATCATGAATAACATGCATTGAAAAATGTTTGTTTGTTTCACATACATAAAACATTGCATAGTGGCATTCAGCTTGTCCCTCATAGAGTAGCAAATAAATGCATAGGACACCTTCAAAGTTCATAAGAGTGACTAGATACAAGTAGCACAAGAACAAGCAATATCATCAATATGCATCAATCAATAAGTTTTGGGACACTGCACATAGAACTAAGAATGACAACTATGCTCTCTTAATGGTTCCTAAAGGTAGAAGGTGGAGACTCAAATAATGGTGGAAGAAAGGCCTTTCGTAAAGGAAGCAGGGATTTCAAGTTTCAAAAAGAGCTTCCAAAAATTATGGTACTTGTTAGCTTTCAGCCCTCATTGCCGCTATCATAAGCATCTTGAAGTGGTTAAGGTTAAAGTGAGCAAAGATGGAGATATATGCTTGACAAAGTATAAGTTGGCAATCTCAAGTCCCTTGAATACGAGGGCCACAACTCATGCTACTCAACTTCAGTCACCTGTAAGTTCTTGTCATTGTAAGTACATGCATATCATAGAGAACTGCCAATGGGGTACCCCTTGCACATGGTAAAGGAGCTATCCCATAACCAAAATGACAAGGCAAGCAGACAATGAGCATATTAGGGATCTTTTTATTTACTATATGCATAACTTTTTATTGAGGATGCTTCATAGATAGCTCACTATGGTGATGCTGCAAGTTTCCACCATGATTAGGCATGGCTTAGGCTAGTGGCCCAGGCGTTTCTCTAAAACAAAATACAAACTCCATGGACTTACAAGTTCCCTCTTTATTTCACACCAGTGACATCCATAGACAAAAGAGAATGACATCAACTGAGTACAAAGGACAAGTGCAATGTTGAAAACATTCCCGTGACAAAGACGTTACGCTAATTCCAACGTATAAGTGCAAGCATATACAACATAGATGACACAATGGTTCAAGTTTATTAGGGGCAAATAATATAAAGTGTGTCGTCAAGTTTGTGAGGGCTTTAATCACTAAGTTTTCACATAACAAGATACTTTTTAATTGGAAGATAGCCGAAAACAAGAATATACTTGGAACGGTGTAACACACCATGCATAGGAATTTATAGTGGAAACTTTGGAATAACTTGGTTTCTTGGGAGTTGGAAGCATGAGTAGAGCTTACTCATACAAGTGGATGCTAGCAAAATACTGGGAGCAACCAACTAAGAGAGCAATAATGGCCATAATCATGTAGAGCAACAAAACATTACTAATCAAAGCACAGAGTGGTACTACAATTCAAGGACTAAATGATCATAGTGTAGGGGTTAGTAGCATGGAAAATAAAAAAATTCTATCGCATGAACACAAACAAGCCAAGATCTATCTACTAGATTGTAGCAACGAGTCGATTAGAGTACTCACCCTCGTAGATTCCAAAGCAGTTAACGAGAGAAGATTCTCGTGGGATATGTAGTCGTACACTTGCCGATCTCAAGATCGCGTAGACGATCCTTCCGGCGTTAACGTTCAGCGCTTCATGATGGTCACACATTCAAGATCAAGAAGACCTTCCTCTCCCTTGTTCCAGCAGGCAGCAGAGGTTGTAGTTCTCCCCTCGCGATTCCGGCAGCACGACGGCGTGGTGTCGGAAGTAGAGGGAAGATCCTGCAGGGCTTCGCCTAAGCCGGAGCAGGTTATGGTGGGAATTAGGGTTTCTATCGATCTAGGATTTAGAGGGCTGGAGAGGAGGAGGTGGAGTCAGCGGCGGTGAGCGGTGCCGGCGCGACGGCTAGGTGGGGAGCGGCTGGTTGTGTGTCTCTTGGGGCACCCGCTCCCCTCTATTTATGAGATGGAGGGCAGCTTGGGAGAGGGGAGTTTGAATCCTTCCCCAACTCTCTCTCCTTGTTGGCTTGTGGTGGAGGGAAATAAGGATTCTTTCCTTCCTCCACCAGGACACATTGTCCCAGTTTGACTTTTCAAACTTGCCTTTTGACTTTCAATTTGAAGCTCAATTTCTTTCTTGCAAATGCCCAACCAAGTGACCTAGGACATGATTCAATCATTCCACTTATCCATGACACATTCATGTACCCTTCCCCTTCCGGTCCGGTGAACCTTCTAGACCCTTCTAGAACCTCTCCGATGAAAACATCGGAATCATTCCCGAACTCCGGAATTGGACTTTCCTTATATGAATCTTATTCTCCAGACCATTCCCGATCTCCTCGTGATATCCCGGATCCCATCCGAGACTTCGAACAACATCCAGTCTCCCTACTTACATTCCATATCTACTAAATAACATCGAATCCTTAAGTGTGTCTCCCTGTGGTTCGTGAATTATGCAGACATGACCGAGACTCTTCTCCGATCAATAACCAATAGAGGAATCTGGAAATTCATAGGGCTCCCACATATTTCTATGATTACTTTGCGATCGAATGAACCACTTACATACGATACCAATTTCCCTTTGTCTCGCGATAGTTTACTTATCCAAGGTCTGATCGTCGGTACCTCTACATACCTAGTTCAACCTCGTTACCGATAAGTACTCTTTTCTCGTTCCCGTGATATGTGATCCCTTGTGAGCCAGTCACATGCTTGCAAGATAATTGGATGACATTCCACCGAGAGGGCCTAGAGTATATCTATCTGTCATATGGATGGACAAATCCCACTCTTGATCCATGTGCCTCAACACATACTTTCCAAACACTCAATGCCACATTTATAGCCACCTAGTTATGGTGTGGTGTTTGATGTCATCAAAGCATCCATCCGGTGATGGTGATTAGCATGATCTCATGGTCAAAGGAATTAGGTTACTATGTATCAGAAAGCTTATAGCAAACAAACTATTGAAATGCCTTGATCTTTATGCTACGCTTATCTATAGGAGTATGTCCATCACACCATTTTCCTAATGATATGATCTTGTTGTTAATAACATCTCAATGTTCATGATCAAGAAACCATGATCATATATTAACCAACAAGCTAGTTTAACAAGAGGCTTTAATAGGGACTCTTTTATGTTTACAAATCACACAAGTATTAATATTTCCGGTTAATACAATTATAGCATGGTATGTAAACATTTATCATAAGCATGAAGACATGATAATAACCTCTTTATTATTGCCTCTTGGGCATATCTTCAACTGTATCCAACTTGCACTAGAGACAATAATCTAGTTTTAAATCTTTGTGTATTCAACACCTATGGCTTTCCGGTGTTGTATGTACACGATTGCTAGTGGTCAACCGATCTTCGAATCCGACACTTTCAGGTCCATGTGTAATTGCATGTCTTTGCGTCTCTACGCATCACTCATTCTCTAATGAGATGGCTTTGTATAAATTTGGTCCTTTGGTGACACCTTCCTAGGGGTCAAAACATGTTGACAATATTGTCATACAATATATCTTCATAGTATTATCCCGCTGTGAACTACATCTAGTTTGATAAGAAACTACATGACACTAATGCCCTCTTTTGCTGCTATAATAGCAGTCATATACTTAGCCTTTTGTTGTAGTATCTGTCACAATGTCTTAACTTTGGAACTCATCCAAATCCATTATGGAACTTACTTTCCATCATATTGTGCCACCCTTAGTTTAGATTGAGATAAACTTAATTTGTACTTTGTGACAAAACTAGTATCAATGTAGTACCTTTTACAATGAACTAACCATCTATTTGTCACTTCTACAAAATAATATATTCGTAGTTCCTTCAAAAGATCATAAGAATATCCTTACTATCGTCCAATGATCATATTATGAATCATTCTGGTATATGATCATAACATTTAGAGCATAGGACATATCTGGATTTGTATATATCATAGTATGATTGAAAAATACTTTTTGTGATTTTATTCATCAAGTATCAATCAATACTTGAATCTTTGTTTCACTTACCAAGTGTCAATACACTTGAATTTCGATTTAATCCTTTCAGTGTGCCAGGAACCTTTCTTGTCATTTCCATATTGAACTCATTCAATATCTCATCTATGTACATTTGGCACAACCATATTAGCGTCTCAATCTATCTATATAGATATTGATGCCAAATATTCGGGTTTTGCCTAAGTCTTTCATCGAGATGAAATTCTTAACATGTGTTAGTAAAATATATATCATTTCCAATCAACAATATGTCTTCCACATAATGTATTAGAAATATGTCTTAGCGCTCCCACTTAATTTCTTGCAAATGCACGCATCTTCATCGTCTCTGATGAATTTAAACGCTTTTAATAGTTTCATCATGGTGAAGATTCCAACTCTGCGATGCTCACTTCAACCATTGAAGTTTGCATACGCTTTTAGCATCCTTTGAATTAACAAAACTCTTTGGACCATGTTATGCACACGTCCTAGGTAATAATTCTATTAAAAGAACTTGTTTTGTTTATTCAAATACCACATAACAAAATTATATGTAGTGGTTTCTACATTAATCCGTCTAGACTAAATATTGCTATGGAAGATCAAATCTTGTCATAGTCAACTTTTGAACATTGGTGTGAACTCTTTCCCAACATGTCGACTATTTCATAGATGTGAAACACACATGTCTATTTATTTATAGATCCAAACACGACTGTAAGGTCTTACACCTTTCCAGAGGGTCTTTCAAGTTCAAAGCTTGATTTCTCGTGTATGGAACTATCACAGATTTTATGGCTTCAAGCCATTGGACGGAGTCAGGGCCCATCATCGCTTCTTTGCATGTAGTCCTTTCATTATTGTCAAATAATGATTCAACCCTAAAATCTTGGTATTTGATTATTTACCCGACCTACTTGGTTCAATAGGAACTTAGACCTCCGTAACCACAACCTTTGAGACACGTGAGCCATGAGCATTGTTGCTGCCTCCGGAACACTTTTCGGCGTTGCGCAACTCAGCACATATAGCTAAGGTTCTTTTAACCTTATCAAAGTTCTATTGTCCTCCCACTTAACTTTTCACGAAAAATTTCTTCTCAAGAAACTAGATGTTCTAAGCGACAAACACTTTTGTCTTTGGTGTTATGGAGGAGTGTCCAACGATTATCCGAAATAACCTACAAAGACATGCTCATACCAATGTTTAAGAAAGGACAACTTGGGTTTTATCCCAAACCGTAACTTTATATGGTGTCATTTCAATGGATCATGATGGAGCTCTTTTCAGTGAAAAAGCAGTAGTCTCTAAAGCTTTTAATCTTTAAAATATAATGACATTTTTATAAATTACACCTTTGATCTTACCATGTCAAACAAGGTTTCATTGCATATCTCTATTATTCCATACTCATATGGTGTTTCGGGAAATGCAACTCCACGGAACGATTTCTCAAATCTTAGGTGTTATGCTAAACTTGTAACTCAAAAATCTTCCTTTATGATCCTATCATAAATTCTTCATTTTCTTGTTAAATTGATTTTGCACTTCATCTTGAAAGTCTTTGAACTTCTAAAATGTTTCACACTTTATCCTCATTAAGTAAAATATTCATATATTCACTCAAATTTTCAAAGAAAGCATATGAAGTTGAAATCCATCGCTCTCGACTACACGTAATGGACTTCATACATCAAATATGTACAAATTCCAATAATCTAGTCATTCGTTCCCTCTTGGCCTATGAATGGAGTTTTAATTATCTCTAGGAAAGTTTCACAAGCGTCATTTGATCAAAAACCAAAAGACTCCAAAATTCCATCCACATGGAGTTTCTTCATGTTTTCTTTCCAATATAATTTAAACGGCGATGCCACTTCCTAAGTGATCTTTTAATCAATTTGTCTTTTGACATTTTTAGCACTAGTTTTATGGATGTGATTTCTCCAATGATATTTGTAAATGATCCATCTTTTATGGATTACGGCAATTATTTGAATAACCCTTTTGTTCTCATAATACCTGATCGAAATAAAGATTATTGAAACAAATCTTGAAGGTAAGTTTTGATTTCAACGAGCAACACAATGACGTTTTTTTGTTCTCGATGAACATCTTCACATATTCTTTTGCTAGTTACTTAGGCCATTGTAGTTCAATAATTGTGTTGTTTTGTATGACAATTCACACCAACAAATTCAGTATCCAATACTCAAGAACTACATTATTTAAGAAGCAAAGAATACAGCCATAATATGTATATCCTCTATATACCTAAGCTGGATAATTCTAGTCTTTTCTCTTCTGCAAATATTTCTTAGATTTCTCTTTCAGTCTTTATCCTTTCAAAAGAATCTATCAACATCAAAAGTGGCACCATACTTATGTCACATAGTCCAAAACATGTATAGTTAAATACCAATGTCTTTGGACTTGCACTTTGAAGTAGATCACCATCATCAAATGTTTGGTGTTCTTTCAAATTCCATTCTTTAGTAATCTTTTAGTGTAGTAAACATTTTACCTACATCAAAAATTCATCCTTATCATGGAACTATTCATGATCAAGCTACTTTAGCTTATAAAGGTGAATTGCGAGTATAATGTTGCTCTCCAAACCTTTTGGAGAGTTAGGACGACTAGCATCTCCAACCTTTTGAATATTCTCATCAAATATGAGAACATAAACTTTGCTATATTATACTCTATCATGTTGTAATCAAAACATCATTTCAGATATCGCAATATCTTCCACATATGATGGTTTCCGCAACAATTCTTTCATCTCCTAGATAACCTTGATATTAAAACAATCTTTTGAATATCAAGAATCATGGAGATAAACATGATACTTATTTACTAACACTAGAATTGTTACTCTTAATTTAATACCAATTATTAAACTTCACGGAGTAACCAGAACTTACTAAAAGTTTGCAATAGGACTTTTAAACTTTAGGTCAACACTTCAAAACAATACGATACCAGTTCATAACGTAACTAACTAGAATTCTATAGTTCTATTATCTCAATTATAACTAAGCGCAAGGTGGTAAACGGATGCCAATGACTATAACAACTATGCTGATTCACTTTGATTTAATTTATGATAAATAGTGTTCAAATTTTAATCATATTGCTGTTGAACTCCCACTCAAAACAATATCCCTCACATTGTTTTAGTGATTACATGAACCAAATCTACTACACCAAGTCCGATCATCACGTGACATGATGTAGTTTCAAAGGAGAACAATCATCATGTTCATCATATCATCTATATGACTCAATGTGTACCTTTCGGTATTCCGTGTTCCGAGACCATGTCTGTACATGCTAGGCTCTTCAAGATTTAACCTTAATTTCCACATGTGCAAATCTGGCTTGCTCCCATTGTATACACTCGCAGAATCTAACACACCCAATCATCACGTGGTGCTTCGAAACAACGAGCTTTGGCAATGGTGCCTACTAAGGACGAACACTTTATAACTTGATATTTTGTGAGAGGGATCATCTTATAATTCTACCGTCGCGATCTAAGCAATACAAGATGCATAAAAGGATTAACATCACATGCAATTCATAATATGTGATATGATATGGCCTTTCTTCTTGTGCTTCCAATATCCATCTTCAAGCATGAACATGATCTCCATCATCACCGACGTGGCGTCAAGGTCAATGGCACCGCTCCATGGTTGTCGTCCACCAGCATCAACTATTACAACTACTTTGAATAATAGACACACATGTCTTTAACAAAATTAAAAGACAACCATAAGGCTCCTGCCGATTGCCGACTTACAATAAGGAACATTGCATACATCATATATAATCACAATCATGGCCATATCACATCACATCACACCCCTGGAAAACAAAGTTAGACGCCTCTAATTTTCTTTGCATGTTTTACGTGGTTTGGGGATTTCAATAAGTGTCGTTCTAACTTACGAACAAGAACCACAATGTTGATACTAGTATTGTCAATCACCCGTTGTAAATTGAATCTTCACTATGTTGGGAGAAATAGGCACCCGCAAAGCCACTTATGCAATACAAGTTGCATGTCAAGCGTGGAGCAAGTCTCATGAACGATGTCATGTAAGGTTAGCCCGGGCCGCTTCATCCCACCATCCTGCAAGATGAAAAGTACACAAGAAGCAATTGACAAAAAAATCATCAATGCCCACAATGACCATTGTGTTCTACTCGTGCAACAGATCTACATATAGACACGATTCTGATACCACTGTAGGGGTTCGTAGCATGGAAAACAAAAAATTTCTACCGCATGTACACAAACAAGCCAAGATCTATCTACTAGATTGTAGCAACGAGTCGATTAGAGTACTCAGCATCGAATATTTCAAAGTGTTCAACGAGAGCAGATTATCATGGGTGATGTAGTCATACACTTGCCAATCTCAAGATCGCGTAGACGATCCTTCCGGCGCTGCGTTCCGGCAGCGCTTCTGCAGTCGGTCACACGTTCGGTACTCGATGAAGACCTTCCTCTCCCTTGTTCCAGCAGGCATTAGAGTTTGTAGTTCTCCCCTCGCGATTCCGGCAGCACGACGGCGTGGTGTCGGAAGTAGAGGGAAGATCCTGTAGGGCTTCGCCTAAGCTGGAGCAGGTTATGGTTGGAATTAGGGTTTCTGGCAATCTAGGATTTAGAGGGCCCGAGAGGAGGAGGTGGAGTCGGTGGCGGCTAGGGAGGCGACGACGAACCGGTGGCGGCGCTGGGCGGCGGCGAGCAGCGGCGACGGGGTGGGGAGGGGCTGGTTGTGTGTCTCTTGGGGCACCCCTCCCCTCTATTTATGAGAGGGAGGGCAGCTTGGGAGAGGGAGTTTGAATCCTTCCCCAAGTCCCTCTCCTTGTTGGCTTGTGGTGGAGGGAAAGAAGGATTCTTTCCTTCATCCACCAGGACACATTGTCCCAGTTTGACTTTTCAAACTTGCCTTTTGACTTTCAATTTGGATCTCAATTTCTGTAACATCCCAACATTAGAGCTTAGAAATAAGATGAACACAGATGTGTGCAATTGAATTCATGCATAGAAAATCTGAATGATTTTCGCGCTTTTGAACAAAACTTGTCAAAGTGATTGAAGCTTCTGTCAACTTGATGGAATTGAAGTAGATCATCAAGTTGACTGCGATAAGTTGCAATATGACCTTTGCTAAAAACATTATTTTGGGTAATGATTTGATCTAAGGGTAGATCAAATATAATGAAACTAAACCAATACACATTGATTAATGATTATAATTTGATCCTTAAGTGATCATATGTAGTCTTCATTACAATAAGTAATGAATATTAAGTTTAGAATAAAACTCAAGTAACAAGAATGTAATAACTAACTCTTGACCTATATTAATCTCATCTACTTAAACTATGGGTATCATGGTAAACACCTAACCTTAACTCTTCAATGAGATTGAGTAGGAAAGAAACCAAGTCAGGATCATTCACCATATATCTTTCTTTTCATATCAATATTTATCATCTCTAATGAACTCTATCTTAATACATGTTGTTCATCAATGATGAGTAATCCACTATTGATTCACCAATTCTTAAACTATCAATTCTTGATTTATCAACTCTTGTCCTTATCATAGCATTCACTTAAGTGCCTATAAAGAAACAATTAAGAAGAGGTAAATAGTAATGCTAGTTTTAGATATCATCTATAGGATGGGAGTAATTGAAGAGAATCAAATCAATATGATAATTGATGGAGTTAACTCACTCCTGAATGGATAGAAGATAAATTTTAATACAACTATAATGTGGTATTGATGAGACCTTGATTAGACAACTGGAAACCCAATTCATAAAGGATCCTCGGATTATAATGATCATGCCTTACTCACCAAGATTGAATTCTTATATCATGTATAAGTGACATTGGTGGATAAAACATGATTGAAACCTAGTATAGATATATTAATCTAGAGTAGTCATTACAAGTCACATTAATATAATGTGAGGTTGGAGTATGAGTTATTAGAGTAAAGTAAATATAAGATAGTATGTTTAAGCTACAGCTAGTATAGCATGGAGTTATAGAAGTAGTGTTATTCCTCTTAAAGAATAGCAAGCTTTTAAGGAAAATAGTTTGATCTATACATCTACTGGAGTAATATTAGTGGTGAATGATTAAGGAAGAGTATGAGTGGAGTTAGAAGTAACTACTTGTTGGATTGGAGGTTATCAACAGTAGAGTAGTAGATATAACCAAGTATGGATATGAAAAGATTATGAAAAGATTTAGTGTCAAGCTCATTAGATTTATAAATGGAATGAGAAGAATAAAAGATGGATAAGAATATTCTTGAGAAGTAAAGCTCATCATGTTAACACATGATGATGGATATGGAGAAGTAGTATATCTAGGAAAGTAATTCCTTAATCAGAAGTCCAGAATTATGAAGGATGGAAGATAGGAACCCCTGGTAAACACTAAACCCTAAATCTTTAACCAAACATAATATCTATTTCATCTGATTGATCTATCATCTTAGTTCCACAAAGATTTATAGGAATATTTTCCTATAGCAAATCACTTAAGCACATCTCGGTCAATTCCAATTATCATAGCCATGTGTGCTTAGGAGTTATCTTTATCAATTCTTTTCCATAAGACCTTCCAGGAAATAACCTTCTTTTCTAAAAGGTGAAGTCATTCTTGAACACCAACATAAGGACAATCTTTCTTAACCAATAATCTTTATTCATATAAAAAAAGGATGAACAAGAATATTAAAACTCTTAAAACCCATGGTAAACAATTACAATTTAAAACCCTAAGTTTTATTTCAATCATATATGCCTAGAAACTATAGTTATCAATTCTCTCTCATAATTTATTTCAAATAATAAACTTTTATTTTAAAGGGTGATATTAATAAAGATCATAAACATAAAGACAATATGTTCAGCCATTAACCTTTATTCACATTAATAAAGGAAATACGAGAATATTAAATCTTCTAAGAAATTATGGTAAGCATTTTCAATTCAGAAATTAACTCATATGTTAGTTGTAATAAAATATATATATTGCTATTTCCTAAACTTATGAGAATAATATTAACCATAGTAATTACTCAAAACTTTATGTATTAAATAATAATGAAGGATCACTATATATAAAAGATTCTTTAATATTATAAATTAATGAGAATCAAATCTCATAAGTTAATAGTAATGCATTCTATAATAAGTTTATGGATATTAGCTCAATTAAATGCATATCAAAAGCCCTTACAAATAATAATAGGAAAAGTATTTATATAAAGAAAATAAAGTAACTATAGCACTATATAATAAAAACTCACAAAATGATTTTAAATACATTCATTGTTGCTGCAATTGTTTAACAAATACATTCTATAAATAAAGATTCCAAAGTAAATGAAAAATACAAATCTTAAAACAAAGGTGTAAATACAAAACAAGAAAGGAAAACAGAAACCAATAAAAAAATGGACTCAATCCAGAAACGACCCACGACCCATTTCCTCTTTGCCTATTAAATTCATGAAAGCTGCATTAACCCTCTCCGCTTCGCATCAGCCCATGTCCGTCCAATGCCGACCCACGTACCCCTTCGCTTCTTTTCCCTTTCTTCTTCTTCCCGACAGAAGGCAACGCCTATGCAAGCTGCTACCTGGCACAACGTCCGCCATTCGCCGGCACTACGATACGCGCCGTGCACCAAGATGAGCGCCACCGCTCTATGCCGTCTATTTAATCCCAGCGCCGCCGCCCGAGAACCCTAATCCCCTTCCTCTTCTCAAATTTCCCCTTCTGCTGAAACCCTAACCCGCCATGGCTCGAGCCAGAGCTCGCTTCCGGCCTCCCCTTGCCATTCTGAGGCCACCATAGAGACCGCGGTGTTCGACTCTGTCGATTGCCCCCGTCATCACAAGCCGGTGAGGTCCCAGACGCTCGGATTAAGACCCCGTTTCCAACTCCGGCCGCCGTCTTCCCCATTGATTCCGGCCACCCCGAGTCTTCCCGAGCTCACCGATGGCATCTTGGTGAGTCACTAGTTCTTCCAGTACCTCTTGTACTCTGTATTTCGCCGTAATTTTCTCCCACCACAAGCACCCGACATCACCGTCGTCGGCCACCGTCGTGCACCGTGCTCCGGCGACCAAAAACAAGCCACGCCGCCACTATTAGGCTCGCCATCGTAGCCTCTTTCCAGCAAGCCCAGCCTCGGTCATGCGCGTGTACTCAATCACCCGATCGTCGATTGATCTGAGGATCAGTTCCAGGTGATGTCAGCATGACATCATGCTAATGTCATAGCACGTCATATTGACTTATTTAATTGATCTGTAATGACATGGCATAGGCCCCACTGGTCAGTGACTTGGGTAGGTTTAGTCTAGGTGTAAAACGTTCTGTGTCTGTTTAGTAAATTGGTAAAACAATATTAATTCAAATATAAATATTTCCTGAAATATAATAAAGTAATTAAATCTTGTTTAATTAATAACTTTTGATTTATAATTCAGAAAAATGTGTATAATATATGAAAAATTGTAGAAAAATAAAATCTATAACTTAAAACTATTACCAAACATTATTATGTTAACAATTTAAATAAATATTACTTAATAAAGATTTATAAGTAATAATACTTTGATAATTCATATTTGAATAATGGTAAGTGTTAAAAATATAAATAAAATACCAAAAATCTTAGAAAAAAATAAGAATTATAATCATGCATTGTTATTTCACTTAATTAAATATTTATTATTTATTAAGTATTTATAATGTAATAAATCTTATAAAAATCATATCTTATTATTTATAAATCACAAAAATAAATGTAATATATCAAAAATATCACAAAAGTAATGTCTACATGTTAAAAATACAATATTCCACTTTTTAGTTAAATAAAAAGTTAAACACTTTAATAACTTGAATTTAAACCTATTTCTTTAGTTAATAATTCATATAAGGGTAAATAAAATTGCAAATATTTCTAAAATTATCCAATTGAGTCTAATAAATAGTATTAGTCTTTAATATTGATACTATGAAGTTAAAATGGTTCAACATATTTTAAATACAATTTTATTGAATTATCCTTCAACCATCAGTGTAGATTCTTTTATAAAAGGATCCTTATCTAATATAAAATCTCCTAGAATAATTTGTAATGAGATAAAACTTATTCCTTTACTTTAACCACATGTTTATAAACAAATCAAAACCCTATAGTGAACCATAAGTAGTTAAGTAATGTCATTTTCCTGACTACCAATTATAACCATTCATTCACAAAAAGATAAATGATTCTATTCCATTATAAAAAACAAGAAACCACTACACCAAATAAAAGTATAACCATTCTTAAGTGACTTTAAGGGAACATTATAAAGTACACAAGGTACAAATAACATAAGCAATATACTCTAAGTCCATCTATGTCCTTAAATTTAACTTTAGTCGATAATACTTTAAATACTATGCTAAAAACTTTATTATGTGTTATATAGTTTAAAGAATTAGAGCATCTCAAATACCAAACTAACCAAATTAAAAACCAAGATAGATAAGACTCAAAATACTAATGATATCATTATTCAAAGAGTAATTCTTTCTCACTTAAAAACTATAACTAGTAAGAACACCTAATAAGGTTAACTTAAAGTTTAAATACTTCTTCTTAGCTAAATAAGATTTTCATCAAAAGTTATTCTTTTAAGATACATTATAAAGCAAGACATAAACATTCCTCTAAAGGCTCTAAATGATGATCAAACCTAGTATACACAGTCTTTAGGAACCTTCCACACTTATATGTTTTATTATGGTATGCTACTTGTTATGTTTACATATTGTTTCACACACACTCACAAGCCTTAATAAGAAACACAAGTGTGAAGCTTATATAAAAGTACAACACATTCTTAAGAAACCATTTCCAGTTTCCAAACCCTAGATCAACACTATCCCCAGGATTCGAGTTTACGAAATTGCATTACATTACTTATGCATAATAGCATCTTGCTTCTTTAAACATTAGTCCTTACCGGACCAATGATGCTGATTTCAGATATTGGATCTTATATTGTCTTAAAGACCGTGAGTGCATAATCTTGCAATCACAAAAGGCAAGTTCACACTTGCTCATGTCCTTTGGTTATTTTCTGTAAAGTATTTTACAAATCTAGTGTTGTCATCACCTGCATTTGAAAAAGGTCAGAAAACACTATTTTCATAATAATATGATTATAGGTTATTTACCATGAGGTAATAACCTACTATGAAAGTTCCAGTGGTAAAGGAACTTATTATTTAGGACTTAACAACCAATGTCGCCAGTGATTCTTGCGCCGTATATCACGCGTTAACCATGAGATTTGGAATGGTAAGGAGAAGTCAGCTGTATCCTTTTCCTCTTGTATGGAGGCAAGACGACCTTAACGTGACGTTGTGATTCCTTGTGCGGATCCAACATATGGGTGGGCAGCCTTACGCCCCACACTTTTGGTGTCTAGATTATCTATGGACGGTGTTTAGTGGATGGACCATTTAATATGGCACTTGTCAGGGCAACACCAGGTCATAGAGTCTTCGGGAACTCATCAGGGTTTTAGCCTGCCCGAAAGGGGGCTTAACAGAGGTGAGCTGGCCCCGAAGGATCTGCAGACATATGAGGCCGCGAAGAGGGCAGTGATTGGCTTAGATCTTAGACTGGGCCCCATACGAAGGAAGTATGGACAAGGTCATGACTTGGTTGTGCAACAAGGCTAAGGTCTCTCATGGGTAAAGTAACACACCTCTATAGAGTGTAAGAACTGTAACTTGTTACTCCCTGTTCTGGGAAGGAGCTGCGAACGCGGCGGGAAAGGAACTCCATGAAAGTTCTGGTAAACCCGTGAAGGCTGACGAACATAGATTTTCAGAATAAAAGCAACCTTTGAAGAAATGTTTATGAAAACTTGCATTGCCTGCGACCTACGGTCTGTGGCTAGATATAGTGCATCAAACACTCCTTTTCTAGTGAGCTTGGTGAGTACGCTCGTACTCAACGTATCCTCTTAACCCTTGCTAGGTTCTGAAGCCAGTATAGACGATGTCTACATCAAGTTATGCTCAAGGAATCATCACCAGAATCTAAAGTTCTTCAATGAAGTCAAGAAAGTCAACATATACATCAACTCAAGTGAAGACGAAGTTACTGATTAGATAGGAATATAATCTCTAGCCATAGAACCTATTTCTGTAGCGTATTGCAATAGCAGCAATGCCAGACCATTAGTTAAAATACTAGTCTTATTAATATGATAGTTTTTGAGTTGTTTATTTCGGATTCTTCTTTGTAAGAAGTTTCTTTCTCTCTTTAACCTAGAGTGTTCTCTGGATATTGTGTTAAGATTTGAGTTGTAACCTATAGTCATGTCTTGGACCTACTGTGTTTCTGTTGTACCACTCTGAGGAATGTAATACTAGTGAATGGTGTTTCATTGGTGTTATGTCAACGACTATAGTGTACTACATCATGCAGTGGTATGTTGGGTCACCGCAGTTGGGATCAGAGCATATGCTTTGACCTTAGGATTAAAACCCTTTTAGGAAGATCTGTAGGTTGGATAGTGAATAGAGGAGCCATCTTATATAAACCAAATATTCTTATGGCTTGTGATGAGTATCCACTTGAGGATAACCTTGTCACACCTAATTTAGATGATTAAGTCATTATTTCTTAGGAGTAATTATTTTATCTTTTCTCATTATAGTGCCATTTAGTGTCTTACAAAGGAGACATAAACCACCAAGATACTGTAGGAAATCCACTTGTTCACTGTAGATTAGGAGCAAGTGTAAGACATTAATTGAAGTAGTCTTAATGGGTAGCCTAACCCTAGAATTTAAGTAAGAGCAGTAAACTCTTATTGTTTGTTGATAACCAAAGACAACATGATGAATATCATTAGGTCAAATGTTGATGTAATGAGTAGTAATCATGTGGTATTCATTTGAGAATTCTACATGATGAAGTGAAATTATGTTATGGCTTAATAATAGTGTAGTGAGAAGTAAAGTTATCATGGTTAGATTAGCTCTTGAAACATGTAAATAGGTAACACATAACAAGATCATGGTGAGATTAGCTCCAAAACCATGATGTAAGTGTAAGTATGACAAGTACTTAGTGAATTATCTTGGAGTAGAAGTATGAAAATAACATGGTAGGACTACGATAGAAGCCATAGGTGTCATAATTCCTGATAAAATTTAGTTTTTGATGTTCAATAGAAAAAATTTAGTATTTTTGAGAGATCATATGAGGATAGTTACTAATAAAGAAAGGTTGGTTATAGTTAATCCTTTCAAAAGTGAGACCAAAGGTTAGTCGAAACCAAAATTGAGACCACTTTGTTAAAAATTATCCTGTTGCAATTGAGCAATTTGGGGAAAATATTGAGATAAAGAATAGTTTGACCCCTATGTTCTAAGTATCACAATGTAAACCTATACGAGGAGGTGTCATATACTACACAACTAAGCCTGAATTCTAGAGATATTATACTCAACTACTATATTCTGGGCTTAGAATATTGTGTGTTATATTTAACACATTTGGATTTATTTGTCTTTCTTGGATCTTCTTGATTGACTAGATCTGTACATGAAGTTTGACTTGGTGTGCAAATGCATGTTGCAACATCCAGTTAGTACTTGATGTTATAGACCTACATAGAGTAAGGGAATTCGTGTAAGGGAGTGACGAGTTCCAAAGACCAAGATGAAGATTTACAAGAAGTGATGAAACTAATGTCACCCAAAATAGGTAATGTTACTAAGAAGTTGATAAAGTAATTGTACCAAGTTCATGGAAGCATCATGAATAAATGCATATACGAAGTTTTGAAGAAAAATGGTATTCAAGCTCTAATAGTTCAGAGAGAATGCCATAAGGATGTTGGAAGCCGTAGGGTAATACCTACAAGCTAGGATGATCCACAACTGGTATTTGATCCATAGTCGGTATTCTGATCCACAGTTGGTATCTTATCCACAGCCGGTGTTGGTTGACAAAGTTAACCAGATCATCTTAATGGTTGCATAAAAGCATAAAACTTGGCCTAAGTTAATTAAGACATAAATAAGTATAAAATTCAAGCGATTGTATTTCGAGGCGCTTCGCGAAGTCAAACCTATCAAAGCAAAAATGTCCAAATAGTAAGTAAGACAAATAATGCTGAAAGATTCATTTCGGAGATCCACAATTGTGTGGATACACCGTACAATCTTTCACAAGAACCTAACTTGGTAGAGTATAAGATGGATAGAGACCAATATTCTAATTATAAAGCCAATAAATACTAAATAGACAGTTTGAAGACGATTAGTAAACCCTAAGGGGGAGAGTAAACAGTAAACAGAAGTATTGTTACCCGAATTCCAAGTAAAGGTCGGAGAAGAAATACTAACCTATGACAACTTAAGCCTTATTTTCATAAGGTTAAAAGAGTCTTTTATTGAAGTATTTTCGGAAGTATGTCTGGAAGAAAGATCGAAGTATGTTTCAAGATATTAGTACTCAAACCTTAAGGCAATTATTAAATAGTAATTGAAGAAGTACTTAAGGTAATAATAAAAGATTATCTAAAGCTTAATAAGGTAAAAGATTAATCCTAACACACTAATTCTAGAAGAAACAACTCTTAACTGATCCTTAAGAAGTAATAGAGCACATCCAATTGAACAAGTGTAGAGGATCAAGAAATTCCGATGGGTATGGACTAAATGAGTTCAACACCAATATTCGGAAGGACTTATAGTATAAACCATACTATAATAGATTAAAAATTTAGTCTTTTGACCACAACTATTGTGTTATAACAATTAAAACCCTATTTTAGCGAGACTCCCAATACCTTACGCAGTATAGTAAGGAAGTTCGTTGATCAAGTAAAAAGGTTGGATTAGGATACCTAATTAGGAAAATGAACTAAAGGAGAGACCCCAAATTAAGTATTTTGCAATCAGGATATATCCCTAAGGGACTATAGTAAAAGTAACTTTGGAGTATTGGAGACAACAAGTTAAAGATTGCCAAGTATGGTGAGAATACAAAGAAAGGATTTGGTTATGGGATATTACAATTATTCCCATAGAGGTTACCACGGAGTTGAGACATATTGTAATCATTTCAAGACAATTCCTTACTCCGAAACATGAGAGTATACGAACTTCGAGGACGAAGTTTATTTTAAGGGGGATAGTCTGTAACATCCCAGCATTAGAGCTTAGAAATAAGCTAAACACAGATGTGTGCAATTGAGTTCATGCATAGAAAATCCGAATGATTTTCGGGCTTTTGAACAATACTTGTCAAAGTGATTGAAGCTTCTCTCAACTTGATGGAATTGAAGTAGATCATCAAGTTTACTGCGATAAGTTGCAATATGACCTTTGCTAAAACCATTATTTTGGGTAATGGTAATTTGATCTAAGGGGAGATCAAATATAATGAAACTAAACCAATACACATTGATAATGATTATAATTTGATCCTTAAGTGATCATATGTAGTCTTCATTACAATAACTCATGAATATTAAGTTTAGAATAAAACTCAAGTAACAAGAATGTAATAACTAACTCTTGACCTATCTTAATCTCATCTACTTAAACTATGGGTATCATGGTAAATACCTAACCTTAACGCTTCAATGCGATTGAGTAGGAAAGAAACCAAGTCACGACCATTCACCATATATCTTTCTTTTCATATCAATATTTATCACCTCTAATGAACTCTATCTTAATACTTGCTGTTCATCAATGTTGAGTAATCCATTATTGATTCACAAATTCTTAAACTATCAATTCTTGATCTATCAACTCTTGTCCTTATCATAGCATTCACTTAAGAGCCTATAAAGAAACAATTAAGAAGAGGTAAATAGTAATGCTAGTTTTAGATATCATCTATATGATGGGAGTGATGGAAGAGAATCAAATCAATATGATAATTGATGGAGTTAACTCACTCCTGAATGGATAGAAGATAAATTTTAATACAACTGTAATGTTGTATTGATGAGACCTTGATTATCCAATTGGAAACCTAAATCATAAAGGATCCTAGTATTATAATGATCATGCCTTACTCACCAAGATTGAATGCTTATATCATGTATAAGTGACATTCATGGATAAAACATGATTGAAACCTAGTATAGATATATTAATCTAGAGTAGTCATTACAAGTCACATTAATATAATGTGAGGTTGGAGTATGGGTTATTAGAGTAAAGTAAATATAAGATAGTATGTTTAAGCTAAAGCTAGTATATGTCAGGTTCCCAACCTTTAATAAGGTAGAGATCCCTGTGTTTACAATGCTAGTCCCTGGATCAATAGCTAGCATCCACAGTTAAGATGTAATATCAAGAAACAAAGGTTATAATACAACTTTATAACCAGGAATAAAGTAATTTATTACATCTTACATAGCTCATTTGGCTATCTCATTACAATGCAGCAGAATATAACAATAGCATGGGGTCCTTCATCTTCAAAGTGCCACAGGCAGACATGTTGGTTGTAGACTTATAATCCTAATCATAAACTTCACTAATATCAATCAAACTAGCAACATAACAAGTTACAACCACAAGGGTCAATACATTTGAATTGTATTGGCAAGTGATACGATGGTAGTATAGTGGAGTCTATCATCTATATGCATTTGGCTATGTGGAGCTTAGGCTTGCTTTGCTCAAAATAGATTTTCCTTATCATTTGAAAACACTAAGTTTTTGCTTGACAAAATCTCACCCAAGGAACCACCAATAGAAATTGGTGAACCTTAAACCCTTGTTCAACCACAAGTTTTTAACTTAGAAATTTGGATGATGAGATTCTTGATAGCTTCCATGTCTTGATGCTCAAATTGTCCTTTACCAGGGACATGGCTAAGTACTTAGATTTTTCACTCTGTAGAGGTGGTGCACTTTCCCCACAAGACTTGGTTTCACAAAGACAAGATCTTTCAGAAGCCTTCCCTTAGACCAAAATGGACGCGTTCCAACCTATCAAACCCCTACCACCAACTATCCATTTGGCTAAGTTCTTGCAACCTATATGATCCAGGCAGAGCCCATAATGCCAAGTGGCTGCACTTGAAGCTTCTCAACATTTGACATCTCAAATCTCTTTGTTCCTGGGTGGCCATCCACAAGTGAGACACCAAGTTTTCCCTAGCATGCTGGACTTGGTGAAGCCAAAGTTTCCCCCAGCATACTAGACTTGCATGACCACTCAACACAAACCATTCCTTCCATTCCACCCAGGTGATTCATTCACTTAGTTGTTTTATTAAACAAAACACAAGTCCTCAGACTTAGAAATTTTCCATAGCATGAATATATATTCCACCCTTGTTTTCTATTAGCTAAGCTAAGCATGATAGTAGTAGGAATCTTAACTTAGGAAATTTTCTCTAAGGTTTCATCTACTAGGTTTTCCCATAGCATGGTTTATACTTAGCAAAAATTCCATGCAAGTCTTACTTAGAAATATCACTAATGCATAGTGAAAATAATGGGACAAAAGTATGAAGCATCACTTGCCTTGTTGGTAGAGAGTATAATTTCACTCCTTGATCTTTGCAATGTTCACACACCTCAAATCACTACAATACAATCAAGCAAACAATATTTCAATCTACCATTCAAGCAATTCATCACATAAAATATTGAAAACAAAACATTGCATGCAAGCATGCCAAAAGATTGTTTTATTTGTAAGAGTGGTTTCTAATGGGTCATAAACATTTGGAAACACCTATTGGTCATTTTATAAAGTGGTAAAACCATTTGCAAAAGTTTTTACTTCATAAACCATTTTTAAACCAAGTCATTATTTTATGTGGTGAAGAAATGCTTTTAATAAGGCATCCTTCTATAGGTTTAACAAAATATGTTTTCAAACCATAAAATCTTGTGTTTAGGGTCAGAGAGTTTATTTCCAAAACATTTCTCAAAGGTTTTCTTCCAAAACCATTTTAATAAATAAACTATATTTTTATTTGACTAGGAATGGTTTAAATCCAAGATTCATTCTTTTGCTTCACCAAATACATTTTTGAAATCACAAAGTGATTCCTATGGTCAGTAGGTTCAAAACACACCAATTGCCAAAGATTTTATCTTCAAAATCATTTTAGAACAAATTTTATAACCTAAACAAGCATACATAAGTTTCTGCAAAAACAAACATTTTACCAAAAGCTTTTTACTAAACAAAGTGCAGGGTTGGCTAGGGCTTGTTTTCCTGAATCCATTGATATAAAATTTGCAAAATTTGGACGTGTGGTTTGAAAGTTACAGATTTTACAAAATGGAACATCTAATAGAACTATTCTGTTTTAATTCAAACAAGCTGGGACACATGTCTTGTTTTAATTCGTCGATACCGTTTCGGTTGGATCAAGCACTAGGAGGCGTTGGATTTAAGTGGGATCTCATGGCTCAGAATCGAGCGTACCCTTTCAGTTAGTTTCTATCGCGAGCTTCAGATCCTAATCGAACGGTTCACATAAGCTAGTCACAGATGGGCGGCGCTGGCGGCGGCTGGTGGTGGCAGAGCGGTCAGATGGCGGTGGAGTCGACGCTACAGGAAGCGAGGGATGAAGGGGATTGGCTCACCGAGATCGCCGTGGCGTGGGGAAGCTCAAGGTACTCGTGGTTGGTCAAGGGGCGCACTGGGGTTGCAGGAATTCCTCGTCGGAGTTGAGCTGTGCCTCGGGTGCGGTCAGACATCGACGGGTCGAGGCTACAAGGCGTGCCAAAGCAAAATAAAGGATGTGTTAGATGCACACGGTATCAGGGAACATGCGTGCATCATCGAATAGCTTCGGGGCGGTCTGAGCTTACCAGGAAATCTCGCCGGAGGAAATGGCAGGCGGTGGCGCTACGGGTAGTCGTCATTGCCGATGTTCTGGGGCGCTCAGGAACAAGCCGGGGCTACGGGGATGTTTGCCAGGAGATGGGGATCACGTCTGTGTGCTCGAGGAGGCAAGGGGCGGAGGATACTGGCCAGAATCGGCAAGGAAAGCCGTCGGAGACAGCGGCAGTTGAGGCTAAAATTTGAGCGGCCTAGTGGCTCCGGTTGGGTGAGGTCCGAGGGGAAAAGAAGAGAGGGAAGATGCGAGTTAACGTGCACGATTACTGGCCAATTCATTCGCGGCATTGATGTGAATTAAACTCACAAATTCAACGGCAGAAACGGGAGAAAGGGAGGAAGAACAGGTCGCGGGGTGAGGAAGATGACTGCGTGGCAGTGGGGTCCTGGTGTCAGTGAGTGAGAGAGAGTGGGGGTGGGGTCCGTCTGTCAGCGTCGCTGCGGTTGAGAGTTTGAGTAGAAAATGGTTCGCGCTGCGAGAGAGAGGAAGTGGGCTGCGGTTGGGCTTAATTGGGCCAGTCTAGTTAAATTTGGGTCTTTTCTTTTTTTGTTCTGTTTGTTTTTCCTTTTCCCTTTTCTTTAATTCTGGTTTGATTTTGTTTAATCAATTCAAACCTCAATTTGATTTCAAAGTTTTGCCAAATTTCGTGAAGCTTTAAACACTGATTAGTAAAACATTCTGGAATCATTTTAGAATAATTTATTTATTCTTTTTAAGGTCGTTTTAATTAATAAAAAGGGCCCTTGTTTTAAATCAAAAAAAAGGATTTAATAGTTTTTAATTTCTATTTGACTTCTAAATTCTTCCAAAACCTTTCAGTAAGTTTTGTTTACTAAAAAGGGTGTAAAATAATTCATCTTGAATTATTTGGAAATGTTTTTAATAAGATTTATTAATCATTTATAATTTGGGTTTGTTTTTATTCCAATAGGATTTGGTCTAAGCCATTTTATTTTATTTTGGCAATTCTTTAACCAATATTTTTATTTGGATTTGGATTATAACTTATTCCACTTGTTTATGGGTTAGGCCAAGATTTGATTTGGTCTTTAAATATTCTTATTAAATAATTCTTTCTTCATCTTATAAAATCCATATCTTTTTTTTATTTAGAGATCCAAACTTGGTGATTCCAATTTGTGAAATCTTGTTTGAGATTTATTTATCCTTTAAATATATTTAGGATTATTTGCTCACCATTTGGTATGGATTTTAGATAAGGGCTTTATTAGCTTTGGGAATTCAATTCCTTTATCTTATTAAATTCATAAGATTTTGTCCATGGTTCCAATTAAGTGAACCAAATTCCATGGTCTTATAATATTTCTATTTGTCTTTCTTGATCATTTGTGAATGTTTGTTGACAAGTTTTTATATGGATCAAATCCATAGGCTTGGAGATAACTTGGAAATGATTTTCTTCCATTAAGGTTTTAGGATTTGGATTTATTTTCCAAGTGTTTAAATTTCCAGATACATTTATTGAGGAATGCATTTCCCTTGATTTGGATTTTTGTTGGATTCAAACTTTTACCAAAGTTTGTTCAAGATGAGGTTTTAAGTTTCCTTTTAGAAACAAAAGTTTCTTTTCACCCTGATTTTCAACAAAAATTTATTTTGTTTATTTTATTTTTCACATTACAAGATTTGGAAAATCTTGGGATGTGACAGGCTACCACCCTTAAAATAAATCTTGTCCCGAGATTTGGGAAGGCTAAGGGTTACAAGTTGGCTCAAAACATCTAGGGTACTACCACCCTTAAAAATTTTCCAACTAGATTACATATTGGTCTTCTTGGGATCCTATTGAAATCTCTCTGGGCAAACATCTGCATAGTGTCCTTTGTTTCCACACTCAAAACATGTGACAAGGCTAAGATCCTTCATAGGCTTGTTTATCTTGTGCTTCATCTTTTCTAGACAGTTGCTTGCATAATGTCCTTGGTTACCACAATTGTAACATGTGATAAGATTGAGTTCATCACGTATCTTCTATGGACAAGTTGCTACATAATGGCCTAGCTCTTTGCAGTTGTTGCACCACACTTGGCTAATTTCCTTATACTTCTGCTTCTCTGGACATTCACTGGCATAGTGTCCCATTTCTTTGCAATGACCACATTGCACATGGCTTTTGTCCTTCTTTTTCTTGGGTTTCTCCAAAGCTAGGAGTGCTTCTAGTTCATGTTTTTCATATGTTATCTCATAGGTAGGAATGTTTACTGGTTTCCTTGACTTTCTATTACTCCTGGGATAATGCATATGTCTCCTCTTTGGTCCTTTAAATTGGGTCATATTGCATGGAGGTACAAGTGGAGATTTTCCTTTGTCTTCATCCTTCTTGGTAGACTTGGCTCTCTCATGGTAATCTGCAATCAGTTGTTACACTCCACCTTGTTTCCTTTGTTCAACTATGGAATAGATGGGGCATTGGATAGGGACATGATTATTTCCTTCACATAGGTAACAAGTAGCTTGAGATGTGGGGCATTGATCAATTGGATGTTTCTCCTCACAGTTGGGGCATTGATCTCCATGCTCCTTGGAAGTGTGATCCTTGTATCCACAAATATTGCAAGCTTGGGTTCCTTCTAGAATAACATCTTTGTCATCCTTGTTGTCACAAACTCCTTTGGAAGAGTTGCTTTCCATGTTGATCATTTGATCTGTCACCTTATGCAACAATTGGGTTTGGGCTTCCAAAAACCTTTGCATGGTTGGATCTACCTCACTGGTGTTGGCTATGAATTGAGCTGTCACTTGGTTCAACTGGGTTTGGGTTACTATGAGTTCTCTCATGTTGTCCTCTTGGTTGTTGTTGTCATCAATCTTGATGTTGGAGTCTCTTGGAGAAGTCATCTGTTTGGGTTGGATTTGGATTAGAATAGGAAAAATATTTCTAAGGGAATAATTCTAATCACACACATCACAATTCACTCAAGCAATGTGCAAACAATCACAAACAAACATTCCACTCAAACAACAAAGTTCAAGCACATTTTTAGGCAACCAAAAATATTTTTGTTACACCACATAAGTTGGTCTGTTTGACTTAAACTAAATATGGTGGTCCATCTATATGGTTCACTTGCATTCTTTTCTTATTTCTTGGTTGATTCTTCTTGCATGAGTTCATGGTTTCCTTGGGAAAATTCTTGGTCACAAAAACTTTAAAGTGATGATGGTTCTTCCAAAATTGTGTTTCCTTAGTCTTCAAGTCTTGAGAAACATTTCTTGTCTCACTTGTAGTCCTTAGTGATATCCAAGATTGAAGTCCTTGGTGAAAATGTTGAAGATGTTGAAGTCATTAGAGTTGAAGATGTTGAAGTCATTAGAGTTGAAGATGTTGAAGTCATTAGAGTTGAAGAAGTCCTTTGCACATGGTGAAGTCTTTGTCCATGGGGTAGGCTTTGTCCATCAAGTTTGAAATAGATGAGATGTAGAATCAAAACCAAAATGGTTGAGGAAAGAGTTTACAAGATTGTTTGTAAATAAGTTTTTGCAACAAATACAACTCCTATTTTTCTAAGGGTTTTTGTCCAATCCTAGGTTTACAAATCCTACAGGCAACACAATGCTCTGATACCATCTGTCAGGTTCCCAACCTTTAATAAGATAGAGATCCCTGTGTTTACAATGCTAGTCCCTGGATCAATAGCTAGCATCCACAGTTAAGATGTAATATCAAGAAACAAAGGTCATAATACAACTTTATAACCAGGAATAAAGTAATTTATTACATCTTACATAGCTCATTTGGCTATCTCATTACAATGCAGCAGAATATAACAATAGCATGGGGTCCTTCATCTTCAAAGTGCCACAAGCAGACATGTTGGTTGTAGACTTATAATCCTAATCATTAAACTTCACTAATATCAATCAAACCTGCAACATAACAAGTTACAGCCACAAGGGTCAATACATTTGAATTGTATTGGCAAGTGATACTATGGTAGTATAGTGGAGTCTATCATCTATATGCATTTGGATATGTGGAGCTTAGGCTTGCTTTGCTCAAAATAGATTTTCCTTATCATTTGAAAACACTAAGTTTTTTCTTGACAAAATCTCACCCAAGGAACCACCAATAGAAATTGGTGAACCTTAAACCCTTGTTCAACCACAAGTTTTTAACTTAGAAATTTGGATGATGAGATTCTTGATAGCTTCCATGTCTTGATGCTCAAATTGTCCTTTACCAGGGACATGGCTAAGTACTTAGATTTATCACTCTGTAGAGGTGGTGCACTTTCCCCACAAGACTTGGTTTCACCAAGACAAGATCTTTCAGAAGCCTTCCCTTAGACCAAACTGGACGCGTTCCAACCTATCAAACCCCTACCACCAACTGTCCATTTGGCTAAGTTTTTGCAACCTATATGATCCAGGTAGATCCCATAATGCCAAGTGGCTGCACTTGAAGCTTCTCAACATTTGACATCTCAAATCTCTTTGTTCCTGGGTGGCCATCCACAAGTGAGACACCAAGTTTTCCCCAGCATGCTGGATTTGGTGAAGCCCAAGTTTCCCCCAGCATACTGGACTTGCATGACCACTCAACACAAACCATTCCTTCCATTCCACCCAGGTGATTCGTTCACTTAGTTGTTTTATTAAACAAAACACAAGTCCTCAGACTTAGAAATTTCCATAGCATGAATATATATTCCACCCTTGTTTTCTATTAGCTAAGCTAAGCATGATAGTAGTAGGAATCTTAACTTAGGAAATTTTCTCTAAGGTTTCATCTACTAGGTTTTCCCATAGCATGGTTTATACTTAGCAAAAATTCCATGCAAGTCTTACTTAGAATTATCACTAATGCATAGTGAAAATAATGGGACAAAAGTATGAAGCATCACTTGCCTTGTTGGTAGAGAGTATAAGTTCACTCCTTGATCTTTGCAATGTTCACACACCTCAAATCACTACAATACAATCAAGCAAACAATATTTCAATCTACCATTCAAGCAATTCATCACATAAAATGATGAAAACAAAACATTGCATGCAAGCATGCCAAAAGATTGTTTTATTTGTAAGAGTGGTTTCTAATGGGTCATAAACATTTGGAAACACCTATTGGTCATTTTATAAAGTGGCAAAACCATTTGCAAAAGTTTTTACTTCATAAACCATTTTTAAACCAAGTCATTATTTTATGTGGTGAAGAAATGCTTTTAATAAGGCATCCTTCTATAGGTTTAACAAAATATGTTTTCAAACCATAAAATCTTGTGTTTAGGGTCAGAGAGTTTATTTCCAAAACATTTCTCAAAGGTTTTCTTCCAAAACCATTTTAATAAATAAACTATATTTTTATTTGACTAGGAATGGTTTAAATCCAAGATTCATTCTTTTGCTTCACCAAATACATTTTTGAAATCACAAAGTGATTACTATGGTAAGTAGGTTCAAAACACACCAATTGCCAAATATTTTATCTTCAAAATCATTTTAGAACAAATTTTATAACCTAAACAAGCATACATAAGTTTCTGTAAAAACAAACATTTTACCAGAAGCTTTTTACTAAACAAAGTGCAGGGTTGGCTGGGGATTGTTTTTATGAATCCATTGATATAAAATTTGCAAAATTTGGACATGTGGTTTGAAAGTTACAGATTTTACTAAATGGAACATCTAATAGAACTATTCTGTTTTAATTCAAACGAGCTGGGACACGTGTCTTGTTTTAATTCGTCGATACCGTTTCGGTTGGATCAAGCACTGGGAGGCGTTGGATTTAAGTGGGATCTCACGGATCAGAATCGAGCGTACCCTTTCAAATAGTTTCTATCACGAGCGTCAGATCCTAATCGAACGGTTCACATAAGCTAGTCACAGATGGGCGGCGCTGGTGGCGGCTGGTGGTGGCAGAGCGGTCAGACGGCGGCGGAGTAGACGCTACAGGAAGCAAGGAAGGGGATTGGCTCACCGAGATCGCCGTGGCGTGGGGAAGCTCAAGGTACTCGTGGTTGGTCAAGGGGCGCACTGGGGTTGCAGGAATTTCTCGTCGGAGTTGAGCTGTGCCTCGGGTGCGGTCAGACGTAGACGGGGCGAGGCTACAAGGCGTGCCAAAGCAAAATAATGGATGTGTTAGATGCGCACGGTATCAGGGAACATGCGTGCATCATCGAATAGCTTCGGGGCGGTCCGAGCTTACCAGGAAATCTCGCCGAAGGAAATGGAAGGCGGTGGCGCTACGGGTCGTCGTCGTTGCCGATGTTCTGGGGCGCTCGGGAACGAGCCGGCGCAACGGGGACGTTCGCCAGGAGATGGGGATCACGTATGTGTGCTCGAGGAGGCAAGGGGCGGAGGATACTGGCCGGAATCGGCAAGGAAAGCCGTCGGAGACAGCGGCAGTTGAGGCTAAAATTTGAGCGGCCTAGTGGCTCCGGTTGGGTGAGGTCTGAGGGGAAAAGAAGAGAGGGAAGAGGCGAGTTAACGTGCGTGATTACTGGCCAATTAATTCGTGGCATTGATGTGAATTAAACTCACGAATTCAACGGCAGAAATGGGAGGAAGGGAGGAAGAACAGGTCGCGGGGTGAGGGAAGATGATCAAGGTGTGGGGTCCTAGCGCCAAGGAGTGAGAGAGAGCGGGTGGGGTCCGTCTGCACCACATCTGCGGTTGAGAGTTTGAGTAGAAAACGCTTCGTGCTACGAGAGAGAGGAAGTGGGCTGCGGTTGGGCTTAATTGGGCCAGGCTAGTTGGGCTGGGTCTTTTACTTTTTTTTGTTCTGTTTGTTTTTCCTTTTCCCTTTTCTTTAATTCTGGTTTGATTTTGTTTAATCAATTCAAACCTCAATTTGATTTCAAACTTTTGCCAAATTTTGTGAAGCTTTAAACACTGATTAGTAAAACATTCTGGAATCATTTTAGAACAATTTATTTATTCTTTTTAAGGTCTTTTTAATTAATAAAAGGGGCCCTTGTTTTAAATCAAAAAAAAGGATTTAATAATGTTTTTAATTTCCATTTGACTTCTAAATTCTTCCAAAACCTTTCAGTAAGTTTTGTTTACTAAAAAGGGTGTCAAATAATTCATATTGAATTATTTGGAAAAGTTTTTAATAAGATTTATTAATCATTTATAATTTGGGTTTGTTTTTATTCCAATAGGATTTGGTCTAAGCCATTTTATTTTATTTTGGCAATTCTTTAACCAATATTTTTATTTGGATTTGGATTATAACTTATTCCACTTGTTTATGGGTTAGGCCAAGATTTGATTTGGTCTTTAAATATTCTTTATTAAATAATTCTTTCTTCATCTTATAAAATCCATATCTTTTTTTATTTAGAGATCCAAACTTGGTGATTCCAATTTGTGAAATCTTGTTTGAGATTTATTTATCCTTTAAATATCTTTAGGATTATTTGCTCACCATTTGGTATGGATTTTAGATAAGGGCTTTATTAGCTTTGGGAATTCAATTCCTTTATCTTATTAAATTCATAAGATTTGGTCCATGGTTCCAAATTAAGTGAAACCAAATTCCATGGTCTTATAATATTTCTATTTGTCTTTCTTGATCATTTGTGAATGTTTGTTGACAAGTTTTTATATGGATCAAATCCATAGGCTTGGAGATAACTTGGAAATGATTTTCTTCCATTAAGGTTTTAGGATTTGGATTTATTTTCCAAGTGTTTAAATTTCCAGATACATTCATTGAGGAATGCATTTCCCTTGATTTGGATTTTTGTTGGATTCAAACTTTTACCAAAGTTTGTTCAAGATGAGGTTTTAAGTTTCCTTTTAGAAACAAAAGTTTCTTTTCACCCTGATTTTTAACAAAAAATTATTTTGTTTATTTTATTTTTCACATTACAAGATTTGGAAAATCTTGGGATGTGACAGTATAGCATGGCGTTATAGAAGTAGTGTTATTCCTCTTAAAGAATAGCAAGCTTTTAAGGAAAATAGTTTGATCTATACATCTATTGGAGTAACATTAGTGGTGAATGATTAAGGAAGAGTATGAGTGGAGTTAGAAGTAACTACTTGTTGGATTGGAGGTTATCAACAGTAGAGTAGTAGATATAACCAAGTATGGATATGAAAAGATTATGAAAAGCTTTAGTGTCAAGCTCATTAGATTTATAAATGGAATGAGAAGAATAAAAGATGGATAAGAATATTCTTGAGAAGTAAAGCTCATCATGTTAACACATGATGATGGATATGGAGAAGTAGTATATCTAGGAAAGTAATTCCTTAATCAGAAGTCCAGAATTATGAAGTATGGAAGATAGGAATCCCTGGTAAACACTAAACCCTAAATCTTTAACCAAACATAATATCTATTTCATCTGATTGATCTATCATCTTATTTCCACAAAGATTTATAGGAATATTTTCCTATAGCAAATCACTTAAGCACATCTCTGTCAATTCCAATTATCATAGCCATATGTGCTTAGGAGTTATCTTTATCAATTCTTTTCCATAAGACCTTCCAGGAAATAACCTTCTTTTCTAAAAGGTGAAGTCATTCTTGAACACCAACATAAGGACAATCTGTCTTAACCAATAATCTTTATTCATATAAAAAAAGGATGAACAATAATATTAAAACTCTTAAAACCCATGGTAAACAATTACAATTTAAAATCCTAAGTTTTATTTCAATCATATATGCCTAGAAACTATAGTTATCAATTCTCTCTCATAATTCATTTCAAATAATAAACTTTTATTTTAAAGGTGATATTAATAAATATCATAAACATAAAGACAATATGTTCAGCCATTAACCTTTATTCACATCAATAAAGGAAATATGAGAATATTAAATCTTCTAAGAAATTATGGTAAGCATTTTCAATTCAGACCTTAACTCATATGTTAGTTGTAATAAAAAATATATATTGCTATTTCCTAAACTTATGAGAATAATATTAACCATAGTAATTACTCAAAACTTTATGTATTAAATAATAATGAAGGATCACTATATATAAAAGATTCTTTAATATTATAAATTAATGAGAATCAAATCTCATAAGTTAATAGTAATGCATTCTATAATAAGTTTATGGATATTAGCTCAATTAAATGCATATCAAAAGCCCTTACAAATAATAATAGGAAAAGTATTTATATAAACAAAATAAAGTAACTATAACACTATATAATAAAAACTCACAAAATGATTTTAAATACATTCATTGTTGCTGCAATTTTTTAAGAAATACATTCTATAAAGAAAGATTACAAAGTAAATGAAAAATACAAATCTTAAAACAAAGGTGTAAATACAAAACAAGAAAGGAAAATAGAAAACAGAAACAAGTAAAAAATGGACTCAGTCCAGAAATGACTCACGACCCATTTCTTCGCGAGCTACAACCAACCCTCTCCGCTTGCTTCGCATCACCCCATGTCGGTACAATGCCGGCCCATGTACCCCTTCGCTTCTTTTCCCTTTCTTCTTCCTCCCGACAGAAGGCAACACCGACGCAAGCTACTGCCTAGCACAACGTCCGCCATTCTCCGGCGCTGTGATACGCGCCATGCGCCAAGATGAGCGCCATCGCTCTACGCCGTCTTTTTAATCCCAGCGCCGCCGCCGGAGAACCCTAATCCCCTTCCTCCTCTCAAATTTCCCTTCTGCCGAAACTCTAACCCGCTATGGCTCGAGCCAGAGCTCGCTTCCGGCCTCCCCTTGCCATTCTGAGCCACCACGCAGACCGCGGTGTTCGACTCTGTCAATTGCCCCCGTCAGCACAAGCCGGTGAGGTCCCAGACGCTCGGATTGAGACCCCATTTCCAACTCCGGCCGCCGTCCTCTCCATTGATTCCGGCCACCCCGAGTCTTCCCGAGCTCACCGACGACATCCTGGTGAGTCACTGGTTCTTCCAGTACCTCTTGTACTCTGTATTTCTCCCTAATTTACTCCCACCACAAGCACCCGACATCACCGCCGCCGGCCACCGTCGTGCACCGTGCTCCGGCGACCAAAAACTAGCCCCGCCGCCACTATTAGGCTTGCCATCGCAGCCTCTTTCCAGCAAGCCCAGCCTTGGCCACGTGCGTGCACTCAATCACCCGATTGTCGATTGATCTGAGAGGATCAGTTCCAGGTGATGTCAGCATGACATCGTGCTGATGTCATAACACCTGATATTGATTTATTTAATTGATCTGTAATGATATGGCATATGCCCCACTGGTCAGTGACTTGGGTAGGTTTAGTCTAGGTGTAAAAAGTTCTGTGTCTGTTTAGTAAATTGGTAAAACAATATTAATTCAAATATAAATATTTCCTGAAATATAATAAAGTAATTAAATCTTGTTCAATTAATAACGTTTGATTTATAATTAAGAAAAATGTGTATAATATATGAAAAATTGTAGAAAAATAAAATATATAACTTAAAACTATTACCAAACATTATTATGTGAACAATTTAAATAAATATTATTTAATAAAGATTTTATAAGTAATAATACTTTGATAATTCATATTTTAATAATGGTAAGTGTTAAAAATATAAATAAAATACCAAAAATCTTAGAAAAAATAAGAATTATAATCATGCATTGTTATTTCACTTAATTAAATATTTATTATTTATTAAGTATTTATAATGTAATAAATCTTACAAAAATCATATATTATTATTTATAAATCACAAAAACAAATGTAATATATCAAGGATCACAAAAATAATGTCTACATGTTAAAAATATAATATTCCACTTTTGAGTTAAATAAAAAGTTAAACACTTTAATAACTTGAATTTAAACCTATTTCTTTAGTTAATAATTCGTATAAGGGTAAATAAAATTGCTAATATTTCTAAAATTAGCCAATTGAGTCTAATAAATAGTATTAGTATTGAATATTGATAATATGAAGTTAAAATGGTTCAACACATTTTAAATACAATTTTATTGAATTATCCTTCAACCATCAGTGTAGATTCTTTTATAAAAGGATCCTTATCTAATATAAAATCTCCAAGAATAATTTGTAATGAGATAAAACCTATTCCTTTACTTTAACCACAAGTTTATAAACAAATCAAGACCCTATAGTGAACCATAAGTAGTTAAGTAATGTCATTTTCGTGACTACCAATTATAACCATTCATTCACGAAAAGATAAATGATTCTATTCTATTATAAAAAACAAGAAACCACTACACCAAATAAAAGTATAACCATTCTTAAGTGACTTTAAGGAAACATTATAAAGTACACAAGGTACAAATAACATAAGCAATATACTCTAAGTCCATCTATGTCCTTAAAGTTAACTTTAGTCGACAATACTTTAAATATAATGCTAAAAACTTTATTATGTGTTATATAGTTTACTTTGGTCTATTTCAATTAAAGAATTAGTGCATCTCAAATACCAAACTAACCAAATTAAAAACCAAGATAGATAAGTCTCAAAATACTAATGATATCATTATTCAAATAGAGTAATTCTTTCTCACTTAAAAACTATAACTAGTAAGAACACCTAATAAGGTTAACTTAAAGTTTAAATACTTCTTCTTAGCTAAATAAGATTTTCGTCAAAAGTTATTCTTTTAAGATACATTATAAAGCAAGACATAAACATTCCTCTAAAGGCTCTAAATGATGATCAAACCTGGTATACACAGTCTTTTGGAACCTTCCACACTTATATGTTTTATTATGGTATGCTACTTGTTATGTTTACATATTGTTTCACACACACTCACAAGCCTTAATAAGAAGCACAAGTGTGAAGATTATCTAAAAGTACAACACATTCTTAAGAAACCATTTCCAGTTTCCAAACCCTAGGTCAATGCTATCCCTGGGATTCGATTTTACGAAATTGCATTACATTACTTATGCATAATAGCATCTTGCTTCTTTAAACATTAGTCCTTACCGGACCAATGATGCTGATTTCAGATATTGGATCTTATATTGTCTTAAAGACCGCGAGTGCATAATCTTGCAATCACAAAAGGCAAGTTCACACTTGCTCATGTCCTTTGGTTATTTTCTGTAAAGTATTTTACAAATCCAGTGTTGTCATCACCTGCATTTGAAAAAGGTCAGAAAACACTATTTTCATAATAATATGATTATAGGTTATTTACCATGAGGTATATGAAAGTTCCGGTGGTAAAGGAACTTATTACTTAGGACTTAACAACCAATGTCGCCAGTGATTCTTGCGCCGTATATCACGCGTTAACCATGAGATTTGGAATGGTATGGAGAAGTCAGCCGTATCCTTTTCCTCTCGTATGGAGGCAAGACGACCTTAACGTGACGTTGTGATTCCTTGTGCGGATCCAACATATGGGTGTGCACCCTTACGCCCGACACTTTTGGTGTCTAGATTATGTCACATCCCTAGATTTTAGAAATTGGGACTAGAAAAAAATTGTTTTTGCATGACATTCATCAGCATTGCATTGCATATTTGCATCAAGAAAAATCCCTATATATAAATTAAGTACTAAAACCCTAAATAGTATATTCCACTTTGTTCCTAAAGGGAATTAAATTGGATTTATAAAAACCCATTGTTGCTAAGGCATCGATTATTGATAATTATATCCTAAAAAGATCCAATTAATATTAAAAAAATTTAGGAACAAAATTGAGCTCATTTGGAGCTATTATGAAAAAGTTATGAAATAAATACAAACACATAAAGATATAAATAAAATGAAATATACAAGGATTTATAATCCACTACTTCCAAACTAGTAAAACGATTACAAATTTGATCCTATAATGCTCTATTCGATTTTAGAAAATTTTAGAAACAAGAATCATGTCATTTGGAGTTCGTATACAAAAGATATGAGGGAAACAAATAAATAAATAAATAAAAGAAGAAAAACTAACTGGGCCGGCCAACCAGCCGGCGGCCCATCTCGCAGCCGACCGGACCATCACGTACAGGAAGAATGGATCGATTGCTTTAATTTTCGTGCAAATCAGTTTTTCTCAAACCTATCTCTATTCAAACTCCTATATCTTTTTATCTACAACTCCGAATTGACTTCCGTTTGTTTCTTCTTGTTAACTACTCCAAGACATATCTCTACACCATCCTAAATCTCCATATAAACTCGTGGAGCCATAGCTATACGAGTTCCCCTTCTCGAAATCCCAAATCTACGCATGCCTGAATCTTATTTCGCTTATTAACCCATCTAGACTTTGTTGTTTGCCTTCGGCCAAAAAACGAAAGTTGTAGATCACGTCGAAATATTTCAATCCCAACAAACCTCACCTCTTTTCATCCACCACAGCCGGAGAATTTCGCACCGCAATATTTCAGATATGGCGGTGTAAATCCAAGATGTACTCGTGCTCTTTTTTCAAATCCAAATTCCTTTGGTGAGAAGGTAGGACTAATGATTCCCCACAACTTTTATATTGTAAGTTTTTCAATTTGACCTTCGGATTTGTCTCTCTAACACAGATCTATTTCTTGTCTATTCTGAGCCAAAATCGGGTCAATCTCCTCTCCTAACCACTGGATCTCATCCCAACGGCCAGGATTAGATCAATTCCACGAAGGGGTACGAGCCAACCGGATCTCGCCACGTGTCAACGCCAGGTCAGCCCCGCTTCCCAGTCAGCATAGAATATTTCCAGGGAATATTCCCTGTAGATTTGAAATTGAATTTAATTTGCAGAAAATTGTGTAAACTTGCAAAAATCATATAAAAAGATTCGTAGATCCAAAAATAGCAAATAATATATCAATGGATTCAGAAAAATGTGTAGAATATTAATATGGCATTAGAATCAACCTTTACGGTATGCGTTTACTGTAGTAACTCAATTAGTTTTAATGGTCTTTTAGGTTAATATAGGAAATTATCTGTAACTCCGAAAAATATGAACAATATATCAAATTGAAGCTACTACAATATAGATTAATAATATATGCTTGGATCCAGACTTTGCGGATTATTTACCCCGTAGTGATTTAATTAGTTTTAATGGCTTTATAAATCATTAAATTCATAGTAAATTAATTGCTTGTCACAAAAATATAAATGATATACCGATGGAAAGCTGGTTCCATGTAGATCATCAATATGCAAATGGTTCAGGCAAGTACTGTAAGGTTTCGCAGCAAATAAATAAATATATTAATGGCTTATTTAGAATATTAAAATCATAGTAATCCGAATACTGCTCAGAAAATTACAAATAATATGTCCCTGGAATCACAATTCCTTGGAGATTACAGATATAATTTTAGTTTGATTTGTAGGCAGCAGAAATATAT
Source organism: Avena insularis (assembly GCA_023614405.1). Lineage (NCBI taxonomy): Eukaryota > Viridiplantae > Streptophyta > Magnoliopsida > Poales > Poaceae > Avena > Avena insularis. The sequence continues at coordinate 188,924,157 of CM042689.1, read as the reverse complement.
GAATCATTTAAAACCCATTAATCACTATTTAAATCATACAAAAATATCTATAACTCCGATTAGGTTGAATCCAACGCCTACTGGTTCGTATTAACGTCCTCTATCGAGTGAACTCAAGAAACAAATTTAATTCGACAGTTAGAATAGGCGTTACAACAGAACTATTAAAACCCCTATATTGGCAAGTAATTATTAATAACAAGTACTCCATTGCATTAATTGGTCTCTTTCATGCATCATATACTTCAGTATTGTTTAGAGAAATAAAATAACAACCATTGTGACTTATTAAATTGTCATGCATGCATTTGTTGTATTTGTTTGATCTCTATGTGATATTGTTTATGTTGTATGCAATTGTTTGATCGATAGATTGCGAGGAGTGCAACGTGTGTGATTGCAACTACTATGATTGCAAGTATTATGGTTATGATGAGTGCAACCATTATATCTATGAGGATTATCTAATCGACTACATCTATAACAAAGGCAAGTGGTGCTATCTTGGTCATAAATGTCCTACTGTTTTCCTATGCATTGTAGATGTTTTTGTAGAATTGCATATGTAGGAATTGATGTGTATATGCTATGCTATGTACCATATTATTCCCTAGCAATCCTTGTTTATGAGCCATCGTATTGGTAGATTGCTTAGCTATGCTATTTAGACGAGGAAGGGAATCATACCATGAAAACTTATATGTTTTAAAAGGATTATATTTTGCTAAATGACAAACCAACATGATTTTAATGAACCACCTGGGCGGAATGGATTTGATTGGGTCATCGAGTGTGGATATTGGTGGGGAATGCCGCCCAGGGTATTGAGAAAGGATTGGTTTCTTTATTTGGTAGCTTTCGTGTGCAACCATGTGCCAATAATGGAATGGGCGGTTGGCTGGAACTTAGTAGGTTGTGGCGACCCGAACACTATGTAGCTAGAGATGTATAATAGTGTAGGTTGGTACGGTGCATGGATG